>OU862883.1:26540204-28029404 GCA_917880725.1 Selenia dentaria | reverse complement strand
ATATGATGATTTTATTAAATCATTAAGGAACCATGTAACTCACACATGGTTTTGTACATACATTTTATTATCACGGGCTGGATTTGCTGCCTGTGAAAAGCGTGTAAAATAAGACAAAGTTTATGACGTATTTAACTATTTTATTCAATTTTTTTTATGGAACATAAGAAACTTAATTTGCAGTTAAACAACACAGTGCAACAGTTTTTGTTTTTTACTAAATTATGCATTTTACTCCCTGGAGAGTTATTATTACTTTTATAACCATCAGCAAAGTATTGATAGTTAGGCCGGTATTAATTACATTAAGATTTTTAGTAAAATTAATAAAACATAAAAGTATTAAAAAAAGATATAAAAAATATTTAGTGACACTCCGCTAAAAAAAAAAAGGAAAAAAAACTGTTAGTAGTAAACTGTCTAGCGCTCGACGAGTCAACATCTCCTGAGGATGCCTCGTGTAGAGGCGAAACACGTGTCGAATCGTTTTTGGTTTATTTGGGTTTTCTTGTGTGTTTTATTTTGTATTCTTCCTATTAGCAGTTTATGCGGTGCACACCCCCAAATAAGCCAAAGTTTTTTTTTTCCGGGGGAAGTGTCACTAAATATTTTTTTATATCGTTTTTTGATAATGGATTTCCGAAAAGTAACGCCTGAATCAATAAATTATATAAAAGTATTGTTATATGTAAATTATGATAGGTATCAATCAAATACAAATAAATACATTTGACAATGATATTATTCCCCCCAGGTGCCCTTAACATCAGTGGCCATCAACAGCGGTAACAGCGGCGATGGAGACCCCGGGGGCAGTCCTCAAGGGAAAGAGTTATCATCTCATCCACACCCTCCTTCTTGATGTGAAATGCCAAGTCTTGAGACCACCTGAAGGTGGAAAGTAAAGGGCCTGAACAGACTGTGTATTGTTATTATTGACAAGGCTGTAAAGCTAAGATTAGGATAACATATAATGTAATTATAAGAAACTAAAAACGATAATTCATGTTATACCGTGCCGGGCAGTAGCTATGTCAATGCATTTGAGTTTCGAGCTAATTAAACGACTATGGATAACCAGCCTCGCTAGCTGTCCGTAAAGCAACTGAGTGCGAACAACCTAATCGTGAATCAACACGTGTTTAAGAGCTGAGCGTTGATCCCCAGAAGAAGCCAGTTGAGTCAAATACTTTTAATGATTTAACCGAGCGAGTATGAGCCGAGCAATTATCAACCAGGCGCGTATAAGTTGAGTTATGTGAACTTATGTGCTAAACAAACGAGAGCACAATGAGCCGAGTTGAGATGAACGGAACGTTTATAAACTGGTCACAAATAAGCGGAATGCTTAATAACTAGCGCATATGTGAGGAGTTAATAAATGAGAATAACGCGTCGTACGAGTGGAGCACAGATCAATCGAGCGCATATTATGAGTAGAGTGCGTATGAGTGAATGTTAATTGTTCAGAAAATAGCATAGTGCGGTTTAAATATTTAGACTCCAATTTCTTTGCTAGATTGTCCTTGTACCTGTAAAGCTACATCGAACAGTGTCCGAGCGCACATGGTGAAATATTATACGAAACTCCGCATTGTATGGACCTGGATGCGGTCTACCACGAATCATCCAAAATGTATACATTTACGTGTTAAAATGTTGTTTTCTGTTAATACACTCTTGTTATACAAACTTTATGAATGTCTCATTTGTGTAATCGGTCAAAACACTTTGTATACTATTTTAGCACTTATCTGTAAAGTCTGACTTAAAGGGCCCGACGCAGTGCTAGATGTCCTCTAAACATCAGTGTACAAGCATAAAGCAATGCTCTTCAAATCTATAAGGACAGTAACTGTCCTTAGGTTTGAAGAGCATTACAGAAAGTGAATTTGCCTGGAAAATGAGGCTGAAACTGTTGGGGTGAAAATTAACAGACTTTTTATACCCACCATCAGAATGTGTCTTCTTATTCATCGTATACTTCATTGCTATTTAGACTCCAATTTCTTTGCTAGATTGTCCTTGTACCTGTAAAGCTACATCGAACAGTGTCCGAGCGCACATGGTGAAATATTATACGAAACTCCGCATTGTATGGACCTGGATGCGGTCTACCACGAATCATCCAAAATGTATACATTTACGTGTTAAAATGTTGTTTTCTGTTAATACACTCTTGTTATACAAACTTTATGAATGTCTCATTTGTGTAATCGGTCAAAACACTTTGTATACTATTTTAGCACTTATCTGTAAAGTCTGACTTAAAGGGCCCGACGCAGTGCTAGATGTCCTCTAAACATCAGTGTACAAGCATAAAGCAATGCTCTTCAAATCTATAAGGACAGTAACTGTCCTTAGGTTTGAAGAGCGTTACAGAAAGTGAATTTGCCTGGAAAATGAGGCTGAAACTGTTGGGGTGAAAATTAACAGACTTTTTATACCCACCATCAGAATGTGTCTTCTTATTCATCGTATACTTCATTGCTGAAGGTCGCACTTGACTCGGAAGGCTAAAGTTACTCGAATGTTAATCGAGTTGCTCGAACCCGGTGAAAAAATTTAACAAAAAATATTGTAACTGTTATCAATGGCAAAGCAAGCAAAACAGAAGTTATCTTTGTTCGATAACATTTATTTTGCGACTTTTTCGTTCGTCACATTAGATGTTAACTGATAAAGGTTATGTACTATCTAAATGGCATAATAACATCAGCAATATTTTTTAACATCATTTGAAGTGATACTAATTAATTAATTAAAAGTCTGTAGTTGTTTATTTTGATATTACTAATTATGTTTGTAGTCCTTGACAATAATCCTTACATATTTCCAGACGTGGAATGGAACGCATGGAGATAGGTTATATCCAGTTTCATCGTAAACTACTTTTTATCCCGGTCCACGATATATCTATTAACGCCTGCATTAATAGGTGTTCCGTCGGAGAAGGAACCTTCGACAACAACGTAATGCTGAGGTGGGATAAAAAGCTGGCGATCCAACTGCATAATCTCTCCTCGGGTATGTCGTTAGATGGAAGTTTCGACAGGAGCGCCGTATGCCACACCCGTTAAAAGACCTTGGAAATGTCCAGACTAATTGCATGTGCCTCCCTACTACTCTCAACGTCTTTAGCCCAGCGGTAATTAGAGTATGCCAGAAGAGCACCAGCTAAAAGGACAGGCCCTGGCGAAACCGTACTGATTAGCTGGTGTTCCTCTAGGTATCTAAGAAACTGGGTGTTTATCACTCGCTCCATCACTTCCTTGCAAAATAAAGAGGTAATAGCTATGTACCTATAGTTAGACTTCTCTGACCAGGCGCCTTTCTTAGGGATTGGGTGGACCAGAGCAGTCCGCCAAGATGACGGTACACATTATATACGAAAGATGAAAGAGTAGCATTACGGCTGGAGCCAACTCCTAAGCACAAATTTTTAATACGATGTCCGGGATTTCGTCCGGCTCACTGGACTTTGGTATATCGAGGGGTTTGAGTTCTCTGCGTAACGCTTTTTGAGAAAAACCTACTGCTGCCCTGGAACTCACACACCGTGAAACTGTCTGCGGTAAAGTACGTCCACCGTCGAGAGTCGAGTAAGAGGCAAAGAGACTACCAAGGATATACACTATGGGTCAGCGTATCGTCTGGTCTTTGCAAGGCTGTTAAGGAGGGCCAACAGAAGTTGCCTTCTGTAGCCTTTCTGACCAAAACGTTTGGAATAAACAAAAAAAGAAACTTTAGAAGAGGAAACTTTACACGTTTCTCACCAATCCTACAGATATTAGCTCCTCTGGCCTTGGCAGTAGCCACATTACTGAACCTGGATACAGAACAAATCTTTTTCATTAAATCAGTAGTGTTAAAATCTTGTCTGGCGAGTGAATCGGACCATGATTTAACGGCGGCACGCTTCAAATTAAAAACATCCGCAACTTGGAAAAAAGCATTCCATTGCTTGGAATTCGACATCGGTGACAGAGTCTGCACAAGAGTTGAGAAAACAGTCTCAAAGAAATGAGTCTTTAGATGAAAAACAAATCTGACGCGGGGTAGGATGCATTGAACTTCGGTAGTCCGTCCGAGGCAGCTTGCCAAACATTGCGCTTAACAAAATCAGGATGTGACGTGAAAGAAAGTTAATAATGTTTAAAAAGTTTCAGCAAACAAGGATCAGTGCACTCGATGTCGGGAAATCTGGTGATACTGGTGAGAGTCACAAACATCACGACGCGCGAGATTAATAGTCTTTGAACCACTCGGAATGGTGAGCGTTACAGTCAGTGCTCTTCTAATACTTTGTCAGCTTCTCTAGCTATGTGCTTGAATAAACGAGTTGTCTTTGCGTCCCCGCTATGAGATGTGTAGCTGCACGCATAGACTCGGGTTTTCCCCCAAAATCCGTACGTAACCATAGAGTGCATAGATCACCTTCCTTCTTCTACAGGCCTAGAAGTGCCTACAGCACATTAGAGTGGAAGAGTGGTAAATTTCCAGGCAGGACTCGAGAGGCCCTAATACCACGAGAAGTTTGAGTGAAGTTGCAACCCTGAAAAGGGCTGGTGAATGCGACAAATACGCATCGACGCTTATCCCCTACATAAAATATTTATAGTTGCATCAAGTTTGATTTCTACTTCAAGCTGGCAGTGTCAATCACAGTCACGATCACAGGAATACGATAACCAACGTTAAACAATGATTTTGTCCACTTTACGTACACTCATACACCATTATGAATACTTAACAGTAAATAATCCGGTAAACATTTAGAATCGTGGCGCCTGAATTCGGGGGGAGGGGGGAGGGGGGGTTCGGGTAGTGCCCCCCCGCAAACCCCACCCGCCGGAGACCATTAGTTTTCGAGTTATGTTTGTTTAAGTATTTTGAGGTTAAGTACTGCATTTCGATCTACTACCACCCCGCGTTTGCTCTGCAATCCGACAAGACTGCTTGAAATCGGGGTGCTATGAGTCGGTTCTGTCACTGACTTCGACCTATTCTAACTAACTATAACTAACCTATAGGTATGTCACAGACAAGTGACTTTGCCAATTCATTAGATAGCTACTGATATACTATTGTGCACAAATTTGGAACAAAAGTAGTTTGATGAAGCGCTCGCCGGCCGCTGCCGCGGCACGCTCGCTACGCTCGCTCGGCTCGCGCCTGGTGGGTCACAGTTCAAACCTAACCTAACCTATAGGTTTGTCACAGACAAGTGACATTGCCAATTCATTAGGTACTAATATACTATTGTGCACACATTCCTACTAGTATGGGTCTGATAATTAAAATTGAAAAACAATTTGTTATTTTTAGAACTTATATTTTATAGACATAATTTATAGCATTTATAGTTTCGATGAATGGGTCTTTTTTATTTTTAGTCACATTTCTTCTCCATAAATACTCTATGATGGAGTTAGTGAAATTTTCAGTATTATTATAATTGTCTTTTTTAAAATAACGCTTCACTGCTCTCCATTGGGACTTGATGCGTTGAGTATGAGTCCCATCACTACTTACAAAAGGATTGTCCGGGTCAGAGTGATTCACCTTTTTATGGATGTAACCATTTTCTGCCAGACAATCATATGCTCTCCAGCAGTCAGTGTGGATGGTGGTGACTTCTTCCACATGTTTTTTAATTAAAGGCACCAGCACTTCAGCAGAGCGTACATTGTCTGGGCACACTTCTAATCGAAGATCCTCTGACCCGTCTTCAATCATTCCGAGGACCCAATGTCCCTCTATGTGGCGTCCTCGGTTAAACTTCCTCTTTCCAAATTTTGATTCATCTATTTGTACAGTTCTTCCAGGTCCTCCAATCTTGCCCACATATTCATTTCTTTCAAGTTGGTAAATAACTACACACTCTCGACAGTAGTTGTACCAATCACTTAATGTTGAAGTACTCAGGCACTGTTGTTTCTCTTCTTTTAGAGGGTCTTCGTTTCTTGCCGAGTCAAAAGTCCATTTGTGGGCAAATGCATATATGAGATAAAATACATGTCTTATGTCGATCTTGCCATTTTCAAAAAATGTCCCAGTGTTTCGGCATATTTTCCCTTTTTGTTTGCACTGGCCTTTGGTGCACACCCAAACCACAAACGATTTGTTTGTTTTCGATAAACGCATAGGGGTGCGATGCGTGCGACACATTTTTTGGCGTTGCACCATGTTGTTTTCTTCAGCGAATTTTAGACACTGGTCAATGGTTCCCAATTCGCGCACAACTTTGGGTAGGCTCCACATTTGTACAACTTCCTCCGTGTACAAATGCCGGTCCGAAACGGGTCCGTCATCTACAAAGTCCGCCCTTGATGAAGGTCCAGGCACAGGAGACGCCATCGCGATGACTAATGAGCACGTCGAGCTGGTACCAGTTATCAAATCTTCCAAAGGCAATCGCAGTGTCCAGTGAGCAAGCAGGTGTCGTACAGTAAAGCAGCAAAATCGGAGTCCAAAATCGTAGCAAAGTCGTTGAGATATCAAAAGAAAGCGCAGAAAAACAGGAGAAAACATTCACGTACACTCGGAAGTAACGGAATGACGCGAGTATTCCGACAGTGACATTACGCTATCTTCGATGTTTGCGTTCCGTTTCAAGAACCCACATACAACGTACATGTCAAAAAAGGCTAAAAGTTACCTAGAAACGTTTCGTTTTACGCATTAATGTCATTTATGTCACCTGTCACTATCAAAATTACGGTGTTTTATTGAAACTTTAAAAAACTATTTAGACTATTTTGGCGTGTCTCCGGCAGCTAAAATGTTGTAAATACGCTTTATACAAACCCCTTCAACCTACCCACAGTTTTTTTTTCACCAAATTCAGGGGTCACGATTCTAAAGCCAACCCAATAATCCCCAACCATTAAACGTGAAAACACGCAGAAAGACAAATGTAAGAAAATTAACAAAATCAACGAACCATTGTTGGATTTTTCCCCGCATCGATTTACCTACACGGCGAGCCTCACTTCAATAAGCGATGAGATCTTGTTTTATTCGATTTTGATGATAAATAAGTCCAATCATATTCAGAAGGTTATCCAAATATACTAAACATATTTTAAATGACGCTGTTGCTTTGATTTTGAAAAAATCCTCACTTATAAATAAAATGCATGATTGTGCCTGTAATATATTTGTTAGGTTAGGTTAAACACGCAGGATTCATACATAGGCTTATTTTAATCTCGACTCAAGAGGTATCGAATCAGCGATAGTATTATTCCACACGGACGAAGCAAAGGGCAGTAACTAGGCAAACAATAAAAATTAACATCAATTTAGGATGTTACTGTTTAGTAGGTATTTTTCGGTAATTAGCGTAGCGTGTGCATTGTTTAATTGAATTTTACTGTCAACCTGTATTATTCATAAAATGGTTTACAAGTTTAATGCATTGTTGCGCTGTAGATCATAGATAAACCTTCGAGTAAATAACAGTAACTCGTCACTCAAACACGAACCTTATAATGTTACCTATAGCTAGTGAGTATAAGAACCAAATGATTTCAAGCGCTTCCTCGTTATTTATCACTGTGAAAACGTGACTCCCATATATCTGAGATGAGTTCGTTTTTGTTGCATAAAATAACATAATCTCATCGTATAAAGTTGGAATTGGCTTGACAGCCATGGAGAAATTTGGCAAAACGCTGAATACGAATCGAAAGGGACTGGTAACGAACATCAAAAAAAGGATCCAATATTTTATTGATAACAGCAGCTTGCAGGCCTTGGGTCATGTGATATCATTGACGCGTACGCCGTTCGTCAAAAGGTAAGAATTTGGGATATTATATGGTATTAGTACTTTGTAGAGAAATATATTATTAAGGCGCGGTCCAACCCCAATATTAAAATAAATTACGATGCTTTACGTAAGGTTGAAAATCGCTTGTTATATTGGACGATGTAATGCGAAAATGCGTTAATTTTGTACGTTTTCTTTATATTTTTCGATATATACTAACACAATTGAAAAAACTGCTGGTTACTACTTTAGTACTATATGTTGGCTATGTATTATCTAAAAAATAATATAGTGTTATCGCTGAAAATTCTGAGAGTTTGGACGTGAAAGTTTTTTTTTATGCACCTATTTAGGATTTTTTCTGCAGAGAGCGAGTAATATTTATGAATTCTGTTCGGTTATTACTCTTTGCCGGCTTCTTTTCTAACCTACGTTTTTTTTTCATAGATTATTATCGAACTGTTTCGTTACACTCGATGTTTAAAGATTCTGCTTTTTACTATTATCAGGGTACGACCGCGCCTTAAAAGTAAGATTTTGTAAAAAAGTTTAAAGGGTTATCTTACTCGTATCTGTGTAGTAGCGGCGGTGTCGTAAGAAGGGTTGCCAACTCTCCAGAAATTCCAGGAAACTTCCGAAAAACGACTTATTTATTTCAAGTACCCCGGCTCCAGGAAGACAGCTGAAACCTCCCGGATTGAAATTTAAATATTTTAAAAGAACATACATATTTTTTTACCAAAAATGGAATAAACTTCAACACCAAAAAGTGCAAAATAACTTGTTGAAGTCGGTACCATGCGCACAATATTGTGATTAAAGGTCAATACGTCAATTGTGATATCATCAAGATAGGCGTAACACTTTTCAGTTATTGGAGTGTAACTCAAAAACTACTTGACCGAATTTGATGAAATAATTGGGAATACTTCGGAAGTCTACTCTACCAAATTAAAGTAATTTTGAGTATCGGTCTATCAAATGAGGGAGAAATCGTCTAACATACAAAAAAAATCGCATAAATGAATTAAAATATAAAAAGTACTTCTCTAAACGTACCTACCAATAAAAACAAATTGTACGGCGATTAATTAACGAGAAGTTCGTGAAGATGCGGCCAGCAAATATTGACGGTAGTCTTGGTTCGGGTTATTTTTTTTTTTAATTTGCAGATATAGCTGGCAAACAAAAAAAACATGTAAACGCCGCTGCTGAGCGTGTTTTCAGTATAGAAAATTAACTTTCACCAAAAATTTCGAAATTGGTTGAATGAAGGAAGTGCATGTAAAATCCGTAATACAGGTATGCACGAAATTCAAACACATACACAACAAGGCGTTAAAATACAACTCAACAAAAATAAATAAAATAGTACTTATGGGTTTTTTCATCTCCCGGATTTCTTATCAAGGTATTAGAAAGGTAATCTTTGGTTCAATCTACAATCGTTCCTAATAGCTGAATTGTCCATGCTACCCGTGGCACAGTGAATTCTAGTGCGAGGGTATGATTGTGTGAATGAACATTATAAAAAATATATATACGCGTCGACACCAGAAGCTCCATTTTTAGAAGGCTTTTAAAAAGATGTCAATATCGGTAGAAGAATAGTTATTTAAGTTATTTATGTTAACACGGGGGTAAAGCAATATTCTGTTGTAACGGCATTATTTTAAATTCAAAGCGAAGCCAAGTATTATATAGTAGAATCCCGAGCATAGCGAGGAATTCATAATATGCCATACACTAATTTTCATCGCTACCTATGAGAACCAAAACCCCGTATGTAAATAGTTGGGTTGATCGTATAAATAACACATAAATACATAGTTATGAACATTTTTTCTACTCTATATTTATTTTCAATTCGTGAATTTATCTTAAAATATTTTACCTTCATGAGAAAGAAGGCAGCAGTGCACTGTAAATGGGGACATAACCTTTAAATTTCAATAGACCAATGAGAATCGAGGAGGCATAGCCTACTACAATTCAATGGATCAATCAGAAGTAAGAAAGAAAAACTCCCATGGGTACAAAACCGATTGCGCCCGCTATCCTTTGAAGCAAATTGACGTTTTCTGAATAGGTGTGTTGAAAAATAGTTCAAAGATCTGAGCAACAGGCCGTAGGTACAGATTAGAACTACCTAGACATACGTCAATGATATCATGAAAAAGCTGTTAATAACAGGCATGATACAGTCACCAACAACCACCAAAACAACGGAAACGTGCTCCTCTAATACTTTGTCAGCTCCTCTAGTTATGTGCTTGAATAAACGAGTTGCTTCTGCGTCCCCGCTATGAGATTTATAGCTGCACGCATAAACTCGGAAAAAGTACAACTTGAGCGACCAAAGACTAGTTACTTTAATCTCGTGACTCAAGGGTTTTAGCTCAAATTAGTGACCATATTCCGAAAATAGAAGAATAAAACTAGCTTTCTATTGTCTTAAACCATCGTGTGCTTACGTCATCGAGCAGGGAAGGGGCTTAAGACGTTTAGTCCGAGAGCCTTAGCCCCAATACAGTATCCACGTAGATAAGTTTGAATAGTACAAGAGATTCTATCAGCTGGATACGTATGTATTTATTCAGAAATACAATTATGGCCCTTGTACAGTGTTCTCAATCTATAGAAACAGTTTTCCACTGCAGCCGCCACATGTTATTCGAACCTTAAGTCAATGTCGAAGATCATGCTATCATGCATCAATAGTATTCCAGATTTTTGGGGTCAAAATGTATGTATATTTGTATATATCTGCGTAAATATGATGGAGTTTTTAAAGCATTTCACGATGTCAGCACCGTAAATAATAAATAGGATGGGACCCAAAATAGAGCCTTAAGGTGCGCCTCTTGTAACTTCTGTGGGTATATGACACCAGTACTTTGCCGCAGTTCTATGTATTCACAACGATTAGTAAGGTAACAATTAAACCATTTGAGTGCAGCAGCATCGAACTTAGTTTAGACAGAAGTAAAGCGATATTAAGACGCGGTCCAACCCCAATTTTAAAATAATTTACGATGCTTTACGTATGGTTGAAAATCGCTTGTTAGATTGGACGATGTAATGCGAAAATGCGTTAATTTTGTACGTTTTCTTTATATTTTTCGAAATATACTAACACAATTGTAAAAACTGCTGGTTATTACTTTAGTACCATACGTTGGCTAAGTATTACCTCAAAAAAATATAGTGTTATCGCGGAATTCTGCGAGTTTGGACGTGAAAGTTTATTTTTGTGGACCTATTCAGGATTTTTTTCTGCTGAAAGAGAGTTATATTTATGAATTCTATTCGGTTATTACTCTTTTTCTGTTCTTTTTCTAACCTTTGTATGGTTTTCATAATATACTATCGATCTGTTTCGTTACAAAAAGCGTAAAAAATTCTGCTTTTTCTTTAATCAGGGTACGAGCGCGCCTTAATCTGTCCGAATCAGCAAGACTCATTCGAGTTAAGTTTCATTCATAAATCTATTGTTATTTTTTGCGCTGATGCGGACGGGTTAATAGCGCCAAACGCTCTGGAAAAGCCCAATAGCACCAGTAGCGTACACTAGCCACCATCATGTGCCTTTATGACGTTATCTTTAACATCAAGCTAAGCAGATGCTAAATCAGCAGATTCGTAAACAAACTTAGCTCGATTAAAATTTACATAAAATATTGAATGTACAGCATCGGTTCAGTCACAGTTCGTGATAATAATAGAATAAACAGATGAAATTTAAACAGTCCAGTAGCATTACTTTCATGCTAAAAGTAATATGTGCCATTAAAATTTGATCAAAATTTTGTATTTATTTACTGTTTACCTTAATTTCAAACTTAGATTAATATACTATAAAAACAAACCAAGTTTTTAAAATGAAACTAATTCATTATCAGACTCACCAACTGTAGCTGCCAGTCGGAGACTTTCTGAATTTAATAGTTCCACATTGAACATCATCACTAACTTTGTCCAAGGCAAAAGCATAATTCAGATTAGTATCTGTCCATTATTAGTATAAATAACACACATAACATACTCGTAGTTAGTAAAATTAATTAGTTAATGTAACATATTTAATATCAACATTTGGAGTTCTTTTACAGAATACTATTTAATATTCTGTAAAGGAACTCCAAATATTGATATTCATTGTTTTTACTTTTATTATAGGTTGTTTTGGTTCGTCACTTTCTCGGCTTGTTGTTACGGTTCAGCTTCCGTTCTCCGAGGTGCTCTCCGCCTCTACAGCCAAGATGCTATATCCTATTCTGTGGAGACAGACTACCTCGAGTGGGACACAGCGTTCCCAGCCGTCACTATTTGCGAGGTTGCAAACGAAACGAGGCTTAGACAGGCGATGCTTAAGTGAGTTTATAATCGTGCTGTAAAATGATTATGATGTCTCCTATTCGTAGTACACTACTGGAAATATACCTTGTTGCACATCCGTTTGCAATAAATATGTTAAAGATGGTATGCATTTTAACAGAAACAAATACCCGTCATCGCTTGTCAGTTTCGCTAAAGAAATTACCTTTTGGAACAAAAAGTTCTGCAAAACCTGTGTTACCTGCAAGATGAACTACAGCTGTGTCGATGATTACCAGCCGATTGTGGACGTGGTCAGGTCTCCGTGTGAGGAGCTCATGGGTGTATGCTCGTTTGCTGGTGAGGACTTTCCCTGCTGTGAGAGGTGAGAGCTCCAGAAAAGGCCGTATCATAAATTTATGAAGTTACTTCTCACACGTTAATATTTATCACATCTTAATATTTATTTCGGCACCAGAATTTATGATTTCGTCTGGTTTCAGATTCAAACCAATTGAAACAGAGTATGGAGTATGCTTTGCGTTCAACTCTGACCTGACTGGTGATGGCGATGTAAAAATAAATAGAAAAGTTGGACTTCCCTCTCTACTATTCACCATACTTAGAAAAATTACGGTGAATATCAGTAATTAAATGTATACTTCATTAATTCCATAAAATTTACAAAACCGGACCGGCGTCACATCCATCCTTCCACACTGATCGCAAAGAGTAGGTATAATACGTTTTATAGGCACTAACGCCTGATCAGCATTAACCGAAGTTTAAAATTTTGTAAAGAAATATATTTTATCGACGGTCCTTGAACCCTCGTCTTTCGATTTAATATGACAGATAGCCCGACTACTAGGCCACCAGGATATAGATAAATGACTTACAGGATAAATATAGGTACCTACATTGTCGGTGGTAGCCGCTAAGTAGCATTTAAGGCCGATTATATCATTATCCAAATAACCTGGCTCAGTATTTCTGCTAGAAGACGGAAGTGGATTTCATACTTCATATAGAAAATAATATTTTCACACAATAATAATTTTCAGATAAGAGTGCACCCTCCAGAAGAAAGGATATCCGTTGCTTCTGAGCAGATATTAGGAGACTGTTATACTTTAAACCGTGGTGCAGATTTTGAAGTGAATGTGGTGGTAAGAACAATTATAGTTGGCTTCGTCAGCTCAGTTGGTAGCAAGCCTTGATATCGAAGCACCAGGTCCCAGGGTTGATCCCTGGCAGGGGAAACTATTTCAGGGATTAACACAAATGTTTGGTCTCGGTCCTTCGATGTTGTTATGTGTACACATATGTCCATATGTGTGTCCATGTCCATGTCCATCATAATTATACCTCAACTCAACCAAATATTTCTTATGTTTTTAAGTATTTTATTAGAAAACATCTTGTCGAGTTTGATACTTGTGAGCTTAGTGAACTAAATACGCATCAATTTTTCAAAAGTTTTGACGCAGCAATATTCAAGCTGAGCTATGAAACGCAAATTTATTACTGAATTCTGTATACGCAGCGATCAAAGTTTTTTTGCTTCGTCACGATGAAGGCTCGCTGTGGAAGAGAACCATGTTATTTCTCATTTTTGCACAAATTGGATATAGATTTCGTTGCGATATTCGCGTTTAACGGTGATTCCGTCTTATCTCATTTAAGTAATAAATTGGCAAACAGCCAAAACAATGTCATCGCCTGCAGCGAACTTAGGTAGACTGCTGAATACGACAGATCGCGTTGTTTGTACCGTTGATATTGCGATAGGCAGTTCAAAATTTGTAAAAATATATCTGTTTATATCATGCGACGAAACGAAGATAATAAGTATGTAACAGATGGTGAGTGGAATGCCTGCCCATAGTAGATACAGTGCTATCCAGAAAGCAGCTGTATCCCAGTAATATTATATATATTTAAACAGCATGTCTGCGCGACTTTGAGGTGTGCTCGTGATCAGTCAGTAATTTCAATTGCTCATATTGATTTAAGCGCACAAGGTTAGATATTGCCAAAAATCTTTAAAATACTTTCAGGCAGAAGAAATAGTGAGCGATACGTCAGTGCAGACCATAGGCCCAGAGAGTCGCGACTGTCTCTTCAAAGATGAACGGCCTCCATCATCCGAGGGCTGGCCTTTCGAAGAGTACTCTTATAGTGGATGTGTTTGGTACTGCCGAACCATGGCACACGTTAATATGTGCAACTGTACATATCATTTCATGCCCAAGATTGGTGAGTTTGAGGAAATGTATTTTTATGGTATAACATCTATAGACGGCCAGTCGTTCGCCCAATGATAAGTGCCACACCTCATCATCATCATCTCAGCCGTAAAACGTCCACTGCTGAACATAGGCCTCCCCCATGATTTTCCAAAAGGACCGGTTGGAAGCGGCCTGCATCCAACGTCGTCCTGCGACCTTCATCAGGTCGTCTGTCCACCGTATCGGTGGACGACCTACGCTGCGCTTGCCGGTCCGTGGTCTCCACTCCAGAACCTTTCGGCCCCATCTGCCATCTGTTCTGCGTGCTATGTGCCCTGCCCACTGCCACTTTAACTGGCTAATCTTCTGGGCTATGTCGGTGACTTTCGTTCTTCTACGGATCTCCTCAATTCTGATTCGATCACGTAGAGAAACCCCGAGCATAGCCCTCTCCATAGCTCGTGCCACACCTATGCCTATATAATTGAATTTTTATGCAGAGCGCTTCATTATCATCCCGAGATATGGTTTCCTGTATTGTCTTATTTACTCAGTAATGTCAATTAAGTATTTCAGCTTCCTGTCTTTCAAACCAAAATGCTCTAGAGTATTGCATGAAAAAGCATATAACGCGTAGATAATCTATAAGAACCGACCTGAGTTACCCGATTGACCCCAACGAAGAGCACTTGTATAAATTCACTGCTCTCCAAACGCACGTGTGTGACTCGGCCACCAAAACACACTGATACCATTATCTTATCGTGTTCAGGCGTATCTTTGCACGTTTATACGTCACATCTACGGTTGAAGGGTTTCCAGTCCACTGCTTAATATCAACCTACGTCATATAACGTATCTTGGCACATTATCATAACGAGCACATGGCTTCGATATGACCATATGAAACCAACGGATTCCGTTCATCCACCACTTTATGCTGATGAATGTGCTACCACGCGACTTTGTGTTTCTTCGTTGAGAATGTAGTATAAGCTTTTATTATATTTCAGATAAAGTACCCGTATGCAACATTGAAGGCTTGAAGTGTCTCTCGTTAAATAAAGGTAAGGTGCCCGGCATAGTAGCTCGCCCTCGCCTATTACACGGGGCCTGTTAAACATAACTGAAAAAAGTTACTGTATACACCGCTGCCCACACATTCGTGGACAAGCTTAATCTTTGGTTATGCTAGCTTCCTTAGTTTGTGTGGCTTTATAATCATTATTTAATATAATTATGTTTTTTTACAGATTCGTGTAATTTTACATACTTATGGTAATAAATTATATTTTATTATAGTATCTACCTACTTTCAAATAGAAAGGAAGATATAAATAATAATATTCTGATTTTTTTATTATTACATTAATTATACAGTCAAATTTGATTCTCACTCTTGTGCCTTGGTAGGGTAAGTGGTCAAGGTATCTGGCACGGTTAGTGAGAAGAATATAATATTTTTAAAATAACCTTAATGGGCGCGAAGTACCAAGCTAGGTTATTATTATTCATATATAATTTTAGAGATGAAGACTGATAATATGACATTATGTCCTTTGGTTTCAGAATCCTTAGAAATTGACAAAACTTGCCACTGTCCTATGAGCTGTGCAGAGGTTACTTACAAGGCGGTATATCTAGCTTGTCCGTGAGTATCCAGTCTCCACTTTTGCTATCACACTAATACTCTAAACTGACCAGACAGGTGTCCGTCTGTTCCACAGAAATAAATCCCTTTTGGTTATTCCGAATTTTTCAATATTCCTTGCAGTTATGGAATTCACCGTAACGTATATCGATCTATAGGAGGACATTTTAACAACTACAAAATTTAAGTTTGTCGTTCTATCCGTCTTCTCTTTTCTATAGCATTCCTCATTGTACTATAGTTAGAATTTGACTTGTTGCGTGTACACACACTGAGTATTTACAAGGATTATTAGAGTCTTAAAACATGCGTTTCCATAACACGCATTTAATAACACCTAATGTGTACTATCTCTTATGAATATGCAAGACTTCTACTAACCCATTTGATTAACGCTATCCTAAGGCAACAAATCCCACGTCGCTTCCAATTTCGAGTGATCACGCGAGCGTTGTCACTTTCCTACTGCCTACACTTCTACTACACCGTACCACAGATGTACTTATCTATATCACTTGCTTATATGGTGTTATGTATGTATACTTACTCCTAGTCTCGTATTTATATTCAGTGGATAGGTACCTCGGGATTCGCGTATCGATTTGAAGATATAGGTAGTGTGACATTAGCTGATAAGGTTGGCTTCGGATTACACGATGAAAGTGATTAGTTTCGCGGCTGAAGCTTTTCAATGTAGGTTGGTTGACTAATTACTGTACAACAAGTATCATTTGAAAAAATTAATGCCGACTTCCATTCTATTCAGTTATTGGGGTGTAACTCATCATCATCTCAGCCGTAGGACGTCCACTGCTGAACATATGCCTCCCCCATGATTTTCCAAAAGGACCGGTTGGAAGCGGCCTGCATCCGACGTCGTCCTGCGACCTTCATCAGGTCGTCTGTCCACCGTGTCGGTGGACGACCTACGCTGCGCTTGCCGGTCCGTGGTCTCCACTCCAGAACCTTTCGGCCCCATCTGCCATCTGTTCTGCGTGCTATGTGCCCTGCCCACTGCCACTTCAACTGGCTAATCTTCTGGGCTATGTCGGTGACTTTCGTTCTTCTACGGATCTCCTCATTTCTGATTCGATCACGTAGAGAAACCCCGAGCATAGCCCTCTCTATAGCTCGTTGTGCGACTTTGAGCTTGTCTATGAGGCCCATAGTAAGAGACCACGTTTCAGTGCCATAAGTCATCACTGGTAACACACATTGGTCGAAGACTCTTGTCTTGAGGCACTGAGGTATTTTTGACGAGAAGACTTCGCGAAGATTCCGGAACGCTGCCCAGCCGAGTTGGATTCGACGATTGACCTCTTTCTCGAAGTTGGACCTGCCTAGTTTGACTGTCTGTCCCAGGTAGATGTACTCGTCAACAACTTTGAGAACTGAGTTCCCAACTGATATGTGTAACTCAAAAACTACTAAATCTAATTTGATGAATTTTAAATAGGACTTCACACGGGAAGCACCAACTTTCAAACAACAAAAAGGGATTTTTTGAATCGGTTTTCACTATCGAAAATTATGAGGCAACAAAAATAAAAAAATACAGTCGAATTGAGTACCTCCTCCTTTTCGGAAGTCGGTAGAAAAACGGAGTTAGATACCTATAAGCAATTTATCTTCCGCCGGCAACGTCTAGATGCGATATACGAGGCGAAATTTGACTGATTAGTGGAAGGCTTTTGCGAAATAGAGCGAGTATTATTTGCATCGAAACAGCATGCAAGCATGTCCTGTGGTTACGATTGAAGATCACTATAGCAAATGAAGTAACTGGACGTATAAGATTTAAATCATTAGATCGCGCATTAGCGCGATCGCAGTGCAGTGCTGTGGATGACTTTAGCTTTGAAGGCTCTGGATAAATCTGCAAGTGTCATCGGCAGTTATACCATCGCGCACGACTTACCTGTCTTGTCACTTCGCAGTGTAAACAAACTTAAGACTTACGTAGCTCTTTTAACAGGTGGTAATGCAAGCAATTTCTTAAAGTTAAAGTAGTAACAATCATCGGGAGCGTATAAGTTGTCATAGCTAGCTTTTTATCAGAATTTCAAAGGCTCTCTTGTATAAACTACGTGTGACTCCAATATTATTGGACAAAGGTAGAATCCGTGTTTGTATTTTGCGACCTCGGAACTTGACAGCTGCTGAATTAACCCATTGCGTCCCAGAAACGTTAATATACGTCAGTTTATTCATAAATCTTTTGTTTTAATTATAAGGGTATATGTATGATTAATTAATTATAAAGCCATATTGAAAAATTACGTCATCAAAAAATGGTTTTCATATTTTGAATGTGGGACCCCAAAAACCCCCCGATACGAATTTTGAGCCGGATCGGACCAACTTTCAATTCGACCGCCATTTTGAATCCGCCATCTTGGATTTTTGACACTTTTACCAAATTACCCTTCCGATTCCCTATGACATTTGGTCAAACACTTTATACTTATCTCAAACGGTTTAGGAGTTGTAGGCATTTACATTTTGTATGGGAGCGATCGTCTTTTGTTCGGGAGGTGTGTTTTTTTTTAATTTTTGGCCGTTGCCCAGGGTTTTGGTCATTTTTAGTTTTGACACCTATACACCTACCCCCCATCTTTTATAGTTTACCGAGAGCCGTTGACCTGTTCCATCATACTTCCACATTCAGCTCATCCAGTATTTTTCCTCTCGGTTTCAGAACCCCCCTTACACTTTTCCCCTACATCTTCTATACCCCCCATTGCTCCTACATACCTAAACATTTCGGTCAATGAGTGAGTGAGTGGTAAATAGTAAATTACCTATCGTATGCATAAATCTTTTGTTTTAACTATAAGGGTATAGGAATGATTAATTAATTATAAAACAAAGGCATATACCTATGATTATTATAATCCATATTATTAATTTCCATTTTTGAAAATGTAGTTATTTGTATCTCTTTCTAGAGTTATATAAACAACATATATTATAAGTCTTTAAGAAGCCATGGTCACTAAATAATTAACTTTAGGAACGGGATATTTCCCATGTAGGTATATAACTACCTTTTGTATATATTTATTTTATGAAAGTTTGACTCGTGAACATCGGCAACTGTGCCGAAATATCGGGAACTCATAACATCTCGTAGTTGATTTTAATTATCTGCTAGTGGGTATTAAATATGCTTTTGTTCATTTGTTTATATTTGCAGTTATGGCGGATCTGAAGTAATAAAAGGTTCAGTGAAGGTTGGACAGTTTCCACATCTGAGGGTGCGTCGTCATGTCATCAGGGACATGCTCGGTCTTGTTGGTAAAGTAACAACAAACACTATTTTGTAAGCAAACACTCCGTTTTTCATACAAGCGGCCTAAACAAATAACCTTTTCACATCCGAAGACAATACAAGCGGAGAATATCTATATGTTTATATCAACACGATGAAAGAGATAGAAGTCTTTATAAAACTAATAAAATGAATAAGATATAAACTATGTAGGTACATAAAACTAATTTAATACAGGTTTACATAATGTTCATACTAGCAAAGCCTTATAACTATGTTAGCACTATAATTAATTTACAGGTACAGAACCCTCATGTGCGAGACCGACTCGCACTTTGCCGCCTTTATTATTTCCACCAGCTATACTTCGTCCGCGTGGAATATGGTTGTTACGATCCTTTGGATACGACGTAAAGTGAATATAAGCTATTTTCCTTTCAAATTACATCTAAATCCATTCCGCCGTTCTAAAAGTAAGAAACTCAGGTAAGAACTAACAAATACTCACAGATTTTGCATTCATAATAGTGCGAAGATTAAGATATGTATATGAACGTACGATGCGATTACAGATACGGGATA
Source organism: Selenia dentaria (assembly GCA_917880725.1). Classification (NCBI taxonomy): domain Eukaryota; kingdom Metazoa; phylum Arthropoda; class Insecta; order Lepidoptera; family Geometridae; genus Selenia; species Selenia dentaria. The sequence continues at coordinate 28,009,575 of OU862883.1, read as the reverse complement.
TGACCCGACAAACATTGGTCGGCTGACTCTCAGTACTGAGGTTCGTCGGCCGATCTTCCCCGGATCGAAACTAGTTTGGGCTTCAGCTTTCATCTGGAAATTCACAATACGAAGGCAGCACCTAGATGACACTTTCACATCAATATCACACTATCATATGTAATAGTTAGCCCACCTTGCCATCACACGTTTAAGATTTACCATAGAATATTACAAGGGAAAGAATGCTAGTTGGTATGCGGCATATTTTTTTTTTTATTCACACAAAGAACTTCCGGTCCCAAACTAGGCAGAGCCTGTACTATTGTAACCTGATGGCTAATATACATACATATACACACCCAGACACAGATCAAACAGACATGTTCATGCACACAAATGTTTGCCCTGTCCGGGGATCGAACCTGGGACCAGCGGCTCAGAAGGCAGGGGTGCTACCAACTGCGCCAACCGGCCTGTCAAATATTTATTTATAATATATTGATTTATAATATATCATTTTAAAGCACTAGCGCCTGATTAGCAAGATCAAACTTTGAGAGATATATACATATAACAGTTTTAGAAAGAAAAAGTACACGAGTGACGGGATTTGAACTTGCGTCTCCAACTATCCATCTCACATAACCGCAAGGACAATGAGCCGATTCCGGACAAATCATCCAATTTTACTTTCTAGTTGATTTTATTATTATTCCGAGAAATCAATTAGTGTAAAAATAGGAGTTTATGCAACTGTCATATAATAGAGGGTATTAAAACATGAGTGTAGTTTTTTGAAACGAGCCGCAGGCGAGTTTCAAAATAAGATTACACGAGTGATTATATTTTGTAGAGTATACTTCCAAAGTGGTCCCAAATTAGAAAAGCTTAGGCTTTTGTATTATGTATGCATGTATACCTTGAGCATTCACGCTCACTAAAAGGCTTATTCTCGCGGCGGCGTCATGTGGCGGGTCGTCCTCTTCCCTCAAATATGGTTGAGGAGGGCGATGGCTGGCACACGTGTCAAGCTCGTGAACGGGCGCTGCTTTCGGGAGCCGGTATGCTCTTGGTATGTACGATATTTATAAATTAGTTAAAAGTCTATTCGTGTACAAAAAAAAAGCAAAAATGCCCCTCTGGCCTCTTCTTAAATTGTATGTAGCCCCTCAGACTAAGAAATTAAAAAAAAATTTTTGAGCCCTTCATGCTCTTATCGTATTGTGCCCTTCAGGCTAAGTAAGCTTTCAAAGTGCACTTCAGGCCTTCACAAATGTATTATGTAAGTTTAGTTAAGAAAAAAAAATGTCCTGTATTCCGTTAGTAATTATAAAAAAAATATTATAAGTTTAAAATATAAATGTAAGCAATGCCACGGACCCATTGAGTCTGTGAACAAAAGCACGAAAAAAAATAAAAAAAGTGGTCCCATTTAAATTTCAACAAATTCGGTCAAGCTTTTTTTAATTACACTCCTATAACAGAAAAATGTTACGCCTGCCTTGGTGATTTCATCATTGACGGTGAATGACAATCGATCCCGTAAGTAGCAAGGGTCACTAAAAATGGTGAAAAAATATTTTTACCTAAAAATTACCAAGCGAGAAATAACTTGTTATTTGAAAATATTATTGATTCATTCACAATCTACTCACTGAAACTTTTTTATATCATTACAATTTTTGAGACAAAAAATCACGCTCGGGCGGCATTAGTACGTCTTCGGACAATCCAAATAGTGGTCATTGCGTTGACACGGATTGACGGAAGACGCAGGATTGAATCCCGTCCCAGGCTGTGATTTTTGATCTTTACAGTTGTAATGTATGCTATCGCTAAGCAGGCGTTAGTGTTTTAAATATACTTATTTTTGTTTCAGTTGACTTCGGCGGAGTCATTGGAGTATTTTTCGGCGCTTCGATTCTGACCTTTATAGAAATCATCTATATATTTTTCATTCGCAAATATCCTTAAGGTCACTTAGATTCCTTGTTAACCAGCTTGTAGTAAGGCTTGGGTAGATTTACATTCTGTATTATAAGTAAGTACTTACTGTTATTTGTAGGTATAGTAATTTAACTTATGTAGTGTACTACCGTATGACCTATGTGCAAATCATAAAAATAAATATATATATTTTACAATACTTATATACATATATACCACAAACCATTATACCACTTAACTGCGCATACCGCTAACCACATTCGCCAAAGATATGCCGAGTAATGCTAACTTATTGTGCCTGTCCTTCAGTCAGAGTTTATAGTTTTAGTTTTAAACGCGTAACAAACCGAGACAAATATATTAAGAAATAATACATAACGTACATTATTGTTCCTTTAAATTATGGGACAAGAATAACACAGTCTCCAGTACCCGAAGGATGAAATTACATTTCATTGTACAGTTTAATTAAAGGTACTGTCAATTCACGACGTCGATAACAAGTACAATTTGAAAAATTTAATACCGACTTCCATTCTATTCAGTTATTGGAAAGTAACTCAAAAACTTCTAAACCGAATTCGATGAAACATAAATGGGACTACACGGGAAGCACCTGCTTTCAAACAAACAAAAAATGAGAATTGGTACATACAGTCGAAAGTTATGAGGTAACAAACAAAGGAATTGGAAGGGACTTCCTCCTTTTCTTGGAAGTCGGTAGAAAATGAGGGGTTTTGAAGCAGTTTATCTCAGTAGCAGCGATTTACCTACCAAAAAGTACAAAAAATAAAAAAGACATTTCTAAGACTCTTAATACACATTGATTGACTTAAAAACTAAACTACAAAACCTACACTAAAAAAATTCAAACATAACACTTAATTTCACCTTTAAAACAGTTTTTATCTTTATTCACAATTGCGACTTTCATGAAACACATATCATAAAATGGTACTTATTTAATACACATACATTGACGAATACGGTTTTTTATTCAATGGTGCACATTATTTTTTATTAATTTTGTACGTTTTTACTAGATGAGTTTGCTTGATTTCAAGAGAAAGAAATTGAAAGAAAACAAGCTCTGAACTGACAGCGCCTTTATCTATATTTGATTTAGTTTCAATACGTAAACTAGAATTTTTTAATATTATCGTTCCGGCCCGTTATTTCTCTTCCACGAGTAACTAGACCGACCTCTAGAGCCTTTAAATCGGCGTTTGATTGAAAAGCTCAGCTCTAGTTTCACGTTAGATTTTCCCCGGTGCTTCTATCTTGCTTCAAATAAGTGTTCCGTATATGTGCTCAAAGGTTAACGTTACATATATAATATCCGTCTGTGTAACTAAATAAGACTCTTAGCAAAAATATTCAGAAAAAAGAATTGTACATTGTACACCGAGGGGAGAAAACGACTACGAATAAGACTTGTTTCGTTTTCTTGATTTGTTCTCGAGTTTTCTTTAAACATACTCTCGAACAGAAATAGAGCTTTCTCCCGAGTGATACATAGTGCTTATTTATACTACACCTACGGGGAAAATAAAATACTTACTTCATTAGTAAATAATTGTTGTCTGGAGCGTATTGTAATAAATTAAAGGTATCTTTTTTCTGGTGGCTTCTTCAAAATCGTCACTTTCACTATCTGATGACATTTTGTAATTTTTTTTTGAAAAATTTATAGAGTACTGTTGAATTGTCCATTTTGTAAAAAACAAAACTTAACAATACATAACAAATGGCCGCCATGTTTTTTTCGTAGTGCAGCAAAAGGTTGCAAGCCTCCTTTCATTGAAAATTGAGTACAATAAATAATACCCACCTCTTTTTTTATAATAAGGAATACCCTATTAGATTTGACGTTTGTATTTATGTTCGCTGCTAAAAAAACAAAAGAACACTACCAGGGCAGAAATGAAATTCCATATAACTTTTGCCGTCGCACGTAAGGGAGAAAAAGAACCCGTTTATGAACGAGTAATGCGATACTTTCTGAGTGGGTGTGGGATAAAACATATTCTACACTTTGGTTGGTAACTACATGAAACAATCAATACATACAGTATAACCAAGTGTATATTAAATTTTTCCGATTACTTTATATTTCACTTCTATTTATCAATATTTAATTTAAGTTTTAATTAATTTTCAAGCTATGTAAAAGTGTGGTCACACCTTTAGGAATTTCTTGGGTGGTATGTCAAGTCTATGCTATTGTTGGACTTTTTGAAAGTCTTAATTCGCTGTTATTGCTGATATACGAATACGACCCCAGATGCTCGACAAAGTTGTCGAAAATTAGACTTCACGATTGCACATCATTCGACGTAGCCGTGGCGGTCATATGGCCAAAATCATATACGTATCAGGCATAAAATTACCGTTTAAATAAACCCAACATCATACACATTATCATTATTTAAATTTGTTTTATTTCTTTTCGAAACTTGATACCTCTAAAAAAATACCTAAAACAGAACTTTTTAACTATGCAGTAATATTATTTACTAAACCGTTTCTATTTCGGTTGCACTTCTTTGCCGCTGACACCGAAATTATGCGCTTAAAAATGCTGTATTTGAAAGTATGGTTGAATACTGTAGTAGACTGCTCGTTCTGAAATTATAAATTATATTTTTTTTATACATTTGCCGTATCTATCGGAAACCTATTTTTGAGACATATAACCGTAAATGACAGAGTAGATGATAGGATCTACACTAAAATGGATATGGACTAAATGCTACGAAGAAATATTAATATTTCTTTATAGATTAAATGACATTCATCAACAAAAATTAGTAACGCCGTGGAGCTTTCTCTAAAATATTAGCGCACTGTAAGACAACCAATTACAAGAATAGTTAATATTTATCAGTAAGTATTGTAATACATTTATTTTATTAAATAATTATGCATACATTTTTAATATTTTACTTTTAAAGTACTGAGAATTTTGCCACTTTAGAGAGAACATGTCTCCATACAACGGTTATGTTATAACTAGAGAGCCTAGTTGAATTCGGACAGATCGCCCCGTTGGCCTCGCGGTAATGACGTGTGACTTGGATTGTTAGAAAACATGGGTTCGAATCCCATCCTAAAATTGCAAAGAATGATTCATAAAATAGCTAAATGAAAAGCAATCTATGAAAGGCCATTCTGTAATTTTTCATGATGTTTTTTCAACAGATTTTCTCCGACCCGTTTCACGTTATTTAATTCGAGATACTGATTAAAAACGCACATGAGCGAATTTTCGTAAACAGGGGCTCGGATGGTCCAGTCGTATAAAAAGTCGAAAATGTGCGGTCTTACTCAAATCCCTTTCCTAGGCCGGAACATCGTAAAGTAATCCAAGTCCTTAGAGTTCCGCAACTCGAGAACCGACTCACAAACCTTTCCAAACTGAGATAACGCCATGTGTCACTGCGGGGGATATGAAAAGCCAAATAAGCCGTCGTTAAATACTTTTGTCCTAGAACATCGCAAGGGCTGACTTTGGCTGGAATTGATGTAAAAGAACCGGTGAGCAGCAAGCCATGTGGTGGAATTATTATGTCTGGAACAGCTTCTATAGGTAGATCACCACACATATGGATAAGAAGGAGGTTTAATAGCTCAGCCCTTGGATTTTCACTCACGATTACACTATTATTATAAACTTGAAAATATATATGTTTGATGGACGGGTGTTTGTTACTTTTTCAAGAAACAACTATTGATCAAATTTAGCGTAAATTAACTTAAATATTGCCTTAAATTGCGAGAAACATGTTTAAACTATAACATGGTATTTATCATAAAATAGTTACCTTCCGCATAGCGTCGCTAAATAACACAGTAAGTTATTGTATTCAATTGAATGATTTACCGTAAGGATTTCACAGGGTTTTATATTCCATGTACCCCAGACCCGAGAACAATCAGTTCTACTCATTTTTAATATGAAAAACGGGATTCACTCACGTAAAAAAGTCAGATCTTTCCGACTATAGTTTCAACCACATCCGATTGTCTTTTCAAGGAGAGTGCAGTCAAAGTCAAAGTCAAAATCATTTATTCATCAAAGACGCACTTATGAACGTCAATTTTTCATTATAATGTACTTTAAAGCCTACTGCCGCGTTCCAAAATACATAGAGCCTACCGAGAAGAAGCGGCAAGAAACTCGGGGCCATTCTTTTTATATAGATGTTTTTACAATGTTTTTACTTAGGTACTACAAATATTAGCTCCAGTGTGTTGCCTTACAAAAGAAAACATAATAATGGTATCAGTAGGGCAAGACACGCTACACTTTGATATCTTAGTAGATACACGAGTAGATAGATCCTGGAGTGATCAGTCCCAAGCTGTTTTATCCTCCAAGTAATCCGAAATTTTATTATTAGGCAAATCTCGGATAACATTGGGAACTTTATTATAGAATCGTATACATTGTCCCATAAAAGAATGACTTATTCTGTGGAGACGCGTTACATGTACGGATAGCTTGTGCTTATTTCGCGTGTTGATGGAATGAGCATCACTCCTTTTATCAAAACTGCTAATGTTTTTCTTTACATACATTAGATTTTCATAGATAAAGTGAGAGACAACAGTTAGAATGTTTATGTCTTTAAACTTCTGTCTAAGGGAAACTCTGGGAGCTAAACTGTAGAACGCTCGCGTTCGCTCGCGAAGTTCTACTCATCACGCATATTCTTGCACCAACCCAGGGATCGAACCTGATAACCTCGTTTCGAAGGCAGCGTGACTTTCAACTGAACTCATGGGCTCTCAAAACCAGGAGCATAAAGATTCAACTAAAGATAGTTTTAGAATTTGGAAATTTAGATCTGGGAGAAGCTTCGAATACTGTCGGTCTGTGGACTTGCTCTCTCATTTAAAGAAGTTGTGTTTCAACGTTTGCTATTTAATTAATTCTAATCGCCAAAAGAAATATATTCATTTGCTTTATAATTTTATCACGTAGGGCATTTTCTATGCTTGTAATCTACTTGTTATAACGAGGACACGCTGAAAATGGCCTATAAAAAACATAAACATATGGCAAGTCACATAAATCCGAAATAAAGCCCGCATTAAATAACCCAGTTTTCAACGAGAGTTTGGACGAAAAAGTCTCATCTGATTTATTGGGTAAATAAATGTCTGCACATGTTACGGCCTACACGTCCGAGTGCCGAGTTTCGTTGTCCAAATATGGGTAGATTTTCTACAAACTTATAAATATACATACGTAAGTGAGCAAATATGGTGCGGTTATCGACCAATTACGTAGAACTCGGGAAATCTCCCAAAACTATTCGAACCGAATGTAGACTAAAAAGTGATTAACGAAATCAATGACGCAGCACTTTTCACAATAACAACAACTACTTCAACATCATCATCATCTCAGCCGTAGGACGTCCACTGCTGAACATAAGCCTCCCCCATGATTTTCCAAAAGGACCGGTTGGAAGCGGCCTGCATCCAACGTCGTCCTGCGACCTTCCTCAGGTCGTCTGTCCACCGTGTCGGTGGACGACCTACGTTGCGCTTGCCGGTCCGTGGTCTCCACTCCAGAACCTTTCGGCCCCATCGGCCATCTGTTCTGCGTGCTATGTGCCCTGCCCACTGCCACTTCAACTGGCTAATCTTCTGAGCTATGTCGGTGACTTTCGTTCTTCTACGGATCTCCTCATTTCTGATTCTATCACGTAGAGAAACCCCGAGCATAGCCCTCTCCATAGCTCGTTGTGCAACTTTGAGCTTATCTATGAGGCCCATAGTAAGAGACCACGTTTCAGTGCCATAAGTCATCACTGGTAACACACATTGGTCGAAGACTCTTGTCTTGAGGCACTGAGGACGAGAAGACTTCGCGAAGTTTCCGGAACGCTGCCCAGCCGAGTTGGATTCGACGATTGACCTCTTTCTCGAAGTTGGACCTGCCTAGTTTGACTGTCTGTCCCAGGTAGATGTACTCGTCAACAACTTCGAGAACTGAGTTCCCAACTGATATTGGGGTAGGTACAACATGGGCATTGGACATAATTTTCGTCTTATCCATGTTCATCTTAAGACCTACCCGTTGGGAAACTCGATGGAGGCCTTCGAGCATTGTACTGAAGTCTTCCATGGATTCTGCCATGACTACAATATCGTCGGCAAATCGAAGGTGAGTGATGTATTCGCCGTTAATATTGATGCCAAGTCCTTGACATTCCAGAAGCTTGAAGGCGTCTTCCAATGTAGCGGTGAACAGTTTCGGAGATATAACGTCTTCCTGTCTCACGCCTCTTTACAACTACTTACACGTCTATTATCTCATGTCAGCATCTCTATGTCAGCAGTTTCGTGGTGTATATAGAGATGGTGTAAAAAGTGCTCACAAGTGAAAAAGGCGATTGATATTTTCATTATTAGATAATACTCGTATTGAACTCAACTTACACGTGTGGTTGTGCCTGAAGTGGTAGGATTACTCGTATCACGGGTAACATGACATATAGTTACAAACAAAAGACAATAACACAAATCTTTACCGCCCATGATTATGTAAGAGCAGTATAAAAATATCTAAATTAAACAAAATTTTGCTATTATACTGTGGTATCACAAGTATTCCTGCTATGTTAGCAAAGATATTTTCAAAAAAGAGCAGTAACGGGGATTGCCAATAGCAGTTAAAACTCAGTAGCATGTCAGTAACAAGACATTAGAATGTGACGGTGACGCGGAACCATTAAGGTGCAAGTTGGTAGCCGGCTACACGTAACAGCAGCAGACGACGACGTGTCGTCGCTTCATATCGCCGCGACACGTCGTCGCTTCATGTCGCTGCAGTCATGATTTCGAACTCGACGACAGACGATGATGAACTGCAGATGGCATCAACCATTTGAAAAGCGATACGAAAGGTTTAGTTAAAAAGCTTTTCAGTTGTTTTACTTGCTAGATTGGTACCCGCGAGCGGCACTACTAATCTGCGGTCGAGCGACAGTGACGTCTGGCGCTTGCCGACGCGTCGCTAGCTTCGTGTCGCTAATTACGAATAGTGTTTCATAGAAATACATTGAAACCAGTAATGTCGCTGGGACACGTCGTTTGCTGCGGCTTCATATAGCTGGCTTCCAACTTGCACCTTAAGTTGCCCGTATAAAATCACTCAACGCGTTGAAAGAAGTTTTAACTTCGTAAATCTCCTCCTACTTTCACACTAAATTCCCATGCTTCTATCATATATTTCTAATTAGAAATATTTAATATCATAGCCATACTATTAATAGATACCTAAACGTTACCAAACGAGTAGGTTTACGACTATTCGCGATCCTAAAAACGATATTATTAAAGACTGCAAACAAAACGGAGCCGCCATAGACATCATAAACGGAGATATAAACTTTGATACCTATAGAAATAATGTGTATAGATAACGAAATGAAAAATCAATACTTATGTCTGATAAGATAACATTTATGTAGAATAGTTACTGACAATTCAGCATCAGTAGTTTTTAAACTTTCAGAAAGTGCATTAATACATAGCCCCAAAGAATAAAAAAAAGTTGTGTTGGCATTAGTGTGTTCCGGTTGGATGGGTATGGTTGCCGGTAAAATTACAACTTAAAACTCAGGGTTACGGGCGCAGTGCAGTTCGTCGCTTGTAACGGATCTGTGATTTATATGCAGAGGTTACCGTTAAACACCAGTCGGCCGCTTGCTCACATAAAAAAGTATTCATTTCAGAGATGGTACATAAATATATAAACGTGCTTTCCGAATCACGGAAATGATCAGTTGTATCTACTACTACGGGTCACCCATCCAATAAGTGACCGCAGCAACGACTAATAAAGCTACCTGCGCCGCACTTCTTTAATTTAAATAAGTAGCATAACTTACACCTAGAAGTTAGAGCCGTAGTTAGCTACCACGAAAGCCGCCAGCGATGTGGATGTTTCAGTAAGAAAACAAGGCAATGCGAAGTATAAGGTATGCAGTAACTTATCCATTATTCCGGATCGCTCAACTAAAGTAAGACAAATGTTTACCTACACGTGTGCCCGAGAAGGTAAGTTCATTTTCCTACATTGAGTTCATGATTTATCGATGGGTTCTGCTTCTGAGCAATTCGATCCACAAGTGTTCGGTTTTCTTGTGAAAAAGAGCCCATAATATATCAAAGTCAAGAGATAGGTAGTTATTGCTTGAATTAATCGAGAACGTATCTTTCATTATAATGGTTTCAATAATAAATCTACACTTTAATTAATGTACCTATCTAATATTCATATTTATGGAGCGGATAACGACTTTAACGTTACATTTGTATGCAACGTCGTGTTAATCTCTTCAGGTGTATATGACACCTGGATCTAAATGATGGAAACGGCCAGAGACGTCATGTTTTGAATTGGACCTCTTGGTAGTCTACTTATAAGCAGGGAAAAGTCATTCGGCATGTCGGCATCATTCACTTCGGCTACTCGTCCTGCCAGCTGTCCTTGAGAGCCAGGCGTCATTCTAGTGTCATACTTACAGGTTCGATCCCTGACTGTGGATAAATGTTTGGGGATGAGCAGACATGTTGGTACTCGGGTCTTGGATGTTGTGTTGTATTATTGTGTGTACATGCTTTCACATACAGGGAATCCTAGTGCGCGGTGGGAACATTATTCCAACGTGTCGTGTTACCTAAGCGTAGGGAATCAATGACAATAAATAGAGTTAATAAAATTAGTAAAGAAAAGTTAAATGTATCACTTAAATGAGGGAAAATAAATAAAATAAAGGACAAAAGAAACTAGAGATTAAGTTACTACCTTTTATTTACATTGATAAAATAAATTAAATAATAGCACAAACTATAAATATAAAAACACACACAGGAAATATAAAAGTTTGTAATAAATAACTGGCGAACTGGTTAATAGCAACGTGAAAGAGTTATATATTTAAGGGGGCAGTTCTTTACAAGACATATGGAGGGGACAGAGAAAACAGTACGTAACTTAGATCCTGAAGATGGAGTGTAGGCCAGCCACTCTCAGCTCCAAAGGCCTCAGAAGAAAACAGTCTTCCCAAATCTCTATGTAGGATTTCAGGTCTTCCAATCAGAGAGGATGGATATATCCAATGTCCTGAGGATCGCAACACTTTTTCTATAAGGAGTAGCACAGAGTACTATTTTATTTATTTATTTATATATTACTATTTACTTTACTTAAATAAAAAGAAAGTGGAGAACACTTTATTTAAAGTCTGGTCTAAATAGGAGAGAGACCAGAATACAGAAAATATACTTTCCGTTATCAAGATATTTCTTTCAAATCTGAAGTAAGAATGAATCCGGAAAGCGAAATATATCCGCTTAAATAACCATTTCAGTTCTCGAAAGTCATAATTTTAAATTATTTCGATACTGCCAGTAAAATCAATTTTATTATCACTGATACTCTTCAGAAGAGACAGAAGAATAACAAGATTTGGAAGTTTGGTAAGTTCAATCTTGAATGATTGTCAAAGAGACACAGAATTTCTGAAAATCATGTTTGTTTATCGTAGAAAATCGCCACAAGATGAAAGACGAAGTATGTAAATGGAAGATAGATTGATAGATGAACTCTTTGTTGCAACACCACATTATAAGTACAACACACAAATGAAAAACTTAAAATTGTCACAATGGGCGGTCTTACTCATAAACTAGAAGATACTCATTATCAGGCAACTCGATAACCATATCTTAGAGAGAAGACAACACGAAAATAAATACGTAATAAGGCATCCGCCCTTCTACGTTGATCGTACAGCATAAGCCTGCCCGTGTGTGCGACGGTTGTGGCGGACACAAACGGTAAGTACACTATTAACGTTATTAATCACACATAATCTATGATGAATTATGTGCTATGCCTTAAACTAACAATAAACCAGGAACACATCTATTATAATAATATCTCACTAGACAATAATATATACTTACAGCAGTTTCCGTTCCGCAGTGGTGAGTCATGTTACACCACACGGAGTATTTTGATTTATGTTCATAACAAATATTGAAATTTATGTTACTCTTACTCATACTCTTATTTAAATCTGTATTTGAAATGAAATGTTAGATAGAACGGTCGGCAAGTTGAGATCTAGTGCCAATGGTTTATTTATTGAACGAGTCGGTGAATCGTATTTATTTACTATTGGAGCGGATGGGACGTTATACAGGATGAAAGGTAAATCGAGGTAAGTACCTAATTTTTTATTACATTCCCACTGCTGGCACATGGACCTTCTATTTGGCGAGATATGTATTGTCACATAGGCACAACGTGGATTCCAAGATATGCCAGTCCTAATGTAGGTAATGAAGCTGATAGCATAAATTGTTGAGCAAAATTGTAGAATATCCGGAGTTTTTTCATAATATTTTGGAGCGCTCAAAAGAGATTCCTAAATCTACAAAAGCTCCATAGCTCAGTAATCTTAAAGCGTAATGCGTTGTAACAGCCCTACTCTGTGATCCTGACTCCCGGTAATAAATAGTAACTAGCCTACTCGTCCCGTAGTCTAAAGCTCTAATCCTGGGAACGGTACTACCGATTGTAACTACCCCTAATCTGAGCTAATAAAATCTAGATGATTCCGGCCTATGTTTTAATTCCTCAGATAAATAATTACACATAACTAGATCGAATCATAACTTAACATTATCAAGACAATAAATCTATACTAATGAATGAAGAACTGATTAAATATATGGCCAAGGTGTGATCGTCTAGCTCATAGTGGTAGGACCGAATATTGTGAGCCGTGGTAACTCAAGTTCTTTTCAGGAAATACTGAGACAAATCTAACCTAATTGTAAGAGAAATAAATTATTATAACGATAAAATTGTACCTAGTAAGCATATGAAGGCAAATCTTATTCCTACTGCAAGGGTTAATTACGAGTATAATGACCCCAATTCTATTATACCATTTTGACCCCAATCTTGTCGTTACTATTAGAGATTATATTTTGCCATAAGATTTCTATAAATTCGCAAAGCATAGATTGTAACAACCTAACTTCAAGTAAACACAAAATCAAATATTTAAATGCCGAACATTTGTACCTAGAACATGGAATGACACGGAAAATTATCACACTCCTTCTTAAAGTAATAAATCATAACCTAATTAGTAAATTATTGTTAATAACTAAATGTAAATATCCATAGTTGTATCTTTTTGTTCTATGGTAGTCAAATGTTGTTTAGTAAAGGTAATTGTTTTCATCTAAAAATGGGAATTCTACGGATATTTATCATTGTAGATAACCAGAGCTAGGAAAACATTACAGGCTTGTGACTGTAAAGCTGGTTTAAGAGGCCTCTTGACGTAATTACAACACTCTCCATTGCTGTTCTAGCTCAAATTACTCCTTTTGATACTTATTATTAACGCTGAATAAGATTTGGAAACACAATGCCGAGATAAGAATATTTTATCTAAGTTTTATTTAATCCTTGTTAATTTGTTACTGTATAAATGATTTGTTGCTCCTTTGTCTCATTTCACCTCCTTATTTTATTTGCAGGACTATCTTAAATTAATAATTTTAATATTTAAAAATTGCATGAAGTAGGAAAGTTTAAGCCATTGACCTTCCTCCTAGATCACCATACGTTTTATATATACTACAGGTGCTTTGTCATTGCATAATCAAAACTCCAATAAAATTACTTACTTACTTAAAAACTCTTGTGGTTTGAAATTATTTCTAATGGGTGATAGAAAGGACAATCATTCACAGTTATTTCTACAGGAAATCAATAAAATGGTAAATAATAAATTTGAACTAGTAAGTATATAGGTACTTATACATGTAGTCTTTGGTAGTACCCAATAATGTAGACACACATCACATTTCGTAATTATTTATTAATTGTATTTCAATTTATTGATATTATTAGATAGTCATAATAAAAGATTAAAGTAACTAGTGGAGCCACCTACAGTAGAGATGCAAAATACATATATTTATATATATATTATCTATGCTATGCTGGTGTCTATTAGGTACATTGGAAATTAAATGCTCAGTCTGTGTCAAGTTGCTCAGTTGTTTTATTAGATATCATAATATTCACGGATCATAACATCAGACTGCTGCGGATACATTTATTTATATTCTCCTCAGTGACCAAGACCCACAAGTACCGAGGTTATCCATCATTTACCGGACAGCCTGTATATGCATTCGTTTCTTCACAGTCATTTATGTCTGTCTTCATGTGTAGATATGTAAATAATATTCAATCAGCGATGACTTATCTGTAAAGTAATTTTTACGGAATATTACAAATTACGCACAGCACATCGATTTATTGAAAGAGAAGATATGTTTGTTGGATGGATTTTAACTGATTTGGCTGAACACATACCTGTTAAGTCTATACTAGGTTCCTTTTGAGGTATGGAAGCTCAAAACACAGCAAACAATGCAAAGTGGCCAATGCGATATCAAAGTATTATATCGTGAAGTGGTACTGTGGGACGTATATACAACCTCAGTTCACGAATCACGTAGGTATCTATAGCCGGTTGCTACAGTTTTGGTACAGTCACCTACAATATAGTTGTGGTAGTAGTAATAAATAAGTTGCATTACATAATGTTTAAAGTACGATAGAGTGCCTGATTCCCTAAAGCTTTTATTAAAATAAATTAAGTAAAAAAAAATAGGCGCTAACAAATTAACAAAATAATTTTGCTAGAAGTTTTTACATACTAGAATATACCAAGGCAATTTTGAAAGTATACATCATTATACAGGCGAAGAGGTGGTTTGGTCATGCCCTTATCTAAAACTATTTTAGAGCGTCTTACACGACCTCCTGCCGAAAACATTTTAAAATATCGTTGCCTCTCAGTCTTTTATTTAAAGTTATTGGAGACGGAATGAAGGTTTATGTTTAGTGCTAAACGTACTTAGGAGATGTCTTGCGATGGGGCTATAGTCTACTATAATATTATTCTGTGGCCGTAGTCACATTTTGTGTTAGCGAAACCCGCCTATATTTATTATTTACATGCAAATAGGGAAAGTTAGTTCAATATACTGTGAGGGTAATTTATTCCGAGAAAATGTCAATTGCCCTTCTCGTTCTAAGAAAACTTTTCAGAGGACTTCTATAAGAGAACTCGAAATTGAATATATTTCGGGTAGGAACAATCCCCGGAGAAAAAGTTTCGGAGAGATGACATGCTACATCAAAAGCATTGCTATTCGCTATTGCTCGAAAGTGTATCCATACGTAAACCATATACCTAGTGGTTACAAAACAATATAACCAATTGAAAGTATTTTTAATGGTTACGTAATTGGTAACCTACCATTGGTTTAAAAGTGATAATTATAGGTACACTTACTTTCAAGCAATCCCACAAATATCATAAATGTGAAAGTTTGAATGGATGGATAAAAGGATGTTTGGTACCTACTAAATAACGGCAGAACGGCTGAACGGATCTGGTTGAAATTTGGCACAGAGATACATTATAGTCTGGATGGCACATATGATTTTCATCATCATCATCATCATCATCATCATCATCATCATCACCGTCTATCACCACCACCACGCGGATGAAACAGCCTAATATTCTTCGGCACAGCATAGACAAAATAACAAGATATCCGCCTACGCCAAGATCGTTATGATGACTTATTTTCTGTCAATAGAGTTCTGCCAAAGGAGCCGTCCATTAATCACGTGAGGCTCGAAAAGGGGGGAAGGGGGTTCGGCAAAAATCACGAAATATCACAAGGGGGGAGGGGGTGTAGTAATATATCACGTGTATTAATTTTTCGTTAAACGCGATACAATTATTAATATATTCATATACTATAGTACAGTGTATGTTGTTCGCATGATTACACTATTTCATTATCTACTATTATTTTTATACCAGTCAAAAACAACCTGCAACTGTCTAGACTTTTTATCATGGTCTTTATTTTTCTAGAATAAAATTTGATTATACTTTAGACCTGTATATAATGATAATATTCTAAAAATTTTAAGATTATTTGTAGGTACTAAAAATACACATGATTTTCGGTGGGGGTGGGGGTTAGTCTTAAACATCACCACGTATCACCAAGGGGAGGGTGATTAAAAATGCTTAAAAAACATCACGTGATTAATGGACGGCCCCAACGATGTGCTAGTTTCTGATAGTTTATGGTGCGTTCGAATAGCCCCAAGTTGGCGAAAATAACGCTAAAAACGCTCGTAGGCTTTTTTGTTCACCGTTCGCAAAGCTAAAAAAGAGGTATTTAGGCCACCGAAAAGTGCATTTTTTGACCCACGTCCGGAGCATGGTTATTTGTGATCTATTTGACATCTATATTGATTTGATATCTATTTGACAGCATAGTCATGCGATTTGAGGTCTTATGCTCGGTAAAGCAATCGAGTAGGGTGTGGGAAAATTGTCAAAAGTAACAAAAATAACGTTTTGAGCTTTACGAACGCTTTAACAAAATAGCCAACAATGGCAACGCCACCAATGCCCTCATTGTTAAACGAACGCACCTCATGGCAAAATCACGCAATGATTTTGACACTTCGATAGACTAAACGTGGTCGGCGATAGAGTCGGCATGTCATCCGTCTTTTTTGTTCAGCCGACTATAGTCGAGCGATTCCGCCATCACCACGGAGGTGAAACATCAGTCTAGCGGTCTTGAGTGAATTGCCCGGCGTACTGTTATTTTTAAACACAACAAATAGATAACAAATCGTTTCGCCTATATCCTCGAAGGGGTAAGTAGCGGTATTTTAATAGGATACTTTTCCTCATAATCACCATGTATCACTACGGAGGTGAAACCGCGGGCGGTAACATCAGTCTAGCGGTCTTGAGTGAATTGCCCGCAATACTGTTATTTTTAAACACAACAAATAGAGAACAAATCGTTTCGCCTATATCCTCGAAGGGGTAAGTAGCGTTATTTTAATAGGATACTTTTCCTCATAATCACCATGTATCACTACGGAGGTGAAACCGCGGGCGGTAACATCAGTCTAGCGGTCTTGAGTGAATCGATACTTTTGCCTATATGTCCTCGAAGGGGTAAGCAGTGGTGTTTTCAACATCTACATTTCGCCATATATGTTTTTGGTCATGTGATCATGTAATAGGTGGCGAACCTATTGCCATCTACGGGGCACTGTTCCAGTCTCCGTACTGTTATTGAGAATATATTTCTTGCTCAGAAAAACCCAATAACTGTCCAACCCGGGGATCGAACCCAAGACCTCGAGGTTACATAACGGCACATCCACCACTACACCAAGACTAAGCGAGCGAAGCCGTTGGCGGGCCAGCTAGTAGAGAATATATTTCATAATACTCAACTAGTTCATTCCTAGTACAAAACGACATTCGTCTTAGGATAGAAAACAAATAAAGCTTGTTTTTTTGAAAAAGTAAACAATTTTTTTATTCTATTTTTATTAGATATACTTAAGCTTTATTTGCGTGAACTAAACAGAAAAATGATAGGTTTTAATTTTTCTGCAGTGCTCTTCCTAAACATAAACCTATACACAGTTAACCCTTCAAGAGTCGATGTCATTATAACAATGAAATTTCTATTGTGTCTGGCCGTGCGACCTTTGATGGATTAATGCTTGTACACTGCTGTTTGGTGGATGTCCTCTAGGACTGCGTCGGTCCTAAGTCAGACTTACAGAAGTGCTGAGGACCCATACAGATTACGCAATGAGACATTCATAAAGTTTGTATAACAAGAGTGTATTAACAGAAAACAAAATTTTAACACGTAAATGTATACATTTTGGATGATTCATGGTAGACCGCATCCGGTCCAAACAATGCGGAGCTTTGTATAATTACCGTGTGCGGTTGGACACTGCTTGATGTAGCTTTACAGTTACAGACACAGTCTAGCAAGATAATTTGTAGTTTAATTATTTTAACAGCACGAAGCTGTTATGCGAACAATTGGTATCCACTAATACGCACTCCACCCATAATATGCCCTCGATTAATCTGTGCTCCACTTACGCGTTATTCTCACTTATACTCCTCTCGTATGGGCTAGTTTAATAATAAATCTGCTTATTCGGGACCAGTTCATAAACACTCCATTGGTTTTAACTCAGCTCATAATCATCATCATCTCAGCCGTAGGACGTCCACTGCTGAACATATGCCTCCCCCAGAAATTTCCAAAAGAACCGGTTGGAAGCGGCCTGCATCCAAAGTCGTCGTGCTACCTTTATCAGGCGTCAGTCCACCTTGTCGACCTACACTGCGCTTGCTTGTCCGTGGTCTCCACACCAGCTCCTTCCGGTCCCAGCGGCTATCTGTTCTGAGTGCTATATGGGCTGCCCACTGCCACTTCAACTGGCTTATCTTCTGGGCCATGTCGGTAACTTTAGTTCGTCTACGGATCTCCACATTTCTGATTCGATCACATAGAGAAACCCCGAGCATAGCCCTCTCCATAGCTCCTTGTGCGACTTTGAGCTTGCTTATGAGGCCCATATTAAGAGAACACGTTTCTGTGCCATATGTCATCACGCAGCTGATATCCTCTCATTTTATAAGCACATAACTCAACTCATACTCGCTAGGTTGACTAGCAATCTGCTATCTCTTAACTAACATAACTCTAACGCATCTGGGGATCAGCGCTAAGCTCATGTACATACACGTGTTGATTCACGCTTGGTTCGTCCGCGCTCAGTTCCTTTACGGACAGTTAGCGAGGCTGGTTATCCATACTCGTTTAATTAGCTCGAAACTCAACTCTGCATTGACATACCTACTGCCTAGCACGGTATAACATGAATTATCCTTTTACTTACTTATAATTACATTATGTTATCCTAATATTAGGTTTACAGCGTTATCCATAATAACAATACACAGTCTGTTCAGGCCCTTTACATTCCACCTTCAGGTGATCTCAAGACTAGGCATTTTACATCAAGAAGGAGCGTGTGGATGAGATGATAACTCTTTCCCTTGAGGACTGCCCCCGGGGTCTCCATCGCCGCTGTTACCGCTGTTGATGGCCACTGACGTTAAGGGTACCTGAGGGGTGGAAATATCATTATGAAATCTATTTATATTTCCTTTACATCTTTAAAAATATAGATATAACAAGATTTATATTGTTATTATTTCAAAAAAGTATGATTTGTGTGTTATTAAACAAATATTGTTTTCTAATTACGTTTTGATAGAACAGTTCTATAACGAAAATTAAATAAAATGGTTACATCATAAACTTTCTCTAATTTTGCACGCTTTTCACAGGCTTTTAGATTTGACAGGCAACAGGCATTTAAACTGTATATTATTATATAAGTACATCAAGCCCGTGACATAAAATCAATACAAAATCTTAAGTGAGTGTTTTTAATCAGAATTTGCATAAAAATTAACAAATTGGTTAGTGAATATCTTTGTAATTCTTCTCGCTGAAACAGCTCAGGATTCTAGTGATATTTGGGGGGAGATAGCTTATACCCAGGATTTTCCCCCACTTTTATCCCGAAGTTTTCGTGAGATCGCAATAACTTTACTCCACGCTGACAAAGTAGCAGGTGCTTACATTATAATTATCTAGCGTTAGCGTGTGACGGTTTGCGAAGTGAGTGTGCATTCTTTGCTACTACTTCACGCACGTGTGCAAGGATTTGGACATTGGCTCAAGATTGAAAACCTGTCATAAATCACCTATTCTAGCAGTGAGCCTATCGTAACGACTAGGTCATGATTTTTGATAATGTAGGCATCTTCATATGATTACTGATCATCAAGGGAGAGAGGGGCAAGCGCTAGCTAATTATAGGAAAATGAAAAATTATGAAAATAAGCACACATAGCACGGTCAAAAAAATTCCATAGGGTTATTATTTTACTGGCTGGGCCCATGGCTTCGTCCGCGCGTGAAATGGGTATCTCAAAGGCACCGTTTTCCGGGACAGTAAGTATCCAATGGATGCCAGTCTCCGGCCCGTTGACTTTGTGCAAAACATGTATTTAGTCAATTGCTCCGTATCTGCATGAAACCAGGATGAGCCAACCCATAAACACACTTTCATTTGCATTTAATTTTAGAATACCTAAATAGGGAATTATCACCTAGATATTCACGTTTTATATACTTAGATTTATCCCACGGATTTAGAATTTATTCCATAAAACGCGAGGCATTTATTCCACTGATTCGCGTGTAGCTGTTTTTAAATTACGCAATTCAATCGCCACTGCACTTCACACCCACAAATGAAACAAGAAACTCATAAAGTAATACACTGAACGCAACGCTACTTACACCAACTCATTACAATGTACACTCACAAATCAACCCGGCGCCGATAGCAGCGGCCGCACTACGTGACGATGTCCGCTGAGTACGAAAAAAACTTCATAACACTACCAGCAATGGATGTCAAACTGAATATGCTGCACACTGGCGCGCCGAGATTTGCGATTTTAGCCACCTATTTCCCGGGAACTTACTGCTGCGGCACGTGCCACTTCTCTCAACACAACAATCCAAATGTCAACAATCCCCTCTCTTCCTAAATCTGTGGTATATCCTAACGTTCACACACCCATACTCCGCACTAGAATTCACTGTATTGCGGGGAGGCATGGAAAATCTCCAAGATCCGAGTACAAACATTTCGCTGACTCTCATCACACTAATATTTGAACCGGCCACGGGTAGAACCTGAAACCTCGCTTTGAAGATCAATAGCAAATAGACTGGCGTACCGTCGAACAACAACACAACGACCTGCATTTTATTTAATTAAATATTTATATAGTGATATCGAAATCTATTTTACTAACGTAATTGGTCGACGTTATAGACCACACGGAAACCTATGTCATTAACGTGTGGTACCATAATTATATTGCCGTAGTAATCATCCCCCTTGAGGACGGTCCTCAGAGAGTTTACGCTGTAAGATCAAAATTCAAAAATTCAAAATTCAAAAATTATTTATTCAGTTTAGGCATCATAGACACTCTTATGAACGTCAAAAATTTTTAAATGATTCTACCGCTGTCTTCGGAAAAGAACCACCGCCGAGAAGAAGCAGCAAGAAACTCGTGGGCCATTATTTTTTCAAGTTTTTGTACATTGAGGTTACATATGAGTAGTATTAAAATAACAAATTTATTCAATAGTTGGCTATTAGGCAGAAGTGGAAAGCTTCCAGGCATCTTTGTCTTCTAAGTAGTGACTCAATTTATAATAGGCTTTTTTCATTAGTATATTTTTGACACGTAACTTGAATTTCCCTTCAGTGAGCTCAGTAATGTCTTTCGGGATTTTATTATAGAAACGTACACAATTGCCTAAGAAGGACTTATTTTTAGTTTTTGTGAGTCTAAATTTAGATACAGCTATCCTATCCTTATTTCTAGTATTAATATTATGCATATCACTATTTATTCTAAACTTCTTTATATTTTTACGAACGTACATTATATTTTCTAGGATATACAAAGATGGAAGAGTTAATATATTAATTTCTTTGAACATTTGTCTTAAGGATTCGCGGGGACCCATTTCGTAGATGGCTCGAACTGCCCGCTTTTGCAATATAAAAACTGTCTCTATGTCCGCCGCTGACCCCCACAGCAGGATACCATATGACATTATGCTGTGGAAGTAAGCAAAGTAGACCAGTCGAGCAGTAGCTATATCTGTCAATTGCCTAATTTTATGAACCGCATATGCAGCTGAGCTCAGTCTTCCCGATAGTGCATCAATATGAGGACCCCATTGTAATTTAGAGTCTATGCTAATACCTAGAAAGACTATTGCCTTGTCAATTTTCAATTTATTTCTGTCGAGTAATACGTTTGGCTCTATATGTCTTACATTAGGCATGGAAAATTTTAAACATTTCGTTTTCTTTGCGTTGAGAAGCAGGTTGTTTGCGACGAACCAATTTGAAACAATAGTTAACGCGTTGTTGACTTGAACTAGTTCTCTATCTTTCCTATCTACTTTAAAAATCAGAGAAGTATCATCCGCAAAAAGAACTATGTCAGCAAGGCCCTCAACCATATGTGGTAAGTCATTGATATATGCTAAGAATAAGAACGGACCCAAGATCGACCCCTGTGGAACCCCCATTCTAACCAAAGATCCAGAAGATGTCACGCCATTAATGCCAACTTTTTGCTGCCTATCAGATAAGTATGATTCTACAAGATTCAGAGCAGCTCCACGAATTCCATAGTGGTGTAGCTTATAAATTAGAGTGCGGTGCTCTACACAGTCGAAAGCTTTGGAGAGATCACAAAATACGCCAATGGCATCCTGTGAGCTCTCCCAAGCCTCCAGCACATGCTTGACTAACTGGACTCCTGCATCTGTTGTTGATCTGCTTTTCGTGAAACCGAACTGATTTTCGTGTAAAATCCTATGTTCATTAAAATGAGACAAGAGTTGTTGAAGCATTACCTTTTCGAATATTTTGCTAAAAGCCGGAAGCACAGAGACCGGTCTATAATTTGAGGGGTCGGCCTTACTACCTGATTTGAAAATAGGGGTGATTTTACTCATTTTCATTAGGTCAGGAAATGTACCTCTATCAATACATAAATTAAATATGATCATCAAATGTGGCGCTATAACTTCTATTATTGACTCTAGCATTTTTACGGATAATCCCCATAAATCCTCTGTGGCTTTAACGTTTAAACTTTTAAATGTTTTTATTATTTCAAAAGTAGATATATGTCGGAACCTAAACTCAGGAATTTGGAGCGGGAAGTTGTCTTTCAGAAAGCCCACTGCAACACAAGGGCAAGAATCAAGAGATTTGGTGACTTCAAGTGGTATATTGGAAAAGAAATTTTCAAATGAATTCGCAACATGACTAGGGTCTGAAACTTTTTGGTTATCTATTTCTAGTACATATTCTGAATTAAAAGATTTACTTTTGCCGGTCTCTGTATTAATAGTTTTCCAAACTGTTTTAATTTTGTCATTAGATTTTCGAATTTTATCCCTTATAAACAAAGCTTTTGCGCGTTTGCATACTGACTTAAAAACTTTTGAGTAATTTCTTACATAATCATGAAAATCTTTACTAGAAGTTAAAGATTTTTTGTGATATAACTCAAACATTATGTCTCTACTTTTTCGAATACCTCTAGTTGACCAGTCACCAAATTGTAACCTACCGTTGAGCTGCAGTTTTTTCTTCGGACAGATTTCATTAAATTCTGTACTTACTAATGAAAATAATGTACTATAAATGTCATGTGGATCTTCAGAAGTGAATTCCACCAGACTAAGTTTCAACTCTATATTTTGTTTAAGCTTTTCTAGTTTACCTTTTGTTAGCGGCCTATGTTCGATAATGGTATTTTTCTTAGTTCTCCCGATTTCGAATTTGATAGCGAGGCCATTGTGGTCTGATCTAACTCCCACCATTACTGATTTTTCTGTAGTCTTACAGTTTGAAAAAATATTATCAATGCAGGTGGATGAAGAGTCGGTTACTCTAGTTGGCTCACTGAACAAAAAATTCAAATTAAAAGATTTAAACAAAGAGATAAGATTAGTTTTATCAGTTGAATCTACCAAAATATCAATATTGAAGTCACCGCATACAATGATTGATTTATTGCTTTTAGTTAGTCTCTTGAGTACACATTCCATTATGGACATAAAATTACAGAAATTAGATGCTGGTGGCCGATATACACACAATAATATATGACTTTCCAGTTCTGCACAAGCAATTTCGCAGACACGTTCAACAGAAAAACCTACTATGTCAGACCGTTCCTTAAATTTTATGTTTCTTTTACAAAGAATAATACACCCTCCCCCTTCAGCAGATATTCTGTTGAACGCACTGGCTACCTCAAAATGTGTAACATTAAATAACATTTTATCTGGTTTTAGCCACGTTTCTGTAAAGCCTAATACATCAAATCTATGTTTATCTAATAAAAGTTCAATGTCTAATATTTTGCCAGAGAAGCGGTTAATATTTTGATAAAATAGCGATAAGATGTCAGCACACTTCTCTGTTGTCTTGTTTAAAAGTTTAAACAATTAATAACTACATTATTACTATTATTAGTACATGTACTAAAAACTACAACATTGTCAATACTCTTTGTTATATTTCCTATAACTGCCTCAATATTGAAAGCTACCAAAGTAGCAATTAGCTGTCTGGATTTTTTAGGACAGTACATGCTGTCCCATGTCAACTTAAAATTACAAATAAACTTATTGCAATCAAAAAATAAAAGTTTGTCACTATGACGACATGTCAAGTTATACATTAATGTGTTGAGTGAGTATATGTGCAAGTTCTCTTTTTCAGACAATAAATCTGAATAAGGGAAGGCACATAACATTATTTTACATGCCTTAAGTTCTAACAAAGTGGTTATTCTAGTAATAACCTCTTTTCTATCAATACCTAAACTATGACCTAAGAAGACAACAACTATTGATTTATTATCTATTTTTGAGTTTAATATTGTTTTTTCAATCTGAGCATAGGTTGCTCCCGGCATACAATAGTTCTCCACAGCACACTGCACTGAGTTACTTAATAATGAACCAAAGCCTACACCTATTTTGTCTGAAAATACCATGATTTTATGCGGTTGAACTGGATTAGAGCTGACATACTGCTCTCCGCCTGGGACCGTGTCTGTGATCAATGTTGGTCTGTTTTGATTTGACAGAGAGGTTGAGAGGGCGCTAGTACAGTCTGGTTGTGGTTGAATGTGGCAGCTCGAGTGACTATTCTCAAGAGCCTCCACACACTCTACGTTCAAAGCCACCAGGTCCGTTAGTTCAATTGCAGTCTTGTAATGCTCACTTAGTTGAACTTGAGCTGTCTTGTAGCTAGTAAATATGTCCTGCAAGATCTTTTCTTTATGGAGCAGCTCAGAGCGGAGTTCCAGTGTGTCATTATCATATAACTGTCGAGTTATTTCCAATTCTTCCAAACAATTCTGAATTCTTTCCTCTAGTAACAACTTTTCTTTAATTAATTGAACATTTTTGACAAAATAGCTTTGTTTTTTTAATAACTTTTGACATCTTTTGATAGTTTTCTTAACTTTAATATATTTCTTTATTTTATTTCGGCTTTTAAAAAGTGGGCTTTTACAAACAGATTTATCTCCGGTAAGATCAATGGTTACTATATCTGAAGAGCACTCCAACTTGTTTCCGGCTAGCTCATCAAAAAGGTTCAAGGTGCTGGTGGTCTGTTCATTACACTTATCTGTGTGTAGCTGTGATATTACCTTATGGGCCATATCCAAAACACTGATAAAGATGCAACACCACTTGACCGATATTGTGGTCGATTACATCTACTAATTACGTGAGTAAAGTCGATTTTGATATTAAATAAATATGTTTAGACCATTTACATCTAGGTATTACTATTTAATAATAGTAGCTCAATGGTGCAGACTAGGTACTTATATCTCGGATTAGTGTTCCAGAGCTAGATATTGTTTACCCCGCTTCAGCCTATCAGTATTAGTATTTAGGTTTAGGTTTAAAAAACTTTATTTCCCCTGTTGTTCACTTACAATGAGATTAAGTAACTTAAATATATCTAATTACACTGAATCTTCTGGCGTGGTTAGCTTTTTAAACTTATTTACGTACCTAACTATTGCTTACGTTTACTTCGATATGCGTATTCTTTCTCTTCATTTGGAAGCTGATTGTATAGCTTTGCTCCTTCAAATTGAATCGTTGTTTTTCCATAGTTGGTACGCGGCTTTCTCAAATCTAATTTATATTTATTTCTCAAATTGTGGGTATATACTTTTTGTGTAAGCTGTACATTTGAATAAATTGATTGCGAGATGATATTTTTAACCAGAATGCAGGTGTTGTATGTGTAGTTGTGTAATATTATATAGTTTACTTTTTTATATAATAGCTTTGTAGGAGTGAGATTGTGGTAATGGAATAGTACCTACTTTAATGATTTTTTGTCTTCTTTACAACTGATTTAAATTAGTCTTCGAGGCCGATCCCCAAACTTCTACCAGATATTCAAGATGTGGTTTTACTAGAGAGTTATATACCTATCGTCGACCGTACTTTATTCGGAATAATATTTAGGTACTACACACTACACCTATCAGTACTATGGGGTGTTCATAATAAATGGTGGAATATCTCGAAGATTAAAGTACTTATTATCAATATCTGTGAGTGGTACCTACCTACATTTATTTGTGGTTATGATGTTGACGAAAGATATAGAGTCGGCATAACACCATAATACCGTGAGGAACTAGCGTAGACGCAGTTGGCGGCTAAAACGGGCGATATTGATGTTATGTTACACAAACTGTACTTATATTTACCTATATGCTATTCTCGGTTTATGTTATTCTCAGTTGGAATAAATGATGAACGTTTAATAAATAAATATTAAGCGTTCACCGTGGTTTTTATGATTAGCTGCGCCCCCGGTTACATCCGCGTGGTGATGGATGGTGAAAAGAATCATATGTGTTAATCCAGCACTTCATCTATCTCCGTAGCAAATTTCATCGAAATAGATGCAGTAGTTTGAGCCTAAAGAATTATCAGACTTAAAAACACGCTCTTACAAATTTTCGGCTATATAATATTAGTTAGTGTGATGGGAGAACATCCACACAAGTGTGTAAATATTTGTAAATACTCAAGATCACGCATTTTCATTCGCTTTCAATATACCTATCCTGTTTTGATATACCTTTATGTATTTTTTGCTCTTTAGGTCCCAATCTAGGAAGGTGCAGTACTATGGTAACCTGATGGACAATATAGTAGGTCTACCATGAGTTTACAACATTTGACACTAATTGATGCTCGGTATCGACTGCAGCGAAAAAAATTATGAAAAATGAACAGTGTCACCTTGCGGTCAATTGTAGAACTACAACTACAATTTGAACAAGTGCAATTTGAAAATTTGAATTGTTGTAATTAAATAATTTAATACCGACTTCCATTCTATTACTTTGGTAAAAATCAGTTATCGGAATTTAACTCAAAACTACTGGAGCAAATTTAATAAAAATTTACATGGGACCACATGGGAAACACCATCTTTAAAACAAAAAATAATATTGACAATCGGTTCACTATCGAAAGTTATGAGGTAACAAACATTTAAAAAAATACAGTCAAATTGAGTACCTCCACCTTTTTGGAAGTCGGTAGAAAATTGATAGCGAGTACGCCAATCACAAGCTTATTAGGTAGGCGAGATCGAGTATCGACTATAGATGAAATTTATGTTGCCAACTCATGGTAGAGCCATAGATATACACACGCAGACACCAGTTAGACAGACATGTCACAACACGTGTTTGACCTATCCGAGTATCTAACCTGGTACCCACGCTTAGAAAGCAGGGTCAATACCAACAAGGCCAACGCAGCCGTTAAAAAAACACGAAAGTATAAATGCGAGAAACAATAATACCTAATTTAGCATCTATCTGCGTAAATTTCATGTCATTTACTGTTAAATCTCCACTCAAGACAAGTTACATAACTGAGCGTCATTCTGGAATACCGGTCTATGGCTTGCTTGAACTGGCAGTTGAGATGATCCGAAATTTCTAAAAGCGATGTGTAGATAGGAAACTAAACAATTCTTTAACATTGTCATTTAATCAGTCCATTATATTTGACACTGCTGGGACTCGAGCCTTCCTCTCAGAGAGAGGAGTTTGGCCATAATCTACAACGCCCAGTGCGGCTTGGTGGACATGCTAGTGGCAAACCCATGTCGAAATTTTCAGGCTGCTCGAAAACCTTCAACCTAGCTTAACGACTGTTGTACTAAAACAAACAACCGGGACCGATGGCTTAACATGCCCTCCAAAACACGGAAGCGCTCAGTTAAATAATGCCACTAGCGGTCACCCATCTAACTCCTGACAGTAGCAAGCGTTGCTTAACTTGTTGATTGGTTAGGAGGTTTGCATAGCTTGTACTTTCCATACTAAAAGAAATAATAATAATAATGATAATAATAATATAATAATATGGGACAACGTCCACACAAAGGTCTTCAGGTCCCAAACTAGGCAGAGCCTGTACTATGGTACCTGATGACTAATACTTACAGACACATACATGTACACACCAAGACACAGATCAAACAGACATGTTCATGCACACAAATGTTTGACCTGCCCGGGGATCGAACCCGGGACCAGCGGCTCAAAAGGCAGGGGTGCTACCAACTGCGCCAACCGGCCTGTCTCTCTCTAATCTAATAACTCTTTTCTACCTCTTAACATTGTCCGATTTCAGTGATTTTGTTTCATGTAATCATCACATTGTTTACTATGCCCGTACGTTTTTCAGTGTTTTTAAGTTCTAAAAAAGGAAATTTATAATACTTTGAAATACCTACTTAGATAAATATTAAGTTCGCTAAGTTAAAATCCGCTGCGAGCGCTTCGTCGCTTTCTTAAAATTGTCTACTATTAGCAAGGATGATACTATTGATGATCCATGCTATTATAGTTATGCTGTGAAAATAGTCCATCGTCATGACCACTGTACAAAAAAGAAGCACAGATAAGTGTCGATCCTACAAAGTGAGATAAATCAATATTATATAGACAACTCAATAATAGCTTCACCAACATTAAATTGTAAAATTCTCAGCAAGAGCTGTGGTTATAAATCAAGACGAGTTGATCCAGACAATTTCAATTATACGATCCAACGTCTGGCGTTGATTTAGATGTTGTCGAGTAATTAACAAAACAGTGAAAGGAAAGACTGTACGTACGCAAAGATATTCTGCTGAAATCTGAAACCTTTCAAGTAATAACATGATTAATATTCTATTCAAGAATAATAATTATGTGAGTACGGATTTAATTAGTTAAATTGAACAGTGGACCATGTAAGGTGTTTATTTGGTATAGCTGTGAAATAATTTACCTACTTTTTTCGTTAATGAACAATGAAATAAGTTCATGAAAGAGCTTGGATAGTGCTAAGTAACCCACGGAAACTTCTAGCATTACCCATAATCTAATAGAGAGTACTCGATTAAAACACCAATATTTATTTGTTGATGATCAATATTAATTTGATAATTTCAACCTTATTATACAAATTTAAAAATAGAACTAAATATATATAAAACAATTAATCTATAAGGCCCACGGCCGAGGGAAAGTTGGTCAAAATGCTGGCAGCATTGTGCCGCTAGATGGCATAATAATTTTTTACCTAAGGTAGACGCCAGCATTTAGGTCACCCGTCACGAGTTATTCCAGTCTGATCCCCCATATCTGATACCCTGGGGGATCCGATATCGAATATATATAAATCCGATATAGAAAATATTATATATATATAATATTTTCTATTCCGGTCTGAACCCCTGTGCAGTGACTGGCCACAACCAAACAATAGTGTGGCTGGCACAACGGCCTGTGTGTGACCTAACGGATGGACAGATCCCTATATAACTAGAAAGGTATTAAGACTTTATAATTTCATCTCTATGAATACCATGATGTCATTCATTATCATCCCATAATAATAAAAGGCCGACACTGCGGAGTCGGCTCTGGCATTTCCCGTCGCTGTAGACCAAATCCTCTAAACAAAATTATAGAACATTGTTTACTTACTGGAGCAAAAATCTCGGGCGGATATTGTCAATTCGCTCGTAGTTGTTTACATAAATTCTGTGATTTCGGCCGAATGTTGTAGAAGTCAGGGGTAATGGGATGAGCGAAACACCACTACGGGGTCATGTCTATAGGGGATATGGGGTATTTACATTCGTTCCGAATAACATAATGTTACTTTACTGTCAACAGTTTGTTTCTTTCTTTACTGTTATGTAGGCAGCCTGGAAAAGTATCACAACTTTGCCAGTTATTT
The DNA here is from genome assembly GCA_917880725.1 of Selenia dentaria. Lineage (NCBI taxonomy): Eukaryota > Metazoa > Arthropoda > Insecta > Lepidoptera > Geometridae > Selenia > Selenia dentaria. The sequence continues at coordinate 27,979,662 of OU862883.1, read as the reverse complement.
AACTGTGAAGCAGTAGTGTGCAAATAGTACAGTATTTTGAGCAATGTTTCAAGTGAAATGACAAGGTCGAAGATGTAACAACTGATTTTTTTTTTGTATTGATTTCTGGGAATTTTAAATTTTGAACGGCACCGAACTGTTATGGGCAAGCATGACGCTTAACATCAGGCGAGTAACTTACTCCTCTCTTCACCAATTGACATAAATAAAACTACAACAGTTATAATAATATCATGCCCCGTAACCATCTACGCCGAACTCTTAAGAATCTACTACCGTTTGTTGCCCGTCGTTCGATCGCGGAGTTCAACTGGTTGATCCATGGGCAAATTTATTTGCCTGTGGTTCAATCAATTGAACCAACTGTATTTAAACATAAAATTGTATTGGTACTGAATCAACTGGTAGAGTAAGACTAAAATAAATACATTTACTCATGGTCTTAGCTGTGACAGCTGTCAAAATTACGAGTAATGCAGCGAAGGACACTGAGACTACCTTGTGCTGTAATTGATATGTAGTTGCAGAGAAACGCTAATAGAACGACGGTAGACTCTAAGGATGATGCTTCGCGTTGAAGTTGAAGCAATATGATATAGCGATGTCTCCCTATGCTTACAGATGACTACAATATACGTATAGGTGCAGCAAGACTGATGGAGCGAGGATATACACTATTGATAACAGTGGGCCTAGCACGAAAATTTGCGTAAGAGCAACGTAATCGTATCGTTGACGTATCCGGTACAATTTATGAGTTGTCTGTGCCACAGTTGTACTAGATAAATTATAGTTTGTATACGTCAAGGACACGACTATATCACACTTACGCAAAACTTCGTGTTTGGCCGGCAGCTGGACATAGACTTACCATTCCTATTCTTATTCAGTTGGAGTACTGCTCTAGGTCGCTGGCATAAATTAACCAGTAGTACCTAATATATGTTGTTCTGAGTCATCCCTTTTTGGTTGCGTTTGATCCCTATGCAGTATTTAAAACATTTCCCATTACTCCTTGCCTTGAATTGCAGTAGGACAGGCTCTACAGTAGACCTACCATAGAGACAGCAGTGCAGATCTGCGCATCGGACTGTCTCGGCGGAGGGGACAGCGATGCGTCGTATCGCAGGTCTAGTTGCAGCAGGAACACTGCAGCAGCGAGAGTGGTCACTGAAACCGACAGCTGCGCCGCGGCTACGCCTGTGCAAGTTGTGCTGCCACATCTGGAAGAAAGTATACATTATAGTTGCGAAAAAACAGTATCAAATAATCCAGATCCTAGCAAGCGTCTTCCGATCGTTCGATTTGCTTACTTCGTGCATTTTTATAGGATAATGTATGGATTTTCCTTCCGAAACAGCAGTGGGCAAGCATTACTACACGTATGCATGTGACGAGATGGACAAGTCGTGCGCCTGATGGTAAGCACTTACACATGCAAGTCATAGGCCAGCTGCAGTGCCATTAGAACTGCAGTTATGCGTGCCCGCACTACAATCGTCACTCCGAGACACTGGTTTTGAGTCTAACACCCTGACACCCTAATGCTTGCCCGCTACTGCTTCGTGGCAGGATATCTGGCACTGCGGTGGTACCAACTAAGATAGTAACAAGTGGCCTAACACCTAGTGATTTCTCGGATGAATTACCAAGTAATTAATTTAACTTCCTCGTTTCTTAGGGGCCGTCCATTAATCACGTGAGGCTCGAAATGGGGGGGAGGGGGTAGAGCAAATATCACGAAATATCACAAGGGGTGTAGTAGCATATCACGTGTATTAATTTTTTCGTCAAACTTTATACATTAAATATATATTCGTGTACAATTTATGCTTCTCGCATGATTACACTATTCCAATAATATTATTTTTATACCAATCTAAAACAACCTGCAACCTTTCCGTCTAGACATTTTATCATGGTCCTTAATTTTCTAGAAAACAATTAGATTATACTTTAAACCTGTATTTAAAGATAATATTCAAAAAAAATTAAGATTCTTTGTAGGTAAGTATGTACTAAAATACACGTGATTTATTTTTAGTCTTAAACCTCACCACGTATCACCAAGTGGGAGGTGGGGGCCAAAAAAAAAACATCAGATGATTAATGGAAGGCCCCTTACGAGTCGCGACAGGGAAGGGAATATATACTAGTTTGCTCCTCACGGAGTAAGTTTAAGAAGGCCTTCAATTATTATACATACCTCTAACTAAGCACTCCTCTATAGGTATCTATAAAAACGGTCCCTCGATTGATTCCTAATTCAAGGGTAAGATATATTCGGTGAAGATATTGTGATAAAGCCATACTTTTATGATTGGACTGATTATGATGAAACTTGACACAGGGCTAGTCTCTAACCTGGAGAAGAACATAGAATATTCACGTAAAAATGTTCATGTGAGAGCGTCACTTTGCGCGCGGGTAGAGTGGCTGCTGATGGTTGTATAAAATCAAAAAGGATACAAACCCAATGTTCAAGAGAGATCGGATACAGAAGGCAAGCATAGCGATATGTGCCCCGATCGCCGCTGCCCAGAGCATTGTGAGCGGCACAGCAGCGCAGGGGGAGGGCCCTAAGGCTCTCCACGGCACCCCCCAGGTTCTTAGAGCCCTGGAACGAGCTGATACCCATCCTCCGAATCCTCGACTGTAGTATACTGACGTTGCTAGAACAAAGTTTAATTTAAAAGAAATGTATTCACTTGACATCAAAAACGCAACTATGCATTTAACTATTTAATTTACTTTTAGATCTTATTGTAAAAGCACACACACAGTTCTCTCAAAAGGAGTTCTTCATCTTCACTAGTTGAACAATCTACACATTCTACACTATAGTCAGATTAGCAATCGTACTCTTATTCTTTAAGTTAAAATAGATAAATATAAAATAAAATAAAAGTAAATAGGTAAGTATAAGTAACAAAAAATATCTTAATTAAAACACTGGTCTTTTAAAGCCGGACAAGGAACTAACCTAACTTTTATACTCTCTTTGGCTCAAAAAAAACACATTAAATATTCGAAAACAGCTGTCAAAGCAAAGTCTTCTTTTATAAAATCTCAGGTGAAGTACAGATCCTCAAATATTAAACCTGTAGTCTTTGCCTAGATCTTTATTTTCCTAGCAACTAACCAGGTTCGAGTATAAATACTATTTCGTAATTAGTCCCAACTTCTATGTGTTGCCGTTATAAAGGCACGAAGTCGTTATTTGCTGGTAATAAATAACATCTGGAGCACGATTTATGAGTGAAGAGAACGTTTTGTTTATTTATTACTTCAATTTATTTGCTTTCAGCTTTTATTTTAACTGAAAGGGGTGTAATGAACCGCTGAAATTTTAGGGTTAACTTTTGTGTGTTCCTCTGTCTTCATTCCGCACGTGTGTGGCGTCAAAATACTCAAGTACATATGGGTTGACTTTTTCATCACAGACGAGCGAGAAAGCATAGTGAGGATGTGAGTGAAACCTTCAACCGATTCACTTTCATTCACAGCTCAATCGTAGCGGTTGAGGAAAAGGATTCGAAAAGTACAATTTGAAAAATGTAATACCGACATCCATTCTATTCAGTTATTGGAGTGTAACTAAAAAACTACTAGACTGAATTTGATGAAACTTAAATGGGACCACACGGGAAGCACCAGCTTTCATACAAAACAAACAAAAGAGTTTTGAGAATCGGTTCACCCTATCGAAAGTATTGACGTAACAAACATAAAAAAATACAGTCGAATTGAGTACCTCCTCTTTTTTTGAAGTGGGTAGATAAAAGTAAGTATTCTTTGCATACCTAATCACTCAAGCGAAAGATCGGTGGGATATGAGTCGTGCAGCTATGCGAGATTCGCAGCCTCGGACTGCCTTTCTACGAGAGAGCTAAGCAAAGAGCTGCTAGCTTTTATAATATTGGCGTGAATGTATATTTTTTGTTGAAGTGCGTACACTCTGCGTATGTATGTTTATACATGTATTTTATGATAAGTATATTACATCGATTTGCATATATGAAACTTTTCATGCACCCTTCCCAAAGAATGTGGTGTCCATCCAAGACTTATACAGCTTCGCGTAACGTTACTTATAACATTATAGACAAGACAGTGTTTTAGTGATGGGACTTCCACGTGACTTGGCTTGATTCTAAGCATGCATTAACCCTTTGTGTCCCAAAGACGTAAATATACGTCAGTTTCATTCATAAATCGTTTGTTTTAATTATCACGGTATAGGTAGGATTAAAATACAAATCGGACTCGATGCAAGTAATAATGCAATATTTTTCAAATTTATTCACCGTGAGTGGTGTTTCTTTCTAAATCTTTAGTACGATCAGTAAATTTGAAAGAACGACGCGTATAACATTACATATTTATACTGCGGATAAGCGCGAAAAACACTATAAATGGGTGGACCGTCACGGGTGCGCAAAAGCCAATAACATAAATACGAGTATCTACATTAATGATGTTCATTGTGGTAAGAAAAGAAAGTTATATATATTAGAATATGAACAATAATCATTATTTATAAGTTAATAAATAGCTTAATTCCATAAAATTCCTAGAGACCCTACCCCCTGAAACTGAAATTACCTCCTTTATGTATTCGTCATTCGGAGGTTAATACTTAATAAAAGTTAAGCTAAATACGACTTTCCAGATTTTACATTATAATTAGTAGTCACGGGATGTTCACCACGATTAGGCAGATCGAGACTTAAAATCGAGTTCAAGGGCCAGTGGTATCCATAGTAAAAGAGTAAGAAAGAGGGTAGACCGTTTTGTCTGCTCTTAATAACTTCGAGCATTTTTCACATCCACCCGCATATTCAGTCTACTCGTGAACATGCTGCATGTAACTGCGCCGAAATGTCGGGAACTCCAACTTACAGAGGAACAAACAAAAGTTAACCTGCCTAATCGTGGTGTACATCCCGTGAGTACTAATTATAATGTAGTTAACAACCGTGAAAGTCTAAAACAGTGTGTTTTCAGATTTTCATTAAGCATTGTCTCTCACGATTCAAGTATTTATTACTATTTATACTTTGTCTCATTTTGACTTTCTACAGTACTATATTAATGATATGTACTACCTGTATTATATAGCATTATACCCACATTTACATTGTTACATCATATGGGTTTTTTTTATTTTCTTCATCTTTTTAAGCACAAGTCTCCAACTAAGTGATCCTTCGAGCCGGATTAGCTGGTTCATCGAAAATTAGCTGAAAATTATAAACAGTGATACCACTTACTAGCAGCAACCACTGTGATTGCTCCAGCCGGTACTCCGAGTCCTAGAGCTGGTTTCTGTCTCTCCTCCAACCATCCCACTGCTCCTACCACCAAACCTGCGATGCCGCACACGATCTAGAACAATTACTTCAATTAGTTTGTGCATAGCATAGCACAATATTGCCAATCACATCCCCACTGCTGGGACAACCGCCTTCCTCTCAATGAGAGGAGTATCGGCTATGACCCAGCCGGTATTGACGAATAAGTTAACCTTGTCCCAGAATTTCAGCTTCTTCTTTCGCGTATACCAATGCGCCTGACACTTTATTTCAGTTTTATTCCGACGTACGCTCCCGCGTAATCGCGGGAGCGTACGTCGCATACGTACCACGCATACGCATACTATCAATAGTGGGGTTGGAACGCAGGATGATGGAAAAAATTACTTAGATTTGCATTATTATTATCGGGGTTTGAAACAAGTTTCATTATTTTCCTTTTCAACAGTTCCTTAATTCTCAATCCATAACACGGTGGTCGAAGTTTCATTACTCCTATTTATCATATTATAAGGAAATATCACAATTTAAGAATGTACAGAACAATAAAAAAACCTTGGATAACGTAATTGTCCATAATAGTTTTATTGTTAATAAATTCACAGAAGAGAGCAAGCAAGTAAACTCGAATGATTCTCATAATTAATTTGTTGTAATTTCGAATCCTAAAAAGTTCCGCTTTAAAAAAAACGAAAGGTAATAAAATCATATTGCTTTAGTGTGACATATATACTCGTATATAGGTATATTATAAAGTGTACTATAGAGCTTTTTACCTACGAGCGGAAAATACAAGAGGTAAGAAAACACTTGCGACTAAATAGAAAAATACTTATAACGTATAATATACAGCATAATATAGTCGTTTAGGAACAAAAAGTGGAATCTCAACATTGCAAGCATTCCCCGCATCCGCGCGCGAGCGCCGAACATGTGTGTGTGCGTGGTCTGCGCGCACACATCTAAACTCGCTAAACACAGAAAGCCATCGTTGCGCCGCCGCGCGCCGGCGACAAGTTTTGTTTGACTTGCGAACAGATTGTAGTTTGGGACTTTTGTACGACAAAATCCAATTATAGATTTTTGTTTCATTATCTATAATTGGATTGATTATATCCGGTATGTGTATGATTGTAGCCGGTAGATAAATGTGGTTCTATTTATACCTATGGAAAAACATTTTTGTTGGCTATAATAAAATGATGCATATAGATATTTTATAAATAGCTATATATATCGTAATTATGTTTATGTTATAATTAATTAGTTATTCACCTTTTTAACCGACTACAGCGAAGCAAAAAAGAGAGTTATAAATTGACCGGTATGTAATATGTATGTATGAGGGTATTTTATGTAGGTATGTTCATCTATTCCCTCATAACATCTAAATTACTTACATATATCATAATTTGACAAAATGCGGTGTCGTTGCTCGTATTTGTCCGCTGGCTAATTTAATATGGCGTCACTTGGATGACAAAAACTAAGAAACTTTTAAAAGATTTCAGTGACAAATTCCTAAAATATACATAAGTTAGCGTTTGCTCGCAGCTTTGCTTGCACACTCACAATAATAGGGAATCATTTCTAAAATCACGTCGTGAACCAAACATTTTCTTTTTTTATTATTTCTAATCATTTTCTTTTTATTATTATAGTGACTTTTCTAGCTCAGTGCTGTACTGTTAGAATGTATTGGTTATAATGGTAGGTGGCATACGACATCGACTATATTTTAACTTCATTATGAATATGTATTAAACACAAGACATTACAATGTAATGTATTTAAAACTATTCAATATGTCATATTGAATAGTTTTTAGTAGATAATAATTTCGATTGATAAATTAAAATAAATCATAAATTGTAAAGCGTGATCTTTCCGTAGTCCGGTTTTAGTTTTTGAACTCACTTTTTATTACCTTATTTAACTATCATGACTTCGCAGGTTAATCCTCAAAATAAGATTTTATAAATTAATAAAAGTAATATATATATATATTATTGTTTTTATTTCCTAATTTTGATTAAAAATATTCCGATTACAGAATTTTATATAAGTACCTACCTACATACTAAAAGCTTTAAAATTTCTATGAATTAAAGAGCAGGAAGAAAATACTTTTTTGTAATGATTACCATGTAATGTAATGATAAATATGATTATAATGTAAAGTATGATATAATGTGTGTGTGTCTTTCTAGCTATGAACGTGGATAAAAGGATAGGTACCCTCTTCATTCTCAGAAATTACGCAACCTACTACGAATACCTACATCATATTGTTCGCTGTTATGAAAAATATAATTTAAAAGCTAGTTGGTTTTACTTTTTGCTGCAAGAACATGTCGAGAGAAAGCCGGATTCGTGAGCAGAAAATTTAGAAATTGGCTAAGAGTTAACTCCTCACCAGTCTATTGTCAATATAACAATGAATGTTTTATTGTGTCTGGGTCGTTCGACTGATGAAGTATTAATTTTAAACATTTCTACTGGCTGGTTCATTTTGAACTATAATTTAGAAAAATAAATGGTCCTTGGGATTCATATATTTCTTTAATCTATAATTTGTGCAATAGTTTTTATAGTCCTATGATTAATTTGTAGTATAATTGTTGCTATAGTAGTTTAAAAATATAAATTAATATGCCTATTCGTATTATTACGTTATATAGCATTGTGTGTGTACGAAAAATATTGATGTACCACGAACTTATTTCTCTTTGACTTCGCTATACATTATATTTACATCTACAGTATTAATATTGTAAAGAGGAAAGATTTGTTTGTTTGTATTGAATAGGCTCCGAAACTACTGCGCCGATTAGAAGGGTTCTTTCACTAGTAGAATCCTACATTTTCCCTGATGAACATAGGCTATATAGCATTTTCAAAAAAGTTAGGGATCCGTATGAATACTTCGATAATGTAACCAAAGTATATGCTATTGACATTAGAGCAGAGTGATGAAAGGGAGGGGCCGATTCCACTAACTTGATTTGTTCTGCGACTGCAATCGAACCGTAGCTGATTTACATACATTCTTATTCTGCTATTGAAAAACAGTGCAGCTGCAGTTACGTTTCTATTGACGCCAGCGATCGTATAACATTCTATATTATAGTAACTCGATAGAACATGATCACGACGCGAACTCATATTAGTGTATAATATTTAACTATTATATAGTAGCGTTTACGATACGTTAACGTGACGTTACGTTCGAATTTGTCTACGGAAATAGTAGAATGGATTTTTGGGTATTTATTAAACGGCAACCAGGGAGTCGGACTGCAGTTGCAGTGGGGTGGATTGTTGAAAGTTGTGAAATAATAGAATTGCCCCCAGTTTTAAAGACATTTCTTTATAGAAGACGTCAATATCTACAAAGAAGTCCACATTAACATGTGTCTAACTATTACAGTAATGTCACAATAAATACTTTTTCATTTTGAAATATGCAATAGTAACGAAACTTTATATAACTTATTATTAATCCTTATCTACTAAAATAATAAAGAGGAATGTTATATGATTTGGTTGTTTCTATATCATAGATACCTACACGTAAAACTACTTAACTGATTCAAACAATTCTTTCACGAGTATTAAGCTACATTATGTCTGAGTAATAGGTATATGATATATTTGATTCATCCTCATCATCACCACCACGCGGCGCAGGTGAAACTGCGGAGCGCAGCTACTCCTAGTTATAGAAAAACCGAAAATATCACTCCCGCTTTGTAAGAAAACTCAGATAAAAACTAAGCTTTAAAACTACCAAAACGCGTTCAGATCAGTTCGAAAATTAGTTTTATTGCGTACATTTACTTGTTCCAAAATAAAATAAGTAATATATAGGTAGTACAAATAATATATAGGTAGGTACCAATATAAATCCTTTATGTTCCTCCTCACTCTCTAAACGTCCTTCATAACAAGGTTCTAGGTATAATATAGGTACATGATATACTAGCTACTTACGAAGTTATGTAGAATGAATTTCATTGAAGATTAATTAGAAATCCTTATTTTATTTCAAAAACATACTTAAAGAATAATAAAGTTATCGATTTTTTCCCATCTCTATTGTCGATATAACAGTAAACATCCCTATTGCTTGTCTATGTAATGTGGGCTCCCCCCGACCCCCTATGCGCCCGATAGAGAGAGTTACTGTTCATGAGATGTGTAGGTACATATTTTGATAGAATTCACGTTTCGGGGCAAGTCGTTTTTCACCCCCTAAATAGTATCAAAATATTTTGTTTTTGATGTCAATTGCTCCAATAGAATGTATTCTATTCTCGTACGTTTTATTATTTTGAGATAAATTCTTGGTTTTTGTAAAATATTGATTTTTAATAGTCATAGATTTAGTGCAAAAACATGTCAGGTTTATATGCGTGTAACTTTATAGTACTTTGAAATACTAAAAAAATCAAAACGTACGGGCATAGTAAACAATGTGTTGATTACATGAAAAAAAATCTCTGAAATCGGACAATGTTAAGAGGTAGAAAAGAGTTTTCTCTTATAGTATGGACATGTACTTGCTATTGAATTCTCTTAAGGAGCGAGAACTTACGCCCAACATTATGCATGCAAACGAAGGTGATGACGTCGTCTCATATCCCCTATTTATACCTATTTTACCATGATATTAAATAATAAAAGAGAGAAGAGCAGACCAGAGCAGACAACATATATTTTTGATGAATTCTTCATATCTGGATACGTGTTGTTGATATAGGTTTAGGTTAGGTTAGGTTTAACGATTTATTACTCATAAAGAACGTAGTTCACTTACAATGAGCTTAAAATACTAAAACTAGTAACTAATTAAGAACTAGTTAATATTAAAACATATAAAATATCCAGTTTTCTAGTGGTATGGACTTAAAAAACATGTTCATATAAGTATATAAGTTTAGTTTTAAACATATGTATATTTTTACAGTTTTTAACATCGTTAGGTACTAACTTATTAAATAATTGTGCACCCTCAAACAAAATGTTTCTTTTACCGTAGTTAGTTCTTGGAGTATTTACTTTTATTTTATTTGTATTTCTTAAGCTGTATTTATATGTCCTTTTTGTAAAAGTTATTTTTGTGTGTATTTTTTCAGATATTATTTTTTATGACGTTTTTTTGTGTTTATGGTTAGTAGATTGCTCTGACACCAGATATTAAATTTATGCAAGTCATTCTGAGCCTTTATTATGATTCACGGTGTCAAATGCTTTTTTTAGATCAATAAATATGCCTAAACAAAAGCATTTATCATCTATATTGGTATATGTTGTTGTTATCCAACAGTATAGTTCTAAGACAATAACTGACGCCTCAATATGCCTTCCGATACACAGAACTGCTCAGTTGAAAATACCATTCGTGGTAACTTTTTTAAAGTCAATTAAGTAAAGTCGTGCGCCTGGCGGTGCCCTTGTCAGTTGCAGTGCCACAAAAAGTAGGTAACTGTTTAGGTAGAGATGCTGTCCTAGTTGAATAGTTTAGATCGACTAGGCAAGTTCTACTATACAAGCGCTTGAGACACACAAACAGTACAGTTAGACTTTAAAAGGCGTGACCAAAGCAATTCCGACCATTTTTACGTCCCTGTTTCCAGGTCGTTGTTAATTACAACTATTAGCAAAGGAAGCGGTCATCAAAACGAAATATCTGAAGGTTTTACGTTCTGAGGTTGAAATAGAGATAAAACACGTCTGTTTTGCGACACAAAGTGGGTTTATGTCCTTTGTTATTCCGTATTTATTGATTTCAAATGTATACAATATAACTTACTGTATAAAATATAAATCTTGTGAATCTTGGTAAAGGAAAAAAATATGAACCTTCCAGAATTTACCTATTAATGTAAGTATTGACTCATAACATTAACTGTGGGTGTATTTCTTATAAATAAGTAAACTTCATCATGTGAATGTGAACAAGACAAAAATGCCTTGATATATTGAAAACGCTAATATTTACGGAGGGATCTCGTAAGCAATTGTTTTTGTTCGAAATTTGAAGAGCAAAACGTAATCTATCAACGTCTTGACTGGAGTAGGTAAATGGAAAATACACAAAATGTTCTCAGAGTTGTGCATGACATCGTCTAATGATTGAAAGGATTGTAATGGTATGTGTTGTTATGTTTGTAAATTCATTAGGAGATGTGTACGTGTAACTTTGAACGGGGTAATATATAAATACACAAACATCTAAAAATGCTAAATTGATATTTAATTTATAAGCGTTCCGTTTTATGAAGTAAAAACTTAGGCAATTTTAAGATTTACGTTCTTTTTAGGGTTCCAAATTTCAAGAGGTAAAAGGAACCGTTATTGGGTCACTTCGTAGTTTCGTAGACCAGCCGCGTATAAAGACACTTTTTTCCTAGGAATGCTCGAATGTGGAGATATCAAGGTGAAACGAATACGCCTACAGTCAGAACTATAAAACTAGAACTAACCCCTAGAACTATAAAAAATGAGGTTTCTAAAACGCAATAAAAAAATAATACGGCCATACATACACATGATTACTGACCAAGAAATTAAATCTTATGTCAATCAGCTACATTCAAGCTTCACGTCATTGCGATATCACTGAGGATTCTAGAGGTCTATCTTAAGACGTTGCATGGTACATTTCTGTCCGCACGAACAGACCGCGGATATTGCTACAGCTGCACAATAAACGCAGTAAGCTAATGATGGCAGCTCTCAGGTCTTACCTGTAGCACTCGTACTCTTAGTGCAATCGCGAAGGGGTACAGTTTGAGTCCAGTTCCAAAAGGCGCCTCAGGGTCGTCTCCTCTGGAGGTGCCGCTAACAGCACTGCATACGGACTCCTTCCGCGACCACATTGCCGACTTTGCATGGAGAACTGCAAAAGAAACAAATCGGTAAACTAGTGTGGGTGAGCTAACTTTGTGTTACCTAGATAATGAAGCAGGCTCATAATTGCCAAATTTGTTGTCTTAATTTTTCAGGATATACTCGTAAATACGAAATAACCTAGTTTGATAAAAAATAAAAATGTCATTGTAAACTATTATTTATCTGCGAGCTCTCGGAGGGTAGTAGGTACTGCCACGCTGCCTTTGAAATACTGAAAAAATCAAAACGTACGGGCATAGTAAACAATGTCATGATGCCATGAAAAAAAAATCACTGAAATCGGACAATGTTAAGAGGTAGAAAAGAGTTTTCTCTTTTAGCATGGAAAGTACTAGCTATGCAATTCTCTTAGGATGAGGATCTGATAGGTACGCTAAAAAGTCTCAAAACTCGGGTCGACGTATTCGATCCCTAAGATGAGTGTTTTGCCGGTTATGAATAATTTGTTTATGTTATTAGGAGACGGTACAAGCACGAGTCCCACCTGGTGTTAAGTGGTAACCTCTGCCTAGAATAGATGTATATCGTCACAAATGACGAACTGCGCTGCGCCCGTAACCCTGAGACAACAAGTTGTTAAGTCTCATGTGCCTGTAATTTCGCCGGCACCTATAGGTACTATTCAAACCAGAACACAGTATTGCAAACATTACTGCTTCGCGATAGAAATAGGTAGATATGGTGGTACTACCCCGGACAATCTTATTCACAAAGAGTACTGCACAAAAGTGCTGCACAGCAGTTTAATATATGTCAAACTCACGAGAATTTCAATACAAACATTTTCATAGCAAGTTTACTTTACTCGTATAAACAGCAAGGTACAAGGTACCCAAAAAACTTTTTACCGATTTTGAAAATGATAACATTCTGAATAGGTTAGGCCAACAAATAAATGCTAAATGCCATTACAAAGGGGAAGACAACATGCAAATAATTTGCGAGCAAGAACAGGGGATTTAGTACTACTATTACATTATAAAAAATTTGTAAAAAGTGATAGGAATATAGAAAGTTATAAAATTTAAATACTTAGTTATAGTAGGTACATATACCTGGTTAGTAGATACTTCTTAAGGATCTCTCATCAAGTAGTATTCAAACGTCGGTAATAGTAAGTAAAATTTCCACTACTGCGTTTATTATTAAGGTTGTATTCCGTGATATGTTACACAAAGGGTTATTAGAAACATGCTAACAACCTCAGGCAACTTCTGTACATCATAACAAACAACTATTGCTCTACGACTTTAATTATTCACACCTATTTTCTTCCCTATAAAGGGGTATGGGGTGGGAAACGCGGAGACGGCGGACGTCCTATTCCCATGTTTGAACACGTATTCACTAGTCTCGTAGAGCACCTACCTACGAAGCTCGCGGAAGGCGCTCATCCTATTTCGTTTACTACAATACACGTAGCATAAAGAGTTAAACAACAATAGAATAACTATTTTAGAAATGTTAAAAAAACGTAGTTAAACAATTTGTGTAAGTTGAAGTTGAAAGCTGTTTTTATTAAGTATTACAAGAAGCATTTTCATAAAAGGATTTATCCCACTAATATTATAAATATCAAAGATTAGATGGATGGATGTATGGATGGATATCTGGATGTTTGTTACTCCATCACGGCAGAACGGCTAAACGGATCTGGTTGAAATTTGGCACAGTGATAGATTATGGTCTGGACACATAGGCTACTTTTCATCATCATCCATCACCACGCGGGTGAAAAAGCGTAATATGCTTGGGTACAGCTATACAAAATCATAAGACCTCCGCCTACGTAAAGATCGTAATGATGCCAGTTCTGTCAATTTTTTTTAGTTTCTAATAGCTTAATCAAAATCCAAGTCAATTTGACAGCTCGATACACTAGACGTGCTCGGCGACCGTCAAGGGTGATGAAATGTAATAACAATTTTTTCCATGGTGATTAATTTTATATTTGTATGTACGTAAGCCCGGTATTTTATTATTAATGTTTACTGATTGAAATACTAAGTTTTTAAATTTACTCATATAATACTATTATAGCAATTGAGTTTGACCATTTACATATTTTATGACATTTTGGTATAAAGGTAGATATGGCCGTGGTAATGATAATACAATGCTACTCGAAATACTAATCCTGCGCAGATGTAATCGCGGGCACTAGCTAGTATATATTTATAACTTTGTATATAGAGCGGATCCGAATCTGTGTCGCATGACCCACTTTGATTTCGTACTTGTCAATAATCAAAGATGACCCATCAAAAGTTATAAATTATTTGATCCACACCACACCATGATTGTATGATACCACAATTATTATATAGGTACTTACAAGTTACATTATACACTATTATATTATATAATATAGTATTTTCACTTAACATACGTTTATTTTCTTGTTGAGGAGATTTGAGTTCATATTTGCTACATTACATAAGTACGAGTAGGTACATAGCAATTCTATAATCGGAGGCTCTTCTGATAAGAATGAGAACGTGGCCGGAATATCAACAAACAATCTAACAATCGATGGTAAGGGCTGTAGACGCTGTAACCTTACACGACGTGATGTGGTTATCTCACAGCTTTGCGACTAAGGCTCAACTCACACCAAAAGAGCGTCGAAGCGCAGCGAAGCGGAGCGCAGTTTCAATATCATATGAATTTTAACTTAATTTTCATTACTATAATACTTATTATCGCATGAGAAACTCGAACGAGTCGCGCGGATGCATGGCCGCGGCGCCGCGGGGCCGCGGGAATTCCGGCGAATTCCATAAACGGAGCCTTCTCTACCGAGCGGGTCGCTGCGCTTCGCTGCCCTTCGCCGCTCTTTCGGTGTGAGTTGAGCCATGAATCTAGGCTTGAGTACATATCTGAGTAAACGTCGTATAATTACAATGATAATATATTGAATAAACTGTCAAATTTCTACTCAAGTCGAGATCGAGTCGCAACTGAGCGTATTTCAGGAATATTAGCCTAAGACATCACACGCCTTCATATCTCAGATCAAAGGCGTACTTACGGATATTTAAAATGAATTATTAAACATTTACATGTACTTAGGTATAAGTGAATAAGCTATGCTGCTTGGAAATAAGACGCATATCTAAACAAGTTTGATATATTGGGCACTTTGATACTTGGGCGACCCTCGTCACCAATAATCCCGAAATCTCCCATTTTTAGCCCCGAGATTTGTAAATGTTTGGAAGAAATCCTTTTAAGAATTTGGTTTCCTTACCCTTATAGGGATGGTGCCCAAACTTTGAGTAAAACTTACACTAGAACTAGAAACCTGTTAAGAATATTTGAATTTAAATATTTATGTATTTCAAAGCATGACTATTACTGATTATTATGACATTATTGATATTAATATTACAAATGAGTAGCAATGTACTGTAATTTATGGATGGATAAACGAACGTTTGTTAATTTTTCACGCCAAAACTACTGAATTGATATTGCTGGAAGTTTTAGCATAAGTAGAAATAAGTTGACCTAGAATAAAAAGAATTCTGAGCGCTGCCTGCTCAGCAAATTACATATTATCTGTAGGTATTATAAGAAAATATATTGTACCTCATTTATAAAAGGTCAGGAGTAAAACTCGCTGCTCGTGACAATCGTTTATTGTAACGTCTACTTCGACTGATGTACAGGAACAGAATGCCTCGCCTTTCGCTTGCTCTTGTCTTTTATAGGCGTTATATTTATAAATAAATGCATTATTATTGTATTTATATCTACATTATTAAAAGTATTTAGGTAATAATGATAAATGCAATCTGCGGTCTTTTTAAGTCCGATACAACATCTTGTAATGGCGGATCGGCTGCGAAAAATTTGTCTAGCGAGTGGTCATACTACAACTACAACATGTGATTCTAACACTTTATATTCAACTTATTTCTTATCGCTGTTGGTTTTACTCAATAATAAAATAATAATGACATTCCGTGACGCAAAACTCAATAAAACCAATTTTATTGGCTTAATTTTTCCTTACAAATATGCAGTCGACCGCATAGGTGCAAAGTCAGCTCAAGCTGGGAACTGATATATTGTACGCCAGACGGTTTAATATATGTCATAGCTTTTCTATACATGCACTGGGACACAAATAACTGCTTATCAACATGTTATTTGAGCTAGTGTTTCACCTGTTGATTATCGACCTGCTTTTTGTTTCGAACCTTATGTACCTAACCTTATGTAAATCAGGGTAGAAGTTTTCCCAAGTTTACGTACTTCCACCGCGCAAATTACAATAACAGAAGACAGATGTATACTTTACGAGCATTAGGAATTTGGCCGTCCTTTTAGCGGATTCGCGTGGAAAGCGAGGTTTTTTGTACTAACGGTCCCACATACTATATACTGACTTCACCACTTATATGCCGAAACAAAAGGAAACGAGGAAGTGAAAAGGGATTATTTTTATATGTTCATATGTACTTATCCGGCCTTATCTCAGGCCGTCCTCTATCTTTTTTTTACAAACTGTTATGTTTGGTGTTTCAAATTCATAGGTTTTTTTCAACTACATACTATTATAAGTTTCTAGAGCTCATTTTAAGTTAAAGGTACAACTATATATGGAAAAAACTTCATGAATGGACATTCCTATCTTCGAAAATGTTGTTTTGTATTTTTTAATTAATCTCCCAGATTTTATAATCAAGGAGATTTGTCCATATCTGCTGCTACTCGATAACGTTCGTGTATCTAGACGTTCCGGTAGATACGTATCACTTTTGATATCTCGCTGTTTTATAACTCACTGTCTATTTTGTTTGTCATTTGTTAGTTTAGAGCCTCTATTGTTTTTTTTTTTATTTGGTTTACCAATACGGTGTCGGCTGGCGCACTTTTTTACTAACAGCCATAGTTCTATATTCAAAAGTTATTTCGTCAAAGTTAGCAAGTGTGCACACTTGCACTTATCGAGGAAACCTTGAGATGAAATGGGATGAAAAAACAATCTCGGGGTGCCAAACGTAAGACAGCGCAACAAGTCATGTTTAAAGGTCTACGTGGCACTACAACTGACATAGGCAGACATGACGCTTGTCATAAGGCGTGCCTTTTTCTTCGCTTGTTAGCATAACAGATTTACAAACAAAGATTCTGAGAACTATCGTCAGCTGCAAAAGCAATTAGATTGGAATGACCGGGGTACAACCAATGCGAAATACGTACGTTCTGATTATGAGGCGACAGAATAAGGTTGAATATGACCAAACAATAATTATTTTGATACAAAATATCACAAAATGTAAAGAACGGCTACTGTTGAAGAAGATAATATATTGATAATTCGCAGGTAATTAGGGTTTACTTTCATAATCATCCAACACCAACATCAGGTAAAACCGAGGCGCAGGTAGCAAGTAGTAACATAATAGATACTTCATAATATTTTGAGTAACTTTACATAGCTGTTTTATTTAAGTTATACTTTTCTTTGCTTTCAGGTACAGAGTTTCTCGTGGACCTAGAGGCCCCATAGTAATTTTAGTCATTCAAAGTTGATATGGGATGTCTCTACCAAAGATTCAGATTGTTCGGAATATTATTGAAAACTATGGTACACGCCGCACACCTTTTTTAATTCATAGGTATGATTCGAGTAGGCCTTCTGGGACGGCTATTATTTCGATTTATTCGCATTTGCAACCAACCGAGATGTGTAATAACCGTGGACATCTTCAAAGTACTGCTGGCTGCTGGTACTGCTCATGGACTTCTGTATTAGAATCAATAAAACGTGACTTGGGCCTTATCTAAAACACAGCAAATCCAAAAAATAAGAGAGTAGCTTTTTCTTACTAATTATGTAAATGTGAAGCCTTGTCGTTGTTACAGCTTCAAGAGAACAATTTATTAGCCACTTAATACTTGTTTTGTCCCGGGATAATACCGACTTGAGAAAGTTTTTATGTGTTTAGGCTCACTAACTTATAAATGTAATTCATGTGTAAATAGAGTTTGAAAACCTCAATAGGCTTATGTGCGTAGTTATAAACAATGGATAGACGGCCGCGGTCATTTGTAATACTGTTGTTGTTTATTTTTCCACTTTTAAATGCTTTTACTTTATGACAATTTCCAAAAGCATTCTTACTAAGGAAATTAAAGAGCACACAATTTTGCAGGTCACAAATCTAAATTACTCATTTATTTGCAAGTATAAATTGAAAAGAAGTAATAAATTTTGTATCTTGTGAAATCCAGTCGGGAATATTTTTTGAGATTATGAAGTGCAATATTTTTTATCACTTACCTCCGACAGAATGTCACATTGCCATCAATCAAAATAACAATAATAATAATCTTTATTGGCACATTTTTTAGGTGATAGGTACTTACTTTAGGCTTTACATAATAGGCTTAGGTAGTATGCTGTGTTTGCATATAAGTAATACATAAATCATATCTTTTTAATGAGATCGTTGGTGCCTGTGGTAGTTTAAAACTGTGTTACAGACCACAACGCCCTCTGTTCTTGTACAGGTATAAACAATTACAGAGTAAAAGGACTAGCTTAAGTATATTCGAATGGCCTGGTATAATGTTAGTAATTTTGTACGCGAGAAGCATTATAAAAAATAATAAGTAAAAATTCATTTATTGATTCAGGCGTTACTTTGCGGAAATCCATTATCTATTATCCATTAGCGGAAGAAATTTTTCCAAGTGTCGCTAAATATTTTTTGATTACGTTTTTTTAAGTAAAAATTAATAAAAATAAAATCAAATCATCAAAGGCTTGTTATTTATTTTTCAGATTTGTTAGATGAATTATAGTTTTGTTTTTAAATTACTCTTACTCACGTCGATGACGTCTCGCTTAGCACTAATTATTATAATTACTTATCAGTGCTAAGCGAGACGTCATCGACGCGGGCGTCCCGAACACTCCTTGAAAAAGGCCACCGAATGTGGTCGAAACTATAGTTGGACCTATCTGATAAATATAACGTGAGTAATCCCGTATTTTTAATTAATAATGATTGAATACCACGTTAGTTTTTATAACAAAAAGTAAAATGCAAACAATTGATACACTAAAGAAGTTGTTGTGTCACTTACAAAAACTCTGGCATGCAAATATGATGTACTTAGGTACTAAATTTCCTAGACCGGCGGTGACATAAGAACAAATGAATATGGGGAAACTATAATTGTTTCTAGAAGCTACAGTAAATAACGCTAAAAAGCAAATCATCCCTAAAGAAACAACCAGCAGCCTACGACTAGATGATATAAATATCTACAATATCATCATCATCATCATCTTAGCCGTAGGACGTCCACTGCTGTACATATGCTTCCCCAATAATTTTCCAAAGGGACCGGTTGGACGCGGCCTGCATCCAATGGCTAATCTTCTGGGCTGTGTCGGTGACTTTCGTTCTTCTACGGATCTCCTCATTTCTGATTCGCTCACGTAGAGAAACCCCGAGCATAGCCCTCTCCACAGCTCGTTGTGCGACTTTGAGCTTATCTACAATATAATAGATATAAATAATAGAATAACCTAAATGAGTCCATTATATTTAACGACTCTGTTAGCTCAGTTGATCGCAAGCCTGCTTTAAAAGTTCGGGATCCCAGGTTCGATCCCTGGTCGGGGGGTCAAATATTTGTGTGATGAGCAGAAATGTTTGCTGTCGTGTCTTGTATGCTGTGTTGTGTTATTGTGTGTGTCCATGTCTCCCGCGACACAGTGAATCCTACGAGTACAGTGAATATGAGATGATACCTTATATACCTATCTATAAGATTGAAGGCTTACTTTATAAGTAGTTACCGTTTTTCCTTAAATGGAGGGACCGAGGGAGAATAATTTATACCTAGTCCTAAAGACCTAATAATCTACCTACTTTGAGGTAGAATTTAAGCGATGAATTATTCAATTATGAGGCCTTCTTACTGCGAAGGTCTCTAAACCTAGGATTTAAAAAAGGACTCTTATTTTAAGGAACTTTAAACAAACGCTTTTTAGACGAAACATAATTATGTAAATAACTACGTAATGGCGCATACTTATTTAGTAAACTTGGTTGGTAAGGTAAGTACGTAAAGTAAAACGTAAGGTAGAGTACTCAACCACAGAATAAAATGTTCAAGCGTTTTCGACACTAATAATAAAGAGGAAAGATTTGATTGTTTGTTTGAGTTTTATCTTTTATAAACTAGAAACAACTTCACCAATTAAAAAATGTAAAAAAAATATTTCTTCGTTATGTTATTACATAGGCTACATTTTCATTGTTATCTAGCTACTGCCCGCGACTTCGTTCGCGTAGTAGGCTCAGCCTTCATCCTCGCTATAGCCTCCCATCTTTTCTTGGTTTTTCATTCAAAAAACTTCTCCTGATAATAATTAACACGACAAAAAATAATTAGAAAATTGTTCCATCCGTTCTCAAGTTAAGCGTGACCAAGAGAAATAAGGGTTAATTATATATAGGTAAATATACAGATATTTGATTGATCATCATCGTCATTCATCATCACCTTATGATTAAGTTACTTATACCATAGAATTTTCTCGTGATCGTAACACACTACCATACACCTCTTCTCACTCTCGCACATAACTCTCATACACACACACACACACACACACACACACACACACACACACACACACACACACACACACACACACACACACACACCACACACACACCCTATCGCACACATCTCCTCTCTCTCATAGGTACAGATCGCGCGGCGAGAGTTTGGCTTTGACCTTCGGGTGGAGGGGATTACTGCGCATGGGTACTGTCGCGCCATGTGACAGAGAGAGACAAGAGTCCCTCGTCTTCGATGTGACAGAGAGAGACAAGAGTCCTTCGTCCCTCTAGCCACCCTGTGATACCCAATTTTTGACTTCTGCGCAATAACGGTCAAAGCCAAACTCTCGCCGCGCGATCTGTACATACTACATAAAACCTAACGGTTCGATCATGCATCTTTATTTGCTTTTCTTTTGTTTATATAGTTTATTATTTGTTATTGGTAACACATATACAGTGCAGAATCCGACTACAGTTTGTTGAAAGCATGTTAGAATATAATTTATATTTGTAATAATATATAATATAATTTTTATACCTGTAATACAAAGTATTCTATATGTATGTACTATAGAACAGCTTTTATTATTAAGTATCGTATATGTAACCCACAACTCTAATAGCACTCGAACAACATCTTACTTCGACTAAAGGAGTATGCTGAAAATCAGCCTTGCAAAGACTTAAGTGTCTACGCAGCCATGCACTGAGCATACCCCTTGTTGCTCTATTGTTTCAAATATTAGGTATTATTGTTTGTTATTATTGTATCTTTTGTGGCAATAAAAAACATTTCTTTCTTCCTTGCTTTCTTTCTTTCATTGTGATCAATATGCCACACGTTCTGTTTAATGTACTGTGTAAAAAAAACATATCAAATATAATATAGATCACCACAAGAAGTGGGGAAATAAACAACTATGTGGCTTCAATCAATCAATCAGTCTATTTGTTCATCTTTTATCGAAGGGCTTCCTATCTTAAGATACATTAATCAAGTGAAGCTGGGTGTTCATTAGTAAAGGCGTATAAATGATTTTCCTTTAGATAAAGGTCTGGCCACATCACACCGGTAAAGTACTTTAGTGATGCAGTTCCATTGGGAATCCTACTCTTCTCTACTTACGTTCTTGTTGGATTCCCGTAAGTTGAGTGGACTTACAATATGTTCGTAATTGCAGGGCTCATTTTCTGAAAAATTACCGCCTCATACTAAACTTTTACCGGGAATCCCCGGGACTTTGACATTGTCGGGAATTACCAAACCCCAGTGTGTATCAACAAAATGGATCCAAAGTAATTGGAACGTCAGAAAAAAATGTCTTTGTTTTTTTAATAGGGCCTTTATTGCAGAATTTTAATTCAGATAATTCCTGGTGCAACGTATTAAAAAGGCAATTTTGTATACATCAACATGTATTAAACAGACAATGAATTCTTTATAACGTTAATTTTATCTTAATATTGTTTTGTTTATATATTTAATCGCTTTTAAGCAGTTTGATAAGTTACAAAATAAAATAAATAAAACTTATACTAATTCTTTATGAATTAACTATTATCTAGTAATTCTATCTAATCATTGGTCTACATCGCATATCTCATAAAGTATGGACATTAGAAAAAAGGTTTACACAAAAGTTGTAGAGAAAAAAATTGATCTTTAAAAATGGATAGCTGTATTAATATTACCACATCCAATATTTTAAGAGTTATCGGCCGAGAAGAACCGTTTTTTTAATAGGCCATAAATCGTAAAAGTTTTCCAAAAAAGTATAGGAATGTTAAAAGTGGCATAATTTTATTCTCCACAATAAAATGGTCTCAATAATTGCTGCCCTTAAGTGCATAGTTCATAGTTTAAGAGATATCGACTTACAACTTTTTTCAAGATGGCGCTTGAAGCTCCACCTAGATCTGTCAGCATTCTATCAGTGATTTTATAATAAATATATAATCAGTAAATGACCCTAAACTTTATAAAAAAAAAACTTGATCGAAAAATGAGAGGTATTATGAATGAGAGATAATAAAAAAACGGCTATTTTTACTGGCCTAGACAATCTTGTCTCGTCTCGACCCGAAAGTCCCGGGACTCGAGACAACTAAAATACGAAAAGTCCCGGGACTTCGAGACCTGAAACATCCCGGAACCCAAACCCTAATACACACGTACGTACGAGTACATGACTTGTAGGATTTGTTGATCTAAACGCTGCTGGTTGAACTGTAAGGAAAACCCATAAAGAAAAGAACCGCGGTGAGCTTATTTCCGCAGTTCCGTTGGTTTTAAACACTTTTTACCTATTCTCAATCTTTGTCTAGATTTGAGGTCTGATACGGTCATCTACTACAACTCTAAAATGGTTCTTCTGAGGAAAGAGAGTCCCTATGACCTATTCTTTAAGTCATGAGTTGCAGGACCAAGGCCTGAACGACATATTGCTTAGACATGTATCTCTATCTAATCCTCCAGCCTGCATCCTGCACATGCATACACATGCGTCCGAATATTTTCCGTGCTATTTTTATTTTTACAACTTTTCTTTGGAGTGTTAGCGTTCAAGCTCAACCAACCTACACTTGGCCTCATCTCAGTCTTATAAATAAGTACATTAGTGTATGAATAAATATTATGTGATAGCAACCACCTATAATGTACTTGGAAATATCTATATTTGTAAACTATTTCATACGGGTATAGATTTTGTCGTCTCTCGTTTCTGTATCAGTTTCTAGTATCAAAAGCGATAATAATGAACTATAAATACTGCTTTTAAAAAAAGGTATTTAAGCTAAATTATATAAAGTAAGCTGTAGGAACCGACGTATACTAATATAGTAAGTGTACCTACTTACTAATTTAAATTTTAAACCTTCTGATCCTGACTCTTTGCCCATCATGCCAATCATAACCAAACTAAGCTCCTAACAACATACATAACAAACCCTAAGTAATTAATCCAACCGTATGAAATGCTAATCATTTAGGGGAACCTCAAACCAAACTATTGCAAAATAATTTCATTGCCCGAGTTTGAAATTAATATTTGAAATAAAGTGTAACTAAATGGGTAAACTATGTACAGTAGTGAGTTCAATTGAAATTTTTAATAAAATCTACCCGATACATACGGTGAAGTTTATTTTATTGTTATATTGTCTAATAATAAAGCAATGGGTCCTGTAGCCGTTCGTGAATTACCTATGGCCTTACTTGTAAACGTTGCTTAATTTAAATAACGTCATTTAGTACTGCGCAGAACATTTTTGCTTTGCGCAGTACTAACGTCATTGAAAGTTAAGCAGCGTTTATAAGTAAGGCCTCTAAATTTTACTTTCTCAGGTAAAAATGTAGTATAAATAAGATAAGATCTCTGACTAAAAGCCTTTTCATTTTCTATAATCGGACTTAAAGGTTTTGCTCATACATGCACATACATACACGATACATTTAATAAAAATCTAATTTTCTTTTATCTATTTATACAGTAGTATATTATTAAATAGGTCATAAGTAAGCTCAAAGTCGCACAACGAGCTATGAAAAGGGCTATGCTTGGGGTTTCTCTACGTGATCGAATCAAAAATGAGGAGATCCGTAGACGAACTAAAGTCACCGACATAGCCCAGAAGATAAGCCAGTTGAAGTGGCAGTGGGCAAGCCACATAGCACGCAGAAAAGATGGCCGATGGGGCCGGAAGGTTCTAGAGTGGAGACCACGGACCGGCAAGCGCAGCATAGGTCGTCCACTGACGACCTGATAAAGGTAGCAGGACGACGTTAGATGCAGGCCGCTTCCAACCGGTCCTTTTGGAAATTTGTGGGGGAGGCATATGTTCAGCAGTGGACGTCCTACGGCTGAGATGATATTATTAAATAGAAGTACAGTAATACCATCACGCTACGACGGCTGTAAACACAAGAATAAAAATAAGCACTATGTAATTCCTTATCATAATGCTTGTTCAAGGACACCTAAACTAAATATTATAATTATATTTCGTATTATAGTTCGTGTCAAATAAAACATAGTCATCCTAGATAAGAAAACAATATTTTGAAACTTTGTTCTTGAATGTACCCATTAGTTATTTACCTTTAAGGTTGTAGCAGTTATTTGCCACACCTTTACTGCTGTGTTGCTACTTCATTAGTTAATTGATAGTACTTAGTTATGACTTATTGCACTAAATACATGTCATCCCACTATTATCCCATCGTATAAGTTTCTGAATGACAAAACTTGTAGAAACTGATGCATTCGTAGATCCTCTACGATTTAGTTATGGAGAGAAAGAAAATATTTTAATATATTAATATATTTTTAGCATTACCAGAAATACCTACGCTAAGCTTGTTTTTCACGTGGTATTTAACATTTCTACGAGGGAAAAACGAATGGGGAAATCTAAACATCACGGAAGTACAAATACATAGTAGTATTACTTTTTAAAGCACTAACGCCTGCTTAAGCGATCTCAAACATTGAAATTTATAGAGAGAAAAATTCCATCCTCGGACGGGATTCGAAATCCAGAAGACGCGGGTTCGAATCCCGTCCGAGGATGGAATTTTTCTCTCTATAAATTTCAAAATACATAGTAGCCGGGCCGTAGCCGGTAGAGTTGAGCTACGAGGAGTCTCGCATATACAATAACGATGGTCAATTGAAATGTGTCATTTAAACTTATATATACATTATGTATTCACAACGCAACGAAACACATTATTTTGTTATTTTTTTCATAATATCAACACATATTTTTTTTCTTAAAATATTAATAATATAGCTTGATTCTAAAGCAATTGACAACGTACCAGGCATTGAAAATGAAATTTATTTTGCCAATTCTTCACATCACATTGCAATGAAATACCACTTTCATACAATTCACATTTTACGAAGAAAAGCGCGAAAACTATCGTTCGTAAGTTGCCACGAAAATTTGAAGGAAGGAAACACAACCTCCCTTCACGGGGTGTGGAGATCTACTGACTAACGTCGGAAGCAGGAGTTCCTGATTAGTATCGGTACACTTGGGTTAGAAGAAACATCACTATCACTTCACTATCACTATCACTACATAGTATAAAACAAAGTCGCTGTCGCTGTCTGTCCGTCCCTATGTATGCTTAAATCTTCAAAACTACACAAAGGATTTTGAAGCGCTTTTTTAATAGATAGAGTGATTCAAGAGGAAGGTTTATATGTATGATACATGCAAAATATTGTAGAGAAACACTGATGAATTTACAGGTTTCTAATGTGATGTCGTAAATAAACACATTTTTTTGCGCTTACATTGCAAACGCTGACTGAACCCCACGAGATAAATCAAAATAATGTACTACGGTATTGTACACCTTAAAAAGGCCAACAAAAAAGTCCGTGATGGTTTATGTCTATAAGTCTATAAGGATAACCCACAATAACCATTTTTTATCCTTTACATTTTACGGGAAAAAATTGCTTTTTTAGGAAGTTATTTTAAGCAATACTTACAGCATTGATCCTTATCCAATTAAATACACTAAATACATTGTCCATTCAATATAGATCAATATGGCCCTTACAGCATGTAATTTAAATGAATATTTCCGAAGATATTAACGTTGTTTATAAGGACATTCTGTAGTAGATATGTATATTATTTAGTATCAGCATTGCACCCGTGCGAAGCCGGGGCGAGTCGCTAGTAACGTATATATCATGTAAAGAGGAGTGTTGCTCTGGAACGTAGTTTGTTTGATACATATATGAATTCGCTAATAATAGAATTGCGTGCACAGCGTGATACTTTTGATTAGTCCATAATACACTCTATCATAAGGAACTTAAGTATTCTATATATACGATGAAGAGTTGTTCTCGCAGCTTAATAAGAGTCTATTTATAGTTATTGGATAATATGTTCGATAGTATCTAATATCGTTGTAATGTTAGCCCTAATAATTGATATCGATATTTGTTGTGACAATAAAGATTGACTCCCAGTGTGAATGTATAAAAGTTAAGTCGGATATATACCTATAGATATATACCTACAAGATCTAGGTGACCCGCTAGTGGATTCACTCGCTTGGTCTTGATGAAGGGGTTCGATCACGGCCGAGGTCTACGCGTGTATGTACGAGTGGCGCTCGCAGCACCGAATCCGAGGCGAGATAGTATAAGTAAGAATAAAAATATGATTAAACAACAGCGTTTAAAAGATATTTAAATTAATCTACCTACCTTATAGCCTAACTAATATAGAACCAACCCACAAAACAATACTTTGGAATAGGGAACCATCAGGTGTTTAATGTAAAAAACATACTTAGTAAAATCTAACCAAAAATCGAATGTTCTTCTTCTAGTTCTATAACATCACGAATATTAATATTAATTTTGTAAAGTTGATGTCTCAAATAATTTACCTATTTATTTCTATACACTTTGGAAACAAAAATCTAGTTGTTTTAAAAATCTAGTTATCTCGAAAGTGACATTTTGTGGGTTGGTTCTAGTTTGCATAATGTCCAATTGAACTTTTGTCTTATTACTAGGTATTAGGTCTATAATCTTTTGAGTGTTTACCGAAGCTTTAAAAACTACCTTTGCTTGAAACTATATTGACAATGTAGTGTTTTTGGTATAAAAAGCTACTGTATAGTTCTGTGGCACCGTATCCCGTAGGCCTTCCGAGCGAAGCCGCGAGCGATTCAGCTAGTTTAGTAATGAAGCGCCATTCAAAGAGTACCTATAATAACTGTCCTTGGCGCCATCGGGCTATGTATATCCTATTAATATTATAAACGTGAAAGTTTGTATGTATGGATGTATGGATGTTTGTTACTCTTTCACGCACAAACGGGGGGGCTAATGTTGATGAAATTTGGTATGGGGGTAGATGAGGCGCTGGATTAACACATAGGATACTTTTCATCATCATCATCATCATCATCCATCACCACGCGGGTGAAACCGCGGGGCGCAGCTAGTAAGTATATAATATTGTACTCTAACTAATAACTAACTGCAAACCTACTTACTATCTTTGTTATAATAATTAAATGGTATAATATGTATAGTATATACAGTTATGTATATATTTTGTAGTATAGTATAATTATATAAGTATAGTTTGTATATATAATAAGTATTTTTTTCTAGCTACAACCCGGTCACAATATCTGTGCACCTAACCTCGTGACGTCATATCGGCGGTCTGGGTACGGTGTGAAAAAAGATTTTTCGAGAAATGTGGAGGTAAAAATAAATTACTAACCTTTTCAAATCAATTTATTATTGATGAAGGGTTTGTTATTAAAAAACAATAATTTTGATTACAAAAACATTTATTAACTAATAAACTCAGTCACTATAAAATATTGACTCTATGCCTGACATTGTATCTTCCTCACTCTAACTTTCTGAACTCTCCGAACTATCTTCCCCTAGTGATATTAAAAGTTGTGTTGCAGCACAGGTTCGTTTTACCACTTGGTCTACAGGTATGATGTACTGTTTTTATTTGCTTTCTCCGATTCATAAAACTTGAGCACTTTCAAGATTAAATTTCTTGATTCGCTGTGTATTGTTTTTCCCATGACTTCAGTTTAACAGCTACAACAATTTTAATAACTACCAAACCAGTCCAAACTTAACAGTAAACAGTCTAAACTTAACAATAAATATTAAAAAACAAAACAACAACAAAGCGAAATTATCAAAATTATTGGGACGTGTATCGGCAACGAAGATGCTAACCGTACTGTCGCACCGGGGAGTGCGCGGAGAGGTGACAGGGGAAGCGGGAGAGGCGCCGCATTCCAGCGAGGTGCACAGATATTCTGACCGGGTTGTATATTCTTGAGTTTTGATACTTATATGTAGTGTTTAGTACACTTGCTTTATTCACCACCGCCTTTATAAGTTTATGCCTATTTCTTTCCGTGCATGGTTGTCTGGAAGAGATCGCTCTGAGCGATAAGACCGCCCATTGTGACACTTTTAATTTTAAGTATTTAATTGTATTTTTATTTTATTCTTATTTCTTTATTTGTAACATATATTATAAGAGTTAATCTATCTATCTACTCTGTACTCTGCTCATGTGATATCATAAACAAATATGAGTAGGAAGTAGAATCGTCAATGCTTCATTAAATTTAAATTCAAATAATAATTAGATAGATATAATTTGAATTAAGTGTACTCTACAATGCAATTCGGTATGCTAAAAAAAATTAACCTATGCCAATTCCGAAACCATTTCGAGATTTTATGTTACAAACCCTTATTTTTCTACTCTGACCTTTTAAAACGATAAGATGCCATTTATTTTAACAAAAAACGATGAAATAATTCGACTTTCATTGACCTCTAAATGACGTCACTTTTTTGCACTTTTGTTTTGATTGAATAGAGACTTACGAATTAGTAGGTGTCACTGTCAAGTGTCAAAGTAAATTCTAGTTTCTTTTTTTTTACTCGCGTGCTTTTCTTGGCTCCTCAACGCAACTACATATTTGTGCAAAAAAGTGACGTCATAGGATTCAAATTTTCAAAAAAATATTATAAAATAACTACTGAATATAAAACAAAAATATTGAAATTAGTTTCTTATAATGACCTAATCTACGAAATAAAAATATAAAAAAAATACCAAAAAAAAACTTTACATACCGAATTGTGATACTTACAGGTAGAATACTTGTAGTAGAATTTTTTAGATAACGATCGTGTTCTCCAGTACAAACCATTGAGAATCTAGTTGGTTACATTCTCTTTGATAACACTTTTGAAGCGTTTACTATTGTCAACCACCTCCGCGGCTGTCAACTTTACATCACATGGAAAAATACAGTATTTTTCTGTTTGATACATAGTATCTAATTATTTAGCACATAATAGTAATGTGACTAGGATTATTATAAGTGAAATGGCACAACCACCAGCTGCTCCATCCCATTGGCACAAATCACCAACACTTAAATCCAGGGACCCTACCCTAACTGCATCCCATCCTGCAACCTCTAAGACTAAACAATTAGAGAGAATAGGAATAGAACAAGAAAAAGTGATCCCTTTAAGGAAGAGATTATGCACTTACTTATACAACAAGCAAGAAAATACATGGTGCGGTAGGACGTGTCTGAGTTGGTTTCACATTATCAGTTATTCAATAGTCTATATCTGTTTTTTAAGCTCATTCACCTGTTGTTTTCTCTACGCTTCTCTCTGGATAGTCAGGTGGACTACAGACTTCCAGGCTACTGCGTCGCTACTAACCTACTCGGAATATGGAGTTGGAATTTCTGCGACACCCACAGCCTTATCAAATCAACCTTTAATTTGGTACCGTAAGGATCAGGCTGAAGATTACCAGAAGTACATAAACGCTCTGGACAACTTACTCGTGAAAAAGCGCAGAAAACGGGACGTGAACAGGCTGGGACCATGTGGTGAACCACCCTACGGTTATGGTGACAAACCTTGCATAATTTTAAGAATTAACAAGCAGTTACATTGGTCTGGTAAACCTTTAGAAGTGAACTCGACTGAGGGGAAAGTTGCGCCGTTTGAAGTCCAAAATTGGTTGAAAAAGGATAAAAAGTTGTGGTTGCACTGTGGAGGGTACCATCCGTATGATAAGGAGCACATTGGTAGAATACGGTATTTCCCGGATCCACCGGGGTTCGACCCTGATTTGTTTCCTCTCGGAACGGGGAAAGTTTCTCCACTCATCGCCATACAAATATCAGATTTTGAGCCGAGTGTGTCTCTCACAATAGAATGTAAACTTTGGTATGTAAACGGACCGTCGTCTGTGTCATTTGTGTTGTACGTCGCATCAAATGGTAGGACCGCTTTGAGTAGGTCTAATGCTTAGAATATAACATGTACAGTAAATATAAAGGCTATTTAAAAAGTGGCTTCTTTCTATTACATACTGTAACCACTGTAACTTAGTAAGTAAAATACAGACGATTATGTTGATTAACTTACATACAGAAGGGAAGTGTGTAAATGGCCGTGCAGGAGGTAGGTAATAAGTAAGTGATTATCACCAAACAAATAAATTAAGTACATGTCCGAAAAATTAACAAAACAACCTACTTACTCGTCGAGCCTAGATGGAAAAGTTCGATAGTGAAGACCTCGGCGAATATACCTAAACGCCACAGTAACAATATTCTCTACTCTGAGTATAGGTAAAGAGTAACTTACTACCAAAAAATTAAAAAAGTTCCGATAAAAATGAGGTCAAAAGAATCTGCCCAACTAAACCGAGAAGTATAAGTATTAAATATGAAGAATTTGATGAGAGTTTTACGTTCACGGTCTATACCTACCCTCTGGGGAACAGCGTAATTTTAGGCCACATTTATTTCAAAAAACTTACGTATCTAAATACTGCGATTCTATTGCATAATTAATGTTACTTAATCCTTTTTTTGCACGCAGAGTAATCCTTTATGGATACCACTGGCCCCGGGGAAGCACGGTGGTTATGTGGGAGTCTCTGCCAGAAGGGCAGCATACCCACCAATCCTCTGCGGTGTTCCGTCACTGCCGCTTTTGGCGGGAACGCGGGACAGATTTCGCATACGACCACGAACCCGCCGCAGCTGTCCGTTGCCGGAATATTCACTCTTGCAGCACGCCAGAACACTTGGCGTGCCACAACCGCCTCGGGGTACCAAGCCCGCAAATGGACGCCATACTTCCCCGAGTCTGGGCGCCCTAAGTCCCCCTACGATGGGTCAGGTAGCCCCACCGCCTTCTACTTCGGTCCGCAGAGGATAGGGACAGCAGCGCCTCACAACACCGACAGTCCTCTTCCCCTGCGACCCCACCGCGTCCGCTATCTAACGGTGGCGGCCCCGTCAAGGCCGCGGAAGGCAGGGAGAGCGGCTCACCGTAATACCAACACTCCTCTCCCCCGTGGCCTCTAACTCCCAGCCGCGGTGCCGCCCTTACGACACCGCAGCCCGCCTCAGTTGCAGTGGCGCCCATACACCACCGCTACCTACAGTGACCGCTCCCATGTGGACTTGGAGGCAAAGCCCATAGAAGCGGTCCCATCTCGGGCCCGCCAGCTATCTCCTATCACTGGCAGGCCTATTGGTTTCTCTTAGCTTCACCGTGGTGACCTAAGCCACGGAGCCACCCACCACGGCAATGGCCTCCATGAACCCTACGCTAGACTAAAATTGCTCACACACAATTGAGCTTGTACAGTTTAATATATAACTTTACACCTTATTATGTCGTTATAAGTCAATAATACTTATCCATATATTACTAGCGACTGCCCGCGACTTCGCGTAGTAGGTTCGGCCATCGGCCTCGCCATAACCAACATCTTTTCTTGGTTTTCTTTCATAAGAACCGTCTGCTGACATTAATTCACACAACAAAAAAAGAATTTGCGAAATCGGTAAAGCCATTCTCAAGCTATAGCGTGACCAGGAAAAATAGGGGTTCATTGTTATATATTAGACTAGCGACTGCCCGCGACTTCGTTCATGTAGTATCGTAAGTAGATCGGCCTTCGGCCAGGCCATACCCTCCCATCTTTTTTTAGTTTTTCTTTATTTAGAACCTTCTGACAATAATGAACACAACAAAAAAAATAGCGAGATTTTCCCATCAGTTCTCAAGTTATAGCGTGACCAGGAGAAATAGGGGTTTTGAGATTCTAGAAATTGTTATGCTAGGTTCACAAACATTCATTTTTATATATTATGTAGACTATATGACCCTGTGAACTTCGTATCACGTGCATTATCAGCTACACATGACTACCGATTGTTGTTGTGTGTCTTCAAGAAAATGTTTGACAGATAGGAACAGTTAGTATGGTAAAATAAAATTATCGCTATTTAAATTTTCCATGCAATTTTTCCATATTTTCTCACCGTTTAAACCTTCGCTGGACGGCCACAAATATTTCAAAATCAACATTAACCAAATTTGCCTATCCTTTCTTGAGTTATACGAGACTAACGAACAGCAATTCATTTTTATTTATATAGATAGCAGGAGATAGATATTATTATAACTACATATATATTATTATCTCAACTCGATTCATTTAGGTAAGTACATATTAACGCCGTATCGTTAAATCTAATATATAATAATAGTCTAATCGACTTATTCATAACATTGATAATGCGTTTTCAATATTGTAACTTAGTTGTTAATTCCTCACTCTGAAACGGCTGAACGGATTTGAAATAACATGGTTTATTCTCAGACATAACATAAAGGCAATCGGATTCAACTGCCGTGCGATTATCTGAGAGCAAATATCGTTGCATCTTTGACAAAATCCGTGAAACAACGGACGAGATGACAAGAAACGCTGGAAAAACGACCTTGTGTACACGGGTGATATCTCATAAAGTAATTGACATCGGCGACGAATCATTAGAGAATCGCACGGCAGATCCTTATTCGCTACGACCATTGAAATACGTAACGCGCCGCATTGTATCTTGAAGATTGTATTGATTTCAAGATTATTGTTTACTTGGGGGACTGTAGAAGATGTACACATAGCGGAGTATGGCCTTGGGTAGCTGGCACAACTGCTCCAGTTTAGTTTAAGATGTTGTATGAACAACTGGAGTGGACCTCCAGTAATCCTGTTTTTGCTCTAATTTCTTCCGTACCACTACAGTGCAGCAACACAAGCTCCAGTCTCGTCCTCCTGCAGACTCAACATAAAAGGGCTGTCCGTTACTCCAATCTTGTGACTGGTAATTTAGATTACAGTGACCAGTGATAATGTCCACCATTAAGCGAAGGTCCTGCCTTTGTAATCGTTGTAATTTGTTCCTAAGAAGTATTTTTGCTTAGGATCGTAAACATGGATTTCGCATGTTTACAATCCTTCCTTTCATCCCATAAAGTCGTAGAAGTCACAGCCATAATCTAGTCTACTAATATCAATCTATTATCAAGAAGGCGAAAGTTTGTGAGTTTGTTACGTCTTCACGCTCAAACGGCTGGACCAATTTTGATAAAATTTGGCGTTGGATTTACACATTTAGGATACTTTTCATCATTATTATCCATCACCACGCGGTTGTAACCGCGAGGCGCAGTTGGTTAATAATAAAAATGTGAAAGTTTGTATGTTTATTACTCAATCAGGCAAAACGGATTTGAATGAAATTTGAAGTGAAGTTGGTTTGTATCCGGTTTTTACACTTCATCTACTTTTTATCCAAATTCTACGGGTAGTTTTCGAGGGAAGCTTATTCTACGCGAACAAAGTGGCGCACAATAACTAGTTGATAATAAGTCGAAGATTAATTTAACAATAATACACACATACTTATAAGTTTATATTTCCAAAATACTTTAATAAATACTTTTTAAATGCGTACGTCATCAAGATCAATGACAAACTACAAACTATTGTGTAACATAAAAACAAAGTAATTCTCTCACGATAGGGATCGAATACTTCGACCCAGGTTTCGAGTATATAAGATCGGAGCTCCCAGTGGGAGGGTAATGCCCGCCAATACCCGGGTCCAACGTATTCGATCCCTAACGCAGCGTACCATATTATTGATTAACCGGTTTTCCGGTTAATTAATAATATAATATGTTTCAAACATACGAGAATTTCAATACATAAAGTAATCCATACAAAAGTGTTTATTAATACAGTTTACAGAATAATAAATAATGAGCAAATATTGTAACAAAACTATGTTCAAATAAAATAATAAAAATTAATAATACTATGTATGTTAATATGTGCAACACATGCCTTGGGCTGTCATTCTGTAAACATTCTCTAAACCTCTTTACCAGTATTTAGAGTGTACTCGTCTGTGGAAACTTTAAAAAGCTAATTATCAGCCAAATGATATTATGTATGCATTAACTTTACTTATAGCTGTTAGGTTTCCTATGATAATAAAATAAACTAAAAATCTGGAATTGGTGGCAATTCTTATTTTGTTTAGACTAATATAAATTAGTTTAACACACGAATGACAGCACTAAAATGAGATATATTTCTCTTCAATTGATGAATGGTTAGACAGATTAGTCGTCACTTGGTGCTCGCTTAACTAACGTAAAAATACCTATTTTTAGAAATGTCATTATAAGTGTTACCTGAATTTGGATTTTAAGGTAACCAGAATAAGGACTACCACAGTTAAATTTTAAAACAAGACAGTTGAATTTTACCTCGCTAATTTAGTTTTTTGAACAAGTGAATCGTTGCCATTGTCCTTAGCTGACTTCATTGGGCCTAGCACGAGCAATTACGTAAGTGTAACGCAATGGTATCGCATGTATACAGTACAAACTAACATTTATCTAGTACAATAGTGGCACAGATAACTCATAGTTTGTATTGTATACGTCAACGATACGATTACGTTACACTTACGCACATTTTCGTCCTATGTCAACTGGAACACTGTCTCGCAAGACAGTTTTGAACTGGTTTGCGAGTCCATGAAAATTATTTTGTAACTAATAAAATTAATACATTTACATGCATATAACTTGCAACGAAATACAAATTCAATTTAGCCAGGTTATCTCTATAACGTACTAGTGCGGTAATGGTAATATAAAATGCACATGTGTTTAAAATCTTGGATTCCGAACCTACAAACGATGTAATAAGAGCCATTTTACGAGCATGTGTGATGAAATAGTTATTTGTTCAACAAGTGAGCAAAGTTAGTTTTTGCTTCGAGTTTTAAATGAAGAACTAGTGCAGTAGTTAATAATCGACTCCCGAGCGTAGCAAAAATTAACTTTGCTCACTTGTTGAACAACTATTATTAACGTTTTTCCAATAAGCATACAATGAGGATAGGCAGTGAACAGGAGAAGTCGTTAATAATATTCAATAAATATGTATCAAACTTACGAGAACTTTCAAACAAAAATACATATATGACCACTTAGGTATTTCTAAGGTACATAGATACGGTTTTAATACATTTATTCTGACATGCGTCACTTCCATGAGAACATGGCTATCAAATATAATATTTAACATTCGTTGTCGGTAAAACATAAACAAACAAATAACAAGGTACGGCGCTGAGACAGAACAACATTATATAGGTACAAGCCGACTAGGATATACATACTCGTCTAACGTATTCATTTGCAATCTTTAAGTAATATTCTTCTTCTTCTTCTTCGTCGTTCACTCTTGACAGAGTGGTCGTGGTTGAAGACGATGCCCTTTCTTTAAATAATGCAGCCCTCGCGATGCGCCTCCATCCATTGCGGTCTTCTGCGTTTCGGGTACTGTCGACTACAGACGTTTGTGTTGTAGCTTTTATGAGGTCTTTCCAACGCGTAGGTGATCGACCGCGTGACCGCTTGCCTTCTACTTGACCCTGGACTACGAGTCGTTCCATGGAGTTTTTATTTCGAACAATGTGTCCGAAGTATTTGAGGTTAAGTAATATTATGTTACGGTTAATGATACAGTGTTGAGCAAGTTTTTTTAATACGTTAAACAAGCTATTATTTTTTATAACTGAGGGTATTTTGTTATAAGATAGATCTCTTAATGTTTTATACATGTTTCTTCTGGTTACCTCGAAATCCTTTGAGTACCATTGACGTACATTTACGTTCGTTTCATTCATAAATCTTTTGTTTTAATTATCACGGTGTATGAAAGGTTAATACTGATTTTTAGAAACGTTTCTGTGTTTTTTTTTGTACTACCTTACTAAATTATACTTCCATTTCATGTCAATGTTTTCCTATATGTTTTTGTACAATAATAATAATCGTGGGTAACAATTAAGTATATATTTATAGTAGTAATAATGTTTACTTATAATCTTTGTCTATGCCCGGGTGACACGAGGCCAGTATTTCAAGCCAGGATAGCAAGCCAGTTTTCTACTAAACTGTCTTGGCTTGCTGACCTGGCTTGAAACAAGCAAGTTCCGTTTACATGAGGCTTTATTATTTTAAGCCAGTACTATTGCGGTAACTGAGGTGACCACGCGTCCAACATGAATTGCATGCGAAAAAAACTTGGAAACTGTCCGCGCTAGACGAAGTAGAAGATGAATTACAAAAACGGTACGGGACAATACCACTTTATTTAATTCGCCACACACTTTTGTATCTGATCACGTTTATAATTGTCTTTATAACTTGGAAGGGTGGCGTTCCACAGACATTAATAGTCTTGGTACAGCTGACTATTAATGTCTGTGGAACTTTAAATTAATCTCCGTACTTAGTTTGGGCATCTTAAAATCCCAAAAAACACTTCAGAAATATTAACAAAACGCATGGTTCCTGCTTACTAGCTAACTGAAAACTGGCTTTGCCAGCCATACGAAGCTAGTACACAATCCAGGATATTAAAATCAGTGGTGGGAGGGCACAACTAGCCTAAAAACAGAACTCCATCCTATTAAAAACTAGCTTAGAAATAAATCTAGTTCTGTCACAAGCCAGAAGTACTAGCTTGCTAGATTACTGACACTGTCTTGCTATCCTGGCCTCGTGTCACCCGGGCATTACTTAGTAAGTGCAGAAACAATATTCATCTATCCGTTCTTTTGATGGTCGCTTTTATTATTAGATAATTATTAAATTGAATATCATTATTCTACATATATTAAAACGAATCAGTTATTATACATTATGTATGTAATACATAAACCTACGAGTACATATACTTACGTTACAAATAGATAGGTTGTACAGTAATAAATAATAGTATAGGTAGCTTAAATGAGATTCTTCAGTTTTCTTGTCATAATATTATTAAATAAACTAAACAAATTAATGAAACGAACAAATAAATAAATGAAGATAACAGGGGTGTATACTTTTGTTAATTATAGCCTTAACATGTCATGTAATGCATATACGCACATAATATCTACTGCAAAATTAATAAAATAAGTTAACATCAATATTTTGTTTTCTTATATGCTCAGACAAAATAAAAAAGTCAACACAGAATGTTGTGAATAGAGAAGTGAGGCCGGTTTTCTAAACTACATGTGCGTGCATGGGTGCTCAAATTAAGACGCGGTCCAACCCCAATTTTAAAATAATTTACGATGCTTTACGTAAGGTTGAAAATCGCTGGTTAGATTGGACGATGTAATGCGAAAATGCGTTAATTTTGTACGTTTTCTTTATATTTTTCGATATATACTAACACAATTGAAAAAACTGCTGGTTATAACTTTAGTACTATACGTTGGTTAAGTATTACCTCAAAAAAAATATAATAAATTTCAGCGATAAGCTGAAAATTCTGAGAGTTTGGAGGTGAAAGTTTATTTTTGTTGACCTATTCAAGATTTTTTTCTGCTGAAAGAGAGTTATATTTATGAATTCTATTCGGTTATTACTCTTTTTCTGTTCCTTTTCAGACCTTTGTATTTTTTTCATAATATACTATCGATCTGTTTCGTTACACTAGGTCTTTAAAAATTCTGCTTTTTCTTTAATCAGGATACGAGCGCGCCTTAAAATAAAATTTATAATAATTCAAAAATTTCAATTAAATTATACTTGAAAGTTTTACGTGTTGATTCCACGCGCCGCGATAGTTCGACTGACGAGTCAAGGCGTAGTTTCATTGTAGGTGTTGTAAGTAATTATGTATGGACACGGCGAGGCGTAGTTTTACCCGGCCTCAATTCTCTGTTCACAACATTGTCTTGATTATTTTTTATTTTGTCTGAGCTTATATGTAAGTACTGAGTTTTTTTATCATATCACTAAGTAAATGCTGATGCTGCGTAACAATTCATTTCTTTTTAAAATGATAGTTACAGTTACAAATTGAAGTTACTTCAAATTTAAAAAAAAATTAGTAAGAAAAAAAAACTTCGAAATTTAGACATAACCAATAACCGCCATTTTAATTTTTTAGCGCCATTCATATGTCTATCTGACCACCGAGGTTAAAGATGACAATTGACTTGTATGTAAAGATAAAGGAAATCATAAATAAAAAAAAGGAATTTACATTAGAAAAAATCTAAGGACAAGGAATATGGAATTTTAAATAATTTATTGATTCAGGTGTTACTTTGCGGAAATCCATTATTAAAAAAACGATATTAAAAAATATTTAGTGACACTTCCGCTGAAAAGAAAACAATGATTTTGGCCTATTTGGGGGCGTGCACCACCCTCCCTCCCGCATAAAATGCTAATAGGAAGAATACAAAATAAAAAACACAAGAAACCGCAATAAACCAAAACCTATTCGACACGTGTTTCGCCTCTACACGAGGCATCCTCAGGAGATGTTGACTCGTCGAGCGCTAGAGGTCTAGCGCTCGACGAGTCAATTTTCAGCGTTTCTTTTCAGCGGAAGTGTCACTAAATATTTTTTAATATCGTTTTTTTAATAATGGAATTTAGACCCTTCCCATAACTCAATATTATGTTCAAAACACTTCAAATAAGCAGAAAGAGTATGTTTAGTTGAGGTATGTTATAGTAAAATGTTTTTTTTAAATATTTTAATGTTTGTAAGCATAACGATGATGAAACTAAAGTGACTTAAAACTAGTTGTTCACTTTAGCCAAACGGGTCCATACTTTCGACTGGTATCATCACATACTGTGTGATACTTTTCAACTTTTTGCACTAGGAACCCTATTTCCATTTCCCCATTTTTTCAATGGTTGAGGCTATAACTTGATTGAAACTTTCGCAAGTATTACACTTTTTAATATAATTTTGACGGTTTAACGTACGCGGTACGTATAGTCGAATATCTCGACCGGTTACGTGACCGTTCGGGGCACTTCTTCATGGAGTACTAGCGCGAAATAACATTAAAATGGAATACTTACGAAAGTTTCAATCAAGTTATAATATGTAGTAAGGCAAAAAAGACAATGCAATAAAAGTCAAGCCATTGCAGCGCCACCTTCACGCTCAGCTCTCCAGCTTTGCGTTTTATTCCTCCATTGGAAAAGCTCATCGATCTTCATAAACAGAATCTGTCAACATGTCATCTTGTAAATATTTCAGTGCAAGTAAAATGTGTTACAAATACTATGTATGTCTGTGTGTAGTGGATAACTGGCAATGTGGTTATAATTCAGGTTCATGGTTGATTTATCCCGACATGCCCTTAGTCTTCAATGTAGAAGCTTCAATCGCATTGATCAATGTCGCCCTGGAAATAGGAAAAGAAACAATTAAGTAATATTTAATAATAACATTTTTTTTTTCTCCTAAAACAGGTACAGAATATAAGCCTTATAATTATACATACAGAAATAAAATAACTAAGTACCTTATTTTATTTAAATGGCTTGTAAATTTTAGTATGACATGCAGAACCGACACTAAGAAATATTCTTGTCATAAACTTTGCATACCCTTCAAATGTACAATATAGTTGAGCCAGTTCTAGGTACGAGGGTCATTTGAAAAGTTCTTAGCCTAACATACTTAATGAAACCACACGATTTTGAGTTTATTTTTATTTTTCAACATACTCTCCTCCAACTCAAAACACTTTTTCCATCGACCCGGTAAGGCTTCGATACCCGTTTAAAAAAAATCTTCGTCTAACTCCTCAAAATAAGCGTCCACGGCGGCTATGACCTCTTCATTTGTAAAAAAATGTTTACCACCTAAACATTTTTTCAGCTTTGGGAACAGATAAAAGTCGGACGGTGCTAAATCCGGTGAATATGGGGGATGAGGTAACAATTCGAAGCCACATTGATGGATTTCTGCCATGGATTGCACAGAGGTGTGAACGCGCGCATTGTTCTGATGAAACAAGACTTTTCTTGTCAATAAACCTGGACTTTTTTTTATTTCTTCTCTCAAACTACGCAACAGGTTGCAATAGTAATCGGAATTTATTGTTTCACCCTTTTTTAAATAATCCACGAGAATTATACCCTTTGCATCCCAAAAAACGGATGCCATGACTTTGCCCGCCGATAAAACCACCTTTGCCTTCTTTGGGGTGGGCGATCCTGCTCTTTTCCATTGTTTCGACTGTTCTTTTGTCTCGGGTGTATTGTGGTGAACCCAGGTTTCATCCATGGTTATAAATCTTTCAACAAATTATATTGGGTCAGCTTCATATAACTCTAAACAGTCGCGAGAAGTTGTGAGTCGGTTGCGTTTTTGTTCCACTGAAAACAGTCGCGGTACCCACCGCGCAGACACCTTAGAGAATCCAAGTTCAGTAGTAATTATATGATGTGTTCGCTCAGATGAGATGCCTCTAGTCTTAGCTATCTCCTCGACAGTCAATCTTCGATCAGATAAAATTAAATCACAGATTTTTTCTTTGTTTTGATGAGTGGAAGCAGTCGAAGGCCGGCCACTACGGGGCTCATCTTGAATGGTCTCACGACCACGTTTAAACTCTGCCACCCAGTTTTTAACAGTCGCATACGAAGGAGCGGACTCACCCAAAATAGCAGACATGTCTTCATGTATAGCTTTTGGAGTTAAACCTTTCAAATTCAGGTATTTTATCACTGCACGATGTTCAATTTTATCCATTTTCAAAAATAGCTCTGACTTGACTTACGGTATCACGTGTAAACGAACAATGAGTTACTATGAATAAACTAAACTGTCCATACTTGTTGCTAAATAATGTAACTACAAAATGAGGGTAGTTATAAAAAAACCAATGACTTTAACCATGTTAAGCTAAGAACTTTTCAAATGACCCTC
The DNA here is from genome assembly GCA_917880725.1 of Selenia dentaria. Classification (NCBI taxonomy): domain Eukaryota; kingdom Metazoa; phylum Arthropoda; class Insecta; order Lepidoptera; family Geometridae; genus Selenia; species Selenia dentaria. Next base: position 27,938,117 of record OU862883.1, on the reverse strand, counting down.
GTACAATGGAGATTGAATACAGTTCAAAAGTAGTACATATGTATTGTATTGTATTTGTATTGTAGTAAACACAAAAATGAATTAACTATTGTATAACTATATAAATACATTTAGTCCGGTCTATTTAGACATTCGAAGGTGCATCAAGTCCCAACAAGCTGAAAATCAGTAAAATTGTTCAAAACATAATTATAAATAATATTTAAAAGTTCCCCATAATTCCCATGTATGTTTTTATTTATTCAATGTCAAAGCTCAAAAAAAATAGTTTTTCGCGATTTTCAGCAAAACGGTAAGTTTATCATAAAAGTACCTTAGACAAAAATTGTAGATCATAAAAATATCTAAAAAAAATGTATCAATACTTTTTTGCTACGAGCCACCGTTTCTGAGATATAACGATTCAAAAAGTTACAAAAGTTGTTATCGTCATAATATGCACACGTTTTCACGCCACCTATGAGGTTGTGTATTTAGCGCGTTAATAAAAAATAATAGTCGTTATTTGCCTGGAGGATGTTTTCCAGTGGTGGCAGAATACCTTCATTATCAATTAATTTAGAAAAGCACTGTGTTAATATTATTGACAGATTGATAAGTAACTCAGATAAACCACTTTAAATATTCCAGAGGGTGAATTTTCATAGCTTGAAAAATTAAACGTGCTTCAAAAATTAAACCTCAACGGTTAATTTGAACAAACAATGAACTGATTTTTAATGCTATAGTTACCTACATTACATACCAACTGTAGATAATCGTTTAGCATTGTTTATTTTTCATTGTCTGTAGTATCTCTTCAAGATGTTGATGTTTCTTCGGGACGAATCATCAGCATAAAAAGATAAACATGAGATTTTACATAATACATAATTTTAATAAAAACAGTAGGTGCTTACTGTACAACCTGGTAAGTACTGCAGTTTTGTGTAACATGGTCTTTTGTTTTTAAAGTTTATATATTATGTTTTTGTCAAAATTAACGGAGTATAACTATGCTGATTTTTACAGGCAGTCATACTCTTGTTTTTCTAGCTTGTGTGAAGCCAAGCACTAATTTTGCCGCATTGAATCGGCAAGGAAACGAGAATATAAACATAATATGCAAAACACATTGCTGTTACATTTCTATATTTAGTTCTGAAGAAAGAAATACATCCTAAATTACTTTTAACTTTATTTTGCATAGTATTTATTGACCATCTCGATTTGTTCACGTATTTGAACATTTTTGAATATTTATAATTTTGCTACTATTTACTAGTACAAGTGATCCCTGGACATTTTAATCGTGTATTGCTCCTGCTCCACTTCACAACGCTGGCATGATGATTCACAACTGTATTTCACTATGATAAAAATGAAAATGTACGCGAAGATTTGAAGTGTGCTCGCTTACAAGAAAAATGTCCGACTGATGACGTACTGAACACGACTTATAGTTATAACTTATGTATATTTTATATTTAAAGTATAAGTTACAATGACCAATAGAAAAATATTTCAACATATAAAATATAATATATATATATATATATATATATATATTATAATATATAATGTATAACAACTCTAGAGATGTATATACGTGGCGTACTCATGCATATTATGACGATAACAACTTTTATAACTTTTTGAATCGTTATATCTCAGAAACTGTGGCTCGTAGGAAAAAAGTATTGATACATTTTTTATATATAATTTTATGATCTAAAATTTTTGTTTAGGTACTTTTATGATAAAACTTACCGTTTTGCTGAAAATCGCGAAAAACTATTTTTTTTTACCTTTGACCTTGAATAAAAAAAATGCCATACACGGGAATGATGGGGAACTTTTAAATGTCATTTATAATTATGTTTTGAACAATTTTACTGATTTTCAGCTTGTTGGGACTTTATGTACCTTCACTCTCATTTTTTGGTTTAGATTGGCCGGACTAATTGTGTAAAGGAGGGTGTTACACCCTGGAATTAGGAATAGAAAAAAAATAAACATTGGTATTGATTCGCTTGTGCTAAACTAAACTGTGCTAACTAAAACTACAACATGCTAAACTAAAGCACTAAACTAAAATTCTCTAAACTATGGTAGTTCTTATTATGTTAAGACTAAAATACACATTCGTGTAACACTTAGAATGATAATTCGAAACATATGCTTATTCTATTCAAATGTAGATAGTTTTACATCAGTTTAGACTAGTTTAGAGAGCACGAACTTACATGTCGGTTAAATTTGCACTAAACATACCCACAATTAAACAGAAACGGCAAATTTAAGAATTGTCATTTGCAAGTATTATACGAATTTGAGCTTCAATTTGAACAGAAAAAGATCTACCATAATTTACTAAAAATAGATTTTAGTTCGCTAGTCTAGTTTGGTGTTCTGAACAAACGGAATACCATAATTGAACAAAGAAACGTGACGCCACAGATAAAATAATAGTTATAGATTGCCCGTAGTACCCAATAGATTTTCCCACATACTACTTTATTACCATTAAGTATGTAAAAAAAACTTTATTGCGTATTGTAGTAGGTAAGTGAAATTACTTGCAGGCGTCTTTACTTTGATGCGCCTCTAGGTGACAAGCGCAGTGCGATGCATCTTACAGGTCTGGATGGTAATGCAACTATCATCAGTTATGGCAAACATCATCAGTAGGCACCCTAGCATGCGACGGAGAAAAATAGTCTTTCCACCGTTTTTATCCACCTGTCAGTGGAAATAATTGTCTTCTCCACCTTGCAGGGCACGGCAACCGGAGAAAGAGATAAAACATTTCCTTTTGACGTTTCTCGTAGACAGTATGTCCCGCTACTCCAGCTATAGAGCACGAACTCGTCGAAACGTGGATATAATTCTCTCCGATTGACATAACACGGAGAATGGTTATCACCTTCTTTGAAGGTGGTGGATAAAAGTGTATTTCTAAGTAAAAACGTCTCGCGCATATCATAATAATTACATTTAGTCGCGGGAAATGGAAACAACGGAAAGAAAATTACACCGGAGGTATATCCGAGATGTCACTATCCTTTCGATTAGGTACCCGGATAATTAATTCAGGCACAAATTTCGGGTCAAAGAAATGGCGTTGTATTTATGTGAGGATAATGCATTGCAGCCTTGAAACCATACGGATGGTTTGCCGGTGCATATCAAGGTTATTATTGTATTACTTTCCTATCTACATTCTGTGAAATTTCTATTTTAAATAATTATTATTTGTTTTTACTCTAGAATAGGTCCCCACTTCCATACGCATAATGAGTCGTAAACGAATTAGGATACTACGTATGGATAGTACACGCTACTCCGAGACATTTGTTACATTTTTTTAAATGGCACCTACGAAGTACAAACCATAGACAATGCTACTCTCGCCTTCTATCCACGTGGATCAACTATCCTGTGGCGTTGCCGTGCTCGCAAGGGAGATAAAAATGACATGGTGGAAAAGATTTCTTTCCTCTCCACGAGGATAAATAGTCCACTGCTCGTGCTAGCTCTTTAGGTGAAAGTTTTTACTGTATCGTCAAAAAACACCTACGATAACAAACGCCTGTCAACAATCCAGAATGATACTAAGCCATACTGGTTTGTATTTCCGCAATGCCAGAAGCAATAGTGCACAAACATTAGGCCCACTGTCCACGTAGCTGTCCTTTTACGCTTGTGTGTAGCTGCCTATATGCGGCTGAAATTTGGACGCTTAAGGCAAACCACCGAAAACGCGTAGATGCCTTTGAAATGTGGTGTTGGAGGAAAATGTTGCGCATCCCCTGGCCCGAAGAACGAACGCGTAGATACTCGAGGAACTAAGTATTACCACTACAAGTAAGTTGTCATCTATATGCCTCCAAAGATTACTCGAGCATATAGGTTATATAGCACGCAAAAAAGATGACAACCTAGAGAATTTTGTCATCACAGGCAAGTTAGAAGATTTTGCCTTCCAACTTGGGTGGACCAAGTGGAAGAAGTCCAAAGCGCTGGTCGGACCAAATCCGCATCGCAGTACCTTGACAGTAAAGTCCATAATGCGATACACGCTACTGAAGATAGGTCAAGGTGGAAAGACTTCGTTCGGCAGAAGGAGATCCGTGGAAGGGGTCACGACCCTCAGCAATGAGGAAAACGACGCTAGGAGGAAGTAGCTTGCTTGCATCTTGCGTAGAAAAGGACGAAACTGTGTCTACGGTTTGGGATCCTCGCATTTGCGTATCGTCATGCTGCTCGTCCCTGCCACTACTCAAGCGTACTACAAACCGCAAATACGTCTTTGAGTACAAGATAACAAGATTACAGGAATATTAAAGGTCCAAAAATAGAGATTAATGTACGGTACGCATGTTTAGACAAATGATTGAAAGTAATCATCTTCTGATAGCTCTCTTACCGCTACATATAATCTACAAAAGTTTTAAGGCTAAAGACAATACAATATTTAAATCTGTCGCCTCCTAATAAACTTAAATCTTCCGCGATGCCTTTCTGGAGAGATATGAACCATTTTGTAGATTGTATGACGATTGCGTGGACACATCTAAGATGCTATTTACGCCTATCGTAATTTTTTGTTTGCATGCATTCGTCATATGACGCTTCATTGGACAGTCTGTTAGTGTAACTGTAGCTAGTGAAATTATTGGACGAAAGAGACTTAAAAAGCAATGTCTCTGGGATGACAAGCCCAACGCAGAGTTACGCAAAACTACAGCTCTACGATCTTGGTAGCAGTGCAATTATCATGGGCAAGAGCGATGGTTACCATCAAGCACACGACCTGCCTGTCTCGTCACATAACCCCATAAAACAATTTAAAAAGAAATGGGGTGTGGCTGTGTTATGGACACGGCCGTGTTGTACGTCAATACGTTTCACCGAGTAAAATAACCTCAAAATGGCGGCGCTTCCCCCTCCACCCCGCGCGATGCGTCACTGTTCTCGTTTATCGTAATGAATTCTTTGACCCTTTAGCTATCCAGTAGTATAATTTAATTTTGGATGTATAGGATAGATTCCAAACTACAACGCCAAACTGTATCCCCTGATTTTGTTATCATTATAGGTTTTAGGGATTCCCCGTATGGTAGCAAATATAAAGACGTTCACGTGTTCACGTTAAAATCTCACCTCAGTCTCCCATCTTCTAGAGCGGAAACCCCGCAAATGGTGGAGCCTCCGGGAGAGCAAACTTCGTCCTTCAACAGTCCGGGATGTTTCCCAGTTTGAAGGACCATCTGCGCACTGCCCGCGGCAGTTTGGGCGGCGAACCGTAGTGCAGTGGCGCGCGGGACGCCTTGCTTCACCGCGCCGTCTGCTAACGCTTCTATTATTACGAACATCTGAAATTTTTTGTTCAAATTCACATTCAGTCCCGGATGTAGGGGGGGGGGGGGGGGACATCCACCGGCGACAGTTTCCGGTGGCGCCAAAATAACAGTCCACAAAGCGCCTACTGAAACCTGGTATAATAGAATATAATAAAGAGCACAGTGTGTTTTTTTAAGAAGTTTATCTCAAACGCTGGAGAAAGGGGCGTTGCTAAAGAGAAGGGCGCCACTATCAAGTTTCTGTCCCGGTTCTAAAGAATCGTAGATCCGGTTCGGGTTCGGGCCGAAGTGCCCGAGCTCTGGACAGTGCCCGCCGGAAGTTGGCAGATGCCGCTGCGTTCTCGCCTCGAAGATGAACATCTGATGTGCTCGAAACCCGGGTCGACGTACTCAATCCCTCACCGATTTGCCCGTTAATAATAGTTTAATACCTGAAATATTATCGTAGACTAGCGTGAATTGTCTAACGCGGTCATAATATCTGTGCACGTCGCTGAAATGCGACGCCCCTCCCGCTTCTCCCCTCACTGCAATGCCAGATATTCGGCCTCGAAGCAACAGAGCGCAAGCATAGAAGCAAGCGATAGAAACTCAAAAATCAATCAATCACGCAAAAGTTCAGTTCTATAGGGTCTGGGTGCCACTGCAACTGTAACGGGTAAGCGTATAGTACTAAACATCCACGCGCAGGAAAACAAATCTAACTATCGAGAGATTCAAATTAACGAGTATGAAATTATCGAGAGTCTGTTGAGTCTTGTGGTTGGCACATAATTCCCACGAACTATTCGTACAAATGAAATTCTATGAAACTGATCAGACATATTCCTCTAACTTACGACATAATTATTCCAGAACGACGCTAGTGGATATTGAGTTTCGACTTGTGCATATCTAAATAGAGTTCTGTATGGTTGTTTTTGCCAAATCTCCACTTAAATCGAGAGCAACAGCTGTGCGGTTTACACGAGTTTAATACCAATGTAATAACCAAAAATTAAGTTCCATTGCAATTTATTGGCGCAAGAATTAACTAAAAAGAAAATATATCGTGATTTTTTTTACAAATCTTATACTTATACGGCCTTACTTATAAACGCTGCTTAACTTGCTCGCTGTGCGCGCTACTAAATAACGTCATTTCAATTTAAGCAGCGTTTATAAGTAAGGCCCTTAAACTATACTTACAAATGCAGGACCGCAAGCTGTCAGCACTCCGAGTGTGTCCATCATATGTTCTGGTACCTTTTCACAAATACTAGAAGTGCTCAGTAGTTTTTCCAGGTCTGTGCACGACTGTACATCTACGGTATCATCAGGTGTGTACAAACAAGCGCCCGCTCCAACGGTCATCGGAGTGTTGGGCATTATCCTAACAACTTTACAATGTGCGAAAGCGTTGTACTTTGACAGTTCCTGTAACAAACAATCATAATACAATATTAGAGGCAACGTCCGTACAAGATCTTTAGGTCCCACAATAGGCAGAAATTACTGGTAACTTGATTGATGTCTGATATACATACAAATATTAAATACATATACCATACCCAGACACAGAACAGAAACCCGGGACCACCGTCTCAGAGAGCAGGGTTGTTGCTACCAACTGCGCCAAACATCCAGTCAAATTTAATAAACTTAAAAAAATTGTGGAATTACGCGAAGACGCTAATAACATTTCAGGCGCTTATATGCTTAGAAACACCAAATTATGGCACCTTTTTAAATGCACCATATTTAGCCTGGTTATCGCTTATAACGTATTGCAGTTTTATACTCTAGTTCTCTTAATATGATAGATGAGGAAAGAGTAATGGATAACTTGATAGTGAGAACTTTAAATTCAAATTCAAATTCAAAAATAATTTATTCAGTTTAGGCATCATAGACACTCTTATGAACGTCAAAAAATTTTTAAATGATTCTACCGCTGTCTTCGGAAAAGAACCACCGCCGAGAAGAAGCAGCAAGAAACTCGTGGGCCATTATTTTTTCAAGTCTTTGTACATTGAGGTTACATATGAGTAGTATTAAAATAACAAATTTATTCAATAGTTGGCTATTAGGCAGAAGTGGAAAGCTTCCAGGCATCTTTGTCTTCTAAGTAGTGACTCAATTTATAATAGGCTTTTTTCATTAGTATATTTTTGACACGTAACTTGAATTTCCCTTCAGTGAGCTCAGTAATGTCTTTCGGGATTTTATTATAGAAACGTACACAATTGCCTAAGAAGGACTTATTTTTAGTTTTCGTGAGTCTAAATTTAGATACAGCTATCCTATCCTTATTTCTAGTATTAATATTATGCATATCACTATTTATTCTAAACTTTTTTATATTTTTACGAACGTACATTATATTTTCTAGGATATACAAAGATGGAAGAGTTAATATATTAATTTCTTTGAACATTTGTCTTAAGGATTCTCGGGGACCCATTTCGTAGATGGCTCGAACTGCCCGCTTTTGCAATATTAAAACTGTCTCTATGTCCGCCACTGACCCCCACAGCAGGATACCATATGACATTATGCTGTGGAAGTAAGCAAAGTAGACCAGTCGAGCAGTAGCTATATCTGTCAATTGCCTAATTTTATGAACCGCATATGCAGCTGAGCTCAGTCTTCCAGATAGTGCATCAATATGAGGACCCCATTGTAATTTAGAGTCTATGCTAATACCTAGAAAGACTATTGCCTTGTCAATTTTCAATTTATTTCCGTCGAGTAATACGTTTGGCTCTATATGTCTTACATTAGGCATGGAAAATTTTAAACATTTCGTTTTCTTTGCGTTGAGAAGCAGGTTGTTTGCGACGAACCAATTTGAAACAATAGTTAACGCGTTGTTGACTTGAACTAGTTCTCTATCTTTCCTACCTACTTTAAAAATCAGAGAAGTATCATCCGCAAAAAGAACTATGTCAGCAAGGCCCTCAACCATATGTGGTAAGTCATTGATATATGCTAAGAATAAGAACGGACCCAAGATCGACCCTTGTGGAACCCCCATTCTAACCAAAGATCCAGAAGATGTCACGCCATTAATGCCAACTTTTTGCTGCCTATCAGATAAGTATGATTCTACAAGATTCAGAGCAGCTCCACGAATTCCATAGTGGTGTAGCTTATAAATTAGAGTGCGGTGCTCTACACAGTCGAAAGCTTTGGAGAGATCACAAAATACGCCAATGGCATCCTGTGAGCTCAACAGCAAAGCTCAATTTTGCAGTAACCTTTACACAGCTCTGGCGCTAAGTTAATGTGATGGAAATATAATCGGTTAGAGTGGTTAGTTCCTATTATAGATTTCCTTGCCATTCATATTGAAGTGGAAATCGAAGTTTAGAATGCTGGCACACCTAGTAGAAACAGTTATGTAGTAAAAAACAATAATTTCTCAGTGCACCTCACTCTTTATCTTCGATAAGCTTCGTGCAGTCTTCCAGTTTTCGATACCACAGCGGTTTAATACTAAAGTCCGTTAAGTTTAATCAGTGCATTCTGCACGTCATGACCTAAGAATACTCATGGTGGGACTGGTGAGTCTAGTTTTCACATATTCACACTCTGAGACTTTCAAGTTAAACTATGACAAGTATACAATTTGAAAAATGTAATACCGACTAGCATTCTATTCAGTTATTGGAATGTATCTCAAAAAGTCCTGGACCGAATTTGATGAAATGTAATTGGGACCACACGGGAAGCACCAGCTTTTAAACAAAAAAAAGAATTTTGAGAATCGGTTCACCTAGTCGAAAGTTATGAGGTAAAAACATAAAAAAAGAAAAAAAACTTACATTCGAATTGAGTACCTTCTCCTTTTTTTGGAAGTTGGTAGAAAATAATATAAATTATGTTTATGTTATAGGGAGAGGGTACAAGCACAAGTCCACCTGGTGTTAAGTGGTAACCTCTGCCTAAAACAGATCACGAACAGCGCCCCTGAGACAATTTAGTTGTTAAGTCACATGTGCCTGTAATTTCGCCGGCACCCAAACCCTTCAAACCATAACACAGTATTGCGCACATTACTGCTTCACGGCAACGGCAGTACATTCCCGGACGATTTCATTCACAAAGAGTTCTACTGCACAATATATGGCCATCGATAATGTTGAACGCCTTACCTGTTTTAATTTTGATATCGTAACACCAGCCAGCATTGATACTAACAACACACTTTTGAACTGACTTTCTGATGTTGGTAGCCTGCTTCCTTCAATGGCTTGCGATAAGAAAGCCGGTTTAACACCGAGGAATACTATTTGGCAGTTTGCGAACACTTCAAAGTTCTTAGTAGTGACGTTGGTTCCCATGTCCTTCCAATGCTTCAGATTTTCTATGTGGGGTCCTGACACCCATATACTTGATGGATGATAAGTATCTAAAATAAATATAAGATGTAACGTATTAGATATAACCTAAGGCAAGTTATTTTTGTCGTATTAAATCAAGTTTGGCGTTGGTTATACAGTCTGAGGTACAAAACAAGCGGTGAGTGGGCAAATAATTCGCCTATCTAGGGAGGCAGGCAGAGGCTGGGCAGGGGCCTATACAGGAGTGTCACCGAGAGTTTAACAAAAAGTTCAAGACCATGCATAAGTATGCATGGTCTTGAACTGTACTCATCGACATATGTTTAAAATGCATAAAACAATAAGTTGAATGGATTTTTTATATAACTAAATGTGAATACCAAATGAATATTGCGCTATTAGAGAGAAAATTACATATCCTCCTTCCAATAATCCATGTCAGACGCGTAGGTAAACGTAAAAAATGAGGGTAAGCTAATTATTTTACATTACAAGCTAAGACAACCAAGGTTTCACTTAGGACAGGTTACAAGACCAACAATCCGAGGTTCATAATATCGACATTCAGCAACATCATCATCCCATAATTTTCTAAAAGGACTGGTTGGAAGTGGCCTGCATGAAACGTCGTCCTGTGACCTTTATTAGGGTGTCTGTCCACCTTGTCATCAGTCCTTGCCATTCCAGGAGCGTCCTTCCTTGGCTAATTGAATTGAAGGTGTCTTTCAATGCAGCGGTAAACAGTTTCGTATATATAACGTCTCCCTGTCTCACGCCTCTTTGCAATGGAATTGCCTTGCCTTGTACAACCACATCAACACCTTGATATACCGTTAGTCAATACGGCAACACTGGAGAGACTCAAGCACTGCCCACTCACTGCTGTCTAAATGGAATCAAAGGCCTTGTCACAGACCTTAATTATGTAGTGCATAGTTTGAATATTATATAAAACTGGTAAATGCTTAGTAACCTTTGACAGAAATGCGAGTTGAAATAGTTTTTCCTGCACTATAGTATCATTTTTAATTCTTTTGTGCTGGTTTGTTAGTGTATTATGTTGTTAATATTAACCTCGGATTGTTGGCTCTATAACCTGTGGCCCTTATCGAAAATGTGTGTAAGTAAATGTCACTTAATCATATCGTTGTCGTATGCAATACACGACAATACTCGTTGGGTTATTATAACAATATGATTACGTGTCATTTACACAAATTTTCGTATAAAGCCACAGGATATGGAGTAATCAAGGCAGTAATCTAAAAAATCATCTAAAAATACTAAATCAATCTTTATATAACTCTAAATACCGTAGATATCTAAGTGGTATTAGGTAGTTTATTACAATAATTTACCATAATTTTAATTATCCAACTTGCTATAGCGAAACAAAATTATCACATTGTGATACATTATTCTTAGAATATCTACATATTCTTAAAACCTTGTTTTCACAATGTTGTTTGCGACTTTCAAGGCTATTTATTTAACACATTATTATGAAAACTAACATGTGTATACGATTTTTTTGGAGATAAATGATTACATACTTGTTATAGTTTTGAATTTAGGATGTTGATAATATTCAATTAAACTTACTTCTAAACTCGACCCTTTTGTATATGTGAGAAGACAGAGTTAAAGATAATTCCATCGGCCATCGGCGAGGTGAGGAAGTCTGACATACTAGGTAGCCTAGGGCCTCGTTTTTTATTTAGACTTATTATTTTAGACTTTTTCAAACTCAAACTCAAAACATTTATTCTGTATAGGCCTACGGGGGCACTCACAAATTGTCATATTACATTTAATATTCCTTAAATCTACAACCGGATCGGAACGCGAACACTACTGAGAAGATCCGGCAAAAAACTCAGCGGGCTTGTCTTTTTACATTTTTTTAATCGCCAATTTCTTAAATTATATAACAAATGTTCGCTTATTTTTAGCTCCAGTTTGTTGCCTTACAAAAGAGAGAACATAATAATGGTATCAGTAGGGCAAGACACGCTACACTTTGACATCTTAATACACGAGTAGGTACATCCTTGAGTGATCAGTCCGAAACTGTTTTATCCAAAGTTTTGCAATAACCTTTTTCACAGAGTTTAGTTTTAATATGTAGTAATTTTAAACTTATTAATAGGCAAATCTCGGATAACATTGGGAGAATCGTATACATTGTCCCATAAATGAAAGACTTATTCTGTAGAGACACGTTACATGTACGGATAACTGTGCTTATTTCGCGTGTTGATGGAATGAGCATCACTCTTTTTATCAACTGTTAATGTTTTACTTTACATACATTAGATTTTCATAGATAAACTGAGAGACAAATGTTAGAATGTTTATGTCTTAAAACTTCTGTCTAAGGGAAACTCTGGGAGCTAAACTGTAGATCGCTCGTATAGCCCTTTTTTGCAGTATAAAAATAGAATTAATATCTGCAGAACATCCCCAGAGCAGTATGCCATAAGTCATAATGCTATGGAAATAACTAAAATAAACTATTCTAGCTTTGTCTACATCAGTTAATAGTCTAATTTTTTTAACAGCTTAAGCCGTTGAACTGAGCCTACTAGACGACTTTTTTAATGTCCCCACATTAAAATATTTGGAAAACATACCCCATTGCAATTTAGCGTCTATAGTAATTCCTAAAAAAACCGTTGACTCCACAAGGTCCAACCCTGTTCCATTCAATTGTATATTGGATTCTACTTGTCTCACGTTTGGTGTCGAAAACTTAATACAATTAGTTTTCTTCTCATTGAGGAGAAGATTATTTGGATTGAACCAATTCACAACTTTAGCTAATGCATTGTTAACATCGTCATAGTTTAATAACTGACTTTTAATTTTAAATAACAGTGAAGTGTCATCTGCAAACAATACAATCTCGTGATTCTTCTCTACGTAATAGGGTGTCATTAATATAGATTAAAAACAAGAACGGCCCTAGTATTGAACCTTGTGGAACGCCCATTGAGATTATAGAGCCGGGCGATTTTTTACCATTTATGTCAACCCTTTGAATTCTATCGTTTAAATATGAAGTCAAAAGGTTGAGAGCCATGTTCCTAATACTGTAGTGTTGTAATTTCGTGACAAGTATATCATGTCGGACGCAGTCAAATGCCATAGATAAGTCACAAAAAATACCTAAGGCATCCTGAGAGTTTTCCCAGGCATCAAACACATCTTTAATAAGTTCTATACCTGCGTCTATAGTAGAGCGAATGATATGATGTCATGCGACCATATTATGCGATAAAACTGCCCATTGTACAATATTATTTTTAAGACCATTACTGTACTGTACTGGTGTACAATAAAGAGTTAAATAAATAATACTGAAATCAATACGAAAATATGTTACGAGGGCGGGTCAATAAGTCCGTGACTTTTGGAATAAAACACAGATTTTTTGATAAATAAATCATTTTATTTTTCAACGTAGTCTCCCTTGAGCTCTATAGACTTTGTCCAACGCTTCTCCAATTTTTTTATACCTTCCAAAAAATATGATTTGTCGAGGTCCTCAAAATAGGCCTTTGTTTGCAAGATGACTTCATCATTGGAGTCAAATCTTTTTCCACCAAGCCATTTCTTCAGGTTTGGGAACAAGAAGTAGTCACTCGGAGCCAAATCTGGAGAATAGGGCGGATGAGGGAGCAATTCATAGCCCAATTCATGGATTTTTGCCATGGCAAATGCACATGTGTGTACCCTTGCATTGTCTTAGTGGAAAAGAACTTTTTTCTTGGCCAAATGAGGTCGGTTTTTTTTCAAATCGTCATTGAAACGGTCCAATAAGTTGGCATAATATTCCCCATTGATTGTTCTTCCCTTATGAAGGTAGTCAATGTGGATTATCCCACGTGCATCCCAAAAAACAGTCGCCATAACTTTATTGGCTGACAGACCCACCTTGGCCTTCTTTGGCGCCGATTCACCCTTAGAAACCTACTGTTTTGACTGTTGTTTGGTCTCTGGTGTGTTGTGATGGATCCATGTTTCGTCCACGGTTACAAAACGGCGCAAAAATTCCTCCATATTGCGATTAAACAACGCCAAACCTTCCTGTGAAATTGTTACACGATTGCGTTTGTGGTCGACTGTGAGCAAACGCGGCACCCATCTTGCGGAAAGCTTTTTCATGCCCAAGTGATCATTCAAAATTGAAACCACTGAGCCATGCGAGATCCCTACGGCTTCCACAATCTCTTGCACTTTCAATCTTCGGTCGGCCAACACTATATCGTGAATTTTTTCGATTGTTTCGGGTGAAGAGACCTCAACTGGGCGTCCAGGACGTTCGGCATCTTCAGTGCTTGTACGGCCACAACGAAATTCAGTAAACCACTTCTTTACCATTGAAATCGGTGGTGCAGAGTCCCTATGGTATTTATCAAGCTTAGCCTTGATCTCGGTAATGGTTTTTAATAAGCACACAAAATTCACTTTTTTCCATTTCATACTCAAATTACTGGGTAGACTGATAAAGATAGCTGTCAAACACAAACTAACTGACGCAGCAAGTTCAAATTTTGACAGGAGTCAACTGACAGATTCCTGTTGACAGGAGTGGTGTTGCTTTTTCAGTAAAGAGGTCAGAAATTCAAAGTGTCACGATTCCGCCGTCGCATACGATAGCTATCACACGTGTAAGAGAGTTTTGTGCAAATTATACTCTAATTAGCCGTTTTTCGGCTGAACTGGCTGCGCCTCCATGCAGAATAGCTAGGAGGGATTATTATTTGGTGTTGGTTTGTTTTAAATCTGGTAAGTAAGGTGTTTTAACATAGTTGTTTGTCTTACTAACCCTTGAAGGAATCCAATATGGATCCTCTAAGCCCCGAACCTCCGGATCCTCCGGACATAAATATCCCCATCCCTGCTCCCGCCGTGTCTAATGATACCGTTGCCTCCACCGCTACCAAACGTAGATCAGACGACGATCAAAACGTTAGCTCTGCTAAGAAAACTATAGTTGATACGGAAATGGCAGTAGCGTCCATACAACATACATATTTACATCCAATGCTTGTTCTAGGAATTAAAGCATACACTGCTAATGATAAAGGTCCATTTGTGGTCCATGTTTCTAGGACAGAACCAGACCCTTCCAGTTTGGCCAGTTTCTCTCAAGAAATAAAGTAACTAATATCTGCTCTGATGGAGTGAAAGAGTGGGCAGGAATAAAATCTCTGTTGAGTTTCAAACTGCTGCTGATGCCAATAAATTCTTAGACAACCAGGTACTTGAAATCTGTAAATACAAAGCTACCATTCCAACTTACAACATAACTAAAATGGGTATAGTACGCCAAGTTCCAGTTGATATGTCTATGGACGAGTTTGTAGATTCACTGGTCCTACCCAGCGGGTGCGGTACAGTACTTAAGGCCAGAAGACTTAACCGTAAGACTACAGATGAAGGCAAAGTGGTATGGTTACCAACTCAGACTGTGGTAATGACCTTCCAAGGTCAAACACTCCCATCGAGAATATTCTCATATCATACTTCCCTCCCTGTAGAGACTTATCAATACCCTACAATCCAGTGCCTAAACTGCTGTAGATTTGGACATGTGAAAGTACAATGTCGATCGAAGCCTCGCTGCTACAAATGTGCTCAACCACATACAGGTGAGTCATGTGACATTGAAGAGAGTAAGGCTTCCTGCCTTCACTGTTCTGGTCAACACTCAGCGAACAGCAGGAGTTGCCCTGAGTTAGGGAGACAGAGGGCTATAAAACTCCTTATGTCACAGGAAAACATCTCATGTGATGAAGCGGCCACTCAGTACCCAAAAGTAACGAAACCTTATGCCGAAGTAGCACAAACCCCAACTTTAGTCCCATCCCAGGCTTCCTTCTCGACCTCCCAGTCCAATCAACTTATCCACACCTCTCCTAGTACATCCTACAGAAAAACAGTATTCTCTGCCCCCCGCACCAGGGCCCCCTTAGGAAAATCATATGACAGGACTGCCCATCAGGCTATTATTGCTGATGAGCCATCTACCCTTCCCAATGGATTTTCCTTGCTGTCCCAAAATCCACAAACCTCACCATCGTCCCAGGAGGAGAGCCTCCTGGAAGTCCTTCTAACCATGATCCTTAGTATCATCTCCAGAAATAACTCCAACTTACCGTCCAACGCTGCCCAGAAACTTACCCAAATCCTCTCCCTAATCAACAATCATGGATCAAGTGTCCATTCTTCAATGGAACACCAAGAGCATCATTCACAAGAAGCATGAGCTTCTTCACTTAATCAACAAATTTTACCCGTCAGTCATTGCTATCTCGGAGACATGGTTAGTGCCTGGTTCCCCATTTCGGGTCCCAGGGTACTCCTGTCTCCGGGATGACAGGGCTGACGGGTATGCAGGATGCGCCTTACTTGTAAGGCGCAATTTACCCTTTGCCCAAATCCCTCTCCCTTCTGTCTCCCCAGAAATTAATATCATAGCGGTAAAAGCATTTAACATTTCATTCCTATCAGCTTATATCCCACATCCCCGCTCTAGCTTAATCCCAGATATTTTATATGTCATATCCTCAGTCCCACCACCTATAATCTTAATGGGAGATTTTAATGCACATCACACCTCATGGGGATCTAGTGCTAATGACCTCTTTGCTCTTGCCCTTCTGGAAATCTTTGATGAAGCAAATCTATGTGTCATCAACAATGGCTCTCCCACACGAAGAGTACTGCCCACCCAAAACCCTAAAAGTGCTGTTGATCTTACCATATGCTCCGCATCCCTTGCTTCTGTCCTGTCATGGAATGTGTTGCCTCATTCCTATGGCAGCGACCATTTCCCGATAACAATTACTATCTGTAATAGAGTAAGGCCAGCACGGTAAGCGGTCACGCGGTCGATCACCTACGCGTTGGACAGACCTCATAAAAGCTGCAACACAAACGTCC
The DNA here is from genome assembly GCA_917880725.1 of Selenia dentaria. Taxonomy (NCBI): domain Eukaryota; kingdom Metazoa; phylum Arthropoda; class Insecta; order Lepidoptera; family Geometridae; genus Selenia; species Selenia dentaria. The sequence continues at coordinate 27,921,496 of OU862883.1, read as the reverse complement.
GTAGTCCAAAGTACCCGTAACGCAGAAGACCGCAATGGATGGAGGCGCATCGCGTGGGCTGCATTATCTAAAGAAAGGGCATCGTCTTCAACCACGACCACTCTGTCAAGAGTGAACGATTAAGAAGAAGAAGGCCAGCACAAAATTTTTCTCCCTCCCTTAAATACAGACTGCGCGATGTCAATTGGTCTGATTATTCTTCATCTCTGGAGAATAAATTAGAACACCTTCCTATTTCAAACAATAGTAACATCGTAGAGTGCTATGATCAATTTGTAAAGGCCATTATTTCCAGTGCAGATGAACATTTCCCAATTAAAAAACCATATGACTTTAAGGTTTTCACCCCTTGGTGGGATGCAGACTGTACAACAGCCGTTAGAGAAAGGAAAATATCTGAAGAAACCTACAACGCTAACATGACAAGAGAAAACTTTCTAAACTATCAAAAGAATGCTGCCAGGGCAAGAAGATTATTATTTAAAAAAAAGAGACATGGATGGGTTCAATACTGCAAATGCTTATCCCCTAGAAGTCCTTCTTCTTTAGTGTGGAAGCAAATTAAACGCTACAGGGGATCATGTTCATCATATCATCATCATAGTTCACAATATCACAATAAATGACCCTTCGTCTTGGGTTGAGGCCTTTACAGATAAAATATCTCCTCCTTTCGTACCATATATGGACTCTTTCCCTACTTTTAATAATCCTATCTTGACTTCTGACCATTTTGACTCACCATTCACATTCTCTGAAATTCAACTGGCACTAGATGGACTTGTGGACTCTTCACCTGGCATAGATGGGATCCCATACTCTTTCTTCAAAAATGCTACATATAATAGTAAGATGTATTACTTGAAGCTAATAAATACATTCTTTGAACATGGAAATGTCCCCCATCAGTGGAAAACCCAAGTAATACTTCCAATTCTTAAACCTAGCAAGAACCCATCTGACCCGAACAGTTATAGACCAATTGCTTTATCATCAGTTTTATTAAAAGTTACTGAACACATGATTAAACAACGACTTGAGTGGTTCGTAGAAAGTAAGAACTTACTGGCGAAAACACAGTTTGGATTTCGAAAAGGTATGAGTACGATGGATAGTTTGGGTATTTTGACAACTGACATACGAATCTCATTATTGAAAAAAGGGCTTCTGATAGGTGTCTTCTTAGATATAGCGTCTGCGTACGACAATGTCTTACTTCCAGTACTCAGATATAAACTTAGACAGCTGAGTATTCCTGAGAAGCTAGTCCACGTTTACGTTCGTGAAGAAATTACCGCTACATTTTCTGAACCTAGCAATATAGTAAAAGGGAATTGTTTATTAGTCACTCTTGACCAACACTATACTATTCTGTGCACATATAGACCACCAAGTTTCCGAAGCCCTGTTAATTACCTTAACTCGATAGAAACAATTCTACAAAATTCAAAATTCAAAATTCAAAAATTATTTATTCAGTTTAGGCATCATAGACACTCTTATGAACGTCAAAATTTTTAAATGATTCTACCGCTGTCTTCGGAAAAGAACCACCGCCGAGAAGAAGCAGCAAGAAACTCGTGGGCCATTATTTTTTCAAGTCTTTGTACATTGAGGTTACATATGAGTAGTATTAAAATAACAAATTTATTCAATAGTTGGCTATTAGGCAGAAGTGGAAAGATTCCAGGCATCTTTGTCTTCTAAGTAGTGACTCAATTTATAATAGGCTTTTTTCATTAGTATATTTTTGACACGTAACTTGAATTTCCCTTCAGTGAGCTCAGTAATGTCTTTCGGGATTTTATTATAGAAACGTACACAATTGCCTAAGAAGGACTTATCTTTAGTTTTCGTGAGTCTAAATTTAGATACAGCTATCCTATCCTTATTTCTAGTATTAATATTATGCATATCACTATTTATTCTAAACTTCTTTATATTTTTACGAACGTACATTATATTTTCTAGGATATACAAAGATGGAAGAGTTAATATATTAATTTCTTTGAACATTTGTCTTAAGGATTCGCGGGGACCCATTTCGTAGATGGCTCGAACTGCCCGCTTTTGCAATATAAAAACTGTCTCTATGTCCGCCGCTGACCCCCACAGCAGGATACCATATGACATTATGCTGTGGAAGTAAGCAAAGTAGACCAGTCGAGCAGTAGCTATATCTGTCAATTGCCTAATTTTATGAACCGCATATGCAGCTGAGCTCAGTCTTCCAGATAGTGCATCAATATGAGGACCCCATTGTAATTTAGAGTCTATGCTAATACCTAGAAAGACTATTGCCTTGTCAATTTTCAATTTATTTCCGTCGAGTAATACGTTTGGCTCTATATGTCTTACATTAGGCATGGAAAATTTTAAACATTTCGTTTTCTTTGCGTTGAGAAGCAGGTTGTTTGCGGCGAACCAATTTGAAACAATAGTTAACGCGTTGTTGACTTGAACTAGTTCTCTATCTTTCCTATCTACTTTAAAAATCAGAGAAGTATCATCCGCAAAAAGAACTATGTCAGCAAGGCCCTCAACCATATGTGGTAAGTCATTGATATATGCTAAGAATAAGAATGGACCCAAGATCGACCCCTGTGGAACCCCCATTCTGACCAAAGATCCAGAAGATGTCACGCCATTAATGCCAACTTTTTGCTGCCTATCAGATAAGTATGATTCTACAAGATTCAGAGCAGCTCCACGAATTCCATAGTGGTGTAGCTTATAAATTAGAGTGCGGTGCTCTATACAGTCGAAAGCTTTGGAGAGATCACAAAATACGCCAATGGCATCCTGTGAGCTCTCCCAAGCTTCCAGCACATGCTTGACTAACTGGACTCCTGCATCTGTTGTTGATCTGCTTTTCGTGAAACCGAACTGATTTTCGTGTAAAATCCTATGTTCATTAAAATGAGACAAGAGTTGTTGAAGCATTATCTTTTCGAATATTTTGCTCAAAGCCGGAAGCACAGAGACCGGTCTTAATTTGAGGGGTCGGCCTTACTACCTGATTTAAAAATAGGGGTGATTTTACTCATTTTCATTAGGTCAGGAAATGTACTTCTATCAATACATAAATTAAATATGATCATCAAATGTGGCGCTATAACTTCTATTATTGACTCTAGCATTTTTACGGATAATCCCCATAAATCCTCTGTTGCTTTAACGTTTAAACTTTTAAATGTTTTTATTATTTCAAAAGTAGATATATGTCGGAACCTAAACTCAGGAATTTGGAGCGGGAAATTGTCTTTCAGAAAGCCCACTGCAACACAAGGGCAAGAATCAAGAGATTTGGTGACTTCTAGTGGTATGTTAGAAAATAAATTTTCAAATGAATTCGCAACATGACTTGGGTCTGAAACTTTTTGGTTATCTATTTCTAGCACATATTCTGAATTAAAAGATTTACTTTTGCCGGTCTCTGTATTAATAGTTTTCCAAACTGTTTTAATTTTGTCATTAGATTTTTGAATTTTATCCCTTATAAACAAAGCTTTTGCGCGTTTGCATAGGTACTGACTTAAAAACTTTTGAGTAATTTCTTACATAATCATGAAAATCTTTACTAGAAGTTAAAGATTTTTTGTGATATAACTCAAACATTATGTCTCTACTTTTTCGAATACCTCTAGTTGACCAGTCACCAAATTGTAACCTACCGTTGAGCTGCAGTTTTTTCTTCGGACAGATTTCATTAAATTATGTACTTACTAATGAAAATAATGTACTATAAATGTCATGTGGATCTTCAGAAGTGAATTCCACCAGACTAAGTTTCAACTCTATATTTTGTTTAAGCTTTTCTAGTTTACCTTTTGTTAGCGGCCTATGTTCGATAATGGTATTTTTCTTAGTTCTCCCGATTTCGAATTTGATAGCGAGGCCATTGTGGTCTGATCTAACTCCCACCATTACTGATTTTTCTGTAGTCTTACAGTTTGAAAAAATATTATCAATGCAGGTGGATGAAGAGTCGGTTACTCTAGTTGGCTCACTGAACAAAAAATTCAAATTAAAAGATTTAAACAAAGAGAAGTTTTATCAGTTGAATCTACCAAAATATCAATATTGAAGTCACCGCATACAATGATTGATTTATTGCTTTTAGTTAATCTCTTGAGTACACATTCCATTATGGACATAAAATTACAGAAATTAGATGCTGGTGGCCGATATACACACAATAATATATGACTTGTTCTGCACAGGCAATTTCGCAGACACGTTCAACAGAAAAACCTACTATGTCAGACCGTTCCTTAAATTTTATATTTCTTTTACAAAGAATAATACACCCTCCCCCTTCAGCAGATATTCTTTTGAACGCACTGGCTACCTCAAAATGTGTAACATTAAATAACATTTTATCTGGTTTTAGCCACGTTTCTGTAAAGCCTAATACATCAAATCTATGTTTATCTAATAAAAGTTCAATGTCTAATATTTTGCCAGAGAAGCGGTTAATATTTTGATAAAATAGCGATAAGATGTCAGCACACTTCTCTGTTGTCTTGTTTAAAAGTTTAAACAATTAATAGCTACATTATTACTATTATTAGTACATGTACTAAAAACTACAACATTGTCACTACTCTTCGTTATATTTCCTATAACTGCCTCAATATTGAAAGCTACCAAAGTAGCAATTAGCTGTCTGGATTTTTTAGGACAGTACATGCTGTCCCATGTCAACTTAAAATTACAAATAAACTTATTGCAGTCAAAAAATAAAAGTTTGTCACTATGACGACATGTCAAGTTATACATTAATGTGTTGAGTGAGTGTATGTGCAAGTTCTCTTTTTCAGACAATAAATCTGAATAAGGGAAGGCACATAACATTATTTTACATGCCTTAAGTTCTAACAAAGTGGTTATTCTAGTAATAACCTCTTTTCTATCAATACCTAAACTATGACCTAAGAAGACAACAATTATTGATTTATTATCTATTTTTGAGTTTAATATTGTTTTTTCTATCTGAGCATAGGTTGCTCCCGGCATACAATAGTTCTCCACAGCACACTGCACTGAGTTACTTAATAATGAACCAAAGCCTACACCTATTTTGTCTGAAAATACCATGATTTTATGCGGTTGAACTGGATTAGAGCTGACATACTGCTCTCCGCCTGGGACCGTGTCTGTGATCAATGTTGGTCTGTTTTGATTTGACAGAGATGTTGAGAGTGCGCTAGTACAGTCTGGTTGTGGTTGAATGTGGCAGCTCGAGTGACTATTCTCAAGAGCCTCCACACACTCCACGTTCAAAGCCACCACGTCCGTTAGTTCAATTGCAGTCTTGTAATGCTCACTTAGTTGAACTTGAGCTGTCTTGTAGCTAGTAAATACGTCCTGCAAGATCTTTTCTTTATGGAGCAGCTCAGAGCGGAGTTCCAGTGTGTCATTGTCATATAACTGTCGAGTTATTTCCAATTCTTCCAAACAATTCTGAATTCTTTCCTCTAGTAACAACTTTTCTTTAATTAATTGAACATTTTTGACAAAATAGCTTTGTTTTTTTAATAACTTTTGACATCTTTTGATAGTTTTCTTAACTTTAATATATTTCTTTATTTTATTTCGGCTTTTAAAAAGTGGGCTTTTACAAACAGATTTATCTCCGGTAAGATCAATGTTTACAATATCTGAAGAGCACTCCAACTTGTTTCCGGCTAGCTCATCAAAAAGGTTCAAGGTGCTGGTGGTCTGTTCATTACACTTATCTGTGTGTAGCTGTGATATTATCTTATGGGCCTTATTTAATTCAAATTCTAGGTTGATTATACGACTTAAGGCTTGTTCATGAGTCTCACCACACTCCTTGAAGGATATTACAAAATTTTGGAGTTGTTCGCATTGATCTTGTGAGTCCAAGTATTTAGAATGTAGTTCAGCCAGTTCACCTTTTAGTTCAGTGTTTTTTGTGATGATCTTTTGCACTTCGATTTCACTGTCTTCTCTTTCTTGTAGTAGTTGTTCACTAAGGTCTTTATAGACTTTTAGTTGTTTTAGGGCAGCACTCAGTTTTTCCTCCATTTCCCTCGCCGATGTCTTGCGGGTCATAATAGGCATTTTGGTGTCAACTGATCAGTCAGCTCCTGAAACCACAAGTGAAACCGCTAAACAACTATTCAAATAAAGTTTGTATTACAGGTTTTCATACACAAGTCAGTCTCATAGCCAAGTCAAACAACAAAAAGAATGCCCACCAAAGCTTTAAATAAAACAATTAAAAAGTATTACTGTTTTTACATTGGTTAATACTGTGGAACAGGTTAAAGTAGGAAATTAAAAATACGAAATTACAAGTAAAAGTGAGACAGGTTTTATAATACCAGACTTAAAAGGGAAATAGCATAGACAAAAGTTAAAGTAAAATAAAAAAAGTAGATAAAAATAATTGGAAATATAGTTGTACCTGTTACCTACTGACTACCTACAGACTGCAGTACTTATAAAGATTTGCGGTTTGTAAAAATCAAAATAATCAAAATAATACCATCATAAGTTACATACAAACATATTAGGCTATCAGTTTAATTCTGGTAGTTACACAATTTAGCAATATACTATGATAGTACAATTACAGTTTTTACTATCTTTATATTAGATTATAGTGAGCACAATTTGAGATCTGACACAAGCAATATAAGCTGCTTGTACCTAATTGTATGATGTGTAGTGCGATGTGTAGTTGTTAAAAGAATGTCTGAGGCAAGAGTTTTATCGTCAATTTTGCTTCCACAGTTATGTCAAGCAAAAAGAGAAGCAACGGTGCCAGAATGTGGATTGGACGATGCTCACCGGAGTGAGGCGTGTATAGGGCTAGAATGAGTGTTGAGTAGGTGCATTAAGAATGTTAATTGAACACAATACTCCCCGGGATTTGTGATGAACATCCGATCCAAGTCGTCAGTTTTGAATCCAACCGGTAGCCGTCAGTTGACAGCACAACTTTGTGTTCGACGATTAACTTCTCGTAGTATGTTTCCCACACTCGTACACCTCATATAAGCACTAATAAGATGTTTACACTGATTTTAATTGGCACTGAATACTAGAAAATAATAATTTAATAATTTCTAAATACGGAGAAATATTTTGACACCTTAACCTAAGTGTTGCCACACGGCGAAAAAAAAAACGTACAAAGTATTACAACCCACAATATAGTTATAACAGGAGACATAAACATTGACATATTGCCTAACAATCTTACCAGTCACGCACATAACTACCTTAACATGATGGCTATGTATGGCCTAAGACAAGGAGTTAATAAACCTACTAGAGCTTGTGCATGCCTAGACCATTTTATGGTCAAAAGTTGCCACGATTGGAAAACTTTTGTGTTTGAGCAACTTTTGACAGATCATTCACCTATTTTGCTATTTATAAATAAAACTAAAATAATGAAGAATGCTGTTACATATAACAAAACAAAAGTCAACTATGCAGGGCTTAAAGAACAACTAGGTCAAGTGACATGGTCTGATTTGTACCAGTCAGACAATGTGAACATTGGTATGGAACTCTTTAGCACACGCCTTCTTTCTTGCATCAATAGTAATACACAAACAATGACGCTGTCTAAGAAAAAAAGGCCTATTAAACCGTGGATAACAATTGGTGTTGTTCGTTCTATAAGGAAAAGAGACAAATTACATAAAAAAACGAAAAAAGACCCTGATAACGAAACATTAATAAAACGATATATTGACTACAGAAATACATGTAACAAAATATTAAAAACGTTAAAAAAACAATATTACCAAGCCCATTTAGAAAAGCACAGTGGAAATGTCAAAGAAACGTGGAAAATAATTAAAGATGTTTGTAACTTCAACCAAACTAAAACTTCATCTCGTGAACTTTTGAGTATTAAAACAAATCCTAAAGATTCACTCAATGATGTCAATAAATATTTTACTAATGTAGGACAAAATTTAGCTGATATTATCCTTGATAAAATGAATGTCAGCGAATTAGAATTAGCCCAAAATAGTAAACCTAAAAGCAGTACACCCCTAAACTCTATGTCCTTGTTTCCGACAGACGCATTTGAGGTAAGAGCTGTTATAAACGGACTGCGTACCAACAGCGCACCGGGTTGGGACACCATTAGCAGTTTAACCCTGAAGCATATTAGTGATTTTGTAATAGATCCTATCACATACCTCTGCAATCTGAGTTTCGAAACTGGTATATATCCCGATATCTGCAAAAAAGCAATTGTGTGCCCCATATACAAAACAGGGAACAAAACTAATCCCTCTAACTATCGTCCAATATCCTTACTCACTACACTATCTAAAATATTTGAAAAGCTAGTGAATAAACGTCTAATGAAATTCTTAGAAAAGAACCAGTTACTGAGCTACAAACAATATGGCTTTAGAGAAAATAGATCCACTGAAGATGCAGTCCTTAAACTTACTACCTGTATTACGAACTACTTGGATAATGGAGAACGCTGTATAGGAGTGTTTCTCGACCTACAAAAGGCGTTTGACACTGTATCAGTTCCGATACTTCTAGATAGGCTTGCACGATCTGGAATTAGAGGAGTGGCTTTAGAATGGTTTAAGACTTACCTTACTGATAGGAAGCAGAATGTTAGGGTAAATGAATTTGTAAGTGACATTGAAATCGGTAAATTTGGAGTTCCACAAGGGAGTACACTGGGGCCATCGTTATTTCTGATTTACATCAATGAACTTTGTCAAATCACCCTCCCTGGAATGGAACTTCTTATGTTTGCTGATGACACAGTTCTTCTCTTTCATAATAAAAGTTGGCAATCAGTTTCTGCTCTGGCCGAAAAAGGACTTTCTAAAGACACCTCCTGGCTAGAAAAAAGTCTTCTGTCGCTTAATACAAGCAAGACAAAATACCTTTGCTTCAGCAAGACCGCTGCTACTAGGCCTCCTGAACATTATGATCTGAACATTCATACATATCCCTGCAATCGCATGGATGAACCGACAGACACTGCCTGTAATTGTGAAAAGTTAACTCGAGTTGATAGCATTAAATACTTAGGTGTGATTGTTGACAGTAACCTTAACTGGAGCTGTCACACTTCGTCTTTGGCTGCTAGAGTTAGAAAGATGATATATATTTTCAAAAATCTTAGGGCAGTAGCTGATCATCGGCTTCTAATACAAACTTACAAGGCATTATGTGAATGTATTATAAACTACTGCATTTGCATTTGGGGCAACGCTGCAAAGTCACATCTAATTGCTGTAGAAAGAGCTCAAAGAGCGGTGCTGAAAGTCCTCATGTACTTACCTTTTAGACATCCCACCACAGAAGTTTACAATAAAGCCCAAGTACTATCTGTAAGGAAGCTCTTCATATATAATGTACTTAAACGGTATCATAAACATATTGTGCCACAATTACCTGTTACAAACAAAAGAGTCGACCGTTGTCCAGTACCTTGGGCTCGATGTAAAATTGCCCGGAAACATTTTGATGTTGCAGCACCTTATTTGTATAATAAAATAAACAGTAAATTTAAAACTAAACAAAAAACCAACTACGAATTTAAAAAAATAATACTCACCTGGCTCAAGAACCTTGAATATGAGGATGTCGAGTGCATGGTAGACACCTAGTGTGTATGATGAATGAAATAAAACACTGTAGTTATTAACCCTCGACACACACATCAACAAACAGACAGACCCCTGCAACATACATTTAGCACACACCTCCACATACAATACCCCACACACATATTCACACCTACACACACACAAACAAGTACACTCTTGCACTTTTATTTAAGTCCGTATGGTAGACAATTTGTTAAGTTTGGTTAAGGCATATTTTTTTTTGTAACTTTCTTTAAAGTATTTAATACGAGTATTTATATTGTAGACATGTAAGCTGCACTAAATATTGGGAGAAGACCCTGGTTACTGAAACACAGTACCCACTAGTTCGGGAACCAGTGGCTTTCACATTTTTAATTGTAACATATTCTACAACAATAAAAACTTTGATTGATTGATTGATAGTTTGTATGCAACCTGTTTATGGAGAGAACTATTTTAGTTAAAAAACAAAACACCTACCTTTCCCCTAGAACCATCTGGAAAGGCTTACCGCAGGGATCAGTTCTCAGCCCATTATTGTACAGTTTATACACATATGACTTAGAATCTACAGTACTCCCATTTTGCCAAATTTTACAATATGCAGATGACCTGGTACTTTACATATCTGGTCAAAGTATAGAGGACCCTTTGAATAAACTGACATCTGCGCTTCAATACCTTTCAGACTGGCTTGAACAACATGGACTGTAGATGGAGTGTAGTGGTTTTTACTAGGAAAAAAATTGTCCCTCATGTCATCCTCAGAGTCAATAATGAAATTATCCCACAAAATCAGAATGTGAAATTCTTAGGAATTTGGCTAGACAGCAGGTTATCTGGTACTATTCACTTTGATTATATTTCCCAAAAATGTGAAAGAAATATTAATATACTCCGTTCTTTATCTGGAGTGTGGTGGGGTGCACACCCATTCACACAAAAATTGCTGTATAATGCCATAATCCGTAGTCATATGGATTATGGCTCATTTCTATTGTATCCTTCAAATAAATCAGGACTTCAAAAACTGGACAAGATACAATCAAAATGTCTGCGCATCTTCCTTGGGGCTATGAAGTCTTCCCCAATAAACGCTATGCAAGTAGAATGTGTTGAACCCCCTCTTTCATTTCGCAGACAATTCCTTGCGGATAGTTTTTTTTTCAAACTAGTACAAAACCCTGATCATCCTCTTCTGTGCAAGTTAAACCAAATGTCTGCTTTATATGATTCTCATGGTTATAACTCATTTAATGAAATCCCTTGTGTGCTCCGTACTTATTTACAGTATACCCGTCTCCCCAGCCCACTCTTTCAGAGCTCCATTATGCCATTATTCTCTACGCCATATGAGGCTTTGATCTTCCAGCCCAATGTCATTCTGGACTTTGGCATTGATAAAAGCACAATAAAAGCAAACAAAGTTTTTAACAGTATTATTTCAACAAAATATAAAGATTGGATCACAATATATACAGATGCTTCTAAATCCTCCGATAGCCCAGTTGGTGTTGCGGTGTGGATTCCCTTCACTAAAATCATTCTTAACTTCAAATGTCCTCCTGTCACTTCCATTTTTACTGGTGAATCCATTGCCATCCTAGAGGCTATTCTTTTCGTAAAATCCCATAATTTAAATAACTGTATTATATTTTCGGACTCTAAAAGTTGCCTTCAAGCTATCGTAAGTAACCCATTCAAATCAAAAACCAGGTTCCCTATAATTTTAAAAATAAAATATGCCCTATATCAATGCCATATACTAGGCATCAACATTATACTGGGTTGGGTACCAGGGCACTCAGGTATCCAGGGAAATAAATCAGTTGATTCATTTGCCAAATACGCTGTTCACACAGGTTCTAATCAGCACTCTCAAATTTACTCCCATGACATTTCTACCACCTTAAAACCATTACTGATAAATACATGGAACAAAGAATTGCAAATTTCTAAAACCATTAAAGGCAAATTTTATGGCGATATACAGCCCGACATCCCTAACAAACCCTGGTTTTCGAAATTTCAAAATGCAGACAAACTTACCACCTCAACTATTTGCCGGTTGCGTTTAAACCATTCCTGCACCCCTGTTTTCCTGGCTAAACTTAGGATTAGGGATCATTCGCGTTGTGAATGTGGTCTGGATATGGTACGAAGGAAATATGGACCATATTTTTTTTTGCTGTCCCAAATATGACTGTTCCCTATATGATATAATTCCTCCTGATATCCCTCGTCCCATCTCCTTCAAATGTCTCCTCTCCCTTGTAAATGTATTCAGAGAAATAAAATTAAGTTATAAATACATGTGTAATTCCCCATAACTTGAAATTGTTCCTTTACTAAATTTATCTATATATTTTGTGGTTGAGTTTGTGTTTGTGTATGTCTTGTAGTTAGAATAACTATCTTTGTTCCAGGTGTTAACACTATCTCTTCTGCTTGGATAAATAAATAAGTTACCATTCAGATCTCTTTTACCGAACAATCCTCCTTTGTTTGGTGGTCTATCTTACTACGTGACATTGGCGAAATTGTAGTGGCTCCCCTACAAAAGCCATAAGGAAGAGTTGAAATTGAAGTCAAAGTGTCACGGACTTATTGACCCGTACTAGTATCAGCACAAACTGTTGGAACATATTGGTATGAAAAATATTTTTTTTTTCTTTACATTTAGGGTCTTTGAGTCGTCTAACGACTATGTCAGCCCCATAGATATGGTACAAATATGGTAAGTAAATACTTACTTCACGTGGAGCTACAGCTTGAACTATGTGTTGCACCACATGCTGATTTTCATTCTTAAAATTACGAGTAAACATGTGTCTTCTACAAAGTCTTAAACAAAAATGGAGATGGGCTGGCCACATAGCACTAATGACCGACAATAGATGGACTAACAGAGTCACCAAATGGTTAGGCCCACGAGGAAAAAGAAAAGTAGGAAGACCTAAAACGAGATGGGTTGATGATATCCGGAATACAGCAGGACCAAATTGGTTCAACCGAGCCAAAGACAGAAAAAATTGGCAAGAATGGGAGGAGGCCTATACCCGAAAGGGGTCCTTAGCTTAAACTAACAAACCTAATATACACATATTATGTTAAATGTAAAAAAAAAGGAAACAATAAAAGGCTTATTATTATTATTATTATATGTGTCTTCTAATTCGTTCCACAGAATGGTTGCAAATAAAACATATTCTCAAATTGTTAACCCCAAAAAATACACAAAGCACTTAAATAGTCCAGATCAAGTAGCTAAGATAGCCCAAAAGAAAAGACAGCGTAAGCCCAAGTAAAGCCAAATTGATAAAAATAATTAATTCACGAAAACAAAGACAGCGCACACTAACAACGGATCACAAGTGATGTGAGACTTCAAAGCGAAACCAGCGGTGCAAGCAATTGTAGCTATATCGCCAGTGTCTTGGCTGTGAGAGAGAGAATAATGTATAATACCTGAATGCGGGGGGGTTGGATCAAAGCTGCGGTGTGAAACGCAGCCCATGAAGCCAATCCTTACCTGGCCACCTGTCCGGTGAGCAGGTACGGCGTATGGTTATGGAAAGGAGCGCAGGTCGTGATGACATCCATAACAAGTCTAATATGTTACCTTCTCGTGGTGCCGCCTGTTATTGGTCTGGTCCCCTCAGGAACGGATATAACAAAAACACTAGGCGAATCTCATGTACACCCTCATCCCACCTACCTATTCCTATCCCCTCACCAACATATCCAATCCCATCACTTAGCCCCTCCCGCTTCTACTCTGAAAATTCCTTTCCGCTACAGAAACAATGTGGTCAGGTTTCTGTGGTCTTGCTTTCCCATATAAGCGTGAAGGCAAGAGGGGGACTGACCACCCACGTGTTTTGATGCTGCACGTGGGGGCCCGTATGGGTGGATGCAACGATCCTGGAGGCTGAGCGCAGAAACGCAACACTCCTCTTTGGCGTGAATTTCACCCTAAACGGGGGGCCTAGAACTAGCCACGCTAGGCAATTCAGCATTGGTGGGCAGCCTTAAGCTCCTGCCAGGCGAGAGGTCGTGGTCAATGGGGTCTGCAGCCGGCGGAGCACGGAATGCTGCGTCTGGTTGGTGTGGTATTCTTTGCACCGTTTAGGCTCGTGGATTACATGACCGCTACGTCTATACCGGACTGGTAGCCCTGGTGTTAACATAACTGTTACACCCCCAGATGCGGGCTCGGTGGAGGGTGGGGAGCCAAGAAGGTGAATTAAATAAAAACATGGAAAATTTAGAAAACCCAACCAGACCACAAAACCCCCCCCAGGGTCAAGGGGATGCGGTGCGGGATCTCGTGGAGGCGTTCGCCGCCCCGGAGACCTGCTCTGCTAACTGGACGGTCGTAAGACCGAAAGGTAAAAACGGAGGGCGTAGAGGACAAAGGGCAACCGGAGACCATCTCACCACTCCAAACCCAGCAAGCCTACAAGCTTCTGGGTCAAAACTAAGCAAAAAACAGAGACATAAACTCTACCAGAAACAACGGAAACAACAAGTAGCGAACCCGGAAGGACAAAAGCCGAAAGCTGGAGACCGTAAACCCGAAGCGCAGCTGGCAGGTCAACGGCCAACGACCGAAGACCCCAGCATGTCGAGTTCCGAGGGACAAAGGCGTAAAGCTGGAGACCCGAAGACGACAATGCGCACGGATGGACAAAGGCCTAAGGCTGGAGACCCCGGAGTCAGCGAACGAAAACCTGGGCCTAGCCCTAAACCGGATGGCAAGCAGACGGTGGACCTTTTAAAGGTGCCAACCGAAACTAGCCATAAAGGTTCGGGCCAGAGCAAGAAACACGAAATCCGCAAGAACCGGCAAAGGCGAGCAGCCAATGCTATTGCGAAGTCCGCACAGGCACCAGCCCGAACGGAACCGAGCAAGAGGTCGCGGATGGACGATACAGTTTCGCCGAGGGGTGACCACAAAAAGGCGAAACTCGACAGCTCACGTCGTGCTCCTGTCAGCTATGCAGACATCGTGCAGAACGATCTCTGCATAGCGATAACAGGGGACGACCATAAACAACTCACTGTTGAGCAAGCCAACGCCGTGAAAGGGTACCTGGAGGAGTGTATCATGGATGGTGCCAGGGACCCCGACAGCGACTTCTCCCCTGGCTTCAGAGGAAAACCCATCATCGCTGATGGTGCCCTGAAGCTGTGGTGCGAGGATGACGCTTCACTGCGATGGGTCAAAAGCACAATTGCCGCTGCTGCTGAGATCATCGGAATGAAGGTCACGGTAAAGCGGCAAAAAGAACTGACCAGGAGAATAAGGGCGGCCCTCTTTATACCTGACTGCAGAAGGAGCGTAGAAGACACAGGTCTAGTGCTCAATAAGCAGAATAGATGGGCCCAAATTAACTCCTGGACAATTTACTCCCATAGCAAGCAATCGGACAACACAATGTTCCTAACTCTGGGAATCCCAGAGAACATTGTGCCGTTGCTTATGAACAAGGAAAGGCGTTTAACACATAACCTGGGGAACGTCTATGTGAGGTTCTACGCTGCTAATGGCTCTCTACAAGATGAGCCACCGCAGGAGATGCCATCAGCAATGATGGTTGACCCGAAACCGGGACTCAGCGGTACCAAATATAGAGACCCAGACAAGGAGGACCCTGCCCCTGTGTGCTCAAAGAACGTGGCCCAGGCTGTGCCTCCGCAATCCTCTCCTATACCGTCAACCTCGCGGCTGATGGAGGGCAGGATCGTGGTTGACACGCCAAAGGGCAAGTTCTGGAGAGTGCCTAGGATGGTGGTAACGGATTCGTCGGAGGAAGAGGGAAACCTGGATGATGGTGACCCAAACCTCCACAATCTGTAAAGTCATCCAAAACAATCTCCAGCACAGCGAAACTGCTACGGCTAACCTGCGCAGAGTGCTGGGGATAGACAACAACGGGACCATAGCCCTAATCCAGGAGCCGTGGATTAGAGCAGGGCGTGTGTGTGGTCTCAATGATCTGAAGGGTAAGTTAATACTCGACAACTCCTGTACTAACCACAGAGCATGTATCTTTGTGCCACTTAACATAATAGCAGTGCCTATAACAGAGTTCTGTTCCAGAGACTTGGCAACAGTCAGGCTCCAGAATCCAGACGATGCGACGGACCTTGTAGTCGCCTCAGCGTACATGCCCGCTGAGGAAGATGCCCCTCCGAAAAAGGTCGTGGAGCTGGTAAGATACTGTGAACTAAATAAATTTCAACTAATTCTCTCAACAGATTCAAACGCCCACCACCCCATTTGGGGTATGGCTAAGAGCAACAAAAGAGGTAGAGAGCTAGTAGACTTCTTGTTTTCAACTAATCTCTCTATAGCTAATAGGGGAGCTGAACCAACGTTTGTAAACAGTCGTCATCGAACCATCATCGATCTCACCTTGGTTTCGGCTAACTCCGAGCTAGTCAAGAATTGGAGAGAACTCAGGCTCAGACCACAGGTGGATCAGGTATGAATTAACAGTAAGTTCCAGAACACCGGTACCAACGCGAAATCCTCGCAAAACGAACATAACCGTCTATGAAAAAACGCTCAGACAGTCTATGGTCAAGGCAAGTATGGAAACTAAACTCAACAGTACGGTTCAAATTGAACAGTCAGTATTAGAATTAACAGACACTTTAACAAAATGCTACGAGCAAGCGTGCCCACTGTCCCTGCCGCAACCCGGTAAAGGAGGTAACAGGGGTTGGTCGCGAGCATTGGAAAAACAAAGGAAACAGGTACGAAGACTATTTAACAGGGCCATGAACACATACCGGGATGACGACTGGGACAACTACAAAAAGGCAAGGTCGGTATATAAAAAACTGATACGTTCCAGTCGCAGAAGGTCATGGCGTAAATACACTACTAACATAGAGTCAAATGCACAGGCAAATAGAGTTAGGAAAATAATTGCAACTAACTCTAACCGAGACATAGGCTCACTCAAGAAACATGACAACACTTACACTCACTATGTAACAGAAACTAACACTCTACTATTACAAACACACTTCCCTGGGTGCCACATAACAAATGAGATGAGATGGTGTGAAGAAACTGTGGTGTCACCCACGAAAGTAGATTGGACAGTTGCTCAAACCGTGGTAACGGAAGATAGAGTTAAATGGGCAATCAGAACATTCTCTCCATACAAAGCACCGGGAGTAGACGGTATCTTCCCAGGCTTACTCATATGGGGCGAGATACATATATACAAAACCTTACTACAAATCTTTAGGGCATGCATTGCACATCGGTATGTACCGAAAGCCTGGAGAGAAGTGAGGGTTCTATTCAAACCCAAACCAGGTAAACGAGATTACACAGATGCTAAGGCCTACAGACCCATTAGCCTAACATCATGCCTACTAAAAACACTAGAAAGACTGAGTGATAGGTACCTTAGAGACAAGGTACTGACGGAAATACCAATGCACCCAGATCAACATGCCTATAGTTCAGGCAAGTCAACAGAATCGGCACTACATAAGGTAGTGTCTAAAATCGAACATAACATCCAAACCAAGGCGTTATGTCTAGGTGCTTTCATAGATATTGAAGGAGCCTTTGACAAAACCAGCTTCAATAGCATCCGAACAGCACTACTCAGACACAGGGTTGAAACAACACTAGTGGAGTGGATCATTAACATGCTTAAGTCGAGAGCCGTACGGATAGATCTTGATAGTTCGACCAAGGGAGTGGTGGCACGAGGCTGCCCACAAGGTGGTGTACTGTCGCCGCTACTATGGAACATGGTCGTGAATGATCTCATATCCAAACTCAACGCACAACGGTACTTCACGGTAGGCTATGCTGACGACCTTGCGATTCTCATACCTGGCCACTTCGCGAGTGTGGCCTGTGATCTTATGAATAACGCACTAAAGGTTGTCGAAAAATGGTGCATAGATAATGAACTATCAGTGAATCCTAACAAAACAGAACTTGTGATGTTCACAAACAAGATAAAGCTCGGCAATTACACTTTACCGAGCCTGTTCAAAACGCAGCTGAAATTGTCCGAAGATGTAAAATATCTGGGAATAACATTGGACAACAAACTTAACTGGGCCAAGCACTTAGATAACAAAATAACAAAAGCCAGCATTTCTTTTTGGCAATGCAAACGGATGATCGGTAAAACATGGGGGCTCAACCCAAAAATAACCATGTGGTTATACAATACCGTAATCATACCCTGTCTATCATATGGGGCTCTTGTGTGGTGGCCCAGAACGACACAGAGCACAACCATCGTAAAACTGAAAAAATTCCAGAGGCTGGCATGCGTGGCTGCAACGGGATGCATAAAAACGACTCCTACAACAGCAATGGAGGCTCTTTTAGGAATCACACCGTTGCACCTACACATCCAGCAAGAAGCCGCAGCATCCGCGTTCAGACTAAAGGCTTTACATCTCTGGGAAAAGGATAGTCTGTCCCGTCACACAACCATCTTAGACGAAATAGCGACAGGCAATCCAATCATGCAATCAATATACGACAAACAGCACAAAGAATACTTCTTCACTAAAAGCTATAAGATACAGTTACACGAGGAGCCTAGTGATAGCTCAGGGCTTAAGGAAGTAAGAATATACACAGATGGCTCTAAAACTACAACTGGCACCGGCGCGGGTACGTTCTCGGATGATCTGAACATTCATATAACTACAGGCTTGGGTAAGTATAGCTCCATCTTCCAGGCGGAATGTGTGGGGATGATCCAAGCGGCAACAGCAGCACTAAGGAGGAAGGTAACTGACTTTAATATCAGAATACTCTCCGACAGCGCTGCAGTATTAAGAGCCCTACAATGGTACGATCACTCATCAGGGCTAATCAAACAGTGTCACAATCTACTGGAACAAGTAAGTAAAACCAACCATGTCACACTCCAATGGATAAAGGGACACAGCGGATCCAGAGGCAACGATGCGGCAGACGAGTTAGCAAGGAGAGATTCCAACTTATGTCCAAAAGGACCGGAACCAATGATCCCGTTACCATTCAGCCAAATCCGAGCATGGATACGTGACACAACCAAAAGAAAACATCAAGACTACTGGGCAAGTATCACAGATTGCAGACAGTCTAAAGAGGCGTTCCCGAAGCTCAACCCGAAGTACTCTAGACAACTCCGCAATCTGAAACGTGACAAACTACGACAAATGGTCGGTCTTGTCACGGGACACTGCTCACTAAACAAACACCTGTTTATGTTAGGTGTTACAGACAGCCCCCTGTGCCGAGGGTGCCTGGAGGCAGACGAAACGGCCGCGCACGTCATCCTGGAGTGCAGTAGCGTGGCGTCACAACGGGCAGAACACCTCGGAACACCGAGGACCGTCAAGGAGGCCTGCACCGGCATCAGCGAGCTGCTGGCTTTCTTCGACGACATCGGGTGGCTGGACTAACGCGCACCACCCGACATCATGCACAAAGTGCCGCATCGAGACGGCATGGGTGCGGAAAACAGCCCGCTGACCAAGTACCAAGTAATACCTGAATGCGAGTAAAAGAGACAGCAAAGCGAGTTTTGTAAGCCCGGCACAACAAAGACAGAACATAGAAAGTAATATATAGAACTGGTTTTCGAGCGCGATGTGCTACGATGAAGCAATAAGGGATCTATAAGATGTGGATAGATATATTATTTTGGAGCCTAAACATCTCAAAATTGTAATATAATAAATAATGAGTACTTATTCCCAATAACAATAATAATTACTTATTCCCCCTGGCACCGTTTTTTTATTATTATTTTTTTAATATTAACTGATGCCATGCACTGAGGAACACACTAGAGTTACTTTCATTTCTGGGCAGCATTTGGTCCAAACTCTGTCAATCACCTTTGAACTTTTGATGTTGCAGTGCCCAAATTGTTTAGATGGGGAAGAGATAGCCCAGAAACTGTTTCCTTTCTAAAAATTACTTGGTGTAATACAAGATTTAATTAAAAACTATCCACCTTACAATATATACCTTTGAAAGTGAATATGATAATATATTACATAATGAGGATATAAACATTACAACATACAAACAAATTGGGGAGCCAATCCTACACCAAGATCTACAGCAACATCCAATTTGAGTAGCACCCACCCAGGAATTGTACCTATTGCTGTTTATTGCCAAAATAATTACCTAAGTAAGATTTATGTAGGTAGGTATATATGACACATTGATTAATAGCTTTACGCTATGAATCAATGTGTCAAATATTAAAAGCAAAAATTTATACAGACTTTACTATATTTCTTTACTTTACTTTATATTTGTTTACAGCATTTATACAGACTTTACTATATTTCTTTACTTTACTTTATATTTGTTTACACCTCTTTTAAACTTAACAAGTCCACTAAGAGGTCGAAATCTGGCGAAATTAGCATATACTTACTAATAAAAAATTAAGAAAATAGCGTATAACTCTATTGTGCCGAGTATATTTTTTCAGTTCTGCTCTTTGGTCGGTGGTTCCAGTGGTCGTAGGATGTCTTTCAGACACTAATAAAATTACCTATATACCTTTTTTGTAACCTTCACTGTACTTGGCTGAATTAAAAAGTAGGTTAGGGATAAGGATACTTAGCTTAAATACTCGGATATTAACATAAATTCGAAAATATATAACGTACCTACATAGAAAAAATGTTCAGGTCTTCAGTATGTACTCACCATTTTTCAGTATTCCTCGAACTATCGCTGTCGACATATTACCACCACCAATGAATCCAATATTGAAGGACATTTTGCAAAAAGAATTTGAAACGTTTCAGGTACTAACTCGGGACAGAAATCGATTAAATATTTTACTAACCTAACAAACACAACATTATCATAGATATAAAAGCATCTGTTCAAATCTGTTGCTTAAATCAGACCAGTGCTGCCAAATGATCATGTAAATTTCCCCCCCAACTTTTTTCAGAATCCTCCCTAAAACTAGCTTTTTTATAAAAATAGACCCAAATCAATATTTACTCAGTTTTAAGGAGAAATATAAATTATAAAATGTTCTGTTGATTTTTTCAAATCCCCCATAGTTTAACTATTACTAAGCAACTGATTCATTAATATAAAATGTATTAAGTAACCAATAACAAAAAACGATACGTTCCGTGTACATACCTATACACATTGCATAAACACGTTGTCATACTAACCTCCTCATACCGCTTCGTCTTCCCACCCTTTTCAGTATGTTCTCAAGTTATCAAAAAAACGTATAATTTGTTAGATATAAAAATACCTTGCGCATCTTTTTTTATGGATGGCCACTGAGTAGGTACATAGGTATATATATCTCTATTTCAAAGATAATACACTATAATGTACGAATAAATAAATAAACGATTAAATTGAAGAAGTGTAGGGATTCTAAGGTAAGATGTTGATGGGAATTATATTTATAGTAGAATAATTGACATCCAGACCAAACATCCAACTCAACAATGAAATTTAATTAAACCCCCAAAGACGTAAAAACCCCCAAACTTGCAGGGATTCCCACCAACTCCATAAGCAGTGCACTCACTGAATTTGGTTGGAGTACGTGCTGCGGAGAGCTGCATAGGAGCAATCTCAATCTTCCATCGTCAGATGATGCATGTACCTAAACAATCCTCGTCTTTAGTTCTGAAAAAGTGTCCGCCACAAGGTGGTGTGGTATATGGTCAATCAACCTTCCCGAATGTTCTGATGATATCAAACGCCACAGTTGAACTAAAATTTTATAAAATTAATAAAAAAATGTCTTTGTTCAACAATATCAGATAATCGTTTAAATTTATTGTAGATAATGGCGATTGAAAATGATGTGTCAAAAACTGTCACACAAAGGTCAACTTTTAAGATGTTTTAAACGATTTTTAACTATAAAAGTTAGAAGAGTTGCTATTGAAACTTATGGTAATAGTAAACTGCACAAAAATATTTTCTTTCGTAATATAATATATTTGATTTAATTTAACAAGATTAAATTTAAAACAAACGCGTCACGTCTCATCGCTTTTTCCTACTCCATCATGAGACGTGGATCATTACTTATGTATAACTATAATCTATTCATTAAGATCATTTCAATGAAAAGAAAAACCATTGAGTCAGGCACGTGAGGTGATGCCGTAGTATCAAGTTAAGGTAACCATGTTGTTGCTATATCATATACTAGCGGCCCGCCCCGGCTTCGCACTGGTGGACATTTATAACCTATGTTAATCAGGGATAATGTAAGATTCTGATGGTGAAAGTATTTTTGACATCGGTCCAGTGGTTTTTGAATTTATTCGTAAGATACATACAAATTTTTCCTCTTATATTAACGTAGATAGTGTAGATGTAGAAAATACTAAAGTAACATTACACGAAAAGAGTTGATCTGATCAAACTCAACTTTTGTATTAAAAATATAATATATTTAAAAACTTCAGAAAGGGTAAAGGAAAGAGGCCCTAAGAATTGTATTGCCTAGAGGCCCCGATAGAGTTAATCCGGCCCTGGTTAGAGATACCCCATTTGGCAACCAGTCGCCTAAAGCATCCTTAAATCAGCCTCAAACCCTCTTTTTCAAGTTATACATTGTAACCCTTTTGATATAAGTACTTATATCCAAGTAATAAAGTACCTTACAACATCGTAGAAATACTTAGAAAATTGGGCATCAAATTGAACATCTATGACATAAACAAATTACACAGAATTGGGAAGCAAACAGTTGTAAAATCAAGGCCGGTATTAATTTCTCTCAGAACATATAACAAAAATAAAGGAAATCCTAAGAAGTAAAAAGAACATACCTGAACCAACATATATTACCGAAGATTTTTCTAAAGAAACATTACAGAAACGCAAAGAATTACAGCAAGAGTTACAACGAGAGAGAGAAAAGGGAAATAATGTTTATATTAGGAATAACAAAGTTGTCACAAAACTAAAAGGAAACGAGAAAAGAAAAAGAGAGACCTTAATGTCACCAGTAGCACATAATCAGCAAGGGCTTAGCGACAACAACAAAAACATAGTAGCCCCAGCAAAACTGCACAGAACTGACTCATTCGCATACATGAGGTCTAGATCCCACTCTCTGACATCAATAACTACACCAAAGGCATAGGAATCTTGAGATATCGGTAACCGGAAGAAAACAACAACCATAAGCAAAGAATACCCCGAAAAGAATAATCACCCCAACCGGCTGGTCACCGTGGGGACCAAACCCTCTAGACTTGAGATCGAATAAAGATTTATTAATAAATAGAAATAATGGAAGGAGAATAGTAACTAAAAAAGATGAACGAAATATTTTTTACATATCAACACTCAACACCCGAACCCTAAGAACAGACGAATCCCTACATGAACTGGAACATGCTGTAAATTCTATAAACTGGGACATTATTGGCCTAAGTGAAGTGAGGAGAATGGGCGAAAAAATTGAACAACACGAAAACTACATTTTCTATCATATAGGAAACACACCCGGCCTAAATGGCGTTGGATTTTTTATCAAAAATGCAACAGTGAATATATACAGTCCTTCGTTGGAATCTCAGAGAGAATTACACAGCTAAATATCAACCTGCCAGGATATGAAACTTTATCTATAATTCAAATATACGCACCCACAAAAATGGCACCCAAGGACATAAAAAACACATTCTATGAAGACCTGGACAAAACCCTTGCAAGTGCATACAAAAAAGTTATTCTGGTGGGGGATTTCAATAGCCAGATTGGTGAAAGGCTACCAAGTGAAGATGGTGTACTTGGTCACTTTAGTACAGGAACAAGAAATGATAATGGACAAAGACTAGTAGGCTTGGCACAAGCACACAGCCTCAAGGTCCTAAATAGCTATTTTAGGAAAGACATAAATAGAAAGTGGACCTGGATAACTCCCGATGAGAATGTGAAGAATGAGATAGATTTCATACTCTCAAATAATTCCCAATTCTTTAAAGATGTAGGAATAATCTTCAACACAAATCACCGAATGGTAAGAGGAACAATTTATCTAAATGAGATAAAGAAAAAGCGACAGTACACCAGGAAAGGAACTCCTTCAAATCAAATCCCACTTCCTTTCACAGAAAACTTGCTGGTCACGTTGAAGAATAACTTACTGCCTATCAATACAAGTGAAGACACACAGGAAAAATATAACCTACTGGAGGAAACATTTCAAGAAGTATCTAGAAAATTGTATACCTCAAGAAACAAAAACGATAAAATCGGAGATGAAGCCAGACATTTAATTAAAGCCAGGAAAATTCTTTTGGAAAATAAAAATCAAAATAGAAAACAAATAACAGACTTAAGTAAACAAATTGACGAAAAAATAAGGACACATAGAAAACAGATAAGAAATAGGACTATCCAATACCACATTGAAAAGTCAGCATGCATAAAGAAAGCTCTAAAAGAACTAAAAGAGAAAACCGACTAGATTCCATCTATACAAAACAAAACAACTGGAATCAAAGAAACTAAAAGAACTGAGTTTATAGAAATAGCAACAACGTTTTATACCAAATTATATGATGACGTAGACAACACAAACACTCAACGCCTACAAGAGGAGGATACAGAACCTATACTTCCAATACTAGAAGATGAAATAAGACATGCAATAATGTTTTAAAAAACTACAAAGCTCCTAGGTGTGATGGCATAACCAACGAAATTCTGAAAGGATGTCTATACTACATAATAGAGGCTGTTACAAACCTATACAACGATATTCTAACTGAAGAAATAATACCACAACAATGGACAGCTTCAACTATCATACTGCTCCATAAGAAAGGCGACAAAACAGAAATCAATAACTACAGACCGATCAGCCTCATTTCCAACCTGTACAAGGTATTCTCAAAGGTGATATTAAACAGAATTGATTCAGTGCTGGACGAAAATCAGCCGAGAGAACAGGCGGGATTCCGAAGCGACTATTCAACAATGGACCATATCCATGTCGTAAAGCAAGTTATTCAGAAAAGTAATGAGTACGGAAAAACGTTTTACTTGGCATTCGTAGACTACAGCAAGGCATTTGATTCTCTGAAACACTTACACATCTGGGAAACTCTAAATTATTCACAAGGAGTACATTCAAAGTATATTAGAATAATAAAAGATATATACAAAGATTCAAAAGCAACAATCCAAACTGAAAAAAAAGGCCCAGCATTTAAAATAAAAAAAGGAGTACGACAAGGAGACCCCCTCTCGCCAAAATTATTCTCAGCGGTACTGGAACATATATTCAGGAAAATTAATTGGGACGCATTTAGAATAAATATAAATGGCGAAAAGCTCAACCATCTAAGATTCGCGGACGACCTAAACCGGCGAAATAAACATCAGAATAAGTAAAGCTTGGAAAAGGTTCTGGTCCCTAAGAGAGATAATGAAAAACCCTCACATGCCCCTGAAAGATAAAACTACAATATTCAACTCATGCATACTACCATGTTTAACCTATGGAGCTGAAACCTGGGCCCTTACTAATAAACAGAGTAGAGCACTCAGAGTGTGTCAACACAAAATGGAGAGAAGCATCTTAAACATTAAACTAAGGGACAAAATCAAACTCACAAACATAAGAAACATGACAAAAATTGCAGATGTCACGTACACAGTAAACAGAGAAAACTCGAATGGAACTGGGCAGATCATATGATCAGAAACAGGAAGAAAAATGAACGAAAGATGTTACGGAATGGTGCCCTCGAGAAGGGAAAAGAAAAAAAGGGCGTCAAAAAACTAGATGGGAAGACGATGTCAAGAAAGTAGTTGGAGCAACATGGCAAAGACACGCCAGAAACAGAAAACCTTGGAAAGCCCTAGGGAAGGCCTATGCGGATTATGTTACAGATGTCGAGCTATTATTATTCTTAGTATTATTTGTAATTAACCTATAGAATCAAGTATTATTGTATTGTCACTAATCAATTTAAAAATAATGCATGTAAATTTAATGTCAATAATATTAAAAAACTATGTACCTATAATAGTGCGATCAGAAATAACTGTAATGAAATTAATTTACTATCCGCAAATAAAGGCTACCTATTTGAAATGAATTTGAATAAAGTACCTACATATAAAACTGTATGTCTTGTTCGCACGAAATCATGGTGGGTAAGTAGTGGCTTGAGTGAGGTAAGTGATGACCCCTAAAATGATTACCGCATTCACGTTGCGAGGGCCTCTCCTATGGGCTTTGGCCACCAAGTCTACATATGAGTGGCGGGGTCCAGGCACTTTGGCGCAAACCCGAGGAGGTAGGACCCGGGCGCTTTGGCGCAGGCTCAAGGAGGGGGGCCTGAGTGCTTTGGCGCAGGTTCAAGTAGGTGGTTTCCGGGCACTCAGCGCAGAATTGAGGAACTGGGGTTGCGGGAGGGGCGGAAAAGTCGGTATAGCGACACGCTGCTCACTCTACCCTCTGTGGCTGACGTAGCAGGCGGTAAGGCTACGTATCCGACCCACCGCAGGGGGATCACTGGCGTCTTCTTGGCGTGACGCTACCTCATAGAATCAAGAAATGGAACATTTCTTTTAAAATACACCAAGAACAAAGATTTTACTCAAACAAAATGCATTAGCTCCCATATTTACAGCTTCTTTGTTGCGTTTTACAATGGTGTGATCGGACTCTGAGCTTTCAGTCTCGTAGTTTAAAAATACCCCTAAACATAAAACAACTCTAAAAACTCCAGTAAAACCCCGTTGCGCCACTTACCCTAAATTTAGGGTAAAACCCCAGGCTGGCTTCACTAACTGTACTTTTTTCTTTTTTTCTTTGTGTCAGGGAAATATGGCTTCGCACTTCAATATGCATCCGCCAGTCTCCTTGATCAAAATGGGGCTGCCACTGGGAAAAATGAGGATATTTTAGTAGCATCTCTAAATTCACACTTTTTGTACATTGTACATTCGCTGTTTATCTTAATAATAGATACTCGTAAATAGTAATTTCATCATCATCATCATTATCTCAGCCGTAGGACGTCCACTGCTGAACATAGGCCTCCCCCATGATATTCCAAAAGGACCGGTTGGAAGCGGCCTGCATCCAACGTCGTCCTGCGACCTTCATCAGGTCGTCTGTCCACCGTGTCGGTGGACGACCTACGCTGCGCTTGCCGGTCCGTGGTCTTCACTCCAGAACTTTTCGGCCCCATCGGCCATCTGTTCTGCGTGCTATGTGCCCTGCCCACTGCCACTTCAACTGGCTAATCTTCTGGGCTATGTCGATGACTTTCATTCTTCTACAGATCTCCTCATTTCTGATTCGATCACGTAGAGAAACCCTGAGCATAGCCCTCTCCATAGCTCGTTGTGCGACTTTGAGCTTATCTATGAAGCCCAAAGAGACCACGTTTCAGTGCCATAAGTCATCACTGGTAACACACATTGGTCGAAGACTCTTGTCTTGAGGCACTGAGGTATTTTTGACGAGAAGAATTCGCGAAGTTTCCGGAACGCTGCGAGGAAAATATATATGAAACAATATTGTAGCAAATTTATTGGAAACAACTTTGTTTATTTTAATATATTTTTTTCATGTAACATTGAAAACAAACGGTTCATTGTGTATAGTTATACAGATCAGACCAGTTACCTTTGTTGCGGAATAGGTGTACAAAACGTCCGCCAAGCTATCCGCAGTATCACCACAATCATCGTGGCTTTTCTAGATATAGGTATTCTAGTATATTATTAGTAGCTAGGTACTTACTAATGATGATGCTTTTGGATGCCCAATCGCACCTTTATCTCCAGTTAACAAACGTAAAGGAAGGAAGAAAATCTTACATGAGATTTTACGGTGCGGGCCGAGGGTGAGCTGATGGTCCAACTTGTTAAAGCGATCCACTTGCTGATTTAGTGTCCTATATTTCACAGCACTAAGCAGTCACAGTTCATGGTGTCCATATCAAACTTCGAACTCTCAACAGTATATTATTAACTTTAACTTCGGTGCCCAGTACTTGAACACAAAACAAAATTGACTGCTCCGAGTCATTCGAGAAAATAGAGTATACGCATATCAGACACCCGCGAGCCAAGTTTTTACATGTGTCAGAATAGTTCGATGACGTCGCCGATGCAATAGTTGCCGCCGCCTTTGAAAGGATTGGGTGGGCTAGGGCAGTCCTCCAAAATGATGGTACACTTCATGTTATGTAACTAGGAAGTTAATACTGGAGTCAATTCATGAGTACAGGTTTTAACAATGATGGCTGGGATTCCATCAGGTCCCCTAGACATTCGCACAACAACAGATCTGAGTCCTCTACGTAACAATTTCTTCTAAACCAAATGGAGAGTGTCGGCATTCGGGATGTTGCCCTCCAGCTATTTGGTAACTACTTTAAAAATAGGACCCAAAGAGTAAAGGTGGGTGATTTGATAAGTGATGAAATCACTATCACCTATGGGGTCCCACAGGGCAGCATTCTTGGCCCTACTCTTTTCCTCATATATGTGAATGTCCTTTTTTTTGCGATATAAAGCTGAACTCTGTTGGTAAAATGGTGGTTTTTGCTGATGATACCGCTTTACTCTTTGCTGCGCCAACATGGAATGAAGTGACAGAACTAACTGAAATTGACCTGAAAG
The DNA here is from genome assembly GCA_917880725.1 of Selenia dentaria. Classification (NCBI taxonomy): domain Eukaryota; kingdom Metazoa; phylum Arthropoda; class Insecta; order Lepidoptera; family Geometridae; genus Selenia; species Selenia dentaria. The sequence continues at coordinate 27,893,203 of OU862883.1, read as the reverse complement.
AGGTATAATGTCCTGGATAAGAAACAATTTATTGACACTTAATGTCACAAAAAATAAATTTATTATATAATATACTAAATCGCTAGTTAGTCAACCACCACCAAATGCTATACTAATCAGAGCTCATACATGTAACTATCCCCTTTGTAAGAGATGAACTGTAGCCCTCTTCAAAGAGAAAACCATGTGAGATATTCGGGAGTGGTTTTGGATCGATTACTTAGTTGGCAAGAACATATAAGACTACTTACTGGTAGAGTGCGCAAACTGATAAGAGTTTTTAACATTGTACAATAATTATTAAGAACCGCTTTAGGTGTTTCACTGTATGTATTTTCAGATGAAATAAATAAAAGATAAAGATGGACAATTTTAAAGAAAAACGCATTGCTGGCATGAAACTCACCCACCAAGAAAGTGAACAGGGCCCTGGGCGACTTGAAGTCGCAAGTGGCTTGGCTAGCCTACTAATATGCATAGCAGCTTTTTTAATACCTTGGTGTCCGATTGGAGGAGGTTTCTTAGTGTACGCAACCACACGGGTGATACGTGCGCTTAGCCGTTTATTAATAACGAACGCACCTATAATGTACTCTTTGGCATAGAGTAGTAATTTAATATGGAAGAAAGTTTATTTTTGAATCTGCCAACATTGTCAGTTTGTGGCTTCATTTTTCTGGGGTGAGGTGCGAGTCGGGGTTCGGATTATTTTGATACGATATCAGCTTTTTACAGCTGAAATAGTGCTTTTACCTATTAAGTGCTCAAATATGTGTCATTGTAGTGAATCATTCAATTACAGTTTGTTTAAAGTGTAGTGTCCAACATGTTTCGATGTATACCATTGTTCAAATGTAATCGCCAAGTGGAATGTGTCGACAAGCGGCATTGCTCATTGCCAACAGTACCTGAAGAAATTTTGCGATATTCCAGGAGTTTGGAGGAACTTTTTTTGGACGCCAACCATATACGAGATTTGCCGAAGGTAAACTAACTGATAACCTACACATGGAGATGAAATTTAATTCGTGGGCGTTTACCTTATCAATGAAGATGTAAATACATTCGATACGCGACGTTGTTTGGGTGGATACGTCAGCGTTTGTTGTCCTTTGCAAATTGTATCGAAGCTTGATTCATGTCAATCCATGCCTTGATAATCTGGCTTCCACCCAGTTGATTGTGATTATCAAACTGTAGATAACTTACACAATAATACGATTGTTATATGTTACTCTAATATATGCGTAATGTTGCTTAAGTTTTCTATGAATCTGCTATTAGAAATGTGTAGAAAACTCCTGGAAATTGTGACTATGATTTAAAACTACATCCTAATTGAAAATTCATAGGCTTGATAATTTATAGAACTAACTTACCACAAAAACCATAAAAAGCAGAACTTAGGTGTTATCAAATTGTACTGATTGCAGCGCTATCCAAAATGAGCATTCTGGTAAAATATTTGAGCTGCAAAATATTGTTTATATTTTATCATTGCACTCTAATCTTTCCTGAGTCTAATATATATCTTACAAGAAGGTAAAATATATTTAAAGTTTTGAAGCTATGTGATGCAAGTGAAACAGTCCATAATGAAAATTTCATTTCAGATTCCCAATTTAAATTCCTTTGTGAATGTTAGTTTTGCCAACTTGAGCCTATTCAAATGCACTTCTTATCATGACTTCTTAGGTAAATGGTTTCTGTGGGAAATTGTCATAATGCCAGTGTCTTCTACCTTTCAATCTTTTTTTTTAAATCACATTTTATAAGAGGGTTTCAAGAGATGAGTAAGCTTGTGTCAATTAATTAATAATTATAAGTAGCTGGTGCCCGTGACTATGTCTGCGCAGGATTAGTACTTTGAATAGCTTATTATCTTCTCCAATGCCATATCTATCTTTATACCAAAATAATATAAAATATGTACCTACATGGTCAAAAGCAATTGCTATAATATGAGTAAATTTAAATACTTTGTATATAAACCAGTAAACATTAATAATAAAATACAGGTCTTTTGTACATATAAATATAAAATTATATCACCATGAAAAAACTGTAATTACATTTCATCACCATTGACAGTCTCCGAGCATCTAGTGTATCTAGCTGTCAAATTCACTTGGCTTTTGACTAAGCTATCAGAAACTGACACAAACTATGACAGTACTGTCATCATTACGATCTTGACGTAGGTAGGCTGAGATCCTATTATTTTGTCTATGCTGTGCCCAAGCATATTACGCTTTTACACCCGAGTGGTGGTGGATGATGATGATGATGATAAAAAGTGTCCTATGTGTTAATCCAGCGCCTCATCTACCATCATACCAAATTTCAGCAAAATTTCCCCTGCCGTTTGAAAGATCAACACATCAATACATCCATACTCACAAACTTTCACATTTATAATATATGTAGGCTTAATTATTTCATAATAAGTGTTAAATAAATAGTAATTAATCAATCAATCACTCCCTTATTCTTATAATAATTCTGTGTGGGGTAGATAAGTCCTGCACTGATGTCCCACATGAGGTGTATTCTTTTAGTTTTGAGGGCACTGGTGGCATTGTCATTGATGACTCTCTTGTTAAAGCTGTTGTAAAGCTGACTTTCATCACTTTTGCACACACCCTACTTGAATGCTGAACTGAGCACAAGACCTAAAATCGCATCATTATGCTGTCAAATTCATTGTTGTCAAAAAAGATCACAAACAACCATGTTTCGGACGTGGGTAAAAAATTGCTCTTTTTTGGTGGCAAAAATAACTCTTTCATTATTAGGGTTATTTTACCTAACTTATTATCTAGCTTTGCAATGTAAATTGTACAATCTCAATTTCCAGAATACATGCTCGCATTTAAAATGAAATATCCTAGGATATAGCTGGAGCCCTGATATTGTACAAGTGATTATTTAAATAGCTATGCTGAATAGAATGACTAGAAGACAAGTAGGTACAAGTCTAGTCTCGATAGTTTTACCAAGTTGTTTGAGATTTGTTTGTTAATAGTAACTGGGAACATAATATTTTCCTGGCTGCCGTCTGTTTGCCTATGCCATAAAAGTTGTTCGCTTTCCAAGTGTGAATGAAGCAATTTCTTGTTAGTGTCTACTGTACCTTTTATTTTCAAATTATTTCCAATATATTTTTAGCATCAATTGAAATCTTTGAATCATCTCAAGATAATCTGCTGGTGTGTGTAGGTAATTTACTAATATTGAGAAAGAATCATTAAGAACCTTACTGGCTTAACAATGTAAATATCATAATTATAAGAGCATGTCTATGGCAGTTGTGACACCCAAATCTTTGTTTTTTGAAGTTCTGCAGAAGGAGTTTTTATTCTTATTATTTTAGTATAGATTCCTGATACATGTGAAGGCTTAAAGAAATACAAATGTAACATTACCATTGTTTATACCTACGTTTATTTTGTTTCAGAACTTCTTCAGACTACATAGGCTAAGGAGGCTAGGTCTCAGTGATAATGAATTGTACAAACTACCTTCAGACATTCAGAATTTTGAGAATTTAGTTGAACTAGATGTGTCTCGCAATGGTGAGTACTGTATTCATGTTTCTTAATTATATCACTAACATCTTCTATTTTATTGTTTGCAAGTTTAAATTTTGTATTAATCCATATTTTAGTCAGCACCAGGTAGCAAAATTAGGTCGACTCGAGGTGATCTGTATTAGACCACCCAGAAAATGTTGTGCCAGCCATTATCTACCTTTTGCCGCTTGTTGGATATATATGATTCTATGTGATCAAGAACAGAATCACAAATGACGTAGGGGGATAGTATACAAACTTCAATAAGACTGCTGTCTGGAATCGTATATACAAAGTTATAGATGTTGTTTGTGTTTTGTTTCGAAAGAACATTACCTAAACACATCCTAAACTATAGTTTTGATGGGAAACTAAAATTTTACATTACTTCTTTACCAAAAAGACCGTGTTTTCTTGTTCAGACTCAACCGAATACAGCAACAATAAACTTCAAACCCCACCTAACCATTGTTATATTAAATTTAACGCGTGCTTAGGTCCAGGTGGATGCTACCTTAATATTTTTTTAAATGCCTACAGCACTCAGGGATAACTTAGCTTCCTACTAGTGAAAGAATTTCCAGAATTGGTTCAGCAGTTCGGGAGGATCACATCCACACTCATTACCTCTTTATGATATTGATTTAAGTATTTAACTACGATGTAGATCTACTTAAACCTAATGTTGTAAAGAGATCAGTGTACCTCTGAATTTCGACAAGTTCAATACTTCGAGAAAACGTAGTTCGACTCGACAACTCATTGCTTCGACAGAACATGTATCCGACAAGAATTACTCCCACAGAACGTAGCAGAGTATGTAGTCAGAGCAAAGTCACGATATGTGCGCGAAGCGAGGAGGAGTGTTAGCTTGAATGGTGACCACACAAACCCAGAATTAAGAGAGAATTAAGATTAAGATAAGGATATATAACGCAGCACTTTTGGGATAAAATTCGAAGCAATGACTGTCGAACTATGCTTTTTTCGAAGTAAGCGACTAGTCGAATTTCAGAGTTACACGCACGGAGATACGTTTATATCATTTGTTACGACATAATTATATTTAATTTGTACAACCGACTAAAATGTAATATAAGCGTACGTAAATATATAACGGGATTATTATGCTTGCACTTACTAAAATTTATAAAAGGCTAGCTTTATCAGCATGCATGTTGCGTACTCGTCGCCCACCAGACGCATATCCTCACGTATTGAGCAGGTGCGAAATTACATGGTGCTGCTTTTTGAACGAAGTTTTATTTGTGTACATGTATGAAGTATTGACTCATCCACAAAAGCCACAAAACAAGACTTACAAGTATGTAGTATTTGGCAGTATTTGTGGTAGTGGTCATCAGGTCATGGACTCAGTTGGAACAGTATCTTAGTACCTAGTACGTTGTCGTTAGACTCACACTACGGAAGTTATCAAATCCTAAGACCATCTTACAAAAGTTGGCCTTGTTGGCCTGTTCTTACGCGTTACACACCCATGACTGTTGTAGTTCCCAGCGACCCAGATCTTCAGAGAAAGTTCTGTGTAGCACACAACACTACCCTCTCGCCACCAAGATAAATAACTATAGTGCCATTCGCTCAGTAATTTCACCAGTTACCATAATAACCATAAGGCGCTGCAAGAGCAAACTTTAAGGTATTTGAGGGGGTGAAGCACTGGCCTGTAACAGTAACAAGCGCGCGTCTGTAAACACGGTAACTTTATCGCGTTTTTTATTTGTTTAAAAATAAAAGAAGCCAGAGATGGTTCTTTAATTTAATAAATTAGGTACTTTTTTCTAATCACAAAAATAGTAATTGTCCCTCAAAATATTGAGAAATGCGATACGAAAGATTTTTTTCTGATGTTTTATTTGCGATTTTTTCATATTCGAAAACAGGCGCATGTATTTGTTTCGTTAATGCAAATACAGAACTATTTAATTCGACCCTCTAATCTAACACACGGGTGAACATTTTGGATAAAAATTAGATCATTCCAGATTGCTACTCGTAATATGCAAGTTGCATACGACTATCTTTGTCTGTACCCTAATTCAGAACCTCAGGACTAGCTGTCGACCGTTTCGGTAATACGTAAATGTTTAGTACAAATATACGTCCTAAATGCAACACAATATTACCATCATTGGTTATTATTGCAAACGGTGTATTAACGTGATAGTAAACTTACTCATGATCACAGGCAATTTATTGGGATAAGTTTATTTATATGTAAGGAAATACAGGCGAGGTATTGGGATACAACACACGGTAAATAACCTGTTTGTTACGCTAACTTACGGCCGATTCCAATGTCTATCTATCGCACGTTTACCTTACTAGATATAGATATTTGACACTATCAGTATGGCCGTTATCTTAAATTTCTATCAGTAGTAAGGTAAACTGTGGATATAGTTATATTATTGGGATCCCCCATAATTGGTTAAACTGAGTGAGTGATCGTGATAGTTCAAAAACTAGTATTACATAGATATGGTATACAAATACTAGATATTGGAATGATTTCTTAGGCTTTTATTAGCTGAAATCTCGACATATTCTGAATAATTTGGAAACTTGCGATTTGGGTTTAATACCTGATAGACTAAACTCGATTCGGTTTAGTCATCATATAAATCTGAATCTGTGATAGTCTGCCGAATGGAAAAATGATCGAACTGCGCAACGCAAGTAACATTACGGTTTTAAAAAGGCAAGGCAAATCTACACCACTGTGGTGGCAGAATCAGTAACTGCATTCGTGTAGTTGCAGAGGCATAGCCAGAAAGCGAATGATGAATAGAACGATATCGTATCATATTGATAGTTATCGACTAGTACCATGAGGTCACTATCGATTTCACTTATTTTATTCTATACTTCAGAATAGGACTTTTCAGTCATATTTTCTAAGTAAATATTTATTTTTATTGGTCGCTCCTGAACTGTTACAATTGAGGTAAGTATTCTAAAACAACTGTGTACGCATTAGTGGTTATTGGTGATAATTTTATTATGATGTGTAGAATCATATAGTTTATAATACAAAGTTCTCTTTCGCCCATTACACAATCTTTATTATTCCACAAATATGATTTTACATACACGTAAAATATTTTTTTTATTACAGAAAATATGTACCTCAATGAAAAATTATTCTTAAAAATATGCCGAAAGTTTGCCAAATGATACCTATATGAAAATAATAAAAGTACCTATATACTAAAATGGCTAGTTTAGTAAACCCCTAGTAATGGGAAAAGATCCCAAAGTACCCACTTACTGTAGCACTTAACACATAATTATATCTGCATATTTTTAATTATATGTTTGTCTATGATATCAACCAGTATTCTGTGGCATCCATCTCAAATACATTGCCAAATCCTTGAAAATTTAATGCTTTCTGTTCTACAGACCTAAAGATTCAACTTATTTTTTTCATGTCTTATTTGTTGCAATTATGTAGGCATGCAGTAATTCTGCTCATATGAGGTTTCTTGCGACCTCGCCCGACGACGCACGTATGCATTCACTGCATAACATAATATCATTAAATTTTATTTTTACATTTTCCCAATAGGAACTTCCTTGGTAGTGCTTGTTACTCGAAAATGGCAGATACATTTTGAGAACTGTTTCTGACCAATGAAGAGTTAAAATTCCGCTGAAAGTAACATAGTTATAACATAACACAGCAAAGGTAACTAACACGTTATGTGTGATGCGTCAATAGAAACGTAACTGCAGTTGAACTAAATTGCAATCGAACCGTAGCCGAACGGCAGCTTTTATGCGTATTCTTATTATGCTATTGGAAAACAGTCCAGCTGCAGTTACGTTTCTGTTGACGCCAGCGATCGATCAAAACTTTAAACTTAATCTGCTAACTCGATAGATATCACGATCGCGTTGTTAACTCATATTCATTAGTGTCCAATACATATTTATTATAAAGTAGCGTTTGAGTTACGTCCGCGTGATGCTATACGTTTCAATTTGTCTATAGAAATAGTATATAGAATGGCTTTTTGGGTAATTATCGAACGACAACAAGATTTGAACTGCAGTTGCAGCAGGATAGATTTTTGACCTTTGTGAAATAACAGAATTAGCCTCCTGGTATGTGAAAACTAGAAAAATACATCTTTAGTAGATCTTTTCGGGATATAAGGCCACGTTATGACACAAGCCACATACTAAGTAAAAAAGCTTTAATTCTTAGAAAATATGGAGGTTAACCTCGCCCTTTTGCCTTCACGACACGGTTCGACGGAGAGTGCAGTAATATCAAATTACAGGTAATAATAGTCAGTATTGAGTTATTATTTATAATCATCGTAATGACTACAGTAGGTAATTGAAGTAAACGAAAGACGATTGAACAATCGACCTAAGATGATCATTTATTGATCAAATTAGAGCGTTCTGATGTCGTTTCATCATCGCCGTTTATAATTGTCGTCCGTCGATTCATCATAGTATAATTTTGCGAAATGATTTTGCTGTACTTTCGAGTAATTGCAGAAAATTCAAACACATAAGAAGATCAAGCTATGCATAAAACTTATGTTATAGTTATGTTATTAGTATAATTAAATAAGATTTTAATTATAAGATTTATTGAATTAAGACAAGATTACTTTGTTTAGCGATATACCTATCTATCTTCTATATATATATATAAAAATTAACACTTGGCAGAAAGTTCTTACATTAAAAAAATTAAGAAATGATGGGACGTTATGGCGAGGCCGAAGGTAGAGTCTACTACGCGAACGATCGCGGGCAGTCGCTAGTATAAAAATAAAAATGAAACCCTATTTCCCTTTGTCACGCCGTAACTCGAGAACGACTTCACAGATTTCAATGAAGCACGAATGAACGAATTGCATTGGCATGAAATTTTTCGTCATCATTATCATTCATCACCACGCAGGTGAAACCGCGGGGCGCAGATAGTTCATAATAAATACAACACCGAGCACTTTATTTTAGTTTCCTTGGAAACATTATCGACTGATGCAAGAGCCCTTTCCTCCCGTTACAGAAAACGTGATCAAATTTTTGATTATTTTCGAGAACCTTTTAAACCAAATTTACGAAATTTGACTCAGTTCATCGATTTTAAGCAATTCCAATCCCAACTTTGTTGGTTTAGGAACAATGTTTCATATTGAAGAGTTTTCATCGAATATTAACGTAGTTAATTAAATCAAATTACTCTCTATCGATCTAAAATCGATCTAAGTGACTTAGATCCTAAGGCCCACTTGCACGTTTGCTCGGGTTGAATAAATAAGTCTAGCGTATTGTCTCGTGTCATTTCGTCCAAAGAGTACATTATACAGCAGAATGTAACCTCAATTCCTTTCGAGTTAGGTATAGACTTAACCCTCCCACATTGCTGGGTTAAATATCAAAAAATAACCTTAAATTTACTTCTAACCTTTAATGATGCAAGATAAATTAATTATAAAACCCCGTTTTAGCAGTTGACTCTGAGTTATTGAAGCTACGAGTAACTCTGGAACGTGCAAGTGGGCCTTAGAGTATACATAACGATAGAGCGCGCCTTAGTAAGTATGAACCGAAAGCACAAGTATGAACAGCACAGTCGCTCAACAATACGAGTAATATTGAGATGTGACGGTGAAATGTGCGGCGCCAGGGTGTAAAAACGATACGTGAGAGCAAAATAAAAGGAATTGTAACTTATTTTCATCGGTAAGTAGTATAATGATCTAATAAAGCGCTACACAATAGACATGTTTGTATATAACATCTGCTTACTATCGGCACAAACGGGCCGGAGCGATACGCGCGCTTTATAGTTTATGTATACTCTATGCTTAGATCCCAAAAGCAGTGACTCTAAAATTAATATTTGATAGATCAACAGCGTACATAATGGAAGACATTCGGTAAAACTCAGTTGGGAACTGGTTTTTACTGAATGATCTTTCTAACCTGCTACTCTCAAATATTCCTCGAGTAACACCTTTCTTCGAGAAAAAGGAGTATGCTGAAAATCAGCCTTGCATAGATCAAGTGTCTACGCAGCACAGTGCTGAGCATACCCCTATTGCCTAAGAATAAAATATTTAGTGTTGTTTTATAAATGTACTTTGTTGGTGGCAATAAAAAATAAAAATAAAAAATACTAACAGATTTCTAAAAGTTTTTTTTCATTATTATCTTTCTATATTATATATGGATCATTCGAATAATTCGATTATTGTACATCCACTCTGTGTTAATGCGCAAAAGTGTAGGGTGTTTTTATGTTTGCAAAATCAGTAAGTTTGACTGTGGAAATTATTTTTTCACATATCTAATGTTGCATTTTTAGTTTACTAATCGAACCTAGAGCATTTTTTTACCACACACGTTGGAGTTCCTGGAAAAGTAGGTTGATTTCTGTGAAAACTATTGTATTATTGGCCAAATATGGCGAATCGCGAGTCAACGGGTTAAAAAGGTAACAAGGGGTAATATTTATGTGTTTGAAAAACTTTGTTAATGACTCCTGTTTACGCTTAAAGCAAAAGTTTAATGATTGAAACTAACGTCAAAGCATGCGTAAGGGTTAACCAGTAATTTTGCATGATAATTAAGTAGTAAATCGCTAGTAAATTAAAAAACATCTGCTACCGTATTCTAAACTGAACAATTAATATGTTTACGGTATCGGCACTGTTATAATAGTTCATATTATGTGCTGGTACCGTTTAAGTGCTTAAAAGCGTGTCGTAAGTACTTAATTAAGAACATAATGCTGTGCACATTACTAGCATAGACGTTTCTCTGGGCTAAAATATTAGAGGGGCTATTTTAAATACTTATTAAGGCACGGTCCAATCCTAATTTTAAAACAATTTACGGTGCTTTACATAAGGTTGAGAATTGCTTACCAGAATGGACGGTTTAATGCTAAAATTCAATCGAATACGTGGTAATACTTTTTATATTTATTTCTTACAATCAAATGATTAAATTTTAATGATAACAGTGTCCATAGTTCACTAGTAAATTTCATTGGGAAGTCGAATATGATACATTTATATGATATATTATTGAAATATATTTGCCCGTAATTAAATAAAAATGCTTTTTCCCACGAAGCACGTAAGAAAAATTGCAAAATTTAGGGAATGTTGCCGAATTTTTTCTATCGAGCCAAGTTTGCTCAATCGTGTATTGGCTCCCATCCTTCATAAGGACGTATATTCAATTTACACTACGTTTTTTTTGAACTTCGGTTCTTAGGTTTAAGCGTCGAAAAACGAAGTTTTCGCGAAGTCGAATCATGACTTTTGGAACTCATTTCGCCTTAAAGACTAGCGGTTTGCGGTTTCACCAGCGTGGTAATAGATGATGATGATGATGATGTATGAAATCTTCTAGAGATTTCAATAGGTATGTTACTACCTAGTAGTGTAATAACACATTGCTTAAAAACTAGTTAGTATGAATATTCACTAAGTAGGTAGTACATATAATGGTCTGTGACATTCACTTTCTTATGGTTGTTGGGAGATCCATGGGTGAAGGTTTCCTCCAATTTCTACCCAAATTCTGTATTTAATGCTGTTTTCATACAATTTCTCCAAGCAATTTGGATTAGATGAATATAGCGTTATGTTACTCAGGCATAACGAAGTTTTCTTCTGGTATATATACAATGATATCAAACACTTTGACGACAATATTCTTTGACTTGTAACAACTTGTGTGCATTTTGATTATCGTTGTATACAATGATATCAAACACTTTGACGACAATATTCTTTGACTTGTAACAACTTGTGTGCACTTTGATTATCGTTGTATACAATGATATCAAACACTTTGACGACAATATTCTTTGACTTGTAACAACTTGTGTGCACTTTGATTATCGTTGTATACAATGATATCAAACACTTTGACGACAATATTCTTTAACTTGTAACAACTTGTGTGCATTTTGATTATCAGTGTATACAATGATATCAAACACTTTGACGACAATATTCTTTAACTTGTAACAACTTGTGTGCATTTTGATTATCAGTGTATACAATGATATCAAACACTTTGACGACAATATTCTTTAACTTGTAACAACTTCTGTGAATTTTGATTATCGTTGTATACAATTATATCAAAAACGTTGTCTACAATTTCTGACAAGGAATATTTAACAAGGCATACATCCTTGCAAACATCACATATAGCAGTATATTCAGCCTCAGTGCTAGACAATGCAGTGCACCGCTGCTTTCTTGCATACTTCCCAGTTAATGACACTATTGTATATAGCAAAAAAATCAATCAATCAATAAATTCAGCCTTAAGTATTATTTCTTATATCCACGGTAGTATTATTTATTATATCTTATATCCTTATAACACACGGTCCACGTTGGTGTCGATTCTGTAAGCATTCTCTTAACTAAAGATCTCTAAATTATGGCAGTACTTATTTTGTTTAGGCTAAAATGTATAACACTTTTGAATGACAACACTAAAATTAGATATTTCTCTTCAATTGTGGGCATACTTTAGACAGTTTAGTCGTCAACGTAACGATTTGGTGCTCGCTAAACTAACTAAAAATAACCCAAAATTGAATAGAACAATCCTATTTTTAGAAGTGTCATTCGAAGTGTTAAATGATTTTGGATTTTATTGTTAACAGAATACGGACCACCATAATAAATTTTAGTTCGGTAGTTTAGTTTAGGTTTTTTGAACAAGTGAATCGCTATCATTTTATTTTGAATATGGCCATGTTTAGTTTACAAATCGTAATCGTAAATCGTAAAATTGCCAGTAGTACCTGTAGCATGCTCCTAGTTTTCATTTGTAACAACATTGCGTGGTATCATAACCTAATCGAAAAACATATCCATAACCGTCGTAACATCAAAACCTAACGAAACTCCGAGACAGCGTCTCTCATGAAGTGTTGGCAGTGTCACGACTAGGGATTGCAATCCGGTATCATTTTCAATCCGGCCGGATTTTACCGGATTGACGCAAATCCGGCCGGATCCGGCCGGATTGTTAATTTATTTACGGCCTGGTATTTAATGATAGTTTTTCAATTTTAAATGAAAGTGCGGTAAGGGAAAGTAATATATTTTGACTTTTAATAATTAAAAGAAAAATAAAACACGTATTTATGGAGAATAAAAATAGTTTTTATTATTTTTATTTGGTATTATTTGAAAGTTGTACTATGAGTACTAAACAAAATTATAAAACTCTTCTTCATAATAAAATAATCAGTCTACTTAAGTAATAATAACGTTAATAATCTACATAGATTTAACAACCAGTCTTTAAAATTTGTACTTCAAAACTCAACTTTAGTCATTCTTAACCCTAGCAAACAATTAAACAAGAAACATTTATTTGCTGCAATGCAAAATGCATGTGAATATTATTTCTGTGTCTGAAAAAACGATCTTAGGAAGCATATTGTATTGATTGTACTGTCTACAAAAAATACTAATAGTACTACAAATGTAGCCTGCGGCTGAAAAGGCCCGTTCTGCCTCAACACTTGTAGGCCTAATCGCCATTAAGAAATTGTAAATTAGCGATAAATATTTTAATAGTAAGAGGTTAATAGTAGGTAATTAGGTAGACAAACAATACAACTAGCTAACTTAGCCCATTTAATAATTCAAATACCTATCTAGATTATTCCATGTTTTTCCGTCACATAATCACGATTTGATAGAAGGTAATTAGGTAAATAAAGTGTTTGTCAACTTACGCTTAATCTCGACACAAATCAAATCAATCACAAACACACACACACTTTTGTGTCAAAGGTCTAGTGACGACTGACAAGCGCAGAGCGGGCCAGGGGTGACGGGGGCACGTCAAGCGATCTGGCAACATCGCGCGCGTCGTTGCAGTATGGCGTGTAATTCGATTTTTGATTTTCCTTTCGCGGTTTTTATGCTTTACCGGATCCGGTGCCGGATCCGGCCCTGACCCACCGGATCCGGTAGGCTCAAAAACCCGCCGGATCCGGCGGATTACCGGATCCGCCGGACCGGATTGCAATCCCTAGTCACGACACTCAGGCAGCTGCAAATATTTCGCATACGACAGCTCGGACAAGATTGGCGATTTCGTCAGGCGGGCGATGAAAACATCCGAATATCGAATCATACAGTATAATCTCAAAATGGTGATAAAAGACCGAAATGAGGAGATCGTGAAGGCTTTGTAAAAAAAACAGGGCAAAGGCGTGAACTGGAGGCCGGTACTTCTGGCCCATAGCGTACACTTAAGTATTAAATTTAGAAATTTTGTTCACTAGCAATAAGATTTACGCATTTAAAAAAAAAGGAATCACTTTCGTTTTAAAGCAATTTCCACCACAGCTTAAGAATATGCAATGTGATGATACGTAGTATATTATAGTTTGTGATGTGATGTTTGGAGAACGAAACTCCATTAAAAATATCATAAAAAAAAAACAAATTTAAAAAGGTACGGACCAAAGAGTCTGTAGTGTGGACCAATAAAAAACATCATAACCTAATGGAAAGATCTGACTTACGTATGTTAGTGTTTCCCATTTTTCACATTAAAAACCACGTTAGTTTTCAAATATAATCGAATAACTTTTATTGCTCAAATGTATATTTACATAACTATAGGTAAATAAAATTTTTTTTACCTGTTCTATTATTTTATAGTGTCAATTTTAGTAGTAATATCAAAAACTATAGTAGAAGAAACATTTAGTGACGCTTCCGCTGAAAACAATGCTTATGGCCGAGTTGCGGATAGGAGATATTCTCTGATTATGGCATGCAAAAAAAATATTACCAACACCTTATAATAAATATTACCTACTTCGTCTATTCTTTTATTACTTCGTCTTCTATCTAGTTCCAGCTGATTTGATTCATAAAACCCTATAAACGGTCGAGTGTGACTATAATTTTGTGTAACACTCTCCAGTGTTGTTGCACGTAGGTCCATCGTATTTATAACTTATACAGTGTTCAGTAATGAGTAGATAATACTTTACCTGCGGGCAGAGAGGGTCACTGCTAACCAAATAAAAAAATATATATTCAGTGAAAGTGCCACGGTATTCGAGATATTTGTCATTTTCTAAATCTTAGGAAAAATCACACCCTTGGTCGCTATTTTCAATCCTGTGACCTGCATTCTCAAAATTTCGTTAACTATCTCTTTAACTAGATCCATAAAAGATAAGGACAGTACCTCTGGCGCATGGGCCGCTATCAGTTTCCAAGAATTATTAATAGATTTAGCAGTAAAACGCAGTGACGCAAACAAAATAAAACAATTGTATGAATTTAGAACTTGAAATTTTCAACTTTGGTGCATTTTATGAGCTAATATCAGTTACTGGTGATCAAAATGTAACGTGTTATGCCATTTTAGGACCGTAGGCAAGTATTAAGAATGATGGGCACTTGGGTGGTCATACATTTTTTTTCACCACAGGAGCTCCAAACTCACGCACTAGTTTTTCTCCTTGAAAATGTTTGATAAAAAATATTAAATGACAAAAAATTTACGATGCGACACAAGTGAATGTTTGAATTTGATAGCGAACTTATCCGAGATTACATTGCAAAAAACAGACACAGAAAATTTCGAGAATGCAGGTCACAGGATTGAAAATAGTGACCAAGGGTGTGATTTTTCCTAAAATCTGGAAAATGTCAAATATCACGAATACCGTGGCACTTTCACTGAACATATTTTTTTTATTTGGTTAGCCGTGACCCTCTGACCGCAGGTAAAGTATTATCTACTCATTAGTGAACATCCTGTATAATGTACACGACTATCGCCTGTCGTTATTACTCAATTAAATTAATGACTATCCTCATTATGACTAAAGCATTATTAAATATCCAGATCACTTAGCAAATGCCATTCGATTGAGCAATCAAATCTTATAATATTACTGCTACGTAAACATCGCAAGATATACGTCGTCGTATGGAACTTGCATTGTTCAACATTTTCCCACGTTTGACCAGTGCTCGCTTTGGCATTATTAAACTGACCACTTATCTCACTCATATCAAACATTGCATAATTATGTAAATGTTCAATTTGACATTGACATTACTTGTTATTACATATTACACTACTCCCACGTCTGAATTAGTTTGCATTTTGGTCAGGGTAGCCAAAAATGATTTTTTATTTCAATCAATAAAATTGTTTTTTTATCGTGTTTTTTTTATTAGTTTGTTTCAATCTTTGTCCTAGTTTTTCTTTTGTTTTTGAAAATACATATGAAATAAGTATGATATCTTCTGCTTTTAATAATAAAGCATTTTAATTTTTTTTTAATATTATTACTTTCTCCTATTATAACTTACGCTTCTATCGTACTTTGCATTAACATTGTTTTCGACTTTACACTTGTTTAATATGCACTGCCAGCGTTTAATTAATTCATTTTACCGGATTTTGAATTAAATCAGGGATTTTTATTAGAAAATGTTTACAATAAACTCGCGATTTAAATCATGATTTAAATTTACTTGATTTAAATCTTGCATCCCTGCTTTTAACAGTTCTCCCGATTTTTTTGTTGTCATAATTCATTTTTATTTATATTTTTTTATAATATATATTTGGGAAAGCGCAAGGAACTATAATCAAGAGAGGTTGTTCATTTTTAAATGTTATTTAAATTACGTTTTGGTCATTAATTATATCTATTTACTTACACCTGGCAACACTCTGTGGGCCTAGCACGAATAACTGCGTAAGTGTAACATAACGTGTCGTTCACGTGAAACAGCACATACTGTCATTTATCTAGGGCAACTGTGACACAGATAACTCACAGTTTGTCCGCCGAAGTGTGACGCGTTGACGTTTGCGATATGAATACTTTTTCACAAATTGTTTGTGCTTCGGCTTCTGATGTATTACCAACATTTAAAATCCCCTGAGGGCCTTCAGGCTATTTATGAATTGAACCTGGCTGCGAGTCCTAGTGATATAAGATTATTTTATTACTTAATTGAAATCCATTTGAACATAGTTTATAGCTCAAAGGATTTGTAGTGAATGGAGTTTGTGATTTTCATGTTTTGATAATGTATGAAAACCTCGTTATAAAATATTTTCATATATTCGTACCATCCTTCATTTAAGCCGTGAACGGGTTGAATTTCAAAGAATTACAAGTTCTCCATTATATTATTTACGTGTAAAATATAACATCAAAAAGTATTTTTAGCGTAGTGAGGGGTGCTGACTGACGATATAGGTATACCCTTTGGTGCGCCCCATTAAACCATTGTTACAAGGGTATGAAATTACCAAAAGGTAACTCAATCCACGTGCTTCAACACGTTGTACGGAATCCGCCATGTATATTAGCCAAGTGTATTACACGTAATTAATTAGGAACGTGATATTGTACATCTCACAACAGTTGCCAGATATGTTATTACTAATTAGTACATTAAGGTGCTGTCAATTCATGACGCTGATAAAATGAGGGTTTTAAAGCAGATTATCTCATAAGCAGCGGTTTAGTTAAAATTACAAAAAAATATATGACATTTCTAAGACTTTTTAAGTACACATTGACGGAATTAAAAACATTTTTCAAGATACTAGAGTACAATAAAAAAAATCAAACATACCACTTAATTTCACCGTTAAAACAGTGTTTCTCTTTATTTACTATTGTATTTGTCATGAAACACATACTTATCATAAAATAGCAATTTTGAATGCAACATTTGCCGATAATTTTATTATATTTTTAATTTTATTTATTTATTATTTACCTAAGTGGCGTGCAATTGGTGAGGCGTATGTCCAGCAGTGGACTGCTACAGGCTGATGATGATGATGATGACCGATAATTTTTATATTTACTTAATAGTGAACATCATTTAGCCTCAAGACAAGAATATTTGACCAATGTGTGTTATCAGTGATGACTATGGCACTGAAACATGGTCTCTTACTATGAGCCTCATAAGCAAGCACAAAGTCGCACAACGAGCTCAGGAGAGGGCTATGCTCGGGGTTTCTCTACGTGATCGAATCAGAAATGAGGAGATCCGTAGACGAACTAAAGTCACCGACATAGCCCAGAAGATAAGCCAGTTGATGTGGCAGTGGGCAGGCCACATAACGCGCAGAACAGATGGCCGATGGGGCCGAAAGGCTTTAGAGTGGAGACCACGGACCGGCAAGCGCAGCGTAGGTCGTTCACTGACAAGGTGGACTGACGACTTGATAAAGGTAGCAGGACGACGTTGGATGCAGGCCGCTTTCAACCGGTCCTTTGGGAAATTTGTGGGACAGGCATATGTTCAGCAGTGGACGTCCTACGGCTGAGATGATGATGATTATTTTTTTAAGATTTTGCGCTGGCTTGATTTCAAGTGAAAGAAATTTTACGTAGCCAAGCGTTGAACTGACATCGCCTTAAGGATCATATTCACAAGTCAAACATCTGTCGTGCGATTATTTTACTAGGTATTTTCATCAACACCTTGAATTAATTCCATGTGCGGAGGTTTTTCTTCCGGTGCCCTTCTACTCCTGGAAGTCTAATATTTCTCTAACTCGCGCCTTGCGAAATACCTGTTCTACATGCATTATAATATTCGTAATATACATCAAATGTAGACAAAGAAAGCTGTCTAATAAATAAGAAGTTACAATTGATGCTGGCTACATAAATGACTAGGAACTTAGCTTTCAAAGTAAACACAGAAGTCTTTATTTGTTTAACACAAGTACTAGCCCCCCTCATAACTCAATACCATACCGCCTGCGGTAGTCTTCAACGTAGTTTGAATCTTAGTAACTTTATCGGCGTTTACCTAAGCCTGAAATTCGAAAAGCGTTTTATTATAGTGGTGTCATGATGAATATAGGATACTATGAGACCCTTCCGTTAGTTTTATTTAGCCAACAAATAGAGAACATTCCAAATGAGTAAATTTGCCCCGTAACTCTCCGAAATTTACAAGGCTTCTTTTGGAAAATTTGTACAAGAAATTTCAAGCCATTAACGAACAAGAAATGTAACATTTCACGTTTTCTCATTATGTGATAAACCTTATTACTTTCCGTTTCATCGGCACTGTTTAAAGGAGTTCTTTGTGTTCTTTGTGCGGGACAAACAACGATTTAAATTTAATTTCATAATAAGTTCTAGCGTTATTCGATCAACATTTCTTATTTTAATAAACCTTTGCAGGTAGGCAGAAAGTTTGCTATAGCCAAGTTTCGAGACTTTATTGTTCAAAGTACGTCTACCTTAAGTTTTAATACAAATAATTTAAACTTTAGGTACAAGCTTAGACTAAACGCAAAGTACATGATAAAAATCTAGATCTTCTAAAGTACACACACACTTCTTTATTTTTTGCGACTTCTTCGTTATCATTGGGGTATTCCGTTCCCACTCATGAGAATTAAACTGTCGCTTAAATAAAATGTGGAAATATCTTAAGATTGATTCCAGTGGTATGTAGCCTGGTGTGTATGTAAACTATCGGCTACCGAGAGATCTGTCTTTACAGATAGCTAAAGGGTAGTCCAAAGAAAATGTCTTGATCAGTGGCCCGGCATGAACATTTGCTAAAGAGTAACGTTATCGTATCTTTGACGTGTACAGTACAAACTATGAGTTATCTGTGCCACAGTTGTACTAGATAAATAATAGTTTGTACTGTATGCGTCAACAATACGTAAACGTTACACTTGAGCAAATGTTCGTGCTCGGGCCACTGTGTGTGTTACCAGTGATAAAACGTAGCACTGAAACGTGATCTTTTACTAGGGGCTGTGCTATGGGTTTTATAAGTTAAAATAAAATAAGCTCAAGAAGGACAACAAGGTATGGAGAGGACAATGCACAGGGTTCTTCTCCGACAGTCCAGTCAAGTTAGGATAAAGTATGGTCATAATTCTGATAGTTGTAGATTCTTCTGGAATCGTTAGAAAACACAGCTAGAAGTAAGTATCTCTCCGGTTTGCCCCGTTTCTAGCACCTACGGAAACATGTTAAATATTAGGTATAAACTTTAACAGGCCGTTAATCAAAAAATTCAAAGTTTGAATAGTTTATTGTATTTAAGAATACAGGCTTCCTTTATGTATAATGAATTACAATAAAAACGTCGTAGTACGGAATACTTGTAATTGTTTTTTTTTATAATTGCGGCTCAAGGAAAATTCTAAATTATGGTACAAACTTACTATTAGGTATCTGTAAGCATCATAAACGTTCAGTTAAATTTGCACCAATGTGCTACGGATTATCTTTTCTGCCGATTTTCAAAAAGGAGGATTTTCTCAAATCGACGTGTTTTATAATTTTTGCAGAGTAGTCCGATTCTAATAATTCTTTTTTTTTGTATATGTCTGAGCTAGTCCCTTTACAAATTTTATCAAATTCGGACAGTCGGTTTTTGAATTACAAGCTAGTACTTTAAAAGTGTTTCGCCTATCTCGATGACGTCAATTCCGATATCATCGAGATATGTGGAACACTTTTCAGTTAAGACGCGGTCCAACCCCAATTTTAAAATAATTTACGATGCTTTACGTAAGGTTGAAAATAGCTTGTTAGATTGGACGATGTAATGCGTAAATACGTTCATTTTGTACGTTTTCTTTATATTTTTCGATATAGGTACACTAACACAATTGAAAAAACTGCGGGTTATAACTTTAGTACTAAACGTTGGCTAAGTATTACCTAAAAAAAATATAGTGTTATCGCTGAAAATTCTGAGAATTTGGACATGAAAGTTTATTTTTGTGGACCTATTCAAGATTTTTTTTCTGCTGAAAGAGAGTTATATTTATGAATTCTTTTCGGTTATTACTCTTTTCCTATTCCTTTTCTAACCTTTGTTTTTTTTTTCATAATATACTATAGATCTGTTTCGTTACTATAGGTGTTTAAAAATCATACTTTTTCTTTAATCAGGGTACGAGCGCGCCTTAATGGTTAAATCTAAATTCTTGCTATCTAAACTCACTGGGCTGGTTTTGATTATTTTACTTTAGAGTTTGGATTAAAGTTTGGTGCTTGTATTGTGTAATCCTTCTATATGTACAAGTGACCAAACACAAAAAAAGCTAAAATAGCTTTTATAAAAATATATTATGTTACTTCATAGCGGTAAAAAGCTTTAACATTTTGGGATTAACTAAACATAAGGACAAGCTGGTATTCAATGATGCAACATAGATACCATATACAAATATTAGCCCTAGTTTCAAGGTCCGGGGACGAAATTGAGGAATATGTTTGGAGAAGACGTCGAACACGCGCTGACTAGATACTTATCTATGATCGCTAGTATTTCTTCGTAAGGCCTATATTCCAGAAGAATCCTGAGTTGTCGAGACTTGACAGTCAATGCCATACCAAATTTAATCAAATCAGTCATGGTTGCGATTCACTACTGAGAGCATTCCTCTGGAATAGGACCGTATGCGCCTTCCTGTTATCCCTTTAATTAAATATCTGAGCCGCTTCTACCAAAAATTATAAGCTCTTAATGAAAACAGGAAAATTTATGTCATGCGGTGTAATCTATTTTTGGAATCTCTGTGAATTTCAACTTCCTTTTTCAGTGTGCCGTTGACAGGGGCATCCTTTCATCTGTCTACGTGATATGAAAAACGTTTTGATCTAACTCTGAATTTTGGACTTTTGCGGTTTGATCGTAAAGTTTTTTTGGTTTTTTAGTCCAGGCTTTAGGGATCCGTAAGTTTAAATTCAACATCATTTATTCAATTTAGAGATCATAGGAAATCAATTTTTAATACAGTTGATCAAAAAGTGGCGTATTGCAGGGACGTATAGCGTTCGGGATGTGGGCTATTTACATAGGTACTCGTGCTTTTTTTTTACCTTTCCCGAACTCGTGCGTTCTCTTTCCCAACTGTCAAAATAATGTCTATTAAAAAGAAAAACCAACCATGGAGTTGTTACTAAAAAAAATCATAGAAGTTTTTATGATTCATGCAAATACGTATATTTCTAAAAAGAAGCTACTAATTTGTTTCAATATCAGATTTAATGATTTGATTGAATGAGTTAGGTTAGGTTTCATTTCATCTCAAATACATTTTCATATCATATCTATAAAAAATTCTACTGAAGACTTGGCTGTATGGGCATAGTTCCCTTTGCCTACCCAGAATGGGTGAAGAAAAAAAATCTCTGCTTATATTCTACGGTTGGCGCCATTTTCCAGAAATTTTCTTTGCGAGTTTATTCTATTAAATTGCTTCATTTTTTCGCAACTGTATTAAAAATAGTCGTTCAGTACACGTGCGGAACCGTCATTGCAACTTGTTCCGATTTGTCGGAACTCTTTGCAATGACAGCCTTTCCCCACTTGTAATGAAATATACTAATTAATAAACTGCTATAAACATCTAATGATGCATTCCAAATAAATAGATACAATACAGAGAAAAAGCGGCAATAAATTCGGGGCACTGGACGTTTGTACTACTACATAATATACATAACAATTCTTCTAGCTGGGTTCTACTTCTGGTTGGACTACAACTTTCTTGGAGTGAAGTACTCCAAGTATTTTTGTCTCCTAAATAACGGTTTGCACATCATCATCATCATCAGCCTGTAGCAGTCCACTGCTGGACATAGGCCTCTCCAATTGCACGCCACTTAGGTCTATCGGTTTGCACATAACATGCTGATTTAATTAATAAAATTTTTACAGCCTACTTTAATTTTCTTTCTATGAGCTATGTTGGTCGTTTGGGATTTAATTGTAAAAAACGTACGCAGTGCTTTATTGCCTTATTCTTAAAGTATAACACTGTCTCAAGGTACAGATGGTTACCTATCATTGTCGATTTCTTAAATTTCCGAATATTGTGTTACCTCATTTACACAAAACGTTCGACTTATTAATGTTTCTTTTTTCGTTGTTTCTTTTTACCAAAAACACGATCACTTGATTTGTAATTTTTATCTATTTACCAATGTAGCAAATTTCCACAAAACGTACATTATGATTCGAATTTCAGATTTCATACTTTTCCTATTAGGTTAGGTACTTACTCAAAGCAAAATACAATTGAGTAAGATTTTAATTTGATTTGTAATTGTGTGTGTTTGAGCCCTGGAGGCCTACTCCCGAGAATTGGCGGGTTTTTTAAGTGAAATACTCGTAGCACAAATACAGTTAAGTGTGATGAAAAACTTGTGTTTTTTTGTGGTGATTATAATACATACATTATAGATTTTAATGTTAGGAGTAGCCTCCTGGCGCTTCGCTGCACGCTTGCTTTCCTCGATCGGCTTGCGCTTTGTTGCGGTCACCAGCAACCAGCAACCTAACGCTCCCTCTTTTGCACTCGTTTCTCTCGTTGTTGTCCGTTGTTGTCCGGCGGCCGTTAGGTGTTACCTAAAATGTTGGTGAAAACGGCCATAAGATTCCCAAATAATAAATAAGATAATTATTAAGTATATATGAATGTCGCTCTAGAAGACTTTTACCTTTTCAATGTCATGTTTAACTTTGATGGAGTCAAGACTCTAAAGTTTTAGCCCGAGTAAGCATCTCGATCGACCGGTTTCGTGTTGTGTCGTATCCTTCCAGTATTAATCAGGTCAAAGGATTAAAGCCATCCAACAAACTTTGATTTTGTGAGGTTAAATTGTAAAGCGAGTCACTTGCGAAAAGTGAATCATATCGGTAACGTAAAACAATCGAATTCAGCACAAGCTATCATTTATCTAGTGTACCACTGTAGCAAAAATATCTGGTAGAAGAAGCACGACTTGTTATTCAATTTGGTACACGTTGACGACATTACCATATGAGATGTGATGAAAAGGTTTAGTAGTAAGCCATCACTTACGGCGTTATGAACATTTTTCGCAAGTATTCTTGTCGGGCTCTCTGTAATAAGTCTGGGAAATTTCGTACGTAACGAAGTTATTTATAGAGCGACAGTAGATTAAGTATTAAGAGTAATACAGCCTGAAATCTCACAAATGACGTATTCATACCTAGGAGTTACAGCACGAAATTGTAAATAAAACCCGGCGCACACTTAGCCAATCAATTGTCCATCGCTTGCCTCACCACTGAAGTTTTGGTAGAAGTTAAGGTAGAATTTGAAAATGTTGCCGGAACTTTTACCAAAGGAATACTTAATGTGGTTTCCCAAGTAAGTTTGTGTTGGGTATTTAAGTACCTGTTCGCTCTGTTTTGCATAAAATATGCTTTCCGGTCCTCTATCGCCTCTGAGAATCTTGAAAATTGCGTGCATACCAAATCGTCAACCTTTATATGAGTTTCTCACTAAATATAAGACTTCTTCACTCATTTTGATTTTAATATGTTGATAAAATTTTAATGTAACTAAGCCATCTTATTCTTGAAGTAATGGTTGTAACACGTGATGCAGAATATTGCCTTTTAGAATACAGTAGAAATATTAATGCTATATGGTATATCAGTCGTCTCAAACAGGATTATTAGTAAAGCTTAGTGTTAAGACGCGGTCCAACCCCAATTTTAAAATAATTTACGATTCTTTACGTAAGGTTGAAAATCGCTTGTTAGTTTGGACGATATAATGCGAAAATGCGTTAACTTTGTAGGTTTTCTTTATATTTTTCGATATATACTATTACAATTGAAAAAACTGCTGGTTATTACTTTAATACTATACGTTGGCTAAGTATTACCTAAAAAAAAGTATAGTGTTATCGCTGAAAATTCTGAGAGTTTGGACGTGAAAGTTTATTTTTGAGCACCTATTCAGGAATTTTTTTGCTGGAAGAGAGTTATATTTATGAATTTTATTCGGTTAGTACTCTTTTCCTATTACTTTTCTAACCTTGGTATTTTTTTTATAATATTCGATCGATCGATCTGTTTCGTTACACTAAGGCCTAATAAACGTTGCGTAAACCTATATTAGGCCTAACATGCTTTGTCTTGCTTTCACGCGTGACATTTACTGCAAGCGAAAAATTGACAGATAGATGTTTTAACTACTCCGGGTGTAAGCCATGTTTATTAATAAGGCCGTAGGTGTTTAAAAATTCTGCTTTTTCTTTAATCAGGGTACGAGCGCGCTTTAATAAGTTAATTATGTTCCCACAGCTCATACTTATATTAAATCTTTCTTCTCTGCTGCTGTTCATGTTTGATGACTAATTAAATGCTCTAACTCTTTTCTTTGTGGTCAAAAGAAATCTAACACTCCTCGCATCGATCGTCGTCGTACCTATATATGACTTTGCCTTAGACTAGTCATAGCCGCCGGAGGGCAGGAGTTTAGTGAAACGACATATCACTGACGATAAATTCGTATTTGGTCATATCAGTCGGTTCTTTTCGTAAGAAGACGTAATAAAAAAGAATATTCGACATCTACCGGAATTTGGTGACATATAGACTTGGGCGCTGGATTTGGAAAGAGCTGGACTTGGAAAGAGCTGGAGGAGGCCTTCGTGTCGCAAAAACACGCCAACACCCAATAACTAAATACAATTACTTAGTTAGATTGTTAAAATTATTAAGTATTTTACATAATAATATTGTATTTTACCTTAAGTTGAAAATTATGTAACTCTTATTTAGTTGACAATAAAGGCTTATTATTATTATTATAGTCTTGGGCGCATGGTGGTGAGCAGTGCAGTGCTAATGTCTTTCCGGTATGGTTTTGAGCTTAGAAGCTATCATTCAGCGTATAAAACGGTCCTCCCATAGCATAGGATACATTATACGCTGCAGTAAACTCTTTGTGAATGAGTTAAATGGTAAAACCGGCAAACACTCACGTCTATCATCTAGTTGTTATACTCCGACCGGTGTTCGGGCGCAGACTAGCGGCCCTCGCTGCTAGACCACGCTCTCCATGAGGATGGGCATCAGTACTGCCCGAACACCGGTCGGATTATAACGACTAGATGATAGACGTGAGTGTTGCCGGTTTTACCATTTAACTATGAGTTCTCACGGAAGTTTTTATCTTTGTGAATGAGTTCGTCCGGGGAAGGACTGCCACCTAGACTACCTATTTCTACCGCAAAGCAGTAATGTTCGTAAAACTGTGTTCTGGTTTGAATGGTATGGTAAGTCTCATGTGCCTATAATAAAATTAAAAGCACATGAGACTTAACAGCTTAATGTATCAGGGTTAAGGACGCAGTGCAGTTCGGCATTTGTGACGAAATGCATCTGTTCTAGGCAGAGGTTTTCACTTAACATCAGATGAGCCTCGTGCTTGTACCGTCTCCTTCTAACATAAACAATATGCTCAAAACTACATAGCTACCTGTTCTTAGGAATCTGACAGATCTAATTTAAAGTGATATATGAACATTGCATTGCAAGCAATGCTTTCAATGCAATGTTCCGCTCGACTGTTGAGCTGGTGTAATATCTAGCATAGTCTGTGTGTCTGCCATTGTCCTCCCACAGGTTAAATAACAGTATCTACATAACCTCCGCTCCCACGCCAGCTCGCCACGGCCCGATGCCTAGCTGTTGCATCTCCAAAGGTGAAAGGAAAAATATTCACCTTCGAACTTTTTAAAAGAGCAGAAATGTTTTGCTCCCTTTGTAGAGTTCCTTTTGTGTTTGGAATCTAGTAAAAATCGTTATTCGTTACGATTTTACCAAACCGTTGCTAGTAAATAATGTGCCTCTATTTAATCATTCTACGAAATAAATTGTAACTTTTTGATATTCAGCGTTCCGTGTTTGGAGACATAAAGCCTGTGTTTAATTTATGTCGTGACAAATTCCAGAGGTTAATGCCGACTCTACTTCGCTATAGCCAGTGTATTCACCCGCTAGATGCCACAAACCATTGATGTTCCCATCTACTGCATTCCCCAGCTTAATTGTTCCACATACTGAACCATAACATAATGACGTGCCACAGTTGAAGTTATAGTGACTACGTGACGTACTCATACCGTTGGCGACAACGAACTCTCGTCTCTAAAACCGTTTCATTTTATTTTTATAACTTCGGCTGGTTTTCAAATATCGTTCCAAAAAAGCATGTATTAGATTCCAGGGTTAACACACGGTCTAATAACCCTGAAATTAGAAGATTTAAAATGTGTAATAAATTTAAAAAACCTAACTGTTTGTTTTTGCGTCGCAGGGGTTAATGTTTTTAGATCATTCAATTGAAACCCGAAAGGATGTAAATTGCTCCTGTACTGATGCACAGCAGTAATTTAATCTGGAAGCTGTTCTCTCGATCGATTACGATTATAGCTACTCGTATGTCGATGAATGGAAAGACGGTTAAATAAAGATTATGGAAGAGAAGGCAGAGAATTCATACTCTCTGAGCAGCATTTTGGTAGTTTATTTTATTATATTATTATTATTTTATTTGGTGGTCAAAGTCATCTAACCGGTCGTGCAAACGCAGAGGGTGCAGGTTTAAATCCCCAGGCCATTAATATTTTTCTGACTAATTTGAAGAATTTTAATCTAAGTAACCCTTTGATAGTTTACCTACTTGTCTCATATCATAACGATACGAATACAATATTAGAATGTCCATGAGCTAATGATTTAGTACAGATATTTACTATCCCATTACCATGAATAACTACCTGACTTTAAACGTTTGAATGCCGCATGGTTGTCATAAATGCCAACCAAGGAATCGCTCTCATTGCATGTCAGTTTTTTTGTGAATACCTTACTGGCAAAAAGTGGGTGTTTTTGAAAGTCTGTCGATCCCCTCGGGGAGGTAAGGGCGAAATATTATGAATTAGAGTGAGTACTATGTTAATATTACATTCTTACATTGCTATAATAATATATATGTGTATATATATATATATATAATATAGGATGGTAATTAAACGATTGTGAAGCTGTGGCATATATTACCTTGTTTGAGCTGGCTTAAGGCAGACACGTTTAATAGTAGATTAGCAGCCAAGGGCTGTAAGGCATCAATTGCAGCCCGAGATATTTGCGAGGCCCGGATTTGATTAGGCCCGAGGCGCCTATAGTTCGATTATGCAAAAGTAAATAATTTTTGAGTTATCATGTTTTTTTGCTTTTTTCTTAATTCTTCCCATACCGTGATGATTAAAACAAAAGATTTATTAATGAAACTGGCGGGACTTTCTGGGACGCAAAGAGTTGATAAAAAATGCTTCATCTAAAATGTATTTAAAAAGTATTAAATTTAAATCTTATCTTCTGATTTATAAAAACTAAGTTAAACTAAGTTATACAGGGTGACTGGTTGAACACTTTACATATTGATATATAGTGCTCAGTACTCGATTCTCGTTCTAATTAAGAAAAAAAAATAGGTGCCTAATATTTACCTAATTTAACTTTAATTGTCTACTCAAAACAATAAACATGGTCACTCGCGGCGCGCGTGTAGTAATAAAATTTGCCTTAGCGCGGCAAGGTAAGTCGGGCGGCCGACGATCGCGGCATCCTTTGATTCCTGTGAACGCGGCGCGGGCGGCGCGGCCCTTTGGGTCATTAACCCCGTTCGGACGCAGCTTGATTCCTTTGAACGCGGCGCGGCGCTTTGGGTCATTAACCCCGTTCGGACGGTGTCCATAATTTTCGAGTTATAGCACATTCATAGAATGAAGGTTTCCTCTGTAGTTTAACGGTATTTTTTTAATTTTATTTTTTTAAACGTTTCATGTGACCATGAATTATCATGTCCTTGTTTATGTAAAGTGTTCAACCAGTCAGCCTGTATATCATTATTAAATGCGAACCGAAAGAACAATATTATTTTAATAATTTTTGAGATTTTTTTCACTAAAAACCTTGATATCAAAAATATTATGAAACTTGGCTTGCAGATTATTTTAAAAACATATTTGTTTTCTTAGCTGCTAACAATGCTAACAACCAATAATTATTTCAAAGAAACTGAACAAAAATGAACAAACCGGCTGCTTCCTAGCCGGAAATTATGATGGAACTAAACTTAAGGTCGCTGTTTGAATATCTTTACTTGTTTGTAAACAATTGCTTCTCCATGTATCGATCTATAGGCATACCATGTTCCTACTTCATTGCACTCCGAATTTGGCCCCGAATTATCATAGGCATTTATTTTCAGATTATAAAACGGTTTATAATCTGAGGAATTTATCATACATTTCTCACTAATGAAAATGAATGAAGGAATGCGTGAGAGTAAAAGAGGATATATACATATATTAATAATCGCGTTAAGGCCCCTAGTTTGATGCCCATTGAAATTGTATATATATGCCAACTTCGGAACTTTATTATATATAAAAATACCATAATTAAGAAAATTTTCAATATAAGCACTTTCTTTGAAATATACACGTTTTAATTGAACTATTTAATATAAAAAAAACTGTAATATATGAAGATATATATACATATTTGTTTTGGGGATTTCTTTCTATGTGCGATAGAATCCGATGCGGGAAAAAATCTCAAGAAACGATTCACAATCTATCAACAAATTAATATTCTAAAATACATCCAATGCTACACCCATCGTAAAAACGCCATCATACAAAGAAAGAAAAAGGTGACAAAACGGCGTAAAAGCGTCTCGCATGCAGTGGTGGCAGTCAGCTCACTGCATCTACCACACAGATGACACCTCAGACGCGATTGTCCGCTTCGTGCGACGGGCGACAGGGGCATCCCTAAAGACCATTACAGAATACAATGTTAAAATGGCAATGAAGGATAGAAATGAAGAGGTCGTGACATTCCTGCGATCGGTCTCGATGGCAGACTTTTCCTAAGAAGGAGGAAGTTTGCTGCGGCGCTATTTACCGACGATATTGATAAAATTTGGTAAACATATTGCTATTGCTAGGTTGTGAGTTACTGCGAAAAATTGCCTCTAATAAGACTCGCGAGGTCTACCTACTCTGTAGTATATACACACTGGCACTCCCATCCGCCGGTGCACTCGAACATAACTTCAAAGATACTGATTTGCGATATCCATAAAAGATTGTCTCATCTCGAAATAAAAAAATGCTACGCTTGCAAATATGATTAATTTAATCACACTTTAATATCAGTACCAACACGTATAAATCTACTTTGCTGGAATCGCCATTTGCCTCGCATCTCGCACACGTAACAAAGTCACGATCGAGCTTATTGAATGACGTCCTAATTTGGACGTGTTTAAGCTTGTATTGCGCCTGCCATGTTAACGTTGTTTTGTGTTTATTGGAGAGTATTTGTACCATATAAAATAAATTTCATCATCATCTCAGCCATAGAACGTCCACTGCTGAACATATGCCTCCCCCATAATTTTCCAAAAAGACCGGTTGAAAGCGGCCTGCATCCCACGTCGTCCCTTGTGTGATCTTTATCAGGTCGTCTGTCCACTGTGTCGGTGGACGACCTACGCTGCGCTTGCCGGTCCGTGGGCTTCACTCCAGAACCTTCCGGCCCCATCGGCCATCTGTTCTGCGTGCGCTATGTGCCCTGCCCACTGCCACTTTAACTGGCTAATCTTCTGGGCTATGTTGTGTGTGACTCTCGTTCTTCTACGGATCTCCTCATTTCTGATTCGATCACGTAGAGAAACCCCGAGCATAGCTCTCTCCAAAGCACGTTGTGCGACTTTGAGCTTACTTATGAGGCCCACAGTAAGAGACCATAAAATACTTTTCAACCAGATTATATTCTCAATCTTCATACTATAAAGTATACTATATATAATATATTTGATAATGTTGTGGGAGTTACGATAGCAGTTCGGTTTCCCTTTTTAATGCATGAGAAACTGGTTGCCTTAATGTATTCTTAAACCATGGGAGACAGGTTTTTGGTCTGCATCCCATCAGACGATGAGGTCATTTTTGGAACAAGACCGGTTATACTGTTCTATGGTTAAAATTGTTTGACAATAACCGCTGTTTGCTTATTGTTTGGCGGTTTTTACATTTTGAAATTAAAAGCTAGTGGCCAGCACGCATGTGCACGGTACGATGTCGGAGCGTGACATCATGTCATGATGTCGTGTCATAAAGCTCCAAAATCAGTCATATCCGAGCACAATGTACGACAATGCGATGCAGCATCCAACTTTTGATAATGTTGTCGCGGCTCATTTCGAGATTTGAACGTGCTCACTAGACATGCTCGTCCTACCCAAAATCCGTCTAAAGAAATAATGTTTCTGTTTTATTTTATTAAGGAGAAAACATCCCTAGTGTCGTTAATTTTTCGAGATCATCTTCGTTGATGTGTGTACCAATCGCGACTCATTCTCTTCGTGTAGTGCAGTGTGTTTGACACTAAGATAATTGAATCGTAATGTTTAAAAGACTGTAGTCATGGCATAAAGTATAGTCTGCAACTTTTGAATAAAACGGATTTTTATCTAGAGACATGAATCACTCGCATCGCCCAGGATTCTAACACTTTAATAACTCGCTGCTTTTGTGATTCAATCATCATGAATCCCTGCGGTCGTGATTCAGTCGTTAGAATCTTTCACTTGCGGGTGATGACCTATAACCCTCGCTTTAAATCCGTTCTTTATTTACTAATTGCATAAAATACTAATAATTGTAATAGGTTTATTCCTACCACATCTTGTCACAGTATCATTGACTGACTCATATGTTAAAACATGAACATATCATACACACCTTATACAGACGTGATGTTATAGTACGCCTTTACAACTCTGAATAGGTAGGCAGGTGTATAAACATATTTATATCGCAATTATATTTTAGGTATCATTCCTAAACTGTGCAAGATTATTGTCTTCTACCGAGCACGCAGTCCCATTACACTATTACTGATAGTTTATTTAACCACAAAGCTTATAAGATTTTATCCGACCGGGCAATTCATAGGAATTTTGCCTACCAATATAATATCAATTATTTTCCTATTCCTCAATTTGTATTCTCAAATCTTGAATAACCACCTATAGTGAGCGTCTATAGCGTGAGCTAGCATCGCGTTGCGTTGCGAACAATCTATCGTCAGAGGTATTTTGTTTATTTATGCAATATCGCTTAGCGAATAGCGGTTACTGTTAGATTTTTGGTAGGTAATGGACTTCCTGCCGCGCTTTCAAACGTACCAAGTAATTAGTATATATAAACCACGAAATTCCAAAAAAAAAACATAAGTATATACGTTTCCTTTTTTACTGTAGAGATCTACTCTATTAGAGAATCGTAGAAAAATACTGTGTGCTCTATTACTTCGAGTGGTTTCCGTTAATGGAGTACGTACGCGAGCGGCATTGGTGCAGAGAATTAATTCTATATAGACTATTCCCGCAGGGTGTGTATTGTGATATGTCCCGCTGGCTGACCACCCGTCCGGCTCCCATTACGTATATATATATGTCGTATTCGTCGGTATACACCACTCGGCCGACGCTTTGTACGGCGAACAACTCAATAACGCTATAATGGGATTCCAGCGGTGGTAAGCCACGCGAAACCGCCACCCAACCGGCCACTATACTGCAAATAAGTAAATACTGTTCGTTCATCAGACCTCCATTGTTTATGCAGCTCGTGACCTATAAACTTCAACAGCATCAGTAACTTCACGAACAGCTCAACGGTTAAGAACTTTTACTGTTAAACTTGACTTTAATCTGTTTTGCGCTAGTTTTCTAGCGTACCTTGAGATATAACAGAATCACTTTTGAAACGACTTAAGAGGATGCAAGAGCAAACTTTTAGGTATTTGAGGGGGTGAAGCATTGGCCGTGACAGGAACAAGCGCGCGCCTGTAAATAACATAAATTTTTCGCAGTTTTAATTTGTTTAAAATTAAAATAAGCCACAGTGGTAAAAATATAGATAGTTCTTTAATTTTATAAATTACCTTTTATCTGATTACAAAATATGTAGTAGTTATTGCTCAAAATATTAAGAAATGCGATACAAATGATTTTTTCTGTCGTTTTATTTGCGATTTTTTCTCCAAGATGCCAGATAGATATTGTACAATATTATTATATATGTCTTTTTTTAAACTCTTAACTGTGCACTGTAAATTTTTAAGTTTGTATTAGTAACTAGTATGACTAATTCACAGTATAATTTCTACTGTGTCTAAACTTACGACGAAAACATAGCATTTTACGGATCTTTGGCTTTGGGCAGCGCTTAAAGCGCTTCTATATCACTTGCCATAATGAAACTGGACTGAAATTTGGCTAATTAAAAAACTTAAAGTGCTAATACACGAAACAATCAACTGTTGTCCATTTGGATGGGAAACGGGAGCGGTTGCCATGACCCAATGGAAATCAAAGGTTGCCTGCTGACCACATGTTGCGTCATCTCTCAAAAATACATTGATTGGTAGTTCAATTACGTAGCACCACTAAGAGATATGAGCGAATGATTATTTTATGAATGTTCCTATTGGATGGTATGGCGGAACATCAGTTTGGGGAAGGTATCAGACGAATTATAATTGTTCATCTGTTCCCAACATTTAATGCAGGTATAAGTTAGCAAGCTTTGTAACATGGTCATCCTTTGCTATTTTGCTTTGATAGAGCTTGCAAAAATATGCGGCTACATACAAACGGTGTAACTGTTATACGAAAGTAACATTTGAAATTGCTTAGCGTACCTGTTCAATGAAATCCACTCCTACACGTATAGTCGAGTCAAAAACAATACGCGGATTGAATTTTAAACAACACTGATTCATTTGCTCGAAGCGACAAGTGCTTGTCGCCTCGAAGACTTGTAAGCAATGCCACAAACATTGCCTTGTTAAGTACCTATAGTATGCAAATACTAGTCCTACTAGACTACTATATATACTACTAAACTTGGACAGCAGTGTCCAAATTGTGATGTTTTTGGTATTATAAAATATAAGTAGGTACAAGTTATAGGTATTTGTCAACGTTAATTTTCCCAATGGCTGGCCTACATAATTAAGATTTCGGTTTTCATTAAGATCGTAACAGAAATCTTATCAGCAACACTTGTTTGTCCTAAACGCTGTAATACAAAACATGTACGAAAAATATAAGATGTCCTAGTTGTTTGTAAATCCGTTTAATAATAAATATTTCACAATGTCCCCGTAAACATCCTCAAAAAAAGTCAAATCCATTCTCTATCATCATTCCGGATTTAGTCACGAGAGATCATTACGGCTATTTCTTAAACAACACGTTGTTTGTATGTGTTATATAATCACATTTACCTTCGCTGTATAGAACAAACAGCAGGCCTAGACAAAAGCGGCCTTCTTATAAACGTTGCTTAAAATTAAATAACGTCACTTAGTACGGCGCAGAACATTTTTCCTTTGCGCAGTACTAAATAACGCCATTTAAAGTTAAGCAGCGTTTATAAGTAAGGCCGAAGATGTTTCTGTTATCGTTAACGCCATACGACAACTTCAAAATGTATCGCGTTGACTCTGGAAAAGTCACTTGACGTCGCGCTAAGTTCGTAGACACATTTTTGTCTGTAGCGTGTGCGGATACACGCCTGTTTGAATTGCAGGCCTAGTTGTCTAGGCCTGCAGTTCGGTAAACTCTAATTCATCCCCAACTATTAAAATCGATTTATGCTAATCCATACTAACATGCAAATTAGTAAATTCTTACGGCTTTTTCAATGTTCCACGACCGCAAGATGCAGATTAATTTCCCTTCGATCTCTTAGCCCACATAAATTGATTATGTATTTATAGTAACTTATATTATGTGTATATAATTTCTTGATTTTGTTCATAGTTACTTAGTTTTAATCTGTGGGTTTTGTAGCGGATATTAGGAGGTGATCTCAGCCACATGTTGAGTATTGCATCCGTCAATCACCTTCACTACATCCGTGCGATTCTCTAAGAGCAAACATCGTTGCATCTTTGACAACATCCGTGAAACAAATGACGAGATGACAAGAAACGTTGGAAAAACAACCTTATGTACAAGGGCGATATCTCATAAAGTATTTGACATCGGTGAGCTCGTTGACGAGCTCGTCAACGAATCATTACAGAATCGCACGGCAGGTTAGAGTCCGTGTTAGAGTTACTGGTTTTATTTAGGTACTAGCTGGTGCCCGCGACTACGTCTGCGCAGGTTTAGTACTTCGAGTAGGTTGTTATTTCTTCAAGGGCATATCTATCTTTATACCAAAATGTCATAAAATATGTACATGGTCCAATGTAATTGCTGTAATAGTATTACATAAGTAAAAAATAAATACTTAGTATATCAATCAGTAAATTAATTAATAATAAAATACAGGACTTACGTACAAAACTGTTATTATATTTCATCACCCTTGACGGTCGCCGAGCACGTCTAGTGTATCGAGCTGTCAAATTAACTTGGCTTTTGTTTGACTAAGCTATCAGAAATTGACACAAACTTTGACAGCTGTCATCATTGCGATCTTGACGTAGGCGGAGATCATATTATTTTGTCTATGCTGTGCCCAAGCTTTTTTGCCCAATATTACGCTTTTTCACCCTCTTGGTGATGGATGATGATGATGATGATGAAAAGTATCATATGTGTTAATCCAGCGCCTCATCTACCACCATACCAAATTTCATCAAAATTGCCTCCGCCGTTTTAGCGTGAAAGAGAAAGATCCACAAATCCATACTCACAAACTTTCGCGTTATAATATTAGTACGATTGTAATAAGTACTGTTTTGGCGTGATAACGTCTTATAAGTATGATTCATTGTCACGTTCCGCCTAAGCCGAGCGTGCAAGCGAGAGCGCAGAACAAGCGATAGACAGGCACGATCGGCCAAAGCGTTCTTGTCTTATGCCGATATCACGAAAAATTATCTTCCGTGAACCGACTTTACAGACAACATTTTATTTTTTAGATTTTGCATGTAATCGTTGGTCGCCAATAAGTAGGACTATTTGGAAGTAGGTACGTAAAATGTATTATGTGGTAGACGCATATCACTTTTCTATTTTAGCCGGTAGTAACAAATACTAACTGATTGTCAGTAGCCGTGTTTAATGGCCACGATTTCCACGAGTAGCACATTCTATACGAATATACAGGTGGTAAAACCACAGACCATACATATTGGTCTGTGGGAAAAACGAATGCCCCGCGGAGGTAAAGTACCTTAAATGTTGAAATTAGCAAATTTCACTTAAAGGAAACTTTTAAATTTTTTTATTCATAGAAATAAATACAACTGCATTTAATATGTTTCTTTAAATCCTTGCAATTTTTAGAGAAAAAATCACATCCTCGGACGGGATTTGAACTCGCATCTTCCGACAATCCGTGTCAGACGCCATGACCATCTAGGCCACCGAGCCTCGAGGTCCGAGCTTCGAATTATAACTCTATCTGATTTTAACCGTCTTACGGGGACGGAACGACATCTATGGAACAGTTTTGACAGCACTATCCAAATAAAAAAAATATATTTAAATCACTTGCCAGAGCCGGGAATCGGTCCCGCTACATGTAAAATTTAACAGCCTGCATTTTTATGATACCGGTCGAAAGGGTCAATCATAAAATACAAATTTCTCTCATAAACATTGGATTTAAAATTTTAGTAAGACCATTATATTCAATTGCAAACAAAAACTAGTCCTTGGTTTGGTCCATCTTGTATAAACTGAACTGAAATGTATAATGGCATATATAGAACACATTTTGTGTACACACAAAATTAAACCAAGACACGAATAATCTTATTTGGCTCAATAAAGGGGTCCTTCTTCATTTAACATAAAATCTTCTCCATTGAAAATTGATATTGATATTTATTTACCTTGATATTTCATTGACAGCTTACTGTCAATGCAACATTAAGGTAAATACGAGTAGATTATGCAGCTATGTAAGTCATATCATGATGATAAAAATGAGGGTTTTAAAAGCAGTTTATATCTCATAAGCAGCGATTTAATTAAAACAACAATAAATAATGTGCCATTTGTAAGACTTCTATGTACGTAGGCACTCATTGACAAAATTAAAAATATATTTTAACATACTAGAATACATTAAAAACAATTCAAACATAGCACTTAATTTCACCCTTATAACAGTTTTTCTCTTTAACTTGGACTGTTGTATTTGTATAAAAAAGCAATTTTTCATACACTAAAAAAAAATTATCAGTCAATGTAGGTATACTGACTGATTATTTTTTTATGAGAACAAATTATTTTTTATGAATTTTGTACGTTTTTACGAGATGCGCTTGCTTGATCTCAAGTAAAGGAAATTGAACGTAGCCAAGCGCTGAGCTGACTGCCCGAAGACAACCTTGTTGTAGCGCGCTCTGATATTAACTTTATTTAATTTTAAAGCGCTGCGACCGTGTCGCACTGCTGCTTTAGGCGGAACTAAATGATAGTTTTACGTATATAGACGGCTTTGTTTCTACTAATGTCAACGTAAAGAAGGAAGTTCAATACGTAACTGTAAAAGTACTTATATGTACAGTAAAACTGATCTTTAATATTGAAAGAGTAGTTGATCTTTAATTTTGTCGAAAATTATAGACACTGAAATACATACACGACATATTATCCCTATTTCCTCATAATAAGTTATGATATGCAAAGAGGAGAGAGAATGCAATGAATAATATTATATCATCTCTATTCCACAATACAGCGTACGGCGCGTAATACTAAAATAAATAAATAGGCATTTTAATTTAAATTTGAAATATACATGCAACTATTACCACTATACAATTAGGTACTATGCAAGATTTCGTGAAATAACAAGGCGAAGGCTGTCAAAGATTGGGGCGGGCAGATGTGATCATATAAGGGTTCCTTGTAGTACTATGGAAACCAAATTGGTCGTCGTTAAGCACATGTTTTAACCACACACGTTGCAGTTTCTGGAAAAGTAGGTTGATTTCTGCAAAATCTATTGTATTATTGGCCAAATATGGCGAATCGCGAGTCAACGGGTTAAAAACCAAGAAGTTAAAAAGTTCCATTAAAAAAATAGCAGGCATAAATTTGAGAATCCGGGATAAAATTGTTTTGTTCTATGGGACTGGAAAACGTCTATCGGGTAAGCTAGATCTCAGAAACAAGGTGTGTAGTACTACGGAATTTAAATTAGTTAAATGCTGCTCGTGGGTAAACGCATGTTTTGAAAACGGCTCCACTATTTATTTTCAAGATGTTGAATAAAGATTTATTAAAAATATTGCCGGGTAAAGTCGTGTTCTATGGGACTGGAAAACGTCTATCGGGTAAGCTAGTTTACAAATAAAGTAGGTAAATCAGTACCTACGAAGTTCCTTTGTAGTCACAGATCTCAGAAACAAGGTGTGTAGTACTACGGAATTTAAATTAGGTAAATGCTGCTCGTGGGTAAACGCATGTTTTGAAAACGGCTCGACTATTTATTTTCAAGATGTTGAATAAAGATTTATTAAAAATATTGCCGGGTAAAGTCGTGTTCTATGGGACTGGAAAACATATATCGGGTAAGCTAGTTTATGTATAAAGTAGGTGAATAAGTACCTACTCAATTCATTTGTAGTCGCAGATCACTGAAACAAGGTTTGTAGTACTACGGAATTTAAATCAAATGCTGCTCGTGGGGAAACGCATGTTTTGAAAACGGCTCGACTAATTTGCGCATTTATTTTCAAGATGTTGAATATAGATTTAAGTAGGTATTAAAAATATTGCCGGGTAAAGTCGGAGAATCCGGGATTAAAGTGTTTTTGTTCTATGGGACTGGAAAATGTATGTAGGGTAAGCTAGTTTATGTATAAAGTAGGTGAATAAGTAGCTACGAAATTCATTGGTAGTCACAGAAACAAGGTTTGTAGTACTACGGAACTTAAATTAAATACTGCTCGTGGGTAAACGCATGTTTTGAAAAAAAAATCGTTTTCAAGATGTTGAATATAGATTTATTAAGAAAATCCCGGGAAAGATGGCGAACCCGGGATTAAAGTGTTTTTGTTCTATGGGACTGGAAAATGTATGTAGGTTTGTAATACTATGGGTATTACAAACCTTGTTTCTGTGACTACCAATGAATTTCGTAGCTACTTATTCACCTACTTTATACATAAACTAGCTTACCCTACAACTACAACTTAAATTAAATACTTCTCGTGTAAACGCATGTTTTGAAAAAAAATCGTTTTCACGTTGTTGAATATAGATTTATTAAGAAAATCCCGGGAAAGATGGC
Source organism: Selenia dentaria (assembly GCA_917880725.1). NCBI lineage: Eukaryota > Metazoa > Arthropoda > Insecta > Lepidoptera > Geometridae > Selenia > Selenia dentaria. The sequence continues at coordinate 27,854,404 of OU862883.1, read as the reverse complement.
GAACCCGGGATTAAAGTGTTTTTGTTCTATGGGACTGGAAAATGTATGTAGGTTTGTAATACTACGGGTATTACAAACCTTGTTTCTGTGACTACCAATGAATTTCGTAGCTACTTATTCACCTACTTTATACATAAACTAGCTTACCCTACAACTACAACTTAAATTAAATACTTCTCGTGTAAACGCATGTTTTGAAAAAAAAATCGTTTTCAAGATGTTGAATATAGATTTATTAAGAAAATCCCGGGAAAAAGGCGAACCCAGGATAAAAGTGTTTTTTCTATGGGTCTTGAAAACATCTATCGGGTAAGCTACCTAGTTTACAAATAAAGTAGGTAAGTAAGTAGGTACCTACGAAATTGCCAAGTAAACTAGATGGTTATGACTGAAACCGAGTCGAATCCTAATCGGCGCCATCTCGAAGTTGTCGGATGAAGGCAGTTTAACTAATCGATTGGCATGATTTCGGTATTTCTTTACTTTTTGTTATGTAATCGGTAGAACCGTTCAAATCCCAGTTACGTCTAACGTTCAATTAGAAAGTAAACAAAATAGATAAATGTGATGATAATAATAGATATAAAATAGTTGATAGATATTTTTAGCGGTTTATTAGTTACATGCAACATCAAATTAAAATATTGACATTGAGTTATTATGCGTCAGATTGAGTTTGTCCAGATTCTTAACAAACATATTCAACCTTACGCTTAGATATTAGACTGTAGTATATGTGTAGTTATAAATAACTAGCTGCGCCCCGCGGTTACACCCGCATGGTAATGGACAATGATGATAATAAAATATCCTATATGTATTCCAGCCAGCGCCTCATATACGAGGGTGAATCAAAAAGTTCTTAGAAGTGCATATATATGAAACCTTTTTGGATCAAGTTCGATATTCAAATTAAAGAGTGTCTATCACACTATATTTATGCAGACTGTCACTTGTTTTTGTCAGTTCGTTCGCATGTAATACATTTTTTTGTGCAACGAGTTGCTAAAAAGTCAAAATTATGGATAAAAGTGAGTTACGTGCGGTGATAAAATATCTCAGTTTGAAAAAAATGTCTACGAAGGAAATTTTTTTGGACATTCAGCAGACATTAGGGGGTGATGCTGTACCCTATTCTACGGTTGCGTACTGGGTGGCTGAATTTAAAAGAGGTAGATCAAGCTGTAAAGATGACCCGCGTTCTGGGCGGCCTTCAACCTCCGTTACAGAAGAAAATGTCAAAAAGGTTGAGAATCTGGTTTTGGAAGACAGAAGAATGACTATAAAACATATAGCTGAGATCCTAAAGATATCTTTTGGTAGCGTTCAATCCATTTTAATTGATTCACTGGGGTTCAAAAAAGTGTCTGCAAGATGGGTGCCACGAATGTTAACCGACGAAAACAAAAAGCGACGTTTGGAAATTTCCAAGCGTAATCTCGAAATGTTCCAGCGTGATTCGGATAATTTTTGCCGTCGTCTTGTCACCATGGATGAAACGTGGGTCCACCATTTTGATCCTGAAACTAAAAGACAAAGCATGTCTTGGAAACGACCATCCTCTCCATCCATTAAGAAATTTCGAGTTGCTCCTACCGCTGGCAAAGTTATGGCCTCTGTGTTCTGGGATAGTGAAGGAATCCTTTTTATTGATTACATGCCAAAAGGCCAGACGATTACTGGACCCTATTATGCAAATTTAATCCCGAAAGTGCGTGAAGCGATTAAAGAAAAACGTCGTGGAAAACTGTCGTTGGGCGTGTTGTTCCTTCAAGATAACGCTCCTGCTCATCGATCGGAAGTTGCGCTCAACGCAATCCGCTGTGCTGGCTTCAATCTCCTTGACCACCCACCATATTCTCCGGACTTAGCCCCAAGTGATTTTCACTTATTTCCAAAATTAAAAGAGGAAATTCGTGGAACAAAATTTCACGATAATGACGCGGTTATAGCTGCCGTAGAGGACTTTTTCGAGAGTCAAGAAAATAATAGATCGTCTGTCCACCGCGTCGGTGGACGACCTACGCTGCGCTTGCCGGTCCGTGGTCTCCACTCCAGAACCTATCGGCCCCATCGGCCATCTGTTCTGCGTGCTATGTGCCCTGCCCACTGCCACTTCAACTGGCTAACCTTCTGAGCTATGTCGGTGACTTTCGTTCTTCTACGGATCTCCTCATTTCTGATTCGATCACGTAGAGAAACCCCGAGCATAGCCCTCTCTATCGCTCGTTGTGCGACTTTGAGCTTATCTATGAGGCCCATAGTAAGAGACCACGTTTCACTAATATTATACAAAGGAAAAAAAATACTTTTGTACATTTATAACGAATAAACTCGAAACTAAAGGGCAAATTTCAATTTATCTTTCACTACTAGAATACTACATTAGCCCTGAGTAACATATAGGTAGGCTAATATATTATATTACTTTGATTCATCATCATCATCTATCACCACGCCGGTGAAATCGCAACTATTAGTTAATAATTAAGCGATTACATGACATGATCCAGTAGGTATACTTAATTGTACTAATATGTAATAGATGATAATAGTACATTACATCCATAGTATTGTATTATATCCATCGTATTCTAAGAAATGTACTTAAAGAAAAATCTTCAAGTTCAAAGATATTTTTATATCTTTTGTATACTCCGTTTCGCTTAGTTAATTAATAAAATTTCCTGCTACGAGAGTTTTTCCCCCAAGAGCTTTGATTTACCTTTTACGGGAACGACGTTTACAAAAATAAAGTATGGAATTTTACAAAACGTCTTTGATGCATTTGACCATGGCTAAAATAAGATTGAAAAATGATCAAACTATTGACGGTCTCATTGGCCTGGTTAGTAGTGACCATGCTTCCGAAGTGCGGAGTTTTTAATTCAATCCCTGGCTGAGGCAAGTATTAGTGTGATGAGCAGATATTTTTTTTCGGGTCATGATATGTTGTGTGCGATGGTGTGAGTCCGTAAACGTTTTGAATATGTTTCAATGGTTGTCCGAGAACGAAATAGACGCACTTGTAATAACCACGTCGTATAAACAAACGTATAAAAGAATAGCTTTAAAATCAAAAGCGGAAGCTATTCGAGCGTAAAACAAACTGAATAGCTGAGGTGCACCCCTCGGATAAACACCGTGCACTTAGAGACGGAACCCAACGTAACCACATACCGTTCCAAAAATAGCATCACACGCTCGAAGCGTATTCCGTACAGCCTTTCTCTCGCCTTCTCTCCCTTTGAAAAAAATCTTTTCAATTTTACGCACACGCTCACCGATGATTTGTTTCTGTGGCAACACCTGGTAGATGAAATTGATGGATTTATTGAATCTATACACCACTGTGAGGATAAATAAAACCTTCATTCAGAAAATCTAAGGATGTTTTATCTTATTCTCAGATTAGGCAACAAAAGAGATTGTGTCTTGTACCATAAACTCACATGTTTATCAGGAAATTGACGGGCCAATTTCTAATATTGTTTGCGTGATTTTCTCTGAACAATGCGGCTGAACCGAAAGGTTGATATGATTTACGATAGTAGTTTTGCTGCTTTGCCCTACATTGTTATGGTCTCGTAATAGCTTGACAAATAAAATTGATGACGCCACGCCCCGGTATGCCCGCCTGCAAACCGGAAACCGGGGCGCACTACCGTTAACATCGTGAAATTAGAAAACCGGTTTGGAAACGCCTACCTAATAGCTCGACATATTATTACCACTTGCTGAATATATTTAATTATGCTACACTTTATGAATTGTTAATACTGACGAAAATTATTATTAGGTACCTATTTTATAAAGTGCTGGAATATTTAATTTCAATATCCCATATAGTTATATCATATACGTATTCCCTTCGTCTAGTTTAACTTACCACCCATGCGGTTCGTGGGGTCCAACCGAAACATCAATATTTTGCCGAATATTGCCGTAAAATATTGTAACGGATTTAGATTTATAGATTTAGCGAATAGGAGACGTTATCATAAAAAACATGGGTTACCTACTATGTTCAGCCTTATCAGCCTTCCGAAGCCTTCCTTCGGACGGTCATACTTCTGTTTAGAACTAGCTCATCAACATAAAGTAAACTTAGTGACACTATATATGCCACATAAAATTATTAGTAAATATTAAGTTAGTATTATTGAAAGTATTCAGACTAATATCAAGATCATAATGGGAAATCAGGATGTGCGTTTGTCTGGTGACGACGCCATACGATTAACGACCTAGATGAGTATCTCTCTGTCTTTTTACTGGAAATATCATAGAATTTCCGCATTTTTAAAAGTGAGTAAAGTCGTCTTTACGCTTTTCTTCCTATAAACAACTCTGGACACAAATATTGCGTTCTTCAATTTGCCTCCTCACAAGATCAACAATGTCGTAACCAAAATCTTAATGCAATTTTAATGTGTTCCGACTTCTGACTATTACATTAATCAGAGCATTACGTAATTCGAACGTGTTTATTAACCGACCATTGTTTTTCACTTTTACGAGCGCAGTTGCAAATAGAACATGGCAATCGTGATTGTTGTAAGCAAGCCCCTGATATGCAAATCGTTGGAACTCTGAGTATGCTAACATTGCCAACGTAATATCCAACCATTATCCAACAGACGATTAACTGCATAATAGAAAGATAACACAACCCGTACACCTCCTCGTTGCCATGCAGCATAGTTTGCCCTGCATAGCTCTACACCAGTGGCAGTTATACCGCTCCATTGTAACTCGGCCAAGGCAACTATTTAAGGGAATTACCTACCTAATTATATTACACTAGCTAAAACTGTACTGTTGTTTATTTGAAAACGCAAGCAAACCATATTTTCATAGGGAGATGCTTAATCAAAGAGCGCTAAAGACGTTATTATTGTGACGCACGAAATATTCATTGAATACTTTATTTAGTTTTCGTTCCACGGGGTACTTTCAATTGATCTTGATAAATTGGCACGTATTAGTTGTTCTGTTTTTATACTTCCAGACGTTTTACAAATTCCATAATGCTACGGCTCGTTTCAGACTCTACTGTTTGTTTGTCCTTTAATATTCACGGTTTTCTCTCAAGTCTATTAATTTGCCAGTGTTATAAATGGCCCACGAAATCCTTTAAAGTCAATGTAAGTGATGATATAATTAATCAGGTAATAAAGTCTCCATGTCTTTAGAGATGCTTTAAATTTTCACGTATTTAAAATGGGTTTGTTTGGCCTTGCTCCCGTACGTCTCGCGTGTACAATGTTTTGTTTTAACTTCTCGAAACGTGGAACAATCGCAAATTATTCGGAGGTTGCGGTCCTCAAAATAATTCTCCGATTGTTTATATCCATGTGCCAATTATTCTTGTGGCGACCTTCGGCGGCCCTTAGTTGTTAATGCGATTGCGTTGCACCGGTCCTCGCTTGGAACCAGCTCAATACTCTGACCGACTGTGATACGTCATACCAGCATCCATACATGGATGCACTTTAGTAGCAATAGTTGGAACTTGTTTCATTGCGGTTCTTAAGAGTTCAGTTTCGCAACTGAAGGCGAATTGATAGTGATTCCGAATAACATTTTGATCTTTACGACGATTTTACGCAGATTTTACGTCGAAACTGGGATATGATAACTCGGCCAGTAGTTTAATTTGTCTGACGTTCGCTTTTTTGTTAGTGATCACATTGTGGTTTACTTCACTAAACTTAAATATAATCACCCATTACGTTTCCAGTGCTCACTGCTGGGACGAGCGCCTTTCTCTAAATTGCCACTTGTTTTCACATCATTCAGATATTGAATGCAGCAAGGTTTGCTTAAACTAATTGAACATTCACAAACGTCTTGGGAAGCTCCTCTGCCAGCGCTTTGCTTAACTAGATATGCGTATACACCACAGATGCACATATATATCTGTGGTATTCATCTAATAAATTTGATAATTAACAGTCGCGTTAATGTTATTCTCACCACGGTCTCTTATCTCCAGACATTCCTGACATCCCTGAAGACATCAAAAAGCTGCGAGCGCTGCAGATTGCAGACTTCAGCAGCAACCCGATCCCTCGGCTACCGGCTGGCTTCAGCCAGCTGCGGGCGCTCACGGTGCTCGGTCTCAATGACATGTCCCTCACCAGTCTGCCCAGCGATTTTGGCAGGTAAGTTTAACATGAGAATCCTGCTGCTTTACATTAGTCATATTCTGCTATTTTCTATTTCATATGAGACTTCGTTCTACGGCTCCTCTAAAACGTACTGTTTTGACTAATTGACTTTACTCAAGAATATGTTTGTAAGAAAAGTATTCGCCTATAAGTCCGGTATGTATTAAATGTCATCAAAATAAAAAACCAAAGACTAACTGAAAAATAAACCATTGCATATTTATATAATGTGTATAATTATTAAGTTCTGACATTGAAGGACATGAACACTGCCATATTAATTGTTTACCTTGCCGTTAAGTAATTATAGGAGATTTTGTTGTTTTAGGTTCGTATTCCATAAGGACACTGTCGAGAATCTCGACTCGACTTGTGTCTGACATAGTGGCTTAAGAGATTTGAGTAAATTTCGTCTAATCTCCATCCGGGTCGAGATTTACGACTGTGCGTTAATCTAGAAAAAATATATTTAGATATAAATCACTGATATATTGTCAAATCGTCGTTATCAAATTCTGAATAGGCTCCTCAAAAGACAGCGTTATCTGATTTGAACATTGAGGCCTCATGATAAAATTCACATTACAATTGTACAGTTTTGTTGGATATTGTATTTTTACCATATGAAAGTGAAAGCGCGTAATAATATCTTTAGGTTGATTTCTTAGTACCTATGTCGCCTTAAGTAACCCTCACGTCGGATTCGTGAGACCCAATTTTGGATTCCCAATCCAAAGGGAAGATATGGATATGGAATGGGATGAAAAATATGAAAGAAATTGAAAAGAAAAAAAAAATTGCTTCTCAACTTTCCTCTCTAGCGGTCACTTTGATGTACAAGCTTTGTGGTATTAGGTTTGTTAAATTACTGTACTGCAACAATGCTCTACGTAAAACAAATAGTTTGTCATCTATAGATAAGTGATTGTTTTTTTTTTTATAAAAACACTTAATCTATATCTGTATCTATTTACAAAAAAATGGTACCGACTTCAACACTAAAAAGTGTGAAATAGTTTGTTGAAGTCGGTACCATGATAGTTCAAAAGTACCTATTATCACAATATCGTGCGCATGGTACCGACTTCGACAAGTTATTTCACACTTTTTAGTGTTGAAGTCGGTTCCATTTTAGGTAAAAAAATACCATTTTTAGTGTTCGTTGCTACTTTCGGGATCGATGTCATTCACCGTCAATGATGTATCATATAATCATCAAAATAGGTTCAGTGATTGTAGTGTAATAAAAAAACTGTTGGACGAATTTGATGAAATTTAATTGGGAGGACCTCGAAAGTATACTCTACCAAACGGCGGTAGTCTTTAAAGTACATTATAATGAAAAGTTGACGTTCATAAGTGCGTCTTTGATGCCTAAATTGAATAAATGATTTTGACTTTGACTTTGAAACAAAAAAAATATAATCAAAATCGGTTCATAAACGACAAAGTTATCCGCGAACACACATAAAACCATATAGGTATATACCTACGGACGAATTGAAAAACCTCTTTATTAAATTCGGTTAAAATTCTTACCGTTGCTTGCTCGTGTACGTTTTTCTATAAATAAATTATTATAGTAATGATTATTTTTATGATTAAGTTCTTACTGATGTATAAAATATGTAAGAACGTGTTTAATCATTTTTACATTGTACAAGTACAAAAATAGTCAAACATTTTCTACTATTTCACAAAGTATTACTAGAGCGGATAACATCGTTTTAGAATTCACTAAGTAAATGTATCCCAACATAAATTATTCATAGTCTGCTAAAATTTTCTTTGGTGAATATTATATTTTGCCTTTTTCTCTTGGTAATTTATATTCACGTCGATGTTAGCTTTAATATTTTTTCTACCGACTTTCAAAAAGGAGGAGGTACTCAATTCGCCTGTAGTTTTTTTCTTCTTTTTTATATGTTTGTTACCACATAACTTTCGATAGGGTGAACCGATTCCAATTCGATTGTATTTTTTCTTCTTCTCTTTTTATGTTTGTTACCTCATAACTTTCGATAGGGTGAACCGATTCTCAAAATTCTTATTTTGTTTGAAAGCTGGTGCTTCCCTTGTGGTCCCATTTCATCAAATTCAATTCAGTAGTTTTTGAGTTACACTCCAATAACTGAATAGAATGGAAGTCGGTATTAAATTTTTCAAATTGTACTTGTTTGTATACCTATATTGTAAAAATTAAGCAGTAGTAAACTTTGGATTTTTGCATAGATGTACTACAGTTAATTCTAATCAATTGTCTTCAGTTGTATTGCTTTCACTGTTCACTGATATATTGATATGAGATTCCTGTCCTGTTAGGGCTTAATTTCTGGAAAATCTATAATCCAAACTAATCCATACTAATATTATAATAGTAGTTTATGCAACTGTCATATAATACCTAATTATATGCAAGTTGCATAAACTACTTTATTTGATCTCATGACATTTTTGCTACTAAAGTTTTATCCAACAAAATATTACTCAAATTCGTATGTACGAAATAGCGCCAAAATGGAAAAAGTCTTCTTCTTCTTCTTCTTCTTATTTGTATGGCTTGTGCGGCGTAACCACAATTTTGCCAATATCAGTGGAAAAAGTCTGTTATTGGTCTATTGGCTCGGAACCAGCGCGTCGCGCGCGCTGCGCCCACACCACAGATAATGTATACTTAAATTGAATTGAAACCTCCTTGGTCGGGACACATTGTACATTAATCATTAAAAAAATGTTTTAAAGCATTGTTTTGTTAGGAGAATAATGCTTTAATAAATTTTTTTTTATTTTCATAAAGATTACATACTTCTTAAACTATGCCAATAAAAGTCTGTATTTCATTTCATAATTAGAATAATACCGAATGAGATTATATAAATAACGTTTGTAACTCTTTCACTGTTTCTCTCAGTCTGTATCACGCCTAAACGGCTGACGGATTGTAATGCAATTTGACAAGGAGATAGAAGGAAATAATTAGCCCACACATTAAAGACACAAAATCCACCATTTTTATTTTAATAAGCACTAGCGACTGCCCGAGACTTTGTTCGCGTAGTACGCTCGGCCTTCGGCGTTGCTATAAACCTCCCATCTTTTCTTAATTTTCTACCGACTTCCAAAAAAGGTTTTTTTTTCAATTCAACTGTTTTTTATGTTTGTTACCTCATAACTTTCGGCTGGGTGAACCGATTCTCAAAATTATTTTTGTTTGAAAGCAGGTACTAGACCGATTTGATGAAATTAAAATGGGACCACACGGGAAGCATCCCGTGTGGTCCCATTTTAATTTCATCAAATCGGTCTAGTAGTTTTTGAGATACACTCCAATAACTGAATAGAATGGAAGTCGGTATTACATTTTTCAAATTGTACTTGTTCTTTCATAAGAACCTTCTGACAATAATTCACACAACAAAAAAATAATTATCGAAATTGTTCCATCTTTTCTCAAGTTATAGCGTGACCAGGAGACATAGGGGTTCATTTTTATATACATGAATTTTATGTACTCGTACCCAGTAACATTCGCGCCATCAAGACGAATTTATTGACTTATCATTTATCAAAATCGGTTGAACCGTTGTGTATAGTTACGAGCGGACATAGGAACGAACATTCATACATTTATACATATGGGTCAAATGCATAAACCTCCTATTGGGCTTCGCTTAGTCGGGTAATTTATATTAACACCATCTTTAAAAACAAGTAGGAATCATCTAACACTTAATTTATGTAGTGCTTTAAACCAATCCTTAGTTCAAATGTTTCTTCAACCCTGTGCCGAACATCTGAAGTTTCTCTATTCGTCTAAGTTTCACACCCCCAATAAACAAAAATGGTGGGAGGCCTATGTAGAACGTCCTACGGCTGAGATGATGATGATGATGAATAAACAAAAGAAGGTAAATGTCTTGCTGGTAACAAATATACAAAAGCTTGAGTGACCTAGTAGTTTCTTGTATAGATGAAATGTGACCAAACGAAGATTTTACAGTACGGTAATGGATGGTCAAACGGTAAATAGGTTTTGTTATGTATTGAATTCAAATAGATGACTGTCATTTGTGTCATGCCGGTCACACCGCTTAAGCAAATCTCAATGAGAGATCATGGTCTTTGTTGAGGTACCTTTTATTTACAGAACAGTTATTAACGGGTCAGAGATATTAGGGTATGAACATAATTCTTATAAATATAACGTCACGCTTGCCCATAACAGTTCAGTGTCACTCAGAATTTTAAACTACGACCGCCTTATTGTAAAACGTTTTTTAAAAAACAAGGGAATTACATATAGGTATAAAATTTGCTTGCAAGTTTGACTTGCATGATAATGCACTGCGCTCGTTAACTTAAGATATAAGATGTTAAATCTCTTGCCCTGTAATTTCGCTGGAAACGTTGCTCTTCAAGAAAACACCAGTGATGCTTGCACGCTACTGGTTCAGGCTCGGATCCAGCCCACAAAAAAGGGTGGTCAGAGTAATTCGAAATCGTCCAAGTTCGAGTCGCAGTGTGGATTCTCTCATGATCTATATAGTATCAAGTGGCTTGCTTGATGTCTTAACATCACGTCACGCTTGCCCATAACAGTTCGTTGAAAATCGTTGTCTATTTGAAGCTCTTAGAAATTTAAGTCGATGGAATCTAAAATTTAACATCTTTATCTTTCCATTTCACGTAGGAGAAAAAGCTTGAAAGCTGCGTCTGTGACTAGTAACATATTTTTTTTAAATATTGTATTCATTTAATCCGTACTATACCGTGATAATTAAAACAAAAGATTTATGAATGAAACTGACGTATATGTACGTCTATGGGACGCAAAGGGTTAAAATAATAGTATACTTGATGGATGACCGAGCTTTGCCCGTAAGTAAACAATTGATTTACTTGGTCTAACCTCAAACTAAACACTTACTTAAGAGGATTGCATAGCTAGTACTTTCCATGCTAAAAGAGAAAACTCTTTTCTACCTGTTAACATTGTCCGATTTCAGTGATTATTTTTTCCTGGAATCATGACATTGTTTTCTATGCCCGTACATTTTGAATTTTTCAGTATTTCAAAGTACCTACTATAAATTTCCTTTTTTAGAAATTAAAAAAACTGAAAAAATCAAAACGTAAGGGCATAGTAAACAATGTCATGATTCCATGAAAAAATAATCACTGAAATCGGACAATGTTAACAGGTAGAAAAGAGTTTTCTCTTTTAGCATGGAAAGTACTAGCTATGCAATCCTTTTAAGGCTTAGTGTTGCTTAACAACGCCATCTATTGTCAAGTAGCTTAAGTGTTGCTGTGTCGGTAAAACAGTTTAGTGTAGCAGTTTTTCATTGCTTGACACTGATAAAACAGAGTTTTAGAAAAAAATAAACCTAGCTAGATCGATTTACCGCCCCTGCTGCATACTTAATTTCATGGACATTTTTGGAGCCGTTTTCGAGATTTAAAATATATATCATCTATACATAGATATTTATACAAGAATTGTTCTTTTAAAGGTGTTAGTTATTCTGTAAATAGAAAAGCATAAGCCTCCGAATCCATCGATACTTTTCAGTAAATTTTCCAGACCAGATGAAAAAAAATTGTATATATTTCGATGGAGGTGCTGGGCCATAACAGTAATTTTTAGCTGGCGCGAATATGAACGTTATATTTGGATATTCGGCCTGCATGAAGCTGCTGGTTGGCGATGCTACTAGCGTGGCAAAAAATATCTGATACAAAACAATGTAAAGAAACCGAAAGTTCAGTTATAACTAATTTTATGTCCGGCTGGCAGTCTTTTACGTTAACTATTGCCAAAGTATTTACTAACACGTCTACCAATAAATGAATCATACACATGTGCACTAACTCACTTGTTTTTACAACTACGCATTTGTTGACTAACGTAATACCCTGCTCAGTTTAATTACCGAATCACATCTGTTCAATCAAAACGTCCATGTTATTTAAAACGAATATTTCTGGGGCGAATCAATGAGGTTCGAACAATACACTGACCTAAATACCGCTGTACGTAAAACAATTAGCTTCATAGATATAGCCCTACCGGCTGTCACAAGCGAATGGTTCATGTTGAATGTTTACCTCGTACCAAGCTAGTATGCTGAGTAATAAATTTTACTTTACCTTTACGTGGTTATGATGTTTAACTCTGCCTACATCGTGTAGAAAGACGCACAGCTTTTTCTGTGAGAATCGCAAGTATTAGGTGCGTTCGTTTAGCAATGAAGGCATTGGTGGCGTTGCCATTGTTGGCTACTCGTATTTTGTTAGTAAGTGTTCGTAAAGCTCAAAAACTATTTTTGGTACTTTGACACTTTTGCCCACACCCTACTCGAACGCTAAATCGAGCATTAGACCTAAAATTAGACGATTATGCTGTCAAATATATAGTTGTCAAAAAAAGATCACAAACACCCATGCTCTATGCGTGAGTCCTAAATTGCACTTTTTGATGGCAAAATAACTCAAAAAAATTTTAGCTTTTCGAAATCTGAACAAAAAGAGTCATTAACGACATTTTCACCCACAGATTCCCAATTCGAACGCACTTGTGAGCGTATTTAGCGTTATTTTCGCCAACTTGGGGCTATTCGAACGCACTAATTATAAGCAATACAATGTTACTCGTGGTCGGGTATAATAAAGATTCATGAAAAAATACAATCTTATTTATCTCGAGTTGTCACCAAACCAAAAGTATAATTGTAATTAAATATAAATATAATACGGACGTGAGATAGAAGACTGCCAGGTTGGTTAGCTGGACTGTATTTGGGAAGTGACGCAAAGGCATTTTAAAAGTTATGCATGGATTATGCTTAACGTATTGTAATCAGAGACTGTTGAATTACTGGCCGCTGATGATGATGTTAAAGATAGATAGATAAACTCTTTATTGCAACACCACATTATAAAATACAACAAACAAATGAAAAAAAAACTTTAAATTAAGTGTCACAATGGGCGGTCTTATCGCTCAGAGCGATCTCTTCCAGACAACCATGCACGGAAATAAATATGTATACAAGTAACGGTGGTGCATAAAACAAGGACAATATAGAAGACTTTTAAAATTAAGTTACAACATAATATATTATATATATATTAATAAATTAAATATATATATATATATAACATTATAGAAATATATTATATATATATATATAGTATACAGACATGAAAGTTATTCATTTGTAAAACTTATTACTGAACTATTACTATTACTGAACCAAAAAAAAACTTGACTTTTTACAGGTATATATATAACAAGTTCTATGGTTCATCTCTCTTCTAAATAAATTTACAACTTATTTTCCTTGAAAATGTGGAACCATGGAACTGCAGAATTTCATTTTGCTAAATAAAGTCTGAAGAACAATCTAAAGATCGTTGCCTTTTTTAAGTTTAGTTCGTATCCGTTTTACTCGGGTATTTGTCTTTATAATTATTTGTCTCTTTTTGGTGTCCAATTGGTAAAAATACCAATGTACAATAATTCTACTCTGGAACTGAAATTCACTTTCCCTTTACAGCTGCATGCTACATTTGCGTTGCCCTTATGCCACTCGCGTGGTTGAGACGAATCCATGCTCAATGAAACCATGTATCAAAACTGATCAAGCTGTTCAGACGCGCATAATGAATGCACAATTATACTTACTTATATACATGACCCATCTGCATATAAACATAACCGTGTGGTCATTCGGGGAAAAATAGACGTTCGGTTGTTTTATAAATAAAGGTCATAGAGGATAAATCTCAATTAAACCCCATAAATTCGTCCGTCGTTAATTAATTAAGCGAAAGCTTTTAATATTTTAATTACTTAGTTAAGAATTTTCTGTAATGTTGGAAATGCGTAAATACAATTTTTTTTTGTATCGAAAGATTGATATTTTTACTGTTCCTATAGCTATTCTACTCTTAAGGCGCTGGCCAAAGCCAAAGATCCGTAATACGCTGTTTTCGTTGCACAGTTTAGACGCACTAGTTACTGATACAAACTTGGAAAAATACAGTGCATTATTAGTAAAAAAAGGCTTATATAATAATATTGCACACTAGGTATCTATCTGGCACCTAGAAGAAAAAAATCGCAAATAAAACGACGTAAAAAAATCTTTCGTTTCGAATTTCTCATTATTTTGAGCGACAACTACCATATCTTTTGTAATCAGAAAAAAGGTAATTTTATTAAATTAAAGAATTATCTAGTTTTTTTTACCCTTGTGGACTTCTTTTATTTTTAAACAAATTAAAACTGCGAAAAAGTGGTCGTGTTTACAGCAAACGCTTGGTTCTGTCATGGCCAATGCTTCACCCGCTCAAATCCCTAACGGCCTTATTACTAAACTTGGCTTACACCCGGAGTAGTTAAAACATCTATCTGTCAATTTTTCGCTTGCAGTAAATGTCACGCGTGAAAGCAAGACAAAGCATGTTACGCCTAATTTACGTTAGGTACTAGGTTTACGCAACGTTTATTAATAAAGGCCTTTAGGTTTGCTCTTGCAGCGCCTAAATCCGAAAGTATTATGTCTTTTTGTATCGAAGGAAAGTTGAGTGACGTGAAAGATCACGTCATAACTATTGAATCTAGTTGGCGGGAATAATACATAGGCTTTTTTTCCGGAACAATATTCATTTGGAATATTCATTTTTCGTGCAGACCGAACCACGTAGCCCAGCAAGTTAATAATAAATTAGATTTGCACTATTCTGATATTGTTGATAAGTGAAACATCAATATAATAACCTAATTAATTTATTGGACGACCCAATTTAGCGTTCTTTGAGCAAGAGCGCTTGGCTTCTCTGCCAATTTATTGAATCCAAAATCGTATCTCATTGAAATATGTATTGAATCTATACAAAAATATTATGCTATTTACATTTGATGTTTGATTTATGGGAATAAACATTTGAAACGCCTACTTACATATTCATTTGAAAATACGAGCGTTCCTCAAAAGAATTTCTAATGGTGTTTGCTTGTGCCGGTTTAGTCCTTGTTCTTTACTATCGCCATAAGAATGTTGTGTGGAATTTGATACGGACGCCGGGCGTGCCCAAATTCTGTTATCACTTACGTTATCAGCCCTGCATCGGAACGGTAGTATTATGAGCGTGGTTAGTGATGCAATGTTTGTTTATACTAGAACCACAGAATTAAAATAGTTACTTCGTACATTCATGTAATAGTATGGTCACTCTCCATCAGTCCAATTCCCATGCCGGCATTTCGACTAAATCAGAGGCCGTAGCACAAACAGTTTGCGAAAAAGTATTCGTATAACAAACATTAACACGTCACGCTACGGTTTACAGACTACGAGTTATCTTTGTCACAGTTGCCGTAGATAAATGACAGTTTGTCTGTCTCATGTGAACGGCACGTTACGTTACACTTACGCTGTTATTCGTGCTACGCCCACAGATTGGCTTGAGCTACTATGCTCGATCGCATCTTTGCGTCGTTACGCGATGACATCTGTGATATAACACTGACTCAACGTCAATTCACAATTCATGAATTGTGAGTTACAATTATGTTACGTCACGATTTAAAATTGATTTCGTATAATGGATTGTCCGAGGTAGCTACGAGTGCTGCAACTTCATTGAAGCATGTTGATTTACTCTATTGCAGCGCTTTATAGATATGCCAGCTAGGGGATCAGGATTGTTTATAGAATAAAAAGTCACTATATGACAAGAATATACATTATTTGTGTCCATAATAAATATAGTGAGTGATATAAATAAACGAGGGAAACCGTTACCCTTGTACACAATTAGAAATGACAATTTATTAAAATGACACGATATATTTATGGAGCATTACTGTAGGTATAATAAATCCTTGGCATCAGAAAAGTTATTACCAACTATCCTTATTTACATATACTTAACTGCTACACTACTATATAGAGATCGCTGAGTAATATACAGGACGGGTGACAATCATTATTTTGAACTAGTCTTTTATGAGACGCTCCATTGACTTCTAAATGTCTATAGACATGCACTATCCATACTTCACTGTTCTCCAAACTCTGCTACGCTGCATAATATAAAGGTACATATATAAAAAGTACACATTCATAAGTCTCATTAAAAACTATCATTTTAATTCTTTTCATTCCTTAGAATGACGTCGTCAACCGATCTGCTTTTGCGGACTGATGTGTGTTAATAATTAATTTTATTCTTTGGCCGATGCAAATATAGCAAAAAAGCTTCAGAACTAACATTAGTATGTTTTCTATTGGACAGGACTATTTTTGCCATCTCAGATAATTAATATTAACATAGTTCTGTTATAAAATATGGAAATTATATTAAAAATACATGTAATGTTGGTGTATGCATCATAATAATATGTGATTCATTGATTCAATATAATTGATATATTTTTTGTTGCTTGAAATAAGCTGTTACATGTTCCGTGGTTACGAGTGAACTAATTGAAAGAAGTCCCATTTAGACCCTATTAACGCACAGTTCTTTGTTAATATGGCATATCTGTGGATATTTTATATCATTGTACCCGCCTTAATTAACATGCACCGATCAGTAATAAACAATATATAGTCAAGTTCTGCAGTATCATTCTGTTATTTACACGAATAAACTTTATCCCGAACACCGCGCCGTAAAACTGTTTTGTGTTTGTTGCGGTTTAACATTAGTATATGTAGTATGTAATTAGCAAGAATACAACTTTATTCGCTTGCTATTTTTGTAATCGGGCCGCGAACGAATGACGTCACTATTCATATTGAAATTCTTACAGTTATTGGTAACTCTTGTGTTCTAATTGGTTACACATACACAGTGCGACCGGCTTAGGATGATTCAGCTTGGAGCGTATAGAATCAGTGCTAAGTACTTTGACATCGAGAGCCTATATATATCGATTCCTATACAGGAATACGGCTTCATACCTCTTAAACATGACGGACTCACTATTAGTAAACAATACATTTTCAACCAACTTCCAAAAAAAGGAAGAGATTCTCAAGTTGATGCGTATATATTTTTTTTAATCACGCATAACTTTTTACAGAGTAGTCTAATTTTAAGATTCCTTTTTTTTTGGTTGGTAGAGTATACTTCCTAGGTGGTCTTATTTAAATTTCATCAAATTAGGTGAAGCGGTTTTTGAGTTACAATCCAATAACTGAAAAGTGTTTCGCCTATGTTGGTGAAATCGTAATTGACGATGAATTTCACAGATAAAAATTAAAGTTTAAAAACAGTATTATCGACATTATTAAGAACACTACATTTAGCATAACACACACACACACACACACACACACACACACACACACACACACACACACACACACACGCAAACACGGACAATCACGCACGCACATACTAAGTGTACGCATAAAACGCAAAGGCTCATGCTGTAATAAAGCGTACAGCAATTATGGCTTGGGCTTTAACAAGTGTATCTTATGAGGATTACTATAATCATATTAATCTTGGTGTAAAAATCACGACTACTAATTTTTATTTTTAGTAATTCCGTGTAACAATATTGTAAACTATCTTTAGTCTTACTGAACCTGCTCTATTTGTGATATTTATAAAAAGTAAATCCGTAATTGGATGTAATTTACAACTAAAAAGCGTATTTATGATATTTTTAAGATCTGTGGATTTTGTAATAAAATAAAATTACATTAAAAAGACTGAAATAATTTATTGAAGTCGGTACCATGATAATTCAAAAGTACCTATTATTAACTTATTGTGCGCACACTTTTTAGTGTTAAAGTCGGTTTAATTTTTCTGTTATTTTTTTATATTGCGTCATTGACTTGACAATATGGGCTCATATAATAATGATAATTTAAAGTTAATATCCATCAACTAGGCCTTTATTATAAGACTACATACTCCCATGTCTGAGATTTCATACATATATTGCCTTCATGTGGCGTCACCGTCTCGCCACATTATTAAACTTCTAAGGAATCTAAGTAAATTATATGCTCTGCAGTGTAATTGAATAAAATACCCGTCTGCTCAGAAGGACGAATATGTTCTTAGGATGTAATTGTATGTGTGAATGCGAGTTCCTTAGGCGTGGTTTATAGGCGACGACTTCGGTGTTATTACTATGAAAACCAACGTGGTTTGTACACATTTTAATACGAAAAACGGGAATGATTCACGTAAATAAGTCAGGGGTCAGAATAATATTCCCACCTTTTACGAAACTATCATAAATCATGAGCGTTTTGTAATAAGCTTCGAATAATCATACTTACTATCGTACTCCCACCGACACAAAACGGTCAACCAAATTTAATGGTAAGGTTGCAATATGACTACTTTAAGATATGGGAGTACGGATCTTCAAAAATTAGACACAACTTAGTGTCAAAAGTCACGTCAAAGTACGCGAATTGAGTGAAATATTTGATACTACCTCGTCAAAACGTCTATCGTAATGCATTATTATTTTAAGCTTGCTATATTGAAATGGTGATGCCAAATTTAATGGTAAGGTTGAAACATGACTACTTTAAGAGGTGGGAGTAGGGCTCCAGATCTTTCCAACCATAGCAAGGGCGTACCCAGGATTTCAGCTAGGAGGGGGCAGGGGGCTGCTTATACCTGTTTCGAAAAGATCGTCTGTCGGGTATATTGAAACAAAAAATCATGAAAATTGACTTTTATTCATTAATTTTGATGATGACACAAAACAAAATATTATACATAATTATACCATACATTATGTATAATATATATTATTATATTATGTATGTATATATTAATTTAACAGTAATCTTCTCGGATTTGCCGCAAATTTGTCTATGACAGTCTTTTCAATAAACTCACTGTTGTCTTTTAAATAGTTGCGATGTACGCTCATCAGACATAAACCCGTAAGCCTTTCTTCACCCATGGTGCTTCTACTGCTACTTTCCCGACCTTTTTTTCTTTTTTCGCGTGTCCTCCCTAAAAAATGGATACACAAAAATACTCTTACAGTGTTTAGGCGGGTTGTATAAGACGAAAATAAAGATCAAGTTTCACATTCTAATATATATGGTTTGAACGCCAAATAAGCATAACTAGGTAATTTGAAATAATACACTTGTTGTGACGTTAGAGAAAAGGGACTTTGTTGTCGGTATAGACTTATTAATAAATCCAAAATATTGCAAGGATCTTTCTTTTATGTTTTTTTTTTACTTTTTAATCACAAAATATTCACAAATGTTATTTTAGCTATTATAACAAAACCACGTCTTGTAATTAATAAATTTTAATATTGTAAGTAATGCTTAAGATATACACTTACAAGAGAGTCAAAGCCCCCCATTAAATCAAATAATCATATTAGGTACCTACTTAAGTGTTTTGTTTTGACTCACCTCTTTCAAAGAATTTCCTGATATCCATTTGACGGAGTAATATTTCCAGTTGTTGCACAGTAAACGTAAATCTCGTGTCGCCGCAACGAAACTATAAGACACTATGTCGTATGAAATATTCGCTCGTATTACACTCCGAACTGAATTGTATACGAACTAAATTGACGTGCTCTGCCTCACGCTTCCGCTTATATATTGAAATATTCTTGCTCCCGAAATATGTAGAAAATACTCGACTCTATTTCCATCCTTGTCTTATACTTGCTATCACTGTCTTTTTTTTCCAGAATAGTCCATGCTAGAACGTTCTTCGCGGTATTGCTATTCAATACAAGATGTCGCTATTGACCGTATAAATTGATCCTATTTCTTTTTACTGGAAAAAGTACTGCCGTCCGAAACTAGATGGCGCTAAATGTTGTTTTCTCCCAATTATATTCGGCTTTAATCCTAGATGGCTCTCTGATTGTTTCGGCGGAACCGGAAACTACGAGATGCGACGGTTTTGCGGGAGATTTAAATTATATTGCATCGCTAACAGTATACTAGAATTACTAGAGTCTGTCTAGTGAGCCGCGGCACAGATAAAACCGCAGCAAAAATCTTTTAGTTGTAAACACTGAATATACTATGAAATTTGAATTTGATACTTTCACTATTTTATTTTATAAACACTAAGAATCTTAAACTAAATCTGTACAGATATATACTACTTAAAATAATATGCAACATATTGAATATTATTTTATTTTAGCATTGAAAACAAATTAATATAATAAATAAAACCAAACTTGCATCAAAACCTTACTTAGTTTTTATTTATTCTGTCGCGTAATCAAAATCAGATTCCAGAAATTAAATTCTCGACTATGAATCGTTACTGTCACTTTCATTATCACTAAAAAATAATAAAAACGAAATAAAGAAATAAATAAAGTGTATCAAAACTTGATCAAAACATTTTGCGTTTCGTTTGACGGCGGCTGAAAGTCACTATATAAAATATTCTAATAAATACGTTGCGGCACGACCGACACGACTCACTATACATAGACTCTATATCGAATATTGTAGAATATTTAACTATAGAAAAAAAAATCTGGCTGAAAAGATATTTTGTTTCCAACACTTCATTTTGCGCAGAGTAGGTAATACGTTTTTAATTTCTATTTGCCAAAAAAATATTACATTTATTTAATCTTCTAGGGGGGGGCAGCTGCCCCCCCCTGCCCCTACCTGGGTACGCCCTTGAACCATAGTTTTAACCACATCCGGTGGTGTTTTTAAGGAGAGTACAGAACGCTCGTGGTTGAGAACTATAGTTGTTTTTCTAACGGTCTAATTGCTGTTGGCCTCTACCGGCATTTACAGCGTCAACGGATGAGAGAACTATAGTTGGAAAGATCTGGCTTATATACGTGAGTAATTCCCGTTTTTCATCAAAAAAATCGGTTTTTGATAGATTTTGAGCTATGACGTGTCATTGGATTAGTCTATGTTGTATGTAGTGACATCACCCAATCACACTAATATTAAGCGAAAGTTTGTGAGTGTGTGTGTTTGTATGTTTGTTACTTCGTCACGCTCAAACGGCTGGACAATTTTTATGAAATTGGGTATTGAGGTAAATAAGGCACTGATTAAAACACAGGATACTTTTAATCACCATCATCATCATCCATTTCCACGCGGGGCAAACTGAAATGGAGTCTAAGTGATATCGGACATTTCATTTTTCTACATATTATGAAATAAACAGCTTTTCGAGTGGATATAATATCCCAAAATCTAGTTTCTATTGCTTGTTTATTTAGTTTCTTGTTTTTATGGAGTAATATTTTTTATTCCTTAAAAAATATAAGTACGATGATTATGTGTATCATCATTGCAGTCCATTTATTTCACTGATTTGTTATTCGGTCCTTTATAAAGGCATACATGGCTGTAGTTGGCTACGCAGCGTAGGCTTGCTTAGTGTAAAATATACAATTGTATATAAAACATAATTTGGAATGATGTGGAATATCTATTAAAATAGTATTGGTAAAATAGTAGGGCTATTGACATGAACTCTTCAATAGTAATGGATATGGCGATTGACCAGACTACGGCACCTGCCAATTTTAGCTCCATCTTAAATTATTATGTACTAGCTGATGATGATGTTGAATCTTATATAGCCTATGTTACTCAGGGTGAATGTAGCTTTCCAATGGTGAAAGAATTTTTTTACAAACATACTTACATACAAATCTTGCCTCTTTATAATATTAGTATAGATAATTATATGCTAATATATGAATGAATGATTGAATATATATTTGCTACAGTTTTGGGTACAGTATTGCAGCGTTGTTATAGCACATAATAACGTTCCAACAAAACTACCTAAACGGTGTCCAAATCACTTATAAATAATTTATCTATATACGAGTACCATAGTTTTTGAACCATAGTTTTGAAACCAGTTTGATTATTACGGCGCGTTACCGCAAAAGTACAGCTGCATTCCTAACATGATAACTTGTAGTACATTTGTAAGACAGGTTCACTGATGAACCAGCTTCACGTCGCTCACTGCACCACTACCGGATAAATACAGAATAAGCTATTTATATGTTGATATCAATTTCAACATGTAAATAGGATGAATCTTACGAATATTTTAAATGCGAATCTATGGTTGGAGGGAAGTGTGTTACTCAATCACGCCGGAACGGCTGATCGGATTTGGACGAATGAGATGTAGATGAGGCGCTCGAATAACATAGGGTAGCTACTTTACATCATCATCATCGTTCTTCACCACGCAGGTGAAACCGCGGGCCGCAGCTACTATTTTATTAACTTGCAAAATGCGACGACACGGTAACGGTAAATACATTTTTCCCAAAAATGGTATGTAATGTTGCCATAACATCTCTAAAAAGTATCTACCGGAGACTTATTCACAACTGTCCAGTAAGAAGAGAGATTTTAAATTTGAAAACTCCTACTGTCCAGTAAGTAAGTATGTAATTTACTTACTGGACAATAGGTCATCCTCTTTACATCTGCTTAGAAAAAAAAAACATAGTACCAGACACAGATTAGAGTTTAGCCATTATAACATGGTTATTGGAGTAATAAATAAACAGCCATTTTATAGTCTGTGACACTTAACGCGACGCAGAAAAAGTATGCACTATGCGTTTTGTACTTAGTATTGTTGTAGAAGTATAGTGTGGGATTTAATGTTTGTATTTAATAATTTTAGTTTATAAATCATGTTTAATTAAAGCTTTACATTCTAAAATTAACATGGATATTCAAAAACACTAATTTACATTTTTTAATAAAACTTTAATGTAATGTAAAAATAGAACAATGTTCAAAACTAAACGCAATCTTTTTAGTGGAAAAAAAAAACAACGACTGGCGGGATTTCACGTTCAATTGGGACAATTGTGTTTTAATTTACCGCGTGAACATAGATAATCCCAAAAAATGAGTTGAAGCGAATCGAAGAAAAATAAACGTTCACTCCTCCTGATTTAAAAGCCGAGGCCGAATTATCAGATTTTTCTATCAAGCTTTTTTTATAACTACAGCCATGTGAAATACTGTTATAAAGTTGGCAAAATACATCACTTGATTATTGATATACTATACGACCTCTGAGAAGTAATGCGGTGTGGGTAATTTGATAAACTATAATTGTGCATTTTAGGCATACAGTGGGCTTAGCACGATTAACTGCGTAAATGTAACGTAACGTGTCGTTCACATC
Organism: Selenia dentaria; assembly: GCA_917880725.1. Taxonomy (NCBI): domain Eukaryota; kingdom Metazoa; phylum Arthropoda; class Insecta; order Lepidoptera; family Geometridae; genus Selenia; species Selenia dentaria. The sequence goes on along the minus strand of OU862883.1, from coordinate 27,831,032 downwards.
AATCAGTACTAACTGTCATTTGTCTAGAACAACTTTGACACTGATAACTCACAGTTTGTACGCCGAAGCGTGACGCATTGACGCTTACGATACGAATACTTTTCCGCAAATTGTTTGTGCTACGGCCTCTACTACTTACCCATATTAAGGTTCATGTAAATAGCAAAGTAGACATAACGCATTTCAGGTCTTTTGCTACCTTAAGCGATTTAGGTAATTTACAAATCAGATTTTTTGCGTGTTAGGTAATAAGCTACTTTGACCTTTTGTTTTTATACGACTCACACATAAGGGTAAAGCGGAAAGATTTGTTTGCTTGTTTGAATTAAATAGGCTCCGAAACTACCGGACCGATTTCAAAAATTCTTTCACCATTAGAATCCTACAATATAATGATGAACATAGTCTATATATTTTGATTCATCATCATCATCCATCACCACGCGGAAGAAACGGCGGGGCGCACCTAGTAAGTTAGTAAAATGGAATAGGAAGAATCCCACTAATATTGTAAATGTGACAGTTTGGATGGATGGATAGATGGATGTTTGTTACTAAAAAACGGCAGAATGGCTTAACGGATCTGGATGAAATTTGGCACAGCGATAGATTATAGTCTGAAATAGCACATAGACTACTTTTCATCATTATCATTATCCATCACCACAAGGCACCACAGCATAGACAAAGCAACAAGATCTCCGCCTACGACAAGATCGTAATGACAGTTCTGTCAAAGTTTGTGTCAGTTTCCGATAGTATATTCAAAAGCACTCTATGTTTTTGACAGCTCGATACACTAGACGTGCTCGATGACCCGCAAGGGCGATGAAATGTAACATAAATATCGTCAAAAAATGTATTGACAGTTTTTTTTTCATTCATATTTAGTGTTTACTGATTGATCTACTAAGTATTTAAATTTAGGTACTAATACTATCATATCAATTGCGTTTGACCTTGTAAGTAAATATTTTATGACATTTTGGTATCAAGATAGTTATGGCCTGATCGCGCCATAGACGCGACGCAAAATCTCCACCTCATAGGCGCATAGAGGAAAGCACCTAACCAAACTCGGCGGGCCGACGAATCACGGCCCCGCTGACATTACGAACCGGGCGCGTGACTCTAGATTAGAGACTAGACTAGGCCTTTGAGAAGATAACAAGCTACAGGAAGTACTATTCCTGCGCAGAGAAAGTCGCGGGCACCAGCTTGTGTGTTATAAATTTGCAAACATATGCCACGACACGGAATCGATCCAGAACGGAAGATAAATTTGACAAAAGAGTTGTTTGTCTATAGGTAACGCTTTTCATAGCCATTTCCAGACCGTTACCTGCCCGTGCCTTTGAATAAATCAACTGTATATTTTTTTTGTCTTGTCATGAATAAAATTGTACATTATTGTTTACTACGAGGGTGAATCAAAAAATTCTTGGAATCAATATTAAAAAATGCAAAGATTTAAATAATAATATTTTATTTTTCTACATAATCTCCCTCCAATGCAATGCATTTAGAATAACGCGTTTCTAACTTCCTTATTCCTTGTGAAAAAAAATTATTTTCTTGTCTCTCGAAAAAGTCCTCTACGGCAGCTATAACCGCGTCATTATCGTGAAATTTTGTTCCACGAATTTCCTCTTTTAATTTTGGAAATAAGTGAAAATCACTTGGGGCTAAGTCCGGAGAATATGGTGGGTGGTCAAGGAGATTGAAGCCAGCACAGCGGATTGCGTTGAGCGCAACTTCCGATCGATGAGCAGGAGCGTTATCTTGAAGGAACAACACGCCCAACGACAGTTTTCCACGACGTTTTTCTTTAATCGCTTCACGCACTTTCGGGATTAAATTTGCATAATAGGGTCCAGTAATCGTCTGGCCTTTTGGCATGTAATCAATAAAAAGGATTCCTTCACTATCCCAGAACACAGAGGCCATAACTTTGCCAGCGGTAGGAGCAACTCGAAATTTCTTAATGGATGGAGAGGATGGTCGTTTCCAAGACATGCTTTGTCTTTTAGTTTCAGGATCAAAATGGTGGACCCACGTTTCATCCATGGTGACAAGACGACGGCAAAAATTATCCGAATCACGCTGGAACATTTCGAGATTACGCTTGGAAATTTCCAAACGTCGCTTTTTGTTTTCGTCGGTTAACATTCGTGGCACCCATCTTGCAGACACTTTTTTGAACCCCAGTGAATCAATTAAAATGGATTGAACGCTACCAAAAGATATCTTTAGAATCTCAGCTATATGTTTTATAGTCATTCTTCTGTCTTCCAAAACCAGATTCTCAACCTTTTTGACATTTTCTTCTGTAACGGAGGTTGAAGGCCGCCCAGAACGCGGGTCATCTTTACAGCTTGATCTACCTCTTTTAAATTCAGCCACCCAGTACGCAACCGTAGAATAGGGTACAGCATCACCCCCTAATGTCTGCTGCATGTCCAAAAAAATTTCCTTCGTAGACATTTTTTTCAAACTGAGATATTTTATCACCGCACGTAACTCACTTTTATCCATAATTTTGACTTTTTAGCAACTCGTTGCACAAAAAAATTTATTACATGCGAACGAACTGACAAAAACAAGTGACAGTCTGCATAAATATAGTGTGATAGACACTCTTTAATTTGAATATCGAACTTGATCCAAAAAGGTTTCATATATATGCACTTCTAAGAACTTTTTGATTCACCCTCGTATTGTTACTTATTCCTTTCGAGAATTGGTGGATTCGAGGTCTAGGTATTTGCCGATTTACCTTCGAGCACCATACTTCAGGGCAGGTTATGTGATGAATGAATGAAGAAGTAATATGACGTTTATGCACGGAAATTAGCGCTGTGTCACTAATTAGAGTATGAAGTAAGAGTATGAGTATTTTAAAACAATAGAAATTATTGTTTCACAGAATACATGTTCTTTTACTTTTGTACTAAATTATATTATACAGGGTGTTTGGTAGAGGGACCGACAAACCAAATGAGCGTGTTCGGGGGCCCACTTGGAGAATACAAGTTGGCCAAAAAAAATCCCCGACACCCCAATTTTTTTTAAACTTTTTTTTGTGAATTTTCTCGTTTTCTCCAATATTGTACCAATTTTGCTTTGCGTGGCCTGAAGGTGTATTAGAGACCAAATTCAACTAAAAACATCCGTTCTAAAACAGATTTTACAAATTTTATGGTGGTAACTAGGTACAATTTCGGAGAAAAAGGGAAAAATCACAAAAAAAAAGTTAAACATATTGGGGGGTCGGGGATTTTTTTTGGCCAACTTGTATTCTCCAAGTCCCCCGAACACGCTCATTTGGTTTGTCGGTCCCTCTACCATACACCCTATATATATACTAACATACTATTTTAATGTTATATTATATGTTGAAATTCTTGTGAGGTTGGCACATATTAAACTATTAGCTATTCTTCTTAGTCGTATCCTCATGACTGAGGGACGTGATTTTGGTGTGTAGTCTGTGCCACCATTTTTCTCCAGCTCTCTATCTTGCGCCATTTGAATGAATGATTGTAAGGTGGCCTATTATTATTATTATTAGCTATTATTAAACTGCAAAACACTAACGTTAATTAAAACCAGTTAAACAATTATAGAAAAACTGTTTCATTAAATATTCCAATGATATATTTTACCAACTCGTGGTTCATTAAACATTGGGCGATTCCGAGGCTTACAGTTAATTTTATATTTATACGAGTACCTAACTCATTTTACCAAATGTTTATAGACATTTACACAGATATGTGTAAAGAATTATTTTTATACTATTCCCACTTTAAAAAGGTTATTTTATTCACTGAAAATAAACAGTGCATAATAGTATTTTATGCAACTGCATATAACACGGGTATTAAAACACTCGTTACTATTATGAAACTCGCTGCGCTCGTTTCATAAACTCACCCTCGTGTTTTAATACCCGTGTTATATGCAGTTGCATACACTACTTTATCTTCACTAATGCAATTAATCAAACAACAAGAGTAAAAGCTGACAATAGTTTATTTATAATAATTGTTCAAATTTTGGATGGTACAATTTTGAAAGTTAATGTTAATTATTGATCCAGCAGCTGTAGCGGTCGCGGGGCAAGCAGTAGAGCTCGTAGACGGAGTCGGAATATTTATAATTACTTCATTCGTCTTGTTTTCTATACTGTTCAAGATCGTATTTGAGACTTGAATTTTATTCATTAAAGACTCATCAATGTAGCTTTCAGCCACAGTAGAAGACTTCCACCCCCCGTGTCGTTTCAGTGCGGTCAAATCACCACCGCTATCTATGAGAAGGGTCGCCGAGGTGCGCCGGAAGCAATGCCCCGTGTACAACGCTGGGTTAGGCAGATTCAAAAAACTTGCGATAGTTTTTCCCAGAGCACCAAATTTATTAATACCAATTCTTTGATCGACGCACTTCCCCGATCTATAGCTCAAGAAAAAGGCAGGGTTTCGACAGGGAGTGGGTCGAAGTTCCATGTATTTTTTACATACGGCATAGCAGTTGCCCGTCACAACGAAAGAACGATCTATTTTCGTTTTTGTTTTCGAAACTTTCACCATGATTGTACTGTCGTCTATGTTAGAGACTTCATCGAATTGGATGTTGTATAGCTCTTGCCTTCGGCATGCCCCCATTATGCCGAAGATTAGTGCAACCTGTAACAATAAACGATATAATAAGCTTGAGGTACATAGCCAAGGCAAAAACTATGATTTATGAAGTAGTAAAGTGTAGATTCTAACACTTGAATAACTCGCTACGCTCGTGATTCAGTCGTTAGAATCCTTTACTTACTCATGGTTCAACTGTGACCCCCGCTTTAAATCCATTCTTTTTCACTAATTGCGTATACTCTTATGTAATATCAAACCGGGATTAACGTGAGACTTACACGTTGTCTATATCACGATCGAAAATTGTTTCAATCGCAACTGTGCGAAGCGGAACGCAACGACGCGCGCACCGCACTCAAGCTCCTGAAGAAGGCTTCCGGATGAAACATGCTACACGTTGTCGATCGTAATATCGACAACGAGTAACTCTTACGTCGTTCCCGTTTTATTATTACAAGAAATATATTGCCGCTTTATCCATCAAACATTCACGGGTAATCTCATTATTGCGTATGTATGAGGGATATATCGTATTTAGATCCATTAAATATTCTGTCTCTATTAACTTTCGAGTGCTCAGATTAAATCCCAACGGATATTAACGTTCGTCCTTTCTGATTGAGCTTATTACAAATGAACGAGCAAGCCCAATAAAATAAATTTACCACTGATTCCCTAATGAGTACTAACTCTAATTGCTCGTCCAGTTTTAATCCCATTTACGCTCATTCCATATTACCGTGTGTCTCGGTGTGAATGTCCTCTGTACAGTCAACTGAAAATAAATCCGTGTGTCATAACATTTGTATCTCGGTTCCTGATGATGTCTGCAGGCACTCCAACATCCGAGTTTTATTACTTGTTTTATTAGAGCAAAGAAAAGCTTAGTCAGGAAGTTTTATTTCGTGTTGTTTATGTAAGAACTTCAAATTTAATTAGTTTGAGCGCGTATAATGTTGATTGCGATATTAAAAATTCCCACGGTCCACTTTCATCGGTGTTTATTGTAACATATTTTGTATAGCGGATAATTCAGAGTAGAATCAGTCGGAAGGTTAAATTAACCTTGCGAGGGCGCAGTGAAGCTTGTGGTTTGTCGTCTACGCTCTATGATTCTATGCGATATGTCCCATTGTGTTTCCACCTCGTTAAGTCTTCTCATCAAATTGTTATGTCACACGCTGTTATGAGAAGGTTAACGTTAACTGCACAAGTGCTCATACATGCTTTAAAAACTCTCATCTCGCCTGTTCTTAATAATACGTTGAATTCGCTTTCTAGCGTAACATGTCGGACAGAAAAACCAAATAATTGAACACAATGAACCGCCGGAGGCTACGTGTTTCATAACAACTTTCAACGTGTCAATCGTCTAACTACGCATACCCGTTGTATATGTAATGATTGTTATTTTCAGTTTGATGTCACTCGAGTCATTGGAGCTGAGAGAAAACCTTTTGAAATCGCTCCCCGAGTCACTGAAGAATCTTACGAGACTGAAGAGACTAGACTTGGGCGATAATGAGATCGAAGAATTGGTGAGATTATTATATTACATAAAACTAGCTGTGTCATCAATATAAAAATGCCAAAGCTTCGCCCTTAGCGGTTTATGTCTAATCCTTATGAATTACATATATGATTCCGTTATTCATTTTCCGAAATAAAATATCTTCGGTCTATTTCTAAATTTTTAGGGTTCCGTACCTCAAGAGGAAAAAGAAACCCATATTAGATCCCTTCGTTGTCTGTACTGTTTATCTGACTAAATAGAACTAAAGTGAATAGAAACTTGTTTCCACAGCAACGCATAGAGATATGAATAAATAATAATAAATTGTTTATTGAGATAAAAACGTCACAAAATACAATTACATTTATCACATGAAGTTAAACGATTAAAGTTGTAGAAAAATACGGCGTTTTAAAGTCGCTATCAAATTAAAACGAGGTACTTCCGTGAACCTAGAGTTAAATTTTGGCAAGAAACAAGAACTCACAGCAAAAGTAAAGAGAAAACTCCAAAAAATCATAATTTATAATTTCATCATATTCAAAAATTCGGTTCAAAAACCGTTTTGTGTTTCGATACTATTTATCGTAGAAACGGTAATACATACAAGCGTCAATCTCGTTGTGGCAGACTGCAACTCTAAAGTAAAGCAATTTATAAAAAAAAACTAAAAAACGCCAAGTACGCCGGCCTTGCGCTAAAACTAAATACATGACACTAATATATTTTTGGAGTTGATATGACTACGGAACCCTAGGTGCGTGAGTCGTATTCGCACTTGGGTGGTTTTTATTCATGCATGACTTTCAAACTTTATTTCTTTCAAATTTCATTTAGTTCAGTCATTATGGCGTGAAGAGCTTATAAACTTACTTATAAACTTTCGCATTAAATTTATAATACGAGTATTAGTATAGGTCTTCTTTATGTTGACGCATTTCCACTCAGCCTAGAGATACGTAACTAATTATGATCGAATGTTATTTCAGCCGGGATTCGTCGGCGAGCTACCCGCCCTGGAAGAGTTATGGTTGGATCATAATAAACTACAATATTTACCACCAGAAATCGGCAATCTGAAAGCACTGATATGTTTAGACGTGAGCGAGAATAAATTAGAAAAACTGCCAGAGCAGATAGGAGGACTTATGTCCCTGACTGACTTGCACCTCTCCCAAAACATGCTGGAGACCATCCCGGACGGCACTGGGGATCTTACCAAGTTAGCTATACTGAAGTTGGACCAAAATAGATTAGATACGTTAAACGAAAATGTAGGAAGGTTAGTACGCGCCGCTGTTTGGAATATATTTCATTTTGTTAGTTTATCTTCGGCTATTTATAACGTTAATGATTTCGTATTTCTCTTGCAGGTGTACAAATCTTCAAGAGCTTATATTAACAGAGAATTTTTTGATGGAGCTGCCTAAATCGATAGGGAATCTCAAGGAGCTGACCGTACTGAATGTAGATAGGAATTCATTGGGCGATATACCCGTGGAGATTGGCAACATGTCGCTTTTAGGCGTGTTGTGTTTGAGGGACAACAAGTTGACGAAATTACCGAACGAATTGGGCAATTGTAAATCGCTGCACGTTTTGGATGTAAGCGGTAACAGGTAAGATTACTCAGCCTTATATCTATAAATAGACAGAAAGGTTGGAGTTTGGAGGGTCACCACAAGCCTACAAGCCTGATGTTTTGCCTACGAGTGCAGAATAAATAATTCAAGCAGAATGGTAGGCGTGGTAGATATTGGTTTGACGTTTTGCTGTGAGACTGATTCAAGATCTCGTAAATTAAAGCCCTTGGCAGTCAGAGTGCAGGAATATTGTATAGTAAAACTGTGTGGCATTGCAACAGGTGTGCACAGGCGTCGCAATACAAGACAACAGACGTATCGAGCGACTTAAAAACTTCGCCAATAGGGGTCTATACCACTATCGATATCAATACGAAGGTCTCAGTCCCAGGCGAACGCATTCAGCTGATATTTTACTTAACTCAACTCTGTAATAGTTTCAAAATGTCTGCCTCGCTAAGATTGCAGATTACCTATTCCCTTTCAAACCCTATTTATATCAATATTAAATGAAACCGTGTTACGCGTAGAAAACGGTAAAGTGAGTGACTTCATATTTAATCCAGAATAAAGGCCGCCTCGAGAGCGCGGATCACTTATTTATCTAGTTTATTATACTTATTTATTTAGTTAAGCCGACTATCAAAAGCTTGTGTTTAGATTTGAATTTTTAATTAATTATTATTTTAATCATTTGAATTGCGATGCTTTCAATCGATTATATTATATGTATGGGCAATAAAAATCTCACTATTTATAAATATGTAACTTCCTTTGATTTGAACTTATTAACTTATTGGTGCTTGATTGAAGAAAATTTCACATTACTATAAATATCGTGAAAACACTGAAGATATACTGATCGCTGAAATGGCGCTATTATAAGTTCTCTCTGTGGATTGTTCCGCATTGTTCCCAACTAAGCTCCATAAGAGGCACTTGAAGAATGGCTCGCAATTTAATCCCTACTTTTATGGCTTCATATTTTATATACCATATAATATAATCTGACATCACCATTCCATCAGCATCATATTACATCAGCTTTTCCGTATACATGTTGCTGTCAAAATGCTTAACCAGTCAAAAGTACTTTTAACTGAAAAAAACAGGCAAAATTAGTTTTGAGAAGTTTGGTCAAAAGTAGTTTTGTCAGAAAAGTTACATCTTAAAGCCGGAGCGCGCTTACACCATATTTTAACCAGCTGGAGCTATTTATCATTCGGTAGAGCTAGGTATAACCTTTATCTTCTATTTTTTTCACTGTTGTTCTATTGTTAATGTAATTTTATTATTTAATTATTCTAAGAGTATTTTTAAACTTATTACTGACATGTTAAATAACATTTTATGAATAAATATGAATATCATACAGGCTAGAACTAGCAGTTCACGCGGAGTACCTAGTCAGCACAATGTTACGATTGGTGCGACGACTAGCGAAACGAGGAGGAGCGCTTGGTTTAATGGTGACCATACACAGAATTAGACTCCAAACCAGTTCTAACCGAAAATATTCAGTCACAAGTATTTACCTTCGATCTAGCGTACTATTGACTATCAGTCAAAACTCATAACAGTTTTGACTGCAACATACATTTGAAACAACTCTACAATTTCAAACTAACACTTGCGGCCTGAAAGATAGAAGATCATTTCTATTCTGAAGGTAGTAGGCGTAAGCTGACTGCTCAATAGATGCGGTTTCCAAATTTTAAATATTTTTATCGTTTTTCAAACACGATACGTAATAACAAATAAACATTGTTATTTCGGTGTTATAACTTGTGATTGGGCAATTCCCAGGCCGGGTGGGCTTCTTTATAAGTACGAGTATTAAAAGCGACGAGACAGGCAAGCCGTTCGTTTGATGCTAAACCTACAAGCTTATCCTTGCCGGTAAATTATATACCTATTGTAGGCAAGATATAATATATTACGGGCAACGAGGGGATGTGTTTGTGTGTAATTTTACGCCTTCTCGCTCTTTCTATTTGATTGTTTTATATTTGACCTTATTTGAGAGAATGATATCGTCGATATAGTATGCACATCACTCATCGTTATTTTTCAATCCATGTTTGACGTGTAGCGTGGAAGAGTGCCATTAATTATGTGTTCTAAATTTCAATGTTATGAATTAGTTCTACGTGCAAGTTTTTTTATTAATTCTCTGATGGTAAGCTTTACGTAACGCTTGCCCATGACGGTCGCAGTACGCCCAGAGCTTAGACGTCAAAATTCAGATAGACCTTCTAATCTAATCACAGTAATGGTTGGAAAAGTTCTTCCGTAATGTCAGCTATTTTTATTTTGCCCAATAGCAGTGGCACTCAAAAAGAATTATAAATACTTATAGGCAAAATACTCGTATCTTATACTGTGACCCGAGCACGAAAATCTGCTTAAGTGCGATGTTGTCGTATCGTTCACGTATTCAGTACAAACTATGAGTTATCTGTGCCACTATTGTACTAGATAAATGACAGTTTGTACTAAATACGTTAACGATGCGATTACGTTACACTTAAACAGATTTTTGTGTTCGGGCCACTACTGTGGTGGCATCACTCTCAAATAAATACTCTTGTTGAAGACGACAATATATTAATGTTATCTGTTATCAATTTTCATGGTTTCCAAGTATTAAACTGGTTTTTTTTTTCATACATTTCAGATTACAATACCTGCCCTACACACTGGTGAACCTAGAATTAAAAGCCGTTTGGCTGTCGGAGAACCAAGCGCAACCGCTACTCACCTTCCAAACGGACAGAGACGAAACGACAGGCGAAAATGTACTCACATGCTTCTTACTACCTCAACTTACCTACACCCAGCAACCTGGTAAGAGTTGATCTGTGTTTTATTTTATCTTGTACTGTCGTCACGCTTTGGTGTCATGCTAGTAGTCATTCACTTGTTTCTATAGATAAGTCATATTTTTTCTTATTAATCTGCATTCTTCGAAAACAATAGTTTTTTTTGTTGAACTGTATCGTGAGTTTCACGTATTATAACTAGTATTTAAAACTGATTTTACCGCAATTTCAACCGAATAGAAAATCCACAGCGGAGGCCACACTCTAGAGCAGGGATTCCCAAAGTTATTTTGTCTACTGCCTACTTTGAGAAAAAAATATTGTTTAGCGCCTCCATTTTCATCTACTTAAAAACCACTATAACTTCAAATTAATTATTGTGATATATTAGCGGAGAGTTAGGCAAACATTCATTCTAAACGAGGCTTTTACTATAGCCCGTAAGAGTTAACTTGAGACCTGAGCGCAGTAGGTAGTACACAACGCAACGGCCAGTGAGAATGATTATTGAAACACAACTTTATAGTATTCAGACAGAGTATCTTTTCTGTTTAATAAGTCGATATCAGGTTCCAATTTACTCAAGATCATAAGGCCCCAATTTTTTTCTGGGTCTCTTATTGCCCTTAAGGCCTGCAGCGCTCACGAGGGGGCGTTATCGCCCACTTTGGGAAAGGCTGCTCTAAAGTCTGCCTGACAAGATAATAATTTGAAAAACTGTCGATTAGCTCCTAACTGTGTGTTCTACCAACTGTTCTTGAGAGCCAGTACCATTCTTAGTCTAATGTGCCGACGGACGGCATCATTACTGGCCATCAAGTGGTCTTGAAAAATATAGAAAAAGCTGGTTTTCTTAACATAGGTTTGTGGCATGTCCTTAGTCGCCGCGATTTTGCAGCGTAAACTCCCTGTGGATGGGCAGTAGAAGTGCCAGAAATTTAGGCCAAGGAAATCGGCAAATTATGTATAAAGTCAGTTTTATACACTAGGTCTACATAAATTTATAAATAACTTTGTTTTTGCTTGAGTTTCATGAAATTTCGCGATTCTTATCTGCATACTGCATCAGTAGATTCATTAGGTATACCTACATTATGTAGGTATATTATCTTGAGTAGTACTATAGACTTAGATCGTATAGATTTCATTTCATTTAATGTGATGTTACACTAAAAGCGTTATTTGGTTAATAGATAACTAATAAATATTACTATCAATAATCATATAAAAAAAAACTGGTGGTGTTATTATGTACGTCGATAGTTAAGTTTTATGTGAGCGTTTTTAATTGTTGTTTTTGCCTATGCTTTTTGGGCTTTTTCTATTTAATTCTGCCATTATCTGTGATCATTTACTTGTTCTTTTAATTCAAATATAATGTGACGTGCCGTTATTTTAAATAACATATCTGGTGTATCCATGAGCAATTTAGATAATTTGTTGACACAATAAATTCCTTGTTTATATTTCAAGAATCACCATAACGATAACGATACCGCGATAGTGAATGGACTTCTTTTCCGAAACTTTCATACGGATTTAAACTGTAAGTACAGTTTATTAAAATCCATTTTCCGTTATTAAAAACGGCTAAAAATATAATAATGGGTATGTAGAGTTTCATTCACCATTTTGTCACAGTGTTAAACTACAATTTATCGAGAAATATGAATGAGTACTACTACTAGAGAAAGTACTTTATATAGCATTATTAGCTGTGTTGACAGTGTTGTTTATATTAGGCATAGGTGTTGTTTAAGTACATCATGCATTCGTATTATACGAGGCTCAACGAAAAGCCTGTAACCGCCATTTGACTTACGTTCTCCAATTGTTTCAAAACAGCACTGCTACAAAAAAAATACGAGTATATACTTTCCATGTTGGTTCATTGTTTTCGAATATATACTTAAGATTGAGTAGTTTTATGGCGCATGACTCTACGCGCGTGTCCCATCAACACTGGTCTACGCTGGCATTTACTCCTTATGAAAATAATACTCATTTACCTAGGACAGATTCTCGTCATAGTATCTAATCAAATTTGATTAGTGTAAGTTATTGATAATGAATTTTTTTTTAATCTTAATTCACAATAATAGGGTCTATGTAATCTCGATTCTGAGACCATGTACGTGATATTACGTGTCCTAATGATATCGAAATGGACCTCGAGTAATATTAAATATCTCAATAATATCAATTTAAGAATCATTGAGTGTTTATTATCAAGGATCTTTAGTCACGTTAATTATGTCAAAAAAAGACTCAATTCACGGAAATCAGGTAGCATTAAATCTTTAAATAATCTGAATTATAGATCTTGTGTAACATGACATGTCTAAATAACCTCAAATCACCGATATTTGGCAACGTCAAATGTCTAAATAATTTGATTCACGGATCTTAGATAACAACACATCTCGAATCATGCATCTTGAGTAACATTAAATGTCTAATAATCTCAAATCACCGATCTTGGATAACATTAAATGTCTAAATAATCTCGTTTCATGGCAACATGTTGCAGTAAATTATCACAGATACATGTTATTGTTTTGTTTTTGCCGTGTATATATACTAAAAGCACTTGTCACACGAATAGAGCTGGATCACACATCAGAGGTCGGCAGTGGACACTGGTTCAGGGAACACAGGTTTATGTCGCAATCGCAGGAGCTAGATAGAGTCAGAGGTAAGGTTCACCCACACACCATACACGCTGTATTAGGGGAAAATGTGACATGTCGATGCGAGCCAAGGCACAGTTTTGAAAAGCTTGGTTTTCGTTCTAAAATAAATTAAAAGTTACAGCAGAAGCCAGGACCTTTTATATTCAATTCCACTATCTAAAATGATTTGAAGATTTTCTTTCGTGAAGAAATATAATATATGTAATAATGTCACAATTCGTCTTCATATTTTATGTGAAATAAAGCATTTTGTATTTCTCCATTGATTGAAGTCTCCCTAAGTAAATCGTTGAAATCATGTTTTTTCTTAAACATGCTTCTTGTTCAGGGCATCAAATCAAAACAAAACAGCATCTTAGTACTGTAGGAATTAGCTTGCAAGTAAATATGGAAGTTAACTACAACCCACTGGCTTAAAACACAAAAGTAGAACTACCTGTTTGTACAAAAAACACTTACTTATACTACATTTCCTGGCATTTATTGAGAAAAGCTTCAAACTAAGCTCTTCAAATGCTTCTACTGATTTTCCGCCCTTCTCAGCATCGTACAGTTATTGGAAACAGCTTAAACTGATAGGAATTGTGAGTCGTTGACAAACAATATTAACGAATAGAAGTGTTAAAATATGCTTAATCTCTAAATTGAATTGGATTTGAATGGTTGAGAAAAAAGGGAGTATTTTTTATTTGCTACTTGTCTTGATATCGACTTGTCACGTTGTCCACCTAATACTGTTCTTTATTATTTTGCACACGGATTTCTTGTAGAGTACACCGGTATGGCTACGAGAGCCTTGTAAGGCGTGCGTTCATTTTCATTGCTGTACATTTTAGGGCTTCACACGGTAGCACCTTCCACGGATGTTGACACCATATTTATATATAGACTTGTTTTTGTATTGTTGAGAAAGTGCAACCATTTTCTTTATACATATAGTTTATATTACTTCCTGGCAGTGTAGTAATATCAATAAAATAATAACAGTTTAAAAAAATATATGAGTTTAATAAAAAACAAACATCAACTAAAAAAACTATGAGTATAAAAGGGTAAAAAGCACTTTTTAAAAGTTTTACTGTCATTTTAAAAATATATTATTACTCTTACCTTTTTTACCGTTTACTTACGGGATGAAAACCGTGATATTTGCAATGAGCTCCCGATATTTCGACACTGTTGCAAGCGCCATGGTCGCGGGACGACTGGAGAATGCGGGTGGATGAAATGTTAACAGTGCGCGTAGCAAAAGACATAGAAAGAGGATAGACCGATATGGCTGCTCTTAATGTTATTAATCATTATAATCAACATAATATGCCTGCCATCGCAACCGTGTCAAAATATCGGGAGCTCATTACAAATACGAGTAAGTATCACGGTTTTCACCCCATAAGTAAATACGTTTGGAGAGTAAAAAGTCAAGTCAGTTCCATTTAATATTAAGAATTAATGTTAAAGAACTTATTTCGATATCTTTCTCGAAAGGTTTCGGTTATATCTAGAGAATCTAATATGGTAGGATTAAACCGCAATATAATTTTTACTGTTGATGTAAGTACTCCTATCATTCGCTTGTTTAAAACGTATTCCTTGAGACTTTTCAAAATCCATCAGCTGTTTAGGCTGTAGAAGGTGAAGAATATATGTAAATATATATTAGAACCGAAGAAAACACTTTTTGATTGTATTAAATTGGTTATATTTTATGTTGATTTCTTCCTGACATTTTAAACACTTCTCTGTGACTGTTGTCTATGGTCGTGCCCGTAGTAACGTCGCGAATAAAATGTATCGTTTTTAATCAATTTTAAATTTCATTTTAAACCTTAAGAGGATTGCATAGCTAGTACTTTCCATGCTAAATTAAGAAAACTCTTTTCTACCTCTTAACATTGTCCGATTTCAGTGATTTTTTTTCAATGTAATCATCACATTGTTTACTATACCCCTACGTGTTGATTTTTTCAGATTTTTAAGTTCTAAAAAAGAAAATGTATAATACTTTGAAATACTAAAAAAAACAAAACGTACGCGCATAGTAAACAATGCGATGATTAGGTACATGAAAAAAATATCACTGAAATCGGACAATGTTAAGAGGTAGAAAAGAGTTTTTTCTTTTAGTATGGAAAGTACTAGCTATGGAATCCTTTTAATAATCCTATAACCAATTCATACTCGATCACACATACATAAACAAAGAACTTATCCTTCCTTCTAAAGAGACGGCTAAAAAAGTATAGTACGTGTGAACAAGAACGTTAAATGGCTGATAAAAAAAACGTAAATCATATTGGCAAGAGTAAATGCTTTGCGTCATTTTTCACTATCAGATGGACGCACGCCTACCAAGGTTATAGGTATTAAGACGTGCTATTACTGCGGCAATTTCGCACTATTATTTTCAAACCACAATGATGCATACACGTCAGCATTTCCTCTGTAGGTTTTTTATTGTTTCACTGTCGCGTTTTATTTTGTCGGTTCATGGTTTGTTGAAAATAAAATTTATTATACACTGGTACATTTAGAGCTTTCATAACCGTCGCTGAATTATCGCTCCCCGCCAATCTTTATGTTGTGTCGCCTGGGTCAATGTTTGTGTATTGTCTGATGTGCTAGTCCAGTTTTATGGGATATTTAGAAGTGTATATTTGTAATCCCTGTATCAATGCGTTAAAGTTTAGAATGGCTCATCTATAAAATAACAGTTTTTTCTATCTGTCATTGAGTCGTATAATTTTATTCATATTTCTGTGGTCAGGTATTGGAATCATTTTCTTGGAAATGAATTTATATTTCAATTTTAATACAAACAATCATTTGTTTGTATTGAATTTCAGTTGTTTTACATTATAACTTTAAGGAGTAAGATATTAACTAAGGAGAATTTATCGTAAGCTATTCGTGCTAGACTCCACATGATTCATTTTGATCCAGCATTGTATTATGAATGACGTAATAAGCACTGGTTAATAAATCAAAACTAATGTGTCATTCCAATGTTCAGAATCAAATGCAAGAGATCGCGACTCGGACAACGACGATTGGGAGGCAAAGGAAGCCTCCCGGACTCACTCAGTGAAATTCACCGAAGATGTTCCAGAAGCTAAAGAGGTGAGCCTATGCTGCTGGATCTCCAGACGTACCGCACCTTATAAAAATTACCAGTATAACGTACCTATTTGCATCCACAATACCAGTAAGTCTTCAAGAATGGGTTCCTGGTTTCACAGCGTAAGGGCGAGGTGTTCTAAACACAGAGCTTATGTAGCATTGAGTACGGTATTGGTTGCTTTGGATTAGAGGTGAAAGGGGACACGTATTAATGCTTTGCATGTCAACGCCATCGATTTAAGACCGGTCCTGTACCTTTATCGTGAATATCATTATTGTCTGAGCCTGTTTCGATTTGAAAACGTTAAATCATTACTTGACATAGGACGACATCTATCTATATAGATAGATGTTTGCCCCAGATAAAATATTAATATAAATTTACACGAAAACCTTTTGTTGTTTGTGTACATCGCTGTTTCACCTTACTAGCAGGTTAGTTTAGCATTTAACATGATAAATTAATAAGGGAAAAAAGGAATTACATTGGCTTTCTAAAGTATTGAACGTATGTTGTAGACTTCTTTAAGTTTCATTTAAAACTCACGGAGAAATCACAGTATTGCATCTTGTTCTATGCCTATACAAGTGATGTTATATCGCATCGAGAGCCCTTCGGATATCTGATGTCTAAGATTACAGTAGCATTAGAATACTTCTAAAGGTTTTTTTATCTTATAACTATTCATCAAGAGGGCGAGAATCTTGTAAGATAAACTTCACAAAGAGTATTAAAATATTTGAAATTTATAGAGAGAAAAATTCGGACGGGATTCGAACCCGCATCTTCTGACTTTTCGTTGTCGAATGACATCGAAAATTCAATGCTCGAGGCGTCTGACACGGATAGTCAGAAGACGCAGGTTCGAATCCCGTTCGAGAATGTGCATTTTTTCTCTATAAATTTCAATGTTTGAGATCGCTAAAGCAGGCGTTAGTGCTTTAAAAGGTAATAGTATCAAAATATTTAATTGTTTTTACATGATCCGATCTTTTGAACAAGTCACATTCTTATAGGCGGCGATGATGCGATGGGCAAACTATATTTTAAGATTGTTATTTCTACAAAAAGTACAGAATAACAAGAACAATGTATTATTGTTCGGAAATGTCTAATTGAAAACCTTTTAGATTTGTAGGGTTCAGGCAGAGTAAGCGTGATTATATAAGAATATTTGTAGATTATAGAATATTTAGAAAATACGAGTATATACAGAATATATACATATATTAATAATATAAAGATTATTATTAGAATATATAGAAGATTATTTACTCTAATTATTTATCCTAACCATCGTGTTTTTTTGTATTCTGTGCGGCTTAGTTACATCACCGCGGAAAAGTACGTAAGGGAATCAATTTTATGTAGAACATTGAATTTTAATCATTATCTACCCTAAGTAAAGTACAAATTACAAAACAACAAGGGCGACGACTATACGATATATAAATTGTCGAAAATCATAGGGAAGATACGATTACACATTGAAGATAATGGTTAAAATGCAATGTACAATAATTCTGTTCTATAAATTATCTTCGCATTCCTTTCCTTTCATTTTACGGCAATTCCATTTGATCCTAATAAACGTATAATGTGATGATACCGGAATTATATACCATAATCTCTTTTTTTATCGTCGATACCGAAAATGAAAAACATAAAATTATACTATATTAGTTATATTGTGTAAATGATACTGTACCATTTAATTACACGCTATAATTATTGTAGAGTATATAATTGAATGATATAAAAAGAAGTTATGATATAGAAAAAAATAGGAATTGACTTCTGAATGACAATGATGGATTCCATTATGATTCCACTAGCGTATGTGCATTTAATCATTCAAATGTTATTAGAATTTAATTTTATCTGAACTTAAGAGGATTGCATAGCTAGTACATTCCATGCTAAAAGAGAAAACTCTTTTCTACCTCTTAATATTGTCCGATTTCAGTGGTTTTTTTTCATGGAGTCATGACATTGTTTACAATGCCCGTAGTACATGAAAATGAATATATGAAAAAGTTTAGAGGGTAATAATTTATAAAATAAAAACGAGGACCGGTCTTTCATTCTCGCGGCAGTATTATATTATACACCCGTATATTGAGTATTTACAATAATATGTAAATAATATTACATATAAAAGGTTCGTGACGCACAAAAAGAATCCACAATGCAATTATTATATGTATCATTGTTTTCTTATTTTAGTTTATGTACAGTATTACTAAATTGTTATTTTACGGCTTTTTATTGTGAGAAACAATTTTCATGTTTAGTTAGTTTATTTTTTTAATAAAATGTTTACTTTGTATTATACGTTTATCTTTTATTTAATTAAGTGCGCGTAAGAGATATATATTAATAAGATAAAATTGCAACACATGATTAGTAAGATATTATAATGAGATGGAGATTAGTTTATAATTATGGAAGACGCGAAATGTTTGTTATCTTTTCCTGGATTTTGATTGCATTGACAGCCCGAGAAAAACTCTAAAAATAGTACTCAATGTAGATTTTGTTTATATCTTTATTGAATTAGAAGGCCATTTTAGGATCGTAACAAAAAATAACAAATAACTTTAATCATATTCAAATTCAAATTTTAAGACGCGGTCCAACCCCAATTTTAAAATAGTTTACGATGCTTTACGTAAGGTTGAAAATCGCACGTTATATTGGACGTCATGCGAAATAGCATTAATTTTGTACGTTTTCTTAATATATTTCGATATATACTAACACAATTGAAAAAACTGCTGGTTGTTACTTTAGTACTATATGTTGGCTATGTATTACTTAATAAAAAATATAATGTTATCGCTGAAAATTCTGAGAGTTTGGACGTCAGAGTTTATTTTTATGGACCTATTCAGGATTTTTTTCTGCAAAGAGCAAGTAATATTTAGGAATTCTGATCGGTTATTACTCTTTGCCTGTTCCTTTTCTAAACTAATTAATTTATTCATACAATATTGGATCTATTTCGTTACACTAGATGTTTAAAGATTCTGCCTTTTACTAATATCAGGATAAGAGCGCGCCTTAATCATTTATTTACTTTAATGTTGTACAAATCATAGCTGGTGGTAAATCAATAAAAACGTTCAAATATTCTACCATAACAATGGCGTGCAAATATAAATAAAAAGAACGCACAATATTGAGGAATTAGATGTTAAAAAAGAAAAACGATATTACTATTAAAAGTTTTATCATCATATTAATCTCTGCCGAGATCTGAGTCCCTCTTACCTCCAGTTTTCTGTAGTAAGTTGGATCAGCGAACAGACTGAATACTGACCGCTGATGGTCACATATCGCGTCATATGAAACCATTGACCAATGAGCGATTAGTATTTAGTTGGTCAACTAATCAAGGCTTTGACTAACGTTTTCGAAACTGGGGGTTAGAGTAGCATTGAGGCTATCTATTAATGCCATTTCTGTACTTACCAAATTATATCCAAATATCTTATTTAAATATATATTATCTAGAATATTCATTCAAATCCGTTTACTGTACGCACCAGTACAACATCAGCATCATTAAATTGTCTGGTCACGATCACTGACGTTCGCATCATGTTGAAACGCAACCTTGAGTTTTTATCTCTGTAATGCAGGCATACCTGGCGTGTTTGTAATTACCACGTCACCAGTTTGATGTCGTGATTCTCTTCGACGATATTTATTACTCGAGCTACTTACCTTCTATGGGGCAACCCGAAGGTTTCCAGTTTAATTACTCACAGACAATCCTAAAATTAGCGCTTGCTAATAAACTCATGTCAAAATTTTAGCCTGCCAGTACTTACATTGAGCAATAAGCCTAGCACATAGAATGAATGATATAATTTGATAGCATACCAACACTTGGAAAATATTATTAGTATCGTCAACAATTGAATAACGCTCTTTGCTTCGATGTACAAACTATCAGTTATTCTGTGCCACAGTTATATTGTTGAATTACTACTACTACTTGTAAAGTGGCTCTAACTCGAATAACTGCGTAAGTGTGACGTAACGTGTCGTTCGCGAGGAACTGTCATTTATCTACGGCTATAGTGATAGATAAGTCATAGTTTGTGACGCGTCGACGCTTACGATACGAATACTTTTTCGGAAATTGTTTATGCTACGGCCTCTGTTTATACTAAATTCATTTGTTGTACTTAACGATATACTTTTTCACATGTAATTCTTGTCAGGTCTTGAGTAGGCTGTCATAGAATGTTATGTGGTAATCAAAACATTAAATCATTTGGACAAAGTTTAGAAAAACGTGCAAATATATAAGATTATAATACCAGAAGATAATAATACGCTAATGTTGCTACTCTTAACAAGATAAAAATCACACAAGAAAATATATAAAATCTAAGGTTTAAGAGTAGATAGGGAATATTTAAATAAAGGTAAAGAACCCAAATGAATTGTTTAAATTAATTTACTCTTCAATCGTTTATTTGTAATTATTTATCCATAAATTATCACGATTCCTCGCGGTAGATGTCCATTCCTGCACCTGCAAAAGAAGATATAATTAGTGTTGCCAAACGCAGCTAGAGAGGAGGTTTCAATTTCAAGGTCGCAACGGTGCCTGAAGAAGACGAGGACGCGCCCTCTGAGTCGTTCTTCACACAACAATCGATGATGGCCCTCAAGCGGCCTATTTACGTAGTTCGCAAGCTAGTCACTACTCAGCGGAGGAGCTCTCTACAACGCCTCTCCTCCTCTATTACTAATCTAGCGGAGGTATGCGGCCCGTCGTCTCAAGGTGTGCATTCACAAGTTCCAATCCAAGATGGCGTCTTTGCGTGCATGCTGTACGTACACAATTGCGTATGCGTACAAGAAACTCACAATATTTTTCGGCTAACGCAATGATTGGCCTTATAAACGCTGTTTAAATTTAAATAACGTCGTTTAATACGACCCAGAACAATTTTGCTGTGTGCTCTACTAAATAATGTTATATAAATATAAGCAGCGTTTGTAAGTAAGACCCATAATTCCGAAATGCAATGTAGTTTTACAAAAATCATAATTAAAAACAATTTGAAATACCATCTTAGTTTAATATAACGTACCCAATCGCAAAATTGAGTAAGAATCTAATACAAAGATATTTAAACTGTGAATGCACCACCAAAGAGTCTAAAATGCGCTGCCCGCCACTAAGCCTCTTGCTCATACCAGTATTTAGAAATACTTTATTTTGCCCGTAGACTAGTCCGGTTCTAGAAAACATCCTGTATTTTTAGACTATCGCCTACATATCATAGCTATGATTTCATTTAACCGGACATATAAACTGATTCTATCATACACTGGACCGACACAATCCCCCGACTTCCTGGCATGTAATGGTTAAGTTTCACACTTTTATACGCCAAAAAAAAACAATTTTATCGCACATGATGTCTGTTGCAACCTGTACACGAGTTTTACGCAACTGTTTGAGAGTTTTTTAAATATATTTCACAGAACACTGGTTTATTTGAAGTGCACTTAGTAGATTAGACTGATAACCACGAAGACGTGTTGGTACCACGACAGAGAAACTGTGTGTGATATCATATCCTGTGATTCACTATTCGCCTTCCGTATTACAGTTATGTACGGTTAAATTAGGTTAAATGACAATTATCCTTTTTGGCCTCCTGTGTTATTTTTCAAGGTTTACGATCTACACTTTTTGTCTTGTTTTAACATCCATATTATTTATGTGTCTTTTCTCTTTTACTTAGGATGCATAGGCATAATTTGTCATGGTGTCATTTTAGCATATATTATATTTTCATTATATTTATGTCATATTGCTACTATTATTTACTTTAGCTTCTGTACACTATTGTTATAACAATATTATTGATAGGCATATAATAAAATTTCTTGTAAGCACATATTAGCGTTAAATGCACCATTAATAAAAAATAGTTTAACATTCTATAAGTTCAGCATAAGTAAAAACAACTTAGTCATACTATTACGCAAGTACAGAACCCTATGATTAGTTTTTTATTTACGCTTCGTTTTTGAAGCTTTTGATTGTATCAAATTTTTTAAGGTTTTTTTATTAATCTACTACTTTTATAATAAATAGCATGTGCATGCTTTTTACCGTTAATTTTTCAGTACTTTTAACTTTATCTCCGTCTAATAAAAATGTTTATTATTCTGCAAGATCGTATCGTCTGTAATTTTTAAAATCAGGGTAAAAGATGCATTCAAGATATAAGATTCAAGTTATAATTCAGTTGAAGTTTATCATACTCAAAAGTTGTATTATATTAGACGCGGATAAAGTTTCTGCAATTCACCATTTTCGAAAAAAAATGTATATTATATGGTTTAATCCGTAGACTCGCCAGTAAGAGCCAAAATATTTGGCCAGTAATACAATAGTTTCCACAGAAAACATAAAAATTTTCCAGGAATTGCGATGTGTGTGGTTCAAATAAGGTCGTTAATTGTATGTATGAAAATGGTGGATACTCATATTTCAAGTAGGAAAATCATATAACAAACTGACAGATGTTTAATATTACAGACGCCGTTTGTACGCCAAAACACACCTCATCCGAAAGACCTAAAGGCGAAAGCACACAAATTACTCGCGGGCCGCTCGCCGGAACAGAAGCCAGAACCGCAAACGAAACCGGAACCAGCGGCTCACACTCATACGAATGGACTGCCGACATCACCCATGGAGATTGCCATCGCTCCACTACCTATTGAAGTTGAGGTATGGAATAAATTTTGAGCATTATGTTGACAACTTTCTTCGAGATAAATCGAAATTGCTGTATTGGCCAAGTACATGCGAGTAGCGGCCGGCAAAAGTTGTATAAAAATCCATATCTGTCGTGGTTTAGAGGCTAAATAAATTACATAGTACACTCATATGTGTCGTGTAATTTAAAAATTGAACGATCTTTTACTCCGAAACATGGCAACCAAGGCGGTAACTAATCAAAGGTCAATCAATCATTTAGGAAGCTGTTTATTGCTGCTTTCAAAAGAAAAAATATTAAAGCCCTATAAACATTTTGTTCAATTAAGACGAAATATGCGTCAAATTTGACGATTCGTCGTTACGAATATTTAAAACTAGACCATTTAAAACAATTAATTGACATTTGTTTTTTACGTCTATTAACAGTTCACAAAATTCTTTATTCGGCTATGGTCACCGAAACACGATTAAATAAATTTGGCTCGATAGAAAAAAATCGTAAACTTTCCTAAAAAATACCCTTTTTGCCGTTCCCGTCGGTGGAATGAATCAACTTCATTTAATTCCTATCAAAGATATTTATAAACAAAAATACACATTTTAATCCTAACAAACACACAAATCCGTCTATGAACTCAGTTTTCTGTAAAAATGTAAGATTATTTTAAAAAAATAAAGTAAAGTTAATATTGAAACCATTTGCAAACGCGCACACTGAGTATGCAGCCATTACCATGGCTCCCGACCCCCGCTAGTCGGCCAGAGTGCGTTGTCGAGAGTGGACGTGTACAACTTTATTCCCTCCAGCGCGCCCGGACGACTACATTATTTTAGTCCATATTATCGACTTTTGGGAAATAAAGATAAGAAGAAAAATAAAACTGCTCGGAATTACAATAGAAACAGATTATCGAACTTGCAGACAAATATGTAAGTACCTACCTGATTGTTTTCATTCATAGGCTTTGCGTAGGTTATCTGTAATATTGATTTAGCGTAGTGTTATAAAATATTTTATGATGATGAAAATAAGGCGACCATAATCAAACTAATGTTATAAATGCAAAAATTTCTAAGTGTCTTAGTGTGTTAGTTAGTTTTGAGACGTAAGTAAGACGGCCGATTGAATTTGTATGATATTTAGTATGGTGGTAGCTTATTATATGTATATATATACCAATATGTTATTCTATAGGGTATAGAATAACATATAGGTATACATATTTATATATTTTATCCGACCTGATGACTACCTGGTCAGAGTTTTCAGGGATTAATTTAGAATATTAGTAGAAATTTGACTTTTATTTTTACAGCCCTCCGCCCTACAAAGAATTGTCTAAGGAATCCCATGAGGATAATACCGAAGTATTGCTGCCAAAAAAATTACCGGAATCTTCCGATGCGTTATACGAAAATCTTCGACCAGTTATTACACCTGGTTTCTTCAAGTAAGTTACATAGTAAATTTATATCTGCGACCACATGGTCGCTTGCCAAAAACAGGCGAGTAAAAAATTTTAAAAAGTCTGTATGGATTTCTACTTCCCATCTCATAAGTCTAGTAGGTATTACTAGATTGTTATATGCACTTGAATGAAACATGTATATTGTGTACGTTTTCCATCTAATTTGGTGCTCAAGAATAAGCCACTTGTATAGGGCAGACATACCGGTTTTAATAAAACCGATATTTTTATTTAGGCGTACCGCTTTATTTATATTTTATTACTAACACGTCCCTAGCTTCATCTTCCGGCTAAACTACCCCACGCCAACATAATATATTAGAGTCCAGAGGGTTAATTTCTTTGTAGTCGGTTATATAATAATATCTTACAATTTACTTTTATTTAAGAAAATTTTATGATATGTCAAACTAATTACTTAAAATTATTTTTTTATTTTCAAATAATTCAGATACTCTTTGTATTTAATTTGTTACTTCAGTATTAGTAGTACAGTATTTTTATCAAAGATTAATAAAGTAAGAAGTAAAGTAGTTACTATTTGTTATTTTTATCATAAGGTTACTGAAGTAACAAGTTAACTTGTTACTGGTCATTAACCTTTTGATAAAAATGTTCAACATGATTTTGTATCTATTGTTCCAGTGAAGAAATGCCATTCCTAGAAGAGCCGGAGTGTGAGATAAGCACAAAAGAATCGACAGGTCGTAGAATAGTAGATATTGTTTTTTTAGCAATTGAAGAACTCAAAGCACAACCCTCTTTTTAAGTGTGATTTCAGCTGCTTGGTTTTACAGACTGAAAAAAGATATGGGCTTGTTTCAAATTTTAGTTGTCTAAGATGTGCAAGAAAACTTTCGAAGTGTGTTCGGATGATATAAATAATGATACCGACCTGAACGCACTGCAGCAATTTCTGGAATTGTAGCTTCTGGTATCGGATACTCACAATTTGAGAAAACTATGGCAGCCATGGATATTCCTATTTTTCGAGAAAAGTATTACGCAATATATTCAATGAATTGGAGGCTACAGCGGTAGAGGTGATGGAACGCGCTGCTGCAAAGGAACGGGAAGCAGCAATCGAAGAAGGAAACAATAAATAGTGTTTCCATAATTGATTTTTTGCAGACAAATCATGGTGCAAACGCTCATATGGCAACTTATATAAAGCGCTATCTGGTGTAGCTGCAATCGTTGGTCGAAAATTCGGGGAAGTTCACTTTCTCGGTGTGAAAAATAAAACCAGAAAGTAAAAGAGAGCATCATAGAAAAAACCTAACGCGTTGAAAAAAAAAAAGAAATAGAGTTAACCTTTTCGAAAATCAAAGGGGAATGCAGGGGAACAAGTGGCAGCACCTGATATGTCTGATGAAGACAATAAGGAAGCATCTTCAGAATTCATAAAAATCTGAAGAAAATGGCCAATAACAAAGTCCAATTTTTTTATATTATAAAATACATACAAAAATAAATACAAACAGTAAATGATACGATCAGGTTAAACGCAATTACGAGTTACTGATAAACAAAGCAGCGTTTTAGGTATTTGGGGAGGAGAGAATGAAAAAACCTACGTTTTCATATAAAAAAGATGAATACTTTATGCTATTACTTAAATGGAGGCCGAACTTGCTACTTTCTACCAGACGCATAATAATATGCTTCCGAAATTAGTAGATTCACGAAGAAACCGTGGCATGTCGTTGAGAGGCTCTGAGAAGTAACTATTTGTTTTGTAGCTTAGACTCACCTCTTACTGTAAATCTCTTCTCATAACTTTGGAAATACAAATCTCACCATTTCTTTAGATATTATTTATTATCAATAAGATTTTTTTATTTATAATGTTTTAGTTCACAGACATCAAAGGGTCCGTGGCATTGTTTATATATATATATATATTATATTTTAAACTTCTTTTTATAATTACTAAAGGAATACAGGAGGATATTTTTTTTTACTTAACTAGACTTACATAATACATTTGTGAAGGCCTGAAGGGCACTTAGAAAACTTTTGAAAACCTGCATTTATTTAAGCTTTCAGTATTAATGTCATGATTAATAAAAAGTTGTTATTACAATACCTATGTGTATACGAAATTTATACCTTAGTTGAAGTTGATTTTTGGATTTTAGTAAAACAACATTTAATTATACCGGTTTTTATATCTTACCGGTATTTGAGAGGACTTGACCTGGTTGTGTATCAAATACCGGTTTTATCTTATTCAAGCCCTAGTTTTATTTGTAACATGGTCAAAAAATATTTGTTTAGTATGTGTTGTTTATTGTTTAATATTAATAATAAAACTGTATTTATTATCAAGTATTAGCAAGTATTTTGGTCCAACCAATGCATAACTAATATTATAAACTACTTTTAGGTACCTTATAGTTTGTTCGTTTTGGCATATAATAGGTAATCAAAATAAAATTTATTGAAAATCACAAAAACTATTTAATCGTTTACTCGTGCCAATACAATACAATAAAGACACCCATAGCCTAGTATGATAATGGTATTAGTAAATCTTGTCATAAATCTTTACACCATTATAATTACCTACTTAAAATAACGTACCTAATTAGTTAACAACGCAGGCGAATTGAAAATCATAAGTCAGTAGAATACTATCAAGTAACCATACGCCCGCGAGTGGCTATGCTGGCTAGACCCCTTGCGCCGCCCGGCGGTCTGCGTCTGCTTCACCCCCTCAATATCCGTGTAACGTCTCTACCATTTCACCTTAAAGGTAGGTAGGTACTACTTAGTTTTAATTTCCGCGCATTATTTGAGAAAAGGAAAATTTTATAATATTTTTCTAAAATTTTATACAAGCCTTGGCTACAACTAGTCATTCATGGATTTACGTATACACGTATGTTACACGTTCGTCCATCAATGTCACTTGCTGGCCGCTGTAGTATTATACTGATTATATATATAGACCAGTACTATATTGATTACGTCACATTTCGAAATGTGCGACTCAATGTGTGAACAGTAATAAAAACCTTCGTTTTGTTTTCATTGTAACTGGCTTCTACTTCATCACACAATGCTCATATTATTGTCTAAAGAAAATGACAGCAACTTATCGAGAATTCCCATCGAACTACATGCAGATTTTTTTAAACCTAAAAAGTTATTTAAAAAAATTTAAAAGTTATTTCACACTTTTTAGTGTGGAAGTCCATTATTCGGTAAAAATCTTTATTCACCCTTTAGTGTGTTTAGTTTAGTGACCCTTGCTACTTGCGGGATCGATTGTCATTCACCATCAATTAAAATATCATCAAGATAGGCGAAACACTTTTGAGTTATTGGAGATTACTCAACAACAGCTTGACCGACTACGACGAAATTTAAATCAGACCAACTGGGAAGTATATAATTGCTTTTAAAAATGAAAAGAATTTGAGATTCGGCCCAGAAATGGGGGAGAAATCATACATTAAAAATACATACAGTCGAACATAGAACCTCGTTCTTAATCTGTCCGAATCAGCAAGACTCATTCGAGTTAAGTTTCATTCATAAATCTATTGTTATTTTTTGCGCTGATGCGGACGGGTTAATGAATAAATAATAACAAGAAGGATTCGCGGAATTCCCGACATGCCGTACAGAACTCTCGGCGGGGGCTTTGACAAGGCCCCTTAAAGTTTTCATCAGATAAAACATCACTTCATTAGAAAATCAACTCATTGGTCCAATATACCTACTACTTACCAGCTGAACAATAGGACAATCGTAAAATGCCACTTTCGAGTAGAACATCAAGAAATTATAAAATGTATATAAGCGTTTGTTGTCCACAGCCAGTCCATAGCACTCCTATTCCGCCCGAACTCACAAACGATGATGAGAGCGATAACCAGAGAGCAGCCGATCCGGAATCGTCGGAAGGCGAAAACGACGACGAGAATGACGATTCCGACGAATTGGAGGTATGAATTGGAGCCTTATGCAAGGGTGGTAAACTTTTAATCTGGTTAATAAAATTTGGGTTCGCTAAGACATTTTCAAATTAATGGGACGGAATGGGTGGTTATTCTAACAGCAATCTCCAATAACTTTATTGCTAAGAATAGTTAGTTAACACTTTAATGCTAGTAATAATTGGGATTGTAAAATTGAAACGAATCCAAAAGACTACATGTCATACATTCTCCAAAATTAATTCATTCCTAAAGTATGACGCGAAGCCATGGAAAAAAACCGGCCAATTACGAGTCGGACTCGCGCTCGAAGAGTTGCGTACCAGTATTCTCACATACAACAGACATGATTTATTTGCCGTTTTTATAGATAATGGTACGAACCCTTCGTGCGCGAGTCTGACTCGCATTTGGCTGGTTTTTTTAATATCTGTTGTGTATAGCGGCAACAGATATACATAGTCTGTGAAAATTTCAACTGTCTAACTATCACGGTTCATGAGATACAGCCTGGTGACAGACGGACAGACGAACAGCGGAGTCTTAGTAATATGGTCCCGTTGTACCCGTTGGGTACAGAACCCTAAAAAGTACATACAACTATTAGTTTTATTAAAACTCCAAATTAATTCTTTTCATGTCGAGTATGACGCGAAGCGATGTAAAAACAGTAGTTACCATAGTGTCGTCTATTCACAGTAGTATTTCGTGTTTATTCTGTGGCTTCGCATCATAACTTCGTAGCTAGAAATATTTGGTGTGGGTTGTAGATTTCTAGTATTAACAAACTGACAAGCCTGATAATAAATTTTCCTCTAAGTTAAGAGAGATGGCGACACTAGCCCATTGTTAGAATACAAGTCGTAAGTAAATGCACTTTTTGCGTCTGATTGGTTAACGTTGTTGGTCATATAAACAATAGAACATAATTCAATCTTTATACCAATCAAGAGTAGACATTCTCATTTCTAATGGCAGTATAAATATTGTTTAAACTGTTCTAACTAAGTCTATTAGGGACTACTGTTTATGTTATTGGATCTAAACAATGGTTACAGATACATAATATCTGCAAATAATATTTTATTCCTAACAAACTGTTCAAAAAAAGTGATTTGGCCTTCAAACATATCTTTTTATAATAAGAAATTCTATTAGATAATATCTGGGCCTTGTTCGCTATGACTATTCACACATTTCTTCGAGGTATGATCGTGAAATGGTATTCTGTATGTCACTGTCAAATTGACTGTGGTGATGCCACAATTCAACGTTACATTGCGTTACATGCCTAGTGCAAAGCATTTCCAAGCTTGCGTGTTTGCAAAATGAGAGTGTGGAATTGTTGCGAATTTACAAACATACTAAATAAATCTATATGAATGGTTTAAATGATTAAGTGTTTTAGTGGAAAAGTTATAGTGTATACAGGATATTGAAAACAAAACACAATATATGAGTATCCTGGCGAAGGCACATGAATTTATATTTTTGAACATCTCTATGGCCTGTACTCTAAAACATGTATCTTGCCGCGTTATAAATCCGCGTTTAGGTTCACGACGTAATATAGCGTCACACGTTATCTGTAAGGAATTGCATGTGTCATAGCGAATAAGAACCCTCATTTGTTTATAATGTGAGGGTGACATGGTTTTGGTTGGCTCAAAGTTTATAATGAGTTTTTCATCAAGCTGGTTTTGTGTGTGTGGGAAATATGGGATCTCTATTACATCAAATTAACCGCGATTTTGATGGAATTTCACCAAACCATATTATTGGGGAGACTGGGTTTAAACTCCTCCCTGAGACCACAAAATTGAAACGAAACACGTACCCTTGCTAAGGACATAGCAATGGAAACACAATGGACATCTTAAGACAAATTTCATATCAGTTTTGCAAATTACTTTATCAATATGCTGAGAGCTGATGCGGTCAAACGTGATGGAACACATCTTTAGGTGTTTGTCACAGGATTTCCATCCTTAAGGCGGTAGCTATCCAGCCGGGAATTAGATGACCTTGCAACCTTGCTGCGTATTTCAGCACGATTTTTATTATATGATTATGATAACGCCTACTCAATAATTACCAATCATCACAATTTCAGAGACATAATTATACTGAGTTATTGGTAATTCGACATATTCCCGTTAAGGGCGTAGTTAAAGTTTACATAGTTTCGGACTGATTTGACTATGCAACACCCTATCCTAAACCTGACCGTTTCGAGATATTTGAATTTAATTGTTTTATTATCTATAAGTTTTTATACGTTTTAATTATCTACAACGACCTATTTATTAATTTTACGTACACTATTGGTTATTGAGGTCCTAAAGCATCTACTTTTACACGTAAAAATCAAATAATATTAGTAATAATAAGGCTTACACATTTCAATTAAATTCAAATATCTTGAAAACGGTTAGATTTAGGATAGGGTGTTGCATAGTCAAATCAGTCAGAAACGATGTTAACTACACGCCCTTAACGGGAATAGGTCCAATTACCAATAACCTTGTATATCGGCAAGAACTCGAACCGCGTCTTTTGACTCACGTGTCAGACATCCACTCACAGTGTTCAAACAGTTCGTTCTTTACTCGGCTACAGAGGTACCCGAATTAAGATGGAATTTAATATACTTGCTTAGAATAACTACCTATAGAAGGTAGGTTTCAAAACACACGCTACTAATTCACTCTTTGTGCTGTGTTTATTTGCATAGTCACACAACACATAAAAAAATAAACATTATATCTTCTAATAAAATGTTTTCCTATACAACTTGGGTGGTTGTTTGGTAAAAATGTGTTTAATACATTGATTTATAAGTAAACAAAATTAAAGAATATATACAAAGTACTGACAGTGTTTATAAAATTAAATAAAATGCGTATTCTGCTGTACCGATGGTGCAGGCAAAGTGATCCGTTAATGGCTTCAACTTAACAGCTTGCATTTAACGCATGTATACTTGGTTTCTATAGGTAGTTATTCTAAAAAAACCTATAGTGCGATATATTCGGTCCGCACTGGTACCTTGGTGGTGGTCAAGGAATTTAACACGGTGAGACAAAAGACGACGTAAATTGTTTGTTTCATTACGACTTCAGATGGATAAAGCAACAAGAGAGATACATTCTTTCTTCACTCAGGTGTCTCGTTAGCTAAATGTTCAAGGCGTTTTGACAGGAGA
Organism: Selenia dentaria; assembly: GCA_917880725.1. Taxonomy (NCBI): domain Eukaryota; kingdom Metazoa; phylum Arthropoda; class Insecta; order Lepidoptera; family Geometridae; genus Selenia; species Selenia dentaria. Next base: position 27,799,270 of record OU862883.1, on the reverse strand, counting down.
GTCCTGTCTGAGGACATAATTACTCTCTGAAATTGCAATGTTTGAAATTGTATTAGTGGCTCAGGGTAGAGTTTCAATACCACGAATTAACTTGCAATGTACAATTGAGTATGTCGACTGGTTGACTTTCCGGGTTACTTTTTTATACATCACGGTAATAATGTAGTGTTGTAGTGATTTGGGCTTATGTGGTGGATGTAGAGTGGGGCGCGGCGTGTGGCGTGGCGTGCTACAGTGGAAGAGCGAGGTGTTTGTGCGGGAGGTATGGGAGGGGGAGGCAGGCTGCACCGTCGCGACACGCCTCACCATCTCAAGAACAAACGTATCAACACCATCGACGCGAACCGCGCGCGTGATCTCATTGCGCAGGTGCCGATAGGGACGACATCCTCGATGTCCGATGCTAGTGCTAGCACTCGCCACGGTTCTGACACGATCACTTAATCTTGGGAAGTACTCCAAAATGAACCCGATATTTATGTGTATTGCACACGTTGAGCAATCGCAAACTAAATGCATGAAACCGTCACAGCGCGCAAGTACTATAAGTATGCATAATACTGAATTTGTGTATTGCGACGGCTAATTTTAGTTTATGTGTTGTTACCTAAAAGTTGTTTAATTTAAATTTAAAATGAGTACACATTTAAATTGAAATAATACTAATATAAATATTATAAATCGAGGTTATATAGAGATGCCTTATCAATTTAGGGTATTCATTTAAACTCGTAGCAGTGTAAGCTCCTAAAAAACTCGCACCATGGATATAAATGACAAGTTTCTGATGACAGAGAAGTACTAACATTTTACTAGTAATTAAAAATACTTATTTTTATGATTGGAATCAATTTTATTTTGTTTTTGAGTTACCGTTATAAACAATTAAATAACTAAACACTTCACAAGTACTTTATATTTCACTATTTTAACTTGTCTAGCTATACATAATGGTTTATCTCAATACTAGCTGTATAACAAAATCCGGACAAAGAAACAAATCTAGAATAAAAAATGTCGTGTCAGAATCGTGGTGTCTACTTCGGAATTGTAGTCTGATTAGTGACCTTATAATTAATTCGCTCATATCGAGTTCCACCCTCAGTTTCGTTCATCTGATTTCTTTGGTCTTCGAGTCAATACAAACGATAATAATGACTAATATTTTAAGAAAGCATAAAGAAATGGGGAAATTCTACGAATAAGTATTATTCTCTATTGCCATTGAGTATCGAACGAAGTGAGTTTCCGTTGCATAAAATCAAAAAGAGAAAAGACCTTACTGTGTGTAAGTTATTGGGGACTCGATACGGGCGAATCATACAGTTTTATATTACACAGCAATTTTCACAAAGAACTGTTTTCGATCATTAATACTTGCAATTCCAAAAACTCTCAGTGTTTGTCAATTTTTTTTAATACCCCTTGACAAGCTAAAAAAGTCTTGTGACTCTCAGGGGCCATAATCAAGCAAAATGTTATAGTGATTTGGAATACTATGTTTATATATTTTCGTTCTTTTAAGAACTCTTTAAGTAAGTATTACGGAATTAGATAACATTGCAGAGTCTCGGTGCCGGGCAAAGGACCCTTCCTTTTTCTTTAACTCGCGACCCCAAACTAAGACTCCGCGACCGCCTTAAGGGGTCACGACCCACAGTTTGAAAAACACTGCTCTATCTATAGATGTACTATTTAAATACAAGACAAATTTATACATGATTGTTTTAATATCTCTTTTGTCGAATCACACTTAAGTAGAGAGAATACTATAAACCTACAAACAACGTTGAATATACATTTAATATTCCCTTTTCTTGGTGTTTTCCAATTTAAGCAAATTTTATTGGAAACTTTTTATTAAATTTATAATGTCAGTCTTTGTGAAAACTGCTGTATATGTATGTGTACATATGTGTTGTGAATGTTCGAAAAGATAATGTAATCTAGTGTTAATCGTTATTCATTCATCAGTCATGTTATATTGAATAGTATGGGTGGTAAACTTGGCTTCCAAAATTAACTGTACCTTGACCGTATGTTTCCGTTCTCGTGTTTACAAGCAGCGGTGAGATAATTGTTTTTTTACAAACAATGTATCTTAGCAGTGCATTTATACTTCACTGTTGTTGTTGTAATGTGAAAGTGATTTGGCTATTCAAACTTACAATAATAATTTTGCAAAATATCATCATATATTAGTGCGTTCGAATAGATTACTTCTCGTCGTTCGTTTTTGACGAAAATAACGCTAAAACGCTCACAACGGGTGTTCCAATTGGGAATCTGTGGGTGAAAATGTCGTTCATGCCTCTTTTTGTTCAGCGTTCGCAAAAGGTATTGCAATATATGCAATTTTTGACCCACGTCCGGAGCATGGTTGTTTGTGATCGTTATTTGACAGCATAATCATGCGATTTTAGGTCTTATGCTCAGTTGAGCGTTCGAACAGGGTATGGGCAAAAGTGACAAAAGTGGCAAAACTAACGTTTTTGACAAAAAATTCTTTACGAACGCTTTAACAAAAGAGCCATCAATGACAACGCCACCAATGCCCTCATAAGCTAATCGAACGCACCTTATATATCATCATATCATCGCTCGCGAGCACCGGTGACGTTAACTCACGGTAAAGGCCGATGCACACATATCAGTGATATCGAAGTTCCGACAACGCGTTGGCAGTGCAAGGGCATTATTCTCTATGAACATTCAAACTCGTAACGAGGTGCGCTACGTTATTTTCGAGGAATGATCGTGTAATCCATACAATCTTACCATTATTCTATGACGATATCGTAACGCGCCGCGTTAGTTGTCATGTTTGGTAGCGAATAAGGCCTCACTGTTTCAATTACAACACAGGTGTGGGCACGTTCATAGATAATGTATGAAAGATTAATTATCACTGTGGCGGTACTGTGTCGGAACTGTGACATCACTGGTATGTGCGAGTCGGCCTTAAGGCATATGTGCTTGTAGATACTAGTTCTTCCAAATAACAAGTGGTGTGATGATTGTGTCTTTTCTAGATGTTTAACGGATTTGTGGGTTGTTGCATGACTGTCGCTTGCCATGTTCCTGTTTGTTACCATTATGAATAACATTAACCATTATTATATCATTACTTGCATATAGTATTTCATTGTCTTCCTTACCTTGGATCTCAACGTTTCAGTAAATTAAAGGTAGGTAAACCACGAGACGAGATGTAACTAAAGCATTGTAAAATGCATTGATTTATTCCGTTTGGTTGTTTCATTTCAATGAGTTCTATTTTTATGTTTCGTGTAGAGTTTTTCAAAGTGAGTTTGGGAGTCGGTGAAATTCGGCATTAATATCAATACCTAGGTACTTGCTCATACGAGCATGTTCTATTCTTTCGATGTAACACGAGTAGACTGGCACTATCTTAAAATGTCAAAACGTGTCAGTGATTATTTTATTTCCTATTTTCATCCATTTACTTTTATCTAAAACTGACAAACTTGAGATAAGGAGAAAGATGTGTATAGTTACAGTAAAGAAATTAAATAGTTTGCTATGTATACTACATTACCATTTGAGGAACATCCCTATGCGAAATTATGCTCATTCCTATACCGTATTGTATTAGACCTATTAATTTTATTCAGGCGTATGGTTTTTATAAAATTGGAAACGGCCCATATTTTTCACTCCGGCGAAAGACACATTTTAAAGTAGATTTTGTTACTAATAAAGGCTTCACTTTAAAAGATAGTGATTATAATTTTCACATTGCATGCCTTTGTCTCGTTAATTTTCGTCTGATATCATACGATCAGCAGTAGACATATCCGACAAGTCTTGCCGAGTAATATAATGTTATTAGTATGAGTTTTGAATCAGGTTCCTGACTCGTACAAATATACCTAGTTATTTGCCATGGCGATGACTATCACCGTGGCATCTAAATTATAGACAAAGCTAGTACAATACGCGAAAGGGTAAAAGCAAACGCGCTGTTATATGCTCCATAGAATAGGAGAAACAATACGGTCGTGAGATCTGATTCGCATCACGCTCAGTCTGTCCACATTACCATAACGCCATCATAGTTGCATTTCACAAGTGCTCAGGTTACATCTTCAAATTAAATAGTCGTGTACTGAGTGCCATAAATGTGGGTCGCGTGCGTGAAGAAGTAATAAGTGTGAGGAATCGGCCCGCTTCCGTGAATGCGACCCGTTCGTGGGTAATTGTTGGAATACCGCGTCTGTTCCGGGCTGGTGCGCGCGGGCCCTCGACCAAGACGCTCTCGGTAGACCCTCCGCAAACCTCGCAGAACTGTGCGCCTTCCTCAGCCACACCGCTCGTAACAATGGTCCGTGCGCCGCGATTAATCGATAAGTGAAGTGCCGCTTTCGCGTACAAGTGTTGTGCTCAAATAAATTACCAACAAACACCGAACGATCGCTGGAGTGTTCCTTATTGGTACTTATTAAAATGAGGTGCTTGAAAGCGGCCGGAGGATGGCTCGCCCGGGTGAGATGCGTACGCCAGATAATGAGACATTCACAGCAAGATTTCAATTTAGATTCGGCTGCATTTTGTTTAGCTTGCCTCGCTTGCGTTCCGTGGTATCACGATCATTTCATTTCGCTGGCATGTAACGCGACATTTCAAGCGATTCACTTAATGGCTTTAGTTTAGTCGGTGTGTCTCGAGATGCCTAAGTTTATCCTTGTTTTGTCTGCTCTCGTTTGCATGAAACTGGTTTATTCGTACGTAATCCAGCGGCGCATACGTGATTACAATTTGAATTTCTTGCAGGCGATCAAAAAACGGGAGCAACACGAAGAGCAAAAGACTGACGACGAAGAAACCGGTGCTGATGTCGCCGATGGTAAGTCTAACCTTTACTTTAAACTTTCTGTACAGATATTAATAGGTGAGGAGCATCGTTTAAAGAGCACGATTTCCCAGTGAGATATTCGATGGTTGCAACACTATTCTATACGCTCGTGACCATACTTGGACGTCTTAAGATCACGAGCGTGGATCGAGCGAACCCCGTCTGTCACACTCGCGTCACCAAACACAAAGGCACCATTTGCCTTCATTTTTATGTGAGAAATTCAGAGAGTACGTGACTTTCGAACTTCATTTCGTTGTGCAGAGGTTGTTCATCCGAACATACATACGGACTCATTTACATACACAGCGAAATTGCATTCGCCTGTGAACTTTGTTGTAGAGTATTTTTGGAATTTGACTTAAAAACACCTATAGATATCATATTTTTATCATACCATTGAAACGAGCCTTACGTACTTTTGATATTGTATTTAAAACGGTATCGCCTCGTTATCAGCTTATCTCGCGCACTTATCGTGCCATTTCAGTCTGTTGTACGAACCTTCGCAGTGTTTCGCTCACCTGTGGCGAGTTAACCCCAATTCTAACATAATGTGCGATAGTTAAACCAAAAAATGACGCGTGATACGTTCTAAGTGTTCCGACTATATCAAGTACGATTTCTGTCACTACGTATGCATTAAGCGTTCCGTGACTCACAATCCAGATTTTGATCATTCGGAAATTGTGTGCGTCCCTATTACTGTCGATCTATATACTAGTTGTGAAAATAAATCAGATCTGTGTCTTCTAAACCGTATACAGGGAAACAACAGTGCAATAAATAGTATCAGTTTACCGAGCAAGCTGCAAGTATATATAATGTAAATAAGTGACCACGACATGTATATTGATATTCTAGAAACATCATATCCAACTAGCTGTATGTGAAGGTCGAGGCGAGTTATTGTTGCTTCTTGTAAACAGATGGTTTGTCTTTCTCTTATCGTTGTATGCCACGAAACCATGGAGTTTCATGGTAGTCTATCTATGCTCCATTTACACTAAAATTGTTGGTTGCGTACCCTGTAGTTACGTGCACGTACCTACTTTCTCCGTGTTCAACCACCGTCTGCGAAATTGGTGCTTTATATTTTGTTTATAGCATAACCCACTGTCAATCTGTCTCAGTTGAATCCGTTGTGTTTTAATTAATATAGTTTAGTTCATAAACTTTCCCACAAAACGTTTTAGAGGTCCTACTCAAACAAGGAGTTGTTGAATTAAGGTCTTTGCGCCGTCGGCGATTCGTACAATAGTTCTGTTTGGTTAACAAACAGTAACATGTTTCTTAACACTTTAGGCGCACCGTGTTGAAACGTTTGCATTTCACGCTCATCTGATACGCGATAAATTCGTGTAGAGATATCTACTTAGTGAACGTTATCCGCTTCGCTAACAGATCATATTTTTCTGTTTCGTAAGCCTTCTTCCACGCCTCGGCATTTGATGTTTTTTATAAAATGATATCTCCTCAATTTTGTTTAGGATTTAATCCTATTAGTCATTGCATACTGAGATATTGTTATAACAATGAACACATTGTATAACCTTACGGCTTGTTCCATCCAATATAGTCGTATATACGAGTATTTATGACTTAGCTTCAATACGTTTCCATCGTTTGTTTCATTTGTTTATTCCATGCACGTGAAGTGGCACTGTACATGTAAGTAAGCTAATCATTCTAATGAAAATCAGTATTATGGACGCCTTACAACTGTTATCTGGTTATGCAAAGTATGTAAACATGTCAAACACATTTTGGCCTTGACCTAGTGAGTTTTCCGACACAAAAACTAAAGGCAAAGCATACGATACCAAGCACGAGTGTACTTCGACTAAGTACGTTAGTTACATATCAATTCGATAAAAACAACATGCATTAGCAAACAATCAATTCTCTAAGGTTATAATGGCCCTGTGCGCCTTTAGAGATTCTTCAACACAATATAACATTCATACAAGTTATTGAACTAGCGATACTTTATCTTATCAACCTTTATATTAATGTTTCCACAGAGTGTCAGTCGCGAACCAACTCTCCACACTTGCAGGAATCAAGTGCCTCGCGGAATTTAAAAAGTTTTACTATATCAAATTACCGGTAGCTGTAGTTAATTGGTCACGATTCGTTGGTGTTATTTTTTTATAATTTAAAAGTTGATTCTAATAATCATCTGTATTGTTTATCCTATATACGTTTACCGGATGTCGCGTGCTAAGCGTCGCTTATCGCATGACATCACTGTTTTGCATTCTAATTTGGTCGTTATTTATTTTGTTTATTAGATATTCATCGTTTTATATTATGTAATTTGTTATATTATTTTATACATCATCAGCTTCTTTAACTTACTTTCTACCTCTGTACCAATGTATCCGCGAAATTCTTTTGAGTTTCCTCTTTCTGACTCTACCTGCGTTGATTGATACAGCGATTGTTTATCAGTGAGTTTGATGTGCATACTTGGTACGCTTATCGTGAAAGCCATCTCGGAGTTTTCTCCCGTCGATTTTTACATTGTTCGCTATGTCTGTCCGTACAACATTTCGGCCGCCTCGCTGCGCCGCGGGATTGACAGTACCTTTGTCTAATAGTCGTGTCGATGTTCCGTCCAAACTATTTTAACCTCAATTAACTTCAACAACAGCGGTCTTGTTCTCATGCTCGTGGTCATTTACCAATACATCAGCGGTCATTACTCATCGCTCATGAACAACACGATAATAAACGTCATTTACTTTCTATAGCGCGATACATTATTATGTTGTATATTATGAATTATTGAAGTTTAATTACCTCTACTCTTGGGAGTATTCAAGAATGAACATTTGTTGCGTGCGATTGGACAGAACAATATAGTAACTAGAAAGTGATCAAAAGCAATTTAAATATGAAAGACAAAAGATTGGAAGTAACATTGAGCGTTCGCGGCGACGGTTCACTGACCCGGAACAGTACTAGAAGCAGTACCAGAAGTAACCGCAGCAATGCGAGCATCAACAGCGGACTGCCGCAGAAAGAGATATTCGCCACCGAGCGTTACTCCACGCCTTACCACAGGCCCTTCGATATCCTCGACAAGTATCGAAGGCAACCTAATCAATACGGATACCCAGCTCAGAGCTTGCAAGCTTTGGACCAGTATGAGAAGCAGCCTAGGAAAGTTGCGAACAGAAATAACCCGTACATTGACTACAATGAACAAGCTAGGCCACCATCTAGACGTGATTTGAGGGACACTGATTATATTGAACGACCGTATTTGTCCCAGGCGAGATATGCCACTTTGGAACCGCGGATTATAGGGTATCAGCCAGTGTATGAGGATCCTTTAGTCAGACTCCACGGAACACTGCCACGGGCCAGTCATTACGATCCGGAAAGGATCCCTTACGCAAACAACCATTACACTCTTCCGACGCGATCAGAGCAAAGACGTGTGCGCATCAGAGAATCACCCATTATACATGGATACGGTACGTAATTTCCTTATTTGCTAGAATAAAGATGAAATGTTTACTCTATCGGGTACAGTACAAGTTAGTGAAAAAAAAAATAGTTTAGTTCACCGGTTGAAAGCGAAGATGCTGTAAGGACATAAGATAGCGCATAGCTAATCCCAAAGAGAAATGCGCCATGGGAGAAAGTTGCTTTGAATGGAAACTAATCTAGTCGTTAACCTGTAGTATATCACGTTGTACTAAAGCATAACTAACTACCATAAATACAAACTTTCCGCTCAACCTCCGGCACTGTCATTTCAATAGCATCGGTAACGATACCTGCCAATTGAAGAACAAGTTTTACAGCTACAATTTACATCTTAGTGCCGGACTATTCTAATTCTATCCTGTTCTAAATTGCATAGGAAATTAGTATTATTTGATCACAGCAACACATCATAAAACCTTAAGTATCGACTACCGCAATAAACCAACCAACACGCATAAAAACAATATTAAGTTTCCGAAAGCGTCCAACCATGATAATACCGCTAATAAAACCAGTAGCCACTTGTCGGAACTGTCGGAAGATACATTAATCTTGATTCGACGCGATGTGATGTCAATCAAATGTTTTCTAGCCATTTCTAAAGGTATTCGTGTTAAGTTTATGCGTGTGTGCGTAAAAGGGGCGATATCGACTGACATCTGGGCTGACCCTCCCGAGGGACCGACAACAATAGCTGCAGCATGGCGCTCTCCCCGCGTTTACTGGTGCGCTCAAATGAACCAGGCCGGTGTGGGTGCCGAGCTCGGCAGTACCTCATAAGCCTTCACGATACCTACTCATCATATTTAAAAAAAACACCTGTTATGTGAAATCTGTTAAGTGATTAAAAATGGCTGTCACCAAATCTGTTGTGCGCGGTATCATGTGTTCCATCATGGAATTCACGTTCAAAGCAAGTAAGGCTCGAGAGTGTCTGAACTTAGCTAAATGTCACCCTTTCTCTAAGTCTCGCCCTTTAGCTCTTCATTGTTGCTACAATATAAAATAGCCGGTATTTTGATGATAGCTTTTATTTTATTACAATCATAAAATATGACATCATCGTCGTTAGATTTGATGTAAATTGATGCCGTTTTCCAATCTTTGGTGTATATCCATGACTAAAATTACGGGCGCTTTGTTGCTTCATAGGACCGGACTCAATTAATTCCCCCATTTTCAAGGGAAAGTTTGCAAATTAATATGGCCATTGTGCGCTGAGATGTGATTTTATTCCATTACTTTTTATTTGATTTCCATCACAACCTTTGTTATTTCGATGAAACAACGGACGAAATGCCGTTACGATTTGTTATGCCTGATATTTAGTAGACAGGTGGTTTTAGTAAGAGCGGATCTAGTTTTGATCTGGAGGTCAACCGCAAGTAAATGCAGTTCAACTTTGAGCGTACAAGTTATTTATAGCCTTTGATGTGTGGAACTAAATGCCTTTGAAACGAAAATAATACATGAATAGATGTTCCTATTAAGGCAACAACAAAAGAATGCCGATACTAGTTCACTTCATTCGTGTATTACGTACACTTATTTGAAAGTAACTGCTAGAAGCTTTTGCATTCCTTTTTTTAACATGTTTACTTTGATAAGTTGTTTAGTTTATGTAATGATCAGTTTATATATAAAAAGCGATAACAAAGTTTCTTATACCTTAATCTATATCGTGGAAGTTGGGTAATAGTTTGTTTTTATCTGATAGAAAGTATACACAACACGTCTCCCATTATTTTTTGTTTACGTCATCAAATTTATTTTAATATCTATAAATAACTTCTTCAATATGTGTTCCCACTTTATTAAAATTACTTTTAACTGCATCGTTTTCTAATCAACTTTAATTTTCAATTAATTTGTGATCACTCGTTTTAAATCCACTATGATGTTAATATTATGAATAGAATAAACATTATACTATCGTATTTTTGACCTATTGATCTCTGTCATTATGTTTCTACCATTCATTTTCCAAAATAAAAAGAAGAGAGAGTTTGTATTCTTCATTTCATTCCACGTATTTCGATTTGAATACGTTTTAGTGTTGCTTTATCTGTCACATGAATAATTATTATTTAAATTCTTGAATATGTAACTTTCCTAGCTGTAGTACCTATGATCTTAATGGCTTGTTCGTACCTCGAAGGCTGGAAGTTCATGACCAGGGGCCTTACTATAAGCTCTTAAACCAGGACTTCTAGTTAATTGCCCGGCTTATTTGAACCATGACAACGTTAAAGCAGGCCTGCCCCGTCCTACTATTCAATAACCGCAGAAAAACCGTTCACCTGTTTTTTTTGTATGGACTCACGTTAACTAACGCTCAGTTTATCAGCTTACAAACGTATAGACGTCTGCGATATTGGTCATAGTAAATTGTTAAAATGTCAGAGAAAACATTATCCTTTCACCTTTGCGAAAACAATGTTCAAAGAGTTCACTTAAATGAGCGTCATGGTATGATTTCAATCAAAACTGTTTATGACAGGTTTAAGAACTGCACGGAACTTGCATGGTTTTTATGAAGCTGATAGTAAGGCCCCAGAGTCGTTCGCCTTCGTGAGTCTTTAGAAACGAAGACGAGCACGATTGCCACCAGTGAACTCACAACTTCACTGAAAACAACGTTACTAGTTTAATACTAGCAAGTACTGTTAACATTCACAAGAAACTAAGTTATGCGAAACACGTTCGGATATTGTATCCCGTGGACCCTAAATGGCAAAGTTCAATAGTCACACAAATAGCACCTTTATTCCAACGCTATAATTACGACGGACATCAAACAAAATGAAGTAATAAGCGAAATCGCTTTTTGTTTCGTTATCTCCAGGGATCCAGCCGTCAGTCACGTCACGATAAATTACTAGGTTTTACTTTCCAAAATTAATAAATAAATGTCATAGTTTGTAATTTGGTACAGTTATTATAATGTTATGTACAAAACACCTTTCTCTGCGCCAGTAATTACTATAGCGTACTGCACTCACATTTTTCTTTTGCATTATCAATCTTCGTGCATCCGCCTGTAATTTGACATCGTGAAAGTCCTTAATAAAAACTTTTATATGGTATGTACAATGGACGTCATTAATTAACATTCTTACCATTAGATATGCTTTAGACGCAACATTTAACCCGGATTTTATAAAGATCATTACTGAATCCTCGTTCCTCGGCGCATAGCGGAGTTATCTATTCGACATTTACAGATATCTCCGGGGAACAATCTATATGGACGCCCGTCCATTATCTCTCCCTCATTGCATTCAGTAATTCATTTCATCAGTAATGCGATGCGAGTATAAGTATTAGCTTTAGATTTTCTCCCTTTGCGTATTGAATAGGTCGTCCGGCTGACCGCAGCCTTCGATACATACAATCAAGGTAGGAAAATGCACTTTGCGGTTAACATCCGTGCTGCGGGCTCAGATCTCGAAAGTGAACCTGTGAAATGAATTATTGAAGCGAATCGACAACACGATACCATGCGAACACGATCTCCTATTAATAATAATTTATTCCACTATCTTTATCTAGATGTCCATTAATTTATCCGATTCTAGACGTGCGCTAAGATAGCTTTATTTCACCAAGCTGATTTACAAAGCTCCCGCTATGGGTAAAAGTGCACGATGAATTTGCAAACGACACAAATGGACACACGATATAAAATGAACCGGCGATAAATTCAGGTGTTTGCATAAAATTTCTTGTTGTTTTGCATGATTTTAGTGGCATATCCTCCTACGAGAAAACCGCGGCGAATTCTCTACTAGCTATGTCATCGCAACTACCGTTACCTGAATCGCAGAAATAAACATTCTGAGAGAAAATTGTCCTTTCGAGAACGAGTTTTGTTAGCGCTGTATTAAGTGGGTCTCTGTTGCTTTTGAGCTGAGCTGTTGACGCGTGCCGTATCTAATTGGCATCCTTGCATGAATTAATCACACCATGCAAGGTGCAGTACGCACATGATATACGCACACATATAGATCACCAACCCGACCGCCTTTCGAAAGCTAAAAGGCGTTCAAGTCCTGATTATTAATCCACTGTTACTGTTAAACTGAAACGAAAGCCATATCCCGGTAGGCTTACACTTATACTGTTTTCTAATTTTCTCCGATAATTTATCGAGTAATAGAAAATTGTTAGGCACGCTTGTTATCTGTCTCCTTAATGCATCTCTGGTATTAACTATAATGACCAGTAGCTTTAATAGTTAATATGTGCCCTGTGCTTTTTGCTCGGTAGGTTGTCTACTTTTAAATCGAATTTAACCACTGGTTCGATAAATCTTCTTGTTGTATTCGATATTAGACATTCCGATGTCAGTTCACTGGGCGCCATTCGGTTAAAGAGATTTGTTCGTTCATTTAAACAAATTGTAAAACGCTACTACTGCTGCTTCCTATTTGATTTGTAATTTATTTTCTCATCTATAGGTGCATTGTTCATTTTGATCTATACTCATCAACGTTTACTTACGCCGTTGATGTACTTATAAAATAAACTGATTAAAATGTATATTTAAAAAGTTCTTTTGTGTTTATATGTACACCACAAGTTTTTAACATTCTGACAATAGACAGGCCTGACAATGTAAGGCACACAAAAAAACCCAGAGATTGCCTACTGATCAATGTGGCCTAACCCTTCCTATACCGTGATAACTAAAACAAACGATTTATGAATGAAACGCACGCACATTTACTTCAATGGTACTACGCAAAGGGTTAATAACGAAATGGCGGAAACTGTCCATTGAAATGGGAACATGTCCCAAAACAATATGGGCATCATCCACGACATTTCGCATTTTTTTTTAGTTAACCGTAAATACGAGTAGGTTTGTGGTATAAACGATTTCAATTATTAATATTTTTTTCAAGTTACGCATCACCGTTCACTGTCGAAATATTTGTAATGCAAATAAAATAATCCATTTCAAATTAACACTATTTTTACATTATGAGTATTTGTTGTATAACAACGCTCGCAAATTGCGTGCAACAAAATTCGGACTTGAAAAAATGCTTCCTATTAAGGTAGTTACATTGGTAATTACAATAATTGAACTACTCTTACATATCCTATCGTTGGCAGTCAAAACCTATAATCAGGTTGTCTTCACGACTATTAACAGTATCATCGTGAGTGGTCACGTAACGAAAGTGTCAGTAATCAAATGAAGCCGTACGCGATCTATTGGCGCAGATAATAGAGGGTCATAAAAAAGGAGTAATGTATGGGGTAAGCATAAGTACTTTCTATTTTAATCGCGTGGTGAGGTGAGGTTGCCCTGACTAGGCGCCGGCGCAGCCTCCACAAGATGCGGCGGTTGCCAGGCATTCCGTCGCCGAATGCGCCCCGGGCCGCGCGCGCCTTCGTTCAGTTCAGTGCTCTCCCGTTTGTTTTTGTTTTGTTCTCACAACAAACAGTAAACACCCACGCATTTAAACCTGTTCTATAAAAATCCCACATTAAAAAACGAATTTAACCTTATTGGACAATGACCTAATCGGAATGCATTAGGGCTAGAGCCGGCCGTATCGACTCGATTGACGTAAGATACGAGATACTATCGGTATCGGTATCCAAAGCCGGTTAATCCACCGCCCCTTACGGAAATAGCCACCCCTGTTCAGGAAGTAGTCGGCGGATAGTTCGCGACGAGGAAATGGGCGTGATAAGGAGGAAAAAGCGTAAGTTCATTTTCCTTCGCTTTGTGTGATTAGGTTTGCAAAAAGGTAGATCTTTCGTTTACTGATACTATTAATTTACTTTTTTAAGTTATTCCTGTTCCAATTCCATGTCAAATTGTGCCTATTACCCTTTTTAATTTCGATAATATTTATAATCAGTGTACATATTTAGATTGGTATTAGTCAATTCAACGTCCAGGATTAATCTGTTGGGATCAGCAACCCTCTTTAGAGGCAAGGTTCATTCATAAATCCATTGTTATTTTTGTCCTGATGCGGACGAGTTAATGTGAAAGGTTTTTTACCTTTATTTTTTAGTAAGCTAAGGAGATAAATTCCCCCTTTCACCTTGTTATATACATATATATAATTTAAGAACATGTATAATATAATATATGGTGATTTCCTTGATGTGTTTACAATAACTTATACGAAATTCATGTCGCTCCACGATGTACATTTTAATTTCGTATGTTTACATAATAATAGTAACAGTTTTTTTTTTAATTTTATTATTCTTCCACACTACATACTCTTTGGTCCGTACCTTTTTTAGATTTGTTTTTTTTTTATTACATTTTTCTTGGAGATTCGTTCTCCAAACATCACAATAAACATTCTTAAGCTATGGTGGAAATTGCTTAAAAACTAAAGTGAGTCCATTTTTTTTTCTTTTGTAAATACATAATAATAGTAACAGTTTACTACGTTTTTGTTTTAAAAACTAACGTGGTTTTAACTCATTTTTAATTAGAAATAAGGGATTACTCACGTAATATTTATCGGAGAGGTTCGACTGTAGTTTCGACCACATTCGGTGGTCTTTTTCCAGGAGTGTTCGGAACACCCGCGTCGTTGACGTCTCGCTTAGCATTCACGATAAATACGAGTAATTACGTGAGTAATCCCGTATTTCTAATTAAAAATGAGTTAGTACTTCCTTTTCCAAAAACGAATTACGATTTACCTTAATCTGAGAGAAAAAAGGTTCTTCTAGCTATCTTTTCTGTAGCTACCTTACTAAATAAAATATGGTTCAAAACATATTTTAAGGTATTTTTTTGTAGTTACAGGAGCAAACTATTTCGACAATTCCCGCAATTGTATGAACAATGCCATAGGTAATAATGAGTGTACAACAATTTATTGGCGATGTACACAATTACGGCAATTAATTATTGCCAAAATAATTGCCGCCCAATTTTAAATGTGCAAAACAATTTTACGGTCGCAATTTACTATGTGATTTTATTTGGTAAAATGTTGGACGGATACAGTGACCTATAATAAACACAGATTGAACATGTTGTCAAGGTGACTTATTGTTTTCTGTTTAAAACCTTCACTGGTAATGTAAAATGTGTACATGCAATCCCAAAAATGTTGCTCTTATATCCGCTAGTATAGATGTCATTTTTGTTATTTTTGTAACGTACGAGTTAGAGACATAAAAGATCATATCATACACGTTAACTTACGCGTGCATCATTATTTGAAGAAAAATTCAAAGGTCTTATTCTCCACCTCCATTAGTACTCCATATTTATAAGCCCTTCAAAATACATCAATGTATTTTTACTCGCAGTTACTCAGTTGTTAGATTCCTTACGACCCGCATGATCTCTTCTAGATACCATAACTAGCTGCGCCCCGCGGTTTCATCATTGGTGATGGATGATGATGATGATGACGTAAAGTATCCCATGTGTTCTTACATATCTATGTGTATATATATATGTGTATATCCAAACCTGTTCAGCCGCTCTGGCGTGATTGATTAACACAAACCTTCATCCATCCATATAATATGCTCATTATTAATATTAATAAGATTTGACAAGTACAATTTGAAAAATTTAGTACCGACTTCTATTCTATTCAGTTATTGGTGTAACTCAAAAACTACTGGACCGAATTTGATGAAATTTAAATGGGACCACGGGAAGCACCAGCTTTCAAACAAGAATTTTGAGAATCTGTTCACCCAGTCGAAAGTTATGAGGTAACAAACTTAAAAAAAACGAATTGAGTATCTCCTCCTTTTTGGAAGTCGGTAGAAAATGCGCTTTTATTTATTTATTCACGTCCAAACTACTAATTATATTGCTGCCAAGTTTCATTTCAAAGAGATAACACCTGCAGTCCGAAAAAGGAAATAACATTAAAGACCCTTTTTATCCCAGTTTAATACATAGTTCTCGAGAGAACGCCTCTAATTATACGGGCGATTCAGCTAGTATGTTCCGTAACTGTGCAATTTTTCACGTCAAATTGTTTTTAAGTACACTTGCATCAGGACTAATAAGTCAAGTGTATCTCAAATCATTTCTGCATATCACTCACGTCGACATGCTGACAGCAGTTTTAAAATACCAAGAAAAATAATAGCATTAGTATACCTTACGGTGATGTAACTGTCTAATCAGTAATGAAATCGGACTAATCTATCAAGCCCAATGAACACGAACCATATCTATCAATGATTCAGTTTCATGTTAAGATTTTTCATCTTAGCTATCTAATCTCTAACCGCAAACAAATCAATCAACTATAATTAATAAGCGTAATAACTCTCAATGAAATTTCTACAACATCCATTACTCGTGTTAGTAACAGCTATAAATATATTATGATTTTGAATAACTGTTACATCCAGCTCACTTGCAGCAACTGGATCTCAATACTTGACATTTAGAACAACAAACAGATCCACAAGTCTTACAATATTCGTGTCATCCGCTACAAAACATCTCTAACGTCAGCCATTCAAGAGGAGTCACCGCAAATGGCTAAACAATATGCATAAAGCGACACAGACCGCTTATAATCCACTCAATGACATACTCCAATATAGTCATCATTGTAAACAATTTAAAGCCTTTTGTTGGACACACACGCTGGAGATAGTTCAGATGGACTCATAATGTCTGTGGCGAATGGCATTACTGAGCGGCTTCATACGTGAAAATGCAAATAACAAATGAAGTCTTATTTCAATAAGGTTCATATTCGTACATGCTATCAAGTAGCTGTTACGCACTGCACTGGACTGAAAAGGCAAGATTAGGTAAAACTTTGTTACTTAAACCGTAGACTCGCCAATCGCTATACTTGGCCAATAATACAATAAACCATACTAAGTACTTTTTCAGGAATTGTAACATGTGTGGTTAAACTGTCTTAACATTGAAATTATATTGTAAGTATAATTTTATATTATTTTATCTCGACGTTTCGAATGTTTTCAGTGAACAAGTTCACGGGTAGCTCCATAAGTCCGTTGAAAGTTGTTTAATTTCAATGCTCAGACAAAATATAAAGTCAAGACAGAATGTTGTGAACAGAGAAGTGAGGCCGGGTGAAACTACGCCTCGGCGTGTCCACACATATTTACATACAAAACCTACAACAAAACTACGCCTTGGCGCGTCAGTCGAACTATCGCGGCGCGTGGAAGCAACACGTAAAGTTTTAATTAATATTTAATTTAAATTTATTAATTATTGATATTTTTTTAATAACTTTAATATAATTTGAATTACCATGACAGTACCGAGTCACGCACATGTAGTTTAGAAAACTGGCCTCACTTCTCTGTTCACAACATTCTGTCTTGACTTTTTTTTTGTCTGAGTTTCAATGTATAAGAATCGCGAAAGCCTAAGAAATGAGTTTGTCATAACAATATAATATCCGGTCCTTTACATAGGCATAAGTGGGGCTGTAGCCAACACTTAGAGGCCTGTTTGGTATAAAAATACAAAGGAGTATAAAAAACAGAAAAAATGTTGGATGAAGGGTAACATGGTACTTAAAACTATTACAAATATGGGTAAAATGGCCAGGCTATTGATATGAACTTATTAGTGATAAGGAAGATAGTGGGCTATAGAAGAGACTACGGCAGCTGCCAATTTCAGTCTCATGTTAAAATATTTAGGCAGGTGGTGACTTGCCACTCACTAAACGGAATAAACACGAAAACAAACAAAAAGGTTCGTCACCCAACTTCCGAATAATTCACACGCACAAATGTGCGCAAAAAAGTAGCAAATTGATTTTTTAAGCTTTTATGAAGTCTTTCGCCATAAAGACGAATCTCTATCATCTCATCTGTATCTATCATTTTCTACCGACTGCCATAAAGGCGGAGTTACTCAATTCGACAGGGTTTTTTAATTTTTGTTACCTCATAAGTTTTGACTGGATGAACCGATTCTTAAAATAAAATTTTTTTGCTTCTCCTGTGGTTCCATTTACACTTCATTAAATTCGTTACAGTAGTTTTTGAGTATCACTCATACATTACATTATATACATACAAGTCAAACACTTGCCTTCTATTTTTCTAAGCAGTCGGATAATATACATATTATTTGTTATTGGCTTATGATTCATATTTTTCTTCTTGAATTAATGTGAAATAAAATTATTGACACTGAAAAATAATGTCTTAAGTCTGTATTGAATAAAGTTTCCTGATTTTTATGCTTGATATTGTAGAGTAATATGTAACAACATGTTACTAGTAGTTTTTCTGTAAAATAAGTCCGAAGGGGGCCTTGAGAAATGGTTATAAAGTAAAGTAAAATTTTTACTGTGATCGAATACTTATAAGCCTTAAAAAAGTCCTTAACAGGTTATTGTACGTTTTAAGGCAATGTTTATAACCTCTACAATGCTAGTTCAATACTACTCTACGGAGTTGTTTACATTCTTCAAAAACACCTTAGCGTGAAGGTGAAATAGTAGTTAGTTTACTTATGCGGTCATCGCTCACGTATTCGGGCGGGACCCGTACCAATTCGAAGGCTTGATGTTACACTTGTGTTTCGCAACTGTGATGGTAAACAAAACGTTCTGATGTTTCCAATTTACCGACGAAGTACAACGCTACGAAAACCCTTTGAGTATATTATACCTGCTGACCTTTATAGATTGTGTCATCAACAAAAATAGGACGGCCATCGATTTATCGCTCGGAGTTTATCAACTTTTATTTTTATGAACCAACATGGACGATGTTTCGCACGTTGGATGAATAGCATCATTTGTGACCATAAATCTCTAATGGCTGTTATGCTAACACTCGAGCTGACAAATGATAACGATATAATAAACAACTTCCTGTTTCTTTCTTTGGATATATTATGCTATTAATCACTATCACGGTATAAAAAACGTTCTCGTGAAAAAACTCATGTATATATTTTAGCTAACAAGAGGATTGCATAGCTAGTACTTTTTATACTAAAAGAAATAACTCTTTTCTTCCTTTTAACAATGTCCGATGTCAGTATTTTTTTTCCCATGTAATCTTCACATTGTTTCCTATGCCCGTACGTTTTGATTTTTTCAGTATTTCAATCAAAGTACTATAAATTTCCTTTTTTAGAGTTTAAAAAATCTGGGAAAAATTTAGAATCAGTACGGACACAGTAAACGATGTGATGAATTCATGAAAAAAAAATCACTGAAATCGGACAATGTTAAGAGGTAGAAAAGAGTTATTTCTTTTAGTATGGAAAGTACTAGCTACTAGTACTACAACTAAGTACTATGCAATCCTCTTAAGTGATGAGATGGGAGTGTCACGCACTAGATGGTATGTAATGTACGCTACGCTTGCCCATAATAATGACATTGTATCACGTCACTCCAACTCATTGGTTTTTGTGTCTCCCTGTTTCACTCTTGCTACTGTGCCTAGCTCACCCTTACACTGTAATGCGTAAATTTTCCACTATTGCTTGCAGTGTTACCAACCAATACAGCTATGCACAAGGCTACCATTTATTCTTTTTGGGGTTCCTAGTTACAATTCACATCCCGAAGGTTTGAGGCCGTAGCACAAACAATTTGTGAAAACGTCTTCGTACCGTAAGCGTCACCGCATCACGTTTCGGCATACAAACTATGAGTTATCTGTGTCACAGTAGCCCTAGATAAATGACAGTTTGTACTGTTTTACGTGAACGACACGTTTGATACACTTGCGCAGTTATTCGTGCTAGACCCACGGGGGGATAGTTTATTCTTTATATCCGTTCGTTCACGGATGTAAACTCATGACGTTTCATATTAATGTACTCGTAGTTGCAAAATCAACAGTATTATGTTCGTTACAGTTACACAGTTCTCTGAACATGGTAATTTGCATATGTGGGTTAAACAGAAGCGTATGATTTATGAAGTCATATGTGTAGTGGATTTACGGCGTAATAGCCACGAGGCCGCGCCGGCGCCACCGCTGCCAGTATTCTCAGTCGGGGCACCAATTGCCTTCTAAGCATTAACACTCATTACGCGTTGAATTACTGGCTACAGTCATTAAATCAAATTGCCACTCTTAACTGTGCATTAACGGGCCCACCTCGTGGCTTTTACAATTTTCTCGTATACTGCCACCGTATGCTCTATCAATATCGCACTCGTTTTTAGTGATCCCACACTCAATATGCGTTTCACGTCGTAAAAACTACTCATTATTACATTCGCAAGATGAAATCACTACAGCTTTCTGCAACATTTTGTCGCACGTTCGTATCCAACATGACAATCTCAGTAGTAAAGACAATTCGATTTATTAATCTGCAGACTTTCACCTGTCCGTTACATTCGGATTGGTACTAAATTACCATTATTCCACGTAAAGAGCATTTTCCAATAAGACTACTGTAAGACGAGAGTCACGAATCCCACTGTAAACTATCACGACTCGTTCCGGGGTACTACAATGGTTGTGTTGTTATTCTATTAAGGTTACCCGGGGGTGAAAGTAAAGCGGCTGATTGGCTATTGTGGCGGCCACGGGACGGGGAATGGGCTGTTCTGGATCATGATTTCTGATCTATTCATCCGACTCGACATGTTGATTGTCGTGCGAACGCCGCAAACCGCGCGGTCATTTGTTATTCAATTCATTCCTCTCGCATGCAACATTGGCAGAATTAGAAACCCGGCCGCGTATAAACGAATCATCAATAAATGTCGCCGTCTTTCGTTGGGCGTGTTCAACTTTAATGCTATCTCCTGCCATCACTAGGGTTACCAGATGAAAAAATAAAAGTCCGGAGAAAAGGCCTAATTTACATTGGACAATCTTGAGATTTTGTTGCAGTTTGACAATTATTTTCTCTCAAACATACTTATAAAGATATCTTCACACACTAAATATGATAAAACTGATTTAGTCCCGACTTGGATAACTAAGTGTTGATTTTAATAATGAAATTATTATGAAAGTTGGTTACCAGTTACTCTATATAGGACGATTATTTTAGTTACTTTAACTCTTTATTAAAGAGATCTTTACAATGTACTTTATGTATCCAGAAATCCTGAGATTTGCAAAATTCGGCCGCAATCCTCAGAAGAGTCCGAAAATCTTGAAATCTTATGACAAACCCTGACATAGGTAGCCCTAGCAGTGACATTCTCACTCGTTACCTTCCTTACCTCGTAACCTTCTGCGTAGCCATTTAGATTTCCAAATGTATTTGTATTCACTGTCACCTCTTGACAGTTATTTAAACTTACATAACGGTCCTAAAATTGGAAAACAACTTGCAGTGATTACTATGATGCCATTATCGATAGTAAAAGAGAATGATTTAATATCGTTATTATCATTCCTGTTAACCGTTTTGGGATTGTGAAAGTAACAAATTGTTTTATTGTCATGTACAAGAGACAAGGTGTCATGAAATGTCGATGTCGTGACGATGACGTTTAACGAGTTGCCGTGACCTTGCTAGCACGTGTTGCATACAACGCTGACTATCCGCGTTCATCTGACAGGGTCAGTAATTAGTCCAGGCGGTGACTTTTCAACACCCACGTCAATTAGATGAGAACCTAACCTTGCATTGGAACAACCTTAATCGAAAACGGGATGCATTCAACTAGCAAATGTAATCTACTTAAATTGATGTCCCACTTAATCTAACTAAGACAGGATGATTTCAATACTATGAAACCCATAATTGCCTCCTACAGCGTGTTAAATGTTTATGTATTGCATTTACATATAGCCTCGACCTTAGACTTGGTATCTATACGTATCGCGCACGCTACGGAACTGAACGGATCAGTGCACTTTATATAATTCATGTGTAACGTGTTCCTTATCTCGGATCAATTATTTTAAAACATTTATCATTGAACGTTTGTTTGTCGCGCGTCCTTATCCTGCTCCACTATTCGGCGATTGTTGCTCCACTATAAGACACAGTAGTTGAAGTTTATTCTGTACATACAAGTTTTGATAAACAAACAGGGCAGGACCGCGATATATTCGTGTATTTAGCCTAATTGAGTTCCGGATGCACGGCACTCAAAATTACATTTTTTTCACTGTGTAAGCTATAATGACATTAGATGTAACACATTTACAGCCTATAGTCGGTCCCTGTTCAATCTAAATTTGAAAACCCCTAAATTGTATTTGTCATAACACACAGAATCGGGCAAGCCATTCCAGTCCTTGACTGTTTGATTGAACTTCTATTTATTAGTGTTTCGTTTTTATGCTGAACTCGTGACTAAGACTTACGTAGTTATCATACTGCAAAGCTCACCACAGAAATATTAATGCAAAGAACAGTATTGTATACTCATAAGCCTCCAGTTATGAAAGTTTACCAAATAGACACAATCCGCCTTATTATAAAAACGTGGACTAAATATACTAAGTCCCGAGTTTAAACAATCGCGCAACGTTAATTTAGCAATGTTGGCCATCTTACGTCCTCATCTAGGTAATGATAACAGGTGTCCCTATTTAGAATGTGTGTCATGTTAAACTTGTTTTATGACTACTGAATCCCTTTATGATTCCGGCTCAAAGCAATTGTGCATTCTGTAAAGTGTTAATCTTTTAGGTGGTTTCTCAAGAGTTTTTTCTACTCATATTCGCGATATTCTTATTCTTATCTTGTCTTGTTTCCCTTTATCATGTGTGCAATCATCGAATATTAAAAGTTTTCCGGATTTCGCTTTTAGTTTCTATGTTGATTTCGGAACTGTTAAAAAGTGACATATCAATTGACAAAGTTAAATACTCGGCTCAGATATATTTATTAGTTTTTCAATCATTGCAATTTTAGAGAGAAAAATTCACATCTTCGAACAATCCGTCTCAACGCGAAACGGTTAAAATAAAATAGAGTTAAAATTCGATGCTCGGACCTAGAGCCTCGGTGGCCTAGTTGGTCATGGCGTTTACACGAATTGCCGGAAGACGCGGGTTAGCATCCCGTCCGAGGATGTGAATTTTTCTCTCTAAAATTGCAATGTTGGGTGTAGCTAAGCAGGAGATGGTGCTTTAAAAATCATATTATAAAATTTATCAATATTACTTGTAACAAATTTAATATCTTTATTGTCTCCAATAGGTGAATCTGTGTCGGAGCGTGCTGATAGCGAAGCCCGGGTGGTGAATGACCAGCGATGCATCGAAGTGAAGATTGCCCGGGCAGCTGGTGGCTTGGGCCTGAGTATAGCTGGTGGAAGAGGATCCACGCCGTACATTGGAAACGATGACGGAATATTCATATCCCGAGTCACACCGAACGGTCCAGCTTACTTAGCTGGCCTTAGGGTAAGTAATATCAGGCAAGGGAGAGTTAGGATGCTTTAGAGGCTTGTGGAAGTGAAGGTGTAGTGGAAAAGAGTCCTCTATACCCCATTCGAAACAATAAGGTAGCATCAGACTCACACAAACGCGTTGAGCATTTATGTGTGTTACAGATAGAACATTTACATCTAACACTGATATCGTGCCTGACCTTTATTATTTTGATTTATACGGTTTATTGGAAACGATTAAGTACCTCGTATATTATCGCGAGCCACTCCTTACATTCCAGATTTAATTTGCTGGATTTGTCTTAACACAGATTTGTGATAGTTTGAGGACTTATTCTAGAAAGGGGCTCAGTTGTGAATTTCCACTCAAAAGAAGACCACAGTCAATGACATACAAACTTTACTCAGACTTCCATTTAGTATATACTAACAATTGCATGTGTGCCATGTTAAAATACTCATCAGTGCCACAGAGACTATTTGACCGAGGGAGCGAAGCGTCTCTGCATTAACTGGCCAAATTGACTTTCATCTGTCCGTATGTTTGTTAGGTTGTATGTTGGTCTTTCTGTACAGATCGCATTTTACAACCAATCTTGACGACACTTGGTATGCATGTTCTACTATTCAATATAATTTTATTGTCTTCGGCGATTTTTGAATGAGGGTACTTTTTCTAAAAAGAGGTGTAAAATTTTATAAAATTTTGGAACATACATTAATACCTGATTGAGTAATTTCGAATATGAGCAGAATCGGTCAAGTGGTTGCCGAGATAATAGGCTGGGTGTGATAAGTTTAAAAACTGGATGATTTTGGTAATATTCGGCAAAGAGGTTTGGTACCAACAACATATAAAATTTTAGCATAATTGGTCAAGGTCTTGTCGAAATTAATATTTGTATTTTATTTGAATTTCGATGACCTGCAGATAGTTCAGACTGCTAAAATTTGCCGCTGATAAGACTTTGCTTGCGAGGTCTACTGTTCGTAGAACTACTAGTAATATTCAAAGCTCTGAGAGGATATCATTGTAAAGTAAATAAAACATATCTCCAAACAGATTTTAAATGTTTGTTTAAAAGCCACAAATAGAGAAAAAATATTAAATCGATTAACCGAATCGCGTAATATACACACAAATACAGCTGAATTTAGATTCGCATCCTTTTTTAGTCGTTTGTTAAATAGTAAACTTACGTAATCAGGTTGCTAGAGGTTTGAAATTGACCTATCGGGAAAGCCGATGGCCAGCACATGGCTGTATAATCGACCTTATACTTGCATTTTAATTAACCTTCTTCTAAGCAGCCACTACAAAGTAACAATTCAGTTTCTAGTCATAACTTTGTAATGGATTCTAATACGCTCTATCTGCATACGATTTTATGATCGTTAAAGTCACAGATCAGGATTTTCATAACCTTTGCTGTATGTATCGCGCAATAAGAAAATGTTATTAGCTTTTACATATACTTAATGTTGTAGAAAACTAAATGATTTCTTGTTATAACATCAATTTCAATTATGGTGTGCACGTTGTTTACTTGTATGTATATTGCTTATTCATTATAATATCTAATTATTCCGTCATTGTAAAACGCAATGCCTAAGTAATTGTTTTAAATATTGTTATGATATGATTTTTTTTTCCTTTTCAAATTTCGTCTAATTGGCAAGGCAACATAAGTAAATATATTGCCTTACTTTTATGTATCATTAGATACTTGCGAAATCTTGTCTTAATGTACGATATTTTAGTAATTTGTGGTCAATAATTGGGTAGCACATTTACTTACATTTCATAGTATTAATACTTATTATAAGTACATATTGTGATACTGTTCTTCGATTCTTGAAAAAAAAATCTTATTAGGAATTGCTGGCGGTAAAGATTTTATCCGCATGGTTTTGAAGTAAATCGAACAGGGCCCGCGTTGTGGGTGTACACTTCACCCTGGTAGGAAAGTATCCTAGCATTGGGAATGAGTATAGATTTGAGTGTGAGGCTGATATGTTTGTTTGTTATCTACATTTAACTTTGTTTTGTTTGTTTTTGTAGAATGGTACAGTATTGTAGGTTTTAATTTTTCATGAACATGACCTATATTTTTATCCCTTGAATACTTTAGGACCGAAATTGTGTCGTCTAATATAATGATACTTTGAGTCTTATAGAATAACTACATTATAATACATTTTGGTCCATATATAGTAGACTAGTGTCTAGTATATATGGACCAAAATGTACTGGTAAAATGTACTGGACTGGTAGTCCCAGATCTATCTATTATATTCTATTTATTATAAGGGGTATACGCTCACAAAATATCAAATGATGTGTCAAGTTGTGTCGACCGTGGTATATGTGTATGTATATTCACAGACAGAATTGTCAAAGTATTAGTAATTTAGTTTTGGAATATTTTTCAAATGCCTATTGTTTTTCAGGGCTTTGAATAACATTAATAAAACAATTGATTGATGAGTTACGTGAGCTCGATTATAAAATCTTCATTTTTGTACAGGTTGGAGACAAGGTGCTCTCAGTAAACGGTACATCGGTGGTGGAAGTAGATCATTATTATGCTGTGGAGGTTCTCAAAGCGAGCGGAGCCACGCTACACCTAGTCGTCACGAGGGACTCACCTAATTCTACCAGGTGCATACAGATTAAGAAAACTATTGTTTGCACTTTTTTATTGGCTTGGAATGCAGCCTGGGCCGTTTTATGAAATGAAAACTTCTTTAGGCGGTTTGAACGCTTTTTAGGTGAACAGAAATCATGGAACTCGCGACATCGTCATCGGCTTTTTGGAGTGACAGAAAAATCATGGAACTCCCATCATCGTCAACGACCGTAACGCTTTTTTGGTGAAGAATTATCAAGGAACTCGCGTTATCATCACGTTAGTAGGAAACAGTACAAGCACCAGTCCGATATACACCTGATGTTAAGTGGTAACCTCTCCCTAGAACAGATGTATTTCCTTATAACGCTGAGACATTCAGTTGTTAAGTCTCATGCGCCTGTAATTTCGCCGGCAACCATACCATCAAACCAAAACACAGTATTGCGATCATTACTACTTCACTGTAGAAAAACGTATGCTAACAATGCAACCCTGGACGAACTCATTCACAAAGTGTAGAGTTCGTCCAGGGTAGAGGGTACTTTCACGTGAATCCCCTTGACACATGCGCTTGAGCCTTGTATGCAAGTGGCAGGTAGTCTGATATTGTGCCTTGAAACTGTAGTATATAAGCATTACTGTGTTGAGGCTTGAAGGGCAGTTCAGCACAGTGTAGCAAGTAAGTTTACTAAATGAATGACACATCCATCCATCTGGATTTCAGGAACAATGCATTGCCTTTCAGAAATTCGAACCTTAAAAATGTAGGTCGTACTTCTACTGTCATCTACATCAGCTGATTCTCTTACCATCCTGTGGATGATTCGGTAATCATGTTACTAGTATAAAGAAAATATCGGTAAATTAAGTAAATCCCGAAATTGTCTTTTAAGAACCTCGTGTATAATGTATGGTAAAAAATACTAAAAGTGGTAGTTGAAGTGTAACCCGTGTTTTGTGATTTGAAAGTAAGTATTTAGATATTAAAGCATCAGAAATCTGCTGAACTAAAGACAGGGAATTTCATATTTTGAGTCAAATAAAACCAATTTTGAAAACAAATTTAGTGCCGAAAATTTGCCGAAGTAGGCACTCGTCCTAATAAAGCACGTTTAGTAACCATTGCACCACCTTGCAAGTTGTTACAATAGCCCAGTTTTGACTATTCGTAATCAAAGACTTCACGACGTCATTAGCGGAATTTATTACCTTGTATTATGCCTTTAATTATGTATCAAGATTGTTGAACACTTGATGAGGGTAAACTGATATTTACTACGTTACATATATTAAAATTTCTGATTCTGATTCTAATTTCTCTATCTACTTAGGTTTGGAGCATGTTTGCTACCATCCACCGAAATTTTGTATTATTTAAAAAAAACAAAACGATATTAAAAGAAAAAATATTTAGTGACACTTCCGCTGGAAAAAATCCTTAGGCTGAGTTTCGGTGGGACAGACTGTCGGTCGGTTTTTGATAATGGATTTCCGCAAAGTAACGTCTGAATCAAAAATTATTATTTTTTTATTTATAGGGACAACATCCACACAATGTCTACAGGTTCCAAACTAGGCAGAGCCTCTACTATGGTAACCTGATGACTGATATACATATAAACACCCAGACATGTCCATGCACATAAATGTTTTTCCGGGAATCGATGAATCAGAAGGCAAGAGTGCTACCAACTGCGCCAACCGGCCTATCAAATCAAATCAAAAGTCGAACAGTCATCGTTAATTTTATTGTCTACATTAAAATGTTTCCTCGCGATATTTTTTCATAATAACATAAGCCAGTTACACACTGCAACTGTATGTGAGCCTAAATTATCTTATCAGTATTGATTTAGACATAGCTGACCTCGGAGTCATTGCGATTCCGATAGGATTATTCATAAAAACAAGCAATTCGTGTTGAATTGCTACTTCCGTTCCATTCAGCGTGGTAGCCTTTGGGGAAGCATATTGCCCTAAATCAATATTCTGGAATATTGTAATGTGTAATTATATATCACATAAACATGTTATTATTCTATGGATCAATTGTATAGGAATGCATACAAGCCAGCAGTGCAAGTAGAGAACCTACCGATCGGTAAATTTGAATCTTGAATTCGTCGTACTTCGAAGAAACTGGCTATATCGATCCTTTGTCAATCATTGCAAGTAAGTAACAAAATTAAGCGATCGGTAGACAAATTCGATATTTTTTTACGATTCTAACGGTAACCTTAGCATGGAACTGTAAAACTACGTCGATAAGATCGATATTTAATCGATTTTAACGATTGTTTTGTCGGCTTTGAAAACGACCTCGATATAGCTTATCGACAGGTGACGGGAGTGGGGATATTGTTTAGCTGCGTTTGATCTTACTATAATAATACTCGTATAAACGCGAAAGTTTTTATTTATGGATGAATGGATGTTTGTTATTCTCTTATGCTCAAACAGCTGGCCCAATTTTGATGAAATATGGCATGGAGGTAGATGGGGCGCTGAATTAACACATAGGATAATTTTGATCAACATCGTCATCATCCATCACCATGCGGGTGTAACCGCGGGGCGCAGCTAGTATTCAATAAAAAATAGACTGCGCCCATTTTTTTGATCGTAGAAGAGCGAAAGGCTCTTAGAAATCTTCAAATGATAGAATAATCGACATACTGTCGACAATTTGACGATCGTATAAGTCGTCGATGTGACTTTCAAACTTGCTAGGGTCCGATACGATTCTTAAATTTATCGATCTTAGCGATTCGACAAATTTAACGACTATAACGGTACTTGCACTGCAGCTTAGTTTAAATGTGCTGCCGTTTTTACAGTTTTCTTCAAAATACTTTTTCTTGATTAGTACAAAAATTGTATCATTGGCGAGTAACAGCGCGCAGGGTTTAAGACATTTTCTACCTACTATAAAACGTTGAACAAAAAGGTGTAGTACTTAAATATGTGCTTATGTACCTAGTCAGGATTCACATATGACAAAGTATTTAAATTGCTTATAAGTTTTTCGTACTAAGTAGAAAAAGTATTGGCCTAGTTTTTTAGTGATGAACCTGCTTGAGTATTAGAAAAACTTCGGTTACTCATTACTCGGAATGTTTACTATTTCCTGGGTACGCAAATGTTAGGTCCCAATTTTATGCAAGTTTCTGCGTGTGTGGTTTTAGTATTACTACACCTTTTTGTCACACGCTTTATACATCGAGTCAAACGAAAAAAAATGTTTTGTACATAATATGTATTTCTAAATAAGTCATTAAGCGATAATGTCCAAAGCTGACATTATATTGCTAGCTCTGTTTGACACTAATCAAAATGTAAATGGACGGCAATAGATTTAATCAAAGTTAACAAACGTTCCAGAAACCTACTGTAAGTCTCCGACAAGAGATTGCAAACGCAGTTTTTCGTGTGTGAACTCCAACTAGAGCGACAGAGTTAGCGCAGTATTTTCTTCACTTTCACCTTTTCCCCTACAAACTAAAATAAATTTAAAAAATAATAAACAAATTCAAGAGTGTCAAGATCTCATTACACCGACATGATTTAGTGAAACCTCTTAAAACATTGTTTCATTATTGTACCCTCAAAACATACATGTCTGTTACCAGGTTGTATCTCATGAACCGTGATAGTTGACAGCTGAAATTTTCACATCTGATGTATTTTTGTTGCCGCTATAACAACCAATACTAAAAAACAGGCTCCTATACAAAAACGTGAGTTTTGCTGGTTTTTATAGATAATGGTACGGAACCCTTCGAGCACGACTCGCCATTGGCCGGTTTTACTATTGTTGAACATATTTTAATTTCGTGGTTACACACCATTGTTCGTTGTATATACAACATGACGTACGTTTAGTAATGATGAATCAACTAACATGTTTTACAAATCTAAGCGGTGTGTTATCGAATAACCTGTCAAGTTTAGTCCTTTTTTTCATAAAATTGTTTAAAGGGAACATCCTGTAAAACAGCTACTCGTATGATTTTTATTATATGATTATTAAATCACTAACGCCAGCTTAGCGAAACCAAACATTGTAATTTTAGTGAGAAAAATAGACATCAATAAGAACCCGAAAATATTTTAGAAAAAAATTAAGTAAAACTCTGTCTTTCCGTCTGTTTGTTACCATAAAACGCCTAAACGGCTGAACGGATCGTAAACAAATTTCGTAAGGTTATTGATTATATCCCGGGGAAGCGCATGTAATACTTTTCGTCATCATCATCCAGTCATCAGTCGTATAACAAGAATTAAATAAAATGTTTTCTGTGCAGGACGCACAGCCGAGCGCCAAGTGGAGCGAGTCATCATTCCGTCTCCAGTACCACCGACACAGTTTCTACGTTAGAAAATGGACAAGTATGTTAACAATTATAAACATTGCCTTACAAGTTTTACCTTATAAAATATTAATATTATACAATTAGGGCCAACTACTTATAAACGCTGCTTAACTTCAAATGACGTTATTTGATAGTGCGCGCAGCAAGTGAGTTCTGCACCGTACTAAATGACGTTATTTAAATTAAAGCAACGTTTATAAGTAAGGCGTTACTTTCTTTGCTTATTACAAGATTCTGATACGGGTGAGTCCTTTTTCAGTGCCAATATTGTTTCTTAACAGTGTGCAAATTACTAATACAAAAATACAATCAACAACCAAGCTACGAAGCAACAATAAATATATAAATCAAATGTGTTTCAGTGTTGATAACTATTATTTGAACTTTTAAGTTGAACAATAAGTAGTAAATATTTTTGGATAATTATTTTTCTATAGACTCTTCTTTTATTCTTGTAATTTATTCTGGATTTAAACATTATTGATCATATCAATATATTATGGAATTCGACCTATTCGTCTCAGCATGAAAGTTGACAAAATTACAACTGAACGCCTGCTTCACTATAAAATAATGAGTCCCATATACTATAAATATAGATAATATTACCAATAACTTTATACATCTCGCTTCTCTTCAGATACCGACTGGACGAGGGATTTCATCAGCGAAACCGCTCATCATCGGCAATCCATATGTACAAGAGTTCGAGCCAGATAACAAGGAAATGCCGACGCCGACCGCTCAACCCACCGTCGTCAGCTACAGCCCATCACCCACACAAACGCCGGTCGACTATCAGAGACTACAGGCGTCTCCACCACCGCCTGTCACCTCCCCTTATATTCCACCTGGTCAGTACTCAAGTGTTCTGTCTTCAAACTAAGCTAGGGTGCCAGTTAGATAACTGAAAGATTCAATACCGACAATATTGCTCAGCTGTTCGTTAGTAATTAGGTTTAGGAGGGCAATTACATATTTCAGTTACAATCAAATGTTCATTAAAATCTTAAAAAATAGCGGCTTTTTTAATTTTGACAACTACAGTAAGCAAAAATGTTAGTAAGTTGCTGACTACAGCTGACGAAAGTGACATAAAGCCGCCATTTTTTAAGATTTCAATCAACGTTTGATTGCAAGAGAGATACATAATTGCAGTTCTACTTCTTTACAAATGGAAAGGTCCGGGAATCAGTCACGTAAATAAGACAGATCTCTCGCTCGTAGCGCTAGGCGTTACGCAACCGCGAACGTTCTGCAGTCTCTTTGAAAAAGACCACCGGATGTGGTTGAATCTGTAGTTGGAATTATCTGACTTATTGTGTGCTTCCCGTTATTCATATTAAAATTTGATTATAATTGGTTGTGGGATATATTTTCAGTGTACCAACAAAAAGTGCTAGTCCACACGACGTTGATTCGCGACGGTGCTGGTCTAGGATTCAGTATCGCCGGTGGGAAAGGTTCACCTCCTTACCGGGAAGACAGTGCTGCCATCTATATTTCACGTATATCGCCACAAGGAGCCGCCGCTAAGGACGGGAAAATGCTTGTAGGAGACAAAGTTGTATCGGTAAGAGCATATTTATCAAAGTAGGCCTTATATGGTGTGACTCCTACATATCACCGAAGTAAAATTATATAGCTATTGCTATTGCGTTTCAGTCGGTTTATGGGAGGTTCTGGAGGCTCAATCTCCTTCTCCACTCACTCCTTTTATTCCTTTTTGAGGGCGGCAGCGTGTTGGCAACGCCGTTGTTGTTGCAAACGTCTATAGGCGACGGTGATCATTTTCCATCAGGTGGGCCGCCTACCTGTCTGCCTACTTTTAGCAATAAAAAAACCTCCCTAATGGGCAGACAGGGCTGCCACCTATATTTCACATATATATCGCCATAATGTGCCACCGCTAAGGATAGTAGAATGCTTTTTAGAGATAAAGTTGTATCGGTAAGTATTGCATTCGTATAAATAGGCCTTATATTATGGCTGATAATATGAGATTCAATATCGCTGACAAAGTTTCACTCTCTTACAGAGAAGACTGTGCTGCATATTTTGCGCCAGAAGGGCTTGTCGCTAGGAACTAATATATCTCTATATATAATGTATATAGAGATAATAATAGTGTATAGTTAGTGTATATTATATATAATATAGTTCCTTATGCAATATATCTATATGTTTATAGCAACACATAATATTTAGGTATAGTTTGAAAACTGCAACTCCCTTGGTGTTTGGAAGAGAGTATCAATTTGCACACTGTACATGAAGTAGTTGATAAAAAAGTGGTCAAAACCAGAAAATGCCTTTTTAGAACTCTTCTTTTAACGAAGCGGCCTAAACCAAAACCAGTCACACTTAGAAAAAGACAAATGAAGAAGTGGTCCCCAAACTTCAAAACTCCTGATTGGTACCACCCGGGGACTACGTGTTGGGATTCGCCGAGATCACCAATCGAAAAAATATGAATCTGCCTTCGGAATTTTACACCTTTTTCCTAACACCTCATAATAATAATTTTCAGATAAACGGCGTAGATATGGAGAACGCACCGCACGAGTCCGCAGTTAATCTTCTCACCGGACACGAGAGGTTCGTGCGTCTGGTGCTGCAGAGAACCATCACTGGCGAACTTGGTATGGAACTTTACTAAAATAATTCTTTCTTTGCAATTTTGGAGAATAAGATTACACATCCTCAGACAAGATTCGAACACGCGTCTTCCTACAATCTGTGTCAGACGCCATTGCTACTAGGGCACCGAGGCGATCAGTCCGAGCATCGAATTTAACTCTCTAGTTTAGTCAGAATATGGTCTACGATGTGGCACCCATGCCTAGACCTAGAACGGATCTAGTACCTCATTAACTTGAAGGTGATGTCAAAATTATTATAGTATTTATTCTATTCATCATGTTATGTTTGCTTTCAACTTGATGTTAAACTTTCAGAATATTCATAATATAATACCTTCAGAATTACCCTCTTAACTTGACCACGAATCAGAATATATTATCTTTCTTACAGGCGAGGCTCTACCACGACCGAAGTCAACATCAGAAGAAGTGAGAGAGCACAAGACGAGTCTACAAAACTTGAACGTCACAACAAAACCTGTCGCGAACCACGTGACCACTCCCATTCTAACTGCACCAAGCACACACACCAATGTGACAAACACACACACCGATGTGACAAGCACACACCCCAATGTAACAAACACACATGCGAATGGGACAAGTACACACACCAATATGGCAAATACTTACACGAATGTGCCGAGTACGCACACGAATATGAGCAATACACACACTAATGTGACGAATACACATAATTCGAGTACAGTGCCTCGTATGAATGCACCAACACTAGTAAGCACGCACGCGCACACGCTCCCGCCGCAACCAGCGCCGAGGAGATTCAGTCAGAATAATTCACAGGTGAGGCTTGGGAATGCTTTTAGTTGATTTCTGTGGTCTGGTGGTAGAATAGGATATTTGACTTGTTTGAAGGGTTATAGGCTACAGAGCAAACTGCAGGGCTATTTTTCAAGATTTTAATTAACATTTGTTAGCAAATGAGTTACATAATAGCCCTGGTGGTATTCTTGACACACTTCCGAAAAGTGAAAAGGAATTCTCTATTCGGCTGTATTATTTTTCCGCGCCTATTGTGAACCGATTTTGATTATTATTTTTAGATCTTTTAGTTTATGCTTTTAAATTGTTCGCATTAAAACTTCATAAAAATCTGTTAAAAAGTTTCCAGTTATACTCAATTAATAAAAAGTGTAGTCGTCATACTTTTAATTATAATTTTGGCATTTTACAATGTTTTTGACAATCGAATATTCATAGACGATCGCAACTATCTTGGATTTGCGGTTGATTGTCTATGGTTGCATGTTCTCAAGCACACCATAAACAGTCAAATGACAAAAACAGTGAGTGATACAGTCAAATACCCTATTGTAAACATTTGATATGTAAGAGTGTGTGACTCATGGTGGTCAATGGTTTGAAGGTAGTTTTAATTAGCACTGAATGTATTACAAGGTTTTTGGGCTAATCGTTTAGATGGTTTGTAGATTTGTATCTATTTACTTTATGACTGTTGTTTTCAGAGTTATAATTTTTTTTTTATTTTCAGTAATCACACAACCATCATGTTGAATAATCAATAATAATAATAAATCATTGCATATCCACCGTAATATTAGCATTTCTCTTGTGTCATTATAAGGGGCCTGTTATACTTAGATACAATGGTTTTGCGAATTATTGATAATGGATGTGTAAACCATGGAACTTTTGGAACGACTGTAATGAATGGTGGAATTCTATGTGAAGGTTGCATTCAATTTCGGAATGCACAGTCGTCCATTAAATAGCAGTGACCGAATACATGCTGCTTGTACAACCGAACAGTCTGGGTTCGACTATCCGCCAAGAAGTGTCTGTTACATGTCTGTTTGACCTGCGTTTGGGTGTGTATTTGTATAAAAGCATGCATCAGGTTACCATAGTACAGGTTCTGCGTAGTTTGGGACCTGAAGACCTTTGTGTGGATTTTGTCCTATATTAGTATTATATTACAAAGTGATGACTTCTGTCAACTTGTGTTTGGCCACTGTCTCACTTGATGGTCCGTGATTGATGCGTTCGAAGGTGGGTAGCACTAGACATGGACTGGTGGCTTGCTCTCAAAGATAGCTGCCGGAACACACTAGTAGGTGCTTATTGACATGTTTTTAATAGTGTGGGTGAATCATTGATTGTGTGGATTTCCTCATATTACCTTCACTGAAAGTTGAAGAATGAAGTTGGAAGAAAGGAGTTGAACTGACGACGATCACCAGTTTGGCAAATGACCCTTGCTATTCTAACCTATCGCTTATTGCCATACGAATGCACTACGACAGTAAGAGATACATTAAATAAGGTGAAGCCTACTATTAGGATATTGGATAATATGTGTAGTGTTTGACACGTATGCGATACATGATTCCCTTAAAAATGTCAAAAAGTGTTTCCACCACACAGATGAATTTAGTAATTGGGATATGAATGTGTAAATTATGTTAACGTTATGATTTATTACGTTTTGCGATTGCTGGAAATTGATATTAAACTAACTTAAAACGAGTTATTTCGCGTACATTATATTTTATTTTAAAACCGATTTATTAAACACTTATATTGTTATCTTATAGTGATGGTGGTCTTCGATGAGAAAATTATATTACCCGTTTAAGTTTCATTTCACTCCCATTAACGTTGTGTATATGAATATATCAATGTCTGTTTGAATACACGTATAATAGGCCCCTGTAACCTCGCTAGTGCGCTTGCAAGCACGCCGCATAGCTCGAAGTACGATTTACCAACGTGTCTAATTCACCGCAGAACGCAAAGCCGACGACTAACAGTACGAGCACACCTATAAATCCAGGCGCGAATAACACCCACGGTTCCACGGACGACGTTTTCGAAGACATTCAGGTAAGCGCCCCCTCACTTAGCACACAAATTAACGAGACCCGACAGATTCGCAGGTGATGGTTATCGGTTAACACGTTCACATCCGTGCTTATACGTTGTAGCTTATACACCATATTGTGTGCGCCGTACTTTCCTCTTCACTATCCGTAGTTTAGCCGAAAGGTCGGAAAGGCATTCTGTTTGTGATTGTCGTGGTGTATACACGTCCGCTGCGTTACGGAATAAAGAGCTCATATTCCGGCACGTTAGGTCGTCGTATAGGTCACGCCTGTCACGCTAAGGACTGAATGTCGTTCTTGAGCTTTCGTATACATTAGCTTTACTTTAGTTACGCTTGTCGTTCTCTTTGTATCGGTTTTTAGAATACTTTATTGTTCAACTGTTTTAAATTCAGCTCAAATTATTTGTTATTACAGGTAATGGGCCGTCTGCCCGAATTGTTACGGTAATGAAAGTCGATCGAGTAAGCGTGAATCGCCTATTTATATCAATTTAACTTCATTTGTCCCAATTTTAATGAATAATTTCTCACATTAATATGCTTAAAATGTGCTCGCGCTTTGGAACATAGCCGCATTGCACTTGATTAACTTTGAATGTTATTTGATAGCACTTTGTCTTGTACTTACAAATATATATAAAATATAAAAAAAGAACACTTGTCCTTAATTCATGTTTGTTTGTATTTTTGTCATTATATTTTTAAGTTTGCACAATCCAATATATCATGCTGAGACATCATCATCATTTCATGAACTTAGTTGATGTAAGACATTGCTTTCATTTTTATGTGTCGCCATGTAATGTCTGATGTATATCACATAATCACAAATATATCTTAATCCAACATTGGTTTCGCTTATATGTATTGTCGTACATAACTTATGGGATAGGTTTAAAATTCAACCAAACTTCAATAAGATTTTTTAAATTACCATTCCTGTTAAATGGATGGTACCCGGCGCTTGTCGATATGTCTCAATCGCGGTTATTAGATCAAAAAAAATTAAAATAACGATGTCGTCACAAGCACTGCTCGATAGTGACCAAAGTTTAGGAAATGTATTTTAGACGCCCTTAGTCTTGACAAACTCATAATTAGGCAATTTTATAATTTTATTCTAAACACCAAACTTATTTAAAACCAAAAGTTAAGTTACAAAATTTTAACATAATTTAATACATAATGTGAAATATAGCTTCATCGGGCGCCTTTCGTTCGTTCATTTTAAATGCGGCACCAGTAAGTTTTTAATAATTCATAGTACAAATATAAAAGTTGAAAATTCGTGGTCGTTGTGCTGACATAATATTATGTTATCTCAATTTTAGGATTATACCAGTTTACATATTGATTTCAACTTGGAAACGTTATTAAAAAGTCACAAAACTAATGCCGATGCATTGTATACAAAAGCACCTTAAACTTAAACTGAATA
Organism: Selenia dentaria; assembly: GCA_917880725.1. Lineage (NCBI taxonomy): Eukaryota > Metazoa > Arthropoda > Insecta > Lepidoptera > Geometridae > Selenia > Selenia dentaria. The sequence goes on along the minus strand of OU862883.1, from coordinate 27,761,633 downwards.
AATAACGTTATGTACAGATCCATGTCATGCGCAAGAATGAAGATAGCAATTTAAAATACCAGCTTGTGCTTTTTGGACCGTCAGCAAAAAAGTAAATCCGATACTAGCCAAATACTAAAATAAAAACTTAATTGGGCTTTATTACCAAATATTAAATTATTAGGTGCTTACGTTTTAAAACGTTCCTAATTTCATACCAGGTCCAGGATCTTGAAAAGCCATACCCGAATATAACGTAGATGTCGTAACAGGAAGCAAATAGTTCTCACAATAATTTCATTACAGCTGTACGCGTCTGGAAAGGCGCTTATAGTGTAACCTACTTAGTAGTTCGTAATTTTTCCATCTTGTAACGAAAACATTGATGCTATCACTATGTATATGGTCGACCGTTAGTACCGTTTCAACTGAGAACTTCCGTGCTTTAGAAAGAACCTATAGATAGGCCGTCGGTCCCGCCGCCTTATTGCCTAACTTTATTACATTGTCTAATTACCATTGATGGTTCCAGTCAATAGAATTGCAGGGTTTCGCATAGAATGAAATTCAAATGAAGCCCATTCCCATTCTCCGAAAGATTTGAAGGCCGGCCGTCGTTGATCAGGAAACTCCGGGACTAGCTAAGACTGGTTTCCAGCCTATCCACCAACCCGCACTGGGACACCCGCGCGGTAAATTATGACCAACACTATTCTCCCGATGAGAAAGACCCTTGTCCCAGGATCATACAACACGACCATGTTAGCCCGGGTTTTTAAAGAATAGAGTTACGGTAACCTCTGCCTGTCGTAAGAGCCGACTAAAAGGGGACCCTAAAAGTTCGGGTATAGTTGGGGGTGGGGCCCTAACTATCTCATCAACGAGCTCGAGGAAGACTGCGTCATGATGTGGCAATTGACACCGTGCCCTCTTTAGAAGAAGGAGATGCGAAATGCTCTCAGAGAGCCAAAGAGCAATATGTCTTGGTCCCAGTGCGTTCCTATGGAGATTCTGGGGTCATCTATAAGACAGCGAAGAAGGCCGCCGAGGGGGTTTAGTGGAAAGTCCCACATAATAAGATATATCTAATAAGATGTCCCCCTCGTAAACAAAAAAAGGAGCATACAACAATCAGTCCAACGTTAAGGCTGATTATGCGACAGCGTGAAAAAAAGGACCAGTATGTTATTTTTTGTTATCAGAACACACGTGTATGAGATGATGGATGCAGTATAAGGGTAATATGACTTGTTAAGTTTCACCATTATTGGTTGTTTTTGATTGGGTTGCTTCCAGCTATAATGATCGCGCCTCAATTAATATCGATAGAATTCAATGGCGTGTACCTTACTACTATTTAAGCAATTAGAAAAAGATAAGCCTATTCAAATAGCGTTTCGAAACTGGGACACATATTATGAAAATTCGCTTTTGCCTAAAACAAAGAAGCGTTCATGGTCAATCAAGACTGCTTCCCAACTCGAGAAACCTAGATGCATTTTTTGCTTAACATTCCACGCGTGTATGGGTGGATGGATACAGTATTAGAGTGATATGACTTGTGTCACCATTATTGGTTGTTTTTGATTGGCTTGCTTACATCTTCTAGCAACAGAGCCATGGAGCGGGTGGACAGCGTGAAAAAAGGTCCAGTGTGTAGTTTTTTTGTTAACAGTACGCATGTGTATGAGCCGATGAATACAGTATTAGAGAGATATGACTTGTGTAGTATCACTATTATTGGTTGTTTTTGATTGGCTTGCTTACATCTTCAAGCAACAGAGCCATGGACCGAGTGGACAGCGTGAATAAAGGTCCAGTGTGTGTAGTTTTTGTTAACGGTACACATGTGTATGAGACGATGGATACAGTATTAGAGTGATATGACTTGTGTAGTGTCACCATTATTGGTAGTATTTAATTGGCTTTCTTACATCTACAAGCATCAGAGCAACAGGTGGCAAAATTTTTCAATAATCTAGAAGTGTCGCATCACTTACTCTATTAATAATGAGGAACATAAAGCATGCCAAGCCGCAGATTATTTTGTTTCTCATTTTATTTTTACTGTCAACTATATAAAGATTGCTTATTTAGATGGTGACGGGTCAATACTATAAACTACGTGTAGCAAATACAAAAGTAAACTTAAATTAATATGATAAATATCAGATACACATAAATTTACAAGATATAACTAAATTTGGCATGAATCTATCCCGATCGATATTAAATTAAAAGTTACCGTTGGATTAAGCGAAGCATCGTTAGAATCAAGATACACGACTACAAAATTTAGAGCTAGTAGGGAGTCTGAGGTAGCATTTTTCACATGCATTGTAAAAATAATTAATATAATTTTTCGCGCTATAGTTATTGATAACGTTATAAAAAAATAGCTGCGCCCCGCGGTTTAACCTGCGTGGTAATGAATGATGATGATGAAAAGTAATTTACGACCTATTCTCAGACTACCGAATAAAAAAACAAAATTTCATAAGTTCGGTTAAGTCATTCATTAGGAGATTTTTTACAAACACTGTAACACGAGAATTTTACATAATATATTAGATTTAAAATCTACGAGTGCAGTTGTTGACATTTTTGACAAAAATAATCGCGAATGGATCGCATTTTAATAATAATATTGATTTAGATCTAAGTAATGGTATTAAAACTTGTCACAGCATAGTAAAGCTTTTGCTGGTTATTAATCAGGACGGGCATTAGTTACTGTACCAATCTTTATCTTTTTTTAAACATATGTGTGAAATTACTAAATCATACAGATAGGAGGGGTATTGTTTATATTATATCATAAGTTTGACAATTCATGGACATTTACATTCAAACTGATCAGAGCGTTTCCTTATATTAATTATGATATATTGATAAGTCCAGTGCCTTTTTAATTAAAGACGACTAAAAGTTAGTAGATAAACCAAGAATATATATATGTTGTACGATTAAAAATGTTGTGCATGTGTATTTAAATTACATGACGCGATCTCCAAGCGTGAGCACAATCCGAAGAGGAACGTCTCTCGTCCTCCTTGAACTTATTTGACTAAATACGCAAGTAAATGCAGTCGTTCTTTTAGAAAAATATTTGCAATGTATGTAATTGTCAATGTCAATGAAAAGGCGTCCACATAAGAGGTGACATTAAAAAAATTTACAAGCACTATCTACACCAAAATACTGCATTGATTTTGTAACCTTGTAGTTTATATTTTACTTCCCTTTACAATTACGCAGAAAAGTATCCTATTTCTTCATTCTCACTAGTCTTAGGTTCTTACAAATTTTCTTTACAACAAAACAAACACAAATCGACCCTCACAATGTTTCATTCTTCATTGTAGTCCCACCTTCACGTAGCATAAGGCGCTCTATCAAATCAATACCCGATCATAATGCGATGTGAACGTGTTAACCGAACAGCCTTCGCGGCCGATCACGAACGAGGAGTTCCAAGCGATGATACCGGCGCATTTCCTCGGCGGCGCGAGACCGGCGTCAGAACCGCCGCAGAATGGCGTCAGAGTGACAGTGGAGAGGCCGCCGCCTCACGGCGTGGTGCTCCCTCCAGCCCCTTCGACACTCGGCTGCGTCACGGAAACCATCACAAAGTCTACCTTCACTGAGACGACGGTCACGCGCATTACGGATAATCACTTGGAAGCGCCGCTTATTATCGAGGTACGTATTTGTGAGGGAGTGAACGGTCACATCGCGTGTGGTATCAGTAATCATTGTATGGGACATGAGGATGTGTCTCTTAAAATTCTAAATTCGGTATTTATGTTTAAAATTCGGCAAAACGTATGCATTTTGTGATTTGGTTCTTTGCTTTTCGAAGTATATTAAGTGAAAACTTAACTTCACAGTTCAAACAAAGTACTTCCACTTTTTTTAACAGGACTTTTTGCTCAGATCCTATAATATATCAAAATGTAAAGTTATGTATTTATTATGACTTTTTTCTAATAATTATAATAATTGTACGTGCATTTGTTTTAGTACGTGCAGTTGTTATGACTTGAGTAAAGTCTAGTTTAGAGTTTTGATATTGAATAAATATGTGTCAAACTCACGAGAAGTTTCAAAGTCAAATATAATAATTATGTTTGGGCTCTGGCTCTGGCTCGGTTTTTTCACAAATAATATATGAATCACTTGTAAATTGAGGCAAATCTTCGTTTTAGTAAATTTTATCATCGCTGCTCTACGCGCTATGTGACTGTATCAATAATAAAATCTTGAAAGGTACATTTTTGAGAAACTTCTTTCGTCTTCTAAACTTCGTCAGCTTTTGGTAAGTTCAGAATTCATCAAAGTGTTTATTCAATTAGAAAACCAGCACGAGTGGCTATGGAGTGACGGGGCTTCTATTATGCGACTCACTGTTAGTATTTCACTGGTAAAGTATATAAAGTATGTGCCCATTCTGTCTCATAGAAGAAAAAGTTTGGCTAAAACATCAACATGCTAAGTTCAGGTACAGCTTAGCTCACAAGTGATACCGTGATATTTTATCTGATTGTGTCTGATCGATAGACAGCTATAATAGTGGTGCCATCGAATGATCTGATTTATTAATATATACGAGAGCAAAACAACAGCTTTCAGGGAAAATCTGTTTTATATCTACAGTCTACAGGGTTATGGGTTAAGTCGACCTATTCCTGTTAAGGGCGTGTAGTTCACATCGTTTCTGATTTGACTATGAAACATCTTGTCCTAAATCTAACCGTTGTCGAGATATTTGAGTTTAATTGTTTTAGTATTTATAAGTTTTAATTATATTATAAGGCTATGAAACGCATAGCCAAATCGCTCAGAAACGATGTAAACCACATGCCCTTAACGGGAATAGTTTATTAACCAATAACCGTGTAGATACAGAACTGATTTTTTTCGTGAATCAGTGGTTGTAACTTGTGAATGGAACCAGCCGAATGTTCTTGTAACATACATATCTATGTTTATGAAACCAATGAAAGAAGAAAATCATAGGTCAGAATATCTTATTCTGGAAATGATTATGTTTTAAGAAGAATACCATACAATTACAATCAATTTCAAGTAATGTGCACCTAATGCACCCTATGAAGTTTGCTATTGTTTGGTTTGTATGCTGCTATAATGTTTAGAAAGTAAATACTAACCTGCTGTCTGATATAATGTTCTATTCCGGCCATGAGGCATTCCGATGTGAATCTCTGCATCCACATCTGAGGTACCTGTATTCCTTTAATATGGTTGGTGTTTAGTTTGGTTTGCAAGTGCTATTTTACAGGTAGAGAGCTACTATCCGTAAAGTAGATTTGTTAACAGAACGAAACGTTTTGACATAATAAAGTCTTTTACTAATCGATGAACGCCGGTTGCACGCACGAAAACGTATGACTCATTGTCGGAACGTGACTGAGCCGAGCGTGCATCCGAGAGCGTGGAACAAGCGGCTTGTCTTATGACGTTAACACGTAAACTTATCGTCCGTAAACCGACTTTACAGACAATCATTTTTTAAACCATATGTAATAAATATGTATCGTATTGTTACAGGACGTTACTTTGCTGAAAGAGGGCGGTTCACTCGGTTTTAGCATCATCGGGGGTACGGATCACTCGTGTGTACCGTTTGGAGGGAAAGAGCCGGGGATATTTGTTTCTCATGTGAGTATTAAATATATTTAAAATTATCTAACTACTTATCATGATTTTGTATTTCTAAACGTTTACTTGTTTTATTGACATGAACGACAAAAATGTCCTAAACTATAGAAATGTAACTGTCAGATGCTTTATTGTTTACGTTTATACATTTTATTTGAATGTATATATATTTATACAAGTATATTATTTATGTATGTATTTATTTATATATTATTATATTATTAGTTTATTTACTATATAATGGTAGTAATTCGCTTGTTCACAACACCAAACTAAACTAGCCAACTAAAATCTATTGTTAGTAAATCATGGTATAGTTCTTATTCCGTTTATGCTTAAGTCCAAATTCGTATAATGCTTGCAAGTGACAATTCTTAAATTTGCCGTTTCTGTTTAATTGTGGGTATGTTTAGTGCAAGTTTAATCGTCATGTAAGTTCGTGCTCTCTAAACTAGTCTAAACTGATGCAAAACTACCCACATTTGGATAGAATAATCATATGTTTAGAATTATCATTCTAAGTAATATACGAATGTGAATTTTAGTATTTACATGACAAGAACTACCATAGTTTAGATAATTTTAGTTTAGTGTACGCACAAGCGAATCAATACCAGTATATATATGTATATATTTATAGTGTATCTATGTAGTGATTTTGTATTGTTACCGTCCATGTTATATTTGATACTCCTCTGAGAATGGGTTGTCTGGAAGAGCGATAAGACCGCCCATTGTTACACCTAGGTTTAAGAATTGTACTTTTTAATATTAAGTGATTAATGTGGTGTCTCAATAAAGTGTTTTCTATCTATCTTGTATCTATCTATCTATCAAGTCTTATCGGTTTGAAAATTGGATTTTATGTTGTAATGTTTTGCCTCGCTTCGATGAAATTTAGCAACCCTGGATCTAATATTGTAATAAATAAACCGGGGTAGAAACTTGATAGCGGCGCCCCAGTCTACAGCGCTCGAGATATATCCCTTCAAGAGTCGATGTCATTATAACAATGAAATTTCTATTGTGTCTGGCCGCGTGATCTTTGATGGAATATTACTTAAAAAAACTCACAATTTGTACTCTTTATTATCTATTTTTTCTGACAAGTCGACGGTGAGCCAAGCAGGCATCCGTATGCTCTATAGCTCTTTGTGGATCAAGTTTTTTATTTTAATTCATACTATATTTTGATTTATAAATAATGTGAACGTCTTCCGGCTGATAATAATGATGATATTTTGATTTTGGCGCCCTCTGAAGCTACCGCGGGGCTTTGAGGTAGCTTAAACTACTCCGGTTATACATAGATTCTTTTGATTACTAGAATCTAGTAAATTATACGAACAGTACTAACCCTTCGCGTACCGGACGTTAATGTGCGTCATTTTAATTCATAAATCTTTTGTTTTAATTATCACGGTAGAGGAGGTATTTATACGAAAAATACGCGCGTTGCCAGTTATTGTCTGTTTTCGGAAATAGAAACGTTCACAATTACGTGTCTCGAAACTCAACGATAACCTGGTACCGGGCGAGAGGCAAAGGTATACCTACAGGGCTATTATGTATCTCAGTTGCTAACAAAAGTTGATTGAAATCGAAAAAAAATGGCGGCTCTATGTCACTTTTGTCAGCTCCAGTTGTCAACTTACTAACATTTTTGCTTACTGGAGTTTTCAAAACTGACATAGATCCGCCAATTTTCAAGATTCCAATCAACATTTGTTAGCAACTGAGATACATAATAGCCCTGCCGTTATGACAAAATCAAAATATTCCATTTCATTTTCAACATGGAGTTTCAAAGTTACCTGACAATAACTTTGTAAACCTGACAACCCTTCAAAACTTAATTTATTTTACTTAATTAACAATGTTTATTACTTTGATTTGTGGTTGCGATTAATAGCACTGTTATTTGAGATTACATTACATCCTCACCCTCATACTTGAAGCACTCATTTTACCACAGTGCCCAATAGTACCTAATTAAGAAAGCTGCAGGCGACAAATTATATAAGAGCCAGAGATATCTATTAAATTTTCTTATTCTTAGGGCTCAAGGGTCTCAAGCGTTCCTCTCAAAGAGAGGATATCCACCACGCGAGCCCAGTGCGCCTTGATGGATAGGCTAATGTGGCCAATTCATGTCGAAGTTTTCAGGCCGCCCGAAGGCCTTCGACATAGCCTAACGGCCGTTGTCCTAAGACAAAACAACCGGAACCGACGGTTTAACGTGCCCTCCGAAGCACGGAAGCGCTCAGTTGAATAATGCCACTAGCGGTGACCCATCCGACTCTTGACTGCAACAAGCGTCGCTTAACCTTGTTGATCGATTAAGATCGCCAAGTCAAGCTCCGCTGCGAGTGTTTCAAGAGGTTAACCCAGTTAAAGTTTTGACTCAACTATATATTTCAGAAAAATCATTCATTCAATCAAAATTCAACATAATTCACGTTACTTATGTAGCTATTCCTTATCTTTATTATTAACCATTGTAGTCATGATAGTTTTACTACTAATATGTAAAATAATTAGACTTTAATATAACATGCTTAAAAGCCTTTCTGTACCGTGATAATTTAAACAAAAGATTTATGAATGAAAGGCACGTAAATCAACGTCTCTAGTACGCAAAGGAAAGCTACTTGAAATTTTTATTTTAATATTTCAAATATTAATAGACACCTTTACAGTTTCTTATCTTTTCAAGAGTCGTTGAAATTATAACAATTAAATTTCTATTGTGTCTGGCCCTATGATGACCAACGACCTTTGATGGATTATCCAAAGCAATGCTTGACTAAATATTACGAGTATCATAAATAGTACATTAGAAATAAAGATATAAAAAATACAATATGAGATGTGAAGGTAATTAATTAGTTACATAAAAATAATTAGTTCTAATGCAGACCTTTTGCGCCATTTCTGTAAACTTCGCCAGGCTGCAATTAAAAATGTCTTTGTCTTTTGCTACTGCATTCATCAGTTTTCTACCGACTTCCAAAAAGGAGGAGGTACCCAATTCGACTGTATTTTTTATGTTTGTTACCTCATAACTTTCGATAGGATGGACCGATTCTCAAAATTCTTTTTTTTTTGTTGAAAGCTGGTGCTTCCCGTGTGGTCACATTTATTTCATCAAATTCGGTCCAGTAGTTTTTGAGTTACGCTCCAATAACTGATTTTTACCAAAGTTATAAAATGGAAGTCGGTATTACATTTTTCAAATTGCTCATGTAGAGTAGTGTAAAATGTAATATTTATAATGTGACATAAACTATTATTGTTTGTATAACATAGGTGGTGCCTGGTGGTGTAGCCGCTCGCTCAGGCAAACTCCGTATGGGCGACCGTCTTCTAAAGGTGAACGGTCATGATTTAGCGGGTGCTTCACATCGAGACGCGGTACAATTGTTACTTCAGCCGGGACCCACGCTCACGTTGACTGTGCGACACGATCCATTGCCGCCGGGATTCAAGGTCAGTCACACTCCACCTGCTTCAGATGAGCTTTTTTTGTTGTTACTGTCTGATGAGATAAGACAGGGCCTATACTCCCAAAAACTAACTATCAAGTTTGGTTTGACGGATTTCATCATTTCATTACCATTGGCTGTATTTGAGCTTTTTCTTTTCACAGTAGAAATCGTGAAATCCGTCTACGAAAACTTCGTAGTGCGTTTTTGGTAGTAGGCCTCCAGATGTTTTTAGGTGATAAGCGTCATTTATATCCATAGAAATTGCAGATATAATAGAATTTATATTTGCAACTATAAGAGAACTGTAGATAAACTATAAGGGATAATTTGCGGTCAATTTTAGAGTTAAGGAAAAACTGCATTCTTTCAGCACCTGGCAACTTTTCTGATAGAAAATCAGTAATTCTATTGTGGTTATTGATACTATTTATTTATTTATTCAGTTTAAACCAATGTTAAACTTTTTAAAACGTAAAATAGAGGTGCATTACTTTTAAATTCCAGAAAAAAACATAACTCTTAAATAATACGTGATATGTCCCATAGTAAATAAAACTTAAAACAGTAATGTTTGCTCATATTGTCTCTGCTTCAATTGAAGAAAATAGAGACTTCCGTACTTCTCATAAAAGCAAACTTTTATAAAGGAAAGCCGTTTATTGTGTATTTCTAGAAGCATACCGCTGGGGTAAAAATATGTGACACATGATTGATTCGATACATTTTGACTAATTGAGTTTATTTTTATCCGACCATTTATGTATTAAGAGGGGAGCATAGCTAGTACTTGTACATGTCCATACTAAAACAAATAACTCTTTTCTACCTCTTAATATTGTCCGATTTCAGTAATTTTCTTTTCATGTCAATCAACACATTGTTTACTAGGCTCATGTGTTTTGATTTTTTCAGTTATTAAAGTACATTTTTAGTACTTATTTTAGTGTGGACAAGTACACGATATACGTTCCTCTTAACTAAAGCGCATTCGTGGGCATTTTGATGAATATAAATTCCAGTCAATCCTGAGTCACAAAAAAAAAGACTTGTTTATAACAACGGAGTGTTACTGCAGACATTTTTCATTGACTTGCATTGAGAAGAGATTTGAGTGATTGTTGAATTGTTATGTCACATAAATTTTTTGAAATTATGCGTGTACTCAAAACACATGTATGACGCGATATTTTGCATGTTGTACGAAGTTCGAGTTTTTGTGGAAAATGGTGGTGAGAAACAACACCGCCTTAATAAAGCGTAGTTTGTTTCCGTTTGTCGCTTCAAAGTAGACATTTGGCGGTATAAAAATCATCATGCATATAACGCTTATGCACACGATACATATACTCGTATATGATAACAGCAATTTAGTATATATGCTGCGAACTCTATCGCTTTTGAATGCAACATTGTGTATTTTCGTCTTGTTTTAATTTGAAAAATGAAACTTGGTGGTATATATACCGTTGTTTGTTCCACACACTCGCGCGCTCGTCGGTCACCGCGACACGTTCTCAGGGTCTCATTCAAGTTGAGATTGTTGACGCAACTGTAAGTGTGCCCGTCGCCATGCGATCTCGAATATGTGTGTTACTTTACCAAATATCTATGTCAGACTCCAAACCCCCAATCCAGTCAGTACATGTGCCCATATGCCCAGCTGTCGTCGTCCAAATGGTTATTCCGTAATTTCAAGCTTCTTCTATTCCTTAGAGAGCGCGATTCCGATCAGTTTCCTCTTAAACTCCTATAGCTTTTTATATTTTCAATATCTTAAAGTTGAATTTCACACTTTGATTTTATACACTGCTAGGAGTTTTTGTTTATGGAACGTGTTTGTATTCTTTAGTAGGAAGGCTTATGTTGAATGCATGAAGTGTTACGCTTTGCATGTACAAAAAATGTCGTTTAGTGTTTTGTAATTGTAGTCGTTGTATGGTAATAATGTGTTTAAATTGTTCCCTTTGAAGTTATTAGTTAATATTAGTCAATTTCGTTTTGTCTCGTTTGTAGATAATCGAATTAAGTTATAATTGACAGGATCTCACGATTATTAAGCAAGAAGGTGAGAAACTGGGGATGCACATAAAAGGCGGTTTGAACGGTCAACGTGGGAACCCCAACGATGCAAATGATGAAGGTGTCTTTATATCGAAGATAAACAGCGGTGGCGCTGCTAGGAGAGATGGAAGACTTAAGGTATGGGTCGTCTGTTACAATCTACTGTAGATTTTTAAATAACCCTTATTCAAGTTTTTGTCGGTTTCGTAAATTAAAAGTAAAACTGTTAACATATTTTGTTTTCTCTTATTTTATAATACTTTATTTATTTCTAAAATGTTTTTTGTGCGCTCATAGCTTCATATCATAATAGTTTAGATTATAGTTGTTGAGTCCTTAAACAAATTCATCCTTTAACACTTTATCAAAGTATTACAGTAAAATCATAGGGAATGATTTCACTGTAGATGTTTGACGCGAGTTTTCCAATGTACTATGTTATCTAATTCAGACTCTGTACCTGTCATGCAGAGATAGGAATATTTAGGAGTTATAAAACCGGTGATTGGGACAGAATACAGATGTGTTATAGAATAACCTAACCTAACCCCCTCTACTTAAACTACAGTACTTTTCTGATTATGTTAGGTGGGCATGCGTCTACTAGAAGTGAACGGCGTTTCTCTCCTCGGCGCGACACACAACGAGGCCGTGAATGCGCTGCGATCCGCCACATATGCGCCGCTACACCTGGTCGTGTGCCACGGGTACACTCGCCCCGAAAAGTACACTGTAAGTCATTAATTGTCGTGTAAACATTATAATATAGTATGATTAAAAAAAAAGATCCACAAATCACCTAGCATACGGCAGCCTGGTGGCCTCACCGTCGACATGTAAGAAAAAATTTGGTAATAGATAGTAAAGAGTACAAACTGTGAGTTCTTAATTTATCTGAAACGCTGGAGATACGGGCGCCACTATCAAGTTTCTGCATCGATTCGAAAAAGTCGTAGATCCGGGGCTGAAGTATCATGTAAAAAGTTATCGCCCAACAAAAGTTTCTCGGCTGACATCGCTCTTGACTATCGACAAACAAGTATTACAGACCCTATATTAAATAGTGACCGTTTGATGCGGAGGCATTAGATAAAATACGTTGAACGATAGTTATTTAAAGGATTCAGCACACCAAACCAAAGTACAACACGCGCGGACCTGTCAACAAAATTCACTGGGTTTGGTGTGCTGAAGCCTTAAATCACAAACTAGCGAAGCAGTGATTCTAATATACACTACTGAGCAAAAGGTGCCTTAGATTCAAAAACAGTATGATTCATTTATCAGTATATTGAGCGCACCACCACGTAGTTTATTTTTTCTTCACCATTCAGTTCCAAAACGAAATTTTAATCAATTTGCCTCACGCTCGAAATAAATATTTTGCTGTGAGATTTAACGAGCTAATAGTGCCCTTTTTCTGACAAAAAAATCTGATTGTCATAAGATCAGAATCAAACAACAAGAATTTATATACAGTGATTTTAATATTATTTGTGCATGGATTGCGGTTTCTTTTAAACATATTATTTTCATAAAGTATGCATGTCTTATCAGCACAATACACGCTGATTAAATTTAATAGGGATGTTACCTGCTACTGATAACGTATTTCAAGAAAAATATACACCAGGCCGTTCACCGAAAATGCGTATAACGTTCTCTCTATCAATTTTTCTATATCAATTGTCAAAAATTAAATAGTTGCGCACATTACATGACCTGCAGGGATATTTTGTATCTCAGTTGCTAACAAAAGTTGATTGAAATCTATAAAAACCCGTATATTTTTTGATTTTAATCAACTTTTGTTAGCAATTGAAAAGTCAAGACGGAATGTTGTGAACAGAGAAGTGAGGCCGGGTAAAACTACGCCTCGGCGTGTCCACACATATTTACATACAAAACCTACAACGAAACTACGCCTTGACTCGTCAGTCGAACTATCGCGGCGTGTGGAAGCAACACGTAAAGTTTTAATTAATATTTAATGTCAATTTATTAATTACTTATTAGTTTTTAATAATTTTAATTTAATTTGAATTATCATTTCAGTACCGATACACGCACATGTTGTTTAGAAAACCGGCTTCACTTTTCTGTTCACAACATTCTGTCTATACTTTTTTATTCTGTCTGAGCAATTGAGATACATAATAAACCAGCAGGTCTCTATGGTTGGCATATCAAGTATGTGGGCCAATTGTCAAAAAGATGCGTTATTACATGACCCACTTAAATCTATACAAGTTTTTATAGATCTAATTATAAATTCATAATTATGTTTTAAATTAATTAATTTATATAATTTAGTTAACATCCCTATTCCATCACTTTCATGTTTATGTTCTGGCACGCTTGCCTCTCACAATCGTGCGAGTCCGGCTAGTTAGAGTGAGATAGAACACAGGCTTTGTTTGCACAGACCGGTAGTGAGAGCGGGACGGCGGACACTGGCGGCTCTCTGTCTCACTCAACGTCAAGCCTGGACCGAGATGAGCCGTTGCATCATTCGCAACAGGTAAGTAACACCAGGGGCCTACTACCTCCTTTACCATACTATCATAAATCAGGAGCGCTTTGTAATTAGCTTATTATAATCATACTTTCCATCAGAACTTTGTGACAAAAGTCTAACAGCCGTATTTATAAACAAGTAATTACTTGTTGTTAAGTAATTTCACAATGAAGTAATTACTTGACGATAGACTACTTCGACTTAAAATCTTATTCTGTAATGAAAGTTACTTACTTAAGTAAATGCTCAAGTAAAAAACCCTACCAAAAATGGATGTATCTTTTTACACTTGTATTAGTTTGTTGTCATGGGTTTTTAATTTTTACAGCATAATAGATCCTTCACAGTTCAGACTTGTGAGCGAATGTCGTTTATATACAACCTCACTTTTGCAATAAATACGAAAAATTTACGTGTTGAGAACACGTAAATTGTTCGTGCTTGCTTAAGTAAAGGAAATGATGACGGTTAAGAATTCTAACCTTTGATAGTTCTAACTTTACTAATGTATAGAATTAAAATCGTTGCTTAAATAATTACTTTTACTTGTTATGCATACGGTAGTTAAAGTCGAATTGAGTGAACTACTTTGTTACGATGTCATCAAAGCCTTGCTATTTTAACCGACTTCGAAAAAAAATAAGGAGGTTCTCGAGGTTTTTGTATGAATGTTAAGCCAGCTATGAATCGATTTTGATGATATTTTTTTTGTTTGGTAGATCATAGTTCAGAGAACAACAAAAAACAAAATGTATACCCTATATAGATATATGTAGTTTTGGTTTATGGGTCAATTCAGCAAAAACATTTTTGTATAATAATTTATCAACTACAATGTTGAGCCGGTATCATAATATAATGGATAATGTTGTTTTTTTTTTTTTTTTTTTTTCAAATTTTTTATTGCAAGCGTGCTATATTGACGCGGAGTTACAAATTTAGTGGTAAGGTTGAATTAAGACTACTTCAGAGGTGATAATATGCCCTCAGGGCTAACTTCCGGCGGAACCCTAACGTTTGCATCACTCGCGTCGCTTTTAAGCGTGCCCTTTAGGTTGGGCAATGCGATTGCTGAACACAAATGGAGCCTTAGGCCGTTTGTCCACCGCCACCGTCAACGAGACGTCTCCAAGTACGAGATTATTTCTGGCCGAGCTCACGTTGACGTGACGGGCGTGCGGTGGACACACGGCCATTGTAATTGTATGTATCGCCAATTCGGCGCCGTCATCTCATTGTCTTTGACGTCCCGGTGACGGTGGCGGTGGACAAACGGCCTTAGTCCCAAAAATTTCTCCCAACGATTTGTCAACTTCAAAAGTGCTCACGGCGCCCAAGAGTAAATTCGCTTATCGCGTTTCTTATGTGTAGTGACAACCCGTAACGATCGCAAAAGCGTGAAGCGTCATTTTGTGTGCCCATGTCAGCTACGACACAGCTTAGATATCCTTCAGGGGAATACAGGAATCCTAGTAGAACATAAATAATTATAAATAAAAATAGACAATAGCCTTACAGATTACCTTTTTGAACAATTGATCATAATTACATTGAAGGTGTGTGCACATTTTTTTTACTGAATTTGATAATGGCACTGGATTAATGGAGAAGAAATTTTGTAAAGGAAATTCCAATAGTGTAGAAACGTTAGGGCGGTACAAAATAACGTAAATGTGTAAACGCAAAAGTTCTTGTGTGTAGAGGAAATAGGACACTTTTATTTCTTTTGGGGTACGTTCTGGTAAGCGCCGTTAATTTTTTGTCAGAAATATATCCTATACATTTGGTGTTTGACAGTGACAAATCGCAACGACCGCGAAAACCCGCCTTTGATCCACGAGCTTTGTGGTCGCGACGTGAGCGTTTTAGGTGACTTCATCGATGACGTACCGAGCTCGCCCACGATGATCGTGGGCTTGTAAGTGATTGGGTGTGCGAACGCCGCGAGTGATTTCGGAGCTTACCGGAACGTAGCCTTAGTTGTCTGTATGTATGTCTGTCTTTCCATTTGGGTTCTAATTGCTAGTAATTCGAAACCTAGTCGTATTTTAATGTAGATAGTTGCACATTTCACTTTGGAAACAGTTCAAGAAATACGTATTTACTCGAGAAAATTGGAATGTTAGAAATGTAAATGTATTGTTTCCAGGAGCAACATGTCCAACAGGATCTAGTTGAGTTTGAACACGAGAAAGAAGTCGCCGAAGTCAGAGGGAAGTCCACGCCTGAAAAGGTAAGCTGTATAACAATAATTTGGAGACGAAAATTTACTAGATCATCCCACTCTAACGTTATATTGACTTTATACTGTTTTGTTTTTGTAGAAAAATAACTATTTGCAACCGATTTTATTACAAAAATACCCTTTTAGTGCAAAAGTATTTTTCTGCGAAAAATAACCCGGGGTTTCAAATCATCAGTTATATCTAATTCTTAACGTTCTAAATATTGACACCTGGCGAGAATTATCTTTCGCATTATCTATGCCATAAAGTTCCCCGTTACATCAAACATTTTTGAGTCAGTTTTGAATATGTTAACTTATGACGTTTTTTAGGGAAGTTGGCGGTTTTAAAATCCAAATGTCCATTGTATTCTACGATGGCTCAGTCTTTGATGCCGGTAAAATAAACAACAATATTTCAGGTGTTAGACATAGTCCACGCCGTAGAGCACATGGCTATGGAACCGGCACCGACTTCACCTGAACTTCAACACAAAACAACAACGGTCGTTATGTCCAAACACACTCTCCAACCTCAGGTTAGTGACGTCAAGAGAGTGAACGTGTATTCGATGTAACCGTGTCGCTAAGGACGTCTTCTCTAGCTAGAATTAATAAGGACATTGCTTTAGATATTATCTGTAGTATTATTATAACTTTGGCGAAATAAATTCATATTTGTCTTATTGAGCATCTACGATTTTAAATCAGTATCACCTGAAGGTTTTGAAGTGAATTGAATTGAATGGGGTCATTTCTATAAACATTTACTACGTTATAGAGTAGCGATTATTTACGTAGAACGAGCGGGCAAACAAAACTATTCTGTTCCGCTCTGAAGCGCTCCATGGGGCAGAAAAACCTTTTTTTTCTACACCCCTGAGAAAAAATTTGGAGGCAAAAAGGTACAACTTGCTACCAATAATTCAGATAACTTGTGCCAACTAGAAGACCCTTTAGTATGATGTGTACAATAATCTTTATTGCCACAAACTAATTTACATAACCAATGTATTTATGTGTGCAAAAGACGCTAGACATTCGATTGATATTGCTTAAGTGTAGAACCTCAGATGCCTAAGCTACGCTTAGTCAACCTATAATATAGGCATCAGTGGGGCGAGCACGAATATCTGCTTAAGTGTCATGTTATCGTATCGTTTACGTATTCAGTACAAACTATGAGTTATCTGTGACACTATTGTACTAGATAAATGACAGTTTGTACTAAATACGTTAACGATGCGACTACGTTACACTTACTACGTTACTAACATATGTTCGTGATTGGACCACGGGGCTTCCCTGAGCATACAGGATGTATAAACGTATATATTTAAGTAGTAGTAACATACAACTTATATATAATTAATAAAGCAATTGCAACTATAATACGCAGTAACCCTTACAAATCGGTAAACGATGCCTTATATATTAATTTAGGTTTGATAAACTCGTATATCCTTTGAAGTAAAGTAAAACTTTTGTAATGTTTTTAATTATTTTTTATCTCTCATATCTAAAGCTTTGTCCTAGGTTATTGAAATATTATATGTAAATAGTATATGAACCAGCTAGTAAACAATAATTGACTTATTATCCCTAATAAAATAATTCGGTAAGGTGCAAGTTTATTTTACAAAGTTCAAATTTACATTATTAATTAAAAATTGTTAAGTACCTTTAAGTACATAAACAAAATGTGACATTTATAAACTTTGATGCCATTAAATATAACCGAAAATGTAAATAAACTTGAACTTTTCTAAAATAATAGATTACTTTAATTCTCTGAAGTGCATGTAATTTGATCTTACGTATATTAAAGTCTATTGATCTTTATATTATGATGAATTACCTAAAACTTTGATTACAGCATGATGAGTAAAAATGTAGCTTTTGTATAATACCCTTAATTAATTTTAAAGGCCGAAACAAGAATGTATTATTGCACGTAAACTACGATTTCAGCATGCACTGTATATTTTGTAGTATAAATTTATTGCTTGCATGGAAATATAAGTATGACGTGTTCTTCGAATCTTATCGGCTATTATAATTATATATAATACGTATTTTTAACGCACTATCTTCCAAAATAAATGTTGTCTAGTACTTCGCCTTATATGTAGTTGGTTTGTTATGAATCTGGATGGGTGGCACTTTCGAAACTTCCAGACACCTATCAACTTCCTATTTAGGTTCTATACGTACTTCTAATGTGAAAATGATTATTGAATGTACTGTTCTGCATGAACCCTTGATTAAGTTATACCTGTAATTTATAGGTAATAAATTATAGAAAAATGTTCTTCTAGTTCCAAATATAGCAGGATAATAGTGTGACAGTAGCTTAGATCGATGTCGTCGTGTGTTAGAACGGTGAAATTGATAGTGGAAATGCTCCGAAACTCGCAGAACACATACGCATCAAACTTAGAACAGTCGACCTGTGGGCCTAGCACGAATAACTGCGTAAGTGTCACGTAACGTGTCGTTCACGTGAAACAGTACAAACTGTCATGTATCTAGGGCAACTGTGACGCAGTTAATTCACAGTTTGTACGCCGAAGCGTGACGCATTGACGATTGCGATACGAATACTTTTTTGTAAATTTTTTGTGCTACGGCATCAGTACGAAAATTTGTGTAAGTTTAACGAAATCGTATCGTTGACGTATACATTACAAACTGTAATTTATCTAGTACAACTGTGGCACAGTTGTAAAGTAATGAACTCAACTCTAAAGAAGGTACGTCAAAAATTAAAAAGTAATATCCTTCATATATTATTAATAGTCCTATTTGATACAAAATTGCTCGTTTTTCGTGTAGTTTCGAACTTGTGACGTACTCGTGTGTGTGAAACAGCAAAATAGGTTTCTTGTTAAAACGTCTGTTATGTGAAACGAGTTGGATCGCTGTGTCTCCACTATAATTTGCTGTGGTTTTAGTTTATATGTTACCGTAATCTCTGTCTGCTAATCATTGGTATAGATCACCCTTGATGTTATAGCCTGTATCAAACTTTATAATCCCTACTGCGAATCGAACAGAATAGCAACAGTTCCTGTAACTAACTTTGTTTACGCACTACAGAGGTATAATAAAGTTTGAGATAGGCTTGGAATTGAAATATTGATAGAGAATTACGTCCATTGCAGAATGCGTACCAAGAAGAGACGGAGGGATACACATAGTACTGCCATTGTAACATCCGTTCAATCTACTAACTTGTAAATACGTAGTTAATAACGATCAATACACCGAAACTACCGCTCACTCCGTATTGTAACGTATATTTTACATAAGCTAAAATTTTACCGGATCCACTAGCATGAAACGAAGATGATGCGCAGTAATTTAGTCAAACACAAATGAAACTTAAATCTCAAGATTTTTTTACATTTTTACTTTCACAATATATTAAAACTTTTATAAGGATATGATCGCTTATATTTTTTATTTTTAATCTCGGAGTATTATAAAGTTAATGTTCGCAACGTTCTCGCGGCATTAAGCTGTTTTGCTTTTGGAATAGTTTGTTGTTAATAAAGCCAAATGTATTAGTTGACATGTCAAGGACATACATAATAGTTTCTATTCAGGTTAACAATGTACCCTTTGTTTACAGACTAAATTAGTCTGCTACCGCACAGAACTAGAAATGCTGTAGATGCTGCTTACTTTATAAGTGTCTCAATAAAAAAATATTTGTATTCTACAGACTTGGTTGAGCGTATATTTATGACTTCGTTATGAAGCATTACAAGTTGAAATAAAAGCAGTGATCCTAGTAATTAACGATAACGTACATCTTAGTTTTTGCTATTTAAGTGCGCTAGTATGCCCAGTTATTGACGGAATTGCAAAGCCGGGCAACACTAAAGGATCTGGTGTTCGCTGTAATCAATAAATGGAAGTTCATATTGGTACCACGTGCGTGACACGATGAAGTGCGTACGGTAGTATCCTTGTATTGAATATTGTGCAATTAATACAGGGTCGTCCGATTTTAATACCCAATATGGTTCAGGAGTGCAATTTAATAGCTGAACCAATCTTATACTAAATCTTCTAAAATAGCATTTCTGTTTTTGTAATCGTAAATTTATAAGGACTACTATGCTGAATTGTGCGGTATTATTGGACGACTTTGTAAATTAAGTAACTTGTTATATTATGTCCATTTACTGTTGTGTTGATTGTCTATGAAAGCTAACTTGTTATTGGTATCGGCTTGAAAGTTAAAGACCTATTCACATTAGTACTACACGATAAGATCTGGCTTTTATAGTAACGTGTGTGTCTGACTCGTGACTGTCAATAATATTGACAGTGACTGTCAATACAATTAAACTGTAGGTATATTGACGATTTGTACACTGGCATTATCCAATCTTGTTATCAAAGGTCACTCAATAGAAATGACGGGAGCTCATACTAATGTGCATCTGGCTTTAATTGCGTCGATGTTTCTTTTCCAAAAGTTTTCAATAGCTCCTTGTGTGTTACTTATGATTGTAATATAAAAATTGAATGAAATTTCTAATTATTACTTAGAAATAAGGGATTACTCACGTAATATTTATCGGATAGGTCCGACTATAGTTTCGACCACATTCGGTGGTCTTTTTCAAGGAGTGTTCGGGGCGCCCGCGTCGATGACGTCTCGCTTAGCACTCCTTGAAAAAGACCACCGAATGTGGTCGAAACTATAGTCTGACCTATCCGATAAATATTACGTGAGTAATCCCGTATTTCTAATTAATAATGAGTGAAAACCAGTTAGTTTTTATAACGAAATTTCTAATGTAAATATAAAATTTTGCTCAACGTAAAATGATAAATCAATACTTTACTTTTACATATTTATTGTTTTTGTTACAATAACGGCAAAGTATATTTTAATTTAGCTAATTAATTGGAGGTTAACGAACGCTTACTTTCGTTTATAAAATTATAATGTTATAATACGTGTGTCTGTTTGTCCATGTTTTCCCGATTGATGTGTAAATGTTAACATGTAATGGATTCCGCTGGATAAGGGCCTGTTAGACGCTGTTTGACTTAAACTAACCGATGGTTAAGACCGTGTTGCACGACATTGGCTAAATACACTGTTTAAAATGTACCAGGTGTAAGGTATCTCGTGCAAAATGGCGTCCTGGTTACCACCAAGTGCCAGTTATTCTGCCGCGAAGAAGAAATTATTAAGCTTATGAGACTCAATAACCAATGTCTCGTAGTGCCGAGCGCAGTGCAAGCTCTACGCAAAACATCTGCACTAAGCTCTGGGTGGCATTGCAATTATCATGAACATGAATTATCTCTCTCGGAACTAAATATATGGGAAAATAAACAACTCTTCTTAAACATATTTAAATTGTTATTCTCTCTATCAGCTTCCACACAAAAGACATACAAAAATATTACAATTTTAGCGCTAATCTTGTTTAACAAGACGTCTCGTGCAAGCGGCCCTTAATATTCGATGAACAGAAAACACACGACACATTATCATGAGTGATGATGAATGATTAAATTTCGATTGATTATGTCCGTCTTATCGATTCTCATGATACCCGCAAAGGCGTATAATAGGCTCCTCGTTTATAAAACTATCTGGCTAACTATAAAACCATCTTAATAGTATAAGAAATTTTATTGTAACC
Source organism: Selenia dentaria (assembly GCA_917880725.1). Lineage (NCBI taxonomy): Eukaryota > Metazoa > Arthropoda > Insecta > Lepidoptera > Geometridae > Selenia > Selenia dentaria. The sequence continues at coordinate 27,740,006 of OU862883.1, read as the reverse complement.
CTGTTTGTAATAGTTATATATTCCTGTCTGTCTATTTGATGGGATGTTTAGAAATTTGGCACACTTTTAACAAACTAAGAATAAAAAACACTTGTATCAAATGTCCAATGAAAATGGTTAGTATTTACATAGTAATATCGACCTCAATTTTTTATACACCTAACCTGAGGTTATTCAAATACGTTCTTAGGGGTCACTGCTGTCGTGATGGTAAGAAAAGGAAGCACGCTCACTGTGTCAGTACGTTTTAATCGGAAAAACGTACTGTCGCAATGAGCGTGTTCTGTCGTGAATTACGATCGAGTTCCAAAAGTGCGCGTAGCAAAAGACAGAGAAAGAGGGTAGACAGATATGTCTGCTCTTAATGTTAATTCATCCACCCACCCGCATTCTCCAGTCGTCCCGCGATCATGGCGCTTGCAACAGTGTCGAAATATCGGGAGCTCATTAAAATAATTACCACGGTTTTCATCCCATAAGTAGCAATATGTTTATGAATATTATTTATTTATTATGTTCATTATGTAACAAAAACGCCAGCAGTTTTTATAGTTACTTAATTTTCTAAACACAATAATAGTGAAAATTAAATTGTTGTCATATATATTATCTCTTTTAATTAATAAAAATCTTAATCTAAAAAGAACAACGCTGTAACAATGGGTTTCATGGCGTTCGCTTACTAGCCAACAAATCAATGTAGTATTATAAGTTTTGAAGTGGATAGCCAAATTTCCACTCACCCCATTACATTAATCTGTAACTTGACCAATATAGCAAGTATTCCAAATATTTCCTTTGTATATCCGAATGCGGTTTTTACTCGTAGTGTTTGTATTATCCTGAGAGACCAATTTTGATAACTGTTTACCTATATATTGGAAACTATAATAAGAGTAGTTTTTCAGACGGAGCTTATACAACATATATAAATTCAATAAAATATCTTTAAAATGTTCTGGTCAGATTTCTTTGAAAGAATCATAGAACAATTCTGTATTGAATTAGGTCTTATGTAAATTACGTATGAACAGTCTTAACCCGGAATTAAGATATCCTGTGATTATACTACGATCACAAAAAATACATACAATTTGAATGAACAAAGTTCACGTTCCACATGCGCTTAACCCTTTGCGTCCCAGAGACGTAAATATACGTCAGTTGCATTCATAAATCTTTTGTTTTAATTATCACGGTATATGAAGAATTAAATAACTTTTTGTAAATTTTGGAAGCGTCATCAATTAGATTTTGCACGAACTGGGTGTTAAATCCATCGATAAACAGTCCGGCAACAATCTTTACAAAGATTTTCGATGACCGATAGAACAGTGTTCAGGAGTCACTGATTGAAGTCCCGCTTTGTGGAAGTCTTTATTTTACCAAAAAAATAACTTAATCGTCCATACTTCGTATGCGTAAATGCGTTTAGAGATTTTAAGAAATCACATCAATTTGAAATAAAATTTAAGGTGCAAGTAGGTAAGCCGGCTACACATAGCAGCAGCAGCAGCAGACGACGTGTCGTCGCTGCAGTCAAGATTTCGAACCCAACTGCAGACGGCAACTGCAGATGGCATCAATAATGTGAAAAGCCATACAAAAGTTTTAGTTATTAAGTGTCTCAGTTGTTTTACTATGTAGATTGGTACCCGCGAGCGAAACTACTGATCTGCGGGCGACAGTATCGTCGGCCGCTCGACGACGCGACGCTAGCTTCGTGTCGCTAACTACGAATGGTTTTTCATATAAACAAAGCCAAAATAAACAAACTATCTTCTGAAAGTAGATAACTGATTGGAGATAAACACAAAACAAAAAATACATTTAAACCAGTAGTGTCGCTGCGACACGTCGTCTGCTGTGGCTTCGTGTAGCCGGCTACCAACTTGCACCTTTTTGCTCATCAGTTAAATGCCAAAACTAGGCCAATTCATGGACCCTTAACACTGCGTGCGGTCAGAGTCATTTAGTCGATTGTCTCAAATATAAGCTCTGTGTGAATATCTACAATATAATGTAATTCCTTAGCTTATCTATGTTGAATAATCATGTGATATTATTTTATGCCATAACATATCACTGTAGTACTTCAAATTTATTCATTTTTTTTATTTGCTGACACAAACTTCATCTACTAATTGTGGACTTAGTGATTTTTTCGAGTGCAAATATTGGAGTAATTGTATAAATTTTTTTTAGTTTCTTAATGTTGGTTATTGTTATAGACGAAAATAAAGTTATCTTAATGTATGTAAAATGTTCACCAATAACATCTATTGTTTAGGTAATATTGAATTTATGTAAAATTAAGATCTTTGGCCAAATAAATAACTGCCAATTATTTTATATGTATTCCATTGTTTACTGTTTCCTGTACGACATTGTTCTTATCGACGTTATGTTTTAGTGTTGCATTAAATACATCATGTTTCAGGAAATCTGCTCTTTTACTTTTTAATTAGCCGTTTTCTATAACATTTATTTTGGAAGATTTTTGTTCCTCGCTAAATAAGCTTTTATAATTTGACGCTAATAATATTTACTAAGTATATTTTGTTTCCTATGTTTTCGTGCAAGTAGCTTGCAATGATTTGACGCGAAACAGCTAAAATATATCCTGCTAGATTTGTTCCTATTTAACAACATTGTTTTGGTCTTTCAGTTAGGCCTGTTAGCTAAATGAGTTGCGTGAGTATATAGGTGCAGTATATTATGTTGGTTTGGTTAGTCGTCTAGTTTGCAAGTGGCGCCCCTCTCGCCGCTCGCAGTGTTCACACAGCAGAAAGTGCGGACATCGTCCCAGTCAGCTGTCACCCCTACTCCGCCGCCCACACCAGCCGACGAGCCACCCCAGCCACCCCTGCAGCGACCGCTCCATCCACCGCCACCTCCACCCGGCAAACAGAAACCTCCAGTGCCCCGCAAACCGCAAACGAAGCGAGTTAGTTTCACTTCGGACAGACCTGAAGAACTAGAACCCTCGTCTGATGAGGAACTCGCTCCCATACCCCACTTGCATGAGGACGATACGACGGAACCAATCGATACTAATGCATGCGAGGGAGTCGGCTCCATACTAATACGAAACCGAACGCCGCAGCCCGAACTGGAGATGTCGAGGCCAGTTATAAAAGCCACTCGCGTGCTTCCCGCCGACCTCATCATACCCCCTCCGCCTCTGTTCGATTCCTACGTAAGTGACAATCCGTTTGTAACCGATGGAGAGTGCGAGGCGTTGCCGCCGATCACGGTCATTCCGGAGCGCCTTTTGCTGCCCGAGCCCGTGGTGGCCGAAACATCCATGCAGTCCACTTCGACCAACTCTCCCGAAACAGAAGTTCCTCCCCCAATCAATTTCGAAGCTTACCCCGAGTTGGTCTCGGCCCCTATCGTCATTCATGCTCCTCCCAATCAGTCTATTGTATCCGAGGTACCAACGCGTCAAGTCTTCCGAACAGACGTTCTGTCCGCCGACAAATATGTCCACGAACTCTCAGTCAGTCCGATCGGAGAGCCCGACCCTCCTGCGCTTCTACACGCTCAGTACAAAGTCCTACCCACCATCTCTCACGTCCCTCACTCGCCGTGCAACCTCCATCCAGATCAAACATACTTTGAAAACGAATCGAGTCCGTCTCCGCTACATAACTCATTACGAGATTTAAGAACTCATAACGTTTCACCTGGCATGGTCCACTCGATCACGTATCCGCCTATCAATCCGTATCCATCTCTAACGACAGTCGCTGGGACGTACAATCCTTACACTTGCACGGTACCGGCGAGCGTGTCGACCCAGTCAACCTATTCTAGAAGTCGAGCCCAGGCGTCTCCCACGCTTATTAGCACGGCATGGAGGGATATGAACGCGATCGAAGCGCAGACGGTCTCCATTAATGACGATCCGCTCAAAAGTGTTTCGTCGGAAAGGAGAGTCCATTTTGGCGACGTGACGGCGGCGCCCGTAATCGAGTCCGATACGTTGTCGAACAGTTCGGAACAGGGGGAAGAGTGTCGCTCGCCATCCGCCTTGAAACCCGCCTGGAGCAGCAAAATCAAAGCCTTCGCCATCGGCGAGGTAATCATCTGTCTACGGCATCTTACCCTCGCACACATACACTCGGCTTCTTTTGATTGTGTTCGTCGACAACCCAAACAGAATACTCGACTAAAAACACACACCTAATAGTCGTCTATCATCCTTCCAAATCCTTATCAAATTTTTGTTTCTCACCCAACCGAGTTACGTTTATTAACTTTGCAGTTATTTATAGTTTGCATGTTTAATTTACTTACCGCATTAACTTTTACATTTTATCAGTGTTGACTAACAACTACTACATTGACTGCATGGGTGTTAAGCCTGGATAAGGGTAATTTTATGGCTTGTAAATATCATAAGCTTTTTAACTCATTTAACTTTTCATTGCAGTTTTGTTGACAGGATAATTGGCTAATCTATACCGACATGTCCTCAGGCTTCCCCACCTCATTCTGGTACTTTTGTGAAGGCATCGGTTAGCGATAAGAAAAAGTTCTTCGAGAATGCAATGGAGGAAAGTCACAAACCTTCGCCAAAGCCAGGTATGTAATTCCATTTCCGTTCCAATATTTTTGATAATTGACCTAGCTGATCAATATTATTTGTAATACACTATGCTAAAACCTATAATAGATGTATTTAGAGGTTAATTAAGAGACTTAAGTGTATATTAAGAATATATTCTAATTTGAAGTAGTTTTTGTGACTTACAAATCAACCCGAGAATCAGTTTTAAATAATATCGCCCATTTCACATACCATTTTACAGAAAAAATATTCACATTCCTATCGGCGGATGAGGTGGAGAAATTGAAGCAAGAAGAGGAAAGGAAGATGGCATCACTGTCGCGTTCCTCGCTCGGCTCATGGTCGCAGGAGGACGACAGCTCGCACTCTGACTCTGAACCCCACGAGAATGGGCACAGGTAAAGTAGGCCTCCTTATATCTATCCGTTATACATGCCCTCATTTCACTGCAGCTTAATTCCATGCTGTTTCTCATTTTCAAATTCACCTCTCACATTCACACCGATTACATCACACAATTCTCAGCGCTTTCATCTCAATTGTATTTATTTGAATGAGTCATCATTGGGATTTGAGATACATAACATATATGAACAATCATGTCTTTTAGACATTTTGTGCCACCGATTGCTCATAAAAGAGTTTCATACAGTTAATTTATACCATTTACTGTTTCAATGTTTTCCTAATGTGTGCTGGGAAATGGATGAAACGGACCACCCAAACTATCTCAGCTGGTCAGCTAGTGGTCTTTTAAGAGCAAGTTTACCTAACCGACCACCCAGAGTGGATGCTTTGGGTGGTCCGTGTTTAATAAACGCTTTAGGCACATTTTATCTATCGATTATCCACATTTACTGACTCTTGAAACTGCAGCAGTTTTTACTATCACAAAGAGCCTATTCGAACGCACTATAGTAATAGTCCGTTCGAATAGGATCGTTTTTAGCGAAAATGACGCTAAAAACGCTCACAAGGGGCGTTCGAATTGGGAATCTGTGGGTGAAAATGTCGTTCATGTCTCTTTTTGTTCAACGTTCGGAAAGCTATAAAAGAGGATTTTTTGCCACGAAATAGTGCAATTTTTAACCTACGTCCGGAGCATGGTTGTTTGTGATCGTTTTTTGACAGCTATGTATTTGACAGCATAATCATGCTATTTTAGGTCTTATGCTCAGTTGAGCGTTCGAATAGAGTGTGGGCAAAAGTGGCGAACAGAACGTTTTTGAGCTTTACGAACGGTTTAACAAAAGAGCCATCAATGACAACGCCACCAATGCCCTCATAAGCTAAACGAACGCACCAGTCTAGTACGCCAAACATGGCATGGGGTCGGAAGAAATCTTGCCTAGAGATCTCTAATCTTCAGTTTGAGTAAAGTGCCCATTCATGATGAAATATTTTTAAGCAAATGTTTATTAATATATTTGCCAAGGTGACGCTTCGCACCTTCCCTTTGCAATGAGTTTTTTCAAAGTCCACGAAAACGCAATAAATCCTTTAGAACTTTTCTCGGCTATGCTTCACGTGAAAAAAATGTAATTTTAACATCTCTTTTTCCAAATCTTCGTTTATTTCCATCTTTTATATAAATGTCTTTTCCATTTACTGGCTTTCAATCGCTGATGGACTTTGCAATCCGTAAATTTCCTAAACCATATTGTAGACTCGGGATTACCCTTACTCGACGTTTCTTATGACATATCGGGTATTTCCCGTTAACCTAGAATCATGAAATTTGGCAAGAAGCAAGGTGTTTTGTGGTTATTTATAAAATATGTTTTATGGCGATTGCAAACTTACATTTACGGTGGAGAATTATCCGTGTCATATCACATTTGAGGACATTTTTCAAATATAAAGTTCAGCTTGTCCTTCAACCCGGCATATCTTATTTTATTTATTGATTCAGACGTTACTCTCCGGAAATCCATTATCAAAAACGATATTAGAAGAAATATAGTTAAAACGCTTCCGCTGAAAACAATGTTTATGGCCGTGTTGCGGTGTGCACCGCACTCCCACTCGCATAAACTGCAAATAGGAAGTATACAGAATAAACAACACACAAAACAACCCAATCAACCAAACACGATTCGACACGTGTTTCGCCTCTACGCGAGGCATCCTCAGGAGATGTTGACTCGTCGAGCGCTAGACCTATCGATCTCGTAGATACGGAAAATTATAGACAGAGAGCTTCTTATCGTTATTTGTACGGCACCCTCAGAACACAAGCCAGGCCCCTTACTAATTAGTGACCTAATTGTAGTGGTCCGAGCGGCGGCGCCGTGAGTCCATCAGCCAAATCCCGACGTCGCGCGGGCGCTGAAGGAGAGGACGCGGCCACTAGAGCCGCGCGCCGCGCTGCGTGGCGAGCCGCCAGGTTGCGATCGCTCGAACAGGTTAGTAATTAACCTCCTAATTAATTGATAGTGCCTTATGGGCTACAGAGCAGATAGGTTTTTGGTAATTTCCATGGTGGTCCAATTGACCTCTAGTAGTCTAATTAACATCAGCTTCACAGTTATTTATGCAAAATTGTTGAATATACAGCGTGTAACAAAAGTAATACTAAAACCATACACACAGAAGCTAGCATTCAATAAGGACCTAGCAATTGCGTCCCAGAAAGTAGTAAACAAATACGAGTTATTAGTAACCTATAAATTAGTAAAAGTTTTCCAATACTCAAGCAGGTTCATCCCTGAAAAACTAGGCCAAAGACGGCAATGACCTCCAGAACGTAGAATAGGTAAACAAAGGGCCTAAGTTGGCCTAGGCTGGGATGTGAATTGGTGGCGTGGGGATTACAGAGCGCAATGACCCCAACGTACTCATAAGCATGTCTAATAGGGATGTCCAAAAAAACTTATTTAACTGTGTAAAATATATGAAAAAAAAAACAATTTATATTATACATGATACATATGCACACATTTCAGTATTGCTACACCTTTTCATTACACGCTGTATAATTAAAAACATTAGATTTGTTTTTAAATTAATGCATTAAAAAATACATAAGTGTCTGTCTACAGCGACGCACGCGCCTCTGTAAGCGTGAAAAAAATATCACCATAGTCAGCGCGTCTTCATAGGCCCTGGCCCCTAGTATCTGTCGTCGTTTCGGAAACTTGAATTACCGATGGCAAGTCGTGTATGTATACGATTCCGTTCGTAATTTTGCAGACATTCAAATCGAAACAAAGGCATGACCGTTGCATTGTGCGAAACTGGGAAATTGCCTTAAAATACCCGTAAGTGGTTGGTTAATTTTACGACTAGTGTTTATTGTATCTTGATTTGTCATCTTGTTTTATTTGTCCATCGCAATATCATCATATCAATGCAGTCTTTAAATTATATGTGTTTGCAAGTTATTTCGATAAGATCTGCTACAGAAGAATGTTGCCAAATTTTTACCATTTTTCCAAAGGGTCGTATTGAGTATCCCGACCATATTTCGGACAGGGCTAACTCTTCATAATCGTATATCAGTATCGTTGAGTTGTGTACAAAGTTGATGTCATTTTATCATACAATAAGACAAGAAACACGACAAGTGCGAGGGCGGTACCGGCCCGCCCGTATAGTCTAAGGTCAGGTTTAGAAAAAGAACAGAAGGTGATTGTACAGTGTGTAGGTATATTGGTCTGTATTTTACTAGCAATCTTTATTTGCAGGAAGCAATTGAATCGCAAAAGGTTATAAAGAGCATGGTCGGTCCCGCCAACGAAATTCTAGAAGATATTCCACCGAGGGACAGATCTCCGTCCGAGGTAAAATTAAATTAAGTTAAACCTCCTTTATTTTGTATGAGCACAGTTTGAAATCAATAGACTTCCCCTTGATAAAAAATACTAAGATTTCCTCTGTAGTTGGAAAAAATGCCTTGCTCTCAGTAGAAATCAATACTTTACTGCATTGTGTATATTTTTTTTCCATCTCAGATATTGAATGTTTTGTAATAATCTAATAATGTCTTTTCGAATGATTCGCCAATGTTAACACTGTTATTAACCACTAGAAACTTACCTTTCCATGAAATGAATATTACTTTACAACCATATTAGACACACCTTTGCAAGTCAGACCCTTATAGACTTAACATTTGACTAACATTGTGTGCGTCCTCTATGTTGTTTGGGGCGTGTGTCGATATCGCTTTGCTGGCATAATGTGAACGTGTCATTACCTGGGGTGTGATTGTCAAATTGGCTTTACATAATTATAGAAATGGCCCCTGCCGCGTATTGCGTTACGTACAAAACCGGGGCCGATACTGGCCGTGAAGGAGAAAGAAAAATTGTTAAACGAACGCATAACTCTGCGCACCGAGGAGTTCGTCTGCCCGACCACAGGCGAGACTAAAGTGCGAACCATCGAGTACATTGAAAAGGTCATTGAGAAGGAGGTACGCGTAAAAGACCGCGATCTGTATATTGTGCTACATTTTTGACGCTGTACACATAGCAATGCCCGTGTGTGGTTTTCATATTTGTTTATATCTTGACGCTTAGCTTTCTACGTGCAATTGTAGGACTCGACTGACACGTGATCCATTTGACGTTTTTGACCAAGGACTGACTTAACCGTGTAAAAACACTTTTGGGGCCTTTACAGCACACAGATAATTAGCACACCAGTGAGACACAAATTGTTGTAGAAACACGTAGAATCACGAAATTAGAACTAATATTTAATGCTTTTAATTATGTAAATAGATTGCGATTCTTCAGTTAATATAATCACTCCCCGATGTCTGTTTAGCATTGTCCTGATTTTTATATACGTATTCTCATGTATTTTGTACCGTCTCCCTGTAATGTCCTATACCAATATTGCATGATATATTTGGCATGGCATGCTAACTTATTTTATTGTGTATGATTTGTCAGACGATACCTGGATTCTAGACATGGATACCTTCACCGAAACGCAATGGTTTGTTGAGTTCATTTATCGTATTTATGTGTTTGTAGCGCTTTACTATACATAGCTTTATCGCACGCTGCAGCGACTAACCCACTAATGCAATTGATGTTATCTTCTGAAATTAATTTAGATTATATTGCATGATCTGTAATTTGTGAAATTGGTAAATTTGCTCTGAATTAAGTCACAATTTTAAAATTAATATTATATGGTCTGAAAATACTAAATTACCCGTCAAGAAAAAAAAACTGTTGACGAATGGAATCAAACTTATTTATTGCCCAATACTCGAGCAAAAAACCATCTAGATAATTTGCTTGATAAAATTTAGCAATGTTTATATTACATTATAAAAATATAACACATTCGTGACTAATCTTATGTGATAACATGGGTTTTTCGATCTATTACTATAAATGCTATCAAAGTCATATATAAAAGCTAAACCACTTTTCATTTTCATATCTTTTTTAAAAATACTACTCATTTCTATTAAACTGATGTGGCTTCTCTAATATTGTTAACACTGTTACTGCGTGCAGGTGGAAACGACACAAGAAAAAATTATATCATTGGAGCTGACGACGAGTCCTAGCAGCGAAACTGCGCCCACTGACCTGGAAGACGCCGGGATAAGCCTCGGCGAGATGGAAACTGAAGGGCATTCGTTACAACCTGATATAGTGCAAGTGGTAAACCCCCTTTTAGACGGAGGTGCAGGACGCGTCACTTCCATATCAGTCGGGCCCGCGCAGAGACTTACAACTTACACCGAACATCAACAATAAATCCTTCGAAGTAACTACTCTCGGATCTCCAATAGTCGGCCTGAAGCCGCCCCAATCTCCGCCAATCACAGGAATACCCATGACACGAAACCACGACTCGGTACCATGTCGAGATTTCACCCTCAACCGTAGATTTCTTCAACGAATCGAACGTTTATTTATTACGGCACTGAAACTAGTTTCCATCCTTACATTTTTGTATTGTAACTGTGATAGTAAATTTAGTATTCCACCGACTTATTTTACGTGAAGGTGTTTGAAGAAATCCACCAGCGAGACGCGTTTAAATGTGGCATTTTTATACAGATCACAATTCTATATATTTTTTATTGTTTTTAATTTTGCGACGGAGATTTTTAGGTTTAACGTATAGGTGTCACTGTCTATTTTTGTGGTACACTTGGATATTTTATTCTTTGAATACTTTACGTATTTAATTTTAACGAGTTTTTTCATTCCGATGATTTTCGATATATTTGACTGAATGTTGATGCTGTACCTGTTTAAGTGAAACTTTGGTAATGACTGGATGAAGTGCGAGTGGGTAATTATTGATGGCGCGTTTGAAATGTTATATGTTTGTGTAAATACTATGGTATTCAGTATTTATCGCGTTTGGGTTGAGTATGTGTTCGTATTGGCATCACATTTTGATATGAAACATTCAAATGAACTTGACTTCATCTTTCCTTAGACTATTCTTTATGTTATTTGGAGTTTTTTAATTGTTTATAGTTATTGTGTAATTCAGTATTTTGTGTCTGTCCTATTGATATTTTTAGTAATAGTCAAATTTAGTGTTTTATTTTGTGGTGCCTTAGTTTCTCAAATGATTTTAATGATGGTATAAGAATACTTGCATTCTATTGTACTATTTTAATTTTACTTGCAATACATATTTACTTAATTGACTTTAATTTGAAATGTAAATGTTCGTATCGTACCTTTTTAATAATTCGCTACAATTCATAATTTTATCAAAATGTATAAATTCACCATTTGTCATTTAATCTCAAAATAAAATTGTATATTTCTGAAATGTATGAAATTAATTATTAATGATTATTAAATGGAAGTATTATTAATTTACTTCGAACATTCATATGTAAGAATATATTTCTACGTGAGTACTTTATACCCTTTTTAATAAGGCTCTTTTAGAGATACATCCTTTGTAAACTAATGAAAATATTGTATGTTTGTCCTTAATAAATGGTTTAATATATATTTTAATAAAATTACTACGCAGTTTTACTTTAAAAACACGCGTATTATTAGCAATATTACTGAACATTAAGAAGGAAAGAATCGTTTGTCGGGGTGAAAGTAACCGCAGTGTAGGCAAAATTGTCGGGGTGACCGTAACCGCAGTATAGGCAAAATTGTCGGGTAAACGTAACCGCAGTGTAGGCAAAATTGTCGGGTAAACGTAACTGCAGTGTAGGCAAAATTTTCAGGTAACGTAACCGCAGTGTAGGCAAAATTGTCGGGGTGAACGTAACCGCAGTGTAGACAAAATTTACGGGGTGAACATAACCAGTGTAGGCAAAAAAGTACCACTCTAAGAAAGTACAAAAACTACAGAATCCAATATTTAAAGCCAAAGGTAACAAGTGCTAGTATAATAAAAACTAAAACTTACATTTCTTTTTAAAATAGAAAATAATTAGGCAACTGTATAATTGTACAACATAAGTAACGCAAACATCTTAAAATTACCTAAAACTAGATTATTATAAATTCATTTCTTCGGAGCGATGATGCCTTCCAGTTGCGCCTGAAATAAAAAATATTGAGTGTTTATTCTTTTGTGAAAGAACTTGTGCATGGTCTTTTGATTTGAAATATGCATCGCGGCCATCATGTTTTCTAAACGTGTAAAGTGCCTACTGTAATCGTATAACCTAACCTAACTAAACATTACGACGACCACAACATTGTTGTCATTGTACTCTTTACGTAACTGGCTTTATCATATCTGCATTTTTTTTTCAACCTAGTTACCGGCGCCAAATGATATGACAGAGCGCGCACTACACTAAGCTCAATGTGAAGACGAACAACGACTGACTGCAGGCCTGGACAAAATTCAAACAGGCGCACACGCTACAGACAAAAATGTGTCTTCGAACTTAGCGCGACGTCATGTGACTTTTCCACAGGTAATGTCAACGCCATACATTTTGAAGTTGTCAGGTTTGGCGTTAACGATACAAAATAACATCTTTTGTCTTGGCCTGATGCCTTGGGTCTGCGATGTTCCTAGTTGGTGAGCAAGGCTGCGTAACCCGTTCCTCGGTGTACTGGAACCTTTCTGTGTCCGGCAGGCTAGCACGTCTTCTTCTTGGTAGGAGTGGACTGTATGAGTTTGGCGGTCCCGACGATCGCTAGGCGCGACGCGGGGAATCTTAGGGTCAGCATTCTACGGGATCCGAAACCCTTGCGGTGATAACGGCACTATTCGCTCAGGAGCTTAGCGACGATTGTAGCCTCGTCGAGCACCGAAAGGCCAGGAGCAGAAAATGCGTGCAGCGTTGGCAAGGGCCCGCCGCAGACTGGCTTATGGCCAGTGTTTCCTACCAACCACGATAACAAGCAGAGAGTCGTTGTTTGTAGGGTTGAGTAGGTTATATGTAGGTGTGTGAAAGGATAAGAAACGCGTCGTGAGCGGTGCTACCTTAAGTTGTGCGTTGTGGTCTTCTTCAAAGCGACATCCATAAGTAAAAATTATCTTTGAACGCTATTAGCTTCGCGGCTTATTTCTACAACTGCTCAATCTTCTTCTCTAGCGTTACGTTCGCTCCGCAGGTTCGTAACTTAGTGCATGAGTTCTTTATATTACCATAGCTCCTACAATAAGTACCTTAAGTTGTGCGTTGGTCTTCTTCAAAGCAAGTAACTCTTCCTGATGTCGTTTCTCTTCGGCCGCCCTCAACTCAGCGGCGCGTCGCTCCAATTGCTCAGTCTTCTGCTTCAGCTCCATGCATTGCTTCTCAAGCGCAGACCGTTCGCTCTCTAGCTTTGCCACTTGGTCCATAAGGTCTGACTTGCCTTGCTCAGACTGTATAAGAGACGAAGTTTGATTGGTTTTTATTAACTATCTATTGTATTCCGTGCGATGCCGCCGTGCGCGACCGTCCTACGAGGTGACAGACGGTGGCGAGCACGTCATTCTAGCACGCTACTACACACGGAGAGAAGTCCCCTTTGCCGCTACCCTCTGTTATCTTTAGTACTTCGTCCCCGCCACCGTCTGTCACTTCGTAGGACGGCCGCTGGATAGAAACTTTTTTTTCAATCAATCAACTATTTATTTGCCAAATACAATATTTTAAAAATTATTACAACATGGTCTTACTTGTGTCGTCATTGTATTTTATATTAATAATTGTACAGTCGTGCAAATATTAGTTAAAATACGATTCTAAAAAGTAATACAATTAAAAATAATAATTTCAAGTAGATTATGAGTAGGTAGTCTAAAAATATATCGGTAAAAATAATTACAAGTCAGGTTTTCTAATATTCCGAGATGGTGTAAAAACAATTGTCCAGCAAACAATTCGTCATTTTCGTTTTAATTAAATTACCCTGCAGATTTTTTAAACCATTTAGTAATTTGTTATGAAGATGCACATATTGTACCTACACATTCATTTCATAGATAGATTCTCATAGGTTCTATGACAAGGAGGTTGATACAGTAGGTTCTCAAATACAGCCCGTTTTTGTCGTACGAAGACTTCATTGCGTTTCTTGAAAAAATAATGGGAAGATGATTGGGTTTTAACGAAAACTCACAATTCCCGAATATGTATCATGATAGTGGGAGTATTTTACAATGTTTAACCCGTTGACTCGCGATTCGCCATATTTGGCCAATAATACAATACATTTCGCAGAAATCAACCTACTTTTCCAGAAACTGCAACGTGTGTGGTTAAAGAGAGGCGTACAAGTGTCTGAAATTCATGCCTTGTTTATGGCACATCTACGGTAGGTAAGCATCGCATCTGCTGATAACATCAGTTAGCTCAGTTGTGTCCCTGCCTAAGCGCGGGGTCCCAGGTTCATTCCCTGGCCAGGGCAAATATTAAATAGCATTATTTCCATTCCAAATTTCATAAAATCCAGTTGAGTGATTATTATTATCGCGGGTTACCCATACCTGCAGGGCTTTCCTCATGCCGAAGGCGATAGAACTGCAATACAAAGTCTGGTAGGCCTCCATCGTGATCCTGGCTTCGTCACGCACTCTCAGCAGTAGGAGGCCTCGCTCACCGCAGTTTATAGTCACCTTCGCCAAAGAGAATAATCTATATCTATATGTACTTGTATGCTATATATACTATACAGTGTGTCTGGGCAAGGACTAACGATATTTGAAAATCGTTTAAAACAGTCAAATTCATCGACAAATCACCCCCCTTTCAGGGTTCCCAACCCCCCATTTTGGAATGGCCCCCATTTTTATTTTTATGTTATAATAAACAAAATGATGATATTTTTGATGATTCATGATATTTCATGAATAGACAATACTATTACCCTTCGATTGAGTACTTTTTCTTGAGTGTAGAGCCTACAATACATACAAAGTGACAGTTTTTTTATTACTAGCAATTAAAAATTATAACTTAAAAATAAAAATGGTGGCCATTGCAAAATAGGGGGGTTGGGAACTCTGAAACGGGGTGATTAATGAATTTGACTGTTTTAAACGCGTTTCAAATATCGCTA
Source organism: Selenia dentaria (assembly GCA_917880725.1). Lineage (NCBI taxonomy): Eukaryota > Metazoa > Arthropoda > Insecta > Lepidoptera > Geometridae > Selenia > Selenia dentaria. Next base: position 27,724,964 of record OU862883.1, on the reverse strand, counting down.
GTCGTTGACCAGACACACCGTATACTTATACTACGAGTATATACTATAATATTATAAAGAGCAAAGATTTGTATGTAAATATATTTGTAACGAATTGGCTCAAATAGTATTCGACCGATTTCAAAAATTCGTTCACCATTGGAAAGCTACATTCACCCTGAGTAACATAGGCTATGTAAGATTTATCATCATCCATCACCGCGCGGGTGAAACCGCGGAGAGCAGCTAGTTTATTATATTTTTATATTTAGTACTCAACACGGTTTCGTTAACAGCTATCTATGTGTACGCCAGTGAATGTCCAGCCGTTTAGGATATTAGCATTAGATTTTAAGTACTTATTAAGAAGATAGATGTACAAAAGCGAGATTAACCCTAAAAAGTGTTTCCGTCCGGCAAACCCTTGAAGAGAATATTTATACAAACATTAGGTTTCTGTGCACATTATAAAAAGTATTAAGTAATATTTGTGTAGTAGCTCGCACGCCCAAATTAAGAGTGTCGTGTGATTAGTTCACCCAATGTTTACTTTTTAGTCTACATTCGGTTTCGACACTCGAGTACTGACGCCGATAGCTCGGTCAATGTGTTCGATGCCTACCTGTCGTATTAGTTCATCGAAGCACTGCGTGTATAGCTGCCGACGCACCGGGCATATCCCAGTCTCTCTCGCCTGTCGTTGTTGCAGGCGCGTATCGAGCATCTCTTGTAGATTTATCACGTCCAGTCGTGTCGCTGGCGTTGATGATATCTAAAAAAACAATCAATTCATATTTTTAACCCACTTCAAAAAAAGGAGAAGGTTTCTCAATTCGATCGTATATTTTTTTTATGTGTTCGCGGATAACTTCGTCGTTTATGAACCGATTTTGATGATGATTTTTTGTTTGATAAAGTATTTTACCGAGGTGGTCCCATTTAAATTTTATAAAATTCGGTCAAGCAGTTTTTATGTTACACTCCAATAACTGAAAAGTGGTTCGCCTATCCTGTTGGTATCATCATTGACGGTGTATTGAGTAAGTAGCAAGGGCCACTAAAAAGGGTAAAAATATTTTTAGGCTATTGCATAGCTTCTATCGCGGGCCTTGAGCGTGGAGACCGAATCCAGAAATTCCGTAACGAAAATAACCTAACACCCCCCACACCGACTCCATCTATCGGTGAATAGCAGAACTTTTAATGACTTTTTGAAATATCACGCTTGTCTCTTTAGTTCAGAACCGACTTCAACACCCAATAAGTGTGATATAACTTGTCCAAGTCGGTACCATACACACAATATTGTGATAATATGTATTTTTGAACTATCATTTATTTTTTATTTTATTTTATTCATATTTTATTTTTATCGTGGTACCTTACCTATGTCTAATAGTAAGTAGCACTGCCTGCCCATGAGTGTTGCAGTATCATGCTAAGCTTCAGGCCGCTAGTAAAAATTACAACACATAAAATTTACATTCTTTGTGTGTTCAGATTTTGCTCAATAACAATGTTGACAACAATGACATTTGGATTTATAAAAAAATTACATTAATCTGAATAATTTTCAGTTACATACTTATGTATCTTTCTCTCGTTGATAAAACCACTGAATATAAAATAGAGCACGACGGTAGAACCCAGAGAAGAATACCTCGCCTTAATTTCCAGTTACTCGTATTATTTTTTAATGCCAGTTTTTTCATCACATTAATATTATAATTATTGTGAATGTTTGATTCTCAATTACGCAAAAAGAGCTACGAAAAAAGGCACTACATAAAGTAAGGCGCTATAACGGTAACGCGGAATGCCGATAGTACTTAATTCGAAAGGATTTGGATGAAATTTTGATTGGAGTGGAAATGGTTTAACCCTTGTACCATTCATGTAAATTTACGTGCGTTTCATTCATTAATCTTTTAATTTAATTATCACGGTATATGAAGGGTTAACATATGTATCCCAATTCAACTGATAGTCCCTTATGGATCACAATAACCTTATTCCAATCGAACTAAGTCACGAGCGAATACTGAATAGGTAAGTATATAATATTGATATTAGTTTTTCAGTATTAATCACCTTGTAATTTCTCTTACTACAGTGTCAGACATAATTTTACGCTCATGCTTTGAAAATTATAATATGAAATTGGAGAATTGCTATACCTTCTGCGTCCATATCTGTCCATCTTCTTCCCATTCCTTAGGCGGTAAAATAGCATTGAGGATCTCTTCTGTCTCTTTCTTGGCTTCGGTCGGAACACATGGCTGGATTGAGGCTCCCGCACGAGGGGACGACTGGATATAACGTTTAGTATAAGAAGAAAGAATTTAAAAGGGTTAAGTGAATTTGAGCCCCACATACCCCCTTCGGTCACCCTCGCGGCGGAGGGGAAGTGGACAGCATTTCCCACCCTCAAAAAAAAAGGCTCTGTCTAGTTTGGGACCTGAAACCTTGTGTGGATGTCGTCCCTTATATGAAATGAGTCGTTAGGCGAAGCTTATATAGCGCATATGTGCTTTAAATAGTACAAGACGCCGTGGGTCGCAGTGGGTTAAACTCCGACTATATAGGGCTGGTAGACTATCCGCCATTACGCACAACGCCCGTTTTTTTAATGAAATCGATGTCATGATCAAGTTGCTTGCCTGATGTTAAATGATGAAAAGTTCAATGCACTGCGCTCATCACCCTAGATACAAGATATTAAATCTCTTGTCCTGGAATTACACTAGAAACATTACCCTTTTAACTGAAACTCATAGTAATGTATGCACACTACTGCTTAGCGGTTGACTAACTGGCAAAGGCAAAGCAGTTGGAGCGCACGGCCCCAAGTAAGTAGAACGTCATCGCGATAAAAGTGGGAAGAGGCGTTGCGGGAGGGGCGGAGGACGCTGCCCGGCGATTGTTACGAGAATGCCGGCAGAGCAATTGGTGTTGACACGTCATGCGATTCACGCGCTTACCTACAGCAAACGCGTGGTCTATACCCAATATACTTACACCTACACTACGGGTCTTTGTCTCTGAAAGCAAGGGCTCAGAAACAAAGGAGACAGAATAGCTGATTAAGAAGAATTTGACCATAAGCTTATCTGATAGCAAAGCGAAGTCGTGGTCCTTACCTTGAAGTGGTCGGAATGAATAACATAAAATATACTTTCATACAAAAAAAATCACGCGAGCAAAGGCTTTCAATTGGACAGCTAGTTAAGTACCTACTTACAGTAACAGTATGAAACGTGGTATCTTACTATGGGCCTCATAAGTAAGCTCAAAGTCGCAGAACGATCTATGGAGAGGGCTATGCTCGGGGTTTATCTACGTGATCTAATTAGAAATGAGGAGATCCGTAGAAGAACGAAGGTCACCGACATACCGGTCCTTTTGGAAAATTATGGGGGAGGCATATGTTCAGCAGTGAACATCCTACGGCTGAGATGATGATGATGATTAGTAGCAGTAGGTAATTTAACTTACAACTTTTTCCGGTTGTTTTGTGACGAGCACAGGGTTATCGTACCGTACTAGAGTTTCTTCCGTCGATACGGGGGCCCTTTCACCCATGCTTGGAACTCTGAATTATATCTTGTAGGGTTAAACAATTATACAGATATGTACTTTGTGTTTCGTATGTTTATTTTGGTCTCAGCTGTAAATAAAATGTTTGATGGTATGTAAATATTCACTGTGACACTGACGTTGCTATCAATTAAAACAATAATATGTTTCACCATGACAACGGGGTTGCTAAGCAAGAACAGGTGAGTTATATTTAACCGCCTTCCAAAAAAGGAGGAGTTTCAGCTTAATATATAGGAAACTATGCTAGTACAGTCACTTACATGAGAACATTAATTTTAAAAATAATAATAATACAAATATTAGGTACATCGTGTTAATATGTAAGGTACACATTCAACGTATTTATTTTGTTGTGCTAAAATGTAATTGTGCAGTTTAAATTTAAGTACGTTGAACGAGTGTACATTTTTAATGTGTGTGGGTATTTTACTGTACAGTTTTGCTCCATCGTAATTTATTGTTTTCTGACCATAGTTCGTACGGATTCTTGGCAAAACTAAGAAACTAGCTCGTCGGGAACTACGTTTTGTAATAATTTTTATCTTTAAGAAGTTTGTCTCCGTGTGTATGGTTTAGTCCAGAATTTTCCTGATTAAAATGCAAGTATTATAAGTATATAATTGATATATGTTAATTCTTTTTTTGTCGGTAATTATTTTATGTGTCGGTGTTAGGTAGGGATAGTTGAAAAGCATTTTAATTAATTTGTTTTGTTTAATTTGGAGCTTTGCTAGATTTGTTTTTGCATTTCAACCAAATAGAGCAAGTGTGGTTTGACTAGTGTTGTAAACGGTTAATCGTAATCTGCGCAGTATGGATCGAACTATGTGGCGGAGTGAGCCGATTACTGATGACAGTTTACTGTTTATGTGTTCCAGGTGAGTGTTCCATGGTAATTTCGAGCCTATATGTAAGCCCAGATATTTTTCGCTATTCTTATATCTTATATGTACCTACATTTTTATACTAATAACACATACAGCTTCTTTTTGGACTTATTCTGATTATTATAAAGCACCAATTACGTATTTTATACAAGTTTTGAAAATATTTTTATCACAAAACCTTGTTTTAGTCAGTTGCTAACCTTCACCTAGGAGTAGAAAAGCACTGACTCACTAAGTATGTACTTACGTAGTAGGTAAAATGATAATATTTCACGTGGACCTCTATATTTTACTTTTTATTGGTGAAAATGCTCTCAAATTTATAACACAAACAAGCCTACAGTAATTGCTTTCAGCGATCAGTAACCGCCTATTTTGCCCCGTGGCAGCGCAAAATATTCCCTCTGCTTTCAGAATACGAAACGTAAGAGGCGAGGAAACCCCACTTAGTAAGTGGTAGGCCTTTTTTGCAAGTGGCCATCTTGTTTGGTACCACGACAGTGCCACATACTCAGCCACGAAGCAATAGTGCGCAAGCGTTACTCCGCGTTAGGGTGTGAAGGGCATTGTAGAAATTGAAAATACTTAGCGAAAAAGACTTGAAAACCAATGTCTCGGAGAGACGAACATAGTGCAATACCCCACAAAACTAAATTTCGTAGCTCTGGGTAGCACTGCAACTGTTATGGGCAACTGTAGTGCTGCAAGCAGGCGCACGACTTGCCCCTCTTGTCAATTGCATAAAAAATAAGTTGTTTTGTTGTTTACTATCTCCAGTTTCTGGGTTCAATACCCGGATCGGACAGTTATTGTGTTTTTCTCAAAATAAATAGTAGTAATAGTAGTCCGGAGACTCCAGTCTAGCGTAGGGTTTTAGCCAAAAACGCTCATGCGCACCGACCAGTCATCGAAACCACAGTTTTATAACCGTAAACGTTATACTGTGTTAGAGACCGTGTAGCATTGAGAGATCAAGCAGTCATCTTGAATTTATGTAACGGATCAACATTCATAGTTTGGAGCTCGGAGCTCTATTCTATCCATATAAAAAATTTCATCGAAACCTGTGAAGTACTTTTTAAGTTATTCGTGAACATACAGAGACTTTTTTCAATAACGTCAATTTCTTGTTCAGTATATAATTTTACGTCTTACGACCCACATCTTTTTTTATTTATCAGACTTTGTGGCCCGCCTTTATTATAAGTAAAGATTTGTAGTATGTATACGAGGGCGGCACTGAAAATTTCGGGAATCAAGGAAGTGACACAACATTACTATTTAAAAATGTATTTATTGCTTTTCGAAGTGTTCTCCGCTAAATTTGACACATTTTTCCATACGATGATGGAGCCAATCATTGAAGCAACCATTCCATTTAGAAATTAGGGTCTCCAAAATGGCCGTTTTGTAGGCGTCCACAGCTTTTTCAGGTGATGAAAATCTCTGTCCACGCAATTTATTCTTTATTTTAGGGAAAGTATAGAAATCAATAGGGCTTAGGTCGGGGCTGTACGGCGGATGGTCTAATAATTCTATGTTTTCTTGCTCTAAAAACTCTTTTGTTCTGAGCGCGATGTGAGAACTCGCATTGTCGTGATGGAGGATGATGCGGCGGTTGCAGTTCTCTTTACGGAGTTCAGAAACGACCTGTAGCAAACAAATGCTAGCATACCATTCTGCATTAACCGTTCTTTGTTTAAAGAAAATAAAAGAGGAATAGTCGTAACATGGCCGGTTTGGAGACAAACGTGGCCACCATTTTTTTTGCAACACTCCTTGAACGGATAATTTTTGTTGGCTTTAACTCATTTTCGAACACCCAAACTCGTGACTGGTTTTTTGTTTCGGGTTCGTACGCGTATATCCAGGATTCGTCACCTGATACGATGTTGTATACAGCATTTGAGGATCCTGCGTGGAATCTTTCGAGAGTTCTGACGCACCAAGTAACGCGAGCCGCTTTTTGCTCTTCACAGAGCGAATGCGGTATCCATCGACAAAAACAACTTTTTTACACCTAATTGTTCATGCAAGATTATTTGTATTTGACTCATGCCAATGTCTAAAGTTGCCTGAGTTTCGCGGTATGTCACATGTCGATCTTCCTCAATCAGCTTACGCACAGCATCAACGTTTTCTTGGGTGACTGCATTTTTTGGACGACCTTGACGGGGATCATCACTGAGCTTGACACGTCCACGTTGAAATTCAGCAAACCAGCGATAAATTGTGGTTTTGGATGGGGCTTCATCACCAAATGCAGAAATCATCAGGTCAACACACTGTTTTAACTAAACAAGTTTGACAAAACTTTGTTACAAGACCGAGAATCTTTCTTTAAATAAATAAATAGTATTCGATTTTTAAAACCAAGGAGTTTTCAATTAAAAAGATTTTAATATGACAGGAACAGTGGAAATATTCCATTCCCGATACTTTTAGTGCAGCCCTCGTAGTACAGTTGAGCAGTCGTTCAAAAAAGTAAAAATCACTAAGCTTACCATAATTTACCAAAATGTGTAATACTACCCGAGTAGGTCAATTTTGACTATTGCTACATCATACAATACATAATATACTATTTACAATCATACTACAGGAACTACATAGGACAAGAAAACAAAGATAATAAGTAATAATTACAAAGTTAATTTATTCCTAACAGTAATAATGTATTACAAAGTAATTGGAATAATGCAGTCCATTCAGTTCACACCAATTAGCATACATAATAATACTCTTCAGAACTGTCTAACTATCGAAAAGTACACAATAACTACAATATTTAAGCAAAGAGTAAACAGAGTTAAAAGCTGTAACCACTCTAGGCGTCTTCTAAGTAGGTTAGGTAGGCGTAAGTTCTTCTGCGGTCCAAATCACGCCATATGGTCTATTAGCGCGATCAAGTGTCCCGAAATTGTTGAGCGGGCAAATGGTAGGCGAATGTGAAGTACCTTCCCGTACAAAATTGCATGAATCTTCGCTCTACCTGATCACAAGACTATTTATTTACCAGTGGCGCCCTACGGAATTACCCGCGTTTCGAACAATAAAAAATAGCCTATATTCGTAATGAATCTGGCTAGCATAAAATACATAAAATAATAATATAAATAAAACACTAACGTTGGCGCCTGGGCATGGATTTGCCGAAAGTCCATATGCCGTCGCAAAGCGTCCGTGCAGGCCAGACCGAGCTAGCTCTACAAGCAATTTATAAATTTTTGAAGGAAGTTATTGTTATATACCCAAGCTTTATACAGCTTGCGAGGCTCAAATCTTGATCAATATAATGCATCTGTCTTCATTTAATTCTGTGCTCGATCTAGAACTGCAGTCCGTGTCCAGACTCCAATTTGCCGCATTAGTAACTGTCAGCGTACTACTATTTTGCTTTCTTGATCATGACAGCTTTTTTACTTTATCTACATGTAGAGCTTTCAACCTGATGGGTTCTTCAGATCTATTAAATATTTGGTGTATAAAACGCACCAAAATTCAGATTATCCGGTCTAAGATCGCTATAACAGAGAACAATAAATTTAAAATAACTTATTTTAAAGCAGGTACTGCACTTTTCTTAAGCTTAACATTTCATTAACCACTCAAAGTGTATCAACACATTCACTGTTCATTGCGAATCACTACTAGAGCTGGAACTGGAGTCAGTAGACATGACTTCAACGTCTTCTTGATTGGGAGCATCCTTCGCGCGGCCATCGATCGCAACTGAGTTTCCTCCCCCTACGGACATGTGGAGCTCGCCTGATGGGTGCCATGAGAACTGGTTCGGGGTTGATGCTGGGACAGCTGCGAAATAAACGTAATCATATCTATTTACACCATCAATATGAAGTTGCATGCCTTATAACAATATATTGTATGAAGTACTAGCTGAGCGCCGCGGTTTCACCCGCGTGGTGATGGATGATGATGAAAAAAATATCCTATATGTTATTCCAGCGTCTCATCAGTCAAAAAAAAAAAATATTTAACTCCATTCAGTAGTTTCTGCGTGAAAGAGTAACAAACATTCAGACATACAAATTTTTGCGTTTTTAATATTAGTACGAGTAGGATATGTAATTATAAAACCGTATTTTTAACAGTACCTCTTATTGACAAAAACTATTTAATCTGTAGGTTTAAGTGGAAGTGAATTTCCATTGCTTTGGGACTGGACTGGACTTGGGACAACTGGAATAGCCCAAATACATTGCTCTTGATACTTTTTTTTATTATATTACTTATCCCACCTTCAATAAATATTATATTTTTTATTATTGAGATTTTGTGTCCATTTATTTCAAAATATTTTTTCTAAGAGCATTTCATTCTCACTCGAGCGCTAGTCAATGATTGTACTATCTGATTCAATCAGTTGATTAGTTTGCCAATCAATACTTGTTACTTCTTTTAAAATTCCGTTTTATTATTTAAGGATGTAAACACGAACATACGCCACACGCAATACAATTAGATGCGTTATTTGGCGTCCTTGTTTATTATTAAACTTTCAATCCAGTTATGAAAATTCAGTGAGCAAAGATCTGTGTATCAGAAAACATTCTGCTTCATTTGGCTATTAATGTGTCAGCGTTTGATAATCTTGTGTAGTCACTGTGAAGTGTTTCGTAAAATATTTCCGAACAAAACATACAATTTAGACGTATTAATAGTGCATTGGACAAACACCGGTAACTTCTGAGTAATAAGAACTAATTTCAAGACTTGGTAAAAAGTGAGCAATAAAGCTTTATAAGGCAAAGTTACAATGTTTCCTCGAAGCTCCATTATAAGTGAATCATCATATCCAATCACTCGCGAACCACGCGCGAACTTAATGATCGCTTTGTAAACTTCAATCTTAATAAAGGGAAAACCCTTGATGTCAGTATTCCTTCCTACTTCTCTTTAAATGTGACTCAAGCAATCTTTATTCATTCAAAACTTCAAACCTATCAACTGGGAAAATAACTAGTAGTGGCCATCAGTGGTTCTTAACCTTTTAGTGATAATGGACCGTTTGACAAAATTTCGGTCTTGGCATTGACCACCAACTGATTGGTGGTGACACAGTGAATGTAAATGAAAAGAGTGGTTCTATCTGTAAATAGAGGTTGGTAAAAAAAATCAAACCCTGTTGGTTTGACAATATACAAGGCATTTTTTAATTAGTACACAATATTGAACGGGGTGGGTTGGAATCGATAACTGGTCATGAAAGTAATTTAATAAAACTGACATATTTTTTTTTATTATTATGAACCCATATTCGCCGCTTCACGTCTAAGAGCCATAGTGAGACTAAACGCACAACGCGACGCACCGCTACGTCGCAGAATAGATAGCAGTAAATAGCGAGACATACCTACCCGCTTAGATAGGTACAAAATGCGGACGATGACCCGCCCGTGCCCGCCGTGTCGTTTAGGCATAGACATCAGCCGCGTAAACATTCACGAGTAGGTACGTTCGTACGTTGTTATACCTACTGTTGTCTATTCTGTGATGTAGCGGCGTGCATTCAGTCGCGCAATGGTATTTAGCTAAGGAGGAATGAATATGAATTCATAATAAAAAACTTTTTATTTTCCTTCACTATAATGACCAGTTGTCGATTGCAAATCACCCCATTCGATATTGTGCACTAATTAACAATGACCTTATAGGTATTAAATAATTGACAAAAAAAATATATTACCTACAGATACGAGGGTCATTTGAAAAGTTCTTAGCCTAACATACTTAATGAAAACACACGATTTTGAGTTCATTTTTATTTTTGAACATACTCTCCTCCGAGCTCAAAACACTTTTTCCATCGACCCGGTAAGGCTTCGATACCCGTTTTAAAAAAATCTTCGGCTAACTCCTCATAATAAGCGTCCACGGCGGCTATGACCTCTTCATTTGTAAAAAATGTTTAGCACCTAAAAATTTTTTCAAAAGTCGGACGGTGCTAAATCCGGTGAATATGGGGGATGAGGTAACAATTCGAAGCCACAATAATGGATTTCTGTCATGGATTGCTCAGAGGTGTGAACGCGCGCATTGTCTTCATGAAACAAGACTTTTCTTCTCAATAAACCTGGACGTTGTTCTTTGATTTCTTCTCTCAAACGACGCAACAGGTTGCAATAGTAATCGGAGTTTATTGTTTCACCCTTTTTTAAATAATCCACGAGAATTATACCCTTTGCATCCCAAAAAACGGACGCCAAGACTTTGCCCGCCGATAAAACCACTTCATAAACAGTCGCAAGAAGTTGTGAGTCGGTTGCGTTTTTGTTCCACTGAAAGCAGTCGCGGTACCCACCGCGCAGACACCTTAGAGAATCCAACTTCAGTAGTAATTATATGATGTGTTCGCTCAGATGAGATGCCTACAGTCTTAGCTATCTCATCGACAGTCAATCTTCGATCAGATAAAATTAAATCACAGATTTTTTCTTTGTTTTGATCAGTGGAAGCAGTCGAAGGCCGGCCACTACGGAGCTCATCTTGAATGGTCTCACGACCACGTTTAAACTCTGCCACCCAGTTTTTAACAGTCGCATACGAAGGAGCGGACTCACACAAAGTAGCAGACATTTCTTTATGTATAGCTTTTGGAGTTAAACCTTTCAAATTCAGGTATTTTATCACTGCACGATGTTCAATTTTATCCATTTTCAAAAATAGGTCTGACTTGACTTACGGTATCACGTGTAAACGAACAATGAGTTACTGTGAATAAACTAAACTGTGCATACTTGTTGCTAAATAATGTAACTACAAAATGAGGGTAGTTATAAAAAAAACCAATGACTAACCATGTTAGGCTAAGAACTTTTCAATGACCCTCGTATGTTTTAATGGGATTATTGTGACTGCATACTCTTTACTAACTTTTGAATCCTTGGTTAAGTTCTCAGTATCATTGATACAATCTTTGTGAAAAATATTGTTATTTAGCTCTAAAAATCTTCAGTATGTATGTTTCAATTTGGATGGCTTCGCGGACTACTTCGGGTGCTTCCAAGGACCACCAGAGGTCCGCGCACCACCGGTTAAGAACCACTGAATTAGATAATGATTATGTTTGTTTACATGATTTATTAATTACTTCGAAGTGGAAACAAATAAGGTTGATAAAATAGGAGCATACCTCCCCCAGTGGTCATTCTGTGCAGTTCGTTCAGTGTGGACGGTGCGTGACCGTTGAGTGGTAAATCGCAGAGGCGACCGAGCATTCCGACTCGCATTTCCAGGTCTGTGGGGTACGGCCTCCGAGGATCACCTGGCTGCCATGATAGAGGGGCACTCACTGCATTGGAGGCGCTGATTCTGTGGATGTGAAACAAACTGTTAAAACAGGTATTTTTTTGCTGGCATGGGAACTAACTTCACAATCGTAAGGACTTGCTCCGTTTGTAACTGTTCCAACTAGGTAACGGTAAATGCTGTACACATAGCACACATAACAGTAGAGGCGAGATTTAACTGTTTTACGTTTTCGTGAACTCATGAGGTAAAAGAAACTATATAGGTAATGAATGGGATGTTTTCGTAGTCCGTCTATTTGTCTGTCAGGCCCCAGGCTCCTGTGAAGATATGAAATTTAAATTATTATTACATATTTAGGTCTACCGACCTTTGGAGCTAGTAACAAGTACAATTTGAAAAATGTATCACCGACTTCCATTATATTCAGTTATTGGAGTATATCTCAAAAACTACTAAACCGAATTTAATGAAATTTAAATGGGACCACACGGGAAGCACCAGCTTTCAAACAAACAAAGAATTGAGAATCCGTTCACCCAGTCAAAAGTTAAGAGGTAACAAACAAAAAAAAAAAAGCAGTCGAATTGAGTACCTCCGTCTTTTTTTTGAAGTCGGTAGAAAAATTAAGTTTTTTAATGCTAGACAGTCTAAAGATATGGTTATTAAGAAGCATAATAAAATAATTTTGCAATCGTCTAGTTTCTAGGCTATTGTCAAAATATGCTGCATTCATAGACTAGGATTCGAGGCCCCAGAACCATGAAATATGTCAACAAGCAAGATGACACGGTACAAGCAAAGAAATGTATCCGAAAACAGATTTTTTTGTTTTTATTTTTGTTCTTTCGCAGACATACATACAAATGGTATAGTGCAACAACCGGCCAAGTGCGTGTCAGGTTCGTGCTAAGGTTAAATATACGTAACACACATGTTTTTAGAGATGGTATGGCGATATGGAACCCACCATCGCACCATCTGTAAATTTGTCTATTGCGCTACAAAAACACAAATTAAAAATGTCTTTTCTGGCTGAGACATTTCGTAACAATCAAATACCCACCTCCTACCCGCGATACTTGAGGTCGTGACGTGAGCGATATCCATGACGTCGTCGACGACGTGACGTCATCATCATCATCATCATCATCTCAGCCGTAGGACGTCCACTGCTGAACATAGCCTCCCCCTTGATTTTCCAAAAGGACCGGTTGGAAGCGGCCTGCATCAAACGTCGTCCTGCGACCTTCATCAGGTCCTACGCTGCGCTTGCCGGTCCGTGGTCTCCACTCCAGAACCTTTCGACCCCATCGGCCATCTGTTCTGCGTGCTATGTGCCCTGCCCACTGCCACTTCAACTGGCTAATCTTCTGGGCTATGTCGGTGACTTTCGTTCTTCTACGGATCTCCTCATTTCTGATTCGATTACGTAGAGAAACCCCGAGCATAGCCCTCTCCATAGCTCGTTGTGCGACTTTCGAGCTTATCTATGAGGCCCATAGTAAGAGACCACGTTTCAGTGCCATAAGTCATCACTGGTAACACACATTTGTCGAAGACTCTTGTCTTGAGGCACTGAGGTTTGACGAGAAGACTTCGCGAAGTTTCCGGAACGCTGCCCACTCCCCGACGAACCCCGGAACCCCGACGTGACGTGCTCACTCGCAATGCTTGCGGGCTTCAAATGAAACGGACAGATAGTATTGTGATCAATTTCGGCTCCAAACAGAATTCAGCTTTTGTAGCCACTTTCAAAATACCAAATCCACTCCTATTTATCAGTTTAAAATAGGTTTTAAACTAGTATGTATTTTGGATAATGTATTATGTGGTTTTATTAGTAGTCATGTTGAGACGCTCCTACTAGGGTCAATATCCCGCGAGAGTCCTTAACACACAACAAACCTCCTATATCCCACAAGACATTTTATGCTAATCTATCACAAATATGTTTGAATCAAGTTTGGTAAAGATGGGTACTCATACCTGTGTGCAAATTTGATTAACTCTTCTGAGGGCACAGGTCTTTTTCTGGACTTCTCTATCGATGCTAGTTTTTGTCTCGCCTGGTACAATGATGTGGCTAGAATCTGCTCGGCATCCTTCAACTGTCTTTGTAGTGTGTAGATATCTTGGTCCTTTTCGAAAAGATAAAATATACCTATTTACACAATAAAACGACCTTGCAGTATTGCCTAAATAATACTATAGATTAGAAATCATTTGCATTATGAATCGTACAAACTAAATAGGCCAATTAGAATACTTAGAAAAGTATACAGCCAATTTTTACAAGACGCTTATATATATATATACACAAGGTATCCCAAAACTCAACGATAACTTGGTACCGGATGAGAGGCCAAGGTATACCAGTTATGAAAAAAAACATTTAATTTCCAACATGGAGTGTCAAAGTTAACTAACAATAATTTGTAAGCCATGACTTGTCCAAACTTCATTTATTTTACTTAGTTAACAATGTTTATTACTTTGAATTGTGGTTGTGATTAATAGCACGGCTAATTGAGATAACATTAATAAAAAAATCACTAAATACAATTTCAACTTTTTCAAAAAATATCTATTATTGCTTCGCTAAGTGACGTGGATTTTTTTCATAACTGGTATACCGTGGCCTCTCGCCCGGTACTAACGTACTACGGTCTACGAGGGGAGTTCGATGTATTCTCGCTATAGGCATGAAAGAATAAGCAGAAAATTCTGAATAAAATATATTTTTTCAATGTAGTCCCCTAGGATCTGGACACACTTATTTGTCCTGGAAAATAACTTTTCAATTCCCTCCGAAAAATATTTTTTTCCTGGTCTGAAAAATGATCGTTAATTGCTGCCTTTAACTCTTCATCGCCGGAAAAATGCTTGCCTCGAAGTTCTTTTTGAGATTTGGGAACAGAAAGTAATCACTAGGGGCTAGGTCCGGGCTGTAGGGTGGATGATTGATTTCTTCAAATCTGCAATCCCGCACAGCAGCATTGGCAATGCGCGCCTTGTGAACAGGCGCGTTGTCGTGCAGAAGCAATACACCTGCGGTCAATTTTCCACGTCTTTTTTCTTTTATTGCCTCCTTTAAATTGCGCAGGGTGTTAGCGTAAGTTGCGCCAGTAATACTCTCACCTTTTTTTGTGTACTCAATTAACAAGATTTCCTTGGAATCCCAAAACACTGTGGCTTTCCGGCGGATGGGCTGACTTTAAACTTCTTCGGTGGGGCTGTACCTTTTTTATGCCACTGCATAGACCGCCGTGGGGTACCGGCCTCGAATAGTACCTCCCCAACTCTACCCGTGGGTGCCGTAGAAGCCGGCAAAAGGATAACAATCAGAAGGTGGGCATCAGCACCTTCTCAGTCAAAAACCTCAAAACTGCGCTCGCCAACCCGCCTGCCAAGCGTGGCGAGTACTGGCAAAACCCCCCCAATGATTGACACAAATGGAACCAGGCCCCCAGTCCCCGGCAGCCCCGCTATTCCTGGCTACGGTAGCAGCCATGGTAACGCTGGGGCAGGGGGTGCTAAGAATCCCCGGCCGACGCCCGGCTACCGCCCCCAACGACGACGACTGGCCCTGGTAACACACAACATACGCACGATGAGGACAGACGAGAAGATCTATGAGCTGGAAGAAGAAATGGGTAGGTTACACTGGGACATCGTGGGGTTATCAGAAGTCCAAAAAGCGGGTGAGGACACGATAACCCTAAAATCAGGTAACCTGCTCTACTACCGGGAGGGCGACCAACAGTCCCAAGGTGGTGTCGGGTTTCTCGTCCACAAGTCCCTTACTAACAACATAGTTACGATCGATACCGTTTCCAATAGGGTCGTATACCTAATACTCAGAGTATCCAAACGATATTCGCTGAAGGTCATTCAGGTATACGCACCGACTAAGTCGCACCCGGATGATGAGGTGGAGGATATGTATGTGGACATTAGTCGGGCCATACATACAACGCGGTCACATTAACTAGACGCTTGACCTTGTGACGTCATTTTGACGCTCAAGTACGGTGTGCAAAAAAAACCGGCCAAGTGGCCTTTATTAAGATCGAGTAAAAATTGATTAAAAATGAAGTATGTTAAATGAATAAAAAATAAATATTTATTTTGAAAGGTAATATACAACTACATATTCTGTGAAAATTTAAGGTGTCTACCTGTTACCGTTATTAATATTGAGCATAAATAGGAAAAACACACATTTGTTGTATGGCTACCCAATTAATATTTATTTATTTGGCATTTTTCGACAGGAATGTAGTCGATTATCTTTTAGTCATCATTGCTAGAAACAATGGATTGAAAGTTGTCATTAAAACTGACTTCGCCTTCACTCTCGCTCTCACTTTCACTGCTGCTATCTGATGTCTCCTCTCCTCCTAAATTGATGACCAGTTCTCGTACGAAGTCGTCAGTCAGGCCGTCTTTTTCCCAGTATTCTTGTAGCAGCCTTTCGAAATGATTGACGTCTTTCTTCCAATCCGATACTGTAATTGAGATGATTGCATCTTTTGTAAGTCTCTCAATATCTTTTTCGTGTTGATCCACATTATAGTATACCACCCTTTGTTTAATTAAATTCCATATATATTCTATGGGGTTCAAGTCGCAATGATAGGGTGGCAAACGTACAACTTCATGACAACACACGCACGCGTGTATCAGTAACAAAGATGCTGACCGTACTGACACTTTCCGGGCGAGAAAAGGGAATGCGGGGGGAAGCGGGCGGGGACCCGCATTCCGGTGATGCGTCGAGTTAATGTGACCGCGTTGTACCTCTGAAACGCACTTTCTAGTTGTTATGGGGGACTTCAACACGAAGTTGGGTAAGAGAAGCGAGGATGAGTTGAAAGTGGGGCAATTTGGTTATGGGCAACGGAACAGTAGGGGACAGAGGTTGGCCGACTTTCAGGAGAAAGAGGGACTCTTTATGATGAACTCTTTCTTTCAGAAGCCACCTCATAGGAAATGGACCTGGCTGCGTCCCGATGGTTCCACGAAAAATGAGATTGACTTCATTATGACCACCAAAAGACAAATATTCACTGATGTCTCCGTGATCCACAGGGTGAAAACCGATAGTGATCACCGAATGGTGAGAGGCACATTGAATATTAATGTCAAACTTGACAGGTCTCGTCTGTTCAAGTCTACGCTCCGACCTACTCGTGCCCATATCCAAAACCCAGAGAGCTTTCAACTTGAGCTGTCCAATCGCTTCGATTGCCTTGAAAACATCGCTTCCTTCTGGACGAGATCAATAACAGGTTAGTAGAAACTGTCCTTACAGTGGGTTCCAAGTACTTTAAACCCCACCTTACAGATGGGCCACAAAAACTCTCTAACGATACCCTCAACCTCATGGCTGAACGACGCTCCTTAAAACTGCAGTCTTCGGATGATGCTGAAGCATATAGGCTGCTCAATAAACGAATATGGAAGTCCTTGCGATACGACATCCGGATCTTTAATACTAATCGTATTAAAGAGACGATAGAGCGGAACAAGGGCTCCAAAGTGTTTGCAAGAGACAAGTCTATTGGGCAGAGCCAGTTGACGAAGCTAAAGAGAGAAGACGGCAGTGTAGCGTCGACCAAAGCAGAAGTGTTAAGAGAGGTAGAGAGTTTCTATGGACAGTTATACTCTTCGGTCGCTAAACCTGTTAGCAGCTCGGCCAAAGACCCAAGAGCCAAGCTGACCCGACATTATACCTAAGATATCCCAGACATCAGCCTGTACGAGATTACAATGGCCTTGAAACAGCTTAAAAACAACAACGCGCCGGGTGACAACGGTATCACATCGGAGCTTCTGAAAGTGGGTGGAGCACCAGTACTAAAAGTCCTTCAGAAGCTCTTTAATACCAAAAAAACGATATTAAAAAATATTTAGTGACACTTCCACTGAAAAGAAAACAATGATTTTGGCCTATTTGGGGGCGTGCACCACCCTCCCTCTCGCATAAAATGCTAATAGGAAGAATACAAAATAAAAAACACAAGAAACCCCAAATAAACCAACACCGATTCGACTTTTACCATTGTTAACATGCATTTTATTCATAAAACTTTTATATTAATTATCACGGTATATGAAGGGTTATGAAGCCTTTTCTTTAGTGTAATGATAAATGACCTCATTTGATTTCTTTATTCAACAATATGCCAGAAATGGTTCGCAATTTTGTTGTTTTGCTTAGCCATAGTTGATGGCTCAGGGAGGTTAAATAATTCAATCTGTACCTCGTGCTTGAGCATTGTGTTAAAACCCACAGCATGGTTTTAGGGTACTTCCTAGTGGGTAAGACTTTCTATTAACGTCCGTCGAGTTGAGAGGGAAGAAGGGAGAGAGAGGGAGGGGTACTACCCTCCCTTTAAAGGAAAAACTGCGGAGCTACCCCCCCCCCCCCCTTTCGTTATTTTTTTATTATTAATTAATTCCGAGGAAGTCGTATTGACTACTTTTCAAGGCTACTTTTACAGGGAACCATTTTATTGAAGTCTAAATTGTCGGTGCAACAATTGTTGCACATTAGTTTCATGCGCGTTTTACTACTGTTTATTTTTTAAAGTCATCCAAATGTTTAACGATAGAGTTTAATTCTTTAGCATAATATATTTTTTAAAAAATTAAATCGATGTTTATATTTTCATCTGTGTATGTAAACACATATACACATATAAGGAATACTGTGAATATGTGTTTTAAGTTCTAAAATAAAAAATTACATGAAATAAAAATTGTCACGATTCAGCAACTCTCAGTAAGCTATTCTCATTGTTATGATCGGTTATAATTTGCTTTATTTGAATAAAGTCAAAATCAAATCGAAGTCACGTGACAGTTAAATTCACTAGTACTAAAAATTCAAAATTTGTAAATTTTTTTTTAATATTTCTGATTTATAATTATTCTTTGAAACCTAGTTTGGTTCGTAGAATTTCTAATAAGGATTCCAATAAATATTTGATTTTCTATAATGTTTTTTCTTAAAAGCTTCACATCTCTGCATGTTGAACTCGGCGTGTGTGCTTATAATAATGTAACCTTTCTGTAATAAAAATATCAACCCCCAACTCGATGGACATTAAAGAGAAGTTAAGCCTCCTAGTGTCCTAATACCATGCTAAAAAGATTTGACGATTTACAAATAAATATTTCTATAAAAGTAGAAAGAATACTATTGACTATATACCTACTACTGAAACTTTAGGTGTAGAGTTTTGACAGATGAGCCTATATTTTGTTATAATAGTTGTTAGTACCTTATTATCAACTTCGGCTTTGAGCTCATTCATTTTCTGTTGTATTTTAGCTTGTTCGTCAGCTAATTCCAACGTATTCTTCAACTCTGCGTCTTTAGAAAGTAGCAAATCAGTGAGCTGTGCATGGTCCGCTGCAGAGAGTTTCTGAGGCTTCGGTGCTATAGACACTTCTATTACCTCCCTGGAACATTGTTGGATACAGAATAAAGGGCAAAATAAGAATAATTAGTGAATCTGAAATGGCAAGTGGAAAATACTTACTTCGCAATCAATTCGATGTCGTCTATAAGCGAGAGTAATCTGTCTTTAGTGCTCAGATGCGATGCCATGGTAGATGAGCATCTAGTAATAACTCTAGGACTCCAACCCAAGTAAATAAATGAGCGAGCGACTATTTTACTTGCAAAAACTAAGATTCGTAAAAAAAATTCTTCTTCTTCTTCTTCTTCTGCTTATGTGGCTTTTTAACGTGGAAAGACGTTACTCTGCCAGTGTCATGTTTTGGCGGATATTTTGCCCTTGTAAAATTCTTATACACATAACAAAACTAAAAACCAAAGTCACAGACAGACCAGACCAAGGAATATTTAACTCTCTACCGAGAGGACCAGACTAAAAGCAACATAGAATAATCAGACATATCTAAAGAAAGATGGAAATCACTAAAGCAAAGAACAGAACGTTACCGGAAAGTTTTATTTTTTAAGTGCTATCCACTTTGACGGATCATAGTCGCACACTCGTCTTCCATGTGTGACATTAGTGACCAGTCGCCGTAAGGCGAGTTTATGTTCCTTGTTAGTGACGTGGAACGCATTAGTGACGTGGAAGACGAGCGCTCGGATGTGATGTGATGTGATGAAATGAAATGAAATAATTTTATTTGTTAGAATTTTGGGTAATAAATTATTACTTAGATGTAACAGCATTGTAAAGCTCCAACAAAATTCTGCCCGATTAGGCGTACAAATACTTGTTATAATTTAGGTTATTAAATTTCTATTTTATTTTAGAAACAATGTGCTTGCTATATTGCCATTGTATTTACATAAATTGGAAACATAAACATTCATTATAATTGTGTATAGTAAAATCATTATATGATCGAGATAGCAAGAAGCATTCCCATCTAATCTATTAAAATATTGTTTTGTAAACCAGGGTTTATTAAATTAAAAATCAAGTTTAAGATGATTTAATCCATTTATTGAAGAACACATTCTAAAATAACAAAGATTATAAATTATTAAGAGTAATACATATTGTTTACCTAACATATTGAAAGCATTTATGTTTTGAGATATAACGATTCAAAACATGCATGATTACAACTTATAATTAAACATTTTCGTTTTGTAATTTAGGTAAGTATCTAACTATAAATCAATATGCATTAAATAACTGTAAATACGTACTATCACCAAAGTTTTTGCTTAACCAGTTCAAAAAGGTTTTGAACTGGTTAAGCAAAAAGAGCGATGCTCCAGCAAGTTATTAAAATTTTTATCTCCAGGTTAAATAAGTGTGAACAAATGAATGGTGCGCATTTGCAAACGGTTGTTTTTCATAAATAAACTTCAAAAATTGCTCTTTAAATTAACAATAAATAACTAAACTAAAAAACACTAAAAACGAAAAACATTCTGAGTTTTCCCTTTACATAGGTTGTTGGCTTTTTCTGGCCGCGTTTTATTGCCTGTACAAAATCGGTCCGAGTTGATAATGCACAGCCAATATTGTACAATACAGCCAATATAACTCATGCGAAATATCAGGCCGTGACAATAATGCACAGCCAGTAGGTATTGCACGGCCAATAATTCAATGCCAACCTTAGACAAATATAGAATCTCATCTTCATGCCTCGATTGTATAGGCGAGTTATAGATTCACTCCCCAACTCAAATAAAAACGTAAGTCACAGTAGGTTAGGTTGAATAGTGAAACCACAAAACGCCAGAGTTATGATAAATATCTACACTGGACACTGGAACGTGCAAACGAGGCTTAGTCTGTGCCATATCTATTTAGTCTGTAATGTACACGGATTATTGGTTGTATATTATCGATCTGTACAAAGAGTGTCCACCCGTATTTCACGGCCAATAATGCACAGTCTGATATTTCATGTACACGGAATGGACTCTTTTTCCTGGCTGCGTATTATTGCCCGAGCAATATCAGCCCGTGTTGATAAAAGGTAGCGAAATAATGTACAACCTGTATTGTACAGTCAATAATTCGAAGCCATTCCACGGAATATTGGATGAGTATTATTGCCTGGACATTATTTGGTCAGGAATTATTAGCTGTACATTATAGGGACTCGATCAAAGCAAAGCACCATATCTGATTAATATCAGACTATAGGTGCGTTCGTTTTAGCTTTGAGGGCATTTGTGGCGTTGTCAGTTATGGCTCTTTTGTTAAAGCATTCGCTGAGCTCAAACCCGTAATTTTTGCAACTTTCGCCTTTTTTGCCTACACCCAAGACGAACGCTCAACCGAGCATAAGACCTAAAATCGCATGATTATGCTGTCAAATACATAGTTGCCAAAAAACGATCACACATAACCATGCTCCAGACGTGGGTCAAAAATTGCACTTTTTCTGAATTCCGAACGCTGAACAAAAACGGAGACATAAACGGCATTTTCACCCACAGATTTCCAATTCGAACGCCCTTGTGAGCGTTTTTAAGCGTTATTTGGGGTATATTCGAACGCAATATATACCAAGACAGAGCACACAAACCAAAAAAAAAAATCAGACTTTTTTAGTTCGGTGGTAGAACCACGTTGTAACCCCACAGCCAAAAGAACCGGCACGACCGGAGAAGTACCACACTCCCACATAACACCGACGTGAAGTAATATAGCTTGCTATTGCGTTTCGTCAGTTTGTGGGAGGTTCCGGAAGTCCGATTCTACCTTCCCTCTTCTTCCCCCGCCCCCTTCTATCTCTTTCTTCGGTCCTTCCTATCATTCTTCCTCAAAGGTCGCATCCTCGAGACCTATGGTATTGCAAATATCCGTGGGCGACGGTATCACTTACCATCAGGTGAACCGCTTGCTCATTTGCCAACCTATCCCATAAAAAAGACTATATGACACAAACGACATAGGCTAGGCTAAGTACTACTCTATGAGCTAGGAAAAGACCAGCCAGTGGAGCCAGCATAAAAAAATTCTCACCCTAAAAACGAGTTTGAGACTTGAAAACGCCCCCTAAAATGAGACTAAAACCCCTAACCCAAAAGAATTACAAAAAACCAGCCAAGGGCGAGATGGACTTGCGCACCGTGGGTGGGTTCAAAGTTGTAGTAATGGTAAGGTATTTTCTAACAAAACTTCAAAATCAAATTAACTGATGGACAACAAAGTTATCATATAAGGGTTCCTTTTTTTGAAGCACGGAACCCAAAAAAAGCAGTCTAATGTTAAAAATACTAAACAGTGATCTAAAAACACAATTGAAATTAGAAAATATATTTGCTACACGATCTGGTTTTAGCATGTTGTATGGCATTGCATACAACACTTCATTCAGTAGTATATCATCTTTACACTATAATACAGTAACTGCGTAGAACTTAAATTTCATTCATTGATTTAATTCATTTTTATTTTTCTACAACCTGCGCTCCGCGGTTTCACCTGCATGGTGATTGATGATGATAATGAAAAGTATCCTATGCGTTAATCATACACCTTATCTATTTCAATACCAAATTTCATCTTTGTTTATGAAGAAACAACCCACAAATAAACTCACAAACTTTTGCCTCTACAATATTAGTGTGATAAACGGATGATTCTAAAGTATTTTATTAACATGTCTAGGTCGAAAGCACCGCTAATAAATACCCCTAAACTTATTTTTTTATCCCGCTACTTAAGACCCTAAAAATTTTAGGCCCATAAAATGTCCTCTTTTACCCTGCTTACCTTTCCGCTAAATTTAGAGGGGAAACCTCTAAATTGGCAGCACTGATAGACTCCGGTAATTAGTCATATACAACGTGTCCCAAAATTCAACGATAAGCCAACACCGGAGGATAGACCTGCCCCGGACCAATCGGCGAAAAAAAGAAAAAAATATATCCCAATTATATTTAAAGTTATAATAAAAAAAAAAAATTCTTCAGAAATTGAGACCGTTATGATATTTTCACTACCATGACCACATTTTTTTAAATATTTGTTTCTTTTTTTTATAGGCAACCTGAATAGCACTGCTATCTACCACAATTCTTAAAAAATATAATACTCTAGGAAAACAAGTTATAAAAAAATATGGGCCTATTATTTCTAAACATTTCCAAATTCCTTAAATTGTAATTGTCAGTAATAACTTTTACTACATGCCCAAAATGGGTTCTTGTTGCAATTTCTAGGAATTTGAATGGGGTATACATACCTTAGATGTTAGAGAGAGATAGATAGATAGAGATATTTACGTTAATAAGAGACAACAACAGGGCAGGTAGAGAAGCTGTTATTATTCTCAGCAAGTCAGTTCAGTACGCTCTGCTCCTTTGTTTACTGCGCACCGTTCCTAATTCAACTTACGTGGCTCTCGTACATACTATCGACTTTTGGCTTGGCTTTTTGGACTGGAATCAACCTGCAAACTTAACTGACCTGGCATTATTTGGACTGGAAGTGATCTGCAAACTGAACGGTGCTGGCATTATCTTGGACTACAATTGTGTGTTTTGTGATTTAGAGTTCTGGCGCATTTTGGACTGTTTGGCGTTTAACATGCCGCAACCGTACACACCACAGGAATACGCTAATATGCATTTAATCTATGGAGAATGCCGATGTAATGCTAACGCTGCTAGCAGACTGTATCGTGAAAGATACCCAAATGCTCAAAGATATCCTGATTATCGAGTGTTTATTAATGTGCATCAAGCGTTTTCGGAGGGTCGTATGCCATCCAATAGGAGAAGCGCTGGAAGACCTAGATTGGAAGGTGATGAAGAAGTTCTCAATGAGATAGAAAATGATTCGACTACTTCGGTACGTGCCATAGAAGAAGCTACAGGAATCCCGAAAAGTTCAGCACATCGAATATTAAAACGTCACAAGCTTCACCCATATCACTACATGCGTGTGCAGACGTTATTACTGCGGGACTATCCGCTACGAGTCACATTTTGCCGTGTGATGCTGCAAAGGCACAATGAAGATCCCCAATTCATAGACAAAATTCTATGGTCGGATTAAACAACATGCAAGAGAGATGGGTATTTAAATCTTCACAACCTACATAGTTAGAGTAATGAAAATCCGCACTTGATGAGACAAGACAAATCCCAATATCAATTCAAGGTTAACCTATGGACCGGCATGTTAAATGGAAAAGTAATTGGGCCCTTTGAGTTACAAGGAAACTTAGATGGCATTAGTTATTTAAACTTTTTACATAATGACTTACAAGAATTGTTAGACGACGTGCCCTTAAGTGATCTTCAAAACATGTGGTTCCAAAATGATGTTTGCCCAGCACATTATGCCCGTCCTGTGCGAGAATATTTAAATCAAGAGTATCCAGGCCGTTGGATCTGGCGACTTGGTCCTATCTTATGGCCACCCCGTTCACCCGATTTGTACCCCCTGAACTTCTTCTATTGGGGTTGTCTTAAAGACAGGGTCTACTCAAAACCCATTGCGACATTGGACGAGCTTCGTCGAAATATCACTCAGGCTGCTGATTACATTAATAGCAGAAGATATGCAAGACAAATAAAACGATAATTTTTAAGGCGATGTCGTGCATGTAATAACATTAATGCTGGTGACAAACAGTTCGAACATTTGCTATAATGTTAATAACTTAATAAATTACACGTGAAACTGTTTGTACCATTTGTTTTGAAATATTAAACATTTTTCAATAACTAATACTTTTATTACACCCGACCGTCATTTGTTTTGAAATAATAGGCCCATATTATTTTATAACTTGTTTTCCTAGAGTATTATACCATATTGGAATGTTGGTTAGATGCGTCAATTTTTTAAAAAACTTGCCATACTAGTGTTCATACTTTTTTTTTACACCACGATAAGTTAAAGTTGGTTAAAAGTAAAAGCCTTCAAAAAATTTAGGGAATAAAATAAGTTTAAAGTTATATGATTATTAACGGGATATTTATTTATTTATTTATTTTATTTTATTTAAGTTCACAAAATCCACAGATCTTAAGCATAATTAAATTAACTTATTAATAAGTCTCACATCCAATTATGGATTTACTTTATATAAAAAGAAAAACGTAATAGAGAGCAGAAAATTTAAAAGTGTTACATTTACAAATATATACATCTGTTGAGCAAAAAGTGGGTATCCGACATGTGTACAGGCGACAATAACCACAGTGTGCGTGCACTATGTGTGCGTGCAGTATGTGTGTTTGTTGCATGTGTGTATGAGGGTCAACAAATAGTATACATATAATAATATGTGTATAATAATATTATAAATAATAATTAAGTTAATCTTTAATTGAGTGTTAATATAATACAGTTAATAAGAATAAACAAGGGAGCTCATTCCACAACCTTACCTCGGTATATTTACCGAGGTAAGGTTGTGGAATGAGCTCCCGATATTTCGGCGCTTATAAAGGCATATATTCGGCGCTCGATAACTTTAGAGAACAACCGTGATAGTTTAAAACAGTGTTTTAAAATAAGTTTCATTAATTTTCGTGATAAAACAAGAGTTATTCTGGATTTTTTAAGAATTGTGGTAGATAGCAGTGCTATTCAGGTTGCCTATAAAAAAAGAAACAAATATTTAAAAAAATGTGGTCATGGTAGTGAAAAATATCATAAACGGTCTCAATTTCTGAGGAATTTCATTTTTTTATTATAACTTAAAATATAATTGGTATATTTTTTTTTCTTTTTTTCCCCGATTAGTCCGGGGCAGGTCTATCCTCCGGTGTTGGCTTATCGTTGAATTTTGGGACACATTGTATGCATACACCAAAGACCTTACACTTACTAACTGGGGGGCGTTCCGTACCTCAGAGCGCGGTTGTTTAGTTGTTTTCTAACTCGCTCTGAGGTGCGGAACGGCCACGGTTGTTTTCTAACTTCAAATAGACTTTGACAAAT
The DNA here is from genome assembly GCA_917880725.1 of Selenia dentaria. Lineage (NCBI taxonomy): Eukaryota > Metazoa > Arthropoda > Insecta > Lepidoptera > Geometridae > Selenia > Selenia dentaria. Next base: position 27,698,803 of record OU862883.1, on the reverse strand, counting down.
TCGTGATTGACAGATCACTTGGTCCCTACCTAATTTTCTTTAAGACGAGAGAAGAAGAAGAAGTTTGTTGTAGTCTGATTGGTCAAAGTTATGTCAGATGCGGGTTGCAACCTTTTACCGATCGATTTTGATGGTAAAAAGGTGAAACGCTCCGAGGTTCGGAACTCTCGAGTTAGAACAACCGACCGAGTGCTTTAGTGAATAATATTAGGATTTAGAGCATACAGACATTATTCAGAGGAAATGTTAGCGTTAGCAGTAGACATGGTAGAAAATAACAGGGTGTCAAGCGGAAGGTTCGGGTTCCCTCGACGGACGATATTGAAGTTTAAAAAATTTCGTTGTAAAAGAAGTATACCTACATACTATAGAATTATTATTTTTTTATATTTAGAAATACGGGATTACACACGTCATATTTATCGGATTTGTCCGACTATAGGTTCACCACATTCGGTGGTATTTTTCAAGGAGTGTTCGGGACGCCCGGGACGACGGGGATATTCATCTATGCAAAGACTACAATGAATATTGGGGTCTATGCTTAGCACTGCGGGCGGCAGCTCATAGCACCCGTAATGTTAAAGATTGGTGCGGGGGGCGGAATGCGCCATGTTGCGTCGACACGACTCGGTGTGAAGCCTCTTCATCTTCGTCGCTGGTAAAGCGCGCGTTGGTATGTGAGGGGACGTCCCAGCAAAAATAGCTCATTACATCTGCACCAGACACATCCTTGGCATCAAACAAAGCTCCATGAAGGCAAGTCTTCCATGTATGTGGTAAGAACCATACTCCGTCTCGATTAAAGTTTGGCCGCTTACCAATCTCAATGGACTCTCGGATCTTGCGCGGTACGTAGAACTGTTCTCTCGCTAAGACCCGAGTTCTGTCGAAGCGGATGAAGCGGTTCGTGTCGGAGAGCAGAGAATGTTCTACTACGGCGGAACTATTAGTATCTATATTCTTCATGGAGCGTATATGTTCAAATAGAGCAGTTCTTCTCGTTTTCTGGGCGTAACATTTCCACAGTCGCCGAGAATCTTGTAAACACCGGGGACTCCCAATGGGTCTTGTCTCAGGGGCCGAAATATCGTCTTGATGCTGTACCTTCGGCGTAACAAGTTTCCAATCCTGTCCGTAACCCCCTTGATGTATGGAAGGTATGCTGCTGCCCTTTCCAGCGATGCTGGGCGTGTATTAAGCGACGCGCTTGCCATACGCCAGCTCTTCTCCATTTGTACCCATTGCTTTCCAGCACACCTGGTATGTGGTTAATCTCAGTGTCCAGGTATTCAGGTTTGCAAAACTTTAATGCTCTGTTTATGAGTGCCCGTGGTACTGAAGCTAGATGCGCTGGGTGGTGGTGTGAATCTGCTCGGAGGTACCTATTCGTGTGTGTTGACTTGCGATATACAGAGTATGATAGTCGGCTGACATGATCACGTCTCACCAACACATCAAGAAAAGGTAGAGCTCCTTGTCTTTCCCTTTCCACATAAAAGCAATTTTTGAATTTACAATTATTACTACTATAATAATTTAATTTTACATGATTTGCAACAATACTAAACACAAAACACAAATAGCTAAATAACATTTTCAACACACCTACTAGAAAAGGGACTCTTATTGAACGGTAATTCTAAACAAATCAAAATGCAGCGTATTTCAAACGTGTAATTTTTATTTTTCTTTCCCGCACGAGTACATAAAATTAAATGTAAGTTTTTAAAAATGAGCAAAAAGTTCTAACCTTAAAATTAAAAAACTATATGCAAATAATAAAACTATATTTGTCAAAATACCTACAATACAAAACAATTACATTTTAGCAAATAATTCATTTATATGATTTATGCACAAAAATCATATAAATGAACTATTTGCTATTTGCATCAGATTAAAAAGTTAAAAAAATATAGCATTTTAATAGCAAAATTATACGCAACATTTTTATTTTCGGAGGATTAATACGCGCGTCGTGAGAAAAAGTGCGAAGCGTGCTAACAGAATGAGTTTGATTATGTGCGAAACTCAGATGCGAAACCTCTTTGGTCTCATTTTATCTGCGCATTCGTTTTATTTTTATGTTTACAAACGCGGGAAAATAGAAAATGCATTTTCTGCTTTTGCTCTTGGATTTAATGCAGAACAGAAAGTTAAACTTAGATATTTACTATTCTGTACATAAATTCTACGCTATTTATGGCTATTTATTGTGAAAAATGTCAGCTTCTAGCAATGAAGATGAAAACAAACTCAACAATATGATACAATCTACGCCACCAGAAATATTATCTGAAGCTCAAATTGCAAGTGAAAGCTTTACAAGCAAGTAAGTGTGTTGAAAAACGTCGTATGAAACTCGTGTGCGTTGTTTATTACAATCTCTACTCCATTTAGGCCTTCGATCTTCGATCTCTTCTAAAACCCCTTTCGATTGTAATAAACAACTTTGCGTTCGCGCACTTGTTGCATAATGTACTATTTTATGGTGAAGCTTACCCATATTAGAGTTAACATTCTCAGCACGGCGACAGACAATACGCGGCCGTCGCCTGTGTTGTTGGAGGAATAATTAATTTTATAACCTACTACAATAATACCTACCTACTGACACTTGACAGTGCAAAGCACAATTCAGCGCGTGCAACATCTTACTATAGCTAATAAGTAATAATCAAAAGATCACAACATACCTACTTTTGTCTTTGTTTTTTAGCTTTCCTTCAAGTGCTCACTTCAATTTTTATACCGGTATCAATAGGTAATCTTAATAACGGTTACCGGTAATGCTTATATGCCCTCAACCGGTAACCATAATAACGGTTTCGGTGTTCAATATGCCCTTAACCGGTAGCCGTAATAAGAGTATCGGTTCATAACCACCGGTACCGAAATTCATAATATTTCATAACGGTTTTCAGGTTAAAAAGTGCGACCTGCACAGGAAGAGGCGTCACAACTTAACAAACATACAGACAGATGAAAGTCAATTTAGCAGAGACGATTCACTCGCTCGGTTAACTAATTCAGGGGCAAATATCTAGTGTCCAATAACTAAATAATTAATTATTCAAATCAGAAAGAATATGTAAAATAACTCTATTGCAGATATTCACCAGTACCTACATGTATCTCAGTACAGGTTCCTAGTCCTACGTAGGTGCTCATTATGATATAGGTAGGTAGGTATACTTGCCTAGATGTATTTTAACTCTACAGTAATTCTACCACAGATTACTGAATAAGAATTCTACGTTCATCCATATTCTACAGTCATTCATTCATACGACGTACCTACCTACCTACCTACTCCTTGCGTCGAGATTCAACAACGAATGAAAACAAACCTGCATAGGTAGGTAGGTACCTACCTACTATATATGTATCTACATATAACTATCTCGTAAGGAAACTGACGTACCTACCTAAGTGCATAATGCGTAAGTAAACTGAAGAAGGATAAGCATGTAGGTACTAGGTAGATAATGTTCTAAGATACTATGTTTACTACCTATGATGTAGGTACCCACATTGTATCGAGCTGCTTAAATTAGCATACATAAATAAAACGATTGCACGCGAAAACCCATCTACAATGCCCACCTTACCTTGGCTTGCGTTTTTAAACCGGTTGGCTGGCGCGGTCCGCGGTTGCAGTGCAGTGTGCACGCTACCGGTGCGTGATCAGCTGTTGAGGGAGGGAGGAAGGTAGACGGCAAACGGGGCGGGTAAACACGCGCCGAGCATGCGCTCACCACGTGCTACGGACATTTATTGCGGTGCGCCTTGGAATATCGCATGGAATGTATGAGACATACCTACAATCAAATATTATTTATATTAACCTTTTTTCTCTCTTTACAAAGACATAATGTTGTGAGTAAAATGAGGCTAGTAAAAATACGCCTCGTTTGTCTACTCACAACGCCTACAACGAAATTACGCCTTTACTCGCGGCGCGAACTGCTGGAAGCAACACGTAATGAATTATCATTTAATTTAAATTTATTAAGTATGTAATAATAATTGTTATTAATTTGTATTTATTTTGAATTATCATGGCAGCACTGACTCTCGCACTACATGTTTAGAAAACCGGCATCACTTCTCTGTTCACAACATTGTTTCTTGACTTTTTTATTTTGTCTGAGCATAAAGTATAAAAATAAACTAACTATATCTTAAACTACCTACCTATATCTTTCTGTAGATCTATAAATCGAAATTTAGATTTTGATCTTGCTTTTGTACCTACTTAGATTCTAGATTGGTGTGCACTGTGCATAGGAGGCGACTGAATTTATTTGTTGATTTTAGAATAAAGCTTTCAAACTATAGTAACTACATATTACCAGTAAATTTATCATTTACCATAACACTGAATATTTACACTTATTTAGTACTATGCTACCAACTCACCTAATCTACGGCACAATCTTAGGCATTGCAACCTAACCTACAGTCACAGTGCAAAAAACTTGTGGAAAGAAGCTGCGACACTATTCCCAGGCCAGGGTGCAGGTATAGGTTACAAAATGGTGTGTGGGTTAATCGGTTAAAGGAAATGTTTCCAAGCTATTGTATTAAAATAAAATACTGGAGATAGTTTAAAAAAAATACCTGAATCCTTATCTACCCTAATAATAAGGAGGAAAGATTTTATACATAGTTTGTTTGTAACGGATGATCGCAAAAACTACAGAACCGGTTCAAAAAGTTTTTTCACCAGTAGAAATCTATACGTATAGTTGATTCATCACTATTATCATCCATCACCGCGCGGGTGAAACCTCAAACCACGGAGTGCAGCCAATATAATGTTATTCTTGTATTTCCTCTCCATCCTAAGGTTGCCTGGAAGAGATCACTATTAGTGATATGGCCGCCCATTGTAACACTTTATTTTAAGCTTTCTTTTACTTCTATGTTATTTTTGTATATTAAGTGGTGTAACAATAAAGAATTATCTATCTATCTATCTATCTATCAATATATAATATAATTTAATTTATTTATAAGTAGGTACATACTAAAAACGAGCACACGAATAATAGCCCATTCACATTACAAGCCACAGAGTACTAAAATCAGAATGCAATGCCATTATTAATTACTATTTTCTCAGTAATACAAGCTAAAATTACAAAATTTTATCAATGAAATATATAAGCTCAACAAAAGCTTTCATAATTTTTCTACAAACAAGAACCATCACATGTTAAATTCAATATAATTATCACATTCGGATGCTTTTAAACTTGCAAATTGAATGTTTTTGCGTAGTCTGTGGCACAGTTTTCTTTGAGTGGAGTCCGAGGCCTGAGGGGCGGGGGGACAGTAGTATTTGTTGATTCGATCGTTCTGGCACGGCACGGCACCCCATGCAGCACTAGCAGTTCCAGTGCGGACTGGGCAGTAGAAGCGAATCTGGCTCGTCTGCCAATCTAATGGAACATCGCTTTCTCGCGTCTCCAGCTGTGTTATACAAGTCAAACATTCGCCATAAACGCGACAATTGTCGTAAGCAACAGATCTTACTCTTGCTATTATGTTGTTTAAACGGATCATTGAAGGAAAGTCCATATTGAACAAAACCGACTCCATGAGCAAGTCACCGGAGAAATGTTCTAGAAGGCGGTCGGGATGCGACGGGTGCTGTAACGAACATAATATCACGTAAGTCTTGGACACAAAGGACGTCGCTTTTGGTGATGGGCTGATAGCTTAGGTTGTTATTTTAAAATAGGAACACCATAAGTACCTGCACAAATGTATTATACCATCTAATAATGGCCTAATACATATGTTCTAACGAATTAATGCTATGAGCGATGAAGCTAGCTTTTATAGGACTAACACTAGCACTCAGAGCTATACAGAACTGTACCTATGACTTTGTAATACTGAAACTGAGGGTCAGTGACATCATTGTTTACCAATTCTTGCCCACCGTCCACCATCTAAAAACATCTGGGTGAACCTTGATATTTTTTTATTACAATGGCTCACCTCTCAGATAAAACATTGAACAACCTATTTAGTGAATCTTGGAACTCGCAGGACATTATTGTGACACTTCTGGGATCCGTATTTAGCTATTTTTCTGACATACACATACCTACCCTTCGAAATACCATAGTAAATGGTTATACTATATTTCATCGTCTTAATAGTTCTCATGTAATTGTATAAACATACAACGGCCAATTGCACCCTATAATCTTGGCGATCTTACTTTTTCCCTTTGTCAAAGAGTAGCATATCTATTCATAACACAAACTGGGGGGTCTGTGGTAAAATATAAATAATTTATTTGTCAGCTACCAATTCCAAGGAATTCACTGTTCTATAGGTTGCGCTGCTCAATACAATGCAACTCCTGGAAGTGTGACTGTAGTGGTGACTGGAACTTTTTTTTTTTTTTCTTTATACTAAATTACTGCTATATTACTATAAACTAAATAAATATAAAATAAAATAAAATATTATGAAAAAAAATATGTACTTGCTACTACAATGCACTACTAATATACATTTAAATACATATGTAGGTATATCTACTAGCTTACCTACTTACTTATTACTTACAACTATATATAAAATGCTGTTTTCTGTTAGTTATGTATGTTTAAAAAAACTTGTTTCAAGTATATAATAATTAGCACTATGAAATGGCCACGGTTTACATATACCAATACAGATCAGTTCTTATCTCTTATCAAGTATTTTAAAATTGTAAAACAGACACAACATAACTTTAACTTCTACATATTATCAGTTATTTGGTGATAATAATAAAAATTTTAATAATACTTTCTATTATTGTATGTAATGTATGGATGAGGTACTTCCTTGTAACTAGCAACTGATGTAGTCAATCAAATAAGAGATAAGAGGAATAGGGCATAATATTATAATACTTTTTTAAATATTTATAATCTTAAAATATCGATATAGGTATATATCGGTCCTATTTTGTATAAAAAAATGTTTCACCCTTTTTAGTTAGGTACCTTGTTACTTACAGTATACACAGTCAATGATGATTTCATCATGACAATGATGATGAATTGGATGAAATTTTTATGGGACCACCACGGAAGTATCTATCAAACAAAAATTATTCATCAAAATCGGTTCGTAAACGACGAAGTTATCCACTAACACACCTAAATATAATATTTATGGTTGGATTTGATACCTCCTCCTTTTTGAAGTCGGTTAAAAAATAAGTGTGATAAAAAAATTAATACATAAAAAAATAGTTTAATTTTATTATGTAATTTAATATGAAGAATATAATATAGGTATTTATAGTAATAGTGTGTAATCAAATCTAAAATTAGATATTTTTTAAGATTTGATTCTGCATTAAATAAATATAATAATAATTAAATAATCTGCTATTCTATGTAATCCTGCCTATGCTTCCTCATCACAAGATATACATAAATTAAGGAATACATTAAAATAGGACTTCATAAACATGCATTTAATTCTGTTAATTTATGTAGGTACCTAGGTACTCTACCAAAAATTAAATAATTGACTTTACTCTATCTATCCTACTAATATTATAAACATGAAAGTTTGGATGGATGGATGGATGCATGGATGTTTGTTGCTCTTTCACGCTCAAATGGCTACGCCAATTTTTATGAAAGTTGGTATGGAGGTAGATGAGGCTTTGGATTGACACATAGGATACTTTTCATCATCATCATCATCCAACACCACGCGTGTGAAACAGCGGATTGCAGCTAGTTTTATTATTTATTTTAATCGCGCTTTTACAAGAGGCAGGATATCAGTAAACTATGGAAACCTTAATGATGTGAAAAAAATATGGTTTATTATCTTTGCTATAGTAATTCATTATAATATATATTAGCTCAAAACAAAATCTCTATGAGAAAACTCAAAGAAAAGTAGGCTTAAATAAAATTTTTAGTTTAATTATAAGTTTTAATTAAATACATTCTGCATTTATGCACTGAAAACTTGAAACAAAATGCAATACAAATTTGGAATGTTACAATTATATATATATATATATATATTTATATATATAACCTATTTTATTTACTGTCTACTTAACAAAAGTGTCAAACATTTGTATTCCCCTGGTTTTCCCTGCCTCAATTCCATAAATGGCTGACCTGTGAAGCTTATTTTTTATACAATATCACTGAAGAGTTCAGTGAACTCCTGTTATGAAGCCTTCATTTAGCAAAGACCTGCTAATTGATACTTCATGAAATACCCTCATTATGTAGATGTTTTGTAAATAATTACTTATCTTGAGAAAGACATGATCTAGCTAATGATATAACATTTCTGTTAGCCGCGCGTATATTTATTTAATGTCATAGTGGGTAGTCATAAAAAAAACAAGCCTAATTGTACCTATAGTTGTAAAATAGTATTACGTGCATTTCTATTTAAGTACCTACCATGATACAAATTTGTTTCATGTAAATTTGTATCATGGTAGGTACTTAAATAGAAAAAATCGCTCAAGTGCGAGTTAAGCTCGCGCACCGACGGTTCCGTACATTTAAAAATCATCTAACATTATTGCTTATCCCTAGACACGGTTATTGCACCAACCGCATTAATAAGTTTGTAATAGTAGGTAAAATAGTTTTTTTTGTTAATAAAACTAGACATGACTTTCAGGTGTGTCCATTTACATGTTCTGTGAGATTTTGCTTCTTGCCTAATTTCATGATTGTAGGTCATCAGGAAGTATCGAATAGGGTTCAATTCCCTTGTGAAATCGCAATATATTCGACATAAACTGTCGTAGGTATCTATTAATCGCATTGCCTTACAAGTTTAATTTTTACATACCTGAAATCTCTTCCTGGTGTGTAAAAATGACCATAGACTTGAGTAGGTACTTAATATAAATTTCAACTTGATAACTCTACGCGTTCCTAAAAAAAAAGGTTATGTAAGCGTTCCTTTTTCCTTTTAAGGTATGGAACCCTAACAAGTACAGCCAAGGCTGGTATTCCAGACGCACAGTTATGAATCTTTACTTAAATCAAGTCAAATCTCCATCTCCGTAAATGTCACACATACAAAATTTACTGCTCAGAAAAAGGCACAGCGTGAATCTAGACTTAGCCACCCATGCCCTTAGCATGGTACCCAATCTCCTTCATGTCGTTCCCAGCTGGTCCACCACATAGGTCACTAGTGTCTTTTCAAACCCGGGTTCCTCTGTCCAGAAACGGACCGATTTGCTTACGACTCGTTACTTTTTGACAGTTATCAAATGTTAACTGAAATCTTGAAAAAAATGACGGCTTCATGTCAGTCTTTTCAACTCCTTAGCAGAAGTGTTAGTAACTATGTATATACATAGTTTACTCTATGTTAGTAAGCTCCTTGGAATATTTATTATTCTATGTTAGGAAGTTACTGACTGGAGCGGACACAAGTAACATAAACTCGCCATTTTCTACCGACTTCCAAAAAAGGAGGAAGTACTCAATTCGACTGTTTTTTTTATGTTTGTTACCAATTTGTTACCTCATAACTTTTGACTGGGTGAACCGATTCTCAAAATCGTTTTTTGTTTGAAAGCTGGTGCTTCCCGTGTGGTCCCATCTAAACTGCATCAAATTCGGTCCAGTATAGTTTCTGATAGACACTCCAATAACTGAATAGGATGGAAGTCGGTATTATTTTTTTTCAAATTGTACTGGTTTTTTGATTTCAATCAACATTTGATTGCAACCACAGAATTCGCCCTAATGATTGCAACCGAGATACATACTCGTAATAGCCTAGCTGATCATCAGGCCTTATCTAATTTCACGTCTTTTCGTCAACCCTCAGCTTGCGTGAACTAGGATAACAATGGATATTCTAATTAGAAATACGGGATTACTCACGTAATATTTATCGGATAGGTCCGACTATAGTTTCGACCACATTCGGTGGTCATTTTCAAGAATGTTCGGGACGCCTGCGTCGTACACGTCTCGCTTAGCAAGTTTGCTACACTCCTTGAAAAAGACCACCGAATGTGATCGAAACTATAGTCGGACCTATCCGATAAATATTACATGAGTAATCCCGTACCTATTTCTAATTAAAAATGAGTGAAAACTACGTTAGTTTTTATAACAAAATATGGATTTTCTATTGTGTATGGTTCCGCGACAGGTGACATATTATAAGTAGACGATATTAGCTGAATGCCGAGGAAGAGCTTGTTAACTCAAGATTTACCTACTTTAAAAAAGAAAGTATTCAAATTAAGGTTAGTTTAATATGTACTTACTTTACTATGGTTTTAAGGCCATTAGCAAAAATGTTTTCCTTCCCATGTTTCTACCCAATGTCGATAATGACCCAAAGTACCACTTCCATGTCATTATGCCGAAAAATCGTAGATACATGCGCGTTTGCGATGTTTGATGTAGATAATTATTGGACTTCAATTGTTTATATGGTGAATAATAAAATTGATTATACTTACAAACAGTACAGTCATACCGCACTACAATTGAATCATGCATACCAATTTAAATTATGATTCCCAAGCAAGTATATCTATTCTAAGGTTGCTAATGAATCTGCATAAACAAAAGGTCCAATACTTTTATGGTTTGTTTTTTACGTCCGCGCCCTTCACATACTTCTTTGTAGATGATGTTTACTTTGTTTATTATTTACTTTGTTCTGTTTGATCTGACACACCAATATGGAAATAACAAAACAGCACGTTTAAGGCAAAGGGCAATTTCAGTTCATTGTCCTATTATTATCAGTTTAACGCTAACTATCGTTTAAGTATGCACTGCTCCGTCATCTATTATGGTACAGCTAATTATCAGTGTCAAGGGGGCTCGTCTACAAGTCAACCGGACATACTCGTATATGCAGCGAGAACTTGTGACGAAACTTGTTTATCGCACACAATTCCAGAGGCCGCACTATCATAAGGTCTCAAATGATACCCTCCACGTCGTAGGTCCTCATAAAACTGTTTGTTCTCGCTTTTATTAGCCAGTTCTACTTTAAACTCCAATGATAGAACAGTGATGGGAGTCAAGATCTCTTGGCGGTTCGTCGTCTCTTTCATACAAATTGAGTAATTATTCAAATTAGGTTCGTGATCGTAATGCTTGTTGTGTTTTGTTGCAGTATTGTCGAGGAAATGACGAAGATGATATTACTCGGTGTGGTACTATGGGCGGGAGTAACATTCGGCAGCCATGTGGCGCCATACCCCTTGAATTTGGTCCTAACATCAGGTTTGATACTTTCTGTTTGTTTAACATATGTATGTATGCAGTTTATAGCAGTTCTCGCTTCATTGATTAACGCTTTCTCTAATTACAGATATAATTCATCCACCGCCCATGTACGATTTCCCGTTTCCCAGCGCGGAGAATTTAAAAAGGTTACCACCAGTGACAGTGGCACTTACTAATAAGTCGGTGGATATTAGTAAGTTGGAAGTGGCAATGCTGAATCGGTTAGAAACGAACTTGGAAGCTGCTGGAATCACACCCAAATCAGGTTCAGCGGCTCAGGGTCTAGCCGTTCATGGATACGCTTCCAAAGACGCGATGCATTATGAAAAATCGTCATTCACGATCACGCGTGCTTCGCAGAATCTTGTCTACACTAGATGCCGACGGTAAGTCATTCCCAAATAACTGATGAGTTTGACGTCGGTGATGGTTGGAGAATGGTGAATGGTGAAAGTAACGGTTAGTTGTTTGTTTGCGTAGATACGGTTTGCCTAATGATGAGTGTGCGAGTTTCATCAGTACTTTGAACTTGCGCGAAAGTGAATTTGGAGGGGAATGCGCTGCTTTGGAGCGGTTTACCTGTCGCACCACCAAGATGTCTTCTAAATACAGAACTTTCGATGGCTCTTGCAATAACCCGGTCAGATCTTCCTGGGGCCAAGCTCTTACTGGTTACAAGAGGTTATTGCATCCCAGATATGCCGATGGTATCGACGAGGTTTGTGTTCAGTTTACCTTTCTTTACCTCTCTCTTGCAGATACTTCTCTATCTTTCATCATAGTTTTGCGTGAATAATTTTCCCTTATTCCTTCCTCAATGGGGCAATATTCTTGTAGTGAAGTAATAAATCAATAGTTCGTGTTTAAAACAGCTTTGTTCGCCTCCCATTGTGCTCTATTGCTTTCGACATTCCTAATCAAAACAATAAACACTATTCTATTCCTATTTCCTCAGCATTTTGTTATTGGAAATAACTTGAATACGGTGCTTCTCCCAGTCTTATCCACTGAATAAATCAATATATTATAGATTCTATTGTTTGTTCCACTGCGATCCACTAAGGAACCTTTTAGAAATTATTTTCTGAATTTGTCTAATTTTGTCTTCGAAGGAGTTCATACATACCTTATTTTTATAGCCGCGTCGTGCTCTGAGCTTTAACCAGCTACCATCAGCGCGTTTGATCAGCACCAAGCTGACCAGCAACCTGGATCAGCCTGACCACACAAGGACTATGGCTCTGGCTATTTGGGGCCAGTTTGTCTACCACGATTTGGTGCATACTCCCGTGAGGAAGACCAGTAAGTTATTGGAATGTTCTTCTTGTTGGATTGTGCAATATCAGTTTAGTAGTAGTCTTAGATACGTATATGTACCACAGTGTTAAGGCACCTAGTCGACATAAAACAGTCGTATGCATGTCGCTGTGTGATTGGCTGAGTAGTATTTGAGACCTCGCCTCGATAGTATAGTTGGCTCAGTAGTGCTAGCTCTACCTTTGAAGTGAAGGGTCCTAGATTCGATCGCAGATTAGGCCCAATATTTGTGATGAGTAAAAAAGTTTGTTCACTTAGAAGTTTGTCATGTGTTACTGTGTGCTTCCATGCCTCCCGCATACAGGAAATCCCAGTTCAGTGTGTGAGCGTGTAAAAAATATTATTATTATTATTGAATAAATTAATATACAAAACAAGTTACTTCTGCGAAAGGCACGATAATACATATTATTGTAATAAAGCAGTTAAGATAATAAAATTGTTTACATTGAACTTTGTTAAATGACAATAGCAACCGAGTCAATAATCTTTATGAAGTTAAATGTCTTTATTATTTAATAATCATTACATAATAATTAATAACGTGTAATGCATGTTCGGTCGTGTGTGGAGTCTGTTGGTATACGACTGAAACCTGCAAAGATTACCTTTGAATTTGTTGATTTAATGTTGCAAAGATATTCATTATGAAAATGATAATATGGGGCAACATCCACACAGTCTTTATTATTTCATTATTCATTACATAATAATTAATAACTTGTAAATGCGAATGCATGTTCGGTCGGTTGTGGATTCCGTTGGTATACAACTGAAACCTGCAAAGATTACCTTTGAATTTGTTGATTTATTGTTGCAAAGATATTCATTATAAAAATGATAATATGGGGCAACATCCACACGAGGTCTTCAGGTCCCAAAAAGCCAAACTAATAAAGTTACTGTTGTTCACTTGATTGAGTCAAGGAATGAACAACTACTATTAATGATTTTAGAATAAAAAAAATTAATGTTAGGTAGGTTAGGTATTGTGACAAATGTATAACTTTAATAAAAAACATCGGATAATTGTCAAAAAATCTCAAAATTCTAATATCTCAAATTCAATGAGTTTTGTTTAGCCATTTTTATTTGTGTAACAGACCTAGGGCTAGCCTTCTTCCAGTGTCGTGGCGTATTCTTTTTGTATATAAAATGAACCCCTTTTTCTCCTGGTCACGCTATAACTTGAGAACGTCTTTACCGATTTCATTCATCTTTTTTTTAAATGTTTTCTAATACTTCGTAGAAGGTTATTACATTTAAAAAAAAAAAAAAGATGGGAGGTTATGCCGAAGCCGAAGGCCGAGCCTACTTCGCGAACGAAGTCGCGGGCAGTCTCTAGTAAAAAAAAATGCTTTGTATGATATTATAGTTCCCAGCATAAGTAAGCTAATTGGTATGTTTTCCCCAACAGTCCACACCGGGCAATCTATACGCTGCTGTGACAATTCGGGACAATTCCTTAGCCCTCGCTACGTCCACCCGAGCTGTATGCCGATCTCGATCCCTCACGACGACGTATTCTTTAAGGACCAGTACATCACTTGCATGGAGTACACCAGATCTGTCACCAGTTATAGAGGAGACTGCACCTTTGGAGCTGCAGAACAAGTGAGTTGCTTTTTGTTTTTTGATGAAACTTCTCTGAGTTCTTTTGTTTTTGTGTCTTTTATTTGGACTAGGCCGCTTGTTTCACAGATATGTAATTACAATAGATAACACAAATACGTGTACTTGCCGTGTCCGAACCCCGACCAAGAGTCAAGGTTGGCCGTCGCTACTTACAGTATACGCGAGTTTGTTGTTGTAGCCGGACGGCCGCACAAACTAAATTGCGTTATAATTAACCATAATAGCCCAAAAACTTTGAGCCCCCAAAGGCAAAGACATATTTCCTATCACAAGCAAGTTATATTATAATTATATTATGCGTAAATTTCTTGTAAGTTCAATTCATTAAAAAGTCGGCACCCTTGGTTTCAATTCAATATACAAATCGTGATACTTTTTATCTATTGTACGTATATGTAAATAGTTTGCATCAAGTGAGATTTTCATATAGTCACTGTCCTGTCTAATGTCAGGTTCCAGTAGTGCGGTGGATGCATTACTAAAACTTTTAGGGTGATTGATCATTAGAACGCAATAATAACTATGTACTGCTTCATAATTAAGGTACACGTTCTGTACGGTTTATAATTAACTATTATTACCAGGGACTTAGCTACCGCTAAATAAGGGTAGGTATCTATAAATTTCGGTATGACGTTATACCATAATTTTACGATACCTTATCATTTCTGGTATGTATTGTAAATTTTAAGTAGGAATTTGTATACCGGTATACAATTTCGGTACCGAAATAAGGACTTGGTCGCGGCTCGTTTCTTTCGTAACCACCGCTAGGCGAGCCGTCCATTTCATTTCATTCCATTCGTCTGTTCGGGCCTCTAAAATATTATTACAAGTCTACTGGAGAAAATAAAAATCTTAGGAAAAATAAATAAATTAAAGTAAAAGTAAAGGCAAAAAGGCAAAAGTCTTTTTAAAAGGCCTTTTTTCCTGTTTTTTTAAAAGGCCCTTTTCCCACCTCTTGTCTTTTGTTGCAAAGAAGTGTGGCAGGAGTTAGCATGCACTGTGAAAATTATTACAAGGTTTCGGGCGTAGGTTACGAGACTAATCTACAGTTTCTGGAACGTTTGTCAATGTTTGACAGCTAACAGACAGAATAAAGACCGCTGATTGGTCACATATTGCGTCATAGAATACCATCGACCAATTTAGTATTTAATTTGTCAACTAATCAAGGCTTTGACAGACGTTCTATAAACTGGGGGGTATGATTATGATCAACTAGTATTCGCTCGCGACTTCGAAAATACTTCGAAAATGTCCCGTTAAATCGCTATAAAAATGTAGTGTATGTGTTTATTCCGGGTTCAAACCATCTCCACTCCGATCCCTTCAGTTGTTTTTGCATGATGGAGAAACAAACATCTAAACTTTCACAGCGAAGCGAAGTTGTCTCTGCTTTAACTGGAAAATGGACTCTCATCTGTCTATATGTTTGTTAGGTTGTTTGTTGGTCTTCCTGTAGGTCGCATTTTTCAACCAATCTTTACAAAACTTTGTATGCACCTTAATATGTTTTTTTGGTTGTCGCCAATTTTTGGGTGGTCGCGTACTTTTCCTAAAAAAGGGAGAAGTTAAGTTTTTCTGCGGCGCTATTTATCGACCGATTTTGATAAAATTTACATAAGGTTGAGCATAATTGGTACTGTCTGCAGATATGACTGCAAAAAATCCCGCTGATATACTGATAGACTATACTACTCGCGAGATCTGTTCGCAGAACTACTGGTAATATGAAGATACAGACTTCTACGAATGTAAAAAGATACTTAATTGTTTTTACGTCATTGACTGCGTTGTATTGTATGTAATGCTACGAAGAAATCTATTATTTCTTCGTAGATGTAATGTCTATAAAATATGTCATCGTGGTTCCAAAAGAGTAGCACGTTTTCGATGCGTGGTTTTATAACAATGCGCGTTTGTTATGAAATCTGAAATGTTTTGTCATGTTTGAAATCCGTTCTGCCTGTATTCTTTGGCGTCGCTAACATCATCCAAGCAATAAGGCAAGTGTTGCTACAATGAGAAACTTCGAATTGGGCTGAATATTGGGTTTCTTGGTGAGTGTGTAACTTCTCACAATACAAGCACGTGACATATCCGAGTGTAGTTTTTAAATTTTATGCTTGGGTAGCACAGGGTTAACAAAAGTCTAAAGACGAAACACAAGGGCCGTTTTCCCATACATACGTAGCCCTCTGTTTCCTCCCTGGATAATACCAGTAGAGCAATAATTTTCGTTCTAAAAATGTATGGCCTCTATTTGCATAAATCAAGTATTAAAAGAGATATTACGAACCTTCAAAAACCTAAAAAAATGGCAAGATTTTCCGCTGTGTTCAAACCTTTTTCAATAAAGACCTTCGCGGTTATTGCCCGGGGTGCCGGTCCGACTCATTCGCCCGTGGGGCCATATTATGTTTCTTAAAGGTTAAATTAAATAGACTACATATTACATATTATATTGTTTAGTAATTCTTATTAATAACGTAGCATCTGAATCACTGTATGTACGTTCTCACATAACCACTGCAGTATTATGCACATTCAAATTTACCCAATATAAGTTGATGAGTACGAGGTAGGTTTGTTTTGTATTTCTATAGAGTTTTTTATGCAATGAAGTAACGAGACGGACGGGTTGGTCGTTGTTGCCAATGACAGTTGCAATGCTATCCAGAGCTTAGCACTGTAGTTATAAGTAGCACTGTACTGTGCTCGTCACCCTTAGACAATGGTTTTGAGTTTCTTTCGTCCAGTAATTTCACGCACTACCTAATAAAGTCTAATTGGGATCATTGTTTCTCAAAGAAATTTCTCGTTAAGCATTATTAACTATTAGCTGGTGCCCGCGACTTCGTCTGCACAGGATTAGTATTTCGAGTAGCTTATTATCTTCTCCAAGGCCATAACTATCTTTATACCAAAATGTTATATATAAATATTTACATGGTCAAACGCAATTGCTTCAATAGTATTATATGAGTAAATTTAAATACTTAGTATAAAAATTATCACATTAATAATAAAAAAACAGGACTTATGTACATACAAATATAAAATTAATCACCATGGAAAATAACTGTCATCACCCTTGACGGTCACCGAGCACGTCTAGTGTATCGGGCTGTCCAATTGACTTGGCTTTTGACTAAGCTATCTTAAACTGACACAAACTTTGACAGAACTGTCATCATAACGATCTTGAAGTAGGCGGAGATCTTATTATTTTGTCTATGCTGTGTCCAAGCATATTACGCTTTTTCACCCGCGTGTTGATGGATGATGATGATGAAAGTATCCTATGTGTTAATCCAGCACCTTATCTACCTCCATACCAAATTTCAACAAAATTGCTCCCGCCGTTTGAGCGTGAAAGAGTAACAAAGACATCACACATCCATCATCTATACTCACAAACTTTCGCGTTTATAATATTAGTAGAATTAGTAGGATAGTAGGATGTCTCTATAGAGTAAGATAAGTCATATCGTTCTACTAGTAGCTCTGTGAACAGTACACCTCGCGAGCACAGTTTTATTAGCGGCAATTTTTCGCCGTTTGAGCTAGCTATCTGCAGGTCTAGGAAGTTCAGGAAATTATACAAATATTTATTTCTACAATACGTTGACATCTGCTATAATTACATATGGCGTGAGTACCAAATTATTCTTGCGGAACATTACCTTAAATCAGCCTTTCCGAAAGTGGGCGATACCGCCCCCTTGTGGGCGCTGCAGGCCTAAAGGGGGCAATATGAGCCCCAGAAAAAAAATGGGGGTGTTGCGTTCTTGAGTTAATTGGAACCTGATATCAACGATTCATCTTTTGCATTAGTTTTTATATTAGATCTGATTATGTCTGTTTGTTTTTGAATTAAATACACTCTGTCTGAATACTATAAAGTTGCGTTTCAATAATCATTCTCACTGACAGGTGCAGCTCAGAGTAAATGTCACGTTTGGAATTAATGTTTAACTCTCCGCTAATATAGCTTAAAGTAATTAATTTAATTTAAAGTTATAGTGGTTTTTAGGTAGGTGAAAAAGTAAGGGGCACTAAAAAATATCTATTCTCAAAGTGGGCAGTAGACACAATAAGTTTGGGAACCCCTGCCCTAAATGATCCAGTTTTTAAACTTCACAACTTCACCTATTACCTCGGCTTTGCTCGCTCGGTCTATCTGTAACTATACAGAGTTTCTGCGATAGCTAAGTATGTAAGTATTCTGAATTCTCCATTGACAATGTTTAATATTATGTCCCACGATAAGTACACAGTTATGTGACATTGACATAAGTAAATACCGCAGTTATTTATTCAAGTGGCTACAATTCAAAGTTGTCAACATTAAAATCAACCAAAATGAAACTAAACGGTAATACAGTGCTAGTAATACACCTGAGTCGGGATCCGTTTCGGTACCTGAAAGTTGAATTCTCATAATGTTGAGTTTGCAAAAGGTTGAATTTGCATCATGTTGAATCCTATAATGTTAAGTTCGCAAAAAGTTGAATTTCTTAAATGTTGAGTTTGCAAGCAGTTGAATTTGCATCATGTTGAACCCTATAATGTTAAGTCTGTAAACAGTTGAATTTGCAGAATGTTCCTATCCTTATATCATGTATCCTTAAATGTTTTTTTACATCGTCTCGCAATGTACGTATTATTCTATTATATATACTGTAATAATAAATATATATTATAAAAATGGCATAAAATGAACATTCAAATTTCTGCCCCGGAACGATAACACCATATTTTACAGAACTTTAGTGATCTATGCGATTCCAAAAAAGTCAACATTATGGGAATTAAATTTTTTAACAATTCAACAATAATTCTGTATTTTGCGAAACAAAACATTCTGGGAATAATACATTTTGGTACCTAAGTATATCAACATTATGAGTTTTATTTATTCAACTTACTGTTCCGAAATGTCAGGATCGTAACTTAACCTGCACCAGTAAACTTGTGTACTGTTTACTACTTTACATATTTTTGTACATTACATAATAAAAAAACTAAAATAAAACACTCTTTCAAAACAGCGTAAGTGGTAGAGTGTGTACACACTGTTATTGTTAAATGTAATAATAAAAGATTTTTGCCCAAAAAGTTTGGCATTTCTTACCTCGCGTGTAAGTTAATGCTCTGCCGGCCTACGTTTTTCCTTGCACCTATGACCATGTATGTTTCAAGCGTTGCGTGAAAATGCATCTCTCAGCACAGGTCATCATACGCATGGCCATTAACGCATCTTACAGCTGCATTATTGGTCATCGGTTTTTGATTCCATCTCCGCTTTCAATCAGGCGAAAGAGAGCCACTTTAATGAAAAATATATTTACAAAAATACCAATGAGAATAATTATACCTTGTAGGGAAGTCACTCATTCTTAATAATCACTGTGAACTTGATATAAATCGTGACCTCGTTCGAGCGAATGATCAATACAACCTACGCATTATTGAAACTTGTTTACATAATTTTAAATAATTTATGACATTATTACGTGCTATTAGTGTTTGGTATATGAACAGTTAACTACTGCTTTCGATTCGCGGTTGAAATCATTTGATAATTTTGCGAACAACATAAATTATGTTGAGCCGCTCATGGTTAAACACACCACATAAACAAGATGCCACTGATTGCATATGCATATTTTACATTTCACTTCATAACTTGGTCAGGGATGTTTATTGAAATATAAATAACTAGCGATTGCCCGCGTTCTCGTTCGCATAGTAGGATCGGCCTTCAGCCTCGCCATAACATCCCATCTTTTCTTGAAACCTTCAGAACTTTCTGACAATAATTAACAGAACAAAAGGAGAATTAGCGAAATTGTTCCATTCGATTATGCGTGATGCGATGACCAAGAGAAAGAGAGATCCATTTTTATGTATATAGATAAGTACATAAGCAATTGTGCATCTTATACACTGACCTCTATAAATAGACGGGCCTTATTCGCTATGAAATGTTAAATAATAAAACATGTATTTTATTATAACAATCGAAAGAGTAGTGATAAGGATTAGTTTTACCTAAATAACATAGCATCCATATTATAAGCGCAAAAGTTTGTATGTATGGAGTTGGTTACTCTTTCAAGCAAAAACTACTGAATGGATTTTATTAAAATTCGGTATGTACGAGTTCGAGATGAGGCGCTGGAGTAACATAGGATACTTTTATATCATCATCATCCATCACCACACGGGTAAAAAAGCGTAATATTCTTGGGCACAGCATAGACTAAATAACAAGATCTCGGCGTGCGTTAAGATCGTAATGATTCCAATGATGTCCAAGTTTGTGTCAGTTTCTGATAGCTTAGTCAAACGCACGCTATCATTTTGATAGCTCAATGCACTAGACGTGCTCGGCGACCGTCAAGGGTGATGAAATGTAACACAAAAACCGTCAAGGGTGATGAAATGTAATGACAATTTTGTGTTGATGACAATGTTGATTAAATTTATATTTGTATGTATACGTAGGTACTGTATTATTTATTAGTGTTTACTGATTGATTTACTAAGTACTTACATTGACTCATATAACCATGTAAATATTTTTTGACATTTTGGTATAAAGATAGATATGACTTTGGAGAAGATAATATGCTACTCGAATTACTAATCCTGCGCAGATGTCGTCGCGGGCACCAGCTAGTATATGTGTGGAGATACAATGTAAAGGTTCTAAGAATAAAAGCAAAAACAAAATAACGAGGTCTGGAGTTCTGGATTTATTCCAGTCTATGCTATTTTTAAACCTGCCTTCCAGAAAAAGACTGTTGCATGCGAAACCAGTTTCGTATTTATTACAAGCGTTGTGAATGTACGCAATAGCTTTTGTAGACGGGTTTTATATTATACTAGCTGGCCCGTCCAAGGCTTCGCTTGATATACGTGATAATAGATTTTCTTCCGATTTCCAAAAAAGGAGGAGGTACTCAATTCGACTGTACAATTTTTTTTTTGTTTGTTACCTCATTACTTTCGACTGGGTGAACCGATTCTCAAAATTCTTTTTTTGTTTGAAAGCTGGTGCTTCCCGTGTGGTGCCATTTAACCAAATTTATTTTTTATTAATTTCATCTTCATCATTGAGATACACTCCAATAACTGAATAGATTATGGAAGACGGTATTAAATTTTTCAAATTGTACTTGTTGCTGGAAAATTTCAGCTGTTTATTAAAATGTTTCAATTCAAATTGATTGTGTAGGCGCCTTCATTTTTATTGGGGTCAATTGATTCCAAGGCTAAGTCATGTGAAATTGAATGAGTTTTTTATAATCATTCGGTAGGTACAGTCACTTTCGAAAGTGCAGCAAGTAGCACGCTAAAGTTCATATTCTTGTATGACTTTGGAAACCTACGTCTGTTTTTTGCTTACCAAATATTCTTATGACTGATCGAATGATCTTATGTTGTTAAACGTCTAAAACGATTTGAGTGAAATTTAGAATGGGAATAGCTTATTCTGTTGAATATGTATGACAAAATAAATCCGTCCTTTTCAACCGACTTCCAAAAAGGAGGAGCTACTCAATTCGACTGTTTTTTTCTACCGACTTCCAAAAAAAAGGAGGATGAACTCAATTCGACTGTATTTTTATTTTTTTTTATGTTTGTTACCTCATAACTTTCGATAGGGTGAACCGATTCTCAAAATTATTTTTGTTTGAAAGCTGGTCTTCCTGCGTGGTCCCATTTAAATTTCATCAAATTCGGTCCAGTAGTTTTGAGTTACGCTCCAATAACCGATTTTTACCAAAGTAATAGAAGTCGGTATACATTTTATCAAATTGTAGTTGTTCCTATAGTATGAAGGGTGCAGTTTAATTAGACACAACTTTGAGTTCAGCATTAGAAGGCGCACACACACTTCTGCTAAATAAACGATACAAATAAATTAATCTTTATACATAACTTTATAGTAAATTACGCGTCATTAGTCACCCGACTAATATTATAATGAGGAAAGTTTGTTGTGTTTGTATGTTTGTTATTTTTTTACGCTCAAACGGCCGCACCAGTGTTGATGAAATTTGCTATGGAGGTAGATGAGGTGCTGAATTAACAAATAGGATACTTTTCATCATCATCATTCATTACCACGGGGGTGTAACCGGAGTACAGCTAGTATAATATATTATATTATTACTAATTCTGCATTTAATTTTAACTAATTGTCTCTAGACTAACTCGTAAAAAGTACCGTGCGTGCCGAAGATGAGGGTCTCGAAATATATAAATAGGTTCTTGAAAGTTATTTAATGCGCGAAAAGGTTGTATATGAGACAATATTATTAAATCTATTTATTCATGGAATAGCTCTGGGTCTGGTCCTACAAATGCGAATAAACAGCACAGCGGTGGGCTATAAAGTAGCATTAGTGATATACAGAGATAAAGCTTTTTTTCCAGTAAGTAGTATCTTTGTAAACAAACACGTTTTAATATGTGGGAGCGTGAATTCATTTCGTGTAAAATAATGTGGTGCTAACGAATTGTCAGATAGGCACATTATTCTAAATTTGACCTGCTTTAATATTCGGCCAAAATAAAACTAAAGGTAATTTAAGTCGAAGGCTTTAACCCGTCCGCATCAGGACAAAAAATAACAATAGATTTATGAATGAAACTTGCCTCTAATGGGTCTTGCTGATTCGGACAGATTAAATGAGGTGAAATGACTATACATGTGGGTTACAATAACTATTCATTTTAGTATGTTTTCTGAGATGAAAGGTTAACATATACCTACCACAGTTTAACTACAGCCTTCAAGCTATCGTTGTGCCAGTTTTAATTAAAAATAATAAGAAGTTTTGTCATAAAAAGAACAAAGGAAAACAATCTCACTTTGGCATATAATTAAATGTTTTATGCCAGAGTGTATCAGTGTGCGTTGTGCTATCAGTGAACGCTTTTGTTAACAACATCCATTCATCATTCGGTTCTAGATAAGATCTCCTTTTAGTTCATATGTCATAGTGTCAAACGTTATATACAAAGACTATTTGATTACATACAATAATTGTTATAAAAAGAGCACTTAGTTCTTATAAATGGTTCACTGAACGTCATAGGTCCATGACACGAGTCTATTAAGGCGCTGCAAGAGCAAACTTTTAGGTATTTGAGGGAGCGAAGCACTGGCAGTGACAGGAACAAGCATGCGTCTCTAAACACGATAACTTTTTCGTAGTTTTAATTTGTTTAAAAATAAAAGAAGCCGCAATTGTAAAAAATATTGATAGTTCTTGAACTTAATAAATTAGCTTTTTTCTGATTACAAAAATGTAGTAGTTGTCGCTCAAAATACTGAGAAATGCGAGAGATTCAAACTCAAAATATGAAAGATCCGTCGTTTTATTTGCGATTTTTTTCGTCACGATTCCAGATAGATTTTATGCAATATTATTACTTAAGTCTTTTTAACTCTTAATTATGCACTGTATTTTTTCAAGTTTATTTGTTGTGTGTAGTTATTATCGATAACTAGTATGTCTAAACTGTGCGACGATGAAGCTATAAAAATATAGGTTCATGGTTTTACGAATTTTTGTCTTTGGACCGCGCCTTAAATAAAACTAGGTGGGCACTCTATTATTAGCTTACATCTATTATTACCCGTATTACAAACGAAAGCATCTAGGTGCGTTATTCGAGATTGTTCACTAACAAAGAGGGTTACTGTAAGTAGTGTGAAATTATGAAGTAAGCAACTTACTCATGTTGTGCTTATTTTTGGGGAAGATATTGCCTACTGCAACACATTGTATACTAAAGCAGTGGACAGGGCTTCAAATATTCACTTTTTGTGACTTATTTTTAGATGAGATATAAATATAAAATATCTATAAATTACGTAGGTATATCTTCAAATTTTTTTAATGACTACTAAGTTATTAGTATTTGCATGTCACATCTCGGTTACCTACTCCTTTTTTAATGTTATTAATACTGCATGCGGTGTTTCTTTTAAATAGGTAATACATTTAGCGAATAATATATACTTACATGTATCCTAGTATAAAATCTGATGTAATTATCCTTGAGAAGCCTAATAAATAAATATATAAAACATTTTATATTTTTATATTTAGGTATATCTGTATTGTAAAGAACAGATTGACAAAGTCGTAACGCTCTCGCTCTAAGAAAATTGGGACGCGACTCAAAATAAACTACCTTCTGATAAAGTGGCATATAGTTGGAGAGGATTACTGTCGTTTTATAACGTTACAAAATAGTAGGTAGATTTTAGGAGACTAGAATTTTTTTTACTAAAACATACTTAGTAAATTTTCTTAAAATCTACAAGGAACGAGAATAAAAAATATTATGTTTTGTTTACAAGCAGAGAACTGTGGGCCTAGCACGAATGTCTGAGTAAGTATGATGTAACGTGTCGTTCACGAGAATACAAACTGTCATTTATCTAGGGCAACTGTGACACAGATAACTCATATTTTGTACAACGAAGTGTAACGCGTTGACGCTTACGATACGAATGCATTTTCGCAAATTGTTTGTGGCCTTTGTGTTCTCTTTCATCATCATCATCTCAGCCGTAGGACGTGCACTGCTGAGCATAGGCCTCCCCCATGATTTTTCAAAAGGACCGGTTGGAAGCGGCCTGCATCCATCGTCGTCCTGCGACCTTCATGAGGTCGTCTGTCCACCGTGTCGGTGGACGAGCTACGCTGCGCTTGCCGGTCCGTGGTTTCCACTCCAGAACCTTTCGGCTCCATCGGCCATCTGTTCTGCGTGCTACGTGCCCTGCCCACTGCCACTTCAACTGGCTAATCTTCTAGACTATGTCGGTGACTTTCGTTCTTCTACGGATCTCCTCATTTCTGATTCGATCACGTAGAGAAACCCCGAGCATATCCCTCTCCATAGCTCGTTGTGCGGCTTTGAGCTTAACTATGAGGCCCATAGTAAGAGACCACGTTTCAGTGCCATAAGTCATCACTGGTAACACACATTGGTCGAAGACTCTTGTCTTGAGGCACTGAGGTATTTTTGACGAGAAGACATCGCGAAGTTTCCGGAACGCTGCCCAGCCGAGTTGGATCCGACGATTGACCTCTTTCTCAAAGTTGGACCTGCCTTTTTTTTTTGTCCCGGGGAAATCCTTTATGGATACCACCTACCACGGGGAGGTAGGTGGTTATGTGGGAGTCCGTATACCCACCAAAACCCCGGGGTGTTCCGTCACTGCCGCTTTTGGCGGGAACGCGGGACAGATTTTGCACACAACGATATGTCCGTTGCCGGACCCTTCTCTTCGCGGCACGCCAGAACACATGGCGCGCCGCAACTGCCTCGTAGACCAAACCCGCTAACAATGGGTGCCAGATTTCCCCGTGTCTGGACGCCCGTGATCTCCCTGCAGTGGGTCGGATACGTAGCCCCACCTCCTCCACCTGCTACGTCAGCCACAGGGGATAACCTCCCCGCGACCCCACCTCCTCGAGTCTGCGCCTAGCGCCCGGACCCCACCTCCTTGAGCCTGCATCAAAGTGCCCGGGCCCCCCTCCTCGAGCCTGCGCCAAAGCGCCCGGGCCCCGCCACTCCTATGTGGACTTGGCGGCCAAAGCCCATAGGAGCGGCCCCGCCTGAGCCGGCCAGCGCACCCCAACGCCGGCGCGGCCCCTGGGTTCCTCTTGGCTTCACCGTGGTGATCCAAGCCACGGCTACTGAGCCCCCCTCGCCACGTCAATGCGGGAACCCTGCGGGGGGAAGTTGGACCTGCCTAGTTTGACTGTCTGTCCCAGGTAGATGTACTGGTCAACAAATTCGAGAACTGAATTCCCAACTGATATTGGGGTAGGTACAACATGGGCATTAGACATGTGTTTCCTTTATGCAAGTGGATTAATAATATTGGGTTACGTTATATAGTAGGTACTTGGCATAATAGTGCCGACTGTTATTCCAAGGTTGCCACTCTTTGCCTATTGATAGAACAACGACACGCTAGCATACATTTTATTGTGAGCCCACTTTGCGCTGAAGCAGGGCCTCCGTCAACATGCTGTTTCGATCCCTGATTGCCATCTTCAGGTTGTAGCTATATATGGTTTTTTCGCTCGGAGGGTACTACTTAACAGCAGTTAGGTCTCGTGCCTGTACCTTTTACTTATTTACCGTTAACTTTGATAACATTAAAAAAATCATATAAAGTCAAAAAGTAAGAGTCATCTCTTATCTTGAAGTGCCACTTGTTTTTCTACAATTGTCATATTGCAGCAAATGTTCAATCGTCTAAATCAGAGTTTCTCAAAGTGGTCGACGGCAGGGGGTTCGCGACAAAATTTACGTAATGGTGGCTTGACGACTGACAGGCCCGCTGCGACAAGAAACAAAAACATTAATATTAAAAAAGATATTTCTTTTGGCACTCTTTTTGTTACCTTTTATTGAATCAAAACCTTATTTTCTTCAAGATTCAATTTTAAGATTTTCTTTGGGGGAGGGGTGTTTTATTAGTTAGCTAAGGGGTTCGCTGTCACCTGGAAATTTTAACAGGGGTTCGTGGAGCCGAAAGTTTGAGAAACCCTGGTCTAAATTATAGAACAACAGCGTTCTTAATAAGGGAATTACGTTTAATCGAACTGTATTCCAAGGAAATGAGTAGGGCATCTACTTACACCGTCATACCGTACGTAAGACTTACGTTACGTACGAGTACCTAGTGTTACTCATGAAGGTTACCCATGAACTAATTATCCTATAAATTTATGAAACAACAACGTACTGCATGGTAATGCCTTGTTTTCCATATAGGAAAATGGAGCAATTAAGCAAGGATCAGCCGTTTACTGATACATTCTGCCATTTTTATAATTTATTAAAAGACGTAAACTATGAATGGATAGTTATAAATATTATCACCACCCACATTAATTGTCCACTCCTGCACATATTCAGTAGGCCAAGCACGAAAATTCCATAACTGGACAAATGTATCATATTAATATATACAATATTATTTTTACATTTAAATAAATCCTATTTTATGAAGTCCTGAGTTTTAGGCTGTGCGCGCACTGCATTGCGTTGCGTTTTTTCTACCGTGCGGTAGAATAAACGCAGTAAGAGGTCCGCGCACTGCGGTGAAACAAATGTGCGTTTTGTTATTCGAATAGGGGAGATCGAGGATGGTTGGCTATAGGGCACGTTTTGTTATTCCAATATAGCTGTGGGCCCGACACTACACGTCATCGTTATAGACTACCATAAAAGAGCTGTTATCTGTATATATTTATTATTACGTAAAAAAGGGACCCAAACGGTATTGGGTACATATCTTGACGGACTTAAGACCTATGAAGGGCTTATTTTTCGTAAGATATAACGATCTTATCCAAAAAAGATTTTCGGATATTACAGAATGCTCTTTTGATATTTTGTTATGAATCGTTGGTGCCAAAATTTACTACAAAGACACAAATTGGAGTATTGTTAAAATGAAATTATGAAAAAGTTTATTGAGGTTACCTAACAAAAGGTAAACATAGCCCCTCAAATCATCAAAGAAGACAATGAAGTCCGCAACACCACATGTCTAACTATTACAGTTATGCCACTATGACTATTTTTTATGTTAAAATAAGCAATAGTTACGCTCGTACAAACTAGGCCACATTATTCATTATCTTGGTATTAACCGTATCTACTCTAATAATAAAGAGGAAAGATATGATTGTTTGTTTGTTTGTAAGGGATAAACGAAAAAGCTACTGAACCGATAGAATACATTCTTTTTCCAGAAGAAGCTACATTATGCCTTAGTAACATACTATATTTGTTTCATCATCATTATCATCCTTCACCACGCGCGCGAAACCGCGGAGCGTTCCCAGTAATAAATAAACTAATAAATGAATATGATGATTATATGTATATGAAGGTAAAATATAATAAAGTAGTAAAGTAATATATATATATATATATATAATTAATCACATTAACGAGACAATTTGAATAGAGACGAAACGACCAAAACCAAAAATACGAAGTCACGGTAATATTTTCTATCCATTATTGTGACGACATATCGCGATACCTCCGTGCGTTTTTTTCAACGCAGTGCGTGGTTCTCCATAGATCTCTATACGATACAAAAATTAGTGCGGTAGACTCACCGCAACTTTGTAGCAATGACTTCACCGCGCGCGTTTATTTCACCGCAGTGCGCGCACTTATATGACACTCCGTACTTCACAGAATATGCGTTATAAAAACGCAACGCAGTGTACGCACGGCCTTATTGTCTCGCAGTAGGTATGAAAAGTAGAGTATGCACCTCGAGGATAAAGCCTATCTTTGGCCGCTTGAACCCCTCGCTTCAATCAGCCGTGCGATTCTCTAATGATTCGTCGATGCGCTCACCGATGTCAAATACTTTAAGATATCGCCCTTGTACACAAGGTTGTTTTTCCAACGTTTCTTGTCATCTCTTCATTTGTTTCACGGATGTTGTCAAAGATGCAACGATGTTTGCTCTTTAGAGAATCGCACGGCAGGACTCTACATTACTCCCGAGCGAACTATGTACTATTATACATTTGCTTTCACTTCTCATTCATGATTTTTACTTTTGATGATTGGGTCGATGTAAAGGTTTTTAATTTAATTACGTCTAAGTATGTGAAATACCTATTATGCCCAATGTCAAGTTGTAAGTCTATTTGGCTTCATTATAAAATGTACTCTACGGAATTTATTACTATAATACATTTAAAAATAACATTCAATTGTCATTACAGCTGTTGTTGTTTGTTACGCGTTATTGTTATTCTTATGTAATACATTGTATCTAATGTGTTAGACACGTTAACTATAATACCTAAAGATACGTACTTCCTTAATTATTATACAATACGTAATAGTTAATGCTGCTAATTATGTACTAATACTTACTTATATACCCACCTACTGAGTGTTTATGGTCTATTTCTAATTTTCTAATAAAGTTAATTTCAACGGTTATCCTACTAATATTATAAACGTGAATGTTTGTGACTATGGATGTATGGATGTGTGGATGTTTGTTACTCTTTCGCGCCCAAACGGCGCGGCCAATTTTGATGAAATTGGGTATGGGGTAGATAAGGCGCTGGATATTTATATATATAGGCATTTAGGCGTGAAAGCGAATTAAAAAAAACTCACTGAAGCATTTCTAATGTCATAGTTAGGACAAGCTGCGCCCCGCCGTTTCACTCGCGTGGTGATGGACGATGATGATGAAAGTATCTATGTTCAACTGTTTAGACGTGCAAGGGTAACAAACAAACAAACTCACTGTCGCATTTATAATATTGTAGTTAGGACAAATGCTGCGCCCCGAGAAATCACCCGCGTGGTCATGGATGATGTGATGATGATGATGATGATGATGCTGCTGCTGCTGATGATGAAAAGTATCCAATGTGTTTCACCGAGATATAATCTATCTCCTTACCAAATTTCATTGAGATCCGACACAGTGATATATATATATATATAAAGAAATATATTGTACTCAGTAATGAAGTAAGCACATACAAGTACCAATTCTGATGAATGAGTTCTTTTACTGTTTATCCTGTTTATCGCTAAACACATTCTAGAGTAATTCAAAATACTAATTAATTAGATGACTTATAGATAACCTTATACGCGTGTCGTTGGATATTGGACTGTAATTTATGCTAGTCAATGTTTATATTAGCCTAACACACTTACGGATTTCACATTTCGCTTATTAGACATAACATACTTTTATGTGTACTTATACGTGAGCTCGCTTAGGTATAGTGAATGGAATATTTTGAAGAAAGTGTAAACATACACTGATTATGGCTTATCGTTTCTTCCACTGAGTCACTTCACGTGCACCGATGCATATATTTTACCTCATTTTTACACGTGATTGGCACTTAGTGTTTGACCATGAGGGCAATTCTACTATAAAACAACATTCACCAATATATCCCGCTGCAACTGCAGTTCGACTCCGGTTGTCGTTCGATCATTACCCAAAAGCCATTCTACTATTTCAAAAGACAAATTGGAAAGTAACGCGATCTTAAAAGGTACTATTATCGATGGTACTATTCATTATATTATTATGTATCCATTAAACGTTACTATAACGAGTAGGAGTTAGCGTCGCGTTCATGATCTATCGAGTTAGCAGAATATAAAGTTTTGATCGATCACTGACGTCAACAGAAACGTAACTGCACTGTGTAATAAGAAAACGTATAAAAATTACCGTTCAGCTATGGTTCGATTGCAATTTAGTTAGTGGAAACGGCCCGTATTTAGAGAAGCTTTAAGGCGCGCTCGTACCCTGATTAAAGATAAAGCTGAATTTTTAAACACCTAGTGTAACGAAACAGACCGATAGTATATTATGAAAAAAATACTTATGTTAGAACAGGAATAGGAAAAGAGTAATAACCGAATAGAATTCATAAATATAACTCTCTTTCAGCAGAAAAAAATACTGAATAGGTCCACAAAAATAAACTTTCACGTCCAAACTCTCAGAATTTTCAGCGATAACACTATATTTTTTTAGGTAATACATAGCCAACGTATAGTACTAAAGTAATAACCAGCAGTTTTTTCAATTGTGTTAGTATATATCGAAAAATATAAAGAAAACGTACAAAATTAACGCATTTTAGCATTACATCGTCCAATCTAACAAGCAATTTTCAACCTTACGTAAAGCATCGTAAATTATTTTAACATTGGGGTTGGACCGCGTCTTAAAGATCTTTTTTTTTTCAATATTGCTAAAGTATAAAAGGAAACGCAAACCATGCTACAAGTTACAAATGCCGTTTTAAATATGTATATATATATATATTTTAAATATAATTTTTAAAAACAATTTTTCTCGCTGTTTGTATATATATACATATTTAAAACGGCATTTATAACTTGTAGCATGGTTTGCTTTTTCCTTTTATACTATATATATATATATATATAATTTAAATATAATATACAAACAGCGAGAAAAATTGTTACGCGCAGAAATACGAGCATTTTGCTAGAATCGGCTCGTATTTTTGGTGCCATCGATATAAGGGGCGTTTGAATGGAATACCTTTGATGTAAGTGTTTATCAGTTACCGCGGAATATTTCCATTGTGTACAGCTGTAGTGCCTATACACACATACTATAGTAAAGATGCATCAGTACGCCGGATGTTATCGATTCCGTACGTGGTATTCCATAAGGAGCGATAAGTATCCTGATAATAGTAAAAAAACATAATCTTTAAACATCTAGTGTAACGAAACATGTCGATTATATACTATAAAAAATACTTACGGTACAAAATTATAATAACTATAATAATATAATAATAATAATAAGCCCGTTTAGTGGGTGGCAAGTCACCACCTGCCTAAATATTTCAATATGAGACCGAAATTGGCAGGTGCCGTAGTCTCGTCCATAGTCTTATATCTCCCCAAGATCTCCCTTATGACTTATAAGTTCATAACAATAGCCTCGTCATTTTACCCATTTTTGTAATAGATAATCCATGTCACCGTAATCCCAAATACTGTTTTTATACACTCTTGTATGTTTTATACCAAAAAGGCCTCTAAGTGTTGGCTAAAGCCCTACTTATTTATGCCTTTTTAAAGGACCGGATAACAAATCCGTGAATAAAAATAATAATTTATTACCACAATTTTAAATAGTTTAGGTAATACAATGTTTTTCTAAATCCTACCTTAGGCGAACCTGTACTGTGGGAGGTAGTCTCTTACATATTGTAAATAGAACAATACAACGTATCACTAATAATTAATTGATAGATGTAACAATTTATATAATTTCAAAGTTAAGTATTAAATTAAATTAAAATAAAAAAGAACAGGAAAATAATAGTCCAAGTCAAAGTCAAAAATCATTTATTCAATTTAGGCATCAAAGACGCACTTATGAACGTCAACTTTTCATTATAATGTACTTTTAAAGACTCTACCGCCGCGTTCCAAAATATATAGAGCCCACCGAGAACCGAATAGTAACCGAATAGAATTCAAAAATATTGATATTACTCTGTTTCCGCAGAATCCTAAATATGCCTACAAAATTAAACTTTCACGTCCAAACTCAGATTTTTCAGCGATAACATTTTCTAAGGTAATACGATAGCTAACGTATAGTATTGAAAAAGTAACCAGCAGTTTTCTAAATTGCGTTAGTATATAATCGAAAAGTATAAAGAAAACGTACAAAATTAATGCATCATCGCATTACATCGTCGAATCTGATAAGTAATTTTTCAACCTTACGTAAAGCACCGTAAATTATTTAAAATTACTAATAGTTCAATGAAAACCAATATTTTAACTGATTTCTTATTCATTTTCCGACTACCCTTTCTACTGTATTAAACTAAACTATGCAAAAACAAAATAAAAGAGTACCTGCTATTGTTAAACCACACTTCTTCCGAACAACTACTGCGAATTCAAATCTAAATCACACACAGGACAATACAAACACATCTGACTAAACTCAACACTCGTACTAACTCCGTCTAGATATGCAATCGACAGAGACATTTGCTATAAACACCACTAAACTATTTGCACATTTAGGAAGAACTAGCTCTCACAAACACAGGGTATCCTACCTACCGTGAGAGCTAAAGTTCTACACAGTCTAGCCACGGTAATATTGTAAAGTCTAGCTTTGTAAGCTTATATATTTGTATTCCATAATCACAATATCACTAACTTGTTATACCTACCTACCTACAGCGCTGTGTGCTTTAGTGCTGTGTGTTATTATTGAAATTTATTTTATGTTGTGTTTTGTGTTAATTGTAAGTTACAAAGTTGTTTTTTGGTATCAATAATAAATGCTTATTTTTATTATTAAACTTGAAGAAAGTAGAAACAATACACTTACATATATCGCATACACAAATCTTATAAATGCGAAAGCTTGTGCGTGGTTAAGTGTGTATGTTTGTTATTTATACACGTCAAAAAGGCCCAACGGATTTATTTGAAATATACAATAGAAAAAGTGTACAAGGTAATATATTTTTTTATCCTGAAAAGGCAATCTCACATTCCAGGGCATGCGCGCCCTCTATTGACCTCACTTCTGAACTCGGCTGCACCATTACGGAATAATTAACAATTGTGATCTTGATGAACACCGTGTGCCGTGTGAATTTGCATCCATTCGGATAAGAATCAGATGATTAATTGCTGGCATATACTACAAAGTAAAATATTAATAATAGTCATTTATTTCAGGCAATACACATATATAAAATGAGCTTATATTAAAAAGAATTAGATATGGTACTCTTTTACTGTTACTGTTGAACGATATACTATGAGTATACGCTATCCGTCATAGAATAACGTCTAAGAAAGAACCTTAATCAAAATAGGTTCTTGTATGCGCGAAAGCTGGGACAAGATGACTTCACGTCAGTTCTAACATAACGAACGTACCTCTTTTTAATTTAGGCGCGGTCCAACCCTATTTTAAAACAATTTACGATACAAATACTTTACATAAGGTTGAGAATTGCTTGATGATGATACATAAGGTTGAGAATTGAGATGTACTGCGAAGATTCAATTGAATACGTGCTAATTGAATACTTTTTATATTTATTTCGTACATTAAAAATGAATAAATTTTAATGACAAAGGAGTCCATAGTCCACTAGTGAATTTCATTGGGAATTCTAATATGATACATTCATTGAAATATATTTGTTCATAATTGAATAAAAATTGTTTTACCCACGATCCACGTAAGTAAAATTGCAAAATTTTGGGGAATGTTGCCGTTTATTTTCTATCGAGCCAAGTTTGCTCAATCGTGTTTTGTCTCCCATACTTCATACGAACTTATATTCGATTCACACTAGTTTTTTTCCGACTTCGGTTATTAGGTTTAAGCGTCGAAAAACTAAGTTTTCGCGAAGTCAAATCATGAAATTTGGTCGTAATCAACTCATTTCGCCTTAATATAAGATGATTGATATAGATACTATAATATGGTATGTATAGGTAGTACCTGTGGGATAGTCTGGTGCGGATTGCCCCGCGGGCGCAGCTACCTTATAAAATTACTTACTATAATTATTATTACTGTTCAAATATAAGTGATCAACAGATGTGATAGCGGCAAAACTAACAGACTTTCTCCCATAAGTGGCTAAAAGTGAGTTAACAACTTGTAACAGCGATCAGCGACACCTAATCTCAATAGGTAGTACCTTTAGTTATTCTGTGCTTAAAAGTACCTATGCTATGTTATCCATTTATTACTTTACTGTATAAAGGATGTCGACCAACGATGTTATTTTGTAATAACCATGAGATCTCGATAATGCCCTCGACCTTCGAAGCAGGTTTATTTATATGTGCACTATAAATGACCTTATTCTAACTTCCTATTTGTTCCTACTTATATACGTACCTAAATTATGGTACGCGTACCATTATCCAGTTGATTGTACCATGTACCATAGGACTTTCATTGTGGTACGCAAATGTACCATTATTTACTCATCTATCATCGATACATGGATAGATAAGATGTATAGAGACAATAAATACGACAATTTTGAATACCTATTACAGGATTTTTGTTTTTACATCCTCCCCACATTCATAATCACAATTACAATAAAATTTATCATGATTAGTATTAAATTCAACCCAAAATACTACTTTTTTCTGTGTGAATGTTGATAGTAGGCTGTCAGGCACATTAAAATTATGTGACTGTAAAGTAGACTGCCAATCACTCACTTTTTCAAAGTTTATATGGTCTGCCATTAAGAGAATTAAGTATGAAGTGGCAAGTGGCATGGCAACACTCAAATCCTAGTACACGACACACAGTGTTTATTGTCCTAGCTAGACCAATATCGACAGATATTCTAATAATAATAGTCTAATAAAAACCGTACCATACCTATTTTTTTCTAAAGTACCATAATTTTGACAAGCCGCACCAAGCTCAAGCTGCAGACAGTCGCGTAGAGGCGAAACACGTATCGAATCGTTTTTGCTTGATTGAGTTGTTTTGTATGTTGCTAATTCTGTATACTTCATTATTTGCATTTTATGCGGGAGGGGAAACATACTGCATCCCTGTCATAAGCATTTATACAGCAAAAGTACCTATCACTAAATATTTCTTTTAATATCGTTTTAAAATGGATTTCTGCAAAATAACAACTGAATCAATGATATAAGGATAAGGAAGACCAGCATGAATAAGTGCGTAAGTGTAACGTAACGTGTCGTTCATGTGAAACAGTAGACTGTTATTTATCTAGGGCAATTGTGACACAGATAACCCATAGTTTGTACGCCGAAGCGCAACGCGTTGATGCTACCGATACGAATAATTTCGCAAATTTGTGCTTATAGCCTCTGAGTAGGTATTTGTTTATGTCAATCTCTAACTATAGTCACGGCAATGTCAATGTGATTTTCATTACCGTGCTATAGAAAATGTATTTAGCGAGAACATGTACCGAAAATGGACGCAACTGCATCAGATATGCCAGAATATTATATTTCAGATAAATATTTAAGTGCTTGCCTATAATATTTACACAGCCAAGTAGGCATTGACCGATGGATGTTCCAAAATAAAGGATTAAATGTACGTTCTTAAGTCCGTCAATGTCTACTAAAAATTCTTAGAAATGTCATATAATGAGATAAACTGCTTTAAAAAACCTTTTTTTATCGTCGTCATGAATTGACAGCACCTTAAATGTTGAGAACTTGCTTTTTAGTTGTGTCTTGTTGTTTTGAATAAACGATGATATTTTTAATTTCTCATAAATCATCAAAATCGTCTGCCGTATATGGTACATATTTCAGCATACATTGTTAAATGCAATTAGATAAATTCATATTTCTACGAAATAAATTACATGTATCTATTTAGTAGATACATGTAATTTATAGATACATGTAATTTATAGATACATGTAATTTATTAAATTTAGTAGATACATGTAATGTATATTACACTTATAAAATGAAGTTCCGAGACGATGCGGCGATGATGGAATGAGTCTAAC
Organism: Selenia dentaria; assembly: GCA_917880725.1. Lineage (NCBI taxonomy): Eukaryota > Metazoa > Arthropoda > Insecta > Lepidoptera > Geometridae > Selenia > Selenia dentaria. The sequence continues at coordinate 27,662,421 of OU862883.1, read as the reverse complement.
CATTGGTTTATTGTATTTTATTATCAAGCATTTAAGCATGTGCACACAATAATGGAACGTTATTTTTGTGCTAATTGCCCTAAAAAGTTTTAGTAATGCATCCAATGCTTTGCTGAAATGTGACTTAGACAGGGCAGTGATTTATTGACCGACTTATTTATGTGGCTGAAACGCAATAAGGAACTAAAACGGCTTGATTGAAATTTCATTTGATGCCACTTTTGAGAGGGGCGCGTAGAGATAGCGCGTACTTGTCCATTCTAAAAGAAATAACTTTTCGACCTCTTAATATTGTTCGATATCGTTGATATTTTTTCATGTAATCAACAGATTTAATAGGCTTTGATTTTTCAGTTTTTTTTTTCATACTGTAAAGTCACATGCATCTTAACTAGCCATTTTTTTTGCGTTGAAACTGAACCTTAATCAATCAATAGTTTTCTGAAATCAATAATTTTTCGGAAAATAATACGACGCGTTAGTCTAAAATACAACTCGAGCCATTCGATATCGACAAAAAATATTTCGTCACCATTTGGGTTTCGTATGAACATAATTCACTTAAGTTTTTTCGTACGAATTACCAAGTACCATTTACAAAAGAAAATAAATGGTTGTCTGTAAAGTCGGTTTACGGACGCTAGTTTTACGTGAAAACGTCATAAGATAAGGATCGTGCCTCTCTATCGCTTGTTTCGCGCTCTCGCTTGCACGCTCGGCTAAGGCGTAACGTAACAATGATTTATGCTATTTCGTGAGTGCAGCCAGCGTTCATCGATTTATAGGACATTATCACGTTAAAAATCATAAGTATTCGTATTTGGCGTTAAATCTGCGTTTGCATCGTCAGTCTGTAGCGTTCGTGGTATACCATAGATCTAAATCTTGTTCTAGATGAACCAAGCTACCCACTTCCTAGACGGATCTCACATCTACGGCTCGAACAGCCGTGACGCGGCAGCCCTACGGGAAGCCTCTGGTGGACTATTGAAGACCTCGACCTTCGAGGATGAAGAACACTTGCCACTCAGCGCCAGCCCTACTGAGAAGTGTCTTGGTGGATCTAGCTCTGACACGTGCTTTAATGCTGGTGAGTAGACATGCATAATTGAAAAATTGTCTAGAGTTTTGTAGGTACAACGTTATAGCGCAATGTATCGTATTTATTTTACAGTGAATAATAATAATAATAAACATATATTTATTTCCTCCTCACAAAAGGTTGGTAAAAACAATTTAAAATAATTAGCGAAGAGTGACAAAATAAAACCTAACTATGTGAGGGGGCTGGTGCCCGAAGTAGGTTTTAAAATCATCAAGATCTGAAGTCTTTATTGTCTAATTACTCGTATTTTTTAAATGATTATTATACCAAAAACTTCCAGGATTCTTCCAAAATATTTAGTAGTTTTTTTTCTCAATGCTTGTAAGTAATTTTTTTATTCGTTTTAGTCCTTGTCATTATGGTAGCGTAAAGTTAGTTTCTTGTACAATTTCTGAAATGCTCTGTACTTTGTGGATTGATATTAACGGTATGCATAGTTTCTTGTACAATTTCTGAAATGCTATGTACTTTGTGGATTGATATTAACGGTATGCATCCAAAATTGACACTTCCTTTTGACTTGTTTAATGCTTCGTAAATAGCTATAACTTCTATAGGATCCACCTTCTGTTAGAGTTGGTGGTCGACCGATAATCCGCATCGGAGTGATCACAATGCTCAGTTCGGCGACAGATTTTTCGCGTTGTGTGGCGTAGGCCTTATTCCACGCGGATGAACTCGCGGGCAGTAGACAGAATTTGGTAATTTTGACTGTTATGTTTTATGTTGATCTGTTCCTTCACAACTTCTAATTTTCTTTTATAGACGAATCTCGAAGGTATTTTTCACGTTCAGACCGCATGCACTATTTATATTTACTAAATATTTGCCATGTGGTAATATTATGATGATAAAGCCACGTTATCGTGATAAGCAGATTAAATATAATCATATACCATATTGTGTTTGATAAGATAAAGCAGAGGCAGTAAGGCGTTTAAGTGCTTTGCTAGAACCTACTAATATTTAGTTCCGTTATCACAATTTATCATGTAAATTTTCCTATGACGTCAAGTGAGAAACGTATTGTCCGAAAGTTCTCGTATGTGAGCGATTTTATATTACCTTAACTGACTTCCGAATAACGTGAAACATAATAATTTGGACAGTATATTTATTTCATATTAACGACTGCCCGCGACTTCATTCGTAATTAGGCTAGGCCTTCGGCCTCGCCATAACCTCTCATATTTCTTGATTTTTTTCCATAAGAACTTTATTCTGACAATGAACACACCAAAAAAAGAATTATTAGCAAAACTGTTTCATCCGTTCAGGCGTGATGCAATGATCAAGGGAAATAGTGATTCGTTTATAATAGTTATATATACTCGTATAGATGAAAACCCAAAGAAGACACTTGCTTTTGCAATAGCACGCGTTGATGTCTTTTGCAAGTGCAAAAATATGCATATAATATTTAGTAACAAATATATAAAATACAGTAATATTTATTTTATAAACTGATCTTTGTATTTTATAATTGTTGTGTTGTTTGTTGTGAAGCGCTCGCAGCGGCGATCTTAACCGATCAACAAGTTAAGCAACGCTTGCTGCGATCGTCAGTTGGATGGGTGTGTGCTAGTGGCATTATTCAACTGAGTGCTTCCGTGCGTAGTCGTCTTAGGACAACAGTCGTTAGGCTATGTTGATGGCGTGCTAGTCGTGCTATAGTTCCCTTCACATCATAACACAAAGTAATGCTTCCGCACTATTGCTTCGCGACATTTTAGCGGTGCGATGGTACCAACTAAGGCGGCTCCTTGCACAATATACCTTCCATCTAGTATGTCGCTATTTTCGATTTCTTACGGTCGTAATCACGACGTCGGAGGGTTTAATCTTTAACTCCGTCCCTTGACGGATTATCCCATATACGAGTAATAAGTTAGGTACCCTTACCATAACCTTTTTCTACTGTGTAGCAGTAATGTTAGCAAAACTGTGTTTTGGTATGAAGGCATGATTACCGGCGAAATTAAAGCAAATGGGACTTTTGTTTATTAATTTAGGAATCCGACAGCGTTTACAGATATTAGTTATTAGTAATAGTCTTAATATTATATTATATGTACTACATTGTAATGCCAATAACAGGTTACCCTTATTTTAAACAAGGGGTATGTGTCAGCTGTAGTACATAATATATGTATTTGTATATATAAACTTATATTTACTTTTATATAGTTATTTGCTTTTCATACAAAACACATATATACATATAACAAGATAATTATGCATGCTTGTGTATGTGTCAGGGTGTTGTGTATAAGTAGTAATCTTAAGAAAGTATCAAATCGCAAAAAGCAAAAATTTCTTGTATATAAATGAATAGATAATACTTTGTTTCGCAAAAAATGTTACTTTTTAAAACTTTAAATTTAAGATACACAAAGATGGTGTCAAGTTTTAACTTTACTATAATATTCTAAGTTTGTTTTTTCACCGTCACCTGTTTGTGCTTAGGTGACGTCCGAGCCAACATGCACCCGTGGCTGACCAGCCTCCACTCGGTGCTGGTCCGGGAGCACAACCGCATCGCCCGCGCACTCACAACCCTCAACCCCGGCTGGAACTCGGACAGGTTGTACCATGAAGCGAGGCGGATTGTGGTCGCTCAACTCCAACATATCACCTATAAACAGTGGATTACTGCGTTGACCGGTAAGGAATTAGATTCTTCTTCTACTTATTCGCTACATTCTTCACAGAGTGGTCGTCGCATCAGGAGTGGTGCCTTAAAATCCGTCGCTATTCCTCTCGCACAACTGCCTTCCTGGTACACGCATGCAGTGGACCATCTAGAGCAGCTTTTACCTGGTCCTTCCAAGGAATTAGATTACCTTTTTTAAGATGTTATAGATATAGTTTTTGCATTTGTTGTATACATTGTTATAAGTAAGGGAGCAAATCGGGGAATATGTTTATATAGAGAAGGTTCCGAATAAACCACTTCTTCCCTACTGCTCAACTATATTGTTCAACTGCATAATGTTGAGCAGTGGGTAATACCAACGGTTCTACTGGTAATTTCCCAACTACGAATAGTTGAGCAGTGGGTAATACCGGCTAATCAACCGCTCAACTAGATTGCTGAACTAGTTGAGCGGTAGGACATATTTAGTTTTACCAAAGTTAAAGTTCGTAAAAAATTTAAGTTAAGTTCTTTAACACTTTCATGGGCATTAATTGACGGCTCTGTTAACTTGTTCGTAGCGCCCATGACGTCGAACTCATTGAAGCGAGGGGTACAATTCCTGGCCGGGAAAAATAGATATTTGTATGAAAGCAAAAACATTTTTTCTCGGGTCTTGAATGTTGTGATGTGTGTATTCATGTCTCCCGGGACACAGGGAATCCTGGTGCGGGGTAAGAGTGTCGAAACGTTATTAAGTCGTTCGCTTCTACTATTGCTTTGCAACTGCATAAAAAAGTCTATTGAATAGTGCAAGAAACAGTTTTCTATCACGATATCGCCATATATATATTATATTCCAAATCCGCAAGTGCAAAATGTATGCAGAAGTACATATTTATATTTTTCACGTACAAGGTGACACAAGTGCGAAAAGTTTTATTTGCCGAAACTTAAGTTTGTAGGTAAAGTCAAATCGGTCACTCCTGTTTAAACATATAGCGTGATATTTCAAGTGTTTATTTTGCAAATATTTGACAAAACTAAAAACGTTTTAACAAAAATCTAATTATATACATATCCTAACTAATATTGTAAATGTGAAATTGTATGAAATCGGATCGCAATATAATTTGGTATGGAGATAGATTGTATCCCGAGAAGGACATAGAATAGAAGGACATAGGACTCATTACCATCATCCATTGCGGCTGAAACAGCGGGGCGCAGCTAATTATGTATATACATTTATAAATACATATGTATATTATTTTCTTTATCAGACATGTTCTGATAACAACTATTGCAATGCAATTAGTACGCAAATGCTGGAGAGATGTTTAAATAAACATAAACTCTATATACCTTCATTGCCAGCCCAGCCTGATGTAGGATCGAACTGGCGACCGCCTGTTCGTCCGTCTACCGTTACTTTTTTCAGCTAACATCGCTTCAAAGTATTATCTCATTATACGAATATGTTGTACAGAACATAGTAGCCTAAATCGAAACGTCTTATAGTTATATAACAGCAGGAGATAAATCAATGCTTATCGTAAATACTATAAAGGTGAAAATCCATTGTCCACAGGTAAGACGTTCGAAGAGCTCTTTGACGGATATGACACCGCATACAACTCCGATGTAGATCCGACCATCACCAATTCGTTTGCGACTGCTGCTTTTCACTTCATCAACACAATATTGGACCAGGTAAGAAGATATATTATTGAAAATATAAAAAAATATATTAGTAAAATGTTGTACGTTTAAAAAATATATAAGTAAAAAGCAATAAACACCACCTGGCGATAAATATTGCACATCGACTTGTGAAAAGAGATAATCGGCTAATTTCGACTACGTAGAACGTTATCTCTGTCTGTCATCTCTGCGATGTGCTATTTTTATTTATTGCCGGGTGCTGTAGCTCTAATTTTTACGTAAGCTTGTAAGTTTTCCATAAATATGTAAACAGTTTTTAGAATGCATTTATAGCACTGTTTTTATATTATAAGGCCGTGTGTTGTACGTGAATACGTTTCTGTGAAAAGTTATACTAATTGCAATCCTCGATAAGCAGCAAAACAAGTGCAATTTGAAAAATTTTATACCGAATTCCATTCTATTACTTTGGTAAAAATCAGTTACTCAAAAACTACTGGACCGAATTTGATGAAATTTAAATGAGACCACACGGGAAGCACCAGCTTTCAAACAAAAAACAAATTTTGAGAATCGGTTCACATTTTGGATGTATAGATTCGAAACGCCAAACTGTATCTCTCGAGTTTATCATTAGGTTTTTTGGAGTGCTCGCGAATGGTAGCAAATTCAAGGACGTTCGCGTATTCAAGTCAATAAAAGGATTTGTTTCTTTACTATTCAGGATATCGAGATGTATGACCAAAGCAACAACATGACGTCTACAGAAAGGCTTGCGGACCATTATTACAAACCTGCTCTGGTGATCAAGAAGGGTGGAATTGAGAAGATATTGAGAGGAATGATTAGCCAGAGGAGTCAAAATATGGACTTCAACTACGATAGTGACGTGAGTATTCTGTTTTTTTATGGTTCCGTACCTCAAAAAGATTAAGCTTATAGGATGACTTTGTTTTCGGTCTGTTTGTTAAGACTCTTACGGTTAATTACAGTTTTTTAACTATCCCACGGGAACTCTTTTATTTAACGGGATCAAAAGTATCCTATATGTTGACCAGGGATATAAGCTACCACCATACAAAATTTCATTTAAATCGGTCTAGTCATTTCCGAGATTAACCCAGACAAACAGAGAAACAAAAAAAATTAATATTTAATTAGTTCGATATCACTCCTTACATCCCCCTCGGTTTTTAGCATTATTTTTAATTGTACAGAAATTTGACCTTTACAGTTTTAGTGATGTAGTGATACTCGAGTCTACAATCTCTTAAAGCTGTGAAAAAATCATACTTTTAACTCAATGCGATCAAAAGATATGACCATGCATATTTTCGCATATTCTGCGATTTTACACGGGAACCAAAGCACATGTAAAGGGAATAACTGAAAACTTTAAATAATTACTATTTACAACGTTATTATTTGCGGTTGGTGCAATAACCATGTGTATCGAATCGGACGGCAAAGTTAAGTTTGTCAGAATAAAAATCAGCGATTTATTGAACATATATATATACTGTAAAGTTTCATTACAAAGTTTAAAATTACAAGAAATAATTATATATTGTTAACAATACCTACAAGTTTATAATGCATCTCGCACTTGGTCTGTTTTATTCGCCCAGCAGTTTTTGCGAAAACATGTTTTAAAAAAGGTTGATGTCTCATAAATATACATATTAAGATAACACATATTTTTAGCTGCCATAATTATATTTATTAAAGATAAAGTACGTAACTTTGAAGTGAAAACTTATTTAGGCGCGTTGAGTAACTCGCGTCATAGTCCTCGGCTTTTTGGGTGAACAAAAATCATGAACTCGAGTCTTCATCCCCGAACACTTTAGACGCGTTGAGTACTTTTTGGGTAAATAAAAACCATTTAACTTGCATTATCGTCACCGAACGCTTGAAGTTACTTAGTTTTTACTTCTATCAGCAGTCCCCGAAGACTGCCCCGCATGTTTTTTAAGAAAGCGTTATGGCGTTTATATACCGCCTTAAACCTGAAAAAAGTAATGCTACAGTAGAGACATAATACAGAGGTATCTCACAGGAGTCTAGCATAACAAGCCTTTTAAAACTGTTGACGCATTATCAAGTCTATAATATTCTTTTCTGTGAGTTGTTTTAAGTAAATATTTCAGATTTTCCTGTTAAACATTGCCAAGGGCGACTTGTTTGTATTCATGCATTTGTTATCAGTAGAGACATAATTATATAGTATACAATTAATGCTTTCCCTATATGGATGTAGAAGGTGATAACCTCGAAATATATTCAATTATTTTATTTAAACTTAAACTTTTAGTAGCAGTATAAACTATTTGTGAATGACTTCGTCCGGGGTAGTATGCCACCATACCTATTTCTAACGCGAAGCAGTAATGTTCGCATTACTGTGTTTTGATGGTATGGGTGCATCGAAATCACAGGCACATGAGATTTAACAACTTGCGGCCTTACTTTTAAACGCTGCTTAACTTTAAATGACGTTTTGTTTATACGTATGCCCGTTGTCTCAGGGTTACGCGATAGTGCAGTACGTCACTTGTGACGCAATGTTATAGGCAGAGTTTACCGCTTAATACCAGGTGGGCTTCGTGCCTGTACCATCTTTTGATAACATTAAAAAATATAGCTGCCCTCCGCTTATAAACTTTGGCAATGAGATATTGTTAAAAAAAATGCTATTTCTATTTAGACACTAAATCTATTAAACACGGTCGGACACCGACCGAAACTGGGTTTTCAGCCGAAACCGAACTTTTTGTCTTTGCTCTGTTTCGGCCAATAGCGAAACTTATTAAAAATTATTTAAAATAACGATTATTTACATACTGAAATTTACTGTTTTTTAACATTTATTTGCATGTGCTTTTTATTTTATTTAATACTATATATATATATATATATATATATATATATATATATATATATATATACACCGAACGAAACCGACAGAAAAATAAAGAAAGCACTCTAGTTTCGGCGGGACCGAACTTAACCATGAACAAGTTAATACATGTACCCACTTACTAAAAAACTTTCGCATTTATACCTATTATTAGTGTGATACTGATTTATCTGACATTAAAAACAAAAAAAAGCATATTCTAAAGTCCGACATTATATAGAAGACAAAGACGCTTGGAATACTCTACTTCTGGCAAGTTGTCACTGTGCCACCCATAAAAGGTAATAATAGTAGTATCTAAGTAGTAACATTGTAAAAATCTATACGAAAAGAATGGCCCCGAGTTTCTTGCCGCTTCTTCTCGGTAGACTCTATATATTTAGAACGCGGCGGTAGTCTTCAAAGTACATTGTAATGAATAATTGACGTTCATAAGTGCGTCTTTGATGCCTATATTGAATATATAATTTTGACGACTAACCTAGGTCGGATTTCACCATTGTAACTGATCGTGATCAATTGAACCTAAACACATTTACACACAGTTCGACATGAAATTGTAGCCAATGACATAAGAGCAGAATAACTCTTTGCGAAATAATGAGTTTGTGCGAGGAAGTACTGCCATCATAAAGGTTTCAAAAGTAAAGCAGTAATATTTGCAAGACTGTGTTTTGGTTTGATAGGCATGGCTAAGGCGATACGCTGGCGAAGTAGCAGGCGTACGAGACTCAACAATAATGTCTCAGCGTTACGGGCGTAGTGCAATTTTGACGGAATATATGCCCTTTGCCGTCAGTAGGCCGAGCACGAAATCTGTTTAGGTTTAAAGAGTATTTATTCCCAATAAGACATTGCAGTCACTTGAGAACAGTGCTCAAACATAAATAAATACTATATACATTCGTCATGCCGTCTTATACAGTTGACACTATAGTAGGCACCCATCCGATGCATTCATTTACATAAAAGTTTATGATCAGTGATGACGTGTTGAGTTAGTTGGGTCTTAAAATAAATGCATTAAATGAGTTAACAGTTTTAATTTTCAGTGGCAAATATATCTATTTGTATACATGCAAGTCGTCCGTGTACTGTACTATTCTGAGTTCTTGTCATAACAATACGTAGCCGAGCAACCTTCAAATGGCTTCTAAAATGTATACACACAAATTATACATCGAGTCATAAGGTTTATTTGTTTGTTCGGGATAACCTTGGAGTTAGCCGGCCGCTACATTATGTGTGCTGTATGAATGTCTAACCAATCGTTTTGTTGTATAATGTAATATACTGACATCCGATGTATTTGGGACATTGAGCACATGTGCAAGAATCATCATCATCATCATCTCAGCCGTAGAACGTCTACTGCTGAACATAGGCCTCCCAGATAATTTTCCAAAAGGACCGTTTGGAAGCGGCCTGCATCTAACCTACACCGACCTACGCTGCGCTTGCCGGTACGTGGTCTCCACTACAGAACCTTCCGGCCCCATTGGCCATTTGTTCGGCGTCCTATGTGCCCTGTCCACTGCCATTTTAACTGGCTAATCTTCTGTGTAATAATAATGTATATGAATATTATGTACTTCTCTAATGTCCGTTTTTACCCAAGTTTTATTTATTATTTAAATAGGTAGGTATATTAGCCTTAGCCAGCTAGGTGACAGCCACTGATTAGAGAGGATAGAGCCATTTTTACTGTGGTGACAGCAGTATAAACATATCACATTACTTCTCTTACGCATACATTAAATAATTAAAGTCAAATTCAAAATCATTTCTTCAATTTAGACATCAAAGACGCACTTATGAATGTCAATTATTCATTATAATGTACTTTAAAGACTCTACCGCGTTCCAAAATATATAGAGTCTAGCTAGAAGAAGCGGCAAGAAACTCGGGGCCATTCTTTTCATATAGATTTTTACAATGTTTCTACTTAGGTACTGCTATTATTACATTTTATGGGTGGCAAATGACAACTTGCCAGAAGTGGAGTATTCCAAGCATCTTTGTCTTCTATGTAATGTCGGACTTTATAATAGAGGTACTTTTGTTTTCTTAAAACTTGTTTACAATCTACTTGAATTTTCCCTCAGTGAGACCTGTTATGTGTTTAGGGATTTTATTGTAAAAACGCACATAATTTCCTAGGAACGAATTACTTACATAAATTGTATTTATTCCTTTTATCGCCACTATACTACGCCAGTACTTCACTATCTGATTGCCGCCTATCTAAGCGAAGTCTCCTTTATTTCAGCTCCGTGACCGCTGGCTGGGTGGATTGGACGTGTTAGCAGTAGACGTGCAAAGAGGCCGAGATCATGGCCTTCCCGGGTACACACAATTCCGCATGCTCTGTGGCCTGACTCCTGCTACCTCCTTTCAACAACTCACTGACGTTATTCCTGAGGAGGTATGTTTTATCTACCTCTTAGGGTCGTATTCCAAAAAGACGCTCTGTTGAGAATCTTGATTGAGCGGAAATTTGAACGTAAGGAAAGTTACTAAAATCTGGGTCCCAAGTCTCAAGTCTCTTAGCTACTAAACCGCGTTTTCGCAACTCAATTGCATAGAAAGTCTGCTTGTATCGCGGGCCAGTGGCCTGCGATGGATAGTTTTTGACATAATTGGTATGTTGCGATTGCGTTGCTAGAGAGATGTATTACATTGGTAGTATGAACAATAAACTTAGTTTACATGATATTTTGAAGGTTTTTAAAGAACAAAATGATTGTTTTTTTTTTTGCTAGAAAACCACTGTATTGATGTTTTGACCGATGCTTGATTGGTAGAAGTGTTCAATCTTATTTCAGCGGCAACATTCGAAAGCCGTACGACAGCGATGCGATTACTATATAACTGCGATTTTGAGCTAGATCTATAGCCTAGTCGAATTAGGGTTTGACCCAGAAAAAATATAAGTAGCAATTTTCCTTCGGAATTCGTTGGGGAAGGTCAGGTGGCAGTCTAAATTTTGTTTGCGTGGTAATCGATCTGTGCGTCATCCGCCATCTTGATTTTAAGGTTAAATTTTTGTTTATTGAATAACTCGTTTATCTATAATTTCACACGAAAAATAGTTTCATAAAAGTTGTTTAAAATTGATTTTCCTACAATTTTGAGGCATATATTTTTTTCATGAGATCGGTATTTTCCGATTTATACCCAAAAGAGACGAATAGAAGAAGAAGAGAATTTTTGTTTGATTTCAAACTCGTTTATTTTTAATTTTACACAAAAAAACGTTAAAAACAAAGTTGTTAAGAATTAAGGTTTCTACAATTTTGGTTCTAATAATTTTCAATTTATACCCGAAAAATGGTGTGGATAAAATCTTCTCATTGCATTATCACGTTTATTTTCAATTTTACATGGAAAATTGATAGCACCAAGTTGTTTGAAATTAAATTTCCTACGAGTCCCCAACGAATTCTAAATGAACATTGGTACATATATTTTTTCCGAGTTTCCTTTTTTTCGAGCTAATTTAACTGGGCTACTAACAGACTACCAAATATGACATAAATAGCAGTTCAATCGCGGAAGCATCGCAGTAGTGTGGCGATAGCTCAATAGTTAAGAGACTTGGGGCCCAGTTTTGTTAACCGTCCATATAATAATAATAATAAGTGGGCCATTTAGTGGGTGGCAAGTCACCACCTGCCTAAATATTTTAGGATGAGACTGAAATTGGCAGGTGCCGTAGTCTCGTCCATAGCCATCTATCTTCCTTACGTGTATTAGTTCATATCAATAGCCTTCCCATTTAACCCATTTTTGTAATAGATAATCCATGTCACCATCATCACAAATTTTGTTTTTGTTCACTTGTATATTTTGTACGAAACAGGTCTCTAAGTGTTGGCGACAGCCCCACTTATGCCTTCTTAAAGGACCGGATGAAATCCGTGATAAATAATTAAAGGAAGGGAATAATAATTATAATATTTGTCTTCACGAACTTTTTTAGATCATTACCAAGCTGTCCCAATTGTACGAGCAGCCGGGAGACATTGACCTAGTTGTGGGAGTGATGGCAGAGACGCCTCTTGTCGGATCCAAACTTGGACCCACTGCTACTTGTTTCTTGAGTAAGTCTATATACTATATTATACGCTAGTTGACCCGCCAGCGGCTTCGCTCGCTTGGTCTTGGTGTAGTGGCGAGGGAGTTATTCTTTAAATTTCAATAACTTTTTTATTTATGAACCGATTCATGAAACAAATACTAAATGTTGTGAAGCTTACTACAATATAAATTTCTGAGATTAGCGTGCACAAACGCACAGACAAACAGGCAAAAATTCCAACAATATATTTTTTTCATTCTATTTTCGTTTATAAAAGTCCCAATAATATTTTTTCGTTTGTTATAAAAACTAACGAGGTTTTCAATCATTATTAATTAAAAATACGGGATTACTCACGTAATATTTATCGGATAGTTCCGACTATAGTTTCGACCACATTCGGTGGCCTTTTTCAAGGAGTGTTCGGGACGCCCGCGTCGATGACGTCTCGCTTAGCACTCGAGCACCGAATGTGGTCGAAACTATAGTCGGACCTATCCGATAAATATTACGTGAGTAATCCCGTATTTTTAATTAATAAATATTTTTTCTCATATATCTTCCATGTACAGACAGCTCTCCGTTACATTTTCTATATATGTATATCTATATAGAAGACTAGCTGCGTGGTTACACCCGCGTGGTGATGGATGATGATGATGATGATGATGAAAATTATCATGTGTTACTATAGCACATAATCTACCTCCATACGAAATTTTATTCAAATTCGTCCAGCAAACATCTATACATTCATACATGCAAATTTTCGCGTTTTTAATATTAGTAGGATACACAGTTTCTTGAGTAAGTGTATTATATAAACAGTTATTTGAGTATTTGTAGTAAAGTTTTAGTAAAGTTTAGTAAAGTTTCCCATCACAAAAATCCAGGGTGGATTTTTGTGATGGGAAAAGGACAGTAAGGACAAGTTATTTCACACTTTTTATTGTTGATGTCGGTTCCATTTTTTGGTAACAGTTTTTTTCATCCTTTTTAGCGACCCTTGCTACTTACGGGGTACACCGTCAATGATGATATCGTCAAGATAGGCGAAACACTTTTCAGTTATTGAAGTGTATCTGAAAATGCTTGACAGAATTTAATGAAAATTATATGGGACCACCTCGGAAACATATTTCATCAAATACAAAAATGGATCTCATAATAAGTTCATAAACAACGAAGTTATCCGCGAAAAATATTAAAAACAAAAAATATGGTCGAATTGAATTTTTGGATTTTGGAGTCGGTAAAAAACTCACAAGGTAAAATCCGTCTTGTCCTTTCACAGAGGAGCAGTTATCGCGCACGCGTGCCGGCGACCGGTACTTCTACACACACGCCGACGAAGCGGGCAGTTTCAGCAAACGCCAGTTGGTGGAGATAAAACGCGCGTCTCTAGCGCGTCTGCTCTGCGACAATGGGAAAGTGTCGCAGGTACAACGTGATGTCTTCCAACCGCCTTCTGACAGGTAAAACGATATCTACCTATTCTAAACAAGCAATTCTTGTATGTACATTCACAACTACATTACCTACTGTCCAGTAAGTAAATTACATACTTACTTACTGGACAGTAAGTCATCCTCTTTAGATCTGCTTAGAAAAAAAACGTAGTACCAGACACAGATTAGAGTTTATCCATTATAACATGGTTATAGGAGGGAGGCTCAAAATTTATATCTGTCTCTCTTTTTGGTGTAACATTTTATGAGATAGATATATTTTTGGAGCCTTAAACGGGCATTTTCTGTGACACTTAACGCGACGCAGAAAAAGTATGCACGATGCGTTTTGTACTTAGTATTGTTGTATAAGTATAGTATGGAATTTTATGTTTGTATTTAATATTTTCAGTTTATAAATCATGTTGGATTAAAGCTTTCCATTCTAAAATTAACATGGAGATTGGAAAACAATAATTTACATTTTTTACTAAAACATTCATGTAATGTAAAAATAGAACAATGTTCAAAACTAAACGCAAACAATTTAGTAAAAAAAAACGACTGACGGGATTTCACATTCAATTGCGACAATTGTGTTTTAATTTACCGCGTGAACATAGATAATCCCAAAAAATTAGTTCAAGCGAATCTGATTCAGAAAAATAGATGGCACTCCTCCTGATTTAAAAGCTGAGGCCGAATTGGCAAAAACATTCTTTAATTTTTGAGAAAAGCATTATTTGGCCCCAACCAGTGAAAGCCATCCTGGCCTCGTATATAACCGGTTAACTCATACTTGACCAGGAAGCTTATTTACTGGATTCTGCAGTAATGTACTATTAACAGCCCTCGATGCCCAATATCTCAGTATTCATTGCGGGTTTTGTAAGTTCATTTTCCTAATACTGTTACCCACTTCTGTTAATGCCATCTAGTGAGCGGTGAGGTAATCAATAAACTGACAACCTCTTTTTGAACCATTCTTTGTTTTTTTATAGCAACCCTATCGTGCCTTGCGAACAGATCAAGAAGGTTAACTTGGAAGCATGGCAAGATCCCGCCCAGCAACCTGACATACTCACAAGAACTAACAAATGGATCAAGAACAAAGTCAACGTCAAATAAACTGTAAAGAGTACCGTCATTTCATGAAGTGACAATAAGGCGCAATGGTCAGCCATTTTGGAAAACTTCAGTACCGTCAACAACAAAAGTTGTGCGTTGGTATGACGAAATATTTTACTAAATTCAGATTATACTCAAATAGAAATGTTAGTAAAACATATATTTCAACATAACTATATTATGGAAAGGAGCACTATAAAGACTAGATATATTTTTTGTATGTTTATGTGGTTATTAAAGCGTTCGTACCGGAAACTGACCTAGTCGGGCTAAACTGTTTAACTAGGTTAAAGCCTGCTGTGGTCAATACTTGGATGGGTGGCCGTTAGTGGCATTTCTATATATGCTCTTCCGTGCTTCGAAGGGCACGTTCAGCTGTTGATCCTTAAGACCACAGATGCTAGGTTATGTCAGAGGCTTTGGGAGTCAATACTTCCAAACTAGGATTAGTCACCTACCATAAGCTATAATGTGTGCTTATTATTTGCCGTTTCTGGTGGAATTCGGGACAAGTGTGTTTAAAAAAAAAATTAATTGTTTAGTAAATTTTTCGGATTGTTTGTCTCTCTATCCCGATGTGTAATTCAAATTTTCGCAGTTTGTCTCTCTGTCCCGATGTGTAATTCAAATTTTCGCACTGTTTGTCTCTGTGCCTATGTGTAATTCAAATTTTCGCACTGTTTGTCTCTGTCCCGATGTGTAATTCAAATTTTCGCACTGTTTGTCTCTCTGTCCTGATGTGTAATTCAAATTTTCGGATCTTTGTCTCTCTGTTCCGATGTGTACTTCGATTTTATTTCTTAATTTGCAGACTTAGTTTCAAATTTTATTATAATTTTCGTCTCATTCCACCATGAAACTTATCATAGTCGAGTGATTCAGTATTTTGTTTGATTGTATGTAGCGCGTGTTAAAAATATATTAAGTTTATAATAAGGTTTCTCAATCAAAAATAAATAAAACTTTAACAACTAATCGACTAGTCCTGCCACTAGGATTTGCACGACATTAAGCAAACACATGCTTTTAATATATTTAAGTTCATTGTTGTCTGTATTTATCAGTTTCCAAAAATAAGACTGAAACAGAACGATGCATAGATTTAAATGGGTTTAAACCCATCGTTACGTATATCGCGATATACGTAAAGATTGAGTAAATCTAACTCAAAATTACTTCCCAATATTCCTCAGCTTAAGAGTATTCAGTTGCTTGAAGTTCCACGCAGCTATTCGCCTCTTCAAATAAGGCAGGATAAGTCTGAATATTCTGTGTCAATAATGCCTGGGGCCTTATTCGCTATGAACATTCAACAAGTAACGTGGCGAGTTACGACATTTTTAAGGAATGATCGCAATTTTGTATTGATTTCACGGTCATTCCTTGAATATATCACAGCGCGCCTCATTACTTGTTTGAGTGGCTTTAGCGAATAACAGCCTATTTATTGTTTAGTTTACTTAAAAGAAATCTTGCAATTGGGCCTTATACTTGAAGACTTAGATCTAAGTTAACTTTGTTATTTGAGTTTGGACAAAGTTAAGTGGCCGTGATAAATCAGAAGTTGCTTAGTGAAATATTCTCGAAATTGAGACGTGTGCTCTCTAGATCCATATGTTGAAAGATCTAGAAGTAAGTTCTTATCCATACTGACACGGTAGCGGTGGCGACGTGGTACACTACGACCAATTATGTGAATGCCGTATTGTATCGTATATATTGATTTCTCTTTTTATATGAGCTAAATAGACCGAGGCAAGCCTGTCACCGCTACCAATTATAAGTTTGGAATTGATATGTAAAACAAAATTATTGTTTTAATAACATCTAGCACTTTAATGTAAGTAGTAAGTACTTAAATGTTCAACCATGTATTAGGAAAGCTTTCTCTAGATAAGGGTTTATTAATTATTATTCTGTAAGATTGCGTTGAAACTCATCCCAAGGGTAAGTTTATTTTACATTAGAGGATGATTTTAAAGAACTTTCAGGATGATTCTAAGGGATTTTGAGGATAATTTTAAGGGGGTTTGAAGATGATTTTAAGGGAGCTTTAAAGTGAAAATTTGATTTAACAAAGCTATAATAACCTATTTGAGTCATGGGACTGGTTGGTAAAGATCGTATTGTGAGGGCCGAGTCACCCACGTCCGTAGGAGGGCACCCTTCAGCGAAACCCTACACGTGGTCCCCGGGTGGTGCCAATCGGGTGACATATGAGGTCGTGAGACTCTTCCGCAAGTCCCATATTTGGCCTGGAAGGTGTAATTACTTTGTTATATTTCATGGGCACTGTAGCATGTGAAATAACAGCGAATGGAATGAAACACTTTTGGAGTAACCAGCGCAGTGCTTCATATAACTTCAACTCGCTGATATCTATAGTTGAACTGCAACTCATGGACAGTTGTGAAGTTTCCCACCAGTTGCCTGTCTGGTCGGTTGTTCGTGTTAACAAAATATTTGCTTAAAATTTGTGTGTGATCTAGAGAAAACCCTAATATATGGATTTATGATTGTGTGCAAGGTTGTGCTATTGTATAGCTTGTTATCACACTGTAATACCTGCAAATACAAGCATTTGTTACTTAAAAAAATTGACAGAATTTACTCGTTCATTATGGTCACAAGACTAGCGAAAGTTATGTTTGTAATGTCTACAGTACATCTATCAATCTACAGTCATAAAAGTGAAGTGAAGAAGTGGTTGGTACACCCATACGACGGTTAAAATCAAATAGTTAAAACTCGATGCTCGGATGGTATGCCTTGGTAGTCTAGCATGTGGCTTGGATTATCGGAAGACGCAACGAATATTGAATTGAATAGTGAAAGTCTGTAGAAAATATTCATTTAGAATATTTTCTACCGACTTCCAAAAGAAGAAGGTGGTACTCAATTCGACTGTATTTTTTTATTTTATTTTTTATGTTTGTGACCTCATAACTTTTGACTGGGTTAACCGATTCTCAAAATTCTCCTTTTCTTGAAAACGGGTGCTTCCCGTGTGGTCTCATTTAAATTTCATCAAATTTGGTCCAGTAGGTTTGAGACATACACCAATAACTGAATAGAATGGAAGTCGGTATTTTTTTGGAAGTTTTTCAAATTGTACTTGTTCTTACTAAATTTGCACAGTTTGATTGGTTCACTTCAAATTTATTTAAGACTGTAGATTCTCTAAAATTTTGATTCAGAAATGGAGATGTTTGTCTGTGGTTACGATCTTTTAAGTGACCGACAGGAAGTTCGAAATATTTATCTATGGTATGACCGTAATAATCTGGTAAATTATGTCAAAAAGTGCATGGTGTAGGCAAAGACCTTACACTTACTATAAGGTCTTTGGGTGTAGGAAATATAGAAAAGGCTGATAGTCCCCGTAGTAAATAAGATTTATATGAACGAGATTGTATTTGCTCCCAGTATTTACTATCTGGTACTATCTGTCTCAATTATTCAAATAATGTTTCTAATTTTTGTAATTTTAAAACGGTATTATCTCGAGGCTTATGTAATGTCGATATAAAGATCGACAATTGTTTCGGCTTCGTCTCGAAGCATTCTTGAGTGCCGCTTTGTTATTACAAAAATTATATTGAACGTGAGTTTTTCATAACATTTTAATTAATATTTTAATATTTAAGTTGTGATGCGCATATTATTTGATATTGTCCTGGATTGAAACATCGAATTCTAGAATATTGTGATAGGCAAGTGCGTGCTGTAAATGCCAAAGACTGGAAATCAATATTATAGTTACTGCGAGCTACTATTTCAATGTTTTGGCCCAAAGTTTTGAAGAAAGTACAATCCTTTTACTAGGTAATTCTACGACTTTACCTAAATAGTTTTGATGTTACTTTTGTATTACCAATAAAAGGAAACTATGAATACACTCTATTTAGTCGGTACCTAAACTATTATTGAGTATATAAATCAATTTATTGCGTTCAGTAGCTAAAGTAAATATATAGGTACTGGCGATTAAATGAAACGTAACTTATGGACATACATATCCAAAGCATTTCCTATGAGTTTGAAACTGCAACCAAAATTGACACCTACCTACATTTTAACATTATATCGGCTATACCGAAACTGGACGATAACCTAGTACTGGGCGAAAGGCCAAGGTATACCAGTTATGGAAAAAAATCCATGTCACAGCAAAGCGATAATAGACATTTTTCGAAAAAGTTTTGCACATTCTTTTTTTAATAGTGTAATCTCAAATAACAGTGCTATTAATTGCAACCACAAATCATAGTAATAAACATTGTTAACAAAGTAAAATAAATTAAGTTTTGACGAGTTATGGTTTACAAAATTATTGTCAGTTAACTTTGACACTCCATGTTGGAAAAAAACGTATTTTTTTTCATAACTGGTATACCTTGGCCTCTCATTCGGTACTTACCAGGTTATCGTTGAGTTTCGGGACACTGTTTGTACCATAGCAGCATACTCCGATGCATAAAGGAGTGGCTAGGGTAGTTAGTAGTGTGCATGCCACGGTAGAGAGTTAAATATTCCTTGGTGCATGCACTATACAATCCAAGCGAGAAGAAAGTGTAAGGCTTATCGCCCCCCACAATAAGACTACTTATGAATATAGTTTATCGTTGAACACAAATTGTATATAGTCTATAAGGTACTTAACTGATCTATCGCTTGATCTATGATGTGACTTTAGATTCCGTTGATGCTTTTTACATAGACTTAAGTCTGAGATATCTGAGACATGTGTCCTAAGACTTTGAAATTGTTGAATTTTATTGTATCTGAGTAGCTTACTATTCTATTCACTATTTCTAAAACTCCACACGTGGTTGACTGTCACTCTAAATATAAGCCAGCAGAATTAAAAGTCTAAATAAAATATAACGCTATTAAATAACTTGCGTGTTAAACTAATACAGGAAAACGGAAAATGTAGACTTTCACTGTTATTTATGCATAGTGTTATTATTGATGAATGCAAAAAAAATGTTTTTAATTACATAATTGCCGGTAAACTGAACAAATAGTAAAGTAATCTTAAGAGGTTGTTCCTTCTAGTTTCAGAATGATTGCAACTTTTGTGGCACACACAAATCAGTTTAATTGTATGTAACTATTTACAGAATTGTATACAATAAAAACAAAAAATGGGCTAAAAGTGAATATGATGCTAAATGTATGTCGCAAAAGCTAACGTGTTTTATTGTTAGAGATCAATAACATGCCATGTACTATCATTAAGTTACCTATATCAACTACATATTAAGAAAACATTGTTTTATTTTATTTAATTTTGTATTCTGCCAATAAATACTTATGTAAAATACGACTTGTTTTTTTTATGTACATCAATGTAATGTGTCTAACCACTTTGAATAAAATGTTGCTATCAACTCATCTTCAAATTTAAATGAGCTCTCAATCAACTGCTTATTTGCCTCGAAAGGACTTTCTTACATGTAGGTCTAAACGGGCGAAACCGGATTATTCCTCAAATAGTAAACTCTCCTATCCGGAAAACTCCATGGGGCTATAAATGGCAGATGAACAGAATTTAAAGGTCGGCAACATATTTGTGATGCCCTCAGTAAAGCTATACAGATATCCATAGCTTTATTTTCATCGGCTGGTCTACTGGTATGCCTCAAAAAAGTTGTTACACTACTAAGTAAGGAACTAAAGTAACATAACACATTAATTCGGTATCATCATCAAAAATTTAAAACCCTACACAACACAAAATCATACGAACGAACTAATCGAACTAAAGGGTCTTTCAAGAAGGATGGGTCGATGTTGAAATTAAATAAAACAAGCTGTAGGTATGTATGCGAGATATTAAAGAAATTGTTTTTATTTGAAAGGCCTATTTATGCCATTATTTATGAAACATGACATTGTTTAAAAGTTCACCGTGGCTTCGAACGGTGGCACGGATCCGAGGGGTCCAATTTTCAATTACTGTACTGCATAGATCTGGCTGAATCTGAGCAATGGCCTGCGTTATGTTGACTTTCAGGGCATCGGTTGATTGCGGATTATTGGCATACTCGTAGATACCTGCGATTTGAGATAGCCCCACAAGAAAAAGTCTATCGGGGTCAAATCGCATGATCTTGGTGGCCAATTCATGTCACTTCTGCGTGAGATAACCCTACCCTCGAACCGTTCATGCAGAATGTCCATTGTGTCGCGCGCTGTGGCATGTAGCGCCATCTTGTTGGAACCACAATATGTTGTCCACGTCCATATCGTTCAATTCAGGCAAATCATTATCATATCTGTTATCATACATCATATTATATGTTAATCATTGATCTGTAGTGCTCGCCGTTGACAGTACTGGCCTCGCCATCATCGTTTTCGAAGAAGTACGGACCAATGACGCCGCCGCCGGACCAAAATCCGCCCCAAACAGTAATTTTTGTGGATGAATTACCACTTGGTGAACCTCATGTGGGTTGTGGTCGTCCCATATACGGCAATTTTGCTTATTAACAAAACCATTCATCCAAAAATGCGCCTCGTCGCTAAAGATCGGAGAAGGCCAAAATCGAGGTCCTCTTCCAAACGCTCTGTAGCCCAGTCAGCGAACAAACGGCGTTGTCTATGGTCGGTCATTCACTTTGATGTGACACGTTATTTAAATGTAGTATTAGGTATAACGTAACACATTGGTAACTTTTCTCGTTACCTACTGTACTGTACACGTGTACATGACTAGTAGGTAACGAGAAAAGTTACCTAAAACCAAAACAATCAAAATCTAGAGAACGATAAATACAGTATTAGGTATAAATATACAGTTTTAGGTAAAAATCGACAATCCAGGTCCACGAGATTCCACCACTACACCAAGACCAAGCGAGCGAAGCCGCTGGCGGGTCAGCTAGTTTGTTATCAAATTCTACGTAGAACGGCACCAATATTGTCAATTTAATAATTTAATAAATTGCGAAAACAGATTGTGCCGTAGAAAAACGCAATCTAAATCGCTAAACACTTTTAGGAGCTAAATTGAAAATATTATTTTGCTCTCACCAAAAAGAGGATGAGCTTCGAAACGACACCAGTGCTATCTAATTAAGTACATATTGGAAAAAAGGAGTATAAATAAATCTGTAACTGGTTTACGTTCAATGGTGTGTAGGCTTAGTTAAAGGTTTTATGTAATGTTATAAGTACGTATATCTTACTCGTTATATATATATTATAGGTTTATTATTGCGGATTATCTTCCACCAAACTCAGTCATAGTAATGGATAATGCTGCCTATCATTGTGTGCAAGTTGAGATGAAAACCGACTATGTCCAGTTTGAAAATTAATAGTTATGCAGAACTGGTTGCAAAATCATAACGTGCCATTTTCTCCCACGATGATCAAATCCGAACTCTTGAGGTTGATTAATACGACCCAATCAGAAAAAATATACATGATTGATGAACTTCTGAAAGCTGCAGGTCATACTGTTCTAAGACTACCTTCATATCATCCAGACCTCAACCCGATCGAGCTTGTAAAATATTAAAAATTTCCTGGCCAGAGATCATATTAATGCTACATTGGACGAGAAAATTACAATACTAACAAGGCTATTTTCCGAATTCTCTGCCGAACAATGGCAAAAATACGATGACCACATACAAAAAAAACTAACAAGATTACTGGAATCATGATATGAGATTTGATACTATGATGGACGAAATCATTAAGACAAGATGATTCAGAATCAAGTGATTCAGAGGATATGTCAGAGGAAATTTCATATAAGTATATATTAATTAAATAATTTCCTTTTGCATTTTCATATTATTAAAATATGTCTGAATAATTTCATATAAGTAGGTGGTACTTAATTTGTTTTTGGTTTATTTTATCTACTATGAATTATACAATATAATTAGATAGGTACAATATTAACTTCTAGAAGTCCAATTGTTTTTATTTATTCTTTTTAATAATTGAACAATTATTGTTCACGATATCACGAGATTGGTCGTCACTGTCTAATCTCATGTGCGTTGCGAGCAGTAGGCAACTCGCCCCCTTGCCCCTATCGCCACCTAAGGAGCGGCCAACTAGTTACGCGCGCACTATACTAAAAACATTACAACGATCGTACTATGACTAGACTATTCACAGAGGTGGTAGCGTAACTTATCATCATCTCAACCGTAAAACGTCCACTGTTGAACATAGGGACAAAGGGACCGGTTGGTAGCGGCCTGCATCCAACATCATCCTGTGATCTTTAATCAGTAGGCCTACCATAAGCCCCTTATGGCAGGACAGTTAAGCGTTTTATTGAGCTGTCCTGCAAATTCGTACTATGGCGGACTCTAGCAGGCCAGCCAACTATTACCCACGTGACCTAGCCGGCCAGCAAAGGGCGGCCTGCAATTGACCTGCTGTAAGCGTACCATGATGTGTTTTTGGCTTTAGATCTTATCCATCAAAGTAACCTGCATATCTGACACATTAAGCAGGCGAGCTAAAGCAACTTTTTGTGAACTATTAAACGTAAAAACTGTGAATTTCAATCAATTTGTGAAAAAATAGTTTCTTTTACTATCGTAGAAGAATGTGGAACGCAAAGGTACGAATTATTTGAGTTACTAGAAGAATTATATAAAAAAGTCGTCTCATATTTTCACGCACTTGAACTGTTTTATTATAGCCTATAGCTATTATTTTACGGGTATTTAGAACTCCCAAAGTAGGTACTTCTAATTGAGCATTATCTAACTCGACGGCGAGGTGTAGACGCGGTCATAATTCCAAGTTGAATAGATAAGAATTCACACTTGGAACACCGCTTTAATATTGTAGGCAAATAATAATCATTCGGGTCGTTTCTCTGAGAATCCACTTCAACAAACTGCTCACTATTGTTTACTAGATTGGATGTGTTTTAATATCTTTACAAAATATTTGTACTTTGTGTAACTGTTGTGTAATGTAACTTAAAATTAATTCACTAAATAAAAGTCACAAACTCTGCTGGATCCCTCAATACTACTTATTATCATAACGTACTTTACAATGCCTGTGAATAATATTGGAATATATATAATCTAATATTGAACTAATTTATAAATCGGATTATTACAAATACTTATAAGGCTAATCTTAGTTTCAGAACATAACATAAGCCAACATAAATGAAAGAATAAAAGCGTTATACAAAGTGGTAGAGCGTAATCTCTTTCATACAAACTGTCAGAGACAATATTTTAGGGCCCGTCTTAGCCCTAGCAGTTCAAACGCATGTCAGTCAAATGAAGTTCATGGTACGATTTTTGGCAGGTCATTTTGAGATCCTTTTATTGTACTGCTCGGAACTTGACAAGTAATCTGAAAGTTTATGGTAGGCCTGCATCTGTCCACGTCGATGGACAACCTACTCTGCGCTTGCCGGTCCGCGGTTGGAGATCTCGTACCGACAAGCGTCAGGAGGTTCTGAAACCATCAGCCTTATATGTTCTGCGTGTCGTGCCCTGCCACTTTAACTGGCTTATCTTCTGGGCGATTTCGGTGACACTCTTCTACCGATCTCCTCATTTATGATTTGATCACGTAGGTAGAGAAACCCCGAGCATAGCCCTCTCCAGAAGTCATATTGAATAAACAAGCTCAACACATGAAATATCTCGTTTGTGGATACTAAATCAATGATTGCATGATATACTCTACTCGCACAAAGTAAACGAGGCATCATTTTTGACAGTGTACATGGAATACGGGCTGTACATTCCTGGCTGTGCATTATCAGTCCAACGCTTAGACATAACAGGGTCGGAAATGGAATTCTATGAAAGTATAGATATAATTTTAGAAATAAATATTTAATCTCGTGGTATAGGTCAGCGCAATAGTCTTTTCGTAACTCGTTGTATGTAAGCTATAATAATATCTATTTGGTTGTACTGTTTCCGTATGGGTGCTTTTGATACCATTAAAAGGTGACATTTAGAAAAATAAAATAAAAAATAGTTGTCTATAAATTCATTTACGGACTATAATTTTACGTGATAACGTCATAAGACAAGCCGAACGTTGCCGATCATGCCTCTCTATCGCTTGATTCGTGCTCTCGCTTGCACGCTCAGCTCAGGCGAAACTTGGCCATGTGTCACACTATTTCATGCATGTAGCCGGAGTTCATAGACGTTAACACGTCAAAAGTTAAAAAAAGGCTCTCATAATTTTTCAATTGCGGTTTTTCAGTCCACCAAAATAAGTGCATCTTATGAAAAAATTCAATCCGTACCCTTGGGTACCCCCAGGGGTATCTTGATAGCCCTGGGGGTGCCACCGGAACTTGGACCCGTGGCACCCCCAGGTCAATTATTAGAACGCCTACTGTTTGGGTATATCTATGTAACTTAATACAAGACAACGAACGCAAAACTGACCGCATGACCGCGTAAAATTCAGTCTAGTAGTTTTTAGTTACACTCCAATAACTGATTAGAATGGAAGTCAGTATTAAAGTTTTCAAATTGTACTTGTTTATAAATATCACCTGCAATATTTTTCTCATAAATTGAAACATTCTTGAAAAATAATTGAAAAAATGACTTTGTGTGATTACATTTTCAAAATTCGGTCCATTGGGCTGACTATTGCTAAATTAAGTAAAGGTTGGATGACCATTTAGTTACTTTTTATTTCTAACTAAATGCGCTTCGCGGTTTCACCCACGTGTGAATGGATGATGATGATGAATTCATCAGGGATAGAGTCGCCCTCCTTAGGAGGTGCGTAGTTTTTTTATACTCATTTTTAAAGTTTATAATTTTTAGGAAGAAATAGGTTAGGTTAGGTTGTTATAATTTTTTTATAAAAGTCTACTGTCATCTTAAACAGTCGCTGCGACTGCAACAGCAAAGGCACTATCAAATAAAACACCAAAATATTGAATCATCTATTAAAATGTATTTAATTTGTACACATATTTAGTGGCTTCCACATTTCAAAAAATGGGGCTTTTTTATAATAAATGTTTCGTCGCCACACATACTCCACTATAGCATCACCAAAGTTTTCAAACGAAAAGAAATAAATATTGACAAGTCATTGCTTCGACAGGACAAACATTCGACAAATAGTTTGTCTCAAAAGTGCTGCGTTATATCCTTATCGAGGTAAAGCCAGATTCTGGCGTTGTGTGGTAACTATTCAAACTAACGCTCCTCCTAGCTTCGCTCGTCGTCACACCTATGGTGACATTGCTCTTACTAGATACTCCGCGTACGTTCTGTGGGAGTAATTCTTGTCGAATGTTTGTTCTATCGAAGCAATTACTTGTCGGTATAGTATCTGTTGTAGACACTGACAGATAAGCTGTCAATGGCAACAAAATGGCGGCCCCAGCGTTTCATTATACGCATTTTGACAGACGCAACTTAAAAACGTAAGAATTTAGTTGAATTAACGTTCCGTTTTAGGCATTGGGTAGTTATTTGCTAATTATTAAATGATTACTTCGGTTATTTGAGTGTAACTCAAAAACCGCGTGATAGAATTACCAAACAAAAAAAGAATCATCAAAACCAGTTCATACACAATAAAGTTATCTGCAAATACACATAAGAAAAAAATATATAACTACGGTCGATTTGCAGTCGGTTAAATAGGAATCCAAATTAAATAAATTGATTAATTAATATACGGTGTCGGTGTGTGTATGTTTAATAGTGCACACTGCAATTTCTGAAAAGAGAAATAACATTATTTGCATGCAATGCATTGGAGAAATTGCGTTAAATTTATATAAAATTTATATTATTGTAACTATTTTGTACTGGTGTACATCTGTCCCATCACTATTCGATTGGTGGATTCACGGGAACTAGTAAATAGGACCCATACGACGATACGACTGGTACACAGATGTATGAATATCAGGACCTGGGGCCTTACTATCAGCTTCGTAAAAACCAAGCAAGTTCCGTGCAGTTCTTAAACCTGGCTTTGAATAAAATCATACCATGACGCCCATTTAGGTGAACTGTTTGAATATTGTTTTCTCAAAGGTGAACGGATAATATTGTTTCCGGCATTCTAACAATTTACTATAACCAACATTGCAGACGCCTAGACGTTTGTAGGCTAATAAACTGAGTGGATTTAGAGCGACATGTTAACGAGAGTCCATAAAAACAGGTGAACGGTTTTTCTGCGGTTTTTGAATGGTAGGCCTGGGCAGGCCTGCGTTAAAGTTATCATGGTACGAATAAACCGGGCAGTTGTCTAGAAGTCCTGCTTTAAGAGCTGATAGTAAGGCCCCTGGGCGTGCCACGGGTCCTAATCCAAGTTCCCGTGACACCCCCAGGGGTATCTTCCAGGGGTATCTTGGGTACGGAATGAAAAAATTAAGTGGATTACAGACTTAAATTAAGTCCGTGATGTACTCAGACGTCACTTAATAGACATGCCACAGACAAAGCCTTGTTTGCCACGTTCCAGTGTCCAGTGTAGATATTTTTTGCGATATTAACAATTTGCAGTACGCTGTTAATTCTTTTTTGGATGTGTTTTACAGGCAGACAGGTAATAAACCGCGGCCAGGAAAAACTGACCATGTATTTCAAATCCATCTATACGAATTATTTTTGGCTGTACATTATTTGGCTGTGCATTACTATGGTTGAACATTATTGCCTCTCTCCACCCACAGACGATAACAGTAAACAGTGATCACAGATGATTGATGCATAGAGTAAATTGTTTTATCGCAGTTTTCCGAGTTCCGACGCATTATTGGATTTTCGTTCGGTTTTTTATGCTAAAATCTGTTGAGTCGAGTTATCGCAGACATTCCTCCAGTTTTGTATTGTATACTATACTTTCCCTGCGAGGATTCGACCGGATTCTTTGTGTATGGACCACATGTTTAGTGGATAAGTGTACCTACCTATTGTTTTGCATCATATCATGTCTCAACAATTTTGCTGTGTGCCTGGCTGCACATCTTCACGTGAATATGGTAAGTTATAGTGCATATTATTGCCAGCTTGGGTATACCCAATCCACCTCAGACTTTCGTAGTCGAAAAAACTACTGTGGCACTGCGTTTCGCTTGGGATATTGAGAAACTACCCGCCCTGCCATCACATGGAAAATACTTTTAAATAAAGCTATGTTATTCGCAACCAAGTTAAGACATCTTAGTAAAACAACATCCAAGGGATATTATGTCGTTTTATTAGGATGTATTTTGTTTACCTACGACCTTAGGAACATACATTGTTAGGAACCATCTTCTTCAATATATTTTATGATTAAATAAATCAGACATTGCAAACCTACAATAGAGGAAAATCTAATTTATGATATTCATCTTGTACAAGAAATGAGAGCTCTATCAATGCTAGCCATAGCCAGGCTAGCTTTCAATAAAAAGCATACTAACATGTATTTTTTACAGATGGCAGAGTAATTAATGTTTGGGCATAAAAGTAAATTAATTTTCAGGTGCAACCTTGCATTGTTTTCCTAACCCTAGAGATCCTAACCAAATCGAAAGGTTTCGAGTATGGGTCATGAGGATTGGTGGTGAAATAATTGGAAGAGATGATTTTTACATATTCAAAAACAGAAGAATATGCCACAATCATTTTGAAGAAGTTTTTACATTTCCGAACAAGAGACTTACTAAGTTAGCAGTACCATCTCTTCATTTGATTGGTAAGTTATGCACTTAAAGTGGAAGATATAACATTTAAAGTATCTTACCATTTAAACGCACAACCAAATAAGAAGGGGCACATTCACTATTATAGTAGGTAGATCACCCACCAACGTACCAATAGGCAATCACCCCGTTTCAAGAGAGACATTGATGTGGATGAAATTCACCCCACATACAATGTTAGATAATTTTCATGCATTCTTGATGATTATTTTTTGTTTAGTAGATAATACTTCCAAATTTACTTGAAGGTATACTACAAGGGTCATTTGAAAAGTTCTTAGCTTAACATACTTAATGAAACCACACGATTTTGAGTTTATTTTTAATTTCGAACATACTCTCCTCCGAGCTCAAAACACTTTTTCCATCGACCCAGTAAGGCTTTGATACCCGTTTTAATTTAATTCCTAATCCTTGTTTAATTTCTATCGGTATCAGTTTCATATCTAGAAACTTAGTCAAACTCGAGATATCATCGTTTTAGTGTGCGGGGTCATAAAATATTTTTATTACGCTAAAGGTTCCACCCGGCCCGCCTTAAGAATCTTGTACGGTCCGCCAGCTGAAGGGTTAAAACATTTTTAGCAGTCATTTGCTAAGCATGCATTATCCCATTAGCAATCATATTTAGAAATCCTACAACCATGTTGTGAACCTTTTGAGGTTTGCCTGCAGTTGAATTTAAATCATTGTCCTACAGAACGGCAGATCGGACAGACGGAATCCACCCATCATCATTGCCACTCATTTATGGCTGCTTCAAACTATGTCCTGCTATCACTGGTTGATAGTTAGAACATTTTTTGTATGTATTAAAATATGTAGTAGTTTATATTGTGTTATGTGTTAAGTCTTTATATTTTTTGTATTACATATTTAAATGTAATTGTTTTTTTAGGTGCATGCAGTGCTTTTCCGTTGTTGCCAACTACTTCACCTCTGCCTGAGCAAATGGAAATAACACAACAGAGCACTTCCACTGATTTACAGTATAGTGAGTAGATTGATTTCCTTAATCTGTCCGAATCAGCAAGACTCATTCGAGTTAAGTTTCATTCATAAATCTATTGTTATTTTTTGCGCTGATGCGGACAGGTTAATAACCTACTTCCAAAATACAAGACAGTTTATAAATAACTTATTTCAAAAAAGGGAGGTTATGAATTCAACAAATAAACAAAACTATAGATGTATGTATGTATATTTCTATGCATGTTTCTCCACATATTTCTCTAAAACTATCAATTCAACCATGAGCACAATTAAATAACAGATACTTTTGAACCGGCAAGGTACTGACTTCAACAAGAAGTTATTTCACACATTTCAATGTTGAATATAATGGTTGTATCGTGTGTGAAAAAAAAATCATAAATAATATTTTATTGAAGGTGAAAAAGAATTTAGAAAAGCATTTAAAGGAAGTAAATTAATCATAAATATACCTATGTATTATAGTAATTTATATTAATCTATACTTTTTCAGTTGAGGATCAAGTCCAGGTAGTAAAACTATCAACATCACAAAATCCAGCCATCCCTGCACCTGGTAAGACAACTTTTTATATTTTTTTCTAAAGCAATATTGCATGCTTAGCGTTTTACTTCTACAAATTTGTAAAACACTGATGGGATTCTATTCACAGTGAGGCCACCCATCAAACTAATAATTTTCATCTGATTGAAAGAAGTATGTTTACAAATACGTCACTACCCTTCTGAAATTCTAAATATGATTTAAAGCAATATCATATGCTTAGCAATTCTCACCTTAAAAAATGTAAGCCTGAAAGTATACCCCCGAATAGATCTTCTAATTGTGAGTAGTTGCTATTCAGGCGGGCATTCAAAACATCTTACCACCACGCAGTGATGCGCAAGCCTTTGCGGTGGAATTCGAACCATGGACCTCCTCTATGTTGGTCACACACGAGGCGGGATTGCAGACCTCACCGTTATCCTGCCCTAATAAATATTTAACAAAATTCATATAAGTATACTTAATTCTTCTATTTCAGTGCCCCGGACACCAAGCAAAACTATGACAAAAATAAAAATTTATTTGAATAAAGAAATAAATATGATGAATAAGTTGGAAAAAATAAACAAAGCAATAGAATTGACGGAAAAAAATAATGTTAACAAAGAAATAATCAATATAGAAATAATAAATAATAAAAAAGAAATAATGAATCTCCAATATATTCCAGTATAATCTAATCTATGCCGGTCTGCAAAAATTATAAACAAAACTTTACAGAACGAAAGTAAACACAAATTTGTGTTGCCAGTGCACAGCCGCCACAAGTACTGCCTTTATTGATTACATGTACAGAGTTATTGTTATAATAGTAAATCTACGAAGAAATAATGTCAGGAAGTATAATTCAGAACAAATACCACACGAAAAGTGGCCCTTTAAACCAAAACGACGTATAACTCCAAATACAAATTACTCCGAGGTTACAAATATACATGTTCGGTGATTGGTTTAAATTCATAAGGAAAGCAGGGATTGGTCCACGCGCGTGCTACAACGTCTACTATGACAGCAGAGTCATGGCGGCGTGGACGATGTTATGCACTAATTAGGCTGGACTAACTCAATAAATCAATGTATTGAAACTCTGTCCCGCAAAATGTGATTAATTTATTTAGTTTTTGTCTACAAGACATTAGAAGAAACTCTTTTTTCGCAATGTAGTGAAGAAAGATTATTAAAATTTTTACGCTTATACATTTTACCAACTTGCTAAACCACTACAAAATTTGCAGAGGGTTTGAATTTTCATTAGTTTGAAATATTAAATATGCTTTAATTTGACCAAACAATTAGCTGTTTTTTTAATACACAGTATATATACATATATACACATTGCATATCAACTGTAGGTAATCGTTTATTTTTCATTGTCTGTAGCATGTCTTAAAGATGTTGATGCTTCTTCGAGATGAATCTTCAGATATTATATATATATTCTATGAGATATTATTTAAAAACAGTACATTCTTATCGACTAGTTTGCCCGCGCAACAAAACTGCAAGGATTTTTGAGGTCCAAAGTGTCGGCGCAACAATTGTTGCAAGTAAGTGTCACGCTCGTTTTTCTTTTGTTTATTTTTTAAAGTCATCCCAATGTTTAACCATAGAGTTTAATTCTTTAGCGTAATATATTTTCTTTCTATGGCAACACTACACACGGACATGTTCTATCTGTGAACTTTAAAAAAAAAATATAATCAATGTTTATATTTTCATCTGTGTTTTGGCGGCGAGGTTATGTTTTGTGCTATAGTTTTTAGTGAATTAATCGGGTTAAACTCATGATTTTGATACAAATTAAACATGAATATGATCGTGAATGTGTAAGGAATACTGTAAATATGTGATTTTATGTGATTTAGGTTCTGACATCAAAATTTTACGATATAAATTTGTTACGAACCGACAACACTCGGTAAGCTAATTTCTCATTGTTATGATTGGTTATAATTTGCTTTATTTTGAATAGATTATACTTTTACATTGTAAAATATCACAGAAATAATGTTGTTAAGTAATTACACCCACTCAGAATATGATAAATACGCCATATCATGTCAGGATCGATAAAAAATCGAAGTCACGTGACAGTTAAATTAGCTTGTACTAAAAATTCAAAATTTGTATTTTTTTTTAAATATTTCTGATATATAATTATTCTTTGAAACCTAGTTTGGTTTGTAGGATTTCTAATAAGAATTCCAATAAAATAAAAAAAACCAACAAGAAAATTTATATTTCATACAAAAAAAAAATTTTGGAAATCACCATGTATAAGTCTAGAAAATGGGCCCCCAAGTTGAAAAAAAAAACATTATTGGCCGAAATTTCAAAGTAGCTCTTATTTTTTATGTAATTATTAATAACCTAAGCATATGTTACTAGGTAAAAATAATATTTCTGTTCTAGACATTCAAAATATTTATAAATATCAAATCAAAGTCCTGTCTTGGGAAGCATTATTTATTGATAAAACTTAAGTTTTGTGGTCAGATTGCAAGTTTTTTTTATGATATTATTTCTTCTACGAATTCAAATATTTGAATGTAATTAGATAGATATGTGATTTTACTATTTAATTACCGCAAAAAACCTATAGGTATTAATGTAAAATTTTTAAATTACAATTTTTTTCCACGTCAATTCTGATTTTTTCGGCTACGTCAAGTTTGTCTTCGTGTAACATAACATTTTACTAATACATTTGACATGAATGTTTATGTATCAGATTCCTTGGTTATTCAACTATCTCTGACAAAAATTTCGTTTGTTAATAAAGAGTTTATTATTATGCAGAAACTGGGCAATTATATTAATTATAAGTTTATTAATTTAAAAGTTAATTATTTTGTTATATTATTGTGTTAAGTGTGTACTTTGTTTCATTTTAATTTTTTTTATTTCTAACAATTTGAAAATATCCTATTATTATATTTATTATATATATATAATATATTGTTTGGATATACCCTTATATAGTAAAACTTTTGTCAGAGTCACGATGCAGTTTAGCATTCTATGTTGATATCGCTACTGGATTTTAGTGATGATTTACTTGTTAAGTATTTTAAATAGTAACGCATATTGGATACTCGAAAATCAGCACGCAAAGGGTAAACAAACAAAGATTATATAGAAAAAGATAAGTAGCAAATATGTTGATTTTGCTTACACACCTGAAACCACAGAGCGTGTACCTACGTAGTATATATATACAAATACATGGTTTCTGCATGACCTACTAATATTATAATCTTTGAATAATTATAATTTTGTTATCACTATTGTACTAAAAGTGATCCCTTGACATTTTATTCATGTATTGCTCCTGCACCACTTCACAACGAACGCTGGCATGATGTAGTTCACAATGATAAAAATGAAAATGTACGCGAAGATTTGAAGTGTGCACGCTTGCAAGAAAAATGTCCGACTGATGACGTACTTGAACACGACTTTTAAGCCCCGCCTACTTGAGCCATTGTTTGAATGCAGTTACTGTTCCTGACTTATTATTTCTTCGTAGTAGTAAATATATACCTAGGCTGTTCGAAAAATTAATATATCCTTCCTTATCTATATTATCTATATCCTTATAACTGACGAATCATGGACATGTAGCTACGATCTACTCACGAAGCAGCAATCCATGCAATGGGTGTTTTAAGAGGACGATTTGCCTACAAAAGTGGTTGGCGGTTGGAGCGTTAGTAAAAAAATTATAGCGGTTTTTTTCGACGCAGTGGACCTGTAGCAGTAATTCCGCTAGAAGACCGTAGAACAGTTACTAGTGAACGGTATAGCGAAGTGCGTCTGTCTCAAGCTTTCGGGGAGTTGGATAGCGACCAACCAAGGAGCGGCAGCCGGGGCGTTATTTTTCACCAAGATAACACGTCCTTTCACACCGCTTCTAGAACCATGGACTATTTGAAAACTTCGGGGGTACAAATGTTACCCCATCCTCCAACAGCTCAGATTTAGCTCCATATTATTTTTTTATTTACCACTGAAAAGAAAGCTGTAAATAAACTTTTTTATATTCTAAATATTTTTCATTTTACTATCTATTTTTGGAACAGCCCACATAATATAAAAAAGTCACAATAGTTACACCTCATATAACTCAATGACGGAGTTTTGGCGCGAACGCGGAAAGTCAACGTTTTTCCATTGTTCAAATCAAATTTTAATAAAATCAAAATTTATGCTTTTTTTCAGTGTTAATGTTTAAAATTGGTGGCGTTTTTCCCATTAAGTGCTGTTTTACGTGCATGAGTGTGGGCAAGTGATATAATGTGGTGAAACGTGTTTTTCCGTGTTGTTTCCAAAACTCCATAGAAGCTGATGGTAAAGTTGCCACCACTTTACTAAAGCATGACTTAGACTGACTGGACCATGACTGACTGACATTTTGGACTCAGACTCTGACTGACTACGACTAATATCACCAGAATATTCTACTAAAGCTTTGTAATACAAATAACTTGACACCATGGCAAGTGCACGAGAAGTGCGGGACCATAACCCTCTAAGGAGGGAAAACGAAAAAAAAAAACTCAATGACGGCTGGTCCATTTTTATGATCTTCAATTATTGTTAGATTTGTATCCGTCCTGACCAGCAGAATCATCATTGGCATATTTTCATCTAAAATAGATGTAGCGTCCGAAATACATTGGCGCACAAGGTTATATAAGCCTACAGCCACAGATGCTGTTACATTTTTCACACAGAGCTAAAGTGAATTATGTTTTTTATAACTAAATAAACACTTTATGCATTGTCATCGGCCGTTAATTAGTGTGCAAAGTTTCAAATCAATCCAAAAATCGTTTAAAACATTCCGTTATATACTGACCACGCTAATAAAAGCGTGTTAGAAATGTTGACTTCTGCACGGACATTTAGTTAAAAAAGACGAAAGTAACGCGTGTTAAGATTACTTTCCATATTAAAAGAAAAAACTCTTTTCTACCTCGTAACATTGTCCGATTTCAGTGGTTTTTTTTTCATGGAATCATCGCATTGTTTACTATGCCCGTACGTTTGCTCACAAGGGGCGTTCGAATTGAGAATCTGTGGGTGAAAATAAGGCAATTTTTGACCCTTGTCCGGAGCATGATTGTTTGTGATCGTTATTTGACAGCATAATCATGCGATTTTGAACTTATGCTCAGTTGAGCGTTCGAATAGGGTGTGGGAATAATTGGCAAAAATAACGTTTTTGAGCTTTACGAACGCTATAACAAAAGAGCCATCAATGACAACGCCACCTATGCCCTCATAAGCTAAACGAACGCCAATATATTAGCGGAGAGTTAAACATTCATTCTAAACGAGACTTACTATAACCCGGAAGAGTTAACTTGAGACTTGAGCGCAGTAGGTAGTACACAATGGCGCTCAGGTCTCAAGTTAACTCCTACAGGCTACATCTTCCAATGATAATGATTATTGAAACGCATATTTATAGTACCAGACATAGTATCTTTTATTCAAAATAAAGCAAACATGATCAATTCTAATTTAAAAAATAATGTGAAGGATGAATACAGCCTCTACTCAAAGTCTCCATTTTGTTCTGGGACTCTTACTGCCCCCCTTTAGGCCTGCAGCACCCACAAGGGGACGTTATCGCCCACTTTGGGAAAGGCTGGTCTAGATGGTCATGGCGTCTGACACGGATAGTCAGAAGACGCGGGTTCGAATCCCGTCCGAGGATGTGAATTTTTCTCTTTATAAATTTAAAAAAAAATGTTAGAAATCCTATAATTACTTATATCCTTCGATAATGTAACCCAAGGTGTGAAAAAATATCAAAAATCCTTTATACCGCGTAGGATACGGAAACTATTGGCAATAGAGCAAGGCGTGTACTACAGTTTTATAGAGGACATCAATATCTACAAAAAAGTTTGCAACACCATATAGCTAACTATTACATTTTTATGATACAATAACGACTTTGTCATGTTAAAATATGCAATATTAACGCCTGTACTAACTAGGACATATTATTTATTTCTTGGTATTCATCCTTATCTACTCTAATAATAAAGAGGAAATATTTCATTGTTTGTTTGTAATGGATAAACGCAAAAACGACTTAAACGTTTCATAAATATCTTTCACCCGTAGAAAGCTATATTATGCCTGTGTATCATACGCTATGAGTATTTGAATTTTGATTCACCATCATCCATCACCACCCGGGTGAAACCGCGGAGCGCAGCTAGTTGGTTAATAAAAGTGATTACACGGTTCAAAAAAGCAATTATCTGACGCAGAAGTCAAAAGAGTGCAAATGATAGGACGATTTCACGGTGAAAATTCCTCTGAATATAATACTGGAA
Organism: Selenia dentaria; assembly: GCA_917880725.1. Lineage (NCBI taxonomy): Eukaryota > Metazoa > Arthropoda > Insecta > Lepidoptera > Geometridae > Selenia > Selenia dentaria. The sequence continues at coordinate 27,625,837 of OU862883.1, read as the reverse complement.
CCCAAGGATCATTCTAAATTACGTATTCTATTATTCAATCCAAAAAACTTTTCTATTGGAATAACATTGGGATCTTTTTTGGATTGGGAATGGATATGGGATTTACGAGGAGGTTGTATATGCGATTTTGGTCATATTGAGTTTACAACGCATATAAGTTATCTTTGGAATTTATTTGTTGAAGATAGAGGAGACACATGCACATGCCTACCTAATTGAAATAAAGGTTATTGCAACACTACATAAAATATAGGACTGGAAAGTCATTAATGAAAACAATTCACAATTCACTTTATCAAAACAAATAATCAAAAAATTTTTACGTTTGGTATCTAAAAGGAACAAGGGTACAGGAAAAGAAGGGGGTCATCAACAAAACTAATAACCAGAGATAATTGCCATTTAAACTTTGAAAATAAAATTATTACCTAATAAGACAATACTAATATATTGTGTGATAGTCATGTAGTGATAGGTACAAGTACATAATTATACCAATAACCAAACGTATTCTAAAACATACCACATTCTATGTTAACCTTTTTATGCTGTGATTATACTATATAGCAAACTAGCTGGTGCCCGCGACGTCTTCTGCGCAGGATAAGTACCTACTTCGAGTAGCTTATTATCTTCTCCAAAGCCATATCTATCTTTATACCTAAACGTCATAAAATAATTACATTGTTATATGAGTAAATTTAAATACTAAGTAAATCTCTCAGTAAACACTAATAATAAGATACAGTACCTACGTACATACAAATATAAAATTAATCACTATGGAAAAAACTGTCATTACATTTCATCACCATTGACGGCATTTTTGTTACATTTTATCACCCTTGACGGTCGTCGAGCTCGTCTAGTGTATGGAGCTGTCAAGCATATCGTGCTTTTGACTTAGAAACTGACACACTTTGACAGAACTGTCATCATTACGATCTTGACGTAGGCGGACGTCTTATTATTTTGTCTATGCTGTGCCGAAGAATATTTCTTTCGATTTTTCACCCGCGTGGTGATGGATGATGATGATAATGACGATGAAAAGTATCCTAAGTGTTAATCCAGCTCCTCATCTACCTCCGTACCAAATTTCATCCAAATTGGCCCCATCGTTTGACCGTGAAAGAGTAACATACAAGATACACACATCCATACATCCATACTCACAAACTTTGGCGTTTATAATATTAAGTAGGAGTAGGATAGGATAGGTAGATAGTCTATTGTTTATCACAATGATAGGTACATAATTATACTAATAACCAAACGCATTCTAAAACATTATACAATATAGCAAATAGGTAGATAGTCTATTGTTTATCATACTGATAGGTACATAATTATACCAATAACCAAACGCATTCTAAAACATTATTCCGCGTTGCCAACACAATACAAATAAATCTCCTACAAGGTAACAGCCTACTAAACAACTAAGTCAGTAGATATCTGCTACAATATACGGATTTCGATAAAACGTTAAATCGAGGAGAACGAACACGCCTACAATAATGGTAATGTTATAGCATAGCTTTAGTAATATTACTTACTTCGGACATAGAAGGATATACTTTTATATAGTAGTAAATGTTGGTCCAAAATCATAGAACTTGGAACCAATGTGATTAACTGACCAATCATCAATGCAAGTGATCAAGCAAACCCTTCATCTGATAAAATCTAATATACTACGCTGGACATCGTGAGAAACTTGTCACTGGTTGGTGATTCTCGGCGTAGTAGTAGTTATTTGATTTTGTTTATTTATTAATAATAACATTTAATTCTTGGTAGGTATTTAATATTAGAAAGAAGATTTTAAAAAAAAATTGGTGTAACAATGGGCGGTCTTATCGCTCAGAGCTATCTCTTGCAGACAACACATTCGCAGAGGAGTATCAAATATCAGATGGACATACATACAGGTCAAAGATAATCCTCATCCTTCGCCGAAGTCGCAGGCACGTGTAAGACCATATCGTTGGATAGCATATCGATGAATATCATGTTTAGCCATTTCCTATGGCGATTGGTGCGCGTATGAATTCTATTGTTTCTCTTACAATCGTTACCTTGAAAGGCTTTGGGATAATATGTTCTTTTCTCACCTTGGCCGGTGATACAATATTGTGTAATACGATTAAAAGAAGGGCGTGAGAGTTGATTTACCTTATTAATTATACAATGTTAGGAAATTGGATCAGAGTTGATATGTTTATAATATGTTTGTAGGTATGCTCTTAATTTAGCTTCATTATTTAGCGGCCAAGTTACACTCTTTCTTTAATTCTTTAGTAGGATTCTGTGCACATTCTAAATATAATACTACAACTATATAAATATACTCGTACATACATATCCTAGTATAATACATATAGATTCAAGATATTATATATATATATATCTTAGCATGGTATAAATAAGGGATAGGAACGTTGTCGTAAGTTACTGCTGGAAGACTAGAATAGTTCAGAAGATTATTCTTAAAGGAGCTACCTATTGTCAGAACTTGAGATTTAGTTGGGTTTACAAGAAGACCAAAAGATTTTGCCCATGTAGGTACATGACGTGGGATTAGAAGTTTTGGGAAGTGGAATAATAAAGGCCTTCTTCCATGTAGTGCGAAATAAGCAAGTTATTAATGAATGGTTGATGAGGTGGGTGAGAATAGGTACAAGATAACTGGAAAAAGGTTTTAACATATGTATACACAGATTATCAGAGCCAACAGCTTTAGTGGAAATGGACAGAAGGTATTTCCTAATATCACCTTCATCAATCTCTCCAAACACGAAAGCATTACGTGGCGGTTTAAGTGCGGTAGAAAGAAGTTTCAAAGTGGCACATTTCACGGTATCACTAAGAAGTATTGGTCTTTGAGAAAAGTGTTTATTTAATGTGTTAAGATCGAACGAAACATTCAAGTTATTGCCAGAGTTGCTTACACCTAAAGATTTAAGAAATTTCCACATCTGGGCGGAGTCAGTGTTTTCAATGGAGTTGTGAATGTAACGTCTCTTTGCATTACGACACATCATACTGCATCGATTACGAAGTTTCTGAAACACACAGAAGTTTTCTTCGTTTGGATACTTTTTATAATGCCTCTTAGCCTTGTCCCTTTTAGACATCAGTTTTTTTAAAGATAGTGTAAGCCAGGGGGCCGGATAATGCTTAACCTTTACACGTCTAAGAAGTGCATGTTTATCAAATAAAGTAGTTATTATAGTATTAAATCAGCAATCTTATCATCAATACCATCAGGGCTTAAGACAGAGGACCAGTCGATGGTACTTGCATCAGCATTCAAGCGTTCCAGATCGATGTTCTTGAAACTACGAAGGAGAATAAATTTTGGCTTGCGTTTAGGACGTTGGATTTTATATGAAAGAAAGATAAGATCATGGTAAGAGACGCAGATAGGTGTCCATGTTTGACTATTCAAGCAGGGTCAGAAACAACAATGAGATCAATCAGTGAGGGAGTACAGTTAGGGGAATGGTGAGTAGCAGTTAGGTAGAATGTGCATGTTTAGACAGGATACAAGAGAAAGCAGTCGCTTACTACGCACATCTTGTTTCAGGAGGCAGGTGTTGAAGTCTCCCAGGATAAGGGACTGATCAAATAGAGGAAGTTTCACGTGAGGAAAAATAGTCAATATTTCGAGACGGCGGATAATAAACACCAAGTAGTAATTTACTGTGGTGAACAGTTACTTCAATAAATAGATGTTCTACAAAATTAGAGTAAATGTTTGGTGACTGATCCACTATTTTATAAGGTATATCCGCTCTCAAGTAGATTGCTACCCCCCGGTAACCCTTGCCGACCCTATCATTACGTATGAGCACAAACCCAGGCAAGCAGTATTGAGTTGAAGGCAGAGTTGGTTTAAGAAAAGTTTCAGAAACAAGAATAGCATCAATTAGTTTAAGGTCAAAAGTTGATAGTAGATCAGCATAATGCGCGTGCACACTTTGGGCGTTAATATGAGCTACATTAAGATGTTTACTACATTACTGAACAGAGCTTCAAGTTTATCGCGCAGATGAGCGGAGTCATCACTACACGCACTTGCATAGTCCCTATCAGATGAACACGAGGAAGAGCATGAGAAAAAACTATCTTCTAATTCAATATCAGACATAGGTGTATATAAATATAAAATAAACAATATAAATAATATAAATACTTAATATACATAATAACACAAATGTATTTTATTTATAGGTAAGCGTACGTACAGAAGTCCTATTTGCACTCGCCGGCAAGCGTAGAAAAAAACAGCTATAATTCATATTTATAAATATTATAATAGATTACAATAATAGATGGCATAGTATATTTGAAGAGTATAACTCAAATCAACAAGACCATGGGAGGTACAACAATGTGCCATACTTGCATTTGTCATTGTTTATACAGTGCACAGTGCGTGTAGTATCTTTATATATAATTAAAACAGTTTATTTACAATGTGATACACTCGTGATGTCATTTGGTCAATTAATCTTAGTGTATTTTGTTGACTGAAATAGCAAATGCACAACGAGTAGGCACATAAGTGTAAGAAGGCAAAAAAGTATGGTTTTACTAATAAACTACGTTATATAGGTACGCCTGGTTTTTTTTGGTTGGAGTGGGTGTTAAGGTTCTTTGCCACACTTTGTAGCGTATTTAATATAACCTTTATTTCAACTAATCACATGCTCTAATATATGTACATCAGCCCGCATGAAGCTACTCGGTTGGCAACGCTATCTACTCATAATGTAAACAACTGCAAAGCCTATACTCCCAAAAACGAATTACGAAGTTTTTTTTGACGATTTTTTTCTGTGAAAGTGAAAAAGTAGGTAAAAATACAGTCAAGGGCGATGAAATGTAATGATGTGATGATAAGTTATTAGTGTTTTATGAGTGATGATGTTATAGGTATGAAATCCAAACATCGTATATGATTATGTATCATATGTGATTTGATGATGTGTCTTTTTCACTTTCATATTACAAATAGTGAAATCCGTCAACCAATACTTGGAAATTTGTTTTTTGGAGTAGCCCTCTAGGATCGTTCTTTTAACTGCGGACATAAAATTTACGGAAAGCAATTACTTACCTATCTAAAAATAATGAAGCTAATCTTTCTGAAATTTTCGTCATTACTCTATTTCATAATTCGATGAATATTCTGTTTTTTTTCTCATCCGTAATCCGTAACAATATTATAAATACAAAAGTCTGTTTGTTGATTATTTTGTTCTTCCCGCGTTGTGGTGGTTTCATACCACCACAACGCGGGAAGAACAAAATAATTTACTTACCTACTATAATTTACTACAAGTCGGTTTCGATCGTTTTGTTATTTTATAAAACTGATAAGAAATAAGAAGGGTACAGGAATAAAAGGAGTACCTACATCGACGTTTTAGAAAAAATCAAATAACTTTACCATTACATTCGTTGTAAATGGGCATCTCGTATGATTTATTCGAAACAGAAAAGAAGCAGCTCGTTTCAAAGATAATCCACATGAATAAAAATCCATCAATCACAGAATTCGGTATGCTAAAAAAAATTAACCTATGCCAATTCCGAAACCATTTCGAGATTTTATGTTACAAACCCTTATTTTTCTACTCTGACCTTTTAAAACGATAAGATGCCATTTATTTTAACAAAAAACGATGAAATAATTCGACTTTCATTGACCTCTAAATGACGTCACTTTTTTTCATTTTATTATCTGTGTGACTATTGAAGTAAAACTTTATCTAACAACACGAGCGGACTTTTGTTTTGATTGAATAGAGACTTACGAATTAGTAGGTGTCACTGTCAAGTGTCAAAGTAAATTCTAGTTTCTTTTTTTTTACTCGCGTGCTTTTCTTGGCTCCTCAACGCAACTACATATTTGTGCAAAAAAGTGACGTCATAGGATTCAAATTTTCAAAAAAATATTATAAAATAACTACTGAATATAAAACAAAAATATTGAAATTAGTTTCTTATAATGACCTAATCTACGAAATAAAAATATAAAAAAAATACCAAAAAAAAACTTTACATACCGAATTCACATAGGTCCAGAAGTAATAGTTTTCATACAAATCATACTACGCGGAAGAAGTAGCAGGTAGTCGCTAGTAATTATAATAAATAAGAGCAAGAACCTTAAAATTAATTGTTTTTAATTATTATGATAACCTAGCTGTTGACCCGACGGGCATACGCTCTACAGACGGGCGTACATTCTACAGACGGACAACGCGTAGACGGACCATTAGGGTAATTAAAGTAATTCAAATAAGGCTAATTTCAGTTATATTAATTTCATTGTAATGATAGTTCATTTATTCGTAACAATGTTACATGTCAGTTTTCTAAATAATAATGCGTCACAAAAAAATAAAATATAGTAAAACGGTAAATACCCTATATACAGACTGACTGGTTGAACACTTTACATAAACAAGGACATGATAATTCATGGTCACATGAAACGTTTAAAAAAATATAATTAAAAAAATACCGTTAAACTACAGAGGAAACCTTCATTCTATGAATGTGCTATAACTCGAAAATTATGGACACCGTCCGAACGGGGTTAATGACCCAAAGCGCCGCGCCGCGTTCAAAGGAATCGAGCTGCGTCCGAACGGGGTTAATGACCCAAAGGGCCGCGCCGCCCGCGCCGTCAAAGGATGCCGCGATCGTCGGCCGCCCGCCCGGCCGCGCCGCGCTTTTATTACTACACGCGCGCCGCGAGTGACCATGTTTATTGTTTTGAGTAGACAATTAAAGTTAAATTAGGTAAATATTAGGCACCTATTTTTTTTTCTTACTTAGAACGAGAATCGAGTACTGAGCACTATATATCAATATGTAAAGTGTTCAACCAGTCACCCTGTATATATAATATATAATATTTGAATCAAGCAAGTGAAGAAAGCATTCGTCCTGTGTTTTTATGACATGATGTTAATATTTATTAATTTCAAATAATGTTTAATTTATAGTGGACTATAAGTTATATATATATACAGACTGACTGGTTGAACACTTTACATAAACAAGGACATGATAATTCATGGTCACATGAAACGTTTAAAAAAATAAAATTAAAAAAATACCGTTAAACTACAGAGGAAACCTTCATTCTATGAATGTGCTATAACTCGAAAATTATGGACACCGTCCGAACGGGGTTAATGACCCAAAGCGCCGCGCCGCGTTCAAAGGAATCAAGCTGCGTCCGAACGGGGTTAATGACCCAAAGGGCCGCGCCGCCCGCGCCGCCAAAGGATGTATGAGGATGATTCCGACGATGACATGGTACTGGCAGAGTTAAAAAGTAAAAAACATCCTTTTAGGAACTTCTTCCTACTCCAAATTTTGCGGTTACGAAGTCTCAGAGCGGGGGCACACGATGCGTTGCGGCGGCGGTGCGGCACCGGAGCGGTGTTGCTGCGTCGTCTTACATAGAAATATCTGTGGCATGTCACACGATGCGCTCCGGCGCCGCACCGGACTTGCAACCACCAAGACGAGGCGGGGAGGGGTGAATGCGTTGCGACGTCGGAGCGGCATCGCTCAGTTGTTTTGCGTCACAAGGAAGGACACACGCTCGCTCGTTTCGATTTTTTTTCTAAGTATTTTTGTTTATTGTGATTGAGGTTTTAAAAAATGAGTGCCAACCTAGATGTTATTGATATAGACTACCTAATTACATTAGTCCAAGAACGGGAAAACCTTTGGGATAAGTCCAATGAAGACTTTAAAAATAAAACAATGAAAATAAAAGCATGGGAGCAAATTGCCAAAATTTTATTTCCAGACTATGATAATTTTGCTCCTGATATAAAGAACCAGATAGGTAAGTAATTATTTAATGTTTTTATGATGATCAAATCTTCTGTAACTGCCATTGTAGAGACCCTCTGTTGCTCATAAAATAGCTTGCAAATTCATCTCTAATGACATTTGCTGCTGTCATCTCTTCATCTTGAGGTTGTAATGAGTGAAATTCATCATCAGTTATTGCCAATTTATCCTTTTGCCGAAAACCATCCCGATCTGCGACAAAATTGTGTAGGACACAACATGCCTTCACAATGTCAGTAGCAAAATTATAGGACACGTCTATCGGTCTGTGAAAAATGCGCCATTTATTCGCCATAATCCCAAAAGCGCATTCGACATATCTTCTGTCTCTGCTGAGACGATAATTGTAAATCTTTTGTTTAACATTGAGATTGTTACCTCCATATTGACGCATAATGTGGTTGCTCAATCCAAAAGCTTCGTCACCCACAAATACATACGGGGTTCGTCTATTGGAACCACACAGTGGCTGGGGATCAGGCAATGGTAGGTCATTGTTAATGAGTTTCTCATATAGATTTGAATTTTGAAAAACAGTTGAATCGCATTCTTTACCGTATGCGCCAATGTCAATAAAAATAAATTTGTAGTTTGAGTCCACAACAGCTAAAATGACTATAGAGAAAAAGGCTTTGTAATTAAAAAAAAGCGAGCCACTATTAGCAGGATTACGCATGCGAATATGCTTCCCATCGAGGGCACCGATGCAGTGAGGAAAATTCGCCCTTAAATCGAAACTAGATGCAATATTTTCAAGTCTTTCTGTTGTTAGTTCGGGAATGTTGTCTTGAAGAAGATTTTTCCATATAGCACAACAAACTCTCCTAATCATATATCTAATCGTAGATTTTCCCCGTTTGAATTTGTACTCCAAATCTTGTAGTGAATTTCCACTTCCTAGATACCTGTAACAAAAAGTTTATTTAAATAATAAAATCTCATGTAATCTTAATGTTAATATTTTATTTTTAGGTAATGATATAGTGAAGAAATGGAGAAGTGTCAAAGATAACTTCTATAAATATTTAAAAAAGTTAAAAGAAACTTCTAAATCTGGCTCAGTCGCTAAAAAACTGAAAAAATATCATTTTTACAATCAACTTTTATTTTTAACAAAAGTGGCACAAAATGAGACAGACAGTAGCTTAGACGTAGCTGGAGAAACCAACACCGATTCTACAAGTGATATTGCACCGGAGTCTTCACGTTATGTTCCTATCACCCGCAAAAGAACAATGCAAGCTGATGATTTCGAAAAGGAAGCATTAAAAGCCCTAAAGGAGCCAGAAGATCGCCACTTGTAATTTTTTAAGGGTATTTTGCCATCAATTCAAGATTTCACAGACCTTCAAACTCTCACCTTCCAAAGCAAGGTGTTACAAATTATCACTGAAATGCGGTATGGCTCAATGTCCCGACAATCATCATCATTTAGGTTTGAACAAACGTCTCAACAGCCTTCATCACACGGGTATCATACAAGAAGTTACAGAAGTACATACACTCGAACAGACTTGAGCTCAGATTATAATTTATTGACATCTCCAGGTGAAACATCTCAAGACAGCGTAGAGTACGATTTTGCAAATTTGTAATTAAGATTTATCAAGATTACTATTAAGAAGATTAATAAGATTGATTATGATTATTAACATTTGCCTCAAGACAAGAGTCTTCGACCAATGTGTGTTACCAGTGATGACTTATGGCACTGAAACGTGGTCTCTTACTATGGGCCTCATAGATAAGCTCAAAGTCGCACAACGAGCTATGGAGAGGGCTATGCTCGGGGTTTCTCTACGTGATCGAATCAGAAATGAGGAGATCCGTAGAAGAACGAAAGTCACCGACATAGCTCAGAAGATTAGCCAGTTGAAGTGGCAGTGGGCAGGGCACATAGCACGCAGAACAGATGGCCGATGGGGCCGAAAGGTTCTGGAGTGGAGACCACGTACCGGCAAGCGCAGCGTAGGTCGTCCACCGACACGGTGGACAGACGACCTGAGAAAGGTCGCAGGACGACGTTGGATGCAGGCCGCTTCCAACCGGTCCTTTTGGAAAATCATGGGGGAGGCATATGTTCAGCAGTGAATTTCCGTGTGATCATTCACACGGATTCTTATATATTATATTTTCAAATACGACCGTATAATAAGGCCCATTATAAACTATAAATTAAAAAAAGGAAGCGTTATTTAATTTTTATTTAGTATTTAGTTTATGTTTCTAAAGTTTAAACTGAGGCAAATGCTGTTTTGTGTTATGGTTGGTTATTAAAAGTGAAATTTATAGTTGATTATTTCATAAGTTTAAAAAGACCAGCCCACTAACATGATTTTTAGAAAAATAAGTTATTTGTCTAGCTAAGAAAGTTCTAGTTGTTAGTGTTGTTACAACTATTATGATAGAAGTTTTATGATCCTCACAGTAATTTCACTACGATGTTTTGTTTTGCGGGCCTTAATATCCCGACGTAGTTTAAAATGGCCCAAACACTATACACTAAAGCACGAAAACAATCTGTTTAAGATTGTTGTTGTATATTTGAAGATAAATTAATAAACGAAGAATATAATTATGTGTTCTCTCTGTTCGGTTTAAATTAATTTACTTTTAATAAAGGTGGGCCTTAAATGCCTTGTGTACTTACCTATGTAAATGGTTAGTGAGTTGGGGTAGTTGTCGTTGTGCTGTTATGACGTCACCCACTGGGCCCATCTGCAGACCAGGCAGGTTAGTAACCAGCATAATATGGTGGGATGGATCCATTTTAAGACAGACACCATTTAGTTAACGTGTCTCATTATTTTACACACAGCAACACGTACTCGTAGGTACTCGATTTTTACATTTTTGTTTATGATTTGTCTTTTCTCTTCTGTATAAATCCGTGCATACCTTTAGGTCTACCATGAGTTTACAACATTGACACCAATCGATGCTCGATATCGACTGCCGCAAAAAAAATTTATGTACAGAACAGTGCCTCGCGGTCAATTGTAGAACTAAAATTGACAGCGAGTACGCCAAGCACGAGCGTAATAGGTAGGCGAGATCGAGTATCGACTATAGATAACATTTATGTTGCCAACTCATGGTAGAGCTACTGGTTTTGTACATGTTAATTTAGTGTCACTTACCTCCAGTTTCTAGAACATTTGTCAAATCTTGATTAGTTAACCGACTGAATACTAAACGCTCATTGGTCAATGGTATTCTATGACGCGATACGTGACCAACCAGTGGTCAGAATTCCGTCTGATCAAACTTTGACAAACGATCCAGAAACTGGAGGTTTGTCTTAAATAAATATAATTTCATATCATTTTATTTTAGATAAGATGTAGCAAAGTAATTGGGTTCCTTTTCTAGTCTCATTGTTTTGCTCAGAGGAATCACGCTTCAAGAACTTAATTGCTTCATTCGCACTCAGCTGTCGTCATTACAAAAACGATATACACCTGTCACAATAACAGACCTCGGTTATTTAACGAGCTGCGGTAGTGATGTGATTGCAAAAGTTACGTAAATAATTGTTGCAGTTGAACTTGTAGCAGTTAGTCGCATTTTGTGTGTTTTGGATTTCACCAACTGCTTACGAAAAAGAAAATGAAAATGAAATCATTTATTCTGTATAGGCCTACGGGGGCACTTACAAAGTGTCATCAAGGGCTTGTCTTTCAACATTTTTTTATCGCCAATTTCTTAATGTATATAACAAATGTTAGTTTATTTTTAGCTCCAGTGTGTTGCCTTACAAAAGAGATAATAATGGTATCAGTAGAGCAAGACACGCTACACTTTGACATGCTAATACACGAGTAGGTAGATCCTGGAGTGATCAGTCCCAAGCTGTTTTATCCTCCAAGTAATCCGAAATTGTGTAATAACCTTTTTGATAGAGTTTAGTTTCAATAGGTATACTTAGTAATTTTAAACTTATTAATAAGCAAATCTCGGATAACATTGGGAACTTTATTATAGAATCGTATACATTGTCCCATAAAAGAATGACTTATTCTGTGGAGACGCGTTACATGTACGGAGAGCTTGTGCTTATTATGCTAAAAAACTGTTAAAATAAAATCTTACGTGTGCTTAAATTTTATAACATAATTATTATGTTGCCTTCTGTTCTCTGAAGGACATTAAAATCTTATCTGTGACACAGCTATGTTGACCATCTGTAAAAATCATCTCAATGTGATTTAAAGTTGAATAGGTATCGGCATGAGAAACGTAGGTAAATGTATAGAACCGGCTGATTTGCAGTTTGTCTTATTATCATATCGTATTACCTAGTAGCTATTGTATATATACTTGCATACCTACGCGTCGTGGCTGCTTCCGCGTTTAGCTCATAATTTTCCCGCGCATTCACTTTTTCCCATTCATAGCATGTATTCATCAAGATCTATACATACAAGTACAATTTGAAAAATTTAATACCGACTTCCATTCTATTCAGTTAATGGAGTGTATCTCAAAACTACAGAACCACACGGCACCAGATTTCAAACAAAAAAATAATTTTAGGAATCGGTTCACCCCAGTTGAAAGTTATGAGGTAAAAAACATTAAAAAAAACATAAAGTTGAATTGAGTACCTCCTCCTTTTTTTGGAAGTCGGTAGGCAATGCAAATGTAACCGATCCCTGTCTGTACATGGAAGATACATGAGATATATGAGAAATGAAAATGACTTTTATAATTTTTGTCTTTTTGTCTGTATTTCTGTGCGTTTGTGCGCGCTAATCTCAGTAACGGCTTATCCGATTTAGACTTATTTTAAGCACTAATATATTATGGTAAGCTTCACTAAACATTTAGTTTTTGTTTCATGTCAATCGGTTCATAAATAAAAAAGCCGCCGTAATAAGACAAGTAAATAAAGACTGATTACTAATTATTATGTAGTTTTTTTATACTATACAGGGTGTTTGGTAGAGGGACCGACAAACCAAATGAGCGTGTTCGGGGGACCACTTGGAGAATACAATTTGGCCAAAAAAAATCCCCGACCCCCAATATGTATAACTTTTTTTTGTGATTTTTCCCTTTTTCTCCGAAATTGTACCTATTTACCACCATAACATTTGTAAAATTTGTAAAAACTAAAAACATCCGGTCTAAAACATACTTTACAAATGTTATGGTGGTAAATAGGTACAATATTGGAGAAAACTTGAAAATTCACAAAAAAAAGTTAAAAAAAATTGGGGTGTCGGGGATTTTTTTTGGCCAACTTGTATTCCCCAAGTGGGCCCCCGAACACGCTCATTTGGTTTGTCGGTCCCTCTACCAAACACCCTGTATAAGGGGGAAATTTAGAATAATAGGGGATATCTAATTTTTTTTACTTTAGGGTTCGGATTTCCCCCCTAAGGGGGATTATTGAACTTTTCTTTTTAGATTCCCGTTTTCCCCCTTAAGGGGGGATTTTTAGGAGGGAAAATGGAATAAGCCGTACCCGCGTAGGCACACGGGCAAAGCGGGCGAGTCAACTAGTACAGAAATAAATGTAAAGTAAAAAGATTTCATAGCGCTTGCCAGCAGCTTATTTTTTGAATACTGAGTTGGAGTTGAAGAAATATAATGAGGAAACTGCATAGTAAGTAATGTTTATGTAAAAGTAGCACGCACCATAGCACGCAGAACAGATGGCCGATGGGGCCGGAAGGTTATGGAATGGAGAACACGGATCGGCAAGCGCAGCGTAGGTGCAGGCCGCTTCCAACCGGTCCTTTTGGAAAATTATGGGGGAGGCTTATGTTCAGCAGTGGACGCCCTACGGCTGAGATGATGATGATGATGATGTAAAATTAAAAAGATACTTACGCTGACCTTGTTTTTAACCGACTTCAAAAAAGGAGGAGCTTATATGTTCGTGTGTATGTATTATTTTTGTGTGTATGTTAGCCGATTGATGGATGATGATGATGATGATGAAAAAGTAGGTATCCTACATGCGATTCCAAGGCCTCATTTAATCTACATGCCTATTTTCATAAAAATCCGTTTAGTAGTTTTTGCGCGAAAGAATAACAAACATCGCCATACATCCCATACACTGGTAAAAACTTTCGCGTTTATAATATAAGTAGGATTTCTAAAACGAAATGGTCGGAGATAAAGGGTAAGACCATAGGTTTTTAACTAAAAGTCTAAAGAACACACATACAAAATTGTTTATCTCGGGAGTTTCCATAAATCGGATTGCATCATCAGATCTAATCTCAAACTTACCAATCATTCACAGCGAATAAGCGAAACCCTTTTAATATTAACAGACATAATTTATACTAAACTTACTTAGGTACATATAAGTTATCCCACAGCTGTACTTTGCTTTAACACTTTTATCTATAGACATCTCCAACAAGTTATTTCACACTTTTAACTATTGAAGCCGGTTTCGTTTTGGTAAAAAATATTTTTCACCCTTTTTAGTGACCCTTGCTAATTACGTGATTGATTGTCATTCACCGTCAATGCTGATATGATCAAAATAGGTGAAACACTTTTCAGTTATTGGAGTGTAACATAAAAACCGCTGAACCGAATTTGATGACATTTAAATGGTACCTCACGGGAAGCACCAGCTTACAAATAACTTGTTTTATAGTTGGAAAGATCTGACTCATTTACGTGAGTGATTCCCGTTTTTCATATTATAAGATAATCAACTTGTTAAGTCCCATGCAAGCATCCGTCCCTCCACATATAATCATCAATATCCGTTCACCCAGTCGAAAGTTCTGAGGTAACACACATTTAAAAAAACAGTAGAATTGAGAACCTCCTCCTTTTTTAAAGTCGGTTATAAATGCGGGACAGGTCATTATAGTGATGACAGGCAATTACATTATTACACTATTGTTTGCGAAATTGTCATCATCATCAGCATCATCCCATATTCGCCCACTGCTGGACATAGACCTCTTCTAAAGTACACCACAAGCGTCATACACTCCGTTGGCCAAAACGTGGTCTCCACTCAAGAACTTCAGTTGTTGCTGTGCATGATTGGTAAGTTTGAGATTCGATTCCTTAACATTGAAATTAAACAACTTGAAAATTTTATTATCATTAAGATAGGTAGTGTAGTTATTAAAAGATACATAGGATTAAATCGCATATAATATATCATTTAATCTCGACAAATCCATACTCAAACAAACTACTGTCACCAATCTACCCGTGACCATGTTTACTAAACAGTGTTGGAAACATCGGGATAAAATAATATAAATAGACGCTTTTAATCCGTTTAAAGTTCTTTAATTTCAATGAATATTTCATAAAAGCCTTAGTTTTCATTAATCCGCAGATCATTATCTTTCTTTACTCCATTATTACTTTACATTATTTATTCTTTACTATATCTGCTCTATCATATCTACTACCAATTTAGGGCCAACTTGGAACCTATCCAACCAAAAATAGTTATCGAAATCGAATGATCTTGTAGGTACAGAGTTAAGCGTGCTCATATGTCAAAACAATATGAGGGTCGACTTCAGTAGGCTTCTCTTTTTTCGAAGTTGACTAAAGTACACGGCAATCAGCGTCTCTTTTTTTCAGTACCACTAAGCACACCTGCGTCCTTGTTTTTGTTGTGGTTGTGATAAAGCTATCAATTTGTCTAATGTTTTCTCTGTCTACGGTCACTGTGCTGAAAAAAGGGACATTACGCTTTGCTATTTAGACAAGGCCACATTCCGCTAAAGTTGCAAACCAGATTGCACTGTCGTAACACGTATTCATGTCATAAATCATCGGAGCAGAAAAAATCTAACTAGTTTTAGCAAACGTAATAGCTCATCAGGTTATCCATGATAAATATTTTTTGGGTGCGGTATTATAATCTAGATTTTTTGTGTCGTGTTGCTTGTAGTTTCATTATGAAAATTATTTTTAAAGATTTGCTTTTATAAGAGGTAACCTCTGTCTGGTAATAGAGCTGCGTTAGCTCACAAAAAATCAAATCAAACAGTCAAATCCACTTAAGAAGGTGACCGTGATGAAAGGAATTTGAATTTTATGCGTCAGTAAAAGATTTAAATGATTCTTCTCGTTTTTTTTACTGACTGGTCTCTTGTGCCTGTAATTTCACAATTTAGACCAGAAATAGAGCAAAATAATGCAAGTATGACTGCTTCGTAAAACTGGCAGTAACCTGGACTTTTCGAAGAGCTTTATTTCTCCGGATGGGTCTGATGGGTCCAGGTCAGCTCAATTATATCTGGTATTAAGCAAGATGGAAACTCATATGAATCCCGGTGTTGATCAAATCGTATATGTCCGTGGGATTTTGTGCTGGTAAGTTTTGTCAGGAACTATTATGGTTTTTATTGTGTCAGGGACTTTATAAATTGTATTTTGAGTATTTTAATGTATCAATACATTAAAATACTTAAAATACAATTTCTCGTAACGAAACGATCAACTCGCTCGCCCGATTACCGTCGAAGCTTTTCAATACCATGTCAGTTACACTGACAATTTCACGTCACCTAGATTCATCAGTGTCTTTATTGATTTTTCCCAGCGATGTCTCATGCTCAACAGATAAATACCGTGTAGAGTAATTAGATATACTTCTAATGGCTAACCACATGAATGTACGGTTCTGTGCCAACTATCAACTACAAATAACTTGTTTTATAGTTGGAAAGATCTGACTCATTTACGTGAGTGATTCCCGTTTTTCATATTATAAGATAATCAACTTGTTAAGTCCCATGCAAGCATCCGTCCCTCCACATATAATCATCAATATCCGTTCACCCAGTCGAAAGTTCTGAGGTAACACACATTTAAAAAAACAGTAGAATTGAGAACCTCCTCCTTTTTTAAAGTCGGTTATAAATGCGGGACAGGTCATTATAGTGATGACAGGCAATTACATTATTACACTATTGTTTGCGAAATTGTCATCATCATCAGCATCATCCCATATTCGCCCACTGCTGGACATAGACCTCTTCTAAAGTACACCACAAGCGTCATACACTCCGTTGGCCAAAACGTGGTCTCCACTCAAGAACTTCAGTTGTTGCTGTGCATGATTGGTAAGTTTGAGATTCGATTCCTTAACATTGAAATTAAACAACTTGAAAATTTTATTATCATTAAGATAGGTAGTGTAGTTATTAAAAGATACATAGGATTAAATCGCATATAATATATCATTTAATCTCGACAAATCCATACTCAAACAAACTACTGTCACCAATCTACCCGTGACCATGTTTACTAAACAGTGTTGGAAACATCGGGATAAAATAATATAAATAGACGCTTTTAATCCGTTTAAAGTTCTTTAATTTCAATGAATATTTCATAAAAGCCTTAGTTTTCATTAATCCGCAGATCATTATCTTTCTTTACTCCATTATTACTTTACATTATTTATTCTTTACTATATCTGCTCTATCATATCTACTACCAATTTAGGGCCAACTTGGAACCTATCCAACCAAAAATAGTTATCGAAATCGAATGATCTTGTAGGTACAGAGTTAAGCGTGCTCATATGTCAAAACAATATGAGGGTCGACTTCAGTAGGCTTCTCTTTTTTCGAAGTTGACTAAAGTACACGGCAATCAGCGTCTCTTTTTTTCAGTACCACTAAGCACACCTGCGTCCTTGTTTTTGTTGTGGTTGTGATAAAGCTATCAATTTGTCTAATGTTTTCTCTGTCTACGGTCACTGTGCTGAAAAAAGGGACATTACGCTTTGCTATTTAGACAAGGCCACATTCCGCTAAAGTTGCAAACCAGATTGCACTGTCGTAACACGTATTCATGTCATAAATCATCGGAGCAGAAAAAATCTAACTAGTTTTAGCAAACGTAATAGCTCATCAGGTTATCCATGATAAATATTTTTTGGGTGCGGTATTATAATCTAGATTTTTTGTGTCGTGTTGCTTGTAGTTTCATTATGAAAATTATTTTTAAAGATTTGCTTTTATAAGAGGTAACCTCTGTCTGGTAATAGAGCTGCGTTAGCTCACAAAAAATCAAATCAAACAGTCAAATCCACTTAAGAAGGTGACCGTGATGAAAGGAATTTGAATTTTATGCGTCAGTAAAAGATTTAAATGATTCTTCTCGTTTTTTTTACTGACTGGTCTCTTGTGCCTGTAATTTCACAATTTAGACCAGAAATAGAGCAAAATAATGCAAGTATGACTGCTTCGTAAAACTGGCAGTAACCTGGACTTTTCGAAGAGCTTTATTTCTCCGGATGGGTCTGATGGGTCCAGGTCAGCTCAATTATATCTGGTATTAAGCAAGATGGAAACTCATATGAATCCCGGTGTTGATCAAATCGTATATGTCCGTGGGATTTTGTGCTGGTAAGTTTTGTCAGGAACTATTATGGTTTTTATTGTGTCAGGGACTTTATAAATTGTATTTTGAGTATTTTAATGTATCAATACATTAAAATACTTAAAATACAATTTCTCGTAACGAAACGATCAACTCGCTCGCCCGATTACCGTCGAAGCTTTTCAATACCATGTCAGTTACACTGACAATTTCACGTCACCTAGATTCATCAGTGTCTTTATTGATTTTTCCCAGCGATGTCTCATGCTCAACAGATAAATACCGTGTAGAGTAATTAGATATACTTCTAATGGCTAACCACATGAATGTACGGTTCTGTGCCAGAATACTGGTGCATACTAAGAGGGACTCTTGCTGAAAAGGCCTACCACCTGCTGTGACAGTAAAACGAGATGAAAAAAAATCGAAAAAAATGTTATTGCGAATGTGTTGATTCTGGTATAAATTCTGTTTTGAAAGCAATAAAAGTGTCTTCAAGATGAGTATCTGTGAAATCATGAGAGACGGGTTTTAAAGGTTGCGTTCTGAATAGTGTACGATAAAATTAATTAACTTTTTGAGATGGAATAAACAGCTTATCAAAGTAGTTTATCTTATAGATTTATGCATGCACGCATGTTCTGTTTTAATTTCATGACAACCTTATTGATAACATCAAGTAACGGATAGTGGACAGGAGGGTCGAAGTTTCGAATCCTAGCACGGGCTTGAGCTTTTAATGTAACATCGCGTTGACACATCATCGTCATCTACAGCATGGTGCTAAAATGCTTATCTTGCATTAGCCATATTATGAGCTGCTGCTAGATACTACGAACAAGGTTTATAATCTGCCGCCAATCGACAATCACCTTTGTGTTAGTTTCATATTAGCTTTAATGTATGACCGGTTTTGACAACTTACTGACCATTTAGTAAGATAGTGGTCAATTATAAAAAAAACGCTTACTTATCTCTAAAATATAGGAGATACCTGCGTAGATATTATAATTAAAATTAATTTTCCAAAACATCGTAAAATTTACATATACATATATATAAAAAAAGCATTTTCATTGTTTGCGGGTAGAGTACCAAAAAACCTGGCAAACCTATGAATAGACTGGCTGATACGATGACCGAGGTAAGCACCAGGTATTTTGTCTCCTGTTGCATCTGGACAGCTTCTACAATAAACGACGTGCATCTGGACCCCAAAAACCCATAGTTTTAGCTCCAAACTCCAAAATATATAATTATCTCTAAGAGTTGCATATTTGCTCCATTTGAGGCTCTCTACAGAGTCTGTAGCTAAGTTGAGTTCATTTCATTTTATTTAGTTAATATTATTAAACTTATAGTATTTATTTAGTTTATTTCTAGGTACGTAGTAACTATAGGAAGCGATTGGTTTACGTTACTCCAAGACAACATAATATGTTGAAATATTTCATCTGTTCCAAATATGGGCTTATGTTATTCAGTGCTTATGCGTAAGGTTAAATAAACAAATTACCTGAGTCAGTATTTCCCAAAAAATAAACCTAAAGTAGTTACTTTTAAATACAAACAACTTTTCATTTTCGGTCCTTGGCAAAATTCTTTACTTTTCAAAATTATTTTGTGTATCCCCGCTTTGAATGCTATAAAATGTAAGTATAAAGTTTAACTCTCTCCCGTACCGCGGTTTAGTTGTACGTGGTGCGCTAAGAGTTGCGCAGGCGCATACACTGCGCATTGTTTCGTTCGTTTCACGGAGTTTCGTACTTGGATTTGTTGGGTGCTTGTGCTTTTAGAGATTTATTACATCAGCGAGTTAAACAGGTATGTAATTAAGAATTTTATACGAATTTGATTACTTTATTGATTATATAATGACATTTAAAAATATGTAGCTTTTTACAACTAATTAGGTAATTAATATATCTATAACTACTTAACTTATAAAGAAATATATAAAGCGGTTTTCTCAAAAAACTAAATAAAACCCAATAAGAATAAAGTTTTGTAGGAATATTTTTAGTATAGACATAGACACAATCAATCGATATATTCTATCATTAGATACTTATATTTCAATAATTATAATTACTTGTCCTGCCTGATTTATCATCGCAGACTATATACCACATCGCGCTTAAAACACTTACAATTTTGTATTTGTTTATTTTGTAAACAAAAACGTCCGAATCCGTTGGTAGGTCAGCTAGTAAATATGTGTTCTTTCATACATTACCAAATCAAGTATAACATTTTTGGTTATTTTTTTATTCAAAACTTCAAACTATCTATACAATTCATTTAAACGAAGAACGTGTCTTAATTATAATGTAATAGCTGTTAGTAAATCAAATATGTGTTAGAAGTTAAGTGTTAACAAACAAACACATAATAAAACCAACTAAGCGTAACTGTTAAGTGTAGTAGATGCATAGATATAATAATACGTTCTAGAGGCGCACTGACATTTATTTTGTGTGGGAAATTATCCACCAAGATAAATGCATTTTTATTTGTAATGTTAACGATTTATTAACCTAGTTATAATGTTTATGTTATATCGTAATGCAAGAGCAATTGAAACAATTTACTAATGCGTAATTACAGATCTGATATTTAGATTTAGAGTCTTGACATTTACTGCTTATCATCAACATAGTTACATTATTGTATATGTTAGGCCACATATTGTGTTTATCAGTTGGAAGAACATATCCGTTAGCGGAGTTTTATTGTACTGTATATAAAGTATTAACGTCAAAACGTCAAAATGAGCTGTTTTGACGTTTGAATCAAAGTTACCCGTATTCGAAGTTTCCATTTCAACATTGAAACTCTCGGGGATTTTTTCTCTGAGTGTGGTTCGTAGGGGTATTCAATTTCATAAAATACATTAAAAAAAAGTAGTTGATGACTTAAAGCTGTTGGTGAACTTACTGTATATATATTATTTCGTACTTGGGTATATTATTTATTTGGTTTGGGTGGTTGATAAATCTTTTATGACATTGGGTATTTTTTTTTCAAGAGTACGAATAACGTTTGAAATATCCACACACACGAAAGAATCTCATTGACGAGATCACGGGTGTATACCTACTGAAAGACGTCCCAACCAGGTCGTATTTGCCGCACGTTTTTAAATTACGCGTCGTATCTATATATTTTTTAATCAATGATTCATAGCAACATTTTGCAGAACATAAAGTATTCTTGGGCCTAGCACGAATAATTTGCAAAAATGTATTCGTCAGCGCAATAAAAAACATCGCGCAGTGTTTCGTCGTATAGGCTATGAGTTATCTGTGCCAGAGTTGTACTAGACGAATAATAGTTACTTTACGTTTAGGACATACATACATACATTTACGCTCGACGTAACATGGCCTATGCGATTATCATGAATGGTTGCATCGTTTCTGCGTGTTTGAACAACAAACTGTATAAACACACTTTTGCATATACATAAATATGTACCTATATGCAAATAAAGTTTGATTTATTAATGAAAGTAAATAAAAATAAATAGAGACAGAATATATGTACCTATGCAGACAGTACAGGCATTAATAAAATAACTCTTCATTTGGCGTGGTCTAGATCCTCATCAACTCAATCTCATCAACCTATCTAGAACAGATAGGTTTAGTATTTGAAAACAATGCTATTTTAGTGAAGGTTATATACAGCAGGAAAACCATGGAATAGTAATTTAGTAATGGTAATTTGATCGACAAGACTAATCTTAATAACAAGTAGATACGTTTTCAAGTTCATGACATCACATCAATTCTGCAAAATGTACCTATCACCATGAGCATTCATGGTATGATCTATACTAAAAGTATTTTAAAAAGGAACGATTTGTTTTTGTGTAATGAATAAACTCAAACCTACTAAACCGATTAAAAAAAAATTTGCCATTATAATGCTACATTATCTGTGAGTAACATACAATCATCATCATCCTCATCCATCACCACGCGCGTGAAATATCGGAGCGCAGTTAGTTATTTATAAACTATCACTAACTATTACTATTTATATTGAACTATTCTTCATATTCTTCTCTACCGACTTCCAAAAAAACTTTCGACTGGGTGAACCGATTCTCAAAATTGTTTTTCGTTTGAAAGCTGGTGCTTCCCGTGTGGTCCCATTTAAATTTCATCAAATTTGGTCCAGTAGTTTTGAGTCACACACCAATAACTGAATAGAATGGAAGTCGGTATTAAATTTTTCAAATTTTACTTGTTAATATTATAAACGCGAATGTTTGTTGTTTCTGTGATCTGCGGTTTGGATGTATGGAGGTTTGTTATACTCACAGCAGATCGGCTGAATGAATTTGTATGAAACGGAAATATTGGTATGTAGGATGAGGTGCTAGAATAACTCATGGGATACTTTCATCATCATCATTCATCACCACGCGGGAAAAACCCCGGGGCGCAGCTCATTTGTTCATATTTGTCCATACACGGCCATTTATCACGAAGTAATTGTACAATTACTTACCTACTTATTATTACTTACTTTACTAATTATTAATTACTTATCTATACTTAATTATTTTCTTCCAACTTCCAAAGAGGAGGAGGCACTCAATTCGACTGTTTTTTTTATGTTTGTTTCCGCATAACTTTCGACTGGGTGAACCGATTCTCAAATTTTTTTTGTGTTTGAAAGCTGCAAGGCTGTTATGTATCTCAGTTGCTAACAAATGTTCATTGAAATCGAATAAAATGGCGGCTCTATGTCACTTTTGTCAGCTCTAGTCATCAATTTACTAACATTTTTGCTAACTGGAATTGCCAAAACTGACATAGAGCGGCCATTTTTCTAGATTTCAATCAACATATGTTAGCAACTGAGATACATAATAGCCCGTGTGGACCCATTTAAATTTCATCAAATTTGGTCCAGTAGTTTTGAGTTACACTCCAATAACTGAATAGAATAGAAGTCGGCATTACATAGCTCAAATTGTACTTGTTTATAATATGTTAGTATAATTATGTAGGTTGCCAATACAATTGTATAACTTTTCCTACTAATTTTATAAACGCGAAAGTTTGGATGTATGGATATGGTTATAACTAAATTACGCAAAAACGGCTGAACGTATTAGGATGAAATTTGTATAGGAGATGGTTTTTATCCGGGATTATCACATAGGCTACTTTTTATTCCGATTCAACGGGAGGTTCCTGAGGGATCGTGATAACCTTAGGTATTTAATGCGGGCGAAATCGCGTGCAGGAACTAGTATTATATAAATGTATACGACATAGTTACATATTTCCAAAGATACGCCTGCAACTTCAATACAGAAGTATAAAGTTTGTTGAATTTTGTTCTTTACCACGCCATTTCTACTCAGTGGCAAAATATTGCTAAATGCTACCGTACATGGCATTAATAAGTAATTATGGCCATAACCGCGAAATTGGGACCCCGTACCAAAACCTTCCATTGCCATTCCATGGCCGAAACATGTAATCAAATTGTAACTTTGTATTACATAATTCAATGATAATCAGGATTTTGTTCAACAAGAATCACGTTACATAGCAGTTACAGCATCACCCAAACATTCAACTTTTAAATTTGAATGAATGAATGAATGAAATAATGAATGAATGAATGATTGAAAATAATTTATTCAAGACTGCACACAACAACATTAAACAAAATACATAATTTCACTCGGAGTACTTGAAAGCACGAGATTTTAGTCTCATTGGCCATAGTTACAAACTTTTGTTTTTAGTTGGGTTTTTTATTCATTTGCGGTCAGAATTATAAACTTGAGAAAATTGTGCTATATTAGTGTGCCAAATAATATATATTAATAATTATTATTACTAATGAGCGGTTCATAGTAGAACCGTGCTAATTATTAAGAGTGTCAAACAAACTAATAAAAACGTGACCACGGTCGAAGCAAATTGATCGAAGTTGCAAAAAAACTAATTATGGAGACTCGCTCGAACAGTACCTTAGATTTGAACTAGTCAATATCCACAACAATTGACGAAACTAGCGAATTAGGAGTATTTAGTGAACTCTGCCGTTACCTAGAGTTGTAAGGGGGTAATTGTAGATACATATATATATATATATATATATATATATATATATATATATATATATATATATATATATATATATATATATATATAAAGGTGGATATCTCACTGTTCAAATTACTGATGACAAATTAATAATCTACCAATAGAACACGTCCAATCCCAATGATATTACATATTTGATTTAATTTGGAAGTATAGAAAATCTACTACTAGGTAATTCTCTTAAAATCTGTTTCATTATTACTGTTATATTTATTAAAAAAAATCTTTTGTCCACCTTAGTCTATACACACTCACGATACCCTGTTCCTATCTACGCCATTGTTTAAATACATTGCCCAATCTAGTTAGCAGCTATAACAATTAAACTGTACCGTCATGAAATTATGCAATGCCGTCACAAGACTTGGTATGGACCACATTGTAAGTTTTTTCTTATATCAGTTGTTTCATTGTTGTGCACCTAAAACACATAAAAACTAATGGCTGACCTAAAACGCGAGCCGATAACGGCATTCGTATGCACTTATTAATGAAAATAACTGTTAATATGAGTAAAGAAATTTTCGGTAATATGCAATGGAATTCCAACCTTAAGATTAGTTATAAACGCTTGGACTTCAGTAATATAATGTAGTGTATATCGTCACCAACATAACATATTTGGGCCTATATGGAACAGCAATCATGTCATATACAATACGGTAAGTTACAATACTGGAAAATGGCCAGTATATTGGACCGAGTTCGTATTTATCTCACACCTTTACATTACATACCGGTTTCTATTATTATTTTAACGGATTTGTTTTTTTTGTTTAAACCAATGAGTTTGTATAATTTTCAAATGAAGTGAAATATTCGACTAAAATACGAAATATAAGATTACCCACTGCCTGAAAATAAAACCGACCTACCTAAATTTAGGAATGAAACGAATAAGCGCAAATAGAATCAATGTAATGGAAAATTTCAGTAAATTTATTCAGATTTAGCATATTTATTATTTTTGTGACACGAGAAAATAAAAAATGAGGTCGTAATGATTTTCACAGAAGTTCTTTAATATACCAACATTTCTCGTTCTGGTTGAAAGAACAGTACATGAGCCTTGCTGGTGTGACTTTTTGTCACTCTCGCGTTTTTCCCGCACTGATGCTGAGGCTCCAAACTAACAATAGGTGCAACAAGAAGTCACTTTCCGCTCCATGTAACAATCTACTATTTAACTACCTTATACATATTTCTCGATACTAACCTTAGACAATATCAGTGGAATACCTTGTTAATTCTAATAGAATCAAACAAGTAGTTGTAGAGAATCTGTTTTAGCAAAACAGGAAATTTGTTCTTATTTTTGGCTGTATTACCACAGAGCATGAGTTCTCAATGGCTTTAGACCAGCCCTAGGGATTTTACATGACGACGGGACGGGTATGACGTTTGTCCAAGACAGCTGAAGTGCCATACTGAGCTTAGAACTGTAGTTTTGCGTAGCACTGTACTGCGCTCATCACCCCGAGAAATTGGTATTTGAGTCTCTTTTGCTCAGTATTTTAACTTGCTACACTATTGCTTCGCGGTAGAATCTAAATGCCGACTAAGACGACCTCTTTTACAAGAGACCTACTACCACCTAGTAAAAAAGTTGACGGAGCTTACAGACTGCCAGAATGCTGTAATTTTGCTTAACTATTGCTATCCTAACAGCAGCGTGCCGTTTAAGGCCGTTTCCTGATTTGATGGTACGGCATCGTTATGCGTATTTTGTACGATACCGCAAGCTTACTGACGACAGCCAAATCTCTTCACAAGGCGGTATACGGTCAGTAAGCTTTCAGTATAAAATACTAGAATCTTCATATTGTATTATATTATAATACCAGTTTGTCGATTCAGATCATGAGCAACTGAGGTGAACTTGACAGAATAAACTCTGGAAAAATTGTGAAATTGCGCGGACAAATGAAATGAGAAAAACCAGGGGCGGAGTAACGGTAAAAATGAACTATCCATTAACAACCGTATATTTAGTACCATAAAGTTGGGTTTGATTTTCGATTAATTGTAATGGTTTCCCTACAATGACGAGGTTTTTAATACTCGCACGTTTTTCCTCGACTCTGTTACGGCTCAATAGAGAAGTCGATTGTTTCGAAATGCCGTTAATTCTATTGTGAGTGAGACCTGTAGGTAAAGGACTTTTAAATGAACCACGGACAACTTTGTACCTGTCAACCTACTTCTCCTAACATTTTACAACTTCCGGCTGCTTCCTTTATTGCTTATTCACAGTTTCCCCTGCTACAGATATAAATTCGACATATCTAAATCTAAATCTTATCCTTCTTTAAGCGCCTCTCCATTACTAAAGGTTGGCAGTCAGTTTCTTAAAGTGTTCCTTGTTAAGCGCAAATCTGAACAATTGCTCCACGGTCTTAATCCCTGTCCACTCCCTGATATTACGGAGCCAAGACATCTTTCGTCTACCCGATTTGCGCTTCCCGCGTACATTTCCCATCATGATGGTCTCCTGCAGAGAGAATACCGATCATGCCGTAGAACATGTCCGAAGTGGACGACGTTTTTCTGTTTGACAGTCCGGATAAATTCGAGATTCTTTCCCAACATCGGCGCAACATCTAAATAAATATTGTCAAATATTTATTTCTAGTAGGGGAAACCATCGATTAATATAATAAAGAAACTAGCCTATTATATTTACTCGCGATATATAAATAAAAGATATTTTGAATCGGCCAAGAAATTTTTGCGTTTATCCAATATAAACCAACAATCAAATCTTTTCTCTTTATTATTAGAGTGGATTAGGATTAATACAAATGTATGAATAATGTGGCCTAGTTTGTACCACAGTTTATATTGCATATTTTATAATTTAACACGGAAAAGTAGTTATATTGTGACATAACTGTAATAGTTAGATATGGTATTGCAAACTTTTTTGTAGATATTGATATCCTTTATAAAACTGTAATACATCACTTTAATCTATAGTCAATAGTTTCCCCAGTGTACGCGATTTAAAGTTTTTTTGGTATTTTTTCACACCTTGGTTTACATTACCGAAGTTTTCATACGGATCCCTAACTTTATTGAAAGTATTATACAGGCTGACTGGTTGAACACTTTACATATTGATATATAGTGCTCAGTACTCGATTCTCGTTCTAATTAAGAAAAAAAAATAGGTGCCTAATATTTACCTAATTTAACTTTAATTGTCTACTCAAAACAATAAACATGGTCACTCGCGGCGCGCGTGTAGTAATAAAATTTGCCTTAGCGCGGCAAGGTAAGTACTTGTTTGTTTACACCGGCGCGGCGCGGCCGGGCGGGCGGCCGACGATCGCGGCATCCTTTGATTCCTGTGAACGCGGCGCGGGCGGCGTGGCCCTTTGGGTCATTAACCCCGTTCGGACGCAGCTTGATTCCTTTGAACGCGGCGCGGCGCTTTGGGTCATTAACCCCGTTCGGACGGTGTCCATAATTTTCGAGTTATAGCACATTCATAGAATGAAAGTTTCCTCTGTAGTTTAACGGTATTTTTTTAATTTTATTTTTTTAAACGTTTCATGTGACCATGAATTATCATGTCCTTGTTTATGTAAAGTGTTCAACCAGTCAGTCTGTATAGTCTATGTTCATCACGGATACTCGACCCAGTAGTTTCGAAGCCTATTCAATTCAAACAAACAAACAAATCTTTCCTCTTTTTAATATTAATGTATGTAGATTAGTGTAGATGTAGATAATGTTTATGCTTTTCAAAGCACGAAGTGAAATTACTGGACGAGTTCTCATAAACCAATTTCTAGGAGCTGCAGCTAAAGGGTGCAGGAATAGTAGGTACTTACTATTCCTGCACCTATACCTCGCCATAAAACTTGATGGTATAAAAGATATTAAACCATCATACCGTTTGGTGCTTATCGGCTACGAACGAATTTGGGGTATTACAAACGGATATTAAAAAACTGGAACGTAAAATACAATCGTTTTATTTGAAGGGATATCATTCCCTCCCTCTCATCCCTCGATTACGTTTGTAGGAAGGCATTGTTGAGATCTAAAATAATCCATTGCAAGGATACCGGTTGGAAAATCCAATTATTTTAACAGAATATCTTCCACATAATAAAACGTATTTTAGAACACACGGTATGTCATTGCTTGGACGTGGTTATGACGCGCCATTTTGTGTTCTATTGACCTTTATCTCCATGGATTTTGTATGAAACAAGCCGCCCGTGCTAACAACGTCTTCTCAAAGCGCGCGCTACAAAT
Organism: Selenia dentaria; assembly: GCA_917880725.1. Lineage (NCBI taxonomy): Eukaryota > Metazoa > Arthropoda > Insecta > Lepidoptera > Geometridae > Selenia > Selenia dentaria. Next base: position 27,597,200 of record OU862883.1, on the reverse strand, counting down.
TCGCTGTGTGTGCTGTGTTTAATTAATTTCCTCATCACGCACACAGACGATAACATTATATTCTCTTATAAAATTTATTCCCATAAAACTAAGGTGATTGATTGGTAAAAATGTGTTCCAGGGTTGGCATTAGAATAGCCCAACACGAATTTGGTGATTTTAAGAGTTGGATCTTATAGATAATAATTTTCTCTACGCTTTGGTATCAATTTTAGAGCGAGGAAATGTCTAGTTTTCTAGAAAAACTAATTTCAATTTCAGATTTTTGATTCGACGATTCTCTATAAATGCGTGTAACGAAACGACTTGGTGCAATGAAAATGGTATTAAAATAAATATTTTAATTATTTGAACTATTATTTTATTGCTAATTTAATTTACAATACTTAATTACATAGTTTATAATACTTGACATCGATTTTATTAAATTAGCTTCTGTTGCAAATACTTTTTTTAAAGAATGGAACGTATGACCGCCATTTTATTTTCCATAGACGATCGACTACGCCGCCCGCGCCGCGCATTCCGTTCCTCTTCGAGTTACGTGAATGTGCTCTGTTCGCTCTCCGTGTTTTTCATTGTTTTGGCGTGGTATTTTGTGTTAATTTTTCGACGACTTTTGCCTGCTCTCTGGACTCCGATTTCTTCTTCAACTACGACTTTTGCCTGCTTTCTGGACTCCGATTTCTGTTGAACCACGACTCTTGCCTGCTTTCTGGACTCCGATTTCTGCTTGAACCACGACTTTTGCCTGCTTACTGGACTCCGATTTCTGCACGATTGATCTGCCTAGCGACATGGCTAATATTCCATCAGCAGATGAACCAACGGCTTCCACAAGCCGTGAAGATGCAGTACCAGTAGCTTCTACCAGTAGAGGTGAGTTAACTATTCATTTATTGTAATCTAAATTATTTCGCTTGATAAACCACAAAATATGTTAATCAAATGCTTGTTTTTCATTTTAGATGATTTTGAAGAAGAACCCGCATTTAAAAGGCGGAAATACGTGGGTGAAGTTTTACAAACGTGGAATATTGTAAAGCTGGCGCGTATGTTAAGTACACATGAACAAGGACTGGTTTTTGCCGAAGAGCAAGGCTTAATCTTGAAAACTAAGAAGTGTAGAATACACAAAAATCCCATGAAACTTGTTTTCAAGAACGACAAAACTATGGGCACATTTGTGTGCAGCAAGGGTTCCTGTCATAATAAAACTAGAGTATCTAGAGCCCAAGGAACATGGTTTGAGAACGTAAAACTAAAATTGGGACACATTTATTATTTAATGTACTGTTTTGCATACAACTACTCGCATGACATGGTAATACACGAAGATATATTTAGAGAAGAACATTGTTTGTCCCGGCCAACCATAAGCGATTGGTATAACTACTGCCGGGAAGTTGTGGTAATTTACCAACTGGAGAAACAAGAAGTCCGGGGCAAAATAGGAGGCCCTGGAAAAATTGTGCAAGTAGACGAAAGCAAATTTGGGAAGAGGAAATTTAATAAAGGTATTTATATAAGGCATTAATCAATTTCATTATTTTATACTTGTATTTTCAATTTAATAACTGTTTTTTAATTTTTTTCAGGGAGACACATTGAGGGACATTGGGTCCTTGGCCTCATAGAAGATGGTTCAGAGGACTTGCGGTTGGAGGTGTGCCCGGACAACATTAGGTCTGCAGAGGTGCTAATTCCCCTAATTCAAAAACATGTAGAGCCGGGCACAACCATCCATACTGACTGCTGGAGGGCTTATGATTGCCTAAGCCAACATGGATATATTCATAAAAAAGTCAACCACAGTGACCCTGACAGTCCATTTATAGCCGAGGATGGGACACATACTCAACGAATTGAGTCTCAATGGCGGGTGGTTAAAAGATTCTTCTACAAGAATAATTACAACCACCCGGGCAATTTTGCAGACTCAATTGTTGAGTATTTATGGAGGAGATCTGTGGAGGCCAGTAAGAAGGATAAGTTTTTCGAACTGATAAAAGCTGTGCAATATGTATACAAAATATAAGTTAAATACTTTCTAAATTTTGTTTTATTTTTGTCCTAGTTTTGCACCTATATGATTTATTTCTAATGTAATTCAAAATAGCTGTGACCATCAGGGCTAGCACTCTTATTCGAGTCAAGGGCACTCTAACTTGAGTTGGTTAGGTTCAAAATAAGAGACAGAGCCGACACAGAGCACCCCGACTCCACCTAGTCTTGTGGCTGACACCCCTAGATTGTATATAAAAAGTGCGGGAGCCAGAAGCTCAAGGGAGGTCCTGAGAGGAGCGAGCCAGACGAGGTTGAGCGGAGCGACGGGGGGAGGTGGCGAGCGAAGCGAGCCGGCGACCTCCGTAGCGAAGCGAAGACCGAGTTTGGCGAAGTGACACTCAGGGGCGACCGCTAGAGCTTCTGGCGGGAGCCCACCCAGAGTCAAACATAGAACACACCAAAATAGTCAGTACTCCATGTCCAATCCATTCATATTTGTAAGTAAATATAGTTAAATTCAATATATAAACGTTATAAATTTGAGGTTAAGTTCAAAGAAAATTCAAAGTAGTTTTTCGCAAAAACTAGGCATTTCCTCGCCACGAGAGTAGTGTCGGAGGACATCCCCCTCCCCCCTCCCTCCCCCCTCCCCCTCCCCCCCTTAAATTCGTGTTGGCCTATTCTAATGCAATGCCGTGTTCCATACATTGGTTTATAAATGTAGATACACAAAACACAAAAAATTTTTGAAAGTACGTTATGAACGTATTAAGAAGGAACTGGCGTTATTTATAAAGTTTATTAAAATGTCGTATACTGCTGTAACGACGGAGCAAGCAAAGTATGCTATTTATGGCCTCAGACAAAATAAAAAAGTCAAGACAGAATGTTGTGAACAGAGAAGTGAGGCCGGTTTTCTAAACTACATGTGCGTGACTCGGTACTGTCATGGTAATTCAAAATATATTAAAGTTATTAAAAAAATATCAATAATTAATAAATTTAAATTAAATGTTAATTAAAACTTTACGTGTTGCTTCCACGCGCCGCGATAGTTCGACTGACGCGCCAAGGCGTAGTTTCGTTGTAGGTTTTGTATGTAAATATGTATGGACACGCCGAGGCGTAGTTTCACCCGGCCTCACTTCTCTGTTCACAACATTCTGTCTTGACTTTTTTATTTTGTCTGAGTTTATGACTTCATTAAAACGGCTTACATTTTAGCGCTGTATTTTATTTGCATGGGTAGTTATCCCTCCCTATTTTATTAACGACTGATTTCTTAAGTTAGCAAGTACGACAAAAAATGGATTAATATAAACTCCAAAGGAGAGACAAGAACTCAGCTGAAAATGGTTGGGTGCCCACTGGAAGTGGGCACCCAACCAAATGGAGATCCAATTGTTGATCTAACTAGTTTCACCCGCGTGATGATAGATTAAAATGATGGGAAGTATTAATTGTAGTATTCCAGCACCTCTTGCTGTAGATACATACCAAATTTCATCCAACACCGTTCAGCTGTTCTGTTGTGATTGAGCAACACATCCAAACATTAGCTTTTAATATTATTAAGATTATATAGAATGATTCACGAGCTTTAAAGTTATACTTTAGTGTACATTCCCCCTATTAGTAGACTCTTACGTTTATACATTTGCCATTCCTCAAGATATTTATTTCAGTAGTCAGTCACAGTCACATAAATAAGCCAGTCACCTTGTCACTGTCCTGTCTAAGTCTCGCTCTAATAACGCTTGTTTTAGTTTTCTAGTGTCAGACTAATAAAACTGAAATTTCATGAAATGTACGTAGGCAAACGCCATGTCTGAGTGATAGATACAATTTCCTGGACAGATCAGCTAATTTATTTAGTGTTAGCGACTGCCCGCGACTTCATTTGCGTATATAGGCTGGGCCTTCGACCTCGCCATAACCTCCCATCTTTTCTGAACTTTTCCTAAGAACTTTCTCCTGACAATTATTCATGTTATAGCGTGACCAGGAGAAATAGGAGTTTATTTTTATATCTATAGATATATAGATAAGCATTTCAATAGCTATTACGTAAGCTGACCAAACATCAGGTTACTTGAAATTTACGGAACGCCCCTTCGGCGAATTATTGTTACGTCGAACTCTTTTTATAGCGAGTTTCTTCATAGTGATCACCATATTATGGACTCGTCATTATAACATTAATTTTGTGAACAGTAAATTAATGTTGCTCATCAAACCAGTTACAAAACTTGTTAAACCTTGGCATCATCCTAGAGATCTAGATTTATTGCATACATTGCAAAAATGCACCGCTCTAAGAAAGCCGTTGACAATGAATAAATTATAGTACTACTGTTGATCAACAGTGAATTCAAGTTACTGAGTTATGATATGAATCACGGGAAAGTTTTAGCATACTTATAAGGATAATCACTATACTATGTAATACGTTTGAATCAGCTGTAGATAACGTTAATTGTGGGTCTTGCCAGAAAATTTGTGTATGTCGCAATCTTTTTGTAGACGTAAAACAATTGAATTCAGTTCAAACTGTCATCGATTTAGTGCAAACTTGGTACAGGGGTGCGTTCATAACCTCGGTGCGAGCGCACTCAGAGTGCACTCGGAGTGCAACTTTTCGCACTAACGCCGCGTCGCCGCGCCGCGCGCGCCGTTCCTAACCTCAGGGTAAAGCCCTCGGTTGTTCTAACTCAAGCGTTCCGACCTCGGAGTGTCGCAACTTTTAAACTATCAAAATAGATCGGTAAACGGTTGCAACCCGCATCTGACATAACTTTGACCAATCAGACTACAACAAACTTCTTCTTCACTCTTCTCAAAGAAAATTAGGTAATGATCAAGTGATCTGTCAATGTCAAATTTGTCAAAGTCTGTTTGAGGTTAGAAAACAAGCGTGGCCGTTCCGTACCTCAGAGCGAGTTAGAAAACAACTAAACAACAGCACTCTGAGGTTCTGAACGCCCCCCCCCCCCCTGGTATTGTACGCGTAAGATTCCAAGTGCCTGTGTAGCCGTTATTCGTTTATTCTAAGTTTACCAGAATATTGCACAAACAAATTGAGCTGAAATATGGAGAGTTCGAGATATTTTTTGTTGTAATATTCATTGCAAATATTCTGTATATATTATATATGTATATATCTTAGTATATATTCTTAACAATGCCTTCATATAAACGTCATCTTTATAAACGATGAGAGGTAGGGAGTGAAATCCACCCGAAGAATTAAAAAAACGATTAGGATAAAACCAGGATAGATGCCGCAGTGGGATAGACGCCTCGTATTCAAAAAGCCCAATTTCCCAAACTCGAGACTAAGAACTAATAATTTAAATTAGAAGTGCAGACGCCCCACATATAAGTCCCCCACAGGCTTTTGTGCGCAACAAACGTATCTCGCTTGTGCGTGTGATTATCTCAGCAGCGAACGCGACGAACACTTCAAACTTTCAGAGTTGTTTCTCAAAGTATTTGAAGTTGTGTAACTTTATAAACCGTATAAATTCAGTCGAGTATATTTTTATTATGTCAATACACAGGTTCATTAAGTTTACACCTAGGTGTAAATAATAGCTTTTATGTTTCTAGTTTATTCAAGAAATAAAAAGGCAACTATCCATACCGAAAAGGATAAAGGAGAAAAATGATTTAAGGCTATGTAATTTACTTTTTTTCGATGGGGTTTCAATCCTTTGGTTCGGCATCTAGCCATACAATAAGGCATCTATCCTTAAATAAGTTTAATTCTGTTAGGACACCAAAATCTAGTCCTAATATTACCTATACAAAAGAAAAAATAAGCTATATTCATAGAAATTATGTCTCGTAAAAAATATTTTTAAAATTAGAAAGCATATTCAAAAATGGCGGACTCTATCCCGGTCTTACCCTATATTTTTCTAATATGTAATCTGTATGTATATGTACGATATCTGTACCAAATGTTCCCTAAATTAATGCTAGTTTGTACTAACAGGTTGTACAGGTCACCTTATGTTTATTATAAAAAACTTTTGCAAAAGCGATTCGCGCTAGGATCTCTGTTACCATAATTTTAATACGAATCGTACGCAAAAACGAACACATTGTAAAACAAAAACGCTATATAGGTACACCGATGACAATAGATTTGTCATGGTCTGGTCAAAGACTACACAGTACCACGGGCAAATCATGTTTTTGGAACTGTATCGATTGGCTTCACATTATCATGAAACACGTTGAGCTAACAAAAGTTTGAAAGTTATAGTCCAATATAATGTTAAAATAGTTAATTCGAAAAGATTCACGAATGATCGGCAGAATTACACAAGTGCCCACAACTCTTCATGGCCTTTTCATTACAGAAACACGATCTAATATTATAATTGCCATTATGCAATCATATCCCATAGGTGTGGAACAGGCCAATAGTTCATCACATAGCTGTAAGCGGGTTATTAAACACCTACGCGGAGTTACGTAAAAGTTTAGCTCGTAACCAGTCCCTGAACTGTCGAGCAAAGTCTAGATATGTTTAGTTTTCAATATTATTCCATGCATAATATACATATTGTGAATAAACCCAACATCACTATATGATAGGCAATAATATTTTTTTGTCATTTTGACCGAGTCATAAAGTGTGCAAAAAGCATGGACGAGTAATCATTCAAGTTCTATTATTAGACTGTGCCATTTCAGACTGATATATGGAACCGGAATTTAAAAAGCGATGTTTCAGCGTCTTTTGTTTTTTGTTCTATGATCACAAGCAAGTTTGAAGTTTGTATAGTTTTTACGATACAGCAAAAAAATATAGGTATATCACATTTTAATGGGCCATTTTTTAAAAGATACTCAGCATAATGAAACATTCAGATTCTGTCAACCAGCCCTTTTTAAAAATACATTTCAAGGGAGACGCAGATGGACATTGTAGGGTTAAGGGAACCTTTAATCTCATATCAAAACGTAAAAATAGTATCCAGTGAACAGTTTAATTTATTTAAAAACTTGATAGGCGGTCAAACAGAAATGACCTTTATCCAAATAAGGTTAAGTAACAATGTCGTCGATGATCTAGTAAGCTACTAAGGTGCACCGAGGTAAGAATGTTTTTTTAAGAAACCGTAAGGATGTTGCGAACGATTTTTTTCAAGCTTGAAAAATACTTCAGAAAAAATAATGTTAGAGAGCTCTGCATAAAGGATAGGTTTTATATTTATAGAATAGATTACCTATTTATTTATAACTTGAAGACTGAAATCAAACTTCCCGGGAAACGCAGGAAGTTCTTGCCATCCTGAATCAATCTTGTTTCAAACTTTAACTATCTGTCATTTTGCTGAACAAATTACTTCGAGTTTCCGCGAAATAGTGCTAAAGCTTTCAATCTGCTTGCAAAAACTTTATTGCATTGCTACATAAACTCTCAATAAATAATAAATCCATCTTAGCAACGTAACGACAAAGTTTCTAAATCGGCTTTCTCAGTTTCACATCTATCAACCTGAGCGCTATATGTTCATTGCAAAATCTGTAAATCCATCTAAGTGAGCTCAAATCAGTTCAAAGAAATCGACATTCATCAATTCATATTATCAGGAAATTCCTACTTCGAAATGTCAACATTTACCTATACCTAATAATAGTGGATTAAGGAAAACCCCATCTTGGAAGAGATGTTTATTAAGAGATGGTCTTGTGATTAACATTTGCAGTTGATGAATCAACAATGACGTATATTATGCCGATGTATGAGAAAACATTTTTCTAAATACATATGAAGTTAGCCATTCAATCCAACTTATCTTTTCGCTGTATTTAGCTCGATGCGCGAGTCAGATTTGCTGACTCACTTGTATTAGGGTTATTAAGGCGCGGTCCAATCCTAATTTTAAAACAATTTACGGTGCTTTACATAAGGTTGAGAATTGCTTACCAGAATGTACGATTTAATGCGAAAATTCAATTGAATACGTGCTAATACTTTTTATATTTATTTCGTACAATCAATTGATTAAATTTTAATGATAAAGAAGTCCATAGTTCACTAGTAAATTTCATTGGGAATTCGAATATGATACATTCATTGAAATATATTTGGCCATAACCGAATAAAAATGCTTTTTCCCACGAATCACGTAAGAAAAATTTAAAATTTAGGGAATGTTGCCGATTTTTTTCTATCGAGCCAAGTTTGCTCAATCGTGTATTGGTACCCATACTTCATAAGGACGTATATTCAATTTAGACTAGGTTTTTTTCGAACTTCGTTTATTAGGTTTAAGCGTCGAAAAACTAAGTTTTCGCGAAGTCGAATCATGAAATTTGGAACTCATTTCGCCCTGGCCCAGCTAACTTTTATCTCTCCGTATATTTGTTAGGTTGTGTGTTGGTCTTCCTGTACAGGTCGCATTTTACATCCAATCTTGACGAAACTTGGTACGCATGTTTTACTATTCAAAATATTTTTTTTTGTTGTTTTGGTTTGCTGCGTTGCTATTTAATGACCCTTTTTGATAAAATTTGGTACACGCAACACAATTCCTCTTTAAAGTAAGAATTTCAAATATGAGCATAATTGATCAAGTGGTTGCCAAGATAATAGTTAGATAGATAGATTATAGATAGATAGATAATACGTAGTGAAGTTTAAAAACTGGACGATTTTGGTAATATTCGGCAAGAAAATTTGTTACCAACACAATATCACATTTTTGCAAAATTGGTCATGGTCTTGACAGAAGAAATATTTTACAACTTTTTCTGTATTCCTTGACATGCAGATAGCTCAGACGGAAAAAAATAGCCACTTATAAGACTGTGCTCGCGACGTCTACTGTTCGCCGAACTACTAGCTTAGCTTTACTTAACTTAAATAAAAACGTGAAATACACCGATGACTGTATATATCAGGTTACTTTTTTTTTATTACTAGCCTCCACAGACTCTACGGTCCGTGCCATTTTTTAGGTTTTTTTTCAAATTTATCAAAACTAAATACAATTAAAAAACAGACGACAATATATACTTAATTAGAGGACATAGAATTTTTATGTTAAACGACTTAATTAAGGGCGATATCGTTTTTAAGTTTGCATCAGCATTCAGACCGGTCTCCGAAAGCAGCCCCCGTTCACGAGTTGACGCATGTGGCAGCCATCGCCTTCCTCAACCATATTTGAGGGAAGATGGCGACCCGCCACACGACGCCACTGCTTGCCGACACCTTTTCGTGAGCGTGTCTGCTCTGTATGCTCATACTTACTCTTTGTCAAATACAGCTTAACTTAAATAATTACTAATATTAACTTATTCGCTTAGGTACCCGTATCGCACTGAAGCAGTGGTTCAATTCTGCACTCCGTTTCGATAAAACAGGTTAGATCAATACAAAAATGGATACAAATTACACATGCAAATATTTTTATTTTACTTAGTTGGTTAGAGTTAGAGTTTAGTTCACGTATGCCCATACGTGGATATCCTCATGAAACTAAATTGATAAATAAGTCCCTTGTCCCTTCCTCTCCACAACGGAAATCTTGTTACTATGGAGACCTCTCATTTAGCCATCTGTCCGGAACATATCCCAACAACTATTCACATATGGAACGAGATCGCCTTTCAATTAGATGATTGCTACAATAAACTACATGGAAAAAATGATAAGGTAGTCCTCGAGACCCTACTTAATACTAGATAATATAACTCTACTATCTATTCCTACTTTTATACATAGTAATATTACAAAGAGGAAAGATTTGTCTTTTAATACCACAGCCACTTAGAAAGTGTCTTATTACTCGTTCATAAAATAGTGCGGCGGGAAAAGTTATATGGAATTTCATTTCTGCCCTCCATACCAGGGTAGAAATGTTGTATGAAAATCAATTTCTGCCCTGATAGCAATCTTTTGTTTTTAGCAGCGAGCATAAAAGAAGGAATACAAACGTCAAATTTTAAAAAGGTTATATATATCCAATAATTAGAAAAAAGACGTGGGAATATTTTCTTGTACTCGATTTTCAATGAAAGGAGGCTAGCAACCTTTTTCTGCACAACGAAAAAAACCATGGCGGCCATTGGTTACGTATTGTTAAATTTAGTTTTTTGCTAAATTGATAATTTAACAGTACGCTTTTAATTATTCTAAATAATTTTCCAAAATGTCATCTGATAGTGAAAGTGACGATTTTATAAAGATGCCGCCACCAGAAATAAAAAATACAGCTCAAGAAGTGAAGACGTCTTTGATTTCTTACAAACTGCCCCAGACAACAATTATTTACTAATGAAGGTAACTATTTTATTTTCCCCGTAGGTTTAGTATAAATAAGCACTAAGTATCACTCGGGATAAAGTTCTATTTCTGTTCTCGAGTTCCCTTTAAGCCCTCCGCTGCTCGTCGGGCTTAAACATACATTCGGACAGAAATAGATCGTTTTGTCCCCTCGGTGTACAATGTACTATTATTCCGTACTAAATAGAGGTATTATTTTTAATTGTACATACCTAATAATGCATAATTAAGAACAAATATATCTAAATTATAATTTTATGAATAGATCTTTATTTTATGTAACAATTTAGTATTAAAAGGTTGCGAGATATAAATTGTGAATACTTAAAGGCTAAACTTATACTTATGACTTATTACTTCTTAGTATCTTAGTATCACTTGTGTAATTTTAGCAACGATCTTTCAACAGGCCGGTTGGCGCAGTTGGTCGCACTCTGCCTTCTGAGCCGCTGGTCCCGGGTTCGATCCCCGGACAGGTCAAACATTTGTGTTCATGTACATGTCTGTTTGATCTGTGTCTGGGTGTTTATATTTATATAAGTATTTAATATCATATATAAGTATGTAATATCAGTCATCAGGTTACCATAGTACAGGCTCTGCCTAGTTTGGGACCTGAAGACCTTTGTGTGAGTGTTGTCCCATATTATTTATCTATTTATTTATTCAACGAGATTCTGTATTTATAATAGAATTTTTCAAAATGGTTTACACCGACGATTTCTCCGACGATTTCAGATTCTGAACAACATTTTCTCCGACATTTTAGGTCGATATGGGATACATTTTTTTTGGGAGGAGAAACTCAATTTAAATGTTGTTAGAGTGTTGTTTTAATTTGAAATTGCTTTTTGATTGAACAATTTTTCACCGTTTTTAATGTAAGTGAGTGTGTACGGTAGAGTTAAAAATATTTCAGTACCTAAGCTTATATTTGCGTACTATTTCACCTGTTGTAAATGATTATGTTCCCTAGACTAGCTTAGACTATTTATTCAATCGTCGTAAAAAACATACGCATAAATGTTATGATCCTATAAACCTAAAAGGGTTCCAGACTGCCTTGTGTTGTTTGCAAGATGATTAAACGGATCAATTTATTGCTTTGGATTCATTTGCTAGTAACTTAAGGGTGAGGTAGGATCGGCAAACGAAATTTACGCCCCATTCCCCTCTAGATAAAAGGGTCCAAAGCACCTATCGTCATTTATGTAAGTGCTATGGACTCAATGGCTACTATTTATTGACAAAAAGAAAGCACCCATATGTTTTACACTCGCTAACCCGCTCGCGGCTTGCTTCTGTGCCCTACAGGGTTCTTGTGAATCGGCGTCACAGAGTGAAATAGACTGCATTTAAGAAAGATATCCTTGCAATTTTAGAAAAAAAAACACGTCCTTGAACTTCTTCTTTCAATCATAAAATCTCTCCCGCCTTGTCCCTTCGACAACAATCCACACACGCCTATCGCGCTGAGCGAGATTCAATAGATTATTAAAAATAACTAAAGTATCACCTAAGCTATGCTTTATTTATCTACATTTAATTTTACTTGGCGAATTCATTTATTTTTATAAGGAATATGACTGTCTAATAATACGAGTATAGCTGAACATCTCTGTAAAATATTAAAGTATTTTTTGTACTAAAAAACCGTGTTAATGGTTTATATTGAAGGTTCTGATGACAGTGGCGGTGGTCTGAAGACGTGACGACGTAAAATAAATTATTTCATAGCTCTTGTTTATGAGCGTCAATTATATTTCGTTTTTTTTTAATATTCAACCGGCAAGCTCAGCATAAAATATTGATTGAATGCTACGAAGAAATAATAGATTGAATGGTCGAAATGAAACGGTTGGTCATTCAAATTTCTTTATTAAGGCATTAAAATCGTATTACTCCATATATTTCATGGTATAAAACGTACTTGCAACACAGCCTACCACGTGCTAGGGCCACAGTACAAACTATCATTTCATCTAGTACAACTATAACACAGATAACTCACAGTTCGTACATCGACGATACGATTATGTTACACTTACGGAAAATTTCGTATTCGTACAGTTCTCATCTCATCTAATTGCGGTCAACACTAATGTTACAGGGCTATTATGTATCTTAATTGCTATCAAATGTTGATTGAAATCTGCAAAAATGGCGGCTCTGTGTCACATTTGACAACTTCTGTAAGCAAAAATGTTAGTAAGTTGATGACTGGAGCTGACAAAAGTGACATAGAGCCGCTATTTTACTTAATACTGCTATATTTAGAAATAGTATATTTGGTATGATTCCTAAAATATATAATCATCTACCGAATAGTATATTACAAGAGCAAAATATTCATTCATTTAAAAATAATTTAAAAAGTTTTTGGTGAATAAATGTTATTATAGAGTTGATAAATATTTAAATGAAAAATTGATATAAACTGTGGCAATAGGTATATAGTATTATAAATTGTTTTAATATAATTTCCTTTGAATTATCTAATATTTTGCATGCCTCATGTAAAGGCCGGATAGAGTGTATCATAAAACGTTAAATGTAAGATCTCTGTATCACCTTTATTCGCAATAAATGACTTGAATTTGAATTTGAATTTTTTTCATCAACATTTGTTAGCAACTGATATACATAATAGCCCTCGTATCTAGCAGATTCTTCTTAGTTTTCATTGCAAGTATATCGTCTTTTCATATGGTTTTGCATTGTACCGCTACTAATATTGTGTGTGCCTTTCAGAGTTCTGTAGGGTGATAAAGTTCGGGATTTTGTATAAAAACATAATTCAAGATCCAGGTGGCTTGTCGATAACTGGATTTTCTTATTTCCGTACATCGAGCGTCTGTCGTATTATTTTATTTCGGCTACATACTGAAATGGGAACGGAAATGAAACTGCACATCACTAAGCCGGTGATTTGTTTCACGTGGAATGGTATCATTTTATGAGTCAGTCCTAAAACGAAGAAGGATAGAGTTAGTTTCCGAAATGAAAGTAATGTTAGAATCCTATAATACATTATAAATGGGAAAGTAAGTTTGTTACGCTTTCACGCTTAAACTACTGAACGGATCTTGATGAATTTTGGCCAGAAGATAGATTATTTCCGGAGAAATGACTTAATGAAAGGGTACTTTTCATCATCATCATCATCATCCATCATTGCGGAGCTCAGCTAGTAAAATATAAAAAGCACTAATGTCAAAAAAACTACATGAAGACATGATGATGCATATTGATATACTTAATTTGATAAACTGACTTATTTCCTAACTAAATAAAAATTGTTTTTTTTTGCAATATAATTTGGGCTTAGCTCAGCACTGGTTGCGTAAATGCTAGGCTGCTTTTCAGCGTACCCCTTCATACGAACTATAAGGTGTTACTTGAATAGCTATGTGAAATGGTTTAGCGTTAGCTCTTAAGGCTCATCACAGAGCAAATGACTTTTAGCTATTGGTTCTGGGTCTACGTTAGTGTGTCTACGATAGTCGACTTTAGAACCCACGTTCGAGAGGAAACTCATTAGTCGCGTGAACTCTGCACACGGCGCTCTTCCGAAAACTCTCATCGATTTTGGAATAATATTTTAAACGTAGAATAAATCATTTTTTTAACAGGTAATCCATTTATGTACACCAAATTTCAAAACAAGTTGTAGTTCGTGTGATTCAATAAATAAAAATTTATAAAGATGCAAGGAATCAATGTTTTTCCCAATTTCTGTAGTTTATTTAGAATCTTTTTCATAGATATTTATTAAAGTAACTAAATAATATTTGAAACCTAGAACGTGTAGTGAAAATGTTAAATTTACATAATATTTATAATTTTGTCCTTGAAATAACGCGAAGATAGCTTTTAAACATCAGGTTCTGAGGGTAACTAAAATCATTTGCATGCATTTATCAGTCAACCTTGATGACATCCATCTGGGAAGATGTTATAAAACAGATAAATTCTTAATTAGAGAAACAAAATAATTAAAACTACCGCACAAGCTGCGCCCTACGGTCATAGCCAGTAGCCACGTGTTAAATTTTAAATTACCATCCTACAGAATCCCTTTTCTGGGAAGAAATTATATGTAGGTAGTCTTCGTGTTAATCTTGTATATAAAGTATGTTCATTCCAATTCCGATTTCATCCAAATCCTTTCTACCTTTGCGGCATGAAGAGTAAACAAACATTACACTCAGGTCAGTATTCAAGAAAGACTCACTTTTGTATAACGATTTGATTGGAGGTTTCATAGTAGGTAAACGCCATACCAAGGTTTACTTAGATTTATATTCAAGCCTTGATTCAAGAGCGTCTGTCTCGAATATGGGCCATAGACATGCAGTAAACGTTGCGTATGAGCTAGTCCTGGTTAATTATAATTATGCAATCTCCATTCCCAACTTTTTAGCCGTTTGTGTGAAGAAGTAACACCTCATGGATATTTGCATGTATATGTATACTATTAGTGTGATAGTATGTATGGTGAGATTTAATTATGAGTTACATACTAAATGTTAAACAAATGTAACACCCAGTACAATAAAACAATAAAACCAGATTATGCACATGTACCTATCCCTTAACTTGAAACTCAAATCTATACCAATAACATTCAACTGAATTTACACGATGCTAACATTAGTTAAGTAACAATTGCTTTAAAGCCTACATAACCACCATATCAGTAACATTGGAAAGTTCTATTCGAACGTAGACAAATTTCACAAAAGTAACGTTACAGTAAGCAGACAACACAGAAATATACTTAGCTTATAATTATATATTTAATTATATAGCCTTAATACAAGTAGGTACACATTTCTAAGTATTCTGGCTGACTCTGACTTCAACAAGATTCGACAAGTAACTGCTATAAATAGGAATAATCTAGCTATATCTTCAAGTTGGACCTACGACGCCATATTCTTGGCGGGAGAATACCATGCTCTTCATTGGCTGTCGGAGGGTACGTCAGACCACGTGATGGCCTCCAAATTGGACTTGCGGAAGTACTTCAATTCACGAGGTTTCCGCCATGTTTGACTGGCGGAAATGGTGGTGTATTCTTTTATTTGTTACACTATATTCGTACCAATCAGGGGATCACAGGTTGCAAAACGGACTTGTCTAAAATTTTAGTTTAGTGATGTTCGATTAGGCTTATATCCTATTCAGTCAATGACGGCATAAACATAATTTAAATTTGGCACCTTTAAAGTAGTTTTAGTTCTTTATATCAAGCGGTGACGAGACAAGTAAGTCGCTCGCCTAGTGTTAAACGTCACGCGTGGCCATAAACATTTCACTGCTATTCAAAATTTTAAACCATACAAGAGTTCAAACCCATGCATGCAACGCACTGCTCTCTTCATCCTGAGATATAAGGTGTATTAATCTCTTGCCCTGTAATTGCGCTGGAAACATTGCCCTTCAACGAAACACAGTAATGATTGTGCAATACTGCTTCACAGTTGAAAAACTGGCAAAAACAAAACGTACGAGACCATAAGTGGAAGCAAAAGGTATATGATATACAATCAAGTTCAGGCTATACTCAAATAATCGAATAAAAAAATGAGAGAGCGTGCCTCGTTATAATTTATGCAATAGTTGCCTACTATAGGCACCTACTTACCAACAATGTAATGAGTGTTCCAACGTAACCGCATTTAGGTTAGGGTTTTCACGTAGCGTTGAAACGAGCGTGAAGTTAAGTGATTTTTTAGTAGTTCGAATAGACTGTAACATTAATAGTTATGTTCTTCGCCTAATTTAGAAATGAGGTTACATCGTATAATGTGTATGAAATGTTTGTGAATCGTATTTTTGTAGGTCTTTTTAAGAAAGCCTATTTGTGATGTACTTCAATATTGTATGTTTTTTATGACTAAAAAATATTCTGAATTTGACTGTACTTTTTTTGTAATTTTACGCGATTATTCTGCTAATTTATGAATAGATTTTGATGACCATTATTTTGTTTGGTAAGCCATACTTTAGAAGAGGTGGTCCCATTTAATTTTCATCGGAATTAATAATTCAGAGCTTTTTGAAAGAAAAACGATTTTGTCCGAACTTTTTGTTTTAACCGAATGATTTCGTTTTTGTTTGTTGGATAATACTTTATCGATATCGAGTGTTACTATTTTGAGTATCTTCAGTAACTTATTGGAAGTCGTTTTTTTATTATTGCATATTGATTTTGTTTGGGTTAGAGTAAATGTTATTATGGTGGTAATTGGCTGGATTTACTATTAAGTACACAGCTAATAATATTTATTTCTTGTTCGTTACATAATTATCTTACCATACCTTTGGATATAAGAATGAAAGTTATAAAAAATGGAAAAGGGTATTACTTAAATGAATTTTATTTTTACCCAAAACGGAACCAACTTCAACACCAAAAAAATATATAATCAAGTGTGAAATAACTTGTTGAAGTTGGTATCATGATAGTTCGAAAGTAGGTAGGTCTAGGTACCCATTATCACAATACTGTGTACATGGTACCGAATTCAACAAGGTATTTCACATTTTTTGGTGTTGAAGTCGGTTCCGTTTTGTGGTAAACATTTTTTAACACTTTTAGCGACCCTTGTTAATTACGGGTATCGATTGCCATACGCCGTCAATGTTGATAACATCAAATGATTAACAAAGGCTGGACTGAATTTGATAAAATTTAAGTGGGAAGTATACTTTAGGAAACGAAATATAATTTTGAGAATCGGTCCACTAATGGGGGAGAAATCGGCGAACATGCACAAAAAATATACAAACAATACGAACATATACCCTCCTCCTTTTTTGAAGTCGGTTAATAAAGAAGGTGTGAATATATGTTATGTAAGGATGTATTCTGTGTAAAATAAAAATTATTATCATGGTTTACATTGAGTATTTATTTGTTTTTCTCAAAATTACTTATTATTAGGTATAATAATAATGAAATAGAAAATTGTTTATTTGAGCAAAAACACATTTCTTATATCAAATGTGAGTAAAACTAAACACTTAACCCAATAACGTATAGGTTTGCAGTTTGTACGGATTATAATACTTTTATTGATAATTTTGCCATGTCAAATAGGCAAAAGTTGTGTTGTACCTACCTACTTAACATTAAAGCTATAAGATCTGTCATTGTAACAACAATTTAAAGGGAATTAAATGACTTAAAATAATATATTGAACTAGGAACGCGGCGGTAGAGTCTTTAAAGTACATTATAATGAAAAATTGACGTTCATAAGTGCGTCTTTGATGCCTAAATTGAATAAATGATTTTGACTTTGACTTGACTGTGACTTTATATATAATACTTGAACTTGAACTTGTAATTTATTAATGTAATTATTGTAATAATAATATATACCTACTATTACTTATTATTTTACATATTACTCTTATCTTAATATAGTAAATATTGAAGTGTGTGCGGATTTGACGCGTTTAACTTTAACATACCTGCATCGCAAGAGTGTCTGACTGACTTGACCAATCGATCGTTAATCGAAGGATCTATTGATGCTAGAATGGAATAGTTGACGTTGATCGACTGGGCTTACAATACTGATTGATCTATCGAACTGCAATTAGCGGTGGTCGATGGCATCGATCGGCGATCGATCGATTGGTGTGGTAGCACCCTAACCACAGCCTAACCGCCGATATACTGTCAGTTACTTGCAGTTTGGATAACTGCATGATGACTGTACATCTGTGATGTAGTAGGTAGGTGTGATGTGAGTTACTGCATACGGTTCCATTGCGTTAGTAACGCATCACGATCATCCCCCTAAAGGTGCAGATAAAGTATACTCATTAGTAATTCTATGCTGATTGCAACTTGCAATAGTTGCTTATAGAATATGTCACTTATAATTTGCAAGTGACATATTCTGTAAGGTTCAAATGCACAAATACCACATCAGTTGCGACATCAAAATGGAACAGAAAAAAAATGGAACAGATATTACAGTGTTATACAAGTAACTACAATCGCCGCCCTGACTTTGTCGATTACGAGTGGGCTACCCTGGGGGTAATCGGGAAGGAAAACGGATCATAAAACCTGGGGGCCGACACCAACCTTTTATACGAAACTATTATAAATCAGGATCGTTTTGTAATAAGCTTAGAGTAATCATACTTACTATCGTACTACCACCGACATAAAACGGTCGAACATTACTTTCATATTATTTACGGGTGTTCCTTTTTGTAGCCGAAATCGAACCTAGTAGTGCGTACCAGGATCAATACCTATAATGCCCAACCCAAATAGAGCACTAACGCAGTTACAAAGTAAGCGAATTAAGTGCACTATTTGATAATGCGTCATCAAAACGTCTATCGTAATCCATTATAATTTTAAGCTTGCTATATTGACGTAGTGGTACCAAATTTTATATTATTGTTTAAATACTTATGACTACTTTAAAAGGTGGGAGTAATCAATTAACTCTACCAACTAGTTAGATACTGAGAAATTCAGGTTTAAAAATATGGATTTTGTAATCATGAACTATTTAATTGAAGCGATCTGTAGGAGTACTTAACAAGTATAAGTTAACTATTAGTTACTAGTACTTATATTTGTATGCATAAAACACATAATTCATATGTACTTACTGTAAAAAAAAGAATGAAGTGTAGCATTATAAAAAGCAACAGGATTAGAGGGCCGTATAAAATAAAAAAATACCGCATCCAAACCCTCACCTTGCAGGTGGCTACGCACATTTTCACAATCATACCTTATACTAGTATCGCCCGCGGTTTCGTTCGCGTGCAATAAGGATGTTGCAATCACTCGGGAACGGGATAACCAGATAGCCTATATGCTTTAATCCGGAGTATAAACTTTATCTTCGTTCCAAATTTCATCCAAATCCTTTGTTATTGGTCTGAATAAGTAACAAACATACAAACTCACTCACAAACTTTCGCATTTATAATTATGGTATGATTTGAATAATAAATGGCATGTATGAATAATTACATAGGTACATATTTATTTCGGATAACAAAGGTAATATATTAGGAGTTACGTATAAAAGAGCCTTTTGCCTAACTTTAAAATTAATAAAAGTGGGAAATACCTAGCCATTTTAAACAAATGCACCACACGAACGTCATAATGACGTCAGATAAGTTTCCTAATAGCTATTGTGACTTGTTTAGAATTATTTACTACCATGGTAGTGACGTTAGAAACTCCGGACAATAAAAAGAATTGCGAAAGCCTACATTGTTTTTTCCGGTCGGAAACTTTACTTACCTACCGAGTCATATTATCGTAGAGCAGCAGATGTATATAAATTGACTCATATCGTAGGTAACGTAAATATGAACCATAAAGTTTGGCAGTTCCTACCTCTGTCGTGTAAGTAAATAGTGGAATGCTCTGCCGGCGTACGCATTTCTTTGTCTGGGTCTGGTGGTGGTATACGTAGTTCTGGGTCTTTCAAGCGGGGCGTGAATAAGCTCTCAGTAGCTGTACCATGAGTTGGCAGCATAAATATCATCTAGAGTCGATACTCGATCTCGCCTACCTATTAAGCTTGTGATTGGCGTACTCGCTGTCAATTTTAGTTCTACAATTGACCGCGAGGTGGCACTGTTCTTTTTTTCATACATTTTTTTGCGGCAGTCGGTAGCGATTGGTGTCATGTCAATGTTGTAAACTCGTGGTAGAGCTACAGGTCATCATAGGGATGGTCATCGTTTCTTGATTTCGTCTTCGCTTTCCTTCCATCAGGCGAGAGGGAGTCACTTTGACGAACTATTATAAAAAAATATGTGGGTATAGAGTCAGTAGCACAAACAGTTTGCGAAAAAATATTCGTATCGAAGGTGTCAATATGTCACGCTGCGCCGTACAAACTATGATTTATCTGTGCTACAGTTTTCCTAGATAAATGACAGTTTGTTCTGTTTCACGTAAACGACACGTTACGTTGCACTTACACAGTTACGCCTGCTAGGCCCACTGTTATACATAAAATGCTAACAAGCTAACTGTGGTAATAAATGCACTGTAGATACAGGATTTGCCATGGTTGGATAACGTTGCAAAAAAACCTAATTGTAAGAACATGTAAGTCTATAATTATTTGTAAGGCACCAGTATCTGGCAATACATACATTAAATTTGGTTCTCTTTTTACTTTTATTCGTTGGTTTTTTGACAGATAATAGGTTAGGTACGCAATGTATGCTTTTGATATGAATCGACACACAAAACATTTTTTCATCACACGAAATATTATAAAGACGAAAGTTTGTAAGTGTGTTTCTATGTTTGTTACTTCTTCACGCTCAAACGTCTGGACCAATTTTAAAGAAATTTACTATGTTTTAACTTTTCATCATCATCATCACCATCATCATCATCATCATCATCATCCAACTAGTTAGTATGTATAGAAACCCTGTTGCCACTGAAAACTTATTACCCACTACTCTTACATCTTCACAACAAAGCCTATCATTATGCGTTGTATGATTTGTTACAAAACTTGTTAACGTGTATACAAAAATAATTGGAACATTACATAAACAATAAATCACATTGATTGATCTGAAGCATTATGAAATTATGACTCGACGTAGAATGAAGTTTTGAATAACTAGGTATCAAATGAATGATAAAACGATTTTACGATGCGGTCATAATTATCACAAGGATACTTACAATTATTAATAAACTGTTAGTCAGTACCTGTTGATTACTTAATCATATAGTTAGTTCATCAATCATTACCTAGTTATTTTGTCTTGTCTGTAGATAGGCATTGCCACGTCTGAGCTCAGTAACGTCGTGTTTTTATCTCTTTACTAGCGACTGCCCGCGACTTCTTGACTTTGACTTTGATTAGGTTCGGCCTTCGGATTCGCTATAACATCCTATCTTTTCTTAATTTTTTTAACGTAAGAACCATCTACAAAGTATTAGAATAGAAAACATTTAAAAAAAAGTGAATGAAATCGTTAATGCCGTTCTCAAGTTATAGCGTGACCAGGAGAAATAGGGGTTCATTTTTATATATACAGATAACACGACCAATAACAATCACTATACAATCTTGAAATTGTATCTGTATTCTAGCAAAATAAACATTTGATTTGATCTTATATAAAGATGTAATGAATTATCAAGTGAGATGTAATGATTTATACTCAAGTAGTCGGAGGTTTTCTATTCTAGTGGTAAAAGGCTCAAGTCGCTAAGTTTTTGCGACATAGCAGTTCATAGCTCGTCAAAATTTTATAAAATCAAAGTTTAAATCATTTGCTTATATCTGCTTTTGTGGATATGCTTAACCGATTTCAATGGTAAACGGAGACAACTGCGTTAGCTTAATTGGTGGTGACACTGCCTTCAAAGATCGCGGTCCCAGATTCCATCCCTGGCCTAATCGAAAGTATCTGAACATTATTCGTAGGAGAAGTACTCTTTGTGAATAAATCATCCAGGGAAGTGCTGCCATCATATCTTATTTCTACCGGGAAGCAGTAATGTTTGCAATTCTGCGTTCTGTTTCGAAGGGTATGGGTGCCGGGGGGTTACGGGGCAGTGCAGTTCGTCACTTATAACAAAATGCATCTGTTTTTGGCAGAGGTTTACTTAACACGAGATGGGCTCGTGCTTTTGCCGTCTCCTAATTAATATCATAAAAAGAAAATAATTATTTCATTGAACATGGTTACCAACCTCGTAATACTTATCGTATACGATCAAAATAGACCCAACTTTTTCGCGTCCATTACATTAGCTAGGTAGGTACGTACGTACAGTTTCAAGCCAGACAGACTACCCGATATCAAACTTTTAACACCTCCATTTTTGTTTGTTAATAAATATAAAAGAAAAGTATTGATATTGTTTGAAAGAGTCTGTCGGGCGAAAATTGGGTATGGCTGGGAACATTATAACTAGAAGCAAACTTTTGATATCAATACGAGTATCTACAACACTAAGGACTGCCAGTGGTTGCATTAGTCACCGAAGAATAAATAAATTTGTCCATAATTAAAATCGGGGAATACACACGTATGGACACATACAAGTAATAGTAGTATGACATGGAGAAGACGCCAATCGGTAACTGGTGAGGCAGTAGAACTCTTTGTGAATGGGTTAGTCCAGGGTAGGTTTTTTTTACTGTTTCATCAAAGTGACTGCGTGAAGGCGAGAGGGCCTGATGGAAAGCGAAGATGGAATCAAGAAGCAATGACCATTAGTGCAGCCATAAGCTGCAATAGCCGTAAGCTGCCACCCCTATGATGACCTGACAGATGCTTTTTCACGCCCCGCTTGAAAGACCCAGGGTCATAGCTGCAAGGAAATACGTACGCCGGCAGAGCATTCCACAATTTACCTACACGACAGGGATAGTAACAGCCAAACTTTTTGGTTCGTGGTAAGAAATTTTCAACAGTATATGGATGCAATGCTAGGCCGGAACGAATAGTTCGGGATCGGAATAGAGAGGAAGGAATAAGATTAAAAAGGAAGCTTGTAACCGGTAAAAACGCTTAGAGAAGCTATAGTTCTACGCATTTGTAGGGGTTCTAGGTGTTGAGTGACTTCAGTGTCTCCAATAATACGGACAGCGCAATGTTGCAGTCTATCGAGAGCATCCATAAGATACTTAGCAGATCCATCCCAGAGGTGGCAACAATATTCAATACATGGGCGCACCTGAGTTTTATAAAGAAGGCACCGCTGATCCGGAGAAAAGGAACGCCTCGCTTTATTCAGGACTCCGAGTTTGCGGGAAGCTAACTTGATAATACTCTCGATGTAGTCACGCTTGTTCAGGTCGCTACGGATGTCCATGCCAAGTATGTCATACACACATACACTGTACAGGTACGGTGATATTCTGAAGAGAAGGAAGAGGAAGAAATGGAGAGGTACTGCCACCATACCTTTTTTACCGTGACTCGGTAATGTTCGAAATTCTGTGTTTTGGTTTGAAGGTATGTTTGCCGGCGAAATTACAGGCACATGAGACTTAACCGCCGTCTCACGGTTACAGGCGCAGTACAGTTCGTCACTTGTGAGGAAATTCATACTAAAATTGTTTGTTCTCGCTAAGCAAGCGTTAATGCTTTAAAATTTATAATGATAGTACTATTATATTAGTTTCTATGCCAAATATTTGGATCTGCAGATAGGTTTCCTCCGTAAGCGAACCGAGAAGGTGATTTCCTCTGCCGTAAGAACGATGATGAGAGAGCCTCCGTGGTGAATCGTAAGAGGTAAGGAAACCTGATCTACTAAGTGGTAGGCCACTTGTGCTAGATGCCGTCTTAGTTGGTACCACTGCTTTGCCGGATATTCTGCCTCGAAGCTATTGTGAAGGGCACTGTACTATTATTTCTTCGTAGACTGTAGGAAATGAAATTACTGGGCGAAAGAGAATCAAACACAAATGTCTCGGTGTTAAGGGCGCAGTGCAGGCCATGGAAAACCACAGTTCTATTCTCTGGGTGGCACTGCAACTGAAATGGGCAAGCGTAGTGGCTAGCGCCAGGAGCATGGCTTACCCGTCGTGCCATCTATTTGCATAAAAAACGATCCATATCTGTCTAGAATGGCGCATGCATTCATGATTGCATAATTATATTATTGTGCATACTACCTGTGAACAAATGCTAATCCGATGCAAGGCGTTGAACTTTACAAATCCATTCATAAAGTTAAAGTTCAATGCACCTAAATAGTAGTCATGCATGCACATGCATAATTATACAGCTTTATACACGCCAATGCAATTATCAAAGGTGGTATCGTTGAAATAACGTCCCAACTTGAGCGCGCCAAAACATTTCTCTCAAACATTTTATGTTTTATTTTGTTAATTAATAAGTCTTTCTCATTCTATTTAGTTTTACTTTTAATATTGAATATTACCTGGGTGACGGCTTTGCTCGATATAGACAGGAATACAAAACACATGTTCCGTGAGAATGTTGTCACCTGGATTCAGGATTTTGCAAAGCGACTGTTAAGCCATCTAGTTTAAATGCACCGAACAAGCTGTTATTTTTCAATGCCTTAAAACACGGGTAAAAAACGACGTTTTCTTAAAACCTAGATAGATCGATTTATAGCCCCGAAACCCTCTGCATACAAAATTTCATGAAAATCGCTGGAGCCGATATTGAAAAACATATGAAATCTGGCATTTTGTGCAGGCGATCATCATTTTGAAATTTATCATTGTTCAATATTCTAGCCCAGTTGGTCAATATAGCCCTTTCATGTGACACCCAAATTGAGAGGGTAATGTAAATATGTAATCCGCCATTTTGTAGCGGCGGCCATCTTGGATTGACTAAATATAGAATACTTATATTAACTTGACATTATATATATGTGACAGAACTAAAGGTGCATCCCAAATAACAGATCAATCTGTCAACAGGAAGGGGGTAAAATTTAAATTATTTAAAAATAATAAACAACTTAGAAACAGGGTAAGTTAAATAAAAAACTTTAATAAAATAAAATCGCATTCCGCGTCTGTCTGTATATTATGTAACATGCAACGGATTTGGATGTGATTTTTACCGTCAGTTAGACAATTATTAAAGTAATAAGACATTACTAAGCACAGACATTGCATATTCCGAAAATGTCCATTTGTAACAATTTCGCTCCATAAAAATTCAATAGATGAACTAATAAAATAAATGTGTAGATTGAGAAGAAGTTTCAAGTTTTTTATTTCTCAACTTAAGACGCGCTCGTATCCTGATAATAGTAAAAAGCAGAATTTTTAAACACCTAGTGTAACAACGGAACAAATCGATAATATATTATAAAAAAATACTAAGGTTAGAAAAGGAATAGGAAAAGAGTAATAACCGAATAGAATTCATAAATATAACTCTATTTCTGCAGAAAAAAATCTTGAATAGGTCTACAAAAATAAACTTTCACGTCCAAACTCTCAGAATTTTCAGCGATAACACTATAATTTTTTTAGGTAATACATAGCCAACGTATAGTACTAAAGTTATAACCAGCAGTTTTTTCGATTCTGTTAGTATATATCGAAAAATATAAAGAAAACTTACAAAATTAGCACATTTTCGCATTACACCCTCCAATTTAACAAGCGATTTTCAACCTTACGTAAAGGATCGTAAATTATTTTAAAATTGGGGTTGGACCGCGCCTTAACTATTATAAAATAATAAGACTGAAATAACAGCCACTTAGCACAGATGCAACTAAAATATTGATTATTTGATATGTCATGCAAAGGTGGTGAGATTTTTTTTAAACAATTTAAAAATGTATTTTTCAATCGATCCAACGGCCTTAACGATGACTTTATAACATACTAGTTCATTGCGTTCCAAATTTAGACACGCTGAATTAAAGATATAAAATAAAGTATTAAATATATTTTTATCACGTTATGTCTCACAATATCTAAATATCACAAATACAAACTCTGCTATAAACTGTGAGATGTAAGAGATCATTTCCAGAAATTTGAAGTTTTTTACTTTTTGGTTAGCGCATTTGTTAGCTACTCTGTCTCCTGAGCCGCTGGCCCCGGGTTCGATCTCCGTACATGTCAAACATTTGTATGCATGAACAAGTCTGTTTGACCTGTATCTGGGTGTGTAAATCTATATATATATATATAAGTATGTATATCAGTCATCAGGTTACATTACAATAGCACGGGCTTTGCCTAGTTTGGGACCTGAAGAATTTGTGTGGATGTTGTCCCAATTTCATTATTATTATTAACTACTGATCTTAATCTAATAATTATTAATAGGAAGCTGCCCAGTGTTCAATTTGTTTAGGTCTTTCAGTTAGAAATCATAACATAAATTATCTAGACAAAATAGAGTACAAACCTACTCTGCAATGCAGGAGCTATTTTAGCAGTTTTTTTAATGGCCCTCGATTAGCATATTGAACTACTGAACTGAATTTGAGGAAATTTAAATAGGACCTGACGGGAAGCACCAGCTTTCAAATAAGAAATACTTTTTGAGTATTGGTTCACCCAGTCCAAAGTTTTTAGGTAACAAACATTAAAAAACCGTCGAATTGAGTACCTCCTCCTTTTTGGAAGTCAGTAGAAAAATTTGATACAGACTTCCATTTTATTCAGTTATCGGAATGTAACTGAAAAACTACTGGACCGAGTTTGATAAAATTTACATGGGACCACACGGGAAGCACCAGCTTTCTAACAAAAAAAGAAAATGTCTGAAGACGCGGGTTCGAATCCCGTCCGAGGATGTGATTTTTTCTCTCTATAAATTTCAATGTTTGAGATCGCTAAAGCAGGCGTTGGTGCTTTTAAAAAAAGTAATACTATATAAAAATATTTTTGAGAATCGGTTAACCCAATCGAAAGTTATGAGGTAACAAACATTAAAAAACCAGGCGAATTGAGCGCCTCCTTTTTGGAAGTCGGAAGATAAAAATACAGCAAAATGGATGGTTGCGATATGAAAGCCGAATGAAGCCAAACAATGTCTATCGTTTATTTTCCCTTGATTTGTGATTTTTTATAGTTTTGCCGTATAGGTTCTTGTGTTGGAACCCGCTAACTGTTCGTAATGGTGGTCCTTATTGAGCCTTCGAGATTTTTTTCTAATTTATTAAACTTGTTGAAACTATGGGAAAAAAGTCCAAACGGCTCAACTAGTAGCCTCGCAGTAGAGCCTAGGGTCCGAAACGGTTCCACGATTGGCAAAGTGAACAAAATCATGAAACAATAAAAATGTTTGTGTTTTTTATCATCTTCTTAGAAAGTTTTAATAATGGGTACAGTTTGTTATTAGAACGTAACTTAAACTTGACAGTGACATTTAGCTCCACTTAGAAATAAAAAAAAAAATAAAGATCGATGTTCAAGTTGAGAATGGATACAATTTTTTTTTGGTTTGGCATCGCACTTCACGTGTATCCTGCAGGGCACTGCCTGTATTAGTTTTTCTTCATATAAAGTCAACCTTTCTCCGCGTTTTTTCACCAGAATTTAACATTTCTAACGTTTCTAAACTTAAACGTTATTCCTTATGTTCTTTATCTGAGACCTGTGGTTCCTCATTCTGTATTCTTATCATGAACAAACTATAAATATGTAAGTAATTTGTATTTTATGTTATCGCATAAGTTAAGCATACCGTACACGCTGTTTTCCAATGGCATTTTGGGTATGTGACTTAATTTTAATTTGCTCATGTATGTCAACTACCTTATATGGCTTCATTGTTACTTATTGGTTCTAGAAAATTGTGCAATTATCGAGCAATTCCCATACACGATCGATTAAATGAAAGTAGTGCATGGTTACCTTCTGTGGTTGATGGTAACCTTGTATGTCCGACCAAAACAATTAATCACAGATATTTAGCCGTTAACCATTTTTCTGCTCTACTTAATTCTTATTTTAACTGATAAAGTATACACTTTTTGAGCCCATCAGCTTGGACACAATAATCAAAATAATTAAAGGTTTAAAATCTAATGCAGAAGGATGTGATAACATAAGTTTAGATATGCTTATTATGACATTCCCGAACACGGCAGATACTTTGAGATACATGATAAATAATTCTATTAACACTTGTATATTTCCCGATGTATGGAAACTGGCAATTATACTTCCATTGGCTAAAATAACAAACCCCGTTAGCCTTAAAGATGTAAGACCTATAAGCATTTTGCCATGCTTGTCAAAGATTATTGAAAAAGCTGTTTGTATACAACTGGTGGATTACCTTGAGAAATATTGTATTTTACCAGATGTACAGTCTGGATTTAGAAGGGGACGTAGTACAGTAACTGCTTTGCTTGACGTAACGGATAACATACTTTGCTCGCAAGATAAAGGTATGTGTACATTATTAGTATTATTAGATTTTTCTAGGGCTTTTGATTCTATTAACATTGACCTGCTCATGTCTAAGCTAAGCTATTATGGTTTCGATTGGAAAGCTTTAAAGTGGATCAACAGTTATCTCAGTAATCGCTACCAGTATGTGAAGCTCAGTCGTAATGACGGTTCCTCATTGGAGTCCGACAAAGTACTGGTTAAAAGAGGAGTACCTCAAGGTTCTATATTGGGACCAATCCTGTTCATTTTGTACTTAGCGGATATAAAAAATCACATTCAGTACTGCCAATATCATATGTATGCGGACGATATACAGGTGTATATTTCTTGTAAACCTTCCGAAATAGACAGTGCAATAACTAAACTAAATTATGACTTATCAAATATAACCACGTGGTCAACGAACAATTGTCTACTTCTCAATCCCATTAAAACTAAATATTTAATTTTCGGTAGTAAACACCAATTAACAAAAATAAGTCCATCTATAAAAGTCATGCTTATGGGTGAATCTATAGAACGTGTGTTCGAAGCACGGAATTTGGGCTTGCATATGGATTGTGATTTGCGTTTTGAGAAACACATTACGAATATAGTTAGTAATTGCTTTTATAAATTGAAAGTCTTGTATAGAATTAGGCCATTCGTAAATGAAGAGTTACGCATTCAACTTGTCGAGTCATTAGTTCTATCAAAGTTAAATTACATGGATGCAGTTTTTGGCCCTCGTTTGCTAGCAAAAACTCAAAAACTTATACAACGAGTTCAAAATGCCTGTGCACGTTTCTGCTTTAACATTCCGTTTAGGATTCATGTTACTCCATACTTAAACAAGCACTGCATCCTTAAAATGCAACATCGTCGTAAAATTCATTTGGCCTGTCTTCTTTTCGGTGTTTTAAAACACAAGGCACCGTTTTATCTATATAAAAAACTGAGATGGGTGTCAAGCCAGAGATCGCTTGGATTGCGGAAATGCGTGAGACAGCTGTCAACACAGCGGCATAGCTCCGCTGCTTTTAGAGGCAGTTTCCGCTATGCTGCTTCCAAATGCTGGAATAATATTCCACCACCGCTAAGGGACTTGCAAAACGTTAATACTTTAAAAAAAAAGTTAAAACAATTTATTTTTCTTCACCAAATGCGACAGGAAAGTCAGAAGCATGATACAAGTGCTATATAATCCAAGTGATGGAGAATTTTCTTTTACTTACCTGCCGCCTTATGTGTAACCCGCGTAGAATTATAGTTAATATATATGCATATCATGTACTATGTTAACACTGTTTTTTGCCGAGTGTATCGAAGTGTTGGTATAATGTATAATGTCTAAATACATATATTTGTTAATTTTTCATTTTATAGATATTTTTATTGATTTATTTTATTGCTTAGTTCTTGATTTTTCTCTTATAATTTCCACGTTGTTTTCTTTTCAGTGTATATTTTTTGTAGTAGGTAATATGTACTTATTGTATTTTATATTTTATATTTTAATTTTTTTTTTTTTTTGTGTTGGTTATGTATTATTATGATCAAATTTTTTGTTTGTTACGGTCATAATATCAATATTTGTGTATCACGCTGTTGTATAGGTATAGTAAACACTCCGTGGCGTCACAAACCGGCCCCAGCGGAAGACCAGCGCTGGCTAACAACCAGTATTATGCTGAGTTGGGACCGATTTGTGACATGTAACATGTCCTGTCCATTATTTACCTATTGTTCTGTAAATTAGTTTTAGTGCAATGTTACAGTCACAAATAAATATTTTTTCTTTCTTACTTTCTTTCTTTCTTTTCGTCGTCGGTTAAAGTAAGAGAGGTATACACTGTATATACTGTATTGTATCGAATTGAAAATATAATATTAAAAATATTAAAGAGCGCGGGGCGCATACCGCGGCACGCCAGCTTGAATGATATCATCCGTCGGGCATTTGTCAGTGCTGGAGTCCCGTCAGTTTTGGAACCGAACGGATTGATGCGGGATGACGGCAAGAGACCAGATGGGATGACTATCGTCCCGTGGAAGATGGGACAGCCCCTGGTTTGGGATGCTACATGTGTGGACACACTGACGCCGTCTCATCTCCCTGGGACGATTGATCGGGCTGGCGCTGCCGCGTCTAAAGCGGAAGATCTCAAACGTCATAAATATGTGTATTTAGACAGAATGTACATGTTTATGCCTTTTGGGGTCGAAACTTTAGGCCCATGGGGGCCGTCCGCTCTCAACTTGTTTAGGGATCTGGCGAAACGTTTGTTTGAGGCGTCGGGTGACCGAAATGCTGGCGCCTATTTTGGGCAAAAACTTAGCATTACCATCCAGCGTGGCAATGCCGCCAGCGTTTTGGCCACTTTCCCCCCACCATGGGGCTTATAGATTAGATAGTTATTATTATTATTTTATTCAATTTTTAATAACTGATAAATGTTTTTATTTATTTGCTCTATATTAAAAATATAATATTAAAAATATAATATATATTATATAATATATAATATACGTTTGGTTGAGGCGTCGGGTGACCGAAATGCTGGCGCCTATTTTGGGCAAAAACTTAGCATTACCATCCAGCGTGGCAATGCCGCCAGCGTTTTGGCCGCTTTTTCCCCCACAATGGGGCTTATAGATTAGATAGTTTTTTTTTAATTTTTAATTACTAACAATGTAATGTTTAAATGAAATTACTTATATGAAATAAACAATATTAACTATTATATATACTTATATATATATATATATATATCTATCTATATATATATATATATATATATATATATAAGTTATACATTATATCTATTCTATCAGTATTTACATTTTTTTATATAATTTCAACGGAAATGTATGTAATCTATGTAATCTATCAATGGATACAATTCCTAAGAATATACTATAATATTATAAAGAGAAAAGATTTGTATGTATGTTTGTAACAAATTGGCCTATAAAGTACTGGACCGATTTTTAAAAATATTTTTTAAAAATCGGTCTTAATTAAAAATTATAATGAGGAAAGATTTGTATGTAAGTATGCTTGTAGCTAATTGGCTCAAAAGTACTGGACCGATTTAAAAAAAATATTTCACTATTGGAAAGCTACATTCACCCTGAGTAACATAGGCTATATAAGATTCAACATCATCATCATCATCCATCACCGCGCGGGTGAAACCGCGGAGAGCAGCAAGTAATTCCTAAAATCGCTCGGCATTGTGTAAAATAAATTTTATTAGATAGATTTTCTAGGAAAACTATAAAAAATTGAAATAACAATCGGAAATGTATAAGATTCGAGATGTCAATGAGTACAAAAGTTCTGCATTGTATCCTTATCGTAAGTATTTCGTAATGAAATTTGACAAAAAGGAAGATTACATCTCGGGGAAGGACATACTATAAGGCCTTTATTAATAAACGTTGCGTAAACCTATATTAGGCGTAACATGCTTTGTCTTGCTTTCACGCGTGACATTTACTGCAAGCGAAAAATTGACAGATAGATGTTTTAACTATTTCGGGTTTATTACAAGTTTATTAATAAGGCCGTATATGTATTACTTTTCATCGTCATCATACGTACAACATCATATCAACACGCGGATGAAACCGCGGGGCGCAGCTAGTATATATATATAGATATACAGTGCAACCTCGATATAACAAAACGGAGGGGAACAAGAAAATATTCGTAATATCAAAGTAATTCGTTGAACTGAGGTTTGTTATGTTGAGGTTAGATTGGTCTAAAATTCGTTATAAAGAGGTAAAAGAATAGTTTTATTCACCTGAGCCATTTTAACTTAAATCTTTAACAATAGTGACGAGCAGAGGTGTTTACATTACTTTCCATCAAAACAACAATGATTACTGTACAAACAAAAGCGTGTCGAAACATGTCGAGACATGAATCACATTATAAGATTAAGAGTTATATTATTGGTGGAAACTTTATATAAAGGTTTTGGGTTGGCAACATTCGTTAATTAATTATGAATACTTTTTCTTGATAGTTGAAAATTCGTTATAAAGAGGTTGTACGCAAAGAATGTTCGCAATGTAAAGGTATATTTTATATTGACTCTTATGGACAATTCAAGGGGATTATGAAGAATTTGTTAAATCGAGGAAGTCGTTATATTGAGGTACGTTATATTAAGGTTGCACTGTATATATATATAGATATCGTATCTCCATCGCATGTATTACCAAACATTACCACAGTAAATATACTCAATGAATAATATTTCTTTAATAACAGGTTATAAAGGCAAGTTATACATTAAGCTACGTAACATAAACAAATTATGTTTTCATATATTTGCGTGCTTTGAGCAATGCGGTAACTATTATCCAATCTGTAGCAATGCCATTGCACAACGAGCTTTCATTTAGTGACCAGCGTGCGCGCAAGTTCGACAATCACGTGATTGTAAAGGTGGAACTACACGAGCGAACATCGATTTGAACTTTAGTTTAGACTAAAGTGTGGCATCTGTTTTGGGTCAGTTAGTGCAGCAGCATACTGAGATTGCACTAATATCTCAGCATTTATTTTAAATAATAACGTTTATTGACATTTCACAGAGCATGGTTTCATTGGTCCCCAAAGGAGGTTAACCTGTATCTTATGAACCTCCTTCTTATTTTTTACATATATTTCTTAAAATAACGATATAATATTAAAGTTATTGAAAAAATACAAAATTTATAATTAAATAAGAAAATACCTCTATCAAGAATTTTAGAAGAAACATTATAAAAGGCTTTTTCTGATGATAAGCTAGTGTTTAATCACGAACTCACTTGGTGGACAGTGATGATGCTGTGATAAATAGTTTCACACAAGGCCTATAGCTTTCAGCAATGAGTACTCTCGATGAAGCATGTCATTCGGTAAAGGGTGAATCAGGATACCATATGGGGTTCCTTTACAACTGAGTAAAAAATATTTCCTCGGATAACCCACTGTTTTTTAGTTACCGTGTCAGCCATATATACATATGTATAAGAGATGATCTACCAGATGATAGTCTTGATTTAGTAAATTTATAAAAACATTTAGTCCAAATAGTTACATCTAATATATTTATATGCAAAATACCAATCCCTACAGTACATAAGTAACCTCAAATTGCCACGTAATATTATTCTTGTTAACATTGTGTTTGCGTTCGGTGTTCGATTGAGATTTCGGTCGTGTAAAATCAACCTTGCTAATGACGACCTTGCGGCTAAGCACGCGTGTCACGTGGTTGTAACCGGGTAAGAGTGAGAGTTATCATTAACCAGTGCTCATAATGAGGTTAACTGGCCTGAAGCCTTGCCCAGTTAATTGTACTGTTTGTACATGGCTCTATATTATAAGGCCGAAATGGGTCATGCTTTTGTTTAAGTATATGCATTTTGAGGTTATTACTACCTCAGCTAGGTTGGTACTTGTTTACAAGCCAGTTTCTTTCTATCAACAGTTTCCGTACTGCAATACACAACAATACACTGCCTATATAATTAGACATTACTTCTATAGAAGAAGTGCATTTAAGCCTTTCATAAAGCTATGGTATGCGCTTCTAAAAGAAATAGTGGCAAGCTTTTAAGCAATCATATATTAGATTTAACCTTCAGCATTATACCTGGATGAAAGAGCTTTGCTCGATTTTGATACGAATACAAAATAGCAAAACCATAGAGTATACCTAAACTATAGAGCGCGCCTTATAGGGGATCCCAATAATCTATCTATCCACGGTTTTCCTTACTACCGATAGAAATTTGACATAACGTCCATACAAATAGTGTCAAATATCTAACTCTAGTAAGGTAAACCGGCGATAGATAGATTATTGGGACGGGCCGTAAGTAAGTATGACTCGAAAGCACAAGTATGAACAGCACAGTCGCTCAACAATACCAGTACATAATATTGAGATGTGATGGTGAAATGTGCGGCGTTAGGGTGTAAACACGATACGTGAAAGCAAAATAAAAGGAATTGCCATTTATTTTCATCGGTAAATAATATAATACATCTAATAAAGCGCTACACAATAAATAGACCAAATGTATGTACCATTTGTTTACAATCGGCACAAACGGGCCGGAGCGATACGTGCGCTCTATAGTTTGTGAGCAAAATACTCTATGAGCAAAACGTGTTCCGTGAGAATCTTGTTACCGCGATTCAAGATTTTGGAATGCGACTGTTACTTCATCTCGTTTGAACGCAACGAACAAAACTGTTGTTTCATTGCTTAAAAGGATCTTTTCTAAAAATGACATCTCGCTAAATCGATTCATCGCCCCTAAACGCCCAGCCGTGCGATTCTCTAAGATCAAACATCGTTGCATCTTTGTCAACATCCGTGAAATAAATGACGGGATGACAAGAAACGTTGGAAAAACAACCTTATGTACAAAGGCGATATCTTATAAAGTATTTGACATCGGTGAGCTCGTCGACGAAAGCATCGACGAATCATTAGAGAATCGCTCGGCTGGATAAATTTCATGAAAATCGCTGGAGCCGTTCCAGAGACCCAGTTTATAATATTTTATAATGTAGATATATATAGGTACCTGTATATACAGAAGTTGTTCGTCTAAAGTATTAAAATCAGGGAATATGCGTTCGTTAAAGAAAACCTAAATCTATTTATTTATTAATATATCAAATATTAATCCCCTCATCCGTCGAAACAAAAGTTGTAACCAAAATGTATTTTTTTGAAAGCAGTTGTTAAGCCATCTGATGATGTTATGATTATTTTAACGTTTTTTTTAAAGATTTTTTTTAAGACTATTATATTTAAATACTATATTTTTGAGTTGCACAAAATGGAAATTGAAATGAAAAAGTTTCTCATTGGCTAGTTTTACTATCTATATGCTATATTGTAAGAGAAAATATATTAAACTTTATAGCGATTAGCGGGCGACGCCGAACATACTACGCGAACAAAGTCGCGGGCAGTCACTAGTAATATAATATATATAGGCAAATATAAATAGAGCTTTAACATTGTAAATTTAGAGGGAGCGGGATTCGAACCTACGTATTATGCCTAGCCGCGTCAGATGCCATTATTCGAATACCATCAATACGTAAGTGTTTGTAAAAACTCTTCTTTTGGATAAAACTTTCAAGCCGGCCTCCGTGACCTAGCGGTAGTAGCGTCCGACACGGTTAGTCAAAAGCTGCGGGTAATGCAATTCAGTCCAAAGATATATTTTTTCAATCCAGATTTGATTTGGATTTAATTTATATCACACTCTGTTGTATAGTAAATAGTCTATATACGAAATAGAGAAACTGGGCAAAAGACAAATACACTAAGAGGTAAGTGTTCAAATATTGAGGTAGGGTTTTCCCTACAGAATACTGACTGGCCATGTGATATTCAATGACTGAGAATGAGTGAATAGTAAGCTTATAAATTACTACTACTACTACTAAAAAATAGACAACTTATAAAACAATAACCCTATTAGTACCTAAATGACCTCATTTTTCTAATCTTTGTTCCATTCATCACACTCATTTTATAACTGTGAAAATTGGTGTGTATGGATGTTTGTTACTCAATCACGCAAAAACGGCTGACCAGATGTGGATAAGATTTGGTAAGTACATAGATGAGGCACTGGATTAACACAAAGAATACTTTATATCATCATCATCCATCAAAACGAGCGAGACGCAGCTAGTTTTCAATGAAATTAAATACCGTAAAGCAATTGCTCGATTTCTTTTATACGTTCAGTGAAAAGAAACAATATTACAGTTATAAATGATGACAACAGATGTAAGGAGAATCTAAGCGGCGACGTGACTCCATAACGTAGAAAAAGGTTCGGAACATCACTGAACAGCAACAATATATTTTTAATACTAGCTGCATCCCGCGGTTTCACCCGCGTCTTGATGGAAGATGATGATGAAAAGTATCATGTGTGATTCCCAGGCATATAATCAATAAGCATATAACCATGTCAAATTTGATGACGATCCGTTCCGCTGTTAAGGCGTGAAAAAGCAAACAGAAGGTTTTTTTTCTAAAACAAAAGTAGTTTCTTCTTATAACATCAGCTATCTGCTAGTGAAAGTCCCGTTAAAATAGATCCAGCCGATTCAGAGATGAGTCGTAACAAAAAAAAACAGAGTTTTTTTTTTTTGTAAGTACCGTAGATAGATAGATTAACTCTTTACTGAAACACCACAATATAAATATATATGTTACAAATAAAGAAATAAGAATAAAATAAAAATACAATCAAACATATTTCACAATTAAATACTTAAAATTAAAAGTGTCACAATGGGCCGTCTTATCGCTCAGAGCGATCTCTTCCGAACACGCATGCACGAAATAGGCATAAACTTATAAAGGCGGTGGTGTATAAAACAAGTGTACTAAACACTACATATAGCAAAACTCAAGAATATAGCTAAAAACGTTAGGTAGGTACTTATAATATATACAAACTATACTTATATAATTATACTATACATATTTACTACAAAATATATACATACTATACATATAATTATTACTATATATTTATATATTATATACTATATATATATATATATATATATTTATGTATTATTACTCAAGGGCGTACCCAGGTAGGGGTATTTTTTTTTCTATAGTTAAATATTCTACAATATTCGATATAGAGTCTATGTATAGTGTGTATGTCTATGTATACTATGTCTAGTCGTGTCGGTCGTGCCGCAACGTATTTATTAGAATATTTTATATAGTGACTTTCAGCCGCCGTCAAACGAAACGCAAAATGTTTTGATCAAGTTTTGATACACTTTATTTATTTCTTTATTTCGTTTTTATTATTTTTTAGTGATAATGAAAGTGACAGTAACGATTCATAGTCGAGAATTTAATTTCTGGAATCTGATTTTGATTACGCGACAGAATAAATAAAAACTAAGTAAGGTTTTGATGCAAGTTTGGTTTTATTTATTATATTAATTTGTTTTCAATGCTAAAATAAAATAATATTCAATATGTTGCATATTATTTTAAGTAGTATATATCTGTACAGATTTAGTTTAAGATTCTTAGTGTTTATAAAATAAAATAGTGAAAGTATCAAATTCAAATTTCATAGTATATTCAGTGTTTACAACTAAAAGATTTTTGCTGCGGTTTTATCTGTGCCGCGGCTCACTAGACAGACTCTAGTAATTCTAGTATACTGTTAGCGATGCAATATAATTTAAATCTCCCGCAAAACCGTCGCATCTCGTAGTTTCCGGTTCCGCCGAGACAATCAGAGAGCCATCTAGGATTAAAGCCGAATATAATTGGGAGAAAACAACATCTAGCGCCATCTAGTTTCGGACGGCAGTTTTTTTTCCAGTAAAAAGAAATAGGATCAATTTATACGGTCAATAGCGACATCTTGTATTGAATAGCAATACCGCGAAGAACGTTCTAGCACGGACTATTCTGGAAAGAAAAGACAGTGATAGCAAGTATAAGACAAGGATGGAAATAGAGTCGAGTATTTTCTACATATTTCGGGAGCAAGAATATTTCAATATATAAGCGGAAGCGTGAGGCAGAGCACGTCAATTTAGTTCGAATACAATTCAGTTCGGAGTGTAATACGAGCGAATATTTCATACGACATAGTGTCTTATAGTTTCGTTGCGGCGACACGAGATTTACGTTTACTGTGCAACAACTGGAAATATTACTCCGTCAAATGGATATCAGGAAATTCTTTGAAAGAGGTGAGTCAAAACAAAACACTTAAGTAGGTACCTAATATGATTATTTGATTTAATGGGGGGCTTTGACTCTCTTGTAAGTGTATATCTTAAGCATTACTTACAATATTTAAATTTATTAATTACAAGACGTGGTTTTGTTATAATAGCTAAAATAACATTTGTGAATATTTTGTGATTAAAAAGTAAAAAAAAAACATAAAAGAAAGATCCTTGCAATATTTTGGATTTATTAATAAGTCCATACCGACAACAAAGTCCCTTTTCTCTAACGTCACAACAAGTGTATTATTTCAAATTACCTAGTTATGCTTATTTGGCGTTCAAACCATATATATTAGATTGTGAAACTTGATCTTTATTTTCGCCTTATACAACCCGCCTAAACACTGTAAGAGTATTTTTGTGTATCCATTTTTTAGGGAGGACACGCGAAAAAAGAAAAAAAGGTCGGGAAAGTAGCAGTGGAAGCGATGAAAATGACAACCATGATAAAACCACTCATGTAATGCCAATATCATTGCATGCTAACATTGGACAAGCGTCAAATTCTCCTGTAGAACCTGTTAATATATCTGTTGCCGACTATTCTTCTCCATCGACATCCCAACAAACTTATGACGTCAACGTCGATCCTGAAATTATAGTGGACGATGGCTGTCATGAAAATGATCTGGGACGTTATGTTGGGTTGGCTACCCAGCTATCGACGGAAAAGAAGAGGGAGTTGTTACAAAATCCTTGGATCCCGCCCAGAAATTACGATTTTGAAAGTGATGCAAGCCATTTAAAAAGAAAATTTAACCATGCTTGGTTGGATCAATATTCACCATGGCTAGTATATTCCAAGCGACTAAAAGGTGCTCTTTGTAAGATAAGATAAGATAAGATAAGTTAATTTTTATTTGCGAAAACATGTGATGTCATACATATAATAATAACATTGTAAGCATTGTGTTTTGTTCCCTCCGCCCATTAGCACTGTGAGAGGAGTTTTGGGATCGTTTATGGTCAGGCCATATATAAAGTTCAAAAATATGCATGAAGACTGCCGAAAGCATGCAACGACCAACCTTCACCAAACGGCGACAAATGCTGCAAAAATTTTTCTTGAAAATGTTCCTGTAGACATCCAACTGCAAAGTGGACACCAAAAAGAAATCGATGAAAACAGACAAATATTGTCATCAATTATTTCTTGTATAGTATTTTGCGGCACACATGATATGCCTCTTAGGGGCAAACAAGCAGATGAGGGTGTTTTATTAGATTTATTGAAGTTGAGAATCAATTCAGGGGACGACAGATTAAAGAGTCACCTGGAAAAGTGCCGTCGCAATGCAGTTTACACATCACCAAAAATACAAAACGAATTGATAAATTTATGTGGCGAAGTTATTAAGGAGAATATAATTAGTGAGGTTCAGAAGACCATGGCTTACGCAGTCTTAGCTGATGAAACAGCAGACGTATCTGGGAAAGAACAGCTGTCAATAGGCGTGCGGTTCTACGACGAAAGCAAAAGGAAAATCAGAGAAGAATTTGTAGGGTTCGTTGAACTAAAAGCACAAAATGCTTCCGCAATTGCCGAAGCAATTGACAATTTCTTAATTAGTTCTAACCTCTCAACC
This sequence comes from Selenia dentaria, assembly GCA_917880725.1. NCBI lineage: Eukaryota > Metazoa > Arthropoda > Insecta > Lepidoptera > Geometridae > Selenia > Selenia dentaria. Next base: position 27,557,582 of record OU862883.1, on the reverse strand, counting down.
GAAGATTGCGTAGGTTTTGGATTCGATGGCTGTTCTACAATGGCAGGGAAAGAGGGTGGCGTACAAGCCATTTTGAGAAAAAAATATCCTCGTGCTTTATATTTTCATTGCTCAAGTCACAAACTCAACCTTATTGTGAATGATCCGAACGCAGTGCTAGAAATTAGAAATACTGTCGCCACTGTAAAGGATGTTATAACATTTTTCAGGGAATCGACTACACGTCGAAACTACGCTCCAAACCTATCACGATTATGTGAGACGAGATGGTCAGAAAAATATAAATCAATCAGAAAGTTTTCTCAACATTTTTCAGAGCTTGTGAAATCTCTAGAAACGTTATCCGTAGAAGGAAATTATGCCACCAGAAAATCTGCATATCAGTTGCATTCAGCCGTTACAAAACCAGTGTTTATTGTTACTCCACAAACAATAGCCGTTTTAGAACCAGTAGTTAACGCGCTGCAACCTAAATCGATCGACATGATCTCGGTAGGGGAACACATCAAAAATATCAAGGACATTCTCAGAAATGACCGCGAATTTCCTGATAGAATAAGTAATGAAATACTTCAAAAAGCACGAGCTGTTGCAATGGATTTGAACATAGAAATTTCGGTTCCACGTCTTGCTCATAAGCAAACACATAGAAGTAATCCGCCATCAGACAATGATAACGAATATTGGCGGCGTTCCCTGATAATCCCATACATTGATTCACTCATTTCATCACTGAATATTCGATTCTCCCAAGAAAATACTCCGGCGTTTGCTTTAAGCAGTCATCATCAAAATTAATGAATAAAAGTCAATTTTCATGATTTTTTGTTTCAATATACCCGACAGACGATCTTTTCGAAACAGGTATAAGCAGCCCCCTGCCCCCTCCTAGCTGAAATCCTGGGTACGCCCTTGATTACTATACCATTTAATTATTATAACAAAGATAGTAAGTAGTTTTGCAGTTAGTTATTTCGCGAAATAAAATGCTTTGACACGTTGTTTGAAGATTCCAGAGAAGGCGCGCATCTAATTTCGTCGGGTACATACTTTCATATGCATTTAGTGAAAAGCTGTTATCTGTACAGATGTACAGATAATACTCTGCTCGTGACTTCGTTCGTGTGTAGTAAAGATATCGCGACCGGGAACTACCCGTAGCATCGGGATATACAGTAATCTACAAAAAAATTAGGTTGATATACATACCCCTGAACTAGGTTTACATATGTCGCGGGAGGTATATCACATATTAACACGTTTTCTATGGGTGCCTATCCACTACTGCAGGTTAGCCATCTTTCTAAACTCTTCTTTGTTCAGGGCTAGCTTGAACAGATCTTCAGCCCTGTTTATCTCGGTCCATTGTCGGATGGTGCGAATAACAAGTCACAACGTCCAAGATCCGAGAACAAAAATTTCTGGTCATCGCAAAAATATTGCCCCAGACCGGGATCGAACCTGGGGCCCCGCGCTTCGAAGGCAGTGTTGCTATCAACAGAGCCGCCAGATCTATATGTATGTGTAACCATCTCTCCTCCAAATTTCATACGAATCCGTATGTTAAGAAACAGAGAAACAAGCGTCCATACATGTGAAACTTTCTCAGTTTTAACTGACTTCAAAAAAGGAGGAGGTTATATTCTACTGTAGGTTTTTTGTGTATGTTAGCCGATTTCTCCCCCATTTTTGGAGCGATTCTCCAAATTCTTTCTTTGTTTGGTATACTTCCGAGGGGAAGTAATGGGACCACATTTCAATTTCATCAAACTCTGTACAGCAGTTTTTGAGTTAGACTCTAAGAATAGAATGAGTTAGAATTTTTAAATTAATTAATATTAATACAAATGAGTTAGACACTTTAATTAATATAAATGAGTTAGACTCTTAGAATAACAGAAAAGTGTTTCGCCTATTTGGATGATATTATCATTGAAGGTGAATGGCAATCGATCCCGTAAATAGCAAATCACTCAAAATGTTATTTTATTTATTAAAAACGGAGCCGACTTAAACACCACCACATAAAACTTTTTGGTGTTGAAGTCCATACCATTTTTTTTATATGACCAACCATTACTTGGTTATTTTTTAAGTTTTACGACTGTTTTCTATACGTTCGGTAATGTAATATTGAATGACTAAATTGGGAGTTTCGTAATGCAGTTCCAATTGTATGTAATAATCTGATCTTGTTTGTTCAGTATAGGTAATACCGTGGTAATGTGTTGCAACTTGAAACGGACGCAAATGTAGGACTAGAGTGTGGAAACTTTATGGTTTCCGTTCGCCGTTACCCTTTACTTTTTCTTGTCACATCATTACCGCTCCGTTACGTAACAACACGAAGAATGATAACGTATTCTTTTAGTGTGAGAAAGTTATTAATACGAATAAAATAAGTACCTACAATATTTTACTTGCATTACTCCAAGGTCAATAATTATATGAGTCTGTAGAGCGAGTTGCATCGTCTGATCTATAAACTTGAAACGTCGACAAACCGTGCGATTCTCTAAGAGCAAACATCGTTGCATCTTTGACAACATCCGTGAAATAAATGACGAGATGACAAGAAACGTTGGAAAAACAACCTAATGTACAAGTGTGATATCTCATAAAAGATTTGACATCCGAGAGCTCGTCGACGAATCGCACGGCTGATTTCCTAAATAATATCTCAAACAAAAGCTACATTTTACTTAGTCACAGTCATAGTCATTTATATACAGCATAGACGTCACAGAGATAAAAATAGCAAATTAGACATACTTAAATAATAAAAACAAACTTCAAAGTACAAGTATATATAAACACTCACGACCTTATTAATAAACTTGGCTTACACCCGGAGTAGTTAAAACATGTATCTGTCAATTTTTCGCTTGCAGTAAATGTCACGCGTGAAAGCAAGACAAAGCATGTTACGCCTAATATAGGTTTACGCAACGTTTATTAATAAAGGCCTAACAGGCTTACTTATAATATAAACGTTGCTTAAATTTAAGTAACGTCATTTAAAACTAACCCGTTGATTTGCGATTCTCCATACTTGGCCAATAATACAATAGATTTTGCAGAAATCAACCTACTTTTCCAGGAACTGCAACATGTGTGGTTAAGCAGCGTTGATAAGTAAGGTTCGCAATTTGAGTAAATTTAAAGAGAATATCATCAAGACAAGAGTCTTCGACCAATGTGTGTTACCAGTGATGACTTATGGCACTGAAACGTGGTCTCTTACTATGGGCCTCATAGATAAGCTCAAAGTCGCACAACGAGCTATGGAGAGGGCTATGCTCGGGGTTTCTCTACGTGATCGAATCAGAAATGAGGAGATCCGTAGAAGAACGAAAGTCACCGACATAGCCCAGAAGATTAGCCAGTTGAAGTGGCAGTGGGCAGGGCACATAGCACGCAGAACAGATGGCCGATGGGGCCGAAAGGTTCTGGAGTGGAGACCACGTACCGGCAAGCGCAGCGTAGGTCGTCCACCGACACGATAGACAGACGACCTGATGAAGGTCGCAGGACGACGTTGGATGCAGGCCGCTTCCAACCGGCCCTTTTGGAAAAACATGGGGGAGGCCTATGTTCAGCAGTGGACGTCCTACGGCTGAGATGATGATGATGATGAAAGAGAATAAATCTATATCTAAGTATACTAATATGATAAAGAGGTAATATTTGTTTGTTTGATTGTAATGAACAGGCTCTGTAACTAAGGAACAGATTTGTAAAATTCTGTCACCACTAGAATCCTTTTTTTTTCCGTGTGGGGAATGCTCTTACTTACGCATCCCCGATAACCCGGGGAGGTTCGGGGAATGTCGGACTCGTCCTCTACGCGCTAACTGCACCCATAGCAGCAAGCAGACCATACCGACTAAACCCCACACGGTGTTCCTACGGGCGCCTTGATGCCGGGACAGCGGGTATGTACCACTAGAATCATACATTATCCCTGGTGAACATAGCCATATATTTTGATTCAAAATCATCATCATCCATCTCCACGCGGGTGAAACGTCGGAGCACAGCTAGTAACATAATAAAACAAATAGTTATAAGAATTATCGGATAAACAACAAAGCTTGAAAGAGCAATATCCCAAATAACAAGGTAAACACAAACATAAGTCTATAGTGTAGGAATATCTACGAATCTATCGTTGTTTGGAAACCCTTGCTAAGCCTTACTGTATAAATAATTACTGAAGGCGTACGGAGTAAATCCCCCTAGAGAATTTGTTGAAAGAAAATCCCGGAAGTTAAGGGGAGGCGACGCGTCGAACATCCTTCCGAAACCTATAAAGACGTCAGGAAACGACGAACCGCTACTAAAATAAGAAACAAAGTAGGTATACACAAAGAATCTCATATTTTTTCAGTTTTTGTCCCTTGATACGAGTATATATATATGTATACCCTCGAATGCACACATGATTTTAGTCCCATGACTTTACGAAATTATGATCTAATATCTTGTGATCTAACACCTTTAAATTAGCAATTCTTGTATATATATATATATATATACAAGAATAGTTAGCTCTGTTTTGTATCCAATTTTGCTTTGCGTGGTCTGAAGGTGTATTAGAGACCAAATACAACTAAAAACATCCGGTCTAAAACAGATTTTACAAATGTTATGGTGGTAAATAGGTATAGTAAATAGGTACAATTTTGGAGAAAAAGGGAAAAATCACAAAAAAAAGTTAAACATATTGGGGGATCGGGGATTTTTTTTGGCCAACTTGTATTCTCCAAGTGGTCCCCCGAACACGCTCATTTGGTTTGTCGGTCCCTCTACCAAACACCCTATATAATCTGAATCTCGGAAACGACTTCAACGATTTTCATGAAATTTAGTACTCAGGGAGTTTCGAGGCGATTAATCGATCTAGCTGGGTTTCATTTAAAGAATACGTCGTTTTATCGCGGTGTTTTGGCAATGAGAAATATAGAACCCTGAGTGTAACGGGGACTCCAGAGTTAATCCCTGAGCGAAGCGAGGGAGTTGTGTAGAGTCCTGAGTGAAGCGAGGGGTTCAAGCCGCCCAAGACGAAGACAGGCTTTATCCTCGAGGTGCATACTCTACCTAATGCGAGACAATAAAAACTCAGAGTTATATAAAAAGCAGTTTTTTTAGTTTAAAAGTAAAATAAATCAATAGTAAGTATTCAAATTGGACCCATTTGTCCAGTTTTGAGGGGACAGAGTAATATTTTTGGAAGGAAAATTTTATGGAAAACACTGTTTTAGACTTTCGCGGTTGAATTAGTACTCATGGGATGTAGACCACGATTTAGTTGCTTTTGGAGCTCCCAATATATCGGCACAGTTACATGCACCATTATCAAAATATAAAATTGTGTGGAAGTTTTTAAAATAACTCCAATTACCGTGTTTTGTTCCAGTTTCATTACAAACGCGCCCTTTTTTCTTTTTTTCTGTACTTGCTGTCTGTGGTGGCTGGATCGATTTTCGAATAAGCTCTTTTCACAATGCCGTATCTACTCCGTACTAAGAGTTTTTCTACAACTAACGTTCGAAATCCAAATAAATTTACAAATGGGAGTTTCATACCACATTACAACCCCTGGTTTGTCATGCCTTGCTTTACGTTGAGATTATAGAGGTATGAAAAAATAATTAAAAAAAAACGGTTATATTTTATTTAGTTTTTAGGGTTTCCGTAACTCAAAAAGGAACCTTAAAGGATCACTTTATTTTCCGTTTGTCCGTCTTTGTCTGTCTGTATTACTGTTTGTCAAGACCCTTTTTATCAGAGTACCAGGGTAATGGAGGTACCAAGTTAAAATAAGAATAAGATTATTGTAATAAATAATGTATATATTAAAAACTCGTGTCTACGGTACAAGGGATTCAAAACCTATAGGGTACTTCCCGTTGACTTAGACTCATGAAATTTGGAAAATATCAATATCTTCACACATAAAAAAAATACAATTTGAAAAATTTGATCCCGACTTCCATTCTATTCAGTTATTGGAGTGTAACTCAAAAAACTACTGGGACGAATTTGATGAAATTTAAATGTGTATGCAAACCACATGGAAAATACCAGCTTTCAAACGAAAAAAGAATTTTGAGAATCGGTTCACCCAGTCGAAAGTTATGAGGTAGCAAAAATATATAAAATACAGTCGAAAAGTACCTCCTCCTTTTTTTTTGGAAGTCGATAGGTATTAAAACCGTAATTATGTAGTTTTGTAACAAAAATTACTATTAAAAAATTTGTATTTGCAGTTATTGCAATACTTAATCGTTTCTACGGATCGAACGGCAAACATAAGTTTGTTTTATAACCTAGGTTGTCTCTAGTTAGACCAATAATGTTAGAGTCCTACTCGCGCTTAGCTACTTTTTGTCCCTAGATATGTGCGAGTTCAACAATGAGTCTAGTCTAGAAATGTTTACAATTTAAACTCTAACCACTTTCTCATGGCAATACTTCATTTGTTTTCTATACATCTATATACATAGGTATAATAAAAATGTAACGGAACGCTGTCTGTATATGGAAGACTAGCTGCTCTCCGCGGTTTCACCCGCGCGGTGATGGATAATGATAAATCTTATATAGCCTATGTTACTCAGGGTGAATGTAGCTTTCCAATGGTGAAATAATTTTTGAAATCGGTCAAGTACTTTTTGAGCCAATTCGTTACAAACATACTTACATATGAGGAATGTTAAAATGTTAAATGAAAAAAGAATTTTTGTCTGTTTGTCTGTTTATTTGTTTGTCTGTGTGTTTGTGCACACTAATCTCAAAAAACGGCTCATACGTGGTACGCTTCAATTAACATTTAGTGTTAGTTGTTTCAAGTCAATCGGTTTTATAAAAAAAAAAGTTATTGAAATTTAAGGAATAACTCTCTCGCCACTACATCAAGACCAAGCGAGCGAATTCGCTGGCGGGCAACTAGTATCAAATAATATTATAGTATAGATAGACTGGCTAGTGTAGCGAAAGTAAAGTAAAAGAATTTGAATGTTTTATTATGCTGTTTGAATGTTATGCGGAAAATCCGTATTGTAGAATTACACTTCACGTATTATAATTGGACATTTGGAGATCGAACTTTGGAACGTTATTGTTTACAGAAAACACAGTTTTCCTTGAACTTACCGCAATAGTGCAGTCATGCGCCGACTGCAACGGACTGGAACTATGCACGTAACGAATGGAACTGTTGTTTGTGAACGTCGATGTTGGCAACTGTACTTATCGTAATTTTTATGTTTTTGGTGGCGGTTGCTTTCGTATTCGATTTTAATTTTAAATATTTGTTTTTGCGTGGTGTATGAAGTTCACTTTTCTTAATATATACATTACTGAAGCGCTCGCAGCGGAGTTTAACTTGGCGATCTTGACCCATCAACAAGTTAGCAACGCTTCTGCTGTCAGGACTTGGATACTCGCTAGTGGCATTATTCAGCTGAGCGCTTCGGTGCTTCGGAGGGCACTTTTTTTTTTTTTTTTTTTTTTTTTACTATCACACAACGCCATCTAGTCCCAAGCTAAGCAGAGCTTGTGTTATGGGTACTAGACAACTGATAAACATACTTATATATTTCTAAATACATAAATATTATAGATAAATTACACCCAGACACAGAACAAATGCTCGTGCTTATTACACAAACATTTGTCCTGGGTGGGAATCGAACCCACGACCTCCGGCATAGCAGTGAGGGTCACTAACCACTAGACCAACAGGCCTGTCAAACTGTCAACATTACGCTGACGATCCTGGTTGTTTGTTTTAGGATAACAGCCGTTAAGCTATGTCGATGGCCTTCGGGTGGCCTGAAAACTTCAACGTGGGTTGGCCACTAGCCTATCCACCAAGCCACAATGGGCTAGCGTAGTCGGAACATAATGGACTGATTATGTAACTTAAGTTATACGAGTATATAGAAGAAAAATCTGTGAACTACTCGTATGTAAATTAAAAATCTATGCATGAATAGACGGCCGATGATAAGTTTAGAGTGTTCGCCAACTGTAGTTCCTTGAGTTCTGTGATATTTAAAAAAAAGATTTATAAATGAAACTCACGTAAATTTACGTCTTGGTAGGCAAACGGTTAATGGGGGATCCCAATAACTATCCACACTTTTCCTTACTACCGATAGAAATTAGCTTACAAATATCTAGTAAGGTCTACCTAGTAGGGTAAACCGGCGATAGATAGATTATTGGCATCGGCCGTTAGTTAATTTACTGTAGTTATATTGTGCTGTGACACTAACGGCCGATCCCCTATTATCTATCTATCCACAGTTTTCCTTACTACCGATAGAAATTTGACATAAAGTCCATAAAAATAGTGTCAAATATCTATCTCTAGTAATGGAAACTGACGATAGATAGGTTATTGGAATCGGGCGTAAGGCTCCCGACGGGCCCGCGCGTGTTGTTGCGCTCTAGAGTACTACACGCGCGGGCGACACGTCCGTCGACGGAAAGCACCGCGCAAGACTAGCGTTCAATGAATTTAGTTTTTAGTTTTTGAATCGAGAATAAATAGAATTGATAATAAAATTGTGTTTAGATGTCCAAAACTATAACACACAAATTCAAGGCCACTCGTATGCGGACCGTACACCATAACCGTTACGCCTATGCATGATATGAAGTTTGCAGTTCTATCCTGCGTATCCTTGCAATAGTCGCTCTCAAAATTTAACTACCTGTGAGCACTCCCACACTAGCGCTTTGCGGTAATATCTGGCAACGCAGGGATACCCTCCAAGACTGACTAATGCCCTAGCGTGATAATATACAATTGGCTACTTTGGCTATCAACTCATAACTCGGAGCTTTTACTAATTCTTCTTCAGGCTTCTGCGTGTGTGGTTTTAGTATTAATACACCTTTTATTCACTCATTTTCTACCGACTTCCAAAAAGGAGGAGAAACTCAATTCGACTTTTTTTAAATGTTTGTTACCTCATAACTCTCGGAAAGGTGAACCGATTCTCAAAATTATTTTGTTTGAAAGCTGGTGTTTTCCGTGTGGTCCCATTTAGATTTCATCAAATTCGGTCCAGTACTTTTTGAGTTACACTCCAATAACTGAATACAATGGAAGACGGTATTACATTTTTAAAATTGTACTTGTTAATTAGAAATACGGGATTACTCACGTAATATTTATCGGATAGGAAGGGAAAAGACCACCGAATGTGGTCGAAACTATAGTTGGATCTATCCGATATATAATACGTGAGTAATCTAAGTAAAAACACCTTTTATATTACACGCTTTATTTTCACCGGATGGACAGACCGAGTGTTGCCCAAATGAATAATTCGCAATTATGCAAAAAAATGCATTGCCATAGAGTAAAAAAAATAAAACTGTATGTACAATTACATACACCCTTAACAAAACAAATTTACTAATCTGCGGGAATTTGCGAACAATCTCAATTGATCCGAGAGTAAGGAAAAGTCCTTGCCACAAAACGCTGATTCGGACAGCTTACTGGTAATTATTCGGTTCATTAAAATATAATTATGTTGTATGTCCTTGACGGTCGTAGCGTAATTATACGTCACAAATGGAAGTGTCTGTTTATTTCTAAATAGGACTACTTATTAGAATGTGTATTAGAGCGCCCAATACTACTCGTACTAAGCAAAACCAAACGTATTCGAACTGGATTCAAACGTGCATCTTCTAGTATAGTAAGGTAGCGAAACGAAAAACTCAAAGGATGCCGGTGCCGTATCCGAGGCAACTTTATTTATGTTGTTAATCTACGTTTATTATTATTACGTTATCTAATATAAACACTAAGGAATAAACGTAATTGAAATTATTTTTTTTACAATATTAACTTGAATGGGTGTAATATATCGTGTAATACATTGGGCCGCAAAGAACAGGTCGGTTATAAAAAATATGAAAATAAAAAAAATTTGAGCAACTCTAAAAAACAATTTAAGTTTATTTCATACAGATATGTGACAAAAACAAAAACCTTTTTTTTTTGATATTATCAGTTTTACTACATTTCCGTTATACTATTTATCGGTTTCACCCTCGTGGTGATGGATGATGAAAAGTATCCTATGGCTTTTATCTCGGGTTAGGACATAGGATAATCCATCACCACACGTGGTCACCGTGGGTGTAGCTAGTGTTAATATCATATGTATTTATGACATTGAAAATCATACTTAGTACTTCGCATAGACGCGTACATGATCCATTTATATTATTCTTATAAGTACTTATAAGTATCTTTCTATAAGCAGGCGCGGATCCAGCCCACAAAAAGGTTATGGTCACAGCCACCCGGAAAACAGCTAAGTACGAGTCGGAGCATGAATTCTCTCATGCTCGTTATAGTATCAAGTCAGACATTCAGAATGTTGAACTGGGTACAACACTTTAAACCGTGGATGCCTAAGCACTGCTCTTTTTACTAGGATATATAAGATGTTCTTGCGCTGTAATTTCGCTGGAAACAAATATAAAGGATACTCGTATCTATAGAAATCAATTTTACAAACACAATGTTAGTAATTATTTTAAATTTGTTAAAAAGTATTTATTTTATTTAATTGTATTTACTGTAATTTTACTGTAATTTAATCTATTATTAGAATTATATACCTTCTTTTTTCCTCCTCTGAATGCTTTCGAAATCCAAACAAGGAAGGAGCTAATCATTGTAATACAGCCATTCCACCTAGTGTAATGTTATGGCACACGTCGATGTATAAATTATAAAATGAAGACATTTTGTATATGTTTTGTAATGATGTCAAATTAAATTTAAAAGAAGCTTACGTTTCTTTTTCGCGAAAACGTTTATAATTTCATCCTTGATTATGTAATGACAACAATCTGTATTTATTGTATAAGAAAGATATCACAAAGTACGGAAACCTACATTAAATTGCAATACCATTTATTAACAACACAAGGCAATAACCGTTCTGGCCATAAAGAACAACTCTCGAATAAGTGATGCAACTTACTTCTTACGTCATTCAGGCTCCAGATATTATTATAAGATGGTGTCAGATAACACACAATCCTATCTTATAAATGCGTATGTGCTTTTGCTTGCTTGTTTGTTTGTTTAATTGTTAAGCTTTCACGCCTAAACGGCTGCACGGAATGTAATAAAAATTAGCAAAGATATAAATTATATTGTGGGGAAGGACATACACCATAGAGATCTAGAGAGATGCCAATCCGTGCGCTGAGTACAAAACCTGGTGTCGCAAGCAGCAGTCGTATTCCGCGATTCAACGTATTGGATAACTGTTACTCGTAGATTCAATAAGTTCATTATCCACTGCGGTATTACTTAACGTTTGAATATTCGTTAGTTAAATACAGAGCACGCATTGTAAACTGTTTACATGCAATATCGCGACCGGTTCACTCATACTCGTATAATACAAAAGTTGCGAACCGCCGCGAGCAATGTGTTCTGTTTTTGGGCATATTGCTGCGACACCGAACCCACCCCTTTATCATATCTCTCTTGTTCATGTGATCTGTGACATACACTGCAGTATACTTTTTATCATCGTCGTACAGCCGTGCGATTCTCTAAGAGCAAACATCGTTGCATCTTTGACAACATCCGTGAAACAAATGACGAGATGACAAGAAACGTTGGAAAAACAACCTTATGTACAAGGGCGATATCTCATTAAGTATCATCGGTGAGCTCGTCGACGAGCGCAACGACGAATCATTAGAGAATCGCACGGCGGTATACCATAATAAATGACGTTACATTCTAAGAATCTTCATGAAAGTTTATTGGTTGCGTACATCGATCAAAATTCTTTAGTTTTGTAAGGACAATACATATTACATTATGTGGACCTTTTTTCTTTTTTATTTTTGGGGGGGGAAATGCTGTGCACTTCCCTTCCGCCACGGGGGTGACGGAAGGGGGCGTGTGGGGCTCAGACCCTCTAAAACCCCCCGTGAGCAGTCCTCCGCCAAGGTGGGGCGAGACAGGGTCGCGCTGGCAGTCACCATCTAGTGGAACTTTTTTTTTTTTTTTTCCGCTGAGAAAAATGCATTACGCATCCCCCCCCGTTGGGGATGAGGGGGGTATGTGGGACTCCCCGGCAAATGCCAGTATACCCACTAAACGACCCAGCGGCACTCCGGCTTCGTATGTGTGGAGGAGAACTGGGGAGTCGGCCGAGCCTTTACGTCCAGTCCCCCACCGACGACCGCCCGCTTTTACAGCGGTGCCTGCACGCCCCTCCCAAAAGGAGGAGCCCGGGAATGGCCAGGAGTGCTTGGCTATTCCCGCTCGACGGAGGTGGTGAATAAGTGCAATGCGAGAGAAGGCACCCCCGTGCCTATCCCTCGCTATTCACCACCGGGGAGAAGGCGACTATCATTCAATCGCCTTCTTCCACCCCTTCTTCGTCTACGCAGTGGCGCCGCAAGGGGGTCATCCTCCCTTGCGCGCTCTGCCGCCTCCTTTTGGGACATCACGTCTTTACAAAAGGAGGAGACCGCTGCCCAGTTCCCCTCGCCCTCCAGCATGGCAGTGACAATGCTGGGGAGCGAGAGGTCCGGCCCGACTATGGCAACCAAATTGTGGCGCAGCTCGGACCACGACGGACACACCTCGAGGGTGTGCTGCGCCGTGTCTTCCGCCGCGCCACAATCATGGCATGCCGGTACCATCTAGTGGACCTAAGCGAACATCGCCAAGCCAAGCTACGATTTCAACTCAAGTCGGCCGATCAAAGCATATTTAATTTGTCTGCTACAACCATTTGCTACAGAAAAATAGTATTTCTTCCGCTACGCTAACATTTACTAATGGTCAGTTTATATAACCTATACTAGTTGCGTCCCGCGTAGTGATGTATACATGATGATGATGATGATGAAGTGTATCATAAGTGATAATCCAGCGCCTCATCTATCAACCTATCAAACTTCAGCTAATTCCTCTCAAGGAAACTTTAATTTAGTTATAAAAGAATTTCTTTGAAATTTTTAAAATTTATAGCATTTTTATATCTGAACCACTTTTATACCGCCAAGTTTGTTGTTTTCTTACTATGCATTTCTTTATTTACAGGTAAAGGAACTGTTAGCAACCGAGACTTGCCTCAGTGGGTATGTAATAGCAGATTCTTCCGACTAAGACAAGGTCTACAATATAAGTACTAACGGGCCCGCAGTAACGCGGGGCAAACAAGTTTTATATCTTCAAAGTCTTTACTCACAAGTCGCCACTGCTAAGTAATATATTAGGTAATCTATTACTTAGCAACAATATATTACCTACCTACAGTACACTGAAGGAAAGAATAGGTATATATAGGGTACTCAGGTTTTATTTTATTTTTATCTTACATGGAAAACAAACAGCTGCTTATTTGCCTATGGGTCTAAGATATTTAATATTAAAAGCCTAAAGTAGTTTCCGCTTATAGACATATATAAGTAAAGTATCCTACAAAATAATAAAATCAGCATGTAACTTACAGAATAATAATTAGAAAAATTGTAACAATGTGCAATAAATAATAATAATAATATTCAAATCCGTATAAATCAATTTAAAGAATAGAAAATGCAATAAATTGAATCAATAAAAGATTAAAATGCTGATTGTGAAGGAATTGGTCATTGATAAAAGATTTGAAAACATTCCGCTTTGAGATAAATAAATCGTCATTTTCAGAATAATCAGTATTAAATAGATTGACAGTCCGTATAAAGAAAGAGTTTTGACGGTAGTTGGAAGAGCACTGAGGAGCGTACAGCTTTAGGTAATTTCTGCGACAGGTCACCCTTGCCGGCTTTAGAAGTTTGATTTTTGACAGTAAAGTTGGAGAGTCAAACAAATTCAGAACAATATTATGTAAAAAGGTAAGATCAGCAGCTTCTCTTCTTTTAAATAGAGGTAGGTTTTCCGTCACAATACGCTCAAGTCCTGGATCTAAATTTCCAGGGGTGGCTGTTTTACGTGTCCACGACGTCAACGAAATGCCAAAATGCCAAGTTACAAATACTAGCCCTACGCAGCACTGCTGTTCCAAAGTAGTGGAGTTTCAACAATAAATAATTCGCTATGAATTTACCAAGTTCAAGATCATGATTACCATCAGCTCTGTTCAAAGGCTGACTGGAGTGGGAGTGACAGCTTAGCTTGCATCTTGACAGACCAAAGCGCCTTTTTCTATGAACTCGAACAATGTGCAATTTGCATTTCTGTTCCGAACAGAAACTATCAAGATATTGAGTCACAGTTCGAGAAAATTACCTATATAAGGAGCTAAATTATTACACAATGAAATTTTAACTGTAACTCGAATAACTGCATTGTGTGATTTTCTACCGACTTCCAAAAAAAGAGGAGGTACAAAATTCGACTGTATATTTTTTATATCTTTGTTGCCTCATAACTTTCGGCTGGGTGAACCGATTCTCAATATTTTTGTTTTAAAGCTTGTGCTTCCCGTGTAGTTCCACGTAAATTTTATCAAATTCGTTCGTTTTTGAGATACCTACACTCCAATAACTGAATAGAATGGAAGTCGGTATAAAAATTTTCAAATTGTACTTGTGTTAGGTCAAATTATAGTTTTTTTTGACAAGCAGATAACCGGACAGAAAAAAAAGATATAAACAATCATAGCCTAATATGTTTACCTATTTGAAATGCTATTTTATCGCAGGGGTAACAAGGGTCGGCCTATCAATAATAATATATATATAACATATATTATAATATTAATATATATTATAATATATGTTATATATCAACAATAATAATATCCTATCCTAAATACCTATCGATTAGTTTGAAAATCTGTCACTAAGTATCGAACAGTGTGTTCCGGCAGCTGTCCTTGAGAGCCAGTCGCTATTCTAGATCTAGTGTGGAACCTTCGACCGCATCATCACTGACTACCAATAGATAGTAGTCAAACACTAGTCTATCTAATTATTTTAAGTAACAATATAATAACAATAACAATTCGTAAGTACGCATTAAGTAATAATTACGCATATTAATTTTTTGGTGTGACTAAAAACTGGTATAATTCATGGACAGCTGAGAGCATTACTGTAATAATAATTAATAATTATTACCTATTATAATTTTTTTATAGGGTAGGTTGGCAAACGAGCAAGTAGCTCACCTGATGGTAAGTGATGTCTTCGCCCACGGACCCGGCAATACCAGAGGTCTCACACGTTGTCGACCTTTGAGGAAGGATGATAGGAAGGAAGATATAAAAGAGGTGAGGGTGGAGGGGGAGGGGGAAGGAGAGGGAGAATGGGAAAGGGGGGAATTGGGCTATTTTTATACTACATTGTATTTGTTATATCAAACTTTTAGAAATTATTACATAATAGCTCAATGATATCAAACAGGCCTCTAAGTGTTGGTAATAGCCCCACTTATGCCTTTATAAAGGACCGAATGAAATCCGTGATAAAAATTGAATAATAATATATATAAATAACATGAATTAACAAAATATTGTCCCGCAGAGACAGTGTTCCGTATAGTCATGCTAAAAACAAGCCTTTTACATAATATTAAAGCTCCGCCACAGATTTAATTTACGCCATACAAAAATACAAAATAATTTCGTGTTTATAATAATAATGTGATTGCAGGCATTTTTTTGTTTAATTCCTTTGTACCGCTCCGGGAAACGTTCAGAGTCAATTAGGTTGATATGTTTCCAAGAGTCCACTTGTTTCTGAATTGTTTTAAATCATGCTATGAGTGAAAGGTTCACGATCGTTTGATGTGAAGTGGAAACCTGACCCTTTTGTTGAACGAGCTTTTTAATAACATTTGGAGTTCGCTTTTTTACCTACAATGCATAAATCAAACTTGGTTTTCTACCAACTTCCAAACAGGAGGAAGAGTTACTCAATTCGACTGTATTTTTTTGAGTTACCTCATAACTTTCCACTAGTTGAACCGATTCTCAAAAATCTGTTTTTGTTTGAAAGCTGGTATTTCCCGTGTGGTTTCGTTTAAATTTCATTAAATTCGGTCAATGAGTTTTTGGGTTACACTTCAACAACTGAATAGAATGGAAGTTGTTTCAAAAATTTTAAATTGAACTTGTTTACCTACAATAACAAACTTGGTTTTCAAACGACTTCCAAAAAGGAGGAGGTACTTCATAACTCTGTTTCTGCTCTGTTTGTCTGTGTTACCTCATCACTTTCGACTCGTTAAACCGATTCTCAAAATCCTTTTATGTGTGTTTCTCATGTGATTTCGTTTAAATTTCAACAATCCAACAACTGAATAGAATGGAAGTCAGTTTACAATTTTTCTAATTGTTTGTTAAATATCGGATATATGGTATTTTTGCAATTTAGAGAAAAAAATACACATTCTCGGACGGGAGTCTTATATTTCGCGACGGGATACTAGATTTTATACATCGGGGGCGGATCAACAACTATCGAATAACGTGACAAAGTCTTATACGACCGATAGAAGAGTTGTTACACTTAACATTCGTATTGATGTTGCAACTTTTCATAGTATTTATATAAGATTTATAATTACTTTACACGGCTCACGTATTAACCAACATTTTAGGGAGACATTTTATGATTTAGGTTTCATTAGATTAATTCGATCTAATTAAAACTGTCGATACCTCTCTTTTACACCTCTTATATCAACAATCTCAATCATACGAACTTCTATGAATAGGATAGGAAAGTTCTATGAATAGGACATATAAGTATATATATTTGACCATTCGTAAGTTATTTTCGAATATTCAACAGGCATACATATGTTCAAATGGCAAAGCTCAAAGTCGCACAACGAGCTATGGAGAGGGCTATGCTCGGGGTTTCTCTACGTGATCGAATCAGAAATGAGGACATCCGTAGAAGAACGAAAGTCACCGACATAGCTCAGAAGATTAGCCAGTTGAAGTGGCAGTGGGCAGGCACATAGCACGCAGAAAAGATGGCCGATGGGGCCGAAAGGTTCTGGAGTGGAGACCACGGACCGGCAAGCGCATTGTAGGTCGTCCACCGACACGGTGGACAGACGACCTGATGAAGGTCGCAGGACGACGTTGGATGCAGGCCGCTTCCAACCGGTCCTTTTGGAAAATCATGGGGGAGGCCTATGTTCAGCAGTGGAGAATACGGCTAAGATGATGATGATACAAATGTTGATTTGCCCAAGTTGCCACAAGACCTAAATTCGCATTATAGGCAAAAATACTGTTTCTATCATATACGAGTATATCAGTCAAACGCTACGTCTCTCGTATACAATTTTCATAACATCTTCCCGTATACATTCAAAGCTAACTTTAGACTTCTTACACAGAACGCCGCAACTGATCTTATCGCGTAGATAAACTTGGAGCTCTCCATAGCTCATAAGAGGGACTATAGGTAAAGCTATATATATTGTTATAAAAGTTAGGGAACATGTCTCAGAGACTTCTGCCACCACTACTAAACTCTAAACTGATAAGAAAACTTGTATTCAATTTCAAGCTATATTATGAAGTTTTGAAAAGATAAAAGTTCAAAGCTGCCTTTTTTGTTCCATTAAGAAAATTATAGACGAATGACTTTAATCAAATATTATTTCAGATATGTTGTATAGTTGTATACAGATGTACTCGTAATTACGTATTTACCAACTTATACAGTTATTGAGTAAATCATTTTTTTTAACATCCACACAAAGGTCATCAGGCCCCAAACTAGGCAGACCCTGTACTATGGTAACCTGGTGACTGATGCATATACCCTCAGACACAGATCAAACAGACATGTTCATGCACACAAATGTTTGACCTGTTCGGGGATCGAACCCGGCAACAGCGACTCAGAAGGCAAGGGTCTACCAACTGCGCCAACCGGCCTGTCATAACATTGGCATTATGTATCATCTTAATAGTTTTGTAATGCATTATTGGGACTGGGTGAGTTAATTATTACCAGCACTTTTCATTGAAACGTGTACACATTATTAGCAACTAAGGTCGATTCAGTTTTGTATAACATCAATAGTTGTTTGTAAAAGCATATTCTGCTTCTTAACTCATAATTATCTGATAATTATGAGTTAAGATGCAGAATATGCTTTTTCCTGATAATTTTCCTGATAATTATTATTAAAATTGGAGGGCTCAGACTGAATGAAAATAGTTCCAGTAAAGGTTAAATCTCTTATTTAAAGCAAAGCCTTTACTACTCCTATCCCCATGAATGCGGGTGACGTCTTATAATATCTTTTCACCATGCACAAAACACAAAATTATATTATGAATAAACTAGTATCTGCCCGCGACTTCGTCTACGTAAGATAAAATTATAGCGGTCCCTCGGAAAGTACCCGTTGAACCGAGATAAATTGGGTATGAGCTATTGCCATTCCCAACACTGTTCAAACCCGTTAAGCTGTTTCAGAGTATGATGCATACTAGTAAGTACATTATAAACTCCCTCACAAACTTTAAGATTTATTTAATTTTAGTGCGATTGTGACGAAAATATGAATATCTTATTAAAAGAGATGCAAGAAAAGTAGTTGCTACTCGTAGCTACGAAGAAATAATGTCAGTAAGCGTAACTCAGAACAAATTCCACATAAAAAAGTGGTCATTCAAACCAAAACGACGTATGATTCCAAATACGAATTACTTCCGAGGTAACAAATGGACATGTTCGGTGATTGGTTTAAATTTCAGAAGGAAAGCAGGGATTGGTCCACGAGCGTGCTGCAACGTCTACTATGACAGGTGAGTAATAGCGGCGTTTACGATGTTATTGATTTAGCACGACTTTTATTGGGTCATTTTTCAAGGCAGTTACTCTTCCTGATATTATTTCTTTGTAGGTTGCAAGGTTATCTAGAAAGGATAAATGTAGAGTTTCCAAAAAAATCTCTGAAAATAACCAGTTGATTGATTTGTTGATAGATAGTGACAGCGCCCAACGCGCTAACTTTTTTAATCAGATCGAGGGCGTGTTTCAAACGTTCCAATATAAAAGTCTAGAAGTATTTGAAAGTTCTATTCACTAGAGACCCGAGCTGAGCTCTTTCAAAGCGTAAACTTCAAATTTAAAATATTGTGAATGAGGTTGTCTCAAAAGTCAGCTTAATTTAAACTTTTTTACAAATGTGACGCCAGCGTCGTTTAGAGTTTGACACTGTGAAAGGCATACAACCGTCGAGTGGATTAAGGTTCAAATCAAATAAAATTTGCCAGAATATGAGTGAACACACAAATGTCACGAAAGTAGGCAAAAAGTACTCCACATTCCACCTTTCAGGTATTACACTATTGGAAACATAATTATATTATACCTGCCTACTAAACTTGCTAGTGAGAAAAACACCTAAAATAAAGTTTTTAATATAACAGAGTCATACTAATGTACTATTGGTACTAAGTCACATAATATTACTAATAAAAAGTTAAATTTAAAAAAGGTCTACGCTAAATAATTATCTGATACACTTTGAATAAATTAAATATTTATTACGTAATTAGGATGCAAATAATTACTATGACTTTATTTCTAATGTATAAAAACGTTGCCATTTAATTATATGTAGTAGAAAAACTTACTAAAGAAAAGTAAAAATATAGAAACTTGTCACTCAAATATTTATTAATGTTACAATAACTTTTATTAATTAAGAATTAAAATAACTTTCTCATATATAAAGTGACGCACTGTAATTCCAAAACTGATTTTGCGTAAGTGGTTGTATAACCTGGGAGCAATACCGAACATACTTTTGTCGAATAATGCGGTTTTATGAAGGGGCAATACACCATTCAATTTTTATTATTCTTGCATATCTACGGACTAAAAAATTAAAACAATAAACCTTTTAACGGTATATTGGAAAAAAGTCGATTATCACCTTTCATTAATTAAAATAAATATTTACATACTGTGCGCGACCTTTGTGGAAATTAAATTTGCTTGCGGTTTAAAATTTTAGTCCAATAAATATGACCTAAGGGTCATTTGTGAAATCATACAGGTAATCTTGATGTTGATTTTACCTGTTTAATACAAGTTCCTTGTAACACAAAATAATGAAGAAAGATTTAAAAAACACTCAAAAATTTTGTTAACCATAAATGGTTTGAAAATTGAAGGAAAAATGTATTGCCCAGAATGCTAGCTGCATTTCCACGTTCATCTTTCAAGGAATAAGTGTCATTCCATCAGGCCTCTTCCTCTTCGTACCGTGTCAGTCCAGTGCCTATCAGCACACAACAGTGCCGGCACAGCAGTGCAAGTACCGTATAATAGTCGTTAATTTTGTCAAATCGCTTAATCGATAAATTTAAAGAATCGTATCGGGCCTTAGCAAGTATGGAAGTCATATCGACGACCTATACGATCGTCAAATTGTCGACGGTATATCGATTATTACGAATGGTTTGGCATTCCACAATGCGTCGCTCTATCATTTGAAGATTTCTAAGCGCATTTCGCTCTTCTACGATCAAAAGAAGGTCGAAGTCTATTTTTTATTGAATACTAGCTGCGCCCCGTGGTTACACCCGCATGGTGATGGATGATGACGATGTTGATGAAAACTATCCTATGTCTTAATTCAGCGCCCCATATACTTCCATGCCAAATTTCATCAAAATCGGTCCAGCCGTTTGCGCGTAAGAGAATAGTAAACATCCATTCATGCATAAATATAAACTTTTGCGTTTATAATATTAGTAAAATCAAACGCAACTAAACAATATCCCCATTCCCGTCGACAAGCTATATCGAGGTCATTTTCAAGGCTGACAAAACAATCGTTAAAATCGATTAAATACACGATTTCAAACGCAATTTAACAGTTCCATGCTAGGGTTACCGTTATAATCGTAAAAACTTATCGAATTTGTCTACCGATCGCTTAATTTTGTTACTTACTTGCAATGATCGACAAAAGATCGATAAAGCCAGTTTCGTGTGTGTTTTCTTAACTTTTCAGTTAGTTTAGATAAAAGTATGTCGAAACGATGGTTTGACATCCTGAAATACTCAAAAAACTTTGATTCATCATCTGTTAGATGTTTATGGGGTTGTGAACTCTCCTTCTTCTTCTCTTTTCCTCCACGCGTTATGAACCCATTGCCTTCTCACATAAATTTCTTCGTCTTCATCAAATATTAAAGCTATCGCTGCTAATTGTAATCTTGTATATTTTCACGTGAAACTGCTGCGATAGGGAAAAATCACTGGACGCGTCAATGTCGGTACTGACATGTATGAATATCACGTTACGGACCTGTACAGTACGGAACTGTCGGTCACGTGTCGGCACTGTTGCGTGCGGATCGGCTTTTAGGTTAGACTTAAATCTTCATTTTGGGATAGTTCATCCATCAAAACGTTGTTCCTTTTTCTTTGTTTGTGTATGATTTCAATTATCAGCGCGCGCAGAAATAATGTATAATGAAAAGATCCGTAAACGAGTATTTGGAAATGGAGTCCAAATGTCATAAAAAATTACGACATTTGGACTCCATTTCCAATATTGGAAAAATCAGCCGATATTAATTTGTTTCACAGCACTTACAATTGTTATTTAAATTGCAAGTGAAAATTATATATAGATATAAGATACGAGTATAGATAAAATATGTTGTGCACTCACAGCCAAAGAAAATTTTGTATTTTCAAAATGTAGTTATTTCGAGCCACACACGTTGCGAGATTGTTTTATATTTTTATTTTATTTGTTGTAAATAATTACTATCCTTCTTGAGTCGTAATCCTCATGTCTGAGGGTCGTGACCGCCTCCACCCATTGGACAAAAGAAAGGACTTTTAAGATACTACGCCAGTGTGTTCGGTTACCAGTTATGTGTAGAGCATCGTAAACGGATGTACGAGGTCAAGAGTGGTGCGGATCTGGTCGGACCAACCCATTGAACCGCGGCCACGAGATCTTTTCCAGTCACCACAAGTTTCTTGATGTAATCTCCTTCTTTTCTAGCGATGTGACCAAAATATTGCAGAATTCTCTTCAAGCAAATGGAAGACAGTCTTGTAGTTATTTTATGTTGCTTCAAAAGAGACACGTTGGACCGATGTGCTGTACAAGGTATTTTAACATTTTTCTCCAACCACATCTCAAGAGCGTCGATGCGGTTACGATCAGCGGCTCTCAGAGTCCATGTCTCAGCCCCGTAGAGAAAATTTGAAAAAACCAAGGTATGGACGATCCTTTTCTTTATAGAGAGAGATATTTTACGGTCATTAAATATTCTGCTGAGCTGAGACATGACGTTCTTGGCCATAGCAATTCTTCTGCGTACGTCTGCTTCGCAGGAGCCATTATTGCTGATGTGGGATCCGAGTTAGATGAAGTTATCTGAGGTAGAATAATTACTATATGCTATTTTAAATTACCTCATAACTTTCACCAACGATTTTTAACCGATTCTCAAAATTCTTTTTGTTTCAAAGCTAGTGCTTCCTGTGTGGTCCCATATAAATTTTATCAAATTCAGTCTAGTAGTTCTCGAGTAAGACACCAATTACTAAATAGAATGGAAGTCGGTATTCAAATTTTCAAATTGTACTTTTGTTTACACCATGTTAAAATTCCGATATTACCTTGTAACGTAAGAGTCAGAAATTTCAGTGGTAAAAAACTAGTATCTTCTATACTGCTTGCTTATTATGTCTCAAAAGACTAATATAAAAATCGTCATAAAACTTTATGAATCCCAAGGGATCCATATGAGATTTCGTAGCGAATTTAAGACCGAGCATCCTAAAAAACGTACCTAATTATAGATAAACTTATTCCATGGGTATACTTAGATATTTTTTTAAGGTTATGTACTAGTTCTGTATTAAAGAATTAATGTTCGAAGTTATATAAAACATATACATTAAATTTCCTGAGAGGTAATTGTTATATCTTCTTCTATACTAAAAAGGTTTTATTGTTTGTTTGTTTGTAATGGATAAACTCTAAACTATTAAACTGATTAACAAAAATCTTTCACCAGTACAAATCAACATTATTTCTAAGTATTAAAGGCCATATTTGATACTTTTTTTTTTTATACCGAACTGGGTAGCACTTGACCACTATCTCACCTGATGCTAAGTGATGATGCGATCGATGATGGAGCATGATGATGATGATGACATCATCATCATCTTATATCACCATGCGGGTGAAACCGCGGAGCGCAGCTAGTTATACATAACCTTCAAGCTAATTGCCGTGCTTTCATCTACGTGAGCTTTACCAACGAATATTATACTCTAAACTAACTTTTAAGTATTTTTTTATTTAGTATTTTTTATTACCAGAACTCATGAATCTCATGATTAGGTGCTTAGAAATTTTCATTTATGAGGGTATCCAGCTCCCGGCGGCAGTAAAAAATTACCAACAACCAAGCTAAGGAATTCCTAAAGATATTAGTTTCACCAAAACGTTTCACTAAAAGCACGAGATTCGATTCGAACCGGCGACCAACATCACTGTAACCCATAGCTATTGAGCTATGGGTATACAGTGATGTTGGTCGCCTAGCTTCAATATTATATAATTATATATATTATAATATAACAATATTATATTATATGATAAATAAAAATAGTATTCATATCAAGTAGTACCATTAAATTCCATGATGGTAATCCTTGCATTGGATACATACTAAAACATAGTATTTTTGTGCCTTATTCAACTTCTATCACCTTTCTTTATTGATTTAGTCGCAAACCATTTTCTTCACACCCAATAATCTACTATATAAAAATAAGTCGGGTTTTCCTTCCTGACGCTATAAATATAACTCCAGAACGCACGAACCGATTACCACGGTTTTGCATTCGTTGGAAAGGTCTCGGGCTCCGTGAGGTTTATAGTAAAGAAAATTCAGGAAAATATTAAAAAGAAAAGCGGGAAAATGTTTTTTGACATACAGCGCCATCTCTGATACATAGCATGTACTACAAACCAATATTTTAAGTAGATGGCGCCAAACGAAATGTTACATAAAACGAAGCCATCTGGTGGCGAAACGGAGTTCGCAGGGTTTGCTAGTCTTACATAAAATAATTTCCAGTAGCATCCAGTAGCTTCATTTTATTGTATTCCGTCAATTGGCATTCACGTAATATCTGATAATCCATGCGTGTTATTTAGCCCTCTTTGCAAACCTAACGTAAATATTCCTACAACTTTGCAGATAAGACTTTTTGGGGGAAAATACAAAATACATAAATCAATGTATATTATTATCACACCTAATATCCTGTTAGATATTTGAGAAAACCAAATATATATTTTTGAGATAAATCTAAATCTAAAGGAAAACAGGAAGCATATCACGTGTTCCCAGTATATAGTAGGTACATATTTGGAATAAGAACACTTAAGTATTTGTCCCAAAACCCATATCTTTTATATTTACATAATTGTATTGATACATACAAATGAACTTTGAAAGAACAATTTTCTCTCACGTAACTTAAATTGTATCCCAAATTGGTTCGTAATCTAAATAGAAGGGGGGTGACATGCGGTTCTTATACAGAACCTACATAAATTACGTTTACATGTTTCTTTTTACCGTTCGGTACCGGCAAAACGTGTCTGAGAAGAAATATAAACAAAAAGAACCTACGTCAATTTGTGACACCTTCTAAATATAATTTAAACTATACTATTATAATAGTAGTGGACACTTTCCTGACACCTCTGGCAAAGTATTAGACCGCGCGGCCCCGAGTAAGAACGTCATCGCGATAAATCTGTACTAATACTAATATATATACTAATATTACTAATATATAACATTATAATGAGGAAAGATTAGTATGTATGTTTGTAACGAATTAGCTCAGAAAGTACTGGACCGATTTCAAAAATTATTTCACTATTGGAAAGCTATATTCACCTTGAGTAACATAGGCTATATAAGATTTATCATCATCATCATCATCATCATCATCTGTCACCGCGCGGGTGAAACCGCGGAGAGCAGCTAGTAGGTGATAAAAATGGGAAGAGGCGGTGGAAGGGGGCGACAGAGCGGTCGGGGTTGTCATTGTTTTCTGTTTCGTAGGTATATATGCTACCAACAAAACGTAGATGCGATGTGTACTATTTGTGGCGATGTTTACATCCCTAAACGCGTCGCGCGCCAAACCTGCGTGAATAAACGTTCTACTTATAGATACATAGATAGATATTTACTTACCTTGCCTCTGGATTGTCTGAAGAAAAAGAGAAACAAGAATCCGCATTTCCTTTCAAAACAACGTCGTCGTATTTTGATCATTCACTTACTTTTGAATAACCAACCACAACCAGTTCTTGCTCGATATACACATGGCCTTCACTTAGTGCACCAGTACCCAAGATGACCGCTTTATTGTTTCCATTTAAGAAATGGCCACCTCAATTCGAAGTCCAGCAACAGCTTCTTCAGACCTGAAGAGGCTACTTTGGTGATATTACAGTGAGCAGAAGGCTTGTTGAAGCAAATCTGAAACCACAAGGCCAAAAAGTAGCTCCAAACTAGCATCTAGCATGACTGCGCTACGCCCGTGAACTCAAACAGTGAAGGAGAATGGGCAAGAGGTTTGTTGACGGATCTGTTTCCTGTATCTAGACACGCGGTAGCATGTCAAACCCAGTTCAAGCTAACAGAACTGGCGAGCAGCACCGTGTGTGAACATTTACACAAACCATTTGGACCAACCTTTGATCCCCTCATAACTCATAAACAATTTCATATTAACATGTCAAATTTGGCTCATATATTGAGACTTGTGAGGTACACATGTTCTCCAAATTTCATAATCACACCTCAAACGGTTATTTAGATATTAACGTCCAGAAATCGACATTTGTGACTGACCTATAGATCAACACAGTTCCAGATAATCTAGAAAGTTCAAATTTGGCATCCAGATAGGTAGTTGGGTGATTACAAAGGAATAAATCAGAACTTGCCGTGGGGTACCGGCTTAGAATAGTACCCCCCCAACTCTACCCGTGGGTGCGTAAAAATCTGCTAAGGGATAACAATCGGAAGGTGGGCAGCAGCACCTTCCCAGTATTAAAACCCCAAAACTGCGCTCGCCAACCCGCCTGCCAAGCGTGGCGAGTATCGGCAAAATCCCCCCAATGACGGACACATTAGGAACCAGGCCCCCAGTCCCCGGCAGCCCCGCTATTCCTGGCTACGGTAGCGGCCACGGTAACGGTGGGGCAGGGGGTGCTAAGAATCCCCGGCAGACGCCCGGCTACCACCCCCAACGACGACGACTGGCCCTGGTGACACACAACATACGCACAATGAGGACAGACGAGAAGATATATGAGCTGGAAGAAGAAATGAGTAAGTTACACTGGGACATAGTAGGGTTATCTGAAGTCCGTAGAGCGGGTGAGGACACGATAACCCTGAAATCAGGTAACCTACTCTACTACCGGGAGGGCGACCAACAGTCCCAAGGTGGTGTCGGTTTTCTCGTCCACAAGTCCCTTACTAACAACATAGTTAAGATCGATAGCGTTTCCAATAGGGTCGTATACCTAATACTCAGAGTATCCAAACGATATTCGCTGAAGGTCATTCAGGTATACGCACCGACGAAGTCGCACCCGGATGATGAGGTGGAGGATATGTATGAGGACATTAGTCGGGCCATACATACCTCTGAAACGCACTTTCTAGTTGTTATGGGGGACTTCAACGCGAAGTTGGGTAAGAGAAGCGAGGATGAGTTGAAAGTGGGGCAATTTGGATATGGACAACGGAACCGTAGGGGACAGAGGTTGGCCGACTTCCTGGAGAAAGAGGGACTCTTTATGATGAACTCTATCTTTCAGAAGCCACCTCACAGGAAATGGACCTGGCTGAGTCCCGATGGTTCCACGAGAAATGAGATTGACTTCATTATGACCACCAAAAGGCAAATATTCACTGATGTCTCCGTGATCAACAGGGTTAAAACCGGTAGTGATCACCGAATGGTAAGAGGCACGGTGAATATTAATGTCAAACTGGAGAGGTCTCGTCTGATGAAGTCTACGCTCCGACCCACTCGTGCCCGTATTCAAGACCCCGAGAGCTTTCAACTTGAGCTATCCAATCGCTTCGATTGCCTTGAGAACATCGCTTCAGTGGACGAGATCAATAACAGGTTAGTAGAAACTGTCCATACAGTGGGTTCCAAGTACTTTAAACCCCACCGTACAGATAGGCCACTCAACTGTTCAGCAACTGGCGCGGGTCAGTGAGCACATCTCGCATAATTTAAATATGAAAGAGTCTACAGGTATGTTTTTGTTAGACATCGAAAAAGCTTTTGACACTGTTTGGCATGACGGTTTATTTCATAAGCTGATGATGATTGGGATTCCCTTTGGCTTGATAAAAATCATACAATCATATCTATCACAGCGTACTTTTAAAGTTCACATTGGAAATACATATTCTGAAAGTCATATTATGCCCGCAGGAGTACCTCAAGGGTCAGTACTAGGGCCTCTTCTATTTTTAGTGTACCTTAACGACATTCCCAAGCAGCCTCGAACAAGTCTCGCATGCTTTGCTGATGACACTGCTTGCTACGCGTCGTCAAAGGATGAAAACCTCATCATTAATAGACTTCAATTGTCTATAGATCTACTATCTAG
The DNA here is from genome assembly GCA_917880725.1 of Selenia dentaria. Lineage (NCBI taxonomy): Eukaryota > Metazoa > Arthropoda > Insecta > Lepidoptera > Geometridae > Selenia > Selenia dentaria. The sequence goes on along the minus strand of OU862883.1, from coordinate 27,529,861 downwards.
TTATTTTAGAAAATGGAAACTAAAACTAAATGAGACTAAAACAGAGGCCATAATGTTTTCAAGAAAACGAAAACCACCGGACAAAACTTTAAAAATTAATGGGCATGATATTTCATGGGCCAAATCGGTCAAGTATCTTGGTGTTAATCTAGATACTAAAATTAACTGGAACATCCATGTAGATCAAATCCGTTTAAAAGGTCTCAATGCTTTTAGAAGTCTGCGACTCATTATGAATAGACAAACTAAACTAAGCCCAAAAACTAAATTAAAAATTTACACAACTCTTATAAGACCATGTATTACCTATGCCGCACCTGTGTGGAGCAGCACTTGTCAAAATAACTACAGAAAACTTCAAACAGTTCAAAACAAGGCTTTCAAAATTGCATATAATACCCCATTTCGTACAAATATTAGTAAACTACACTATAAGTTAAAATTTCCTACCATCAGACAATTTATCTTAAAACTATTAATAAAATTTTACACGCAAACAAATATAAACCACAGAAATAAATTAATTAGTGGTATTGGACAAACAAGAATATCAAAACTGCCTTATGTCGATACATACAAGAGGTATCGCTTACCCCATCACTATATCCTCGATGACGTAGTCGACAAGAATGTGTCACTACGGGTGTCGGAGTCGGACTCGCTACCTACTTGATGTTATTTTAACATTCGCAAATAAGTGAGGGTAGCATTATTGTATTATGCCGTTCGTGTTAATTCCGATAATAATATATAATCACTGGTTGGTATTTCTTTATTACTATGATATACCTATATAGGTACAACAATATTACTTGCACGATTGTGTCGTACGAAATTGTGATCCAGTACGTGTATGGTATGTGTTTACACTTAGTTATTTGTGGTGTCAAATTAAAAATGGGCCTGGTACATAAGGCACTTAAAAGTTAATTTATTATAGTTTAATGTAGATATTTGAAATAGTACCTACCTGATACACAAAATTATATTTTAAATTACATAACTATTAAGTTTATAAAAAGACTTAAATAGGCGATGTTAGCCTGTAATAGTCATAATAGAATGTAGCTTGTATTAGTCTAAGACTGTGTCTAGTTAATACGATGTACTTGTATGATTAATAAAGACCTTTATAAAACAAAAACAAACAGATAGGCCACAGAAACTCTCCAACGATACCCTCAACCTCATGGCTGAACGACGCTCATTGAAACTGCAGTCTTCGGATGATGCTGAAGCATATAGGCTGCTCAATAAACGAATATGGAAGTCCTTGCGACACGACATCCGGATCTTTAATACAAACCGTATTAAAGAGACGATAGAGCGGAAAAAAGGCTCCAAAGTGTTTGCAAGAGACATGTCTATTGGGCAAAGCCAGTTGACGAAGCTGAAGAGAGAAGACGGCAGTGTAGCGTCGACCAAAGCGGAAGTATTAGGAGAGGTAGAGAGTTTCTACGGACAGCTATACACCTCGGTCGCTAAACCTGTTAGCAGCTCGGCCAAAGACCCAAGAGCCAAGCTGACCCGACATTATACCGAAGATATCCCGGACATCAGCCTGTACGAGATTAGAATGGCTTTGAAACAGCTTAAGAACAACAAGGCGCCTGGTGACGACGGTATCACATCTGAGCTTCTGAAAGCGGGTGGAACACCGGTACTTAAAGTCCTTCAGAAGCTCTTTAATACCGTCTTACTTGAAGGTTCAACGCCAGAAGCATGGAACAAAAGCGTGGTGGTGCTGTTCTTCAAGAAAGGTGACAACACTTTACTTAAAAATTACAGACCCATCTCGCTTTTGAGCCATGTTTATAAGCTGTTTTCGAAGGTCATAACGAACCGTCTCAGTCGCAGGTTTGATGAATTCCAGCCTCCGGAACAAGCCGGTTTCCGAAAAGGCTATAGTACCATAGACCACATCCACACGCTACGGCAAGTTATACAGAAGACCGAAGAGTATAACTTGCCACTTTGTTTAGCGTTTGTGGACTATGAGAAAGCCTTTGATTCGATCGAGACGTGGGCAGTGCTTGAGTCTCTCCAGCGGTGCCGTATTGACTATCGGTATATTGAAGTGCTGAAGTGTTTGTACAAAAACGCCTACATGTCAGTCCGAGTACAGGAGCAGAGTTCGAAGGCAATTCCATTGCAAAGAGGCGTGAGACAGGGAGACGTTATATCTCCGAAACTGTTCACCGCTACATTGGAAGACGCCTTCAAGCTTCTGGAATGGCAAGGACTTGGCATTAATATTAACGGCGAATACATCACTCACCTTCGATTTGCCGACGATATTGTAGTCATGGCAGAATCCATGGAAGACCTCAGTACAATGCTCGAAGGCCTCCATCGAGTTTCCCAACGGGTAGGTCTTAAGATGAACATGGATAAGACGAAAATTATGTCTAATGCCCATGTTGTACCTACCCCAATATCAGTTGGGAACTCAGTTCTCGAAGTTGTTGACGAGTACATCTACCTGGGACAGACAGTCAAACTAGGCAGGTCCAACTTCGAGAAAGAGGTCAATCGTCGAATCCAACTCGGCTGGGCAGCGTTCCGGAAACTTCGCGAAGTCTTCTCGTCAAAAATACCTCAGTGCCTCAAGACAAGAGTCTTCGACCAGTGTGTGTTACCAGTGATGACTTATGGCACTGAAACGTGGTCTCTTACTATGGGCCTCATAGACAAGCTCAAAGTCGCACAACGAGCTATGGAGAGGGCTATGCTCGGGGTTTCTCTACGTGATCGAATCAGAAATGAGGAGATCCGTAGAAGAACGAAAGTCACCGACATAGCCCAGAAGATCAGCCAGTTGAAGTGGCAGTGGGCAGGGCACATAGCACGCAGAACAGATGGCCGATGGGGCCGAAAGGTTCTGGAGTGGAGACCACGGACCGGCAAGCGCAGCGTAGGTCGTCCACCGACACGGTGGACAGACGACCTGAGGAAGGTCGCAGGACGACGTTGGATGCAGGCCGCTTCCAACCGGTCCTTTTGGAAAATCATGGGGGAGGCCTATGTTCAGCAGTGGACGTCCTACGGCTGAGATGATGATGATGATGATGAAATCAGAAACAGGTTTTTTTTAAATTTAATTTAAATTTTATTTAATTTATTAGTTTTCTATTAACACACTTATCTTCGTATATCGCCTGTAATGTAAGAGTGTAAGAGTCCAGCCAAGTTAGACCTTAAGCTTCAATATAGTATCCTAAGTTATAAAAATAAATAATATTTTGAGTTGTCATAAAATATTTTATGTTGGTATAAATAATTTTCAGGACTGACCATTCAACTTGGCCCATATTTAGATCTCCCTTCTTTAGTTGTTGAAGTCAACAACTTAGGCATATATAATTATATATTGCATATTCTGGCTCTCATTTCACATTTATGTTTTTGATGGTATATAGTATATACTGTATTAATTTGTCAACATTATATCTCTTCCTAACGACTGCCCGCAACTTCGTTCGCGTAACAGGCTCAGCATTCAGCCTCATCATAACCTCGCATCTTTTCTTGGTTTTTCTTTCATAAGAACCCTCTCCTGACATTAATTAATACTACAAAATAGAATGAGCGAGATTGCTCCATCCGTTCTCAAGTTATAGCGTGACCAGAAATATGGATATATATATATATATATATATATAGCATACGGCTCTATGATAATCAGTTTCCAATCGCACATCATCCTTCAAAGACTCCATCTACCCATCAATTACCCGCCGGTAAGCTGAGCCAGTCATACCCTGTTAATTAAAGCAGAGTAAAATATGTTCCCAATTCTTTATAATCGATGTTTAAATTTATGGCAGGCCATTATCGTTATTATTTACAATTCAAAGTGACTATCGAATTTATTGAACCTGCAATTTTGTTCTCAAATGTTTGTCTGGATATTGAGATCAAGGGCATACGAAGGCGATTGTCTTGGAAACAATTGATATGAATGGCACCTAATTGTTTGCGATTGCTGTGTACAATAGGGTAACTCACACTGTTCACACAATTTTGTGCAATAGGTAGTTAAAGTTTAAGCCACACAGGCGCGATCAATGTAAAAGATGTTTTGGAAGTGTTAATTAAAAGAAGTGGCGAAGGGGCAAGACTGTATCCCATCGTGTACCTGCCGTGCGATTTTCTAAGAACGAACATTGTTGCATATTTGACAACATTCATGAAACAAATAACGAGATGACAAGAAACGTCGGAAAAACAACCTTGTGTACAAGGGCGACATCTTATAAAGTATTTGACATCGGTGAGCTCGTCGACAATTGCAACCTCGAATCATTAGAAAATCACATTGCTGCCGTGCGATTCTCAATTCAATTGCAGTTTGACTCCGGCTGTCGTTCGATCATTACATAAAAAGCCATTCTCCTATATTTCTATACACAAATTAGAACAAAGCGTAACGTAGGCGCTACTTCATAATAAATATACATTAAACGCTACTATATACGAGTTTGAGTTCGCGTCGCGTTCATGTACTATCGAGTTAGCAGAATATAAACTTTTGATCGACCGATGGCTTCAACAGAAATGTAATTGCAGTTGGACTGTTAATCAACGGTTGAATAAGAAAAGTTATAATTCAGTTACTAATTAATTCAGGTTCTATTGCAATTGGAACATATTAATTTAGCGGAATTGATGCCCAGATAGGTACGCAACAATATGCCTATAACAAAATTTTGCAAAGAGAAAATTTACATATATATTCGGACGGGATATGTAATTTAAAGTATGTTCTGCCAATGGCGTTTATACACGTAATTTGTATAATTACAAAAAAAAAACAGCACTATATGCTGCTGGTACTTAATACATACATGGGAAGAATATTTAAAACTACTTTAAAAAAAAAACCCACATAATCATCAATATTTGGTCAAACGTCTAGATTGATTCACACCTACAAATTTTATTCTAGGCATTTCCACTATTCATTAAGATATACTACATGCGCGCGGTTTATGCATGAAACTTAACACCCCTACATAGAAATGTATCATTCATAATCATAACATTCGGCAAACTCGCGTCCTAGCTTGTTAGTACATATTATTATTCATTCTGTGCGCTCGGGCATTCTCGCAAGACCTGGCCACCGGACCAACCCCGCACCCTCCGCCCTGCCACCGCGCGGCCTTTGTTTCTTCCGAAAACGAACAAACGAAAGCCGAAACTCGACAATCTCTTTCACACCGAACGCTCGGGTGGGGGGTGTAAGAAAGAGTAAGCGAGATATTTTTTCACTGACGCGAATCATGTGTTTTCATTAATAAGTTGTACATAGGCATGTAGTATTTTTGTTAAGATGGTGTCCATACTTTTAGATGGAATTTTCGAAAACTTTAACAGTTAATAATTATTTCACTGTGAAGTAATAAAAAATTTTGACTACATATCTACAATGTATTAACACTTTTGTACCGCCCATTTTTTTTTTTGGTAATTATACAAATTACGTATATATAACATCATTGTGTTCTGCTCTAATCTACTTATCACAAAAATTTCAAAATTCGGTTACGTTATACTTATAATAAAAGTTTGTACCATTTCAAAACTAATTATTTATAAAGAATTTACGGAGAACGGACAATTCAGTTTTTCTTTATTCAAATATCTATAATGTGTCGTTATATACATATGTGTACGAGATTTATCTCAGTCAAACATAAGCACCAGCTTAACCGCATTCAAAAGTGGTAAGTACGCATCTCAAACATTATCTACTAGTAGCTCTCTGAATGAATGAACCTTGTGTGGATTGTTGTCCCATAACTTGTCCCATGTTGTTATCCCATATGATAGATTTGTCTAATCCTAAGATACCTACTATTAAGATATTTTAAATTGTCGTATGTATAACTTATTACCTAACTAATAACAGTGAATAATCCCCTTGTTGTTGCACGTTGCACACTCCAATTAAACAAGTTTGTTAAACACTGAACTTCAAAGCGAAGATGCACGTACCAGACAGGTTCATGCAGCCTCGAGGCATCCTAAGTAGACCTATTCATATAGTTTAAGCTTCAAGGGAACTGAAGCTAGTGCAAACAACTTGGTGAACGATATGAAATATTACGTGCGTGGAAATCCGCGGGCGGGAAATTACTATCCTCAGGAATATTTACTTGGGAAAAGTATCCGATGTCTTTTTGACAGATGTCCAGAAGCATTCTAATGGTGAAAAAATTTTTGGAAACGGTCTAGTCGTTTTTGAGTTTATTCGTTACAAACATAAAAAAATTATATATTTCTTCTTTCTTATTAGTATTGATGCAGTTTGACTACCATTGTAGATTTAGCCGCTTTCAAGCATGAAACTGAGTACCTAAGCAAAGATGATATAATTCTTAAAAACTCACCAAACTAGAGCCTTAACTTCTTTTGTATACTTAGTGGCACTGCTCTTCTTCTTATTTATAACTATTTATTATTTGTATTTGATCTCGTACTACTTACTGTATAATTATTTATAGTTACGTACAGTTAGATTTTTATGTAGGTAAGTTATCAGATTCAAGTCACAGTCACATACATAAGTCTTGCATTAAGTTATTGTCCTGTCTAGGTTCGTTCTAGTAATGCGGTGAATAAATTACTAAAGCTTCCTAAGGCTATTGGCGAGGAACAACACAAAACAACGTTTCATGATTTTATTCACTTTGCCTACACTAGTGTTGTGCACCATTTGGAACTTATGCCCGTTTTCACCAATATTTTAGGTGACACGTTAACCAAATTAGGTGGCAATTTTGTCCTACGAAGTGTTACCTAACTGGATTAAGTGTTACCTAAAATGTTGGTGAAAACGGGTATAAGAAACACATATCTATGAAAATCAAACAAAATTAATTATAGCAATTATTAGCATTTTTTCCTCGCCATTATTTAACGCAACTATTTAATATGAGTATTTTATGGCTATTGAATATTTGCATTTGTGGGCAGGCACTAGAATAATAAGGCCAACCAATAATAAAATAGTCGAATGGCGAATTTCTCGCAAGTTTGTGTGTTGGGATGAGATCAAACGTGCATATATTTCAGAGTTGCAAGTAGCGTTCTTAAAGAATAGCTACTTATGTCACACGCCAATGCAAACTGTACCCAATGTACCCACGCGTTATTACAACCTAATTACGTTCGCTCAGTCATGTCTCGTTTCAAATTTGCATTTGATTTAGTAACACAATGTTTTCTTCACTTTTATCATTTTACTCAATATTCAATAATAGTACATTACTGCAGAATCCAGTAAGTAAGCCTTCCTGGCCAAGTATGAGTTAACCGATTATATACGAGGCCAGGATGGAATTCTTTCTAGTTGAGGCTTGTATAAGGATTTTCTCAAAAATGATAGAATGTTTTTGCTAATTCGACCTCAGCTTTTAAATCAGGGGCTTTACTATGAGCTCTTAAAGCAGGCCTTCTAGACAACTGCACGGTTTATTGGTACCATGACAGGCCTGCCCAGGCCCACTATTCAAGAACCGCAGAAAAACCGTTCACCTGTTTTTTAGTATGGACTCTCGTTAACATGTCGCTCTAAATCCACTCAGTTTATTATCTTACAAACGTCTAGGCGTCTGCAATATTGGTTATAGTAAATTATTAGAATGCCAGAGACAAAATATCCGTTCACCTTTGAGAAAACAATATTCAAACAGTTCACCTAAATGAGCGTCATGGTATGATTTCATTAAAAACTGTTTATGACAGATTTAAAAACTGCATGGAACTTGCATGGTTTTTACGAAGCTGATAGTAAGGCCCCTGGAGGAGTGTCATCTATTTTTCTGAACCAGATTCGCTTGAACAATTTTTTTGGGATTATCTATGTCACGCGGTAAATTAAAACACAATTGTCGTAATTGAATGCGAAATCCCGCCAGTCGTTGTTTTTTTTACAAGTTTGCGTTTTGTTTGAACATTATTCTATTTTTACATTACATGAATGTTTCAGTAAAAAAATGTAAATTATTGTTTTTAAATCTCCATGTTAATTTTAGAATGAAAACCTTTAATCCAATATGATTTATAAACTGAAATTATTAAATACAAACATATAATTCCACACTATACTTTTACAACATTACTAAGTACAAAACGCATCGTGCATACTTTTTCTGCGTCGCGTTAAGTGTCACAGACTATAAAATGGCTTTATTACTCCAATAACCATGTTATAATGGTTAAACTCTAATCTGTGTCTGGTACTATGTTTTTTTTTCCAAACAGATCTAAATAGGATGACCTACTGTCCAGTAAGCAAATTACATATACTTATTTACTGGACAGTAGGAGATTCCAAATTTAAAATCTCGCTTCTTACTGGACAGTTGGGAATAAGTCTCCGGTAGAGTTCACTTTCTGAATACATTTTAGAGATGTTACGGCAACATTAGATACCATTAATGAGAAAAAAGATTTAATTATAATGTTAAATATTGTAGTGTTTTTATATCTAAACGTAGGTAGCAAAGTTCAGCGATTTATAACCGACTATAAAGAAATACAATGGAACGATGTAAATTACATACTTTTAGGTACGTTCATAAATAAAGAACTACGACTAAATACATTTAACTATGGTAAAAATTCAATGTCTTATAAATACTCATCCTGATTATATTGATACAGAAGATAGGTACCAGGGTACCATACGTGCTGCAAAGTTATTTCATGTATCTCCAAACACACGTAACTACCACACATCTCTGCTGACGTGACTTCTACATTCTCGCAAATGAAATAACCAACTAACCGTCCGAATACTACATTTATAGGCACTTCTTACTTTGTCGCGGTACACCTAATTTTGTTAGTTTAAATCACTTGGAAAGGCTACCTTTGTACAGGGAATTTATAGCACTATAAAACAGACGTTGGCCTATGTAGTTTAGAAGCTTTTGTTCAGATTAACTACGGATCATTTTATTGTTTTAATTGTCAGTATAGATCACAACAAGCGAGGAGTTCAGTGAAGGATAATGTTGTTTAATTTAATTGTGTATAGCCTCTAGCTAGACTGCAGGAGTGGGAAACATCGTAAGCAGTATTAGTAAGCTATAGTAAGCAGTGTGGAATGTTAGTACTTATTTTATGAATATGTTGGATAATGAAATTTTTGACTGGAGATCGAACTCATGCGAGACAGGTCAGAGTAAACTCCACCCACTATAACTTATTATAACTGTGAAATTCAGCTTAAGATGCTATACTTTTGATACGACATAGGACAATGTAACCCGAACTCAAACCCCACATTTATAAACAAGAGTTTTAATATCTAGTTATGTGCTGTTTCATACACTACTTGATTTAATTGCACTGTTAACTAAGAATAAAGTATTCTTCTTCTATGAAATATTCAATACCGAGCACATCCCTGCACATGCGCTGATGCGGGCGATAATTGATGGAATCTCCTTGATGATATTAACTTAAAGGATTTGCGCTATATCGTAATAGTAAAAAAATAAATAAAAATATTATATTATTAATTCATTTTTAAGGTATTGTCTTTAAAATTTATGTCAATATACAGTCGTCAATATGAGAGTACATGAGTGAAAACACATTTAAGCTAGGGCTAATGTGCGGATGAAGATGAGCATCTGATATGGTTGATACCCGGGTCGACGATCACATGATGTTAAATAACGATGCAGCCTAATTAGTTAATATATACCTGTTTTATTCTGTTATGTATTAATAATTGTATTCGATCCGTAACGTGAGTGTTTAGCCGGTTAATAATAATTTAATTTGCTGATACTTCAACTACTTAGAAATAGAGAAGTGAAAATTTGAATCTCAATGTTTTAATTTCCTACACTCGTAAATATTTACGAACGTTGACGGTTAATAATCCACCGTTACTACATAAGGCAAATAACACTGCTACAGAGCACGCGGGTTGGTGCGACGGAAATATTAAAAGAGATTTCGTTGATCTAGCTTCCGCTGCAAAGCTGTTACTTCCAGCACTTCAATCGGCCGGCTTGAATAGGCCAAATCCGACCTATTATTATTGCAATATTATGAAACTTAATTTTTAAAGGAACATGCTACTTGAAATTGACTTGTGGCTTGAAGCTATCCTTGCTCAATTGTCGCACAGGTATAAGAGTTTCTGTGAGTAAATAGTGCTGTATCTTTAGTCCTCGTACTTTCATTGCTTCAAGGCCAAATGTAATGTTGTGTACTTAGCTTCCAACCCTATTGTTCGTTGTTATTAGACCTGTAGCTCAGACTGTGGGACACTTGTGAAAAATGTATAGTCACCGATATATACGTACCTAGCACGGGTAACCTGGAACACTGGAATTTTTGTGTTTATTCTTGTTCGAAAATAACAAAAACAGTAAAGACAATAATGAAGTGGCAGGTGTTTTTGTTAAACAAATTACACACAAATTTGTTATTCCGTAAAACACTTACGTACACACTTCCGTAACACACTACAGAAGTAGCATCAATCAGAAATACAATAATCAGATTTTCAAAACATGTTTACGCTAGACTAGAAACGTTCTCGTTTTTAATATTTAATGTCAGAAGCTAGAGTTTGTGCAAAAAGAGAAGAATATGTCTGTAAAAGTAAAAAAAACATTGAATTAAATTTTTAACAAACTCACCTCCTAATTTCACCTCCTTATTAAGATTTTGATTTTATCCAATTAGTTGAAACGTTTAATTTTGGTTTATATAAGAACTAGCTGTGTCACACGGTTTCATTCGCAGATGTGATATGATAATGATGTAAAAGTATCATATGTTTTATTTCTTTGCCTCATCTATCTACATATTAAATTTCATTAAAATCAATTCATTAGTTTTTGCGTGAAAGAGTAAATCATCGAACATCCATACATACATACTTTCGCGTTTATAATACTAATAGGATTGTATACAAAGTTTCGGGCGTGGGATGCCGATTTAAATTGCATCTTTTATATAGATAAGGTATGCAATTTCAAAACTTTTTCGGGGTGCGCAAAAGGGTAAAACGTATAGTTCAATAATAATCGATACCATAAGATAGACAACAGCGCCTTTTGATGTACTGTCTGCTATGCCAGCTTTAATTAGATAAAACATGTGCGTAGAGCAAGGCGCAACTAGTTTGACATAGTAACACACGTTTTAAAATCGCAAGGAATACTCGTACCTACTTGATTTTTAGCGCTCTGAATGCAAAAACTCCCTGGCCCATTTCCCAGAATAACAAAAGTACCGCGTACAAAGACTTTCCTAAATAAAACGAGTTACAGATGAAACGAGCTACAGAAACACTGCTAACAAGCAAAGTGTACACACTCAAGCTTTGTTACACCATAATCCACCTCCCAACTCTTAACAACTGCTCTTTTTAATTAAAGACATGAACTACGTTAATTAAGGTGAAATTGCTTACCTTTTTGTGGATAGACCATTTTTATACAGGCTGTTAAATTAAACACAAATGTGTATTCTTCTTAACTTAGATGTCTAACACGAACTTACTAGATCTTTTTTATCTCTGATACATTGTGGTATCGATTGACACTACACCTAAACCATTATTTTCAAATTTTTGTATTGAATTCCAGAAAACTTTAACTAAAAAATGCAAAATTAGGGAGCGAAATTGAAACTTGCGAAACGCCTCATCTATGGTCGATCGGAGATGACGTCATATTCTTTCTGTGCTAGTTGTGTTTGAAAGAAAATTTGTTTTTATATTTCTGTAGTATTTTCCATTATCTAAATTGCCAATAAAACTTAAAATACCTAACTGATAACTGTCTATGCATAGGTATACCTAGTAAATAATGCTGAACGTGTCGTGTGACGTCATCTAAAGCGAGCGAAAAATGGGGGCTTTCAAACAGGTCATTATTTAACCCGTTTCTCATTTAAGTATTATTTGAAAAATCACTTAAACAATTTCATCCGCATTTATATATTACACGTTACAACGTAGTTAACAATTAACTAACGAATAAAAAAATGCATCTTCCCTATTCTCAGAAGATGCAGTTCTATACATGTATTCCTTCGACCTAAAAATTTGGTTTCACTAAGCAAGCGTTAAAAATAATGTTATGAAAATATTGAAGGGTTGCCACATCTATTCTCCAGATGGCGCTCCGTCCCCATACGACGACGGTTAAACTCATTTAAATATAGATAGATGCAATGCTTGGGTGCCTGGTGACCTAGCATTTATGGCGACTGACACAGATTGTCAGAAGAGATGGCTTTAAATCCTGTGCGAGGATATGTAATGTTTCTCTGTAAAAATATGTATTTATTTATTTATTTATAATAATAATTACATCAAAAACTTACAGTTTAAGAACCAAAACGTTTTTGAGTCAGACGTGAATAATGTAATAACAATTAATGGTTATATATTAACTATAGTGACACAATTGGGGTAAATAACGTATACAATAATTTATCAATAATGCATTAAGATTGGTGTTAAATACATCCATATCAGATTCACAAATAATTAAGAAGTTGAGTAGTGTGAGAGCATGGTGTGTCGGCGCATATCGTGCGGTGTCCGAGCGCGGTGTAAAAAGCGGCCTGAACAGGGGCACGATACGGCCGCGGCTCTGTGCACGCGCTCGCGACTCTCGCTCTGGTATGTATAGTGCACACTGAGCTAATGCACTAGGATTATCTATTTTGTTGTTTAGTAGTAGATAATAATGACAACACAGTGCACACTGTCGCCTCAGCTCCAGCGTGTTCACACCAACCATACCACTAACAAATAAAGAAGGATATGTCCAACTGGGGTAGTATCCGTACAGTTTCTTATAAATAAACCTAGCAAACTTTCTTTGAAGCCGCTCAATTAACAGCGTATACTTTTTTCGTGAGGGTCCCAAATCAATGCATTGTATTCTAACTTACTGCGGACTAAACCATAAAATAGAGACAGTAAAGCTTGCACATCATCAAACCTAGCTGACTGTCTCATCACGAATCCTAAGGACTTAGAAGCTCGCTTACATAACTCTGTGATATGTTTGTTAAACGTGAGTTGTGAATCAAGTGTGAGACCTAAATCCTTTATTTGTGTGACACGCTCCAACGGTACTTCAGACATAGTATAGTTGTGAACGTGCGGGGAGCGGGATCTTGTAAAAGTTATTATTTTACATTTGGACACGTTAAACTCTAACTTGTTCCTCTTACTCCACTCAACAACACTGTCAATATCACGTTGGAGCGCCTCGCAGTCAGCGAGTTCATCTATACCTAAGAATAACTTCAGATCGTCAGCAAACAAGAGACATCTAGCTGCTCTGACAACATTCGGAAGATCATTTATCATGATCGAGAACTGAGTCGGTCCTAATGTACTTCCCTGACTTACACCAGATAGAGTATGATATGGATCAGAACGGTATCCCAGACATTGTACAAATTGGATACGGTTGGCAAAGTAATCACTAAAAAGTGTTAGCAAGCTCGGACAGAACCCAATTTTTGCAAATTTCTCCAAAAGAATATCGTTATGCACACGATCGAAGGCTTTTTTAAAATCAAAGTACGCAGCATCTACTTGCTCATTCTGATCCATGTTGGTTGTCGTATAGTCCACAAAGTTAATGAGATTGGTGGTTGTGGACTTTCCAGCGCGAAAACCATGTTGGTTCTCATTTAGCAAGGGCCGAATTTGCAAGGAAATGCTACGATTCAAGATAGACTCAAACACCTTGCCGAACGCTGACAGCACCGCTATAGGTCTATAGTTCTCAATTTTCGATCTGACGTCACTCTTAGGTACAGGGGTGACTCGAGAAATTTTCCACACTGCAGGATAAACGGAGGTGCCCAACGCTAAGTTAAATATGTGAAGAAGCGGTATTTTAAAAGCGGATACGCAATCTTTTATAATGAAGGGTGGTATACCGTCCGGGCCAGCAAAAGAGTGCGCCTTTAGTCGCCGAACTGCATAACAGAGATCAGCTGAGCTTATGTGGTCTATAGATATGCGCGCCGAGCACAGCATGCCAGCGGCGGCGGCGGCCCGCTCGGCGGCCTCCACAGACAAGGTGGGAGCGTCGCACAAAAATACGGACTCGAAATATTTTGCAAATGAATTGGCTGCATCCTCACCAGTGACAAGCTGACCTTCGTACTCGAATTCATCACAAGTGTTCCTGTCGGCCTTTTGTTCTTTTACAAATTGCCAAAAACTCTTCGGATCTTTGCGAATCCCACATTCAGTTTTTTTGATGTACAAATCATACGCTTCACTAATGAGCTGTTTCGAATGTTGTCTATAATACTTAAACATTTCAAAATTAAATTCTAGCCCAAATTCCCTGTACTTTTTCATATGAAAATACTTGTATTTTAAGTTTTTTATTATATATGCAGTGAACCATGTTGGGTACCTATGATGTGAGCTACCAGTATTATTTATTTTTTGTGGGACCCAGTTACTCATGGATGCTCTAATTTTATCATAAAATAAGTCTACGGCTATATTAACATTATTTGCAGAGAGGATTTCTTCCCAATCGATACATTCAAATGAGGCATACAAAGAATGTAAATCAGCCTTACGGAAATTCCACTTTGGAACCGCATTCTCGATTTGAGGCGACGAATATGTAAAGTTGATGTTGCTTAGCAGGCGTTAGTGCTTCGAATATCATGTCTTAAAATTAGACTTCATGTTCAGACGTCAACGTTTAATGTTGTAGGAAGCATTTCCCATTCTCTTTAAGTAACTTAATTATGACCCGAGAGCCTTAGGACTTGACAATAAATTCTGTATAAATTGTTATATAAGTACCTTGTCATTTTTTTTGTGGTGATGCAAAGTTAATGAGCATTTTTAAAGGTCACATAGTCCAATAAGGACAGCATACAACATAACATATACAACCGCAAAAAAATTAAAAATGACTATAGGTAGGTACCTACTTTCAGAAAAAAATATATCACAACAGTGGTACCGCCAAAATCTGTACTCTTTGTCTGTGATTATTTTCAGAGTTCTCCTGAAGTGTTCAAGGTATCTTCTAGGAATGCGTGCTAAATCGTTGACTTCATCTTTTGTTATAAGTGAGATAGTGATTAAGGGCAAGCCAGTGTGTAAAAGAACCATAAAATACATCTGGGAAAACATAAGCCACATCACTGTTCTACATTGAACCTGCGAACCCATAAAACACGGGACACGTTTATAAAAATACGAAATTGACCAGCTATTCGTACGTGCCTGTTAATGTAACACCCGACCTTCGCAGGCTCTAGGGCGGAAGTGAAAATTCGACACGCCTTTGTGTCTCGTCAGAAAATACCTACGACCCCGATTTAATGCTACCTGACTGTGTCACTCAACTACCTATTGTTGACATAAATCTACCGACTCATTGGACTTTATTGTATGACATAAATTGAAGAGTCTCAGTGTCTCTGTTGAAGTGTCCTAATTTTGTAGACAATTTACATTCAGTGATCGTATTTAGATCAATGAGATTAACTATAGACAGGTTTTACTCCTTGAATATGAAGTTTAAACATGGCAAATTTTATCCTATACCTACCTATGGCTATAGTACACAACTCGCACAACGACAATAACTACCACTGACAAGATAAAAAGATTAAAAGAAAACGAAGATATATGAATCCTAGTTGTCAGAAAGGGATCAATTTATTTATTTATTAATATGAACGCACTTGCAATTATACATATTACGAGTATTCGTATACAACGTTCGCACCATTCGACCGCCAATGATAGCCTCGTTCTCTCTGTCGCGTCGCTCGATACTTGTCTCGTTCGCGTGGGTGGCGAAGCGGCAACGACGCAGAAGTTAATTTAGATTAAAATACATTTTTGATACATAATATTGTAAAAAATACTTAAAAATTAAAAGATGCATCATTATTGTGTTTTCACACTCGTCCCAGTATATTTTCTGCAGTTTTTGAATACACAAGGCCTTTTTTTCTAAATGTTGAATACGGGCTGCGTCGTTGCCAGACAGGCTGGAACTAAGTTGACTCAAGACAATTAGCTTGTGTTGTTGTCGCCAAGCCGAGCGCAGTAAGGCGTATCTACCTCCGTTTATATATAACATCATTGATTTAGATAGAATAAATAGCTACTGATATTTGCTACTATATATTACACTACAGTATATTAGCAAACAATAATTGTAAAAACTACGTTGTTCGCTTTGATGCACTTCCACTCTGCACAAGTGTGGATTAAGCTTTACAATTTTGTCTGCGCGAGAGGTCATGTACGTGATCATGACCGCTAAATTCGTTTAACTCGTGCACGCTTACAGCTCTGTAAGTTAGGTAAAGTTATACTGTAACTTCTGTCGGTGGGTAAGTAAAATTAAAGTAATACCGTTCCAGATGGTAGGGCTCTAGCAATCAGTTTTTTACACACACTTATCATAAACTTGCTTAATAAGTGATCGTTTGCCTGGTGTCTCAGAATTTGAGTCACGCGAGGGCAAAATATAATTAAATAAGTAATTAGTAAAGCTCGGCTTTATTTCTTGACAGTACTTAAGAAGGTACTAAACACGCAACTGCACTGCGAGCATAGATTGTCGACAGGATAAGATAGGATTAAATTTGATAGTAGGTAATAAACTAATTTTTATCTATCGTATCTAGCCTCTTTGGATATAGCGATAGATATATCGCGGGCTGTCTTTTATCGATTACTGTCAAATTTTATCATATGGACAATCCATTCTCGCAGTGCTGTTATGTTTAACGTTACGCTATAATATGAATAATTGTTCATTTTCTTTCCGACATGTTAATAACATGTTAACATTTTAACATGCAACTTTTCACAGAATGGTTAGAAACACGCATTTGTAATTATTTCTGATATAACTTCACTGCATCACTAAATTTGAACACATGCATGTTTCATAACTCTATTTTATAACAAGATTATTAATGAACTTTGGTAACATAAACAACACCTCATATTTCTAGCAAAACGGTAGTTAGGAACATTGTCCTTTTTAAAAGTGTGTGACTATAAACCATATATTATTATAAATAAACAACGAGGTTATTAGTCTGAATTCGTAAATTTATTCAAAAATATACATTTCCTTAAAAATCACACAACAATATTTTTTATTATTATTTTTTTTATACTGAACTGGGTAGCCCTTGACCACTATCTCACCTGGTGTTAAGTGATGATGCGATCGATGATGGAGCGCGCTTACCCAGAAGATACCTATGCACTCGTGTTTTGAAGACATTATACTATATTATATTGTTATAATAAATGCAACAGTTTGTGCTTGAGTTAGTGACTGTGTTACTTTTAATGTGTTTACTTTTAATAGGCGCCAAGGTTTTAAAAAAATAGTATGAAATTAAGCATGGGGGTACCTAACATATATCCAGAGTTAAACACTAATAAACTACTAGAAACTAATTGATTTAGTTTCCACTACTGGAACACGGACCCTTCTTCTGAAAGAATCCTCTATCTAGTGCGCAGAGCGTGAGCCATACGAATTTATTAATTCAGGCGTTACTTTGCGGAAATCCATATCTCGTCAACATCTCCTGAGGATGCCTCGTGTAGAGGCGGAACACGTAACGAATCGTTTTGGTTGATTGGGTTGTTTTGTGTGTTGCTTATTCGCACACTTCCTATTTTTTTTGGGAGGTAGGATGGTGCAGACTGCATCTTTCCCATAAGCATTTTCCAGCGAAAGTCTTACTAGGTACATTTTTAATATGAAAAACGGGAGTGTAAATGAGTCAGATCTTTCCAACTATAGAGTGCAAGGCTAGTAACCGCGAGCGTTCTGCACTCTCCTTGAGAATGACCACCGGATATGGTTGAAACTATAGTCAGAAAGATCTGAATTATTTACGTGAGTGATTCCCGTTCTTCATATGAAAAATGTGTAAAAACCACGTTAGTCTTATTAAGTATTTCTTTTAATATTTTTTTTATTATAAGGTGCTTCACTCAGTACTTCAATGAAGTAGAGTAAAATAGTTTTGGGTAGAGTAAATTCTTTTGTGAGTAATTTTACCGAGTGTGTTTAATAAGATATTTCCTGATATTATATGAACAAAATAACTATTCGTACAACCTTAGATTGTGCCTAAGTGGTTTACTTTCGAGGAAGTAATCTGCATCACCTTCCATGCGAATATACTTTGTCATGAATCGTCCATCACATGTGTTCCTTACAACTTTGCCATATAAATAAGCAATAAAATATAAATCCTACATAATATATCTACAATATCCTTCAGGTAGAAAATCCAGGAGTACACACACACACCCTTACACATGCAGATACAAACAGATGAACACAATTTCAGATTTGTAATATTAGCATGATTTTCTTTCAAATATATCGTTTTAATTGTATATATTACCTTTGCTACCATGCAGTCATGTAGGGTTCTATAGCTTTCTTTATTTAATCCATTAGCCTACCAACGCCTGAATTATTTGAATAAGCAACCCCCGCGGGTTATCACAATTTACATACTTAGACACGAAGGACAAGTGTTTAAAAATTTATTTAGTTACAAAACTGTACCGAACTGTAAAAAAACCAATATAAAATTAAAAACTCATATAAAATTGCGTACATAATGTTTGCGCCACTGGTTTGGCGTAACATTATATTAATTAAACTAATTGATTGATAGGGTAATTATGGCCTTAGAACTATTTATTTCCACTTAATTATTAGCGGATGTTAATATATAATGAGTCACTGCTGATAGTGGGAACTATTTAGATGTAATAAGTATATTGAGTAATTTAAGTACACGCAAAAGTACCACACTTTTTGCTTGAATGCATATAGGTTATAGAAATAAATGGCGATATATGGCGTTTCATCATCGGCTCCGAGTAATATTAGGTACTTCAAGTTGTAGTCGTTGCTGTATTTAGGGCTGAAGGGCACTGTAGTTATTGAAATAAGCTTCCTTCCTTCTTACGCAGTTCATATCAATAGAATTGAAAGAATCCAGAAAAAGTTTTTATATCACCTCTCGTACGCAAATAATCGCTGCCGCAATCTTATGACATATGACTGTAGACTTGCTAACTACAAAATATTCCGACTTCATTATAGGCGTAAGGTTGCTGATGTACTTATTCTGTACAAAATAATAAATGGAAAAATAGATAGCCCTGTACTTACAGAAGCATTACAGTTTACTGTACCACGCATGAGCAGTCGTCTACACAATCGCACAGCACTCACTCTTCCCCCAGGTTGCGCTAACTATGTTTGTCATTCGCCGTTTTATCGCTTCAGCTCCTATTATAATGACATCATGAACTTGACATTTTCAACACATCGGTTGGCAGAATCAAGTCATTTTTCTATAGTTAAAGTTAATTCTATTAATCTTATTCTTTCCACTCTTTGTAATTAATTTTAAGTACGTATGTTCAATTCTTTAACTAAGTATTAATTATCAATTTTAATTAAAGTATTGGTTTATATAAACAAAATTCGTGTGCATGTTGTGTTCGCACCAAGAAGGCCGTACATTCCATACTCTTTTGTATTAATTGAAATAATGTGATAAATTCTGTATTGTAACGTCCAGTTTGCGAACCTATCAATAAAAAAAAACTGTTGTTTAATTTAAATTGACTTTATATTGACTGACACGAGAATCGTAGTTTGCGTAATTTCAAAACAATAAATACTTGAAAGCAATAATTCGATATATATTTTCATCATGACAATATTAGAAAAGTTATAATTGCGACTTTACTATGAATGTACGCTTGTCCACTTCTTGACTGGCTGCATGTCTGTCTGACCGTTCTGTTGCGATCTTAACTTTACTCGGGTCAACATCCTAATTGTAGAAACTCCATTATTTAACTCTATCCAAGCGAATATACCTATTTGATCTGACCTTCTGCATCACAATAAATGTATCGGAAACCCTTGTGCAACAATGTGAAAACAACATATCCCCATTTATTGTCATTATTGGAAAACTTCTACAATATAAACTTTTGTCATTTGGAATGGCCCGCATCATTCCGTGGACATCAAAAACTAAATAATGTCGTTCCAGTATAAACGTATTTTTATTCCCTGAGGTTTTATTATTCATTTTATGTACTTTGATCTCGTCGGGTTTCCTTTTGATAGTCGTAAGGCAAGTTTTTATAGATTGATGTAGATAAATTAAGTTTGAACATTACTATGGTTCTATTTTCAAATACGATAGTTCTATATTACACAATAATAAGTATGAATAACTTTTGGAATTACATTTCGTGCACATGTATCTCTCTTTACTTCTTCATTCCATAACATATAAGAGCTATTTGAGTTTTCATTACTGTTATTATGTGTCCACGGCGCGAAGTTACCTCATTTTTTGTCTCTCACTCCGAACCGTTAATGTTCTATGACGAGGCATAGTTAAAGTAAAAAACTTTCATGAAATTACTGAAATCGAGAAGGGAAAAAAAATTAGTAGCTACAATAAAACATACAAAAAATATCTTTGAACCAGTAATAGCATAGATATATGATATTGCTACACACTTTATTTTTATGTTGATTGTAATAAATTAATTAATTTAGGTTATGTTTGACACTCAGTGAGACTATAGACGATATATTTAATATTGTTTTTCTTTACAAACAACATTAAAATATACCTATTCTCAGCAGACTTTAACAGTAAACAAAAGAGTATGTAATATGCGTGTGTTTCAAATACATAGATAGCTGTGTGTGTGTTATTTATTGATTTAATGTTTTTTATGCATTATGCAATTAAACAACATATTAGCATTTTACAATTTCTGCACTCCTTCTCTATGTAAACTATAAGTGTGGGAAATTTCATACTCCTCTGTCCGCGCAATTTTAGTAGAAAGTAGTACAAAGTTTTTGATTCAAGTTTGAATGTATACATTGTCAAGGAAACAAAGAAGGCTGTAGGAAACCACCATATTGGACACCAATTTAAAATAACCGACACATATCGTGAGGCAATAAAATGAAAGTATCTATTTAAATGTCTCGAAAAATATAGACTTAAGAATAAAATTATAACACATACTATATTAAAAATATATATGACGGAGAAAGCACCTCCGGAGTGTTTTTAAAAAGTGTGACGTCAGTATTGCTGACGTCACAATTGTTGTTTTCATGATGATCACTCATTTTTGGGTCCTCTAACACATAGTCTTCCACTGGGTTATTGTCACTGAGACTGTCCATTATCGGACGCAGTTCTTCATCCCGTCGCTGTTCAATTTTGAGCCAGTTCAAGTCTCTTGTCATAACATTGACTGCAAGCTCAACTGGATTGCGACAGCGATGAATCCTTGGCAGAAGGTCCTTTTTGTGTTTTGACGCTTTTAATGCGTTGCAATCCGTTATCACGGTGAATTTTCGCCCATATAGATACTGGCGAAAGTGTTTTATGGCTCGTACCACTGCCAGTGTCTCCAACTCGTAGGAGTGGTACCGACTCTCGGCTTCCGTGGTTCTCATGCTCATAAAGGCAACAGCATGTTGTCGTTTTACACGTTGACTAATTATTGTTGGCTAATTTTTGTATCCGCGTCGATACGGCCATACTGACAGGCGGTGCGCGCTCTGCACCAGCCTTGTTGACTCGTTAACTCTCGCAGACTGCTGTTAATTATGGCTGGCCTGCAAAGAATGAGATATTCTCTGAGTAGTGAGTCTGTAAACAACTTACGTTGCTTTATCTTGTTTGTTACATTAACACAACTGTTATGTAACCTTAGGAGTCTTTTGATTAGTAAACAGTACACAAAGACATCGTGCACTGCCTTATTGATTTAGAATCTGTGGTGTATACGTGTCTACCCATAGTTCCACAAGGCGTCCCCACGGTATCTCAGGATTCTCTTGTGGATGCATCAAGGATCCGTGGCTAGCTCAAGGGTAACACATGGTTAGCTCAGAGGTATCACTCTCCAGACATTTTTGTAGATTACTACAGTACACTAAGACATCTTAAGTGCACTGCCTTATTAATTTAGAATCTGTGGTGTATACGTGTCTACCCATAGTTTCACAAGGCGTCCCCACGGTATCTCATGGTTCACTTGTGGATGCATCAAGGATCCGTGGTTAGCTCAAGGGTAACACATGGTTAGCTCAGAGGTATCACTCTCCAGACATTTTTGTAGATTACTACAGTACACTAAGACATCTTAAGTGCACTGCCTTATTAATTTAGAATCTGTGGTGTATACGTGTCTACCCATAGTTCCACAAGGCGTCCCCACGGTATCTCAGGGTTCACTTGTGGATGCATCAAGG
Source organism: Selenia dentaria (assembly GCA_917880725.1). Classification (NCBI taxonomy): domain Eukaryota; kingdom Metazoa; phylum Arthropoda; class Insecta; order Lepidoptera; family Geometridae; genus Selenia; species Selenia dentaria. The sequence continues at coordinate 27,507,491 of OU862883.1, read as the reverse complement.
ATCCGTGGCTAGCTCAAGGGTAACACATGGTTAGCTCAGAGGTATCACTCTCCAGACATTTTTGTAGATTACTACAGTACACTAAGACATCTTAAGTGCACTGCCTTATTAATTTAGAATCTGTGGTGTATACGTGTCTACCCATAGTTCCACAAGGCGTCCCCACGGTATCTCATGGTTCACTTGTGGATGCATCAAGGATCCGTGGTTAGCTCAAGGGTAACACATGGTTAGCTCAGAGGTATCACTCTCCAGACATTTTTGTAGATTACTACAGTACACTAAGACATCTTAAGTGCACTGCCTTATTAATTTAGAATCTGTGGTGTATACGTGTCTACCCATAGTTCCACAAGGCGTCCCCACGGTATCTCATGGTTCACTTGTGGATGCATCAAGGATCCGTGGTTAGCTCAAAGGTAACACATGGTTAGCTCAGAGGTATCACTCTCCAGACATTTTTGTAGATTACAACAGTACACTAAGACATCTTAAGTGCACTGCCTTATTAATTTAGAATCTGTGGTGTATACGTGTCTACCCATAGTTCCACAAGGCGTCCCCACGGAATCTCAGGGTTCACTTGTGGATGCATCAAGGATCCGTGGTTAGCTCAAGGGTAACACATGGTTTAGCTCAGAGGTATCACTCTCCAGACATTTTATTCTTGTAGATTCTAGTTGAAAATATCGTGAAACATAATGAATTTTATACTCGCCGGTTTTAATCCGTTGATGCGTGTTCGTCGTTGTGAGTTATCCGGACTGACTGGCCAGCTTGAGATGTGGATGACACTGAATCAGGGGCGATTGCAGCGTTGTTTTGCAGTGTATCGAGATCATCTCCCTGGTTGGGACCAGAGCTTGTTCTGATCCCACTTCTGATGACGGAGAAAGCACCTCCGGAGTGTTTTTAAAAAGTGTGACGTCAGCATTGCTGACGTCACAATTGTTGTTTTCATGATGATCACTCATTTTTGGGTCCTCTAACACATAGTCTTCCACTGGGTTATTGTCACTGAGACTGTCCATTATCGGACGCAGTTCTTCATCCCGTCGCTGTTCAATTTTGAGCCAGTTCAAGTCTCTTGTCATAACATTGACTGCAAGCTCAACTGGATTGCGACAGCGATGAATCCTTGGCAGAAGGTCCTTTTTGTGTTTTGACGCTTTTAATGCGTTGCAATCCGTTATCACGGTGAATTTTCGCCCATTTAGATACTGGCGAAAGTGTTTTATGGCTCGTACCACTGCCAGTGTCTCCAACTCGTAGGAGTGGTACCGACTCTCGGCTTCCGTGGTTCTCATGCTCATAAAGGCAACAGCATGTTGTCGTTTTACACGTTGACTAATTATTGTTGGCTAATTTTTGTATCCGCGTCGATATATATTATTATAATATAACAAGGTAGGCATTTTAAGGAAATATACATAACAATAAAAAACACAAACCAAATCAAATCAAATGTTGGGAACATTTTATGGTCCAGTACTCCACAATTCCACCTTGATGGTATGCACAAACAATGCGAACAAAACTGATAAATGAAACAATCTTGAGACCGACACAATAATATATATAGATACAATAATAGATTAAACATTATGATATATAATTGCTAATACAGATGCCTCCGCCGTAGATGTCAAAATAAATCAGTAGATGCAGCACTTTCAAAGAATAAATAAAATATTTTTTTCGAATTGTTGCATCCTCTGATTTATTTTGACATTGAGTCGTAAGGTGGGGTTTACTTCTTACAGCCGTGCGTTCCTCTAAGAGCAAACATCGTTACATCTTTGACAAAATCCGTGAAACAAATGACGAGATGACAAGAAACGTTATAAAAACAACCTTATGTACAAGGGCGATGTCTCATTTGACATCGGTGAGCTCAACGACGAATCCTTACAGAATCGCACAAACGCACGGTAGATCTGTTAGATGTCGGGTTTATCGTTTCTTGTCATAATTTGTTTTATTTCAATGCTGTGTTGTATGCTACAGAAGTACATAACATATTTTGGTGCGTGCTACGAACAAAGAGGAAGTGCTACGTAAAAAACATACACAACACATTTAGAAGTACGAAACTAAAAAATATTATTAAACAAAATTTGGACTCCAAAACACGCAAATTACTCCAAACACACAGCAAGCAAGACGCAGGATCGTGAACACAATTTTAAATTATGCTGTGCATATTTACCCCGAGTTGACGGAAGGTACCAAAGTAGAACCTTAATCGTCACAGCCTGAACGTATGACAGTATGACTAGGCGGAAATAATTAGTAAATTTAATTAAAAGCAGGTCGTTATAACGGCCGTGAACTTCAAACAAGCTGTCGGTCTGGGGATTGTTGGCAGTAGAATTTCCTGGCACATTCTCATCGCACTTTGAAATCGTGAAATATCGTGAAAGTAAGATTCTTTTAGAAAACGCGATGCGAGGCTAAATGCTTACCAAATTTAAAGTAAAACTGCGGCAGCCTGCCAGTGCTAATTGATGCTAATTGAGGATAGTTGGTGTTGACAACACGGTTTTTAAAGTATAAATAATAGGATGAAAAATAATTACATATCTAGCTACCAAATTAAATTGTTCAAGATTAGTAAGTTCATTTGAAGACACTGTATACATTTTTCAAATATTATTCCGAAAGATATTTTAAAAATCACAGAGGGTAAATCCATATTTCACTTTTATAAATCTAAAGTAATCTTAAAAAAATAATAATTTAGTATCTATTTTCTACGATAAGACGTTTCTAACGTAACTTGTGTGATTCAACTCTATAAGCACACCGTCCCCACCGATTACCTTATTTTAAATGACTTTTAATGAAATTTACAATCATAACATTTTCTTTTATTACAGATATCATGTACACCACAATACTGATTCTCCTGGCGGCCAACGCTGCGGCAGGCATCCACCTGCTTCACACCACTCCAGCTCACAGATACCTGGCGAGTCCAAATCCCACACTGCAGCTGTCCAGCCCCATCGTGGACTTCGCATCGGTCATCCAGAATGCTCTCCCAGCACAAAGACTACCCGTCCAAGGGTTTGGGTGAGATATAAAAAGACACTTCTACCTACGTACTCATAATGTATTACGATTATTGTAAATATGAACTATGTAGATATCTTATCATCGAGGCAAATTGCATGGAATTAGTTTATTGTGGTAACTCTCTTTGCATGTCACGTAATGCTATTCATGACATAATTTTATTATGACGCGAAATAATACACTCTAAAGAGTATATATGTTACAGTCATAGTGATTAAATAGTTATTATACATAATGACTGGTCATTATATATAATAGCAAAATTGACTAGATAATGTGATAAATTAATCACTTAATCAGGATACTGCGGTATTCATAAAGGATTATAATAAACTAACCATTTTTTTTCTTCTTTTTTTTTAAATAACTAACTTAACCTATACCTACTTGTGCTCTTACATTATCCAAGTCTTCGAAGATATTATATAAAATAGCTAGTTAATGTGATTAATTTTGTGTCAATTATCACAAGATATTATATATAATGGCTAGACATTATATATAATATCCAGATTTATTACTTTGGCTGTAACATACATATATACTTATACCTATTCTCTTATGTAATATTTTACATTGTATGATATACAACACTATATTATAGGTATGTATGTACCTACGCGTGTAATACATCAAGTGTTGTTCTTTTTTGTACTCGTAGTATAAGTTAAGGACTCCTGTGTCCTTAAAACCTGCGTTTTTAAAGTATGTGGTTTTTTATTACTTATAAATTGAATATTTTTTATTTAATAACAATTCTGTTATATGCGGTAACTTGCCGTATTTAAATTATAATTTGTGCCAATTACAAATTATTAAGATATACAAATTCGCTCCAAGTGATTATTATAAAAAAAAACGAATTCTCGGATTTAATCCGGCCCTTTACAGAGACATAAGTGGGGCTGTAGCCAACACTTAGAGGCCTGTTTGGTATAGCAAATACAAAGGAGTATAAAAAACAGAAAAAATGTTGGATGAAAGTTATGATTATTATTTGATTATTATTATTATTAAAGTATGCTGCTTTAGAAATCATTCAACCTCAATATTTGTTACATAGAACCAAGAACTGATTTATCCAGTTGATGGGGGATACCATCAGGATATAAAAAGGATATAACGGATTAACGGGAGGATCTTTAACGTAGTTCTAAAGTTGTTAGCAATCAATGAACTACGATATTTCTGTATCGACATCGATAGAAAGTTCAGTTTTACGAGTATTATTATGTTGTTGTAACGTCTCTTGCTTTTACTCCTAGCTATATACGTCTTTGCTATTTGTTTTATTAACCGTAAGTTAGTGGACTTATCAGCTTCTGTGTTGTCTTTCGCGAAGGCAAAGACGTAGGATGCAGCTAGCAACGAAGCAACAAACATGCTATAACACGATTACAGTTTAATGTAACATTGACGGTAAGTGTGAAGAAAATAAAGATGTCTATTTAATCAAATAATGTTATGCGTTGATAAATATGTTGTCGTTCACTGAATGTATTTTGCACGGAATGTTTCATATTATTGTAAATAACTGATGTATCTATCATATATACTGGTATCACATCTGTGCCGGTAAGTCCTCACCAAATGGAGTACAGGTCCCAATACACACGTCAATTACTCTCCGTTAATGCACTGATAAAAGCTATGTTGTACGAGCAGATATTGAACACTGAAACTGATTTTGGCATTGAATCCGAAACCGAATATATCATTCAGTTAATTGTGTAGGTTCGGTAGCTTTTACACTTGTTATTCGAAACAACAAGTGCAATTTGAAAAATTTAATACCGACTTTCATTCTATTACTTTGGTAAAAATCAGTTATTGGAGTGTAACTCAAAAAAATGAACCGAATTTTATGAAATGGGACTACACGGGAAGCACCAGCTTTTAAACAAAAAAAGAATTTTGATAATCGGTCCACCCAATCGAAAGTTATGAGGTAACAAACATTAAAAAAAAACAAAAAAGAAACAGTCGAATTGAATACCGCCTCCTTTTTTTGGAAGTCTGTAGATAAACAACAGCATAGGTCCGAGTATAAAATTTTAGATGCTTACGTAATCTAAGTTTACTAAATCTAAAGCCGTGTTTCAGAAAAACACATGTTGTGAATCGACTTGAGCGGAGATCTGAGAGTGAAAGGAAAAATTCAAAGTTTACTCAAGCTTAGATCCACTACTAATTGTACTATATGAAATACAACCTGAGAGCAGTTCGAGAAGTACATTTAGCAAGGAATCTATACTTGAGTACAGAGGCCGCGTAGCACAAACAATTGCGAAAAAGTATTCGTATCGCCAACGTCAACGCGTCACGCTTCGGCCAAAACAATGAGTTATCTAATGATCTAATAATGTTTACTAAGATCTGCATGTACAACTCATAATGTTTGCAATAAATAATTGAGTATTGAGTATTGAGTATCTGTGTCACAGTTTCCGTAGATAAATGGTGAACAATAACGTAACGTTACACTTACGCAGTTATTCGTGATAGGCCCAGAGGACTGTTTGTATCGAATTTAATAAATAAAATAAAAAATGCGAAATATATCTCCCACACAAGTCAAGATTTACAACTAATAGGTGTTTTTCTAGAAGCCTGTCTAAATTTATTATTATCATAATATTTATATGCAGTACATGCTTAACGCTAGAAGGTTCTTAATTGGCGAATTTGTATTCTACATTATTTTAGTTAATAATCGAAGCTCTAGTTTTCAATCACTGTCCCTTGATGGTTAATGAAGAAATGGTTACAAATGGTTGCAGATCTCGAATTGAATGGCAACTGACTTTTACGGATATATTCCGGAACTTCCCAATCGAGGTGACAGTTTTCAAACAGAATGGCGTAGAGAACCAGACGACCTTATTATATCTAAATATAATACCTATTTCCACACGAAGGATGCACTAGCAGCTTCAACTGTATGGTTTTATCCCGTGAATATCATATAGGAAACCGACCTTCACTTACATGAGTAGTGAGGGACACTGAGCCTTCATAACTCTGTCAAGCGACCCTCGGCCCTAGTTATATTGTAATAACACATTTATTAGTATAACCATGTGCGTCTTCTAAATCTATATTATTAGTTAAATGGTTTCATTCTGGTCTAGATTTTGTTAATAATAACTACTTTTATCTCACCGGTTTAACCCGATTTACGGACATAGTAGTTTTAGGTAACTAGTTCTTCCCACGCAGCCGGATAAACTGCTTAAACCTAGGCAAAACTCATTCATCAAACAGGTTGGTTCTGGTATATTCGGATTTCCACTTTTGGTTGGTTTTCCCCGTAATATATACTCCGATATCTATATAAAAATGAACCCTTATTTCTCCTGGTCACACTATAACTTGAGAACGGATGGAACAACCTCTCAAATTATTTTTTTGTTGTGTTAATTAATGTCAGGAGAAGGTTCTTATGAAAGAAAGATCAAGAAAAGATGGGAGGTTATGGCGAGGCTGAAGGCCGAGCCTACTACGCGAACGAAGACGCGCGCAGTCGCTAGTATCTAATAAATCGAGTCTAGAAACCGATTTGCATTGTGATATTCATATCATTTTTGAATTATGTCGTACGTAGAAGATATATTTAATATATATCGTTATTTTTGTTCATTAAAATTGAACCTCTGATTATACCTACTTGTATTTCGAATCAAGCTATTTCCTACTTTACATACCTACTAAGACGTTTGTTAAACCAAAATTACCAATCCAATTACTTGTACATTTCTCCGATAAGTGTTGAGTACTAAAAGTTACTGTCAAATCGACCGTACTGGAATATCGACTCTTATATCCCCAAAATCAATCAGGTCATTTATACATACAATTTTACAAAATACTAATGCTGTTTTTATGCGCGAAAAAACATACTACCAAAAACTACTTACTGTTTCGGAATGTGTTAAAATTTAAACAACCGGCGTTTACAAATAAAAGTAATTATGAAAATTAAATTTTATTTATTCAGGTAATGTTTTCTTCTTAAAACATAGAAAAAATAAAAGTCACCTGTTATTCTACTTTTGGTAAATTGATAGTAAAAAGATTGCTGTTTTTGATGATTCCTTGTATTGTACTTATTTTTAATTCGAACTATACTCGTACCATAGCTTGTGGAAACGTATAATTCGTGGACGTACATTAGTAGAGGAATAGTGCCTACTGTTTAAAAACCGCCTACGCTTGCTTCAAGGTGCCATCAAGGCAAAATTTTAAGTGTAAAGTATACACGAGCATTATTTCAGAAAAAATTGCCGCAGTTGTGTCCCTAGTCGAAAGTACTGCATGGATAAAGCAGCATTGATGGGCTACACTTTATATACGAATAGGTACATAACGCACAGTACTTACGATAAAATGACGACATTTACTGCCTAAATAGTTGCACGCGTTAGTAGACCTTCATATATGGTGTCTATAGTGAATGTCTACCAAAATATTCGTGTCGAAAAGATTTTGCAGTTGTTCTAATTTATTTTCTTTTTCTATTATCTCGTACAAAGTAGCGTTGTAGAAAGATGCACCTTGCTAATTATGTTGCATGTTATATGTTGTAAAATGCACTGATTCTGTCCTCAGCAAACCCGGATGGAGGGCAGCACAGTACCAAGGACCCCAGAACAGGTTAATTGTTATTTATTTACCTTCCATTTGACTTGTAAATGTTACTTTGCTTGTATCTATATGTGAATAAGACGGTAAGTATCTTTACTACCTACTTTATTAGACTAGTTTGGTGAAGGCGACCGTTAACCGCAGATTGTCTGTATAAGGTAGTTCTCTCATTTTGTTCTCGAGCTATTCACTGCACAGTTTTGTTTCCCGGCAGTGTAAAATGAGATGCTGCTACAAAACGAGCTTAGAATGTTTTTCACAGCTCATTTATGCGAAGTCATATGCCGTTATCATATAAATAGGTCTTATTAAAGTAATACGTTTTCATATCAGCTTCGTAGCTTATTTTAAATTGAGCGCAGGTGAATTTTAGTGCACTGGATAGTGGTAGATAATATGAGTGAGTCTGGAATCATTTATTCATAAGTACCTAATTAAAAAACTATACAATATAGGTATTGACTGCATACTTTGTGATGATGACACTGAACAGAAGTCACAGCTATTGTTGTTACTTAAAATGTTCCTTCGTATATTGATTTGGTGAAGGACCTATATGCTAATATATATGCTTATAGGCCTTTGGCCGATTTTGATATTCGATTATTTCACACAAAGTTGTTACAGTAAAAAAATAAACAGCGGACAGTTATGGACCAATGCATTTTGGAGTCATACTTTATAAACTATATTCACCATCACTTCAATACAACGGAAATTAACCATAAGAATTAAGAATTTAAATGCAGCGCCACAATGCTAATTAGGTAAATACTGCTGCCATTTCTCCTTAATGTTAAACATGCCATGCAGCAGCCTGCTCGGCGTGCTGCATGTTCATAAATACCATGTCTCATACAAGATAAAGTGCGAATTTAAGAAATCTATTGTTCGTATCTTTGTGAACACTCACTTTAGGAAGTTTGCTGATTCTATTAGTAATTTAAATGCTACTATTAATTTTACCATCATTTTAACAAATAACATTAACAGTTTCAGCAACCCTCCACCTCCACTAGGGTCAGGCCAAGACCCAGCAACTCAAACTTGTGGCCTGACACCCCCATTTTGTACCAACTCACGGTACAGGACCATAGACGGGTCTTGCAACAATTTGGTTCGTCCAGCCTGGGGGGTTCCTCAGACACCTTATGGAAGACTCGTCCCATACAACTATGGTGATGGTAAGTTGAACATCATTAGATCCATGGGTATTTCAGCTTGCTACCTAGCACCTGCACTAGTGTGCAAGGACACCACGTCGTTTTATTACGATATCCGTACACTACAAACATAACTGCGTTTGTAATTGGTGATAGGTTATTAAATTTGCGCCAAACACAGCATCACATCTGCATCAATGCTGCGTCACATCTGCGGTGCGAGCATGGATCGATCATAAGCTTGTCACGTCGATAAACTGATAGCCGCGACAATAATGTCGCAACTCGCAGTTCTCTATCGATGTTAAATAGCGGATAAATCGCTGTACCAGTTATACAGAAATGACGGTAACGCGTTATAGTATCACGGAAGTTTGTAATGTATGTGCGAATGTATCTTTTCAAAAAGTCGCAGTGCACTATGAATTTTAGTACAGTTAAGGTGCAAGTTGGAAACCGGCTACATGAAGCCGCAGCAAACGACGTGTCGCAGCGACATTACTGGTTTCTATGTATTTCTATGAAATACCATTCGTAGTTAGCGACACGAAGCTAGCGACGCGTCTTTGAGCGGCAGACGTCACTGTCGCTCGACCGCAGATCAGTCGTGCGATTCTCTAAGAGCAAACATCGTTACATCTTTGACAATATCTGTAAAACAAATGACGAGATGACAAGAAACGTTGGAAAAACAACCTTATGTACAAGGAAGATATCTCTTAAAGTATTTGACGTCCGTGAGGTCGTCGACGAGTGCATCGACATATTATTAGAGAATCGCACGGCTGTAGTGCCGCTCGCAGGTACCAATCTACTTAGCAAAACAACTGAAAAGCTTTTAAACTAAACATGAAGCGAAAACGTGTCGCGGCGACATGAAGCGACGACACGTCGTCTGCGGCTGTGACGTGTAGCCGGCTACTAACATGCACCTTAAAGCTAAATCAATACAGAACTTTTTGTTCATGATTCGAGATGGAACTATCTCGATGCATATTGATATTGACGTGGTAACTGATAAGCCTATCACAGTGTGTCCTATGTGACAGTTTCTCACTATTTACAGCTTTCAAGCTCTGGATAAACCTGCAAATATCATAGGTTGATATGACGCATATAGAGCACGCAAATAGTAAAGGTATATACATTATAATAATAATAAAAACCATATGAAAGCTGAGTCTGTATTCTTAAGATTCTCTTTAATTAGTATTAAAAACGAGTACTAACTACCTTTGCATGTTTCAGGAGTGAACGCGTGGCCAAGAGCTTTAAGCGGACGTCCCCTGCCAAACCCTCGCGTGGTCAGTTTGCAGCTGTTCTCCGATCGGCAGCTGGTCGACCCCATCTGGAACTTGAACGCGCAGCAGTGGGGTCAGATCGTGACCCACGATATGTCATTGACAGCGGGCGTGGCGCAATCCCGTGAGTAATACGTTCTTAAGGCAGATATATTCGCTAACCGAGAAGCTTTAACGGCCTTATTAATAAACTTGTAGTAAGCACGGAGTAGTTAAAACATCTATCTGTCAATTTTTGTCAACCATACCTTCAAACCAAAACGCAGTATTACTACCCCGGACGAACACATTCACAGAGTTCTACTGCTCTTGAAATATCTTGCTTTTTCGGTTCGGTTCTAATAGGTTTGCATTAACTACGTGAGTAATGTAAAATTTACAATTCCATTAACCCGTTAACTTGCGATTCGCCATATTTGGCCAATAATACAATAGATTTCGCAGAAATCAACCTTCTTTTCCAAAAACTGCAACGTGTGTGGTTTATCCAAAGGCCCTAAGGTTCACGTACGCGCTATTCGAGCAGCAGTTTGCGGGCTGATACAGTTACCAAATGAAGAATCATGGAACTGGTAGTGGTAGGGCTTTTGATAGGTACTTAGGTACAGATTTTCGATCTGTTTCGTCCAGTACAATTTTACTTTCTTTAACTTTTTTATGTCAACAAACATAGGTACTATTTGCACACATTTCAAGTGCTGATCTTGCGGTAAATTTAGTAAAAAATGCTAAACCTACTGAAGAACAGAGATGATACTTTTAAACTGGGTAGAGAGGGGTTTTAAATAATACAATGAGCACACTGTCTGGTCACAGCTATTGAGGTCGTTTAAAAAGCCTATATCGGCTGTAAAATAATTTATTTGTGTTTAGATAAGGATCAAGTGACCTGTTGCGATGACAATGGAAGGCTGGCGCTGGATGCGTCTTCAAATCCGTTGTGTGCGCCGATTCTCATTCCACAAAACGACCCCGTGCACGGCCCTCAAGGCACTCAGTGTATGAACTTTGTGAGGACAGGGACCACCAGGGACAGAGGTTGCACCGCTCCGAACGCACCGGCAGAACCCGTAAGTATAGTCATTATGATTATCAGCTCGGAGTTGAATGACCTTGTGTCAACGCGATGGCCAGCATACTGGCTGACGTAATGTGAAAGAAATTGAGACTCAATATGGATTAAAAGGTCGTTGAGATTGAATCCTTACCGTGGCACAGTTCAAACTAAGTTCAACTACCAAGCAATTTAAAATGTTATATTTTAACATCTGCCCTTGGGCTGATCTGAAATGTTGCCGATTGATACATGTTTTATATATATAGGTATGTAAAACAAGATTTTACACGCCAACAGATTTCAACAGTCACAGCGTACATGGACCTTTCTCTTGTATACGGGAATAGTGCGGGCCAGGCCAATCCCCTCAGAGCCTTCCAAGGAGGGCGACTTCAGACAATACTCAGGGGCGGCCGGGAGTGGCCCCCCCAGGACCCCAACATTACGCTCACTTGCGAATCTGCGCAGTCACTCAATGAACCATGCTATTTAACGGGTAAGTTGCGCAACCTTTGAAAAAGTTATCTTGTTTTTTTAATTTAGCTAATGATCAGCTGGAAGGCTTTCTGTGCTGTGAAAAGTGTCTCCTCCTTAAAATAGACTCAAATGAATACTAACATTTTTCAGAGCCTCATTCTAATATTTGAACGATGGAAGTTATCAAAGTAGCTTTGACACAACTACTTTAGATTTTACAGTGCATGTTAATGCGCAGAATTGCGTAGGTATTTTAGTATTATAAAGTCTATAAGTAAGGTTCACATTATTTAATAGATAGATAGATAAACTCATTGAAACACCAACGTACAAATTTAATACATATAAATGATTAGAAAAGAATAATAAACAATAATATTTCAGGTCAAGTAAATGCCTAAAGTTAACAGTCACAACGGGCGATCTTACTCGTATATATATATCGCTTAGAACTATCTGTTCCAAGCAACTATTCACGAAAACATATAGGCATAAAAGTTATAAACACGAATTCTGAACTTAACAAAAATGTATATAGCAAGATACAAGAATCACATGTAGCTATAAAAAATATGCAACATACATAATTACATATACATACTGAAATACTAAAACAAATAGTTATGAGATAGAATAAACACAAATCTAGGAAAATTAAACAAAACCAATGATAGTCATTGCAGGAGGTTTTCCAGCCAATATGCACAATTTTTTTTATTGTTATTAAGGCATGGTACAAGCACGAGAACCTCATTTAATGTGGTAACTTCTGCCTATATCAGATGCATTTTGTCACAAGTGACGACATGCACCCGTAAGACCGTGTAACCCTGAGACATTAAGTTGTTAAGTCTCATGTTCCTGTAATTTTGCCGGCACCCATACCTTTCCAACCAGGAAACACTGTAGCGATTGCGATTGTAAAATAGGTAGGAATGGTGGCAGTACTACACAATAGGTACATATAAATACAAATGTATTTTTTTAATATGAAAAACGGGATTTACTCACGTAAAAAAGTCAGATCTTTCCGACTATAGTTTCAACCACATCCGGTGGTCTGTTTCAAGGAGAGTGCAGAACGCTCGCGATTGCATCTCGCCTCGCACTGTGCGAGGTTGAAACTATAATCGGAAAGATCTGACTTTTTTACGTGAGTAAATCCCGTTTGTCATATTAAAAGTGTGTACAAACCACGTTAGTTTTCATAACAAATGTAATTTATTGACATAAGATAATTCCACAATATATTATGAATCCATAGGCTCCCGAACTAGTTTAATCTGTGTTTCAGGAGCCAGTGGCTTCTCCGACGTACATTCCAATGTCTTATGTCACTAAAAAAAAGAAAAGAGCATTAAATCAACATTAAATGTTTGTGTTTATAGCGTGTGTGTGTGTGTGTGTGTGTGTGTGTGTGTGTGTGTGTGTGTGTGTGTGTGTGTGTGTGTGTGTGAATGTGTGTGTGTATACGTGTTACAAGTTTTTCACAAATAATTTCAAAACAATAAACATTCATGATCATGGCACTTGCAACAGTGCCGACGTACCTATCGGAAACTCAAACCAATAAAGCATAAGATAACTATGTCACAAATAATGTGAATATTCCCAACGTTTGTGACCATGATAAATAGTTATTTGTGCAACAAGAGAACAAAGTCATCATTTCCTGCGAGTGCTGATTTTGAATCCTGAGTGTGGCGAGGGATTCAAAGGCACGAGATGCAAAAAACAATAGTGAATCAAAATAATTAACATTGTAGGTAGAGGTACCAATTCAATAAATTACATTAAAACACATAATTATCTTCTTTGCAAAATTTCTTACTTGGTACGAAATTCCAAACGTGTTTGTCTTTGAGGTCGAGTTCAAAATCGGAACTTGGAAAAGGCTGGTCTTTGTCTCTTTCTCTCTTTCTAATGGCGGGAAAGAGATAGAATTTGAATGTTTTGAATTGTATGATTAACCCAAGGCTGAATAAGATATTCACGGTTATCTGAAAGAAAAGTGACTGTCTCACTCAGTGAGCAAAATCGCATTTTGCTCTCTGATTTCAGGCAGCAAAACCTACATGTTTGAGCTACTAAAGTAAAAAATATTACATCCATATATAAGATAGACATAACATTAATTAAAAGCAACTTCTTGAGATAATTATTCATGCCGGACTGGCTTACGAAAAGTTTCGTTGTTATTAAGTGTATGGAACCGTGTCTCAGATGGTTATATTAACATAATAATTTGCTTGAATAGCCTATTCTTATGTACATCGTTAAGTAGAAATAAGTTAAAAAAATAATCTAGTGGAATAATATTTTGTGATTTTAGTATTTGAAATTATTTGGAAAAGTTTCAGTAGCCTCCCTTTCGTTTTTTTATGATACTTAAAATAGGATTCAAATAACCATTTTTAACGCATTGTTTTAACAATTGGTTTGCTCGGTTTCACAAAACCTGGGCCTAAGTCTGCTACTAATAACACTGCGATGGCAAAGTAGTTGGAGCGCGCGGCCACGAGCAAGTAAAATGTCATCGCCATAAATAGGCGATAAATGCAAGAAGAGGCGGGGTGGTGGGGGCGGAGGACGGTGCCCGGCGATCATTATATACGTGAGCGGAAGGTGGGTTTTTGGAGTCGTTCAAAGCTGTCACTATCATGTTATCCAATATGGTTAGGATTTCACAGAAAATCTGGTGGGCATTTCGTGACCGCGTGAGTGTTCTATTCGGGTACATTTGTGGGTATTGGAACTAAAGGGAACTGTAAACCGGGGCGCGACAGTTGTGAGTGTTGACGGCGCAGAAAATCTGGTGGGCATTTCGTGACCGCGTGAGTGTTCTATTCGGGTACATTTGTGGGTATTGGAACTAAAGGGAACTGTAAACCGGGGCGCGACAGTTGTGAGTGTTGACGGCGCAGAAAATCTGGTGGGCATTTCGTGACCGCGTGAGTGTTCTATTCGGGTACATTTGTGGGTATTGGAACTAAAGGGAACTGTAAACCGGGGCGCGACAGTTGTGAGTGTTGACGGCGCAGAAAATCTGGTGGGCATTTCGTGACCGCGTGAGTGTTCTATTCGGGTACATTTGTGGGTATTGGAACTAAAGGGAACTGTAAACCGGGGCGCGACAGTTGTGAGTGTTGACGGCGCTTACCAAAACGCAGGGTGCGTTTCGGTATAAAGAATACAAAATTAAGCCGTCCAATCTAAGCACTCCTGCAAGTTGCCTTATTGACTCACTATACCAATGTTCTTAGGAGTAACGAAGAAAAAAGATTTTTATCCAATTTTTCGATTATCAATATGGCCGTATAGACGATTCTTCTTAGCACATGGGCAGTAATTAATTTACCAAAATGTCATTAAAAAGAATTACTGAAGCGATGACGGATCGTCACAATTTCAAGTAAAACCGAGAAAGCTTGCTGTAATTAATTTTAAAGAAATTTATCGACTGGAACAATTTGAAGGCCATAGATTGAAAATTGTTGTGTTGCTCCAAAGCTCCCGCGAGGCGCAGTTAAATACTGTTATAAACTATGTTCGAGAAAAGTGGTTCTTAACCTTTCAGTGACGAGGAGCCATTTCACAAGATATCTATTGTACCATGGAACACGAAATGTTGGTAGTAAATGTAAATTTATAAAGTTCTGTAAATATAATAAATTATTTCAATGCGATTTTTATGAAGGCATATTCTTTACTTACTTCTAAACCCTTGGTTCAGTTCGCATTAGCAGTATTTCTCGAATATTAGTGAAATAATTATGTTAGTACAGTTTGGCTCCAAAAATCTTTAAAGTAAAGTACCTGTTTTGAATGTCTGAATTTGGATGCTTCGCGGACCACTTTGGGTGCTTCCAGAGACCACTAGTGCTATGCGGACCACCGGTTAAGAACTAGTGCTCTAAATTTAATTCTTAATGTTTCAAGGTTGAGCACAAATATTTATTCTTTTGTTGTTGTTGTCCTTTTACTCCGGGTATGGAGTTATAGAATATTCCCTTTGTCCACCTTTTTTATAATATTGGACAGTATCCATACAAGGTCGATCAGATCCCAAATTATATAAGATAGAGACTATGGTAACCTGACTATTGACAGATATGTACACCCAGACACATGTAACACACATGATCATCCACAGAAATGTTTGACCTGACCTGAGATCGAGCCTATGACCAGCGGCTCAGTAGGCAAGGTTGCTACGGATGCGCCAACCGTAATATCGGTATATTATATCGCAGTTTTAATGGATGCGTTCATATCATGCGTCGATACTTGCATGAAGAGTATCGTCACCTAAAGCTTGGAGCGATGAATGACGAATTTTTCAATTACATCGCAACCATTTCTCATAACATCCTTTATATTCTATGGTTAACAAAATAGATACTCAAAGCTGTATCTATGCTAAGTAACAAGTTTTTCAAATTTTATCTACTTGTAGAAAATTTTGAAAAATGTTTGAAACGTCGTCTAAATCTGCCTTTCCAATTTTCCAGTTTCGAAACATTCCTAAAAACCGGAGTAGAACTCGTAAACTTATTTGAAACCTAGTTTTACTTTTGTTATAGTTTAATAGCTAAAATAGTATTTTCAGTCGAGGTGCTAGGAGTAACACCACATTAAATGGTATGCGAGTATGAACGTTAATTCTATGAGGCTTACTTCGATAATTGCATCAAACCGGATACGTTACCAATCTGTCCCCGAGCTTACTGTATGCTCATATGAACTTACTCTTTGTCAAATACATCATTATATACGTGATAATTCATCGCGACATTTGATGGTCAGATTGTTAACCGTTTTATTACACAAGTAGCAATGAATATTTAACAACGGATATATTATACTTTGACCATTGTTCGAATGCCTATATAATGCGAAATAAAAAAGGCCTAAATAAGTTTGCTCAAACTTGTTTCTGCTCTCACAGAGCCTACTACTACCTTTTATATTATAAAACAGGAGCATTTTAGGCATAGGTTAGTCATACTTACAATCATACTGCCACCAAACCTCAATATCGCGAGACGTGAGACGAACAATATTCTTTTAATACTATTTGACATTTGAAAAGTGGGCCTAGCACGAAAGTGGATTTTGCGTGTGACGTTACCGTATGGTTGACGTATACAGTACAAATTATTATTGTACAACTTTGGCACAGATAAATCCTAGTTTGTACTGTATACTGTCAACGATACGATATATAACGTTACACTTGCGCAAATTTTCGTGCTAGGCCCACTGTTATACGAGTACTTTGCGCAAAAGTCACGTCGAAATACGCAAACTGAGCGAGTTATTTTTTTATGACGTCTTACTACTATTTTGAGCATGCTATATTGTCGTGGTGGTACCAAATTTAGTGAAATGTAGTATGGAATAGGAAGCCCCAGGCCCTCCTACCATATCCACTCCCCTACAAAGTCAGTGGTTACATTACTGCCGATAAGTTGCATTGCAAATAACGTCAAATCTGGATTAAATGGACACACGACAGAACGGCTTTATAGACATTTTCGGTTCAAGACCTTCAATTTTCTTATTTAAGTTTATGCTAAACATATAGAAGACAATTATAATCTACCTATATTTTTATGGAATAGGTGATATCAGAGTGAACCAGAACCCTCAGCTCACGGTTCTGCAGATCATCCTGATGAGAGAGCACAACCGCATCGCAGACACTCTGCAAGCGCTGAACCCGCACTGGACAGACGAGACTCTTTACCAGGAATCCAGACGCATACACATAGCTGAGATACAGCATATCAACTACTACGAGTATCTGCCTATTTTCCTTGGTAAGACGTTTTAACTTTAATTGCATGTGTCTGTTTGGGTAGGAATATGTAGAAGCCATTTTCCATTCCATCGTCGGACAAGCAGTGGGTCTAGCACGAACTTTTGGATAAGTGAAAAGTGATTATAATATTGATGTACATACTATGAGTTATCTGTGCCACAGTTGTACTAGATATATGGTAGTTTGTACTGAATACGTCAACGATACGATGACGTAACATGACACTTCCGCAAATTTTCGTGTCATGCCTACAGGCGTGCTGTGTTAGGTCAAACTATTTTAAAAGGCAATAAAGAAAAGTGACACTTTGTTCGATGGAATTCCATATTTCACATTAGGACATCAGTCGCTGCCCGCTGCACTTTATATAAATAAAATTGAGAACCTCGGCAATGAACTTACGCATCTTCTAAGAATATGAACAAAGTCTAATAAGTAAAGTATTATAATTGCAAGCATTTCTGTTATGACATTTTCATGGAATCATAATATGTAGTAAGTACCTACTTGAAGTATAAACGCAGAGCACCCGATTTGAGCGTTGAGATAATTCCAAATATTTTGCCGTGAAGCAAAAGTGCGCAAGCGTTACTGTATAAGGGTATGACGGGCACTGTAAGAAGTGAAATTAATGGGCGAAAGGGACTAAACAAGCAATGTCTTAGAGGTGACGAGCAAAATACAGTGCCACGCAAAACTATACAGTTCATAGCTCTGAGTGGCACTGCAACTGCTGTCGTGTTTAACTATTGTTTGCCTTTAGCTTTACCTATACCCCTCTTATAAACTTTTATATCCCTATCTAAGCACTATAAACTCCTGGAACTTTTCCTTAGCTGCCTTGATATCTTGTAAAAAGTTAAGCGCTATCTGTAAACACAGGCCTTGGGAATAACGCAAGATAAATGTTACGATATATGATACAGTTTGAAACTTATCTCCCCTAGGTTTTGAAAACATGGTGAAGAACAAGTTGATCTACCCAGGAGTCCACGGTTACGTGAACGACTACAATCCTAATGTTGACCCTTCAGTTTTGGATGAACATGCTACAGCTGCTTTCAGACATTTCCATACTTTGATTCGAGGATATTTGAAGTAAGTTATCTATGTATTATATAGTATAATCCTAACCTAAGCGGTACTTTTTACAATGCGAAAGGCGTGTAGTGTGTTTGTCATATCTTCAAGCCGCAACGACTGCACATACTTTATTGACATTTTGTATCTAAAGAGAGTATAAACATTAAAAATTCTGGTCAGTGCATCACATACGCTCAGAAGCTAAGTACGCGATATAAGGATTTTTTTGGTATTTATTTCAAACTTTGGGTTACATTATCGAAGGCTTCATACGGATCCATACATTTTTGAGAATTGTATATAGCTTGTTACTTAGTGATAATGTACGAGTTGCTTTCTAACAACAAAATAAATTTTTGAAATAGGTCCAGTAGTTCTTAACTTTATTCGTTACATACAAGACTGACGGCAAAAGACCAAGAGGTCGGAGTCCAACGAGATGGTCGGACCAAATCCGATCGGCACAAGACACCAATCTCCATAAATCCCTCCACGAAGCAAAGAATCGGAGCAGATAGAGGGAGTTAATCGAGAGGGTTAGGTAGAAAGAGTTAAGGAGGGAGAAAATAATTCGGCGAGAGAGTCACGTCCCTTAGAAATGAGTAATACGTCGCGGGGAGGGATATATGGAATGCCCGTGAAATGCCGAATTATGTACCCGACGCATGCATTTCATCACCGTGCAAAAAAAGCATTTCATACTACACGGACATTGACAGCTCTTGATTGATGCAGTGACGTAATGTTTAATATAACCTACATACTTATACACCTGATATTTGTTAAGTTTGCGGATATATGCAGAATATAATTTATCAAAATGCCACCTCAGTAGGTACCTCACAAATATCCTTATCGCATTAAATAATTATCAAACAATACAATTTTAAAATTTATAGAGGAAATATTCACATTCCTCGGATGTGAATTTTTCTCTGTATACATTTCAATGTTTGAGATCGCTAAGCAGGCGTTAGTGCTTTAATAAGTAATAAATGAATGAACTTGAAAAAAAGTATATAAATGAACTATGAAAAAAAGTATATAAATGAACCACTATTTCTCTTGGTCACGCTTCAACTTGAGAACGGCTTTACAGAATTCAATCAATCTATTTTTTTATATGTTTTCTAATACTTCGTAGAAGGTTCAAACATAAAAAAAAATATAAGATGGCAGGAACGAAGTTGCGGCAGTGGCTAGTTATAAATTTATTTGCTTAAGTATTGCAATCCATACTGATAAGCCTAAGCCATTTTTAAACGCTTCGTTTGGAGGACCTTATATTCATACAATCTCTTATACGGGAAGTAGTTCGAACATATATATATTTTTATTGCGAAAATATGTTTATGCCTTACGAAGTCATGAATAGACTAATCTTTTATTCATTTGTTTTGATTAATCAATGAATTCGTAATATTGTTCCATGTATTCCAAGAGTGACATAAAATAAATACTGTTCATCGACTTTTCGGCGCGTAAAGTTTATGAGGCACAGAGTACAGTAAAAACAGAACGTAAAGTGGTACTTTTTAAAACGTTTAATTTTAGTTTTTGGAACTGTGCATAATATATATATACACACACCAACATGGTTTAGGGATATATAAAACTTTTTTAAATAACTTCAAAAGTACTGGCCTTACAAAAAAACTATTGATGACAGATTATAAAAACAATATTAAGTCCCTTTTTTAAATTCAAATTTGTATATAAAAGGTTTTGTTTTAAGATGAAATTCGCATTCATTGAATTTCTTCTAGAGAAGTAAATCTTCACGAACTTCTTACTTAATTAAAACTCCATAAACTTCTACAAATCTTTGTCAAACGCATCTTCGGTGTTCATTTAATCATGCCACGTAAACATTTGACCAGGATCAAAATGTTAAGAGCTGTGGGCATGATTCAAGCTGGCGCTACCCAAATTGCGGTTTCTGAAGCCATGAGGTCCAGTCAGAGCGTTATATCCAGGCTTTGGTCACGTTATCGTGTCACGGGGGAAGTGGTCGCACGGCACAGAGGACCTCAACCCATTACAACACGTAGGACCGATTCATAGTAAATGCTGCACGAATTCAACCAAATGTAACGGCGATGCAATTGGTTCAAAGGCTACAGAGAGAGTATGGTTTGCTGGTAGGCAGTCAAACTTTAAGAAGACGACTGCATGAAGTCAACCTACGTGCTCGTAGGTCACTTCGGGTACCAGCGCTAAGGAGAGGCAATCGAGGAAGAAGATTACAATGGGCTATTGCATACGAAAACTGGAACCATTCTCAATGGTCACTTGTGCTTTTCACTGATGAATCCAGGTTTGGATTACATCCTGATTCGCGAAGAGTACGCGTTTGGAGAGAACCTGGACGTTGGAATCGACTGCAGCACCCACAACAAGTTCATGCATATCAAGGTGGCACGATTATGGATTGGGCAGAAATTCGTCTCGGCGGTAGAACGGACCTCGTTTAGATACAAGGCAATATGACTGCTCTAAAATACGGAGATGAGGTGCTAGAGCCTGTAATCTTGCCCCACAGACAGCAAATGGGACAAAATTTCCAGCTAATGCACTACAATGCCCGTCCACATACGGCGCGTATCGTTACAAGTTGGTTACAACAGCTTGATAGCCAAGCTTTACACTGGACTGCACAATCCCCTGACTTAAATCCTATTGAGCAAGGATAGATGGACTTGGATGGATGGATGGACCTGGGATATGCATAGAAGAGAAGAGCTCATAGGAATTTCCCTGAAGATATTGTGCATGAAAATCAGCTTTTCAGTATAAAAAAATAGTTGTTTGTTTAGGTTTCGATGTTTCAAAAATAAAGTTAAGATTGAAATTTTATCTGAGTTTTTCCTCTTCTTTTAAGTTTTTTTAAAATTTAACTTTAACTAAAAGTTTATTATCAGATTAGATAGACTATTATTAAACAAGGTTTATTTTAATGTGTAGGTGTCTTAACAAAAAGTTAATAGAATTTTAGTTATTAAGGTTTAATTTAAATATCCAATAGACCATGTTGATGTGTGTAGTTTAGGCGTTTATCTTAGTCCTCGCCTGCGCGTTACAGGGGCGCGGGGGTATGACGACAAAAGGGGCTAAGAGAGGTGCGGGCGGTGAGCGCATTTTTCTTATAGTATAGCTCATTTCAATCGCTACGCAGGCAGCGATCGCACGTGTTCTTGTCGAGGACGAAAGCGACTTCAAAGCGATACAAAGACCATGATTACATTCTCAAGATGAATCGAGAGATATTCGGACATAAAGCTAATAGTCAGTGAAAGCAAATTGCTTTTAACGTATACGAATATTTTAGAAAAAATAAACTTGACAAATTTTATTGAATATCAACAGGACATACATTTAAACAAAACCGTAGCAGAAGTTACTGGACTGGTGAAAAAGACTGTATGTAAAATTGTACAAGGGAAATAATTGTAAGGCAACGATAA
This sequence comes from Selenia dentaria, assembly GCA_917880725.1. Taxonomy (NCBI): domain Eukaryota; kingdom Metazoa; phylum Arthropoda; class Insecta; order Lepidoptera; family Geometridae; genus Selenia; species Selenia dentaria. The sequence goes on along the minus strand of OU862883.1, from coordinate 27,485,400 downwards.
AAAATACCTACTCTGAAATCTTTGAATGCTGAACTTAGAGATGACCCAACCTATACTTTCATATTTGTAATGCTATAAAAATAACACGCGCTCCACACACACCACTAGAAAAACCATATTGACGGAATCTACTTGGTGATAATAATTTCTTGGATATGCCCTGTGTCATATTGGTAAAAAATAGTTAATAGCAATATTTTATTAGAGAAAAAACATTAGATGAAAAATATATAATGAAGAAGAAATGAAAAATATTGCAGTAAGACTGGCCGGTTGGCTCAGTTAGCAGTAACCTTACGTTATGAACTTTTAGTCCCAGGTTTGATCCCCGGGCAGCTCAAACATTTGTTTGCATGAACATATCTGTTAGATCTGTTCTTGGGTGTGTATTCATATATCAGTCATCAGGTTACCATAGTATAGGCTCTGCCTAGTTTGGAACCTGAAGATCGTGTGTGGATGTTGTCCTATACTATTATATCTTACAGGCTCATCGCAGAGAATCGCGGTCTGGTCGGCGCTGTCCGGATGAGCGACTGGTTCAACAGACCCTTGCTTCTGGAGCTCAATGACTCCTTCAATAACCTGGCGAGAGGCCTCACCGTGCAGGAGCAGGAGTTCAGCGACCAGTTCTGGGATTCGGAAATAACTCAGTTCCTCTTCAAGTAAGTTTGTCTAAAATCGTTCGACGGATAAACGGAATTTGAAAGTGATGACGCATATAACACTTTATATTCTAACGTTTTAAATTTCTTTTAACGTTTACAAGCACATACCCCCGCACTAGGATTATCTGTGTTGCTGGACGCATGGTCATACAATAGCACATCACAGCCAAGACCCGATAACCAACATCACAAATATTTCAATCACTTCGAAGGCAGGATCACTACAAACTGAGCTAGCGAAGTCGTCTCCTGTGACGTTAATCAAGCGCAGTCCAAAATAGAACGTTACTGTTCAAAAATTAACTTTGAAAGTCCTATGCCTATAATTTTACATTGTAAGTTTTAAATTGATAAGCGGGAAAGATCGTGAAAATAGCTGTCATACATTTTCTACCAGTATACCGGTACCTAGATATTGATCCAAGTCTTAGTGTACACACTCAAGACACGTGTTTTTTCTTCTCCTTGACAATCACCTCAGAAAACTTTAGAAATGCCTCCACTAGAACGTGACATAGGCTTAGAATAGAAGACTTTTCATAAGTCAATGACTTGTTTCTGACTATTTGGGTATAGTTCTGGCTTGATACCGAATCGTACGAGCCCATATAAAAAAACAAGAAGTAATAATCTCAAATTATTGCAAACCATTTTTATATAGCATTATTCTGTTTATAGAGTATACCGTGTATATAGCCGTTGTTCTATCTGAAATGATAAGCTACGCGTGAAAAGTAATATTTGATCAGTTCATAATTTGTAAACACAGATTAATCCACAATTTCGACATTTATATCAAAATCGATAAGCTTCTAAGACACGATTCGCTGTGTGTTGAGTCTAGTCTAGGATGTATTAAATTATTAAATTTCTTGGATGCCTCGCCTGAGTATAAGTAAACAAATTCATAATATGTTAGTGCTTGTTAACTAGAACAAGCTTTGCTAAGACGATATTTCTAAAGAGTATTATTACTGAGAATCTCTCTCTTACCTAGTAGCGAGGATATTATCCGAAGCATATAAGTCAAATAATATTTACCTACACATTTTACATACGGTAAGCTTCTACGGTACGCTAAGCGAAGATCTTATTTTGAATATCAAATAATCAAATTCGATGAAATGCAGCAATTTGGATGATGTGGGCTTTATGTTCATATATATAGTTGAAAAAAAAAAATATTTGGCATCAGATTATCAATATAACACAAAAAACACTTTATTGACATCAAAAATAAAAATAACAGAAATAATTATATCTAAAAAAAAACTATGTACAAAGGCGGTCTTTTCGCTAAGAGCGATCTCTGCCAGACTACCTTTCAACCAGAATTCAATCAAGAAAAAAACTTATTAACTAAACAAAACTTTATGCAACGTTACTACTATGGATGTTTAAAAATATTTTGCAGAACAATTACTCGAGTTTGAGCTAAACGACAAACCATCTGGCTTGAACTAGAGTTATTTTCGAAGTACGTGTGCAAATTTTTTTACAATTGATAGGCTAGTATTAGAGCGTTTGATGGTCAGAAATGTTGCGTTCGAAGACTCACACTAGACTTTGAATTGTGACTGGCTCTTACGGACAGCTGCCGGAACACACTGTTAGGGCGATTTTCAAAAGTGAGGTAAAAAGAGGTAGCTAGCTAGTCGGACATCAGTGGGTCTAGCACGAATAACTGCGTAAGTGTAACGTAACGTGTCATTCACGTCAAACAGTACACACTGTCATTTATCTAGGCTAACGGTGACACAGATAACTCATAGTTTGTTCGCCGAAGAGTGACATATTGACTTGCGATACGAATACTTTTTCGCAAATTGTTTGTGCTACGGCCTCAGAAGTGCACTTATCACCTTGCTGTAGATTTCATCACTATGTTACCTTCCACGAAAGGTGGTGTTCGAGGTGAGGATCGATCCCATAGGCGTCAAACCGTAACGATATGCGCCATAACCTTGAAAGTCTTTTGTTATTACGTATTGTGCAATATTTGTGTTGTTAACTTCTATATTCACATTGTAAATATTCATAATAAATATAAATAGTTTTTATTATTCTGATAGTTTTAATTTGTTATCAGGCGCAATAATACATTCGGAGGAGATTTAAGAGCGACGGACATCCAAAGGGGCCGAGACCATGGATTGGGGACATACATAACTACGCGCGCTGCCTGCGGCCTATCCGTCCCCAAGAGTTTCGAGGACATGCTTGACTTTATTTCCGCAGAGGTAAGGACTATACTAATAAGAATTAAACTGATTTTCTGCTACAGATACAATAGTCAATTCGTTCGCTTCTACTGTAAGTGAAGCAGGTGCAGTATGATTGAATTCTATTTTTACACAGTAATTCGGTCAGGTATAAAGTCTCATCTACCTTCTTACTCGAAATGCTAAGTGATGGTTCCTGTAATTTATGACCCCAAGTAATGTTAGGGTCCATCTATGTTCAGTTTGGTTTCTACGGTCAAAGTGGTCTGTCTCGCTCAAGACATTACTTCTATAACACCGCGCTTTTATTCTTTATCTCATATTCCACGTCAGTATATTATTTCATAGTAAAGTTAAGCGACATCTTAGAGTACTAAGTCACGCTATTTTCACATTTACCTAAATAAAAAAAGTACTGTTTAGTGTTCATGTACTTCCTACAAAGTCTTCAATATCTCTGAGAGTTTTATTTTACGAGTATATAATATCATTCATTGGTTATAGAAAAATATATTACAAAAACTTCTAAATGATCCAAAAGAAGACGAAAGACCTGACAGAGTATAAAAATATTGTGTTATTTAAACCCTAACGAAAAAAATCTCGATCTTCTAACATACTACCTAATCAGACAGATTCATTGAATGAAATAAAAGAATACTTTGATTCAATTGGTAAACACCTAGCTAATGAGATTCTAGATAAAGTAGGAAAGACTGAGAAATAGCTAATGACAACTGACAATAAGACATAATTGCACGCATTTTTCTTATCACCCGCCAATTTTTATGAGGTTCTTAAGATTATTGACTCGTTGAAAGCTGCATCTTCCGCGTGGATAGGATGATGTTAGTAATCCTTTCACCCATTTCTTTACATAGCTCTGCTTCGAAAGTAATTGGAAAGGAAGTTAACAAGCGATTACTTATGTTCTTTGAAAAGGAAGAACTGTTTTCATATAATCAATATAGTTTTCACAATAATAGGTCGACAGAAGATGCCGTAGTGAATCTAATCAATTTAAACAAAAAACTGGACAGTGGTAAAAATACGTCGGGGTCTTCCTGGAACTTGTAAAAGCCTTCGACACGGTTTCAAGCTTCAAGCTATTCTTATTATATTTTTTCTCTAAAATGGATACAATGGGCATGAGAGGTGGCGCTCTCAAATGGTTCAGCTCATATCTAAATAATAGACCGCAAAGAATAAAGTTAGGGCGTTACAGTGACCTTCGTATGTCAGACTTTGGCGTACCACAGGGCAGTGTTTTGGGCCTAACGTCTTCCTTATGTATATAAATAGTATGTGCTCTATTAATTATAAACATAATTAATTAAAATGTTAAAAAAAATAATTAAAAATATCAAATTCTATGAACAAATTTTGCGCTGATATGATGATGCCATTGTCTTTTATGGTGACTTACAAGCTAACACAGTCTACTGTTCAACTATGTTAAATTAATCATCTCAAACAATTTGTCAATTTACTAATTTATAATATTTTAAAGATTGAGCAGTATTGTATCCGCAGCAGTAAGACTGGTGCCTTGTTATTGACGAATGTAACTCTTTAAATTGTAAAACAGACAGTATGCAATAAAACTTCAAAGATTTAGTATTAGTTTAGTGGTATTTTCTTGAATTTACATATATTTTTAAGCTGATAACCATTACAGTTATTTAGATACAAGATAAAGCGTTGTTTTTGGAATTAGTTTGATATATTATCTTATTAAATTAATGTCGCATACAAAAAAACAATGAACTATAGGTCCTTCACCATATACAGTCGTTAATATTATAAACAAATACAAAAGAATTGTGGTATTTTTATATGATAATTATTATTATAATATTACAATATTCTCTTAAAGAATCTTAAGGTCTTATCCAGAAGATGTAATCCTTATGCCTGGGTATCTTTCACTATCTTCAGAAAACTGTAACTTAGTATGACTTATTACAGTCGTCATTCAATCATGGGTTGCTTTGCGCGGTGTTGGGATCCTAACTTACCACAATAAGAAAACCTCTCTTCTAGTTATATGTTTTTGCGCGGTGATGTATGATGATGAATCAAATATAGCGTACTTATGTTACTCAGGCATAATATAGATTTTTACAGATGGAAGAATTTAATGAATCGGTTTTGTAGTTTATGCGTTTATCCGTTAGGCACAAACAAACTATCAAGTCTTTTCTCTTTATTATTAGAGTAGATAGGGATTAACAAAAAGGTATAAATAATGTGGCCTAGTATGTACCGGCGTTTTTATTGCATATTTTAATACGAAAAAGTAGTTATTGTGATATAACTGTAACTGTTAGACATATGGTAAAGCATGCTTTTTGGTAGACGTTGATGTCTTCTATAAACCTATAGTATAATAATTTGCTCTATTGTCAACAGTTTTCGCAGTGTACGCGATATAAGAATTTTTTGCGTTACTATTGTATATTTTGACATAACTGTAATAATAAGATATTGGGTATCGTGAAGTTTATTGTAGATATTAACGTTTTCTACAAAACTGCATTACATTTCATTACTCTCTTAATAGTTTCCGCAGCGTATTCGATATAAGGATGTTTTTATTTGGTATTTTTACACACCTTGGGGTTACATTATCGAAGTTATCATACGGATTCCTAATGTTTTAAAATAAATAGCTCTAGTTACTCAGTGATAATGTAGCTACATAATGGCAAAAGAGTTTTTGAAATTGTTCCAGTAGTTTTTAAGTATATTCAGTACATACAATAATACAAATCTATCATAAAATATATATTTCATTATTCTGCTAATATTATAAACGCGAAAGTTTGTAAGTATGTATGCCTGGATGTGTGGATGTTAATTACTCATTCACGGTCAAACAGCGGGGCTAATTTTGATGAAATTTAGTATGGAGGTAGATGAGGCACTGGATCATCATAATCCAACACCATGCGGGTGAAACCGCGGGGCCAGCTAGTATAATTATATTAAAGTCTATTAATATCTAGTTCAAAGCCATCTTTAAATATAATTTGACTTATTTTCTTTCTAAAGAACGTCCGAGTACTTCAAAACCTTTATGAGACACCGGAAGACGTGGAGCTGGTTGTGGCTGGTTCTTTGGAGCACAACGTTCCTGGTGCGCAGGCCGGACCCACATACTTGTGTATACTTACCGAGCAGTTCTACAGGACCAGGGTTGGGGACCGGTACTTTTATGAGAATGGTGCTGACCGGGATACCGCCTTTACTCCAAGTAAGTTAAACATTAGAAACTCATGGTCTTGTATTTTACATACAGGTTTGATCAGTTCAAATAATTTTGTGGTCCTAAATTTGGGTCAAAGCGTATTGAAGTAGCTTTCCTGCATTTGTTCCAACTATAAATTCCAACTCAGTTCGTCTTAGACTCTTAGAAGTCGTACTGAAGTGGTTTTCTAAATACGCCACACTGGGCAAAAACCATACCCACTCCTTTCCAAGATTGGTCGTTTCAAACAAACCTTTTTTTATATTATTGGTTTAAGAGACTATGCGGATTTTTCTTTTCCTGTTTCTACTATCTATATTATATACTTTATCCTACAGGTCAGCTTAAAACCATCCGTCAAGGGTCTTCAATGGCAAGATTGCTTTGTGACAATGCGGAAGGCATCAGTCGCATGCAACCGAAGGCATTCCAACAAATAAATGAAGCGTAAGCTATTAAAATGTTTTTCGTAACTATTCAATGAACACAAGTTCAGATCGTTAGTAAACTTACCACCCTCCGTGCGATTATCTAAGAGCAAACATCGTTGTATCTTTGACAACATCCGTGAAACAAATGACGAGATGACAAGAAACGTTGGAAAAACAACCTTATGTACAAGGGTGATATCTCATAAAGTATTTAACATCAGTGAGCTCGTCGACAAGCGCATCGACGAATCATTAGAGAATCGCACGGCATATCATGGTGCATTTCAAACTGTTTTAATCAATGTACTCAGACAGCATTCAAACCGAAACCCCTAGGCTTACCGGATCCCCACATTCCTACTTGGAACGTCATAATTTAGGCATCAAAGATGTACTTATAATTCTCAATTAATGATTAATGTACTAAAACTCTTCTGCCGTATTCTAAAATGAATGTTGCCACTACTGAGAGAAAGCGGCATGAAGCTCGGGGTTTATAATTACTTTTAAAATTGTTTTTATAAATATTATTATTAGTAACAATTTTAAATGTGCGCGATCGGTGACAGTAAGCAGGCGTTATAGTGCCTTTGACTCTCGTCTGAAAACATGTGTTTACCGATTTTTTATTGAGTATTTATCTTTCAGGAACAAAGCCGTGTCTTGTGATCAACTGCCATTCGTAGATCTAACGTTGTGGCAAGACGCAAGGGGACATTACAAATAAATTAAATTTAATATACACTGTAAAATACTCTAGAAATGTTGCCAGATATAAATTAAGTTACCAATACTAGTTACCTGATCTAAAAATATACTAGTGATTACTTCAATAATTTAATGATATAACAAACATTATGTATGCGTTTTATTATATTTGCAGATAAAAGTATCATATATTTCGACTCTGAGATTTGTAGCACATACAGAAGAATTATGATAACTCTACTATATTTTATTCACCTGCGCTACATAAACTATAATTATAGTTTTATACGTACTTACATTTTAGTTATAAGTAGTAATTTAATCAAGAGTCTGTGACTTGTTATGAAAGTAGATTGCTGATAATGTTGTTGTCATATTTTTTAATAATACAAAAACCCTTGCACCATGTGTATATATTGTATGTCCATTAGACAACACTGATCCGTTTGGGAGACTTAAAATGTTTAACTATTAGCGTCTATATCGTAATTTATATTTAAGACGTCATGTACAATTATAGGCGCTCTCGTATCCACTGCAAAGACCTTCAAGATAGTGTTGTAACTCCCCCGTTCCCTACATAAAAGTGACGCTACTTTTCCTATAAACACGTCATGAAAGTCTTCCTTTCTATATTGAAGATACTCAAAATTTTAAGAACAGATGTTGATGATAAATTATTACCCCAAAAAACTTTTCTATTCATATTTTTCGTAAATTGGTTCACAACCGACAAAATTGAGTAACAAGAAATGTTGTTTTTTTTTCAAAAGCTCTATTCCAATTAAAAATATGACCACTTCTAAAGTATGATCTACCAAACAAAAAAAAATCATCAAAATCATTCAAACATGCAGTCGAATTAAGAATTTCCTCGTTTTATGTCAGATAAAATATCTCTGTGTGAAAGCACATATAGTGTCAACACTATATTTGCGTGTAGACCTGCGAGCAGTCTTTTAATTTCTGTTATTATTTTGTAAAAACTACTGAAGAAAAAAACGTCGAGAGAAAGAAAGAAAGATTTACAACGAATAAATGTATTTTTAATAAAATTTGTTGTAATACATATTAGCCTAGCCTAGATATTAATATTAGTCTCTAGATTGAGTCTGCAAAATTTGTGGGTATGTTTTTATTTAACATACAAATTATAATTGAACTAGTTTTGTATAAAGATTATTATAGACATATTAATTAGTTACAGTAAGTAATTCGATGTCTGAAATATGAGACTCTCTCAACTCTCAACGAATATATATATATATATATATTATAATATATATATTATTATATTATATATATATATATATATTATATATATATAGCGTATACTTAACACGAAATACAGCTTATACGTCATTATAGACAAACCAGATAATGTAGTTAATACCGGAATGGTGTTTGTACTCGGAACAAGAGATCCAAAGTATTTTACTTGTTTTATCGCAAACAAACGAAGATTAATAAATTAACAATTAATTGAGGGGAAATATTCGCGACTACCACGCGAACGAAGTTGCGGGTAGTTACCGATACAAATCTTTTTGAAAAGAAATAAATATTGTGTTGCACAAAACTTGTATACTTTCGAATAATATAGTCTCAGCAGTCAGTCAAAGCAATTAGTGCAAGTATATTATTTATAAGTATATCAAAGATACTACTGTATTCTAATATCTGTCATGGTATGTTTATTTATATTATTTTTGTTAATAATTAAAACAAAAATAATTTACTTTTTTTTGAGCCTGAAGTAAAATACGTATTTTTTTTATGTTATTTCCGCTTGATGTATGACGGACTATTTTGAGCAGTGCGTACACTCTACCTATGTACTCTTTATAGAAGGTATAGTGGGCACCTTCTTTATACGAATGTAGTATATAAGTTGAAAGACTACGAAATAATGTTTCTATATAATTTTGATTCTTGGATTGTAAATAAATATTTTCTACTACATGTTTTGTATTTTTATTCCTAATGAATTCTTGCCCTCTATTAATGTAAATAATATATTATAAAAACTATTAATATTGCCGTTTTCGAAGCTCTAACTAACTTATGTTTTAAATTGTGTACTTGTATTGCGTGATAACACTAATATTATTAAGTGAAAGAATATCTCTTTCGATGGAAGGTTTTGCTTGTGAGGTACTTTCCCATCAAAAGTACCTACTGCATTCTTCCATCCTTTTTTACAAGCAGATCCGTAATAACACATAAGTTTGTCACACGTGCTAAACCCGACAACTGTTCCGGAAAGTGTATACCAGGATAGTCTTTTGAAAAGTGCCCCTAATGCCTGGACTTCGAAACTATGACCAAACGATGCCTTATATAGAATGTGTACAATGTCTAAAATGTTAACCCCCAATCGGCTACGACACTCAATTGTACCTAAAACTGTATCATTTATTTTCTCCAAATCTATATAACTGACTGATTTCAAAGTTTGCACAAATATTGCTCTGACCTAAAGTAATAACACAAAAAATCAAGAGCTCTTGTCGCCTCCTATCCTTAAAAAGAAATAAAAAGTAAAAATGGAAACAAAATGTGTTATGACTTTCTTTGGTGGTACAAACACAGTTTTTTTCTTGAACATGCACTGACGTTCAACCTACGAGATCCCCAAAATTCGGTAGTCTATAAAAGGTGGAACACTGATAAATTAGTCAAAGTCTTCAAAAAAGTATATGGGTAGTAGAAACTATACACGGCATAGTAAAACTAAAGGATAATTTACTAAATCATAAAGTTGACAATTAAATCTTACCTAAAATTGGTACATTATTTTGCAACTAGTTCAGTTAAACTAACTCTCTTCCTTTAACAAACAACAGTCTTCGAACAAATCTGAAGAGGAATTTATTTTATAACTAGCAACTTAACACTTATACTTATGTACTAGTAATTGTTACCAGTGAAGACTTATGGCACTGAAACGTGGTCTCTTACTATGGGCCTCATAGATAAGCTCAAAGTAACACAACGAGCTAAGGAGAGGGTTATTCTCGGGGTTTCTCTACGTGATCTGAAAATGACAAATTTGAAAGAAAAAAAAACATTGAAAGAAAATCTATCTTATTATGAGTCATCATCATCATCATCTCAGCCGTAGGACGTCCACTGCTGAACATAAGCCTCCCCCATGATTTTCCAAAAGGACCGGTTGGAAGCGGCCTGCATCCAACGTCGTCCTGCGACCTTCCTCAGGTCGTCTGTCCGCCGTGTCGGTGGACGACCTACGCTGCGCTTGCCGGTCCGTGGTCTCCACTCCAGAACCTTTCGGCCCCATCGGCCATCTGTTCTGCGTGCTATGTGCCCTGCCCACTGCCACTTCAACTGGCTAATCTTCTGGGCTATGTCGGTGACTTTCGTTCTTCTACGGATCTCCTCATTTCTGATTCGATCACGTAGAGAAACCCCGAGCATAGCCCTCTCCATAGCTCGTTGTGCGACCTTGAGCTTTTCTATGAGGCCCATAGTAAGAGACCACGTTTCAGTGCCATAAGTCATCACTGGTAACACACATTGGTCGAAGACTCTAGTCTTGAGGCACTGAGGTATTTTTGACGAGAAGACTTCGCGAAGTTTCCGGAACGCTGCCCAGCCGAGTTGGATTCGACGATTGACCTCTTTCTCGAAGTTGGACCTGCCTAGTTTGACTGTCTGTCCCAGGTAGATGTACTCGTCAACAACTTCGAGAACTGAGTTCCCAACTGATATTGGGGTAGGTACAACATGGGCATTAGACATAATTTTCGTCTTGTCCATGTTCATCTTAAGACCTACCCGTTGGGAAACTCGATGGAGGCCTTCAAGCATTGTACTGAGGTCTTCCATGGATTCTGCCATGACTACAATATCGTCGGCAAATCGAAGGTGAGTGATGTATTCGCCGTTAATATTGATGCCAAGTCCTTGCCATTCCAGAAGCTTGAAGGCGTCTTCCAATGTAGCGGTGAACAGTTTCGGAGATATAACGTCTCCCTGTCTCACGCCTCTTTGCAATGGAATTGCCTTCGAACTCTGCTCCTGTACTCGGACTGACATGTAGGCGTTTTTGTACAAACACTTCAGCACTTCAATATACCGATAGTCAATACGGCACCGCTGGAGAGACTCAAGCACTGCCCACGTCTCGATCGAATCAAAGGCTTTCTCATAGTCCACAAACGCTAGACAAAGAGGCAAGTTATACTCTTCGGTCTTCTGTATAACTTGCCGTAGCGTGTGGATGTGGTCTATGGTACTATAGCCTTTTTGGAAACCGGCTTGTTCCGGAGGCTGGAATTCATCAAACCTGCGACTGAGACGGTTCGTTATGACCTTCGAAAACAGCTTATAAACATGGCTCAAAAGCGAGATGGGTCTGTAATTTTTAAGTAAAGTGTTGTGTATTATGAATACCTTAATTAAAAACAGATAATCCTTTTGTTCTCTTCGTTAATGACAGTACAAGTATTTTGGTTACAATCAAATATATCTGTGAGATTGTTTTAAGTTTTTTGATTTTTGATATCTTGTATTAAATAAATATTAAACCACTGTAGCTATGTGAGAGCAACAGCCTGCTTTTCGATTTCCATTGATGGATGTGTAGTAGTGGCCTTTGTTCCCACACTCATTGTACTTGGTGGGTTGGCTGTTTTACGCAACCAGGCCGCTGTGGCGCGGCGCATTTTGCATATAACCGGGTGACGCTGGTCAGTCCAGCAACCCGGTGTCGCCCAGGATTTTGATACGGTACATAACTAAAAAAAAATATGATAAACCTTTTTATTGATGTGTCGCGACTTTATATACATATAGGAATTATCCTAAAACATCGTTGGTCTTTACAGTATTCGAGGTTGATGTAACCATTTAGGTAATGTACTTCAGCGAGATAGCAGTCGATAAACATCTTATCGAAGTAAGCGGCTTGTCAAAATTCAGAGTTTTCAAAACTAAATTTTTCTTGTATTATGCTTATATATCATTATGCGTAAGTAAATTTAGACTTGAAATATTTTGCATAACAATTAAGATAATAACAACTTTGCTTAAAGTAGTTATGCCTTAAGTAAAAAACTTGTAATTTATAAAAAAAAAACCATCATCAGACAACAAAAATATGGTCCATTAGATATATATGTCACACTTATATTATACAATAATGTGAAACAATAGATTCGATTAAGAATACATACATTACAATTAATTATACAAGAATAACCTTAAACAATATTTAAAATATGTCATGTAATTTTGAAATTAAACATAAATTTTCTCATTGTCTGAGCTAAAGAGTAAGGCTCTAGATTTGGCAATGCGAATCCGTGCATCGAGAGCCGACACGTGGGCTTCAGCGAACATCGTGGACGCGCTGCGGGAGTCCAAATATTATGCGGAACGAGTCGTTATACTGCACCTTGAACGTACGGTAACTTTCCACATTGTACCGAGACCATAATTGTGGTGTATAAAGTGTTGTACATATAAGTGTATGTCTTAAATAATAAAATCTTAGCCTCTCGCGAACATTGGGTAAACCTTCTACCAAGCATATTATCCCGTACGGCCAAGGAACGTCTTTCTCTGTCAACGTCTTGGTCGTCTCTCAGGTCACTAGATACCATATGTCCCAAATATTTATAAGACGTAACATTCTAATGATGAGTTATGCCAAATGAATATTGTGCGTAACAATTATTAGGATAAGTGAATGTATACCATGTTAAATTATGATAAAAAAGTTATGCAAAAAAATTGGGAACCGAGTGGGCATACAATTAAGATTTTAGTTGATAAAATGCTTAACATATATTTTAATATTTTTAAAGATTTTTTTGGAAATAACAATAATTTGATAATAATAAATGTTTATTTTCTTAATTAAGGACGTACATATTGATTTATTCTTGACGCCGGGACAAGCGGCAGGATGTAAGAAATGATGTAAGGCAGGTATGTATCAACTGCGCCAACCAGCAATTCAACTGTCGGAAATGAGACAAATAGTTGATGGTGTATGATCCGCATTGGCAGTAAGTATTGTAATATACATAATATCGTTACAGGCTTAAGGTTGTGGAACACATTAAGTCCACAAATGAAACCTTTCGTGTACATACACCAAAGTTATAAGAAGGTTGTTCTTGTAAATTTTACGAGCTCACACACTCACAAGTCACATTGCAACTCGCGGCTTTGTCATCGCTTGGAATGCCGGCATAGTATACGAAAATAATTTGATCACTCACGGCTGGGATACAATTTTGCGAAACTTTTTTAGAGGGCGTATACATACTAATATAGTAAAGGTTCTAGTTACTTACTATAACAATATTAGTTTTTTTATTACTACCTAATCTACTCACTACAGACTCACAGTCCGTACCATTTTTAGATTTTAGTTTATTTTTTATTTCAAAATTTCGATCAAGTTTTTCAAATCTAAAATTATAGTTGTTATAATAAAATAATAATTGTGTATTTGTGCATTTTAATTTTTGTCCTCCTATAAGGGTCATCCTATAAGGCTGCAAAAATGCTGATGCAAGATATTATCAGGAATGGCTAAAGGAAGAGTTTCCAAAGAAATCTCTTTGAAAATAACCAGCTGATAGGACAGCGTCCAACGCGCTAACTTTTTTAATCAGATCGAGACCGTGTTTCAAACTTTCCAATATAAAAATCTAGAAATATTTTAAAGTTGTATTCACTAGAGATCAGAGCAGAGCTCTTTCAAAGCGTAAATATAAATATTGTGAATGAGGTCGTCTCAAAAAGTCATTTTAATTTAAAATTTGTGTTTACACTAGTTTTGGACGCTGGCGTCGTTTAGATTTTGACACTGTGAAAGATATACAACTGCCACGTGGATTAAGTTTCAAATCAAAACAAGAAAAATAAATTTGCCAGAATATGAGTGTAGACAAAAGTAGCTAAAAATTACTCTACATTCCACCTTTCAGATATTACATTATTGGAATCATTATTATTTTACCATGAAATACCTACAATTATGTGTTATGACTTATGTAATCTGCCGTTGGGTGCCGGCTTAGAATTCCTCCCACTTTTCCGTAGAAGGCGGCTAGGAGATACCACACCAGAAGGTGGGCAGCAGCACCTTTTGAACGAAACACCCCAAAACTGCGCTCGCCAACCTGTCTGCCACGCGTGGCGAGTATTGCTAAAAACCCCCAATAAATTGCACAAATAGAACCAGGCCCCCAATCAGGCCACATAGCACGCAGAACAGATGGCCGATGGGGCCAGAAGGTTCTGGTTTGGAGACCCCGGACCGGCAAGTGCAGTGTTAGTCGTCAACCGACAAGGTGAACGAGTTGTGTTTTTAGAATTATATGTACTCATGTTTACTCTATGCTATTCCCTCGAGTGAAACAAGCGAACCCCAAATTAAAGGTAAATGTAAAAAAACAATTATCACATTCCATTAATAAAATTAAAAACAATGTTTACAAACGTGCGTAACCTTTAATGAAAATAAATTCGTTTGCAGACTCAAATTTGAGCCCGATTTATTTGATGGAAGAGGTAAGTGTGAAATTATACAGGTAATATCAATGTTAATTTGACCTGATTTAAATAGTTACTATTTCGTTATTTTAAATGTAAATAAGTGTTACTGATATTCTGTGTTAGTTTTGGTAGATTTTCCCATTCATTCAGTAAAATTACTAGTTGCAATGCGTTTGATTTATTCAGAAGTCAAATTACAGTCACAGTCAATTCCACTTAATGTTCTCAATCTTGGCCTTTATCTGGGCTTGGTTAAGTCTTTAAAGAACTTGGTGCTTTAGGGTGATTGACGAGGAGAATAAGAAAAAATCAGGCTAATCGATTATATAAATTTTTGTGCATTTTACATTACCTCAACATATCTGTTTGCAGTAATTGTATCCATGTGCCTTCGTACTTCGGCATGAATAACGCGGGATGATAAATAATCAATTAAAATTGAAAAAGTAAATCTGTTCTTCTTAAAACAAGCGATGCAAGCTAAGAAGACAATCGAAGCAACGCATTCGAATAACATCCAATTTATTTTTTTCTTATCAGGAACCAAAGAGTTCGTAATATCAATATAATGCTTCTTATCAGTTACTTTCAGTTTACTAAAGTGCACTTAAATATACTCGTAAATAACCTAGTAGCTCTTATTTTGTTTTGAGAAGTATATAGGTATATCTCGCATGATGATGGATGATGATAATGATGAATCAAATATAGCCTATATTACTCAGGAATAATGTTATCTACTGGTGAAAGATTGTTTTAATCGATTAAGTAGTTTTTGAGTTTATTCATTACAAACAAACATCTGATCTTGACTCTTTATTGTTAGTGTATAATATAACTTTAATGTTGTTTTGACGGTTTAACTTACGCGGTATCTCGAATATCTCGACCAGTTTCGTGACCGTCCGGGCCACTTCTTCATGGTATGGTACTAGCGCGAACGCAGTGCCGGGTACGTAATACTTACGAAAGCTTCATATAATATAATTGTTATCAATTTTATTACTTTACGGGAAGTTTCATGTATGTGTTTTACTAACTTTATCCAGTCAATCTTTATTATAGAATTAGTACCAACCTTAAAATCTATCTAGGTATAATTAGTTTATTTATAGTTAGTATTTATAGTAGGTACATATTTTAGGACGCTTGGTCGTATATCCACTACGAAATCTCACCGGCTGAAAGTAAATCTCATTTGAATCCCTTGGGATCTCTTTCGAGAGATAATAAGCAAGCAAAATTTCTTCTAGAAGCTACTAGGTTTTTACCACTGACTGAAATTACTCTTTTACATTACAAGGTAATATCTGAATTTTAACATCGTTTAAATAATGACAGTATATCTAACACGAAGCTTCCAAATAATGGCAAAAAAATAAATAAGTAATTTTATAAGCATGGGCTTTTTATAGTTACAAATCTTCTTGCATGCGGAACAATGCAATTCAGTACAGTCGGAAGGATAAAAATAAAAAAGAGAGCCTTTTTGATAACGGAAAAACCCCAATTATTACTACCGTTGATTTTGTTTCATATGCCTTTCTTCGAGTTTAGTGTAACAGTGGTGGAACATGTGTGTGGTACCGACTGTATTGCTTACTTACTAAAAAGAAGAAACAAAAGTGACAAGAACAGTATTTGGCTTTTTCCGGTGATGTTCTTTTGTTGCTGTTTTCCATTCAAAGAGTTCACCGATGTCAAATACTTTATGAGATATCGCCCTTTTACACAAGGTTGTTTTTCCAACATTTCTTGTCATCTTGTCATTTGTTTCAAGGATGTTGTCAAAGATGCAACAATTTTTGTTCTTAGCGAGTCGCACGGATGGTCATTTTCAATATGAAGTCAAAGAAAGCAATTCATGATCATTATTTTAGCCTACATTGTATGTTAGTTATTTAAAAAATGTAATGTCTTTACTGTTTTCGTGGTACAGCTATTTTGTTTCAGTAGTATATAAACGTCTAGCACTAACGTCAAATAGTAAATAGTGCTCCAACGCCTGCTTAGCGAAACCAAATTTTACTGCGGGGTATTTTGGTAGATATATATCCTCGAATATAGAACATATCCTCGAACGGATGTGTCGTAGAATATTACAAAAATAACAATAGATAATATTATATAATTAAATAGAATAAAATATTTTATTTATTCCAGATCATCACACAACTTAACAATAAATTACATGATAAAGTTAACATAGATAATATAGGTACTAAACCTAAAAACAAAACACTTTTTGAAATGTTGGGAATGAAACCTGACTCAGTGTATGCTATACAAATATTGTGCCTGTCCGGGGATCGAACCCGGTACAGTTCCGGTATACAAGTTCAGAAGGCAGGGTTGCTACCAGCTGCGCTAACCGGTCAGTCAAAGAGTCATTTTATATTTGATGACACATTTGTCTGCTCAATCGATGTACAAGTACGTGATATATATATACAATACAACAATACAATACAATAATACTTTATTGAACACCAAGCTTATAAAAGAAAACAAATAAGAATATTTTACAAAACAGGTTGTACAATGGGCGGCCTTATCGCTATAAGCAATTTCTTACAGGCAACCTTGGGATGGATAGAAATTTATATACATTAGAATGGCGCATGGTGGTGTTAAATGGAAATAAATAAACAATTTTAACTTAGTGCATAGATTATTTAAAAATAAAAAAATAAAAAAAAAATGCCTTGTTACCTAATTACTTTTCAAAATATTTCGTTTGCTCAGACACAATCAAATATATACATATAAATAACATATACATACACAGATTAGGTACATATATAATAATATGATACATAAATACAATAAACACATACATACAATACATATTTATTATATACTCGTATATATATTATATAATATAAACATACCTACTATAGGATCGGTTAATAAATAAAGAAATTAGATTTACAATGCTATACATACAAAATATTCAAAAGTTATGACTAGCAGCCTTCAGACATGTAATGCTTCTTTACCATATTCTTAAATAGGTTAATTGATTGAGCGAGTCTAATATCAACGGGAAGAGCATTCCACAGACGGGCAGCTCGAATAGTAAAAGAATTTTGATAAAATGTTGTCGAGGAAGTAGGGGTTTTCAACTGACGGGTACAGGAAGAACGAAGAGAAAAATCATATCATCATAATATATATCATATAATATAATCATATATATATAAAGTTTATAAAAAAAATTAAGTCGTCAAGATTACAAAAAATATATCTTGTAGGGATTCTATGATTATCGAGGCCTTCCTTAATGAAATAGAGGAACTCGTAACTGAACTAAAAAATACTCCCTGTAGAACCTGTAAACGACTACACCTTCCTTTTGAACCGAACCCGATGGTGTGAATGTTGCTCTGATATTTTTTTCCATCTACTGCGACTTTTTGCGACATGTGTACTTTAAGGTAAAATACATAGTAGGGTCTCAAAAACTAGGTTCTTAAGCCGGGTACTTACTACCGGTAACTCTTAATATACCCTCAAACGGGTAACGACTAGGCAATAATTGCAGCAATTTTATAGGCAGTGCCATAGGTTATGCAGAGTCCCCACAAAGTTGCTCTATGTCGCAGTACTGTTTAGTAAGTAATAATTATGGCTATGATTGTTAAAATAACTGCCACAATTATAAAAAAATAAAAAAAGTACGTGTTAGTGCATTTCAGCTGATAAGTTTTGTAACCACAATTAAACACCATGGCTCTAATCGAAATAAACACTGAGTACATAGTCGGCGGGTCTGCTTAGCCAAAATGGTTTAGTTTAATTGGTCGGCCTGTGCTCGAGGACTCCTACCATAACTTCGCAGTGGCTGTTTGTTATTTTCGAGCAATTCGTCCCGTACTTACGAACACATCTGTGTCCCAGACATCTATTGCTATCAAATTCATTGTTCTCTCTTAGCCATAGTTAGGATTCCAGTGATTAAATGCATGCCACACATACTAGACAATATAGAGACACCTCTAGCGATATCTTTATCTCCATAAGAAACTTCGTAAGGTTTCCTCGTAAAGAGTGTACTTGTAATAAGTACAACTGAAGGTTTTGAAGAAGGTTTAGTTATTAACCAACATTGTAATCTAGAGAGTACACCTAATATTAAGAAAACTATATAACGCTTCTCATAAATCCAAGTTTAAAATCTCAGAGATAGGATAGTAAGTATATTTTCAACACACTTGCTCGTAAAGTGAGCCTTATTTTATCGCCATTAGGGTCATAAACCAAGCTATAACACACACATGCATACTAAAATTTTATTATAAAGTAGTGCATTATATAATTATCCCTACACAGATAAATTCGTACCTTACTGCAAGTTATAGTCGAGTAAACAGAGTATTTTCAATTTAACCGGGCAGGGTAATACAGTTATTTTTTAGTAGCAATAAACAGGTTTTATGCCGCTAAAAATACATATACACTTTTGGGATATATCGATGGTGAATGTGTACGTCCTTAATTAAGTTAATCAAACATTTGTTATTATCAAATTCATAAAATTATTGATATTGAACAATAATTTGTTATACAATTTGAAGAAATTATAATTTGAAGGAGGCTATTATGCTCTCTCGACTTGCAGTTGGCGGGTGAAAAAAAATATACGCCTATTTTTTTTTTCGAACGGACTAATGCTGTTTGGCTCTACCGGCATTTACAGCGTCCCCGGACGGGTGGCGAGTGCAGATGGCACTCAGCCGGATGCGGGCGCAGAGGGCGCACCGTCTAAGGCGAGCGTTGAAGACGCTTCGCCGCAAGGAGAGGAGTAGGCGACTTGCTCAAGGGCACCACTACGAAGGGTACGAACCTCAGCTTGGGCCTTTGCCAGGAGAGAGGGGAGTCGGAGAGGATCGCCCCGGTACATGAGTGTACCGTTGAAAGTGGGCCCTATGAATTTTGACTCTATGACTATTTGGAGAGAATCTAACCAAGACATCATTTTTGCCTCGAGCTCGGCGGCGAGGTCGGTGTCTGATTGTGTTTACCTGAGAGTTGTTATCACAATCATAGATACCTCACCCACAACCTCGGCCGGAGCCTACACCGTGATCGGAATCACTACCTTGGCTGGGGCTACAATCTGAATTACCTCGCCTCCCCCCATTTCCGCGACCTGAGTCCACACCGCGACCAGGATCGCCGCTTTGTACACTCATGCCTGTACTTTAGGTGGGGCTACAAATAGAACCTTGTGTACCTCGCCCACAGCCATTACCTGGGCCGGAGGATACATCGCGACCGGGGCCGCGGTGTATACTCCTGCCCGCACCGTGGCTGGGACTACTATCGTGTGTGTGTGGGTTACCTCGACTGCGACTGGGGCTGCGAAAAAGATCTCGGCCGGAGCCTACAATGCGATCGGGATCACAGCCCTGGTCGGGTCTACAACCATTACCGGGGTTTCCTTGGGACGACGCTAAAGCTGCCAAAGTAACGGCTGCGATGGGGTCGTCCGGGTTGCGCCTATAATTTTTCTATTTCGTTTTTATCGCATTGTCGCTGTGTGGAAAAACAATATATAGATTTTTCTCCCTTGCAAACGTGTTGAAAAACGTCGTATCAAACTCGCAAGCTCTTCTAATAATTACTTAAACAATTCATTACGCAACTAAGCTCACTTGTGTTACAATATGCTATTATCTCATCATCATATATCATATGGAAGGGAACAGTGAACCAACTATGTATGTAAATATGTACCTATTGAAGGAGTCACGATCCGCAGTAATGAGGGAAAGATCGAACAGGCACAAGAGATTTAATCTAAGCATTAAGTTTACTTCGACCCTGAATCCGTTAATGACAAAAGTTATAGTTGAAACTTTGTGTGGTTTTGAAAACTATGAACACATTATAATAGTATAACGAGTGCACGACGCTATCTCCAAACGTGATCACTTCCTGAAGAAGAACGTCTTATACGTTCGAAACGTCGCCTGTTGTCGGACTTAAACCGACATAATACCAATTGAGCGCAGCCGGTTTGCTTATATTATTATTTACGCCTCGATAAGTGAACTAACTTCACGTTTCTGATGTAAATGTCCAGAAAAAAACATGTGTATAATATGAACATTATAACGAACTGTCACGCATTATTTTTACCCGAATGCCCTGAAACATTTTTTTATTTTATAGTTTGAAATAACGTAATACATAACTATATATGACTATACTTGGATGGATAAATCACTTGTTATATTTGATCATTATGCAAATGCAACATATACGTATTTGATCCGAGTGGGGTCGTAGTTAAGCAATTTTCTCCGCCGATTTGAAACGTACGAGCCTGACTTACTAAGTGTAAAACTTATTGTCTTCTTATAGCCAGTTTAATTATACATTTTACCTATATGACCGGTGTGCCGTACAAGGGATATACATTTCATACAATTTGTATGCAATTTATATCAAATTCCTAACTCTAGTAGGATAAACCGTGCCAGATATCATACCTCGAAACAAAGCCCAAATAAGTATAGCGTTAGTTTTAAAAACCCTGCAATGCATTTCCTCGTATCTGTGAAGAGTGCATGAGTTCTCCCACGGTGAAGAGCAGTCCGATTAAAAAAGCATGATAAAGATAGATGAATAATTATGAAATGAAGAATAATTATCATCACTTTCAAACAAAAGGCATACAATATTATATGTAAGTATGCTCTATGATCAATTTGAAAACCTTCTTGTCAAACTCATATTTGACTTACACATGAATAAACTTACAAAGTAAACTTAGGAACACGTTCTTGTTTTGATGAAAAGCAAGCAACTGATTCCCACACTTGTTACATTCATGAATGCTAACTCTGAATAAAATAGTGTAAGGAGTTAGATAGTTAGTGAAGATAATTTGTATAATTTTGCATTTGGAATGTTTAGAACATGCAAATTTAATTTTATAATATGTTGACGTAAATGTACCTACGTTTCATTCATAAATCTTTGTTTTAAGGTTAATAAAGGCTCTTTTCATTATACTGTACTTTAAAGTAACTCTACCGCCGCGTTCCAAAATATTAGAGCCCACCGAGAAGAAGCGGCAAGAAACTCGGGCCATTCTTTTTATATATATGTTTACAATGTTTCTACTTAGGTACTACAAATATTACATTTTATGGGTGGCAGAGAGACAGCTTGCCAGAAGTGGAGTATTCCAAGCATCTTTATCTTCTACATAATGTCGAACTTATAGTAAACTTTTTTATTCAAACGTTTTTTACAGTCAATTTGAATTTGCCCTCTGTGAGCTCAGTTATGTGTTTTGGGATTTTATTGTAAAAACGCACACAATTTCCTAGGAATGACTTATTAGTCTTCGCAAGTCTAAAACTAGGTACAGCTATCCTATTTGTATTTCTAGTATTAAAAGTGTAGTGATCACTATTTAACTTATATTTATGCAAATTTTTACGAACATACATTATATTTTCAAATACATATAAGGAAGGCAACGTTAATATATTGATTTCTTTAAATAAATCTCTCAAAGATTCACGGGGACCAATTTCGTATACCTATAGCTCGAATAGCACGTTTCTGAAGGATAAAGACGGTCTCTATAATCAGCCGCTAAACCACATAGCAATATCCCATATGACATTACGCTGTGAAAATATGCAAAATACACTAACCGTGCCGTAGAAGCATCTGTTAGCTCTCTTATTTTACGTACTGCATATGCAGCAGGACTGAGTCTCCCAGACAGGGCATTTATATATTAATAATAATAATAATAATAATAATAAATCTTTATTCATTACCTTAGAGCTAAGATGGACATCATGTTCCTAATTCTAATCCAATCTAGTTATATATTACACTATGCCTGAACTAGGTAAACCTGTGTCTCAGGCGAAAAATGCTTACACATGTTTTGACCAATAAACAAATTAACACAATAATGAGTGAACAGATTACAACTTATAATATAAATAAATGTAATACTAATTTGAATAAATTATGGCTACGTGGTATTTTTAAATATATCTACATGAGTCATTTATCTAGGCCACTAAACACACAGCTTATAACTATTACATAGGTACAATTAATAACTCCTCGGTTTCCTCGTAAGTCATGTTGGCTAGGGCACTCAAGATGGTTTTCTTACAATTTATGAGATTCATTTCGTATATATATAAATTGCGATTAAGTTTATTGTATAGATATGGCCCTAAGAACATAAAAAATCTAGTTGCGAAAGCATGCTTATTAGTTGCTGTGTTGGTACAGACAATGTCTTTGCGTCTTTTGTTAGTAACTTCAGTACTATAGGAAAGTGCTCTGTGTTGTTTTAAGACTGTGTATAGTATAAATAGCTGTCGAACTGTTAAAACTTTACAGGACTTATATAATAGGTTGGTTGGGTAGAGAAAGGGACGGAACGTGGACACCTTTAGGATCGCTCTTTGCGCTCTTTCTGCGGCTAGTATAAATGTTTTACAGGCTCCGCCCCAAGATGTTATACAATAAGTGATGATTGACTGACATAAAGCAAGATATATTTGCTTAACTAAATTCGTGTCAGCAATATAGCGCAGCTTCTTGAACACATATATTAATTTTCGTAGTCTATTACTCATAACTTCAATATGTTGATTAAACGATAATGTTTCGTCTATTATTACGCCAAGATATTTAATGTGGTTAGTAAATGAGATGTTAGGGCATTGACATACATTATCGCATTTAAGGTAATTGCAAGCGTGTGCATATATAAGTGGGTTAGTAAAAATGGCTGATCGCTGTTTTCGCATCGTGAATTTTAGGTATTTTGTTTTCTCAGCATTCAGCGTTAAAAGGTGACCTCGAAGCCAGCTGTTTACAATATTGAAGCCGTGTTGTGCCAGTTCATACAGCTGTGAATCATTACCTGCTGAGAAAAGTAGAGCAGTGTCGTCAGCATAGGATATTATCTTGCCGTTGGCAAGTTGAAGGTTGCATAAGTCATTAATATAGATCAAAAACAGTGTAGGTCCCAGAATGCTCCCTTGTGGAATTCCAAAAGAAGCATTTTTTAAGTCAGAACTGACCACACTGTCTATTCTTACGTATTGACACCGATCACTTAGATAGCTGGTAAGAAGTTTAAGCTGGTTATCACGTACACCAATGTTTTCTAATTTTTTAAGTAAGATAGGGGTAGGTACGGTGTCGAATGCTTTTGAAAGGTCAAGGAATATCCCTATTGTTTTGTTCCCTTTATCAAGTTCATGTGTGATGAAATCAGTAAGTTCGTGTACAGCGTCCGCAGTAGATAGTTTTGGCCTGAAGCCAAACTGGTTCTTTGATAGAAGGGCTTTGTTTTCTAAATAATTAACTAATCTGTTGTTAATGATCTTTTCAAAAATTTTAGAAATGGGAGAAAGTAGAGATATAGGCCTATAGTTAGTTATATTTTCCTTGCTTCCTGACTTATGAATTGGGACAACAACAGCTTTTTTCAAACATGTAGGAAAAACACCCTCTTGCAAACATTTTTGGAAAGCAAGAGTTAACGGTCGTGCAAGGATGTGCTTGTACTTCTTAAGTATTTTGGTAGGAATATTATCCCAGCCAGTAGCACAGTCGTCCTTTAACCCCATTATAATTCTTTCCACTTCCGTACAGTCAATATCCAAAAAAACAAAAGATTGTAGCTGAGGCTGAGTGATTTCTATTGTAGGCGCAAACAATTGGTTTTGAATCTGCTCTGCTAAAATTTTCCCAATGTTAGTAAAAAATTCGTTACAACTATTAGCAGCTACTTCTGGTGAGGCATGTGATTTTAACAAACTCGAGGACGATTCACGTTGTTTTGCTGTGTATGTAACATTTTTTATGATTTTCCATATTTTTTTGGTGTTATGGCCAGCACCTTCTAATAAGTTTTTGTCGTACTTTATCTTAATATTTTTGAGAAGGCTGTTACAGAAGTTACGATATCTCTTGTATGTTAGTTGTAAAATAGAGTTCTTTGGACAAGATTTAGCCTTCATGTGAAGCTTATCGCGATTTCTCATGCAGCGAATGAGTCCCGGAGTGATCCACGGCTTAATATTTAAGTTTTTTCTGCTTATTTTCACTTTTACAGTGTGTTTTCGTATAATTTGCTGAATTTCGCTTATTAGGTGTGACATACAAGATTCCGCGCTTGCTGAGTCATAAGTAGAAATGAGGTCAATGTTACATAAATCGTCTTCCAAGTTGTTGTGATTTAGTTTGAAGGTGCATGTTTCATTTTTTAGTTTAGTCTCCTCACGGCTAAGTATAAGTAAAACGGCTTTGTGGTCAGTCACAGATGAATTTGTTACAAGGGTGATTGCAGGCAAGCTAGACTTAAGCATTACGTGGTCCAAGCATGAGCCACTTTGAAAAGTTGGTAGTGTGTGTGCTGGGAGTAAGCCATTGAATGAGCATCGATTTAAGTACTCCTGTGCTGGCCCATCACAACACCCAGGGAGGATGTTAATATTTATGTCACCTACAAGTGCAATATTTTTAAATGATAGTCTTTGAAGGTGAGAGTGCATTGACTCAAGAAAAGTGTCTACACTAAGATGAGGTCTATATACGGCTAAAATAGCAATAGTAGTTTCCACTTTCACTAATAGGCAGCTGCAATCCCGAACGATTAACTCTTCGACAGATATATTTAGATAATTTCTAGCATAAACTACTACTCCATCGTTTTGATTATGACATGTCTTAGTATAATAAGCTGTGTAACCTTCCATACAAGGCAGGTTGCAATTGTGGGAAGAAAGCCAGCATTCTGTAAGGATTATTACGTCACAATCAAAATTAAGCCGTTGTAAGAAAGTGCTGAAATTATTAATATTTTTGTGAATACTGCGAATATTTTGTGTTAATATAGTTAATGCGTTAGAATAAGCAGATATGTGTTGTATACAATTTTCAACATCGCAGGACGTAGACTCGGAAACTGAGAAAGTATCAAGATCGTTAACTATTCTATGAGACATAGTTGTTTAATATTAAGGCTAGACTTATAGTGAACGCGGCGCTCTTAGGCGCCTTCATAATCTGTCGAGTTAATGTACCTTTGTTCGGCTATTTTCTTGGCGGGGCAATCTGGGTCACCTGTCTTGTGATCGCTTGGCTTTTTGTAGCGCAGACAAGTTGCACATTTCGATGCTTGTTCTTTCTTAGTGCACTCAGATGATTGATGACCTAGATCGCCGCAGTGTCCGCAGGTGTATTCATCCGCTCTGCAAGTCTTTGCTGCATGTCCATATTGTTGGCACTTAAAACATCTGGTCACAAAAGTAAAGTCTCTCACGGGACAGGAACACCAATTCACAAAGACTCTATCTTGAGTGATGAGGGCTTTACGAATAGTAGGAGAAACCTCTATTATGTAGTTGCACGACTCAGCACCCTTTCTTCCTGATTTGTGGCTCAGTTTGATGGCAGCAAGAAACTGATCTCGGGACATGTCTATTAATTTGTCGCACAGATTTTGTTCGTACATACATTTGTAGACCTCTCGCTCCTGCATGCTTGATGGTACTCCAATTACCACTATTCTTGGTCTGCGTCTTTTTGGTTCGTCGATAGTAAGTGCTGATGAGGACAGGTGAACTGAGTTTTTTAGTTTCTCAATGTCATCTTTGGTGTCTGTACTAATTATGACACCTCCATTTATGGTCTTCCGAAGTCCCCTTACATGTAACTTCATTTCTTCAGGGCTGATAATTTTCTGTACTAAGCTTTTAGTCTCCTCACTGGATTTAAGTTTATCCTTGGGATAAATCGCGACAGAGCTAAGTTGTGTAGGGCGGATGTAATTATTTGTGCTCTTTTTAACCATGTCGGCAAACGATGCTTTACTTGATGGTAATGAGGACTCTTCAATACTTTGTCGCAGGTCATGCAGGCGCTCGGATAGATTTTGCCTATCTTTGAGGGCTTGTATATGTGCATGCGCTTGAATGGTCTTTTGCTTCAAAGCTTGGTATTCAACGGCCATTTGGGATGTACCATGGCCTACCTTTCTGCACAAGTTATTGATTTTAAGTTTTTGGTCTGAGTTGAGTTTGCCATCGGAGGCAATAGAGCATACTTCATTCAGGCATTGTTCAATGGTGTCCATCCAGTTCTGAATCTCCACCGTTTTCACGGCCTCAATGGGCACATCAATCCTGGGCGGGGGCGGCACCGGGGGCTGCTCGGCTCGGGGGGTGGGCGGTGGACTGCGTACTATTTTACTACTTCGCCCAAAAGGGCTATCCATGATGTTGTTTTGATGTAGATATAAGATCAAAACATTTCAACGACACAGTTTACAATTACACTGTTGGCATAACTTTTGCTGACTCTGAACTAGGTCAGATTGTGAATTTATTTATTAATTTGTGCAATTATTATACCGATACGTCCGTTCTCACCGAGAGTCGAGAGATCGATCCAAGATATGAGGACCCTATTGTAATTTTGCGTCAATTTTAATGCCTAGGAAGACTGTTCTCTGCCTGACTGCCTTGTCCATTACGAGTTTAACGCCATCAAGCGTAACGTTGGACTCCAAATATGGAACAGTAGGCAAATAAAACTTCAAACACCTTTGTCTTTTTTGAATTCAGAAGTAAATTATTAGTTGAGAATCATTTAGAGATACTAGATAGAGCGTTGTTTACTTGAATTAGTGTGCTATCTTTCCTATCTACTTTAAAAATCAGAGATGTGTCATCCGCAAATAAAACAATATCACAAAGATCCTTGGCCATAAGTGGCAAGTCGTTAAGTATACTAAGAACAAAAAAAGGCCCTAAAATGGACCCTTGGGGAACATTCATTTTAATTATAGATCCCGAAGATGTTACACCATTTATGCCAACCTTTTGCATCCTGTCATATAAATATGACTCGATGACATCAAGCGCAGCTCCACGAATCCCATAATGGAAAAGCTTTCGAATCAGTATACAGTGGTCCACACAATCAAGGCTGTGTTGGCTTCGGTAAAAAAAGTAATGCGTCAAGATATATAGTCAAATCAAGTTAGATTTACATTCAAGCAGTCAGAGTCAAGTTACACTCACATAAATAAGTAAGTCATTAAGCTACTGTTCTCTCGTATTGAAGTACGTCATAGTAATACAGTGGATGCATTACTTTCTTAGGCTTTAACGAGGAAAACAAAAAGCAACGTTTCGTGATTTTGTTTACTTAACCTGCACTCATGCACCATTCCGAACATTTACCGATTAATACTCCATTAATATTACACGTCAAAAGTCGAACTAATCTAGGAAAATTTAACTAAACTTTCATGCAACGGGTGGATCAGCTAACTGATGAATGAATATTCTTTCTGACATAGCGATCTGTCTTCAGCCTCATTCCAGTGTAATTTGAATATGAAGTTTATATAAGTATTTCTATAGCGTTTCATCCTATTTTTTGTTGCGATCCGGACGATACATTTGTCCAAACCAAGTAGGTAATCCGTTCATCAAGTAGGCAAATAATACCCATATAACCTGAGATATATTCCGGTCCCACTTGAGCCCATTTTACTGAACGATGTAAATGTCGTTTGAGTGAGTAAAGAATCCTGAACAAATAGGAAGCGAATCCCTCTGAACCTCCTCTAGTGGATTGTGGGACGTGACCAATTCATATTATTAATTTCAAAGAGAGTTTGGAAACATGTAACATTTGATGACTTAAAACGCTACAATAAGTTTTGCTTTTTCATGGATTTAGCTTAGGTAATTAGAGGGTTTTGTCATTATACACTGAGTAATATCTCGCTGCAGATAATCATCACACTACCTAATATTATAAATGTGAAAGTTTGGATTTATGGATGTTTGTTGCTCAATCACGTAAAACAGCTACAGAGTTGTTTGATCTATCCTTTGGTTCTGGAATAACATATTTGATACTATTTATCATCATCATCGTCCATCACTAAGCGGGTAAAACCTCTGCTAGTAAATGATATTTTGATTGGTTATGTCACAGCTTAAGTAAGTGCAGGCGGTATCATATCGATATAAAAACCAGTCGGAGTGGGTAACTCATTCCTCTATCGTTCATGAAAGACTGTTCTCGCCGCTACTTCGATGCGGCCTCACACCATCCCAACCCACTAGTGGTGCAAACCGCTAACTACTCAACACACACATCAGATCCATACTTCACCCCGCCACGCCGCCGCCCATGACACCTCCTGCATGACCCGGACGACCTCATATCAGTCAGCCTCCTGGTAATATTGGTATTTCAGGTATTTCAGGTATACTTAGTATACTCGCCGAGCCACGAGAGGTAATATGTCTGATTTTGGATTTCCAGTCTTCATAATTAGACATCGAGGTCGTCGTAATTGAAAAAAATAATATAATCGATAATCGAAATAATTCTAAATCAGATACAAGGTAATCTGTATTATACTCGTATTTTGGTAATGTGTATTAAGGTAAAGGTAACGTATCGATTTTCGATTGAAAGTTTATAAGTATCATCAATATTAACCTGTGTTTTATTTCATAAACCTGTGTTTTGTTTTCTTTCAGACAGTGCTGGCGGCTAACGGCACCTCTATTCCCTACTAGGCAAGGGTTCGCCCTTGTCGTTGTCTAGCGCTTTATGCACCCTCGTTCTCCCTCGGTTGAGTGCTGCGTGCCACCAACAGTCCTGTGTCGCTTTAATACCCGTAGTGGCAAAAAGCTCTATGTCATTCCTAAAAAAAAAAAAAAAGGGTAACTCATTCGCAACGTAAAGCATGTTTATTGTTAATTAATAAGTCTCTTCTTAATTAACAATAAACATGTCTTGTCTTGAGTCAACTTTGTTCCAGTCTGTCAGGCAACGACGCAGCACGTGTACTACATTTAGGAAAAAATGCCTTCTTATGTGTTAGAAACTGCAGAACATATACTGGAACAAGTGTAAAAAACAAGAATGATGTATGTTTTCATTTGTAAGTATTTAAAATAACTCCTGCGACGTTGCCACCCACGAGAACGAGACAAGTAGCGAGCGACAGAGAGAACGAGTCTGTCATTGGCGGTTGAATGGTCGGTCACAGGCGAACGTTGTTAATATATTGATCCCTTTTTGACAACTAGGATTCATATATCTTAGTGCTCTTTTAATCTTGTCAGTGTAGTTAATGTCGTTGTGCGAGTGGTGTACTTTAGCTATAGGTAGGTATATATAATATATATAAAATAATATTTGCCATGTTTAATAAAATAATAAAAAATACTTCATATTCAAGGAGTAAAACGCCTCTATTAGTCATCTTATTGCTTCTCTGAGAATATGTTGCATATTCGAATGCTGATTAGAAACAAGAACATTTGCAGAAGGTAGAACGTTACATCGGCACAAAACTGGAAATGCTGCCAGCTCCCTTATTGTGTGCGTGGTTTTCGCGCTCAAACTCGTATAGTGCGTGTGAGATTTGTCAAGATAGAGGGCGTTGATCACTACTACATTAAAAGGTTTCATAGCATAACGCACATGGTAACAAGCAGATGTGTCATATTATATCCTATGAAAGAGATCGATGATTATAATATGAATTTTACTACCTGTCTAGCTACGTATTCTACTAAGGAATGAAGGAAAACACAGAAGTAACATTAATAGCATTATAATAGAACCATATATTTTACCCAAGAAACACAGTGTTCATTTTAATATTATTATATAACAGGATACAGATGTCCTAGTACTAGGAAAGTATTTTATAGGCACACTATATCCGGAAACAAAGAAACAAAAAAAAACACATTTAAGAGATACCATACACATACACAATACATAGACATACAGCAGTATTTATAACAAGAAATATAACACTTAACTTTCGGCAAGCAGGAGGTCTTGATGCAACAGTCACTTGTGAAGTAAAGTACGCTCGGCATTTTTTTTTTGAACGGACTAATGCTGTTTGCCTCTACCGGCATTTACAGCGTCACCGGACGGGTGACGAGCGCAGATGGCACTCAGCCAGAGGCTCGACAATCTCAGATATTGGCTTATATAGCAATGTCTGTCGCCAAGAGACTGTCCCACTACTATTTCACCTCCTGCCAAACCTCATAACCAGTCAGAAACAAGATAAAACCACCAAACCAAAAAAGCCTATCAGAAATCAAGAGGATTCTACGTCACTCGCTACAAATTAAACGAGGTATTTCGGCGTGGAATTTGCTAAAAGTTATACTAATTACAGTTCCGTTAACATTTAGATATAATATTATTAATAATTCAGCTAATTTACAAGTTAACGAATTTTTATAAATATCTGACGTGTACAATTCTAACACGCGCATGGGCGCCTAAATAAATGGAATGTACAGAAGAGTTATCATCTGGCAAAGAGTCTATTCAAAACGTTTTTCGTGATTGAATGTAAATAAATAATGTAATAATGTTATTTAATATGATTAGCAATATTTTATTTTATATTCTCGTCTGGCTCGTTGGTGCGTGACATAGCTGCAAATATCTTTATATCAATATGATCAAATGGACTAAATTTAGATCCTTCCCATGACGAGGGTGCACTGAAATGGAAGTTACATTATCTGGGGCGCCGTTTCTATAAAATGGTTAAGTTTCCATGAAAACCTTATTTCAGGTAAATACCTTTACTTTTGTTAGAAGACTTTTTCACGTTTTCTTTTATATATAATAATAATAATAATAATATAATAATATATAGTATATATTATTATTATGTAGTCCCGTTTAGTGGGTGGCAAGTCACCACCTGCTTAAATATTTTAAGATGAGACTGAATTTGGCAGGTGCCGTAGTCTCGTCCATAGCCCACTATCTCCCGTACCACTAATAAGTACATATCAATAGCCATGCCCATTTTACCCATTTTTGTAATTGATATACCATGTAATCATCCATCCAAAATGTTTCTGTTTTTATACTACATTGTATTTTTATACTAAACGGGTCTCTAAGTGTTGGCTACAGCCCTAATTATGCCTATGTAAAGGACTGGGTGAAACCCGTGAAATATGTCAAATAAAAGCAATAATAATAATAATAATATTTTATTTACTCAAAATGTTGGTTCGTTACAATAACTTACGTGTTATGCTAAAAGCTACAAATGTACAGATCATCTACGTTGAACAATCTATGTTGAATTGAGTAATTAAAAATAAATCTTACCATACCTGTGCATATTGCACAACTATTTAATAAGTGATAATAATAATATATGCAGGTCTTAGATGATAAGTTTTATCGCTCACAATAATAATAGCTTTACATATAGTAAACACAGTAGATGAATTATGTTTATCTCTAGTCCTCACGGTAGGATACCCTGAGTTTGTGAGGACTAGTTCACTTCCAGGTATATAATTATATACAGCGTGTAACAAAAAGGTGTAGTAATACTAAAACCACACGCGCAGAAGCTTGCATACAGTTGGGACCTAACTACTGCGTCCCAGGAAGTGGTAAACATTCCGAGTTATGAGTAACCAAAGTTTTCTAATACTCAGACAGGTTCAGCCCTGAAAACTAGGCCAAAGACGGCAATGACCTCCAGAACGTAACCTAGGTAAACAAGGGGCCTACGCAGGACCTGGCAAAGGTGTAGCGCGGGGAGAGGGCGTATGCAGGGTAGGGGAACCGAGATGAATGAATAGATGGCGTAGGGATTGCAAAGCGCATTGACCCCAACAAACTCCAAGAATATGCATGTCTAAGATGGCTGACCAAAAAAATTCAGGATATAATTTTGTTTTTACTTTGCATATAAAAATATATGAGAATTAAATTTTGATACTTTGCCATGTGAATCCTGACCATGTACACATGCACACCTTTCAGTATTACTACACTTTTTTGTTACACGCTGTATATGTATATATATATATATATATATATATATATATATATATATATATTAGCTAATATTTTTTATATTTAACTTAACGTCAGCGTTATCACAGTTGGTAGTAATCCGGCATTCGAAGCACCTCGGTTCTGCGTTAGGGGTAAATACTTGTGTGATAGCAGAAATGTTTGCCCTCGGGTTTTGGATGTTGGGGTTGTGCGAGTCCACGCCTTCAACGACACAAGGACTATTCATCATTATCAGCCGGAAGACGTCCACTGCTGAACATAGGCCTCCCCATAGAACGCCACTTGGACCGGCTACTCGCTTCCTGCATCCAGCGATTCCCCGCGGTTTTTATGAGGTCGTCGGTCCACGTAGCGGGGGGCCGGCCTACACTACGCCTTCCGGTGCGTGGTCGCCACTCGAGAACATTTCTTCCCCATCGGTTATCAGTTCTGCGAGCGATGTGGCCTGCCCATTGCCACTTCAACTTGCTAATTTTGAGAGCTATGTCGGTGACCTTAGTTCTCCTACGGATCTCCTCATTTCGGATCTTATCACGCAGGGAAACCCCAAGCATAGCCCTCTCCATTGCTCGTTGAGCGACTTCAAGCTTGTTAATGAGGCCCACAGTAAGGGACCACGTCTCAGTGCCATAAGTCATCACTGGCAACACACACTGGTTGAAAACCTTGGTTTTCAGGCTCTGAGGTATTGGGGACGAAAAGATGGATCGAAGCTTCCCGAACGCTGCCCATCCGAGCTGGATTCTTCGTGCGACCTCCTTGTCGAAGTTGGACCTACCTAATTGGACAGTCTGTCCCAGGTAGACGTACTCGTCTACAACTTCGAGTGTATCGTTTCCAACAATTACCGGTATAGGTGGAACATGGACATTGGACATGATTTTCGTCTTATCCATGTTCATCTTAAGACCAACCTGTTGGAAAACTCTACTGAGGTCGTTGAGCATGGTGCCGATATCCTCGAGCGACTCCGCCATTATAACTATATCATCGGCACTATCACAAGGACTATTAGTGACTCCATACTATAAGTGTGTATTTTTTTTAAATATATCATTTTGTACTGTTGTAAATGTCACACGTGACAAATGGACAAAACGAATATCAGACTAAAGGCCTATTCAAACCTGGGCGGCTACCGCGAGTGGTAGAGAAATCCGAAAGGGTAATGCGTTAATTTAACTGTTCACACCAAAGCGGCTATCGCTACCGCGCGCGGTAGAGATATTCGTTGACAACGGTTAGCGAGGCGGCGGAACTGGTTTCGCCAAACAAGAGAAAATACCGCCTCATTTTTACCGCCGCAGTTATGGAACTTCATACTATTTACCCATCGAGTTCCGCGTGGTATTTTTCGCTACTCACAGCGGTAGCGATTAACGCTCAGGTCTGAATAGGCCTTAAAGATAGAATTTAGGTACCTACATTGTAATATCTAAATTACATTTGTTAAACTTTGTTTAAATAATTGTATGAACGAATTTATCTCAATCGAATTTCCCGAGTGATCGCTATATAAACAAAACCCACGCGATAGGAATTTGATCGTGGGCAGATGCAAATTAGAGACAAATTTTCCCTCACATCATTTTTATGTAGAAATTAATTGAATACTTTGTTATAGTAATGAAATAAATTGTAGTCTGTGTTGTAACTGGCTTATTCTGCCTTAAAAACTTACGTTACGATTTGACTTTACAAAATTTGTTCTTCATCAATATCATCTTAGTGGTAGGGCGCCTACCGCTAAACGTACGCCTCTCCTATATGAAAAGAATAAGGATGGTGCTCATTGGCGAGGAATTGGCAAGACTAAAAGTCCAGCCGTAGATACATTTGCGATGAATAACTTTCATGTTCATCTTATACAAATTATATAAGACGCACATGAAAACAATAGGCCATCAAAGCAAATACCAGGTAAATTTAAAAGTGGGATATAATTTTTGAAGCGATCTAAAACGATGAATAGTACCAAGGCTGGTAGGGTTGTCTCTCAAACAGGCGGACGCTGGATCCAGCCTATCTCGTGTAAGAGCTTTCAGAGAAGATAACAAATATTGCATAAAAATTAATAAATGTATTCTTTAATGTTATTAAATGATGAGAAGGATAATCGTTTGCACTGCTTGTCGTGTTAACCAATATTATGTTATATGCTGAAGAAATCAATGAGAAAAATATGATGCTAAGGCACTTTCTAGCTAAGAGCAGTAGAACGCTTTGTAAATGAATTCGTCCTAGGTAATACTACCACCATACCATACCTTTTCCTACCGTGAAGCAGTCATATTAGCAATACCTTATTTTGGTTTGAAGGTGTGCTTGCCGGCGATATTACAGGCACATGAGACTTAACTGAATGTTTCTGGATGACGGGCACAATGCAGTTTGTCACTTAAGACATTACACAGATGCATTTGATCTGTTCTAGGCAGAGGTTACCTGAACTGTATGCTGTGAAGGTACTACTTTTAACCCGAATGTAGTCAGAAGTGAGGGTACGCCTCCTTTGTTAGTAATAAACAAGCAATCGAACAAGACGGCTGTGTTTCATTGTTAACATACACCACATTAACACTTAACCACAGGTAGGTCTCGTGCTGGTACCGTTTTCTAATATCATAAACATTTAATTTTAATGTTTGTTATTTTTAAATATCATTCGCAATCAGATACAGTAGTTGAGCGTCAGTCGTCATTCTAGTGTATGTGAACTACCATTTAACAGCTTCATTACAGCCGAGCGATTCTCTAATGATTCGTCGATGCTTTCGTCGACGAGCTCACCGATGACAAATACTTTGAGATATCGCCTTTGTACATAAGGTTTTTTTCCAACGTTTCTTGTAATCTCGTCATTTGTTTCACGGATATTGTCAAAGATGCAACGATGTTTGCTGTCGTGCGATTCTATGAGAACAAACATCTTACCTTATGTACAAGGGCGATATCTCATAAAGTATTTGACATCGGTAAGCTGTTTGAGAATAGCACGGCTGACCGTCAAGTTAAATATAGTGTTCAAATGCTTGCCTAACGACTATAAAAAGGAAACCCAACGAGATCAAAGTACATAAAATGAATAATAAAACCTCAGGGAATAAATATAGTTTATTCCCAGAACGACATTATTTAGTTTTTGATGTCCACGGAATGATGCGGGCCATTCCAAATGACAAAAGTTTATATTGTAGAAGTTTTCCAATAATGACAATAAATGGGGATATGTTGTTTTCACATTGTTGCACAAGGGTTTCCGATACATTTATTGTGATGCAGAAGGTCAGATCAAAAAGGTATATTCACATGGATAGAGTTAAATAATTGGGTGTCTACAATCGGAATTTTGACCTAAGTCGCTTTATTATCAAAATCAATAAAAGTAAAAGTTAGGATCGCAACAGAACGGTCATACAGACATGCAGCCAGTCAAGAAGTGGACAGGCGTACGTACATATTAAAGTCGTTATATAATAACTATACTTCCTAATTTGCCATGAAAAATATATAAAGGTAAATTTAAATTATACATAGTACATCTAAATAGTTCCCACGAACTGCTGTGACTCATAATAAATATACAACGCTTATTAAGTGTAAATAACTAGTTCCATTAAAATATAATATTACGACAAACCAACGCTCAATGGCGCAAACATTTCGGTGACACATTTTAAATTTAAACGCTTGTCCTTCGTTTATAAGTTTGTAAATTGTGATTTGTGATAACCTGCGGGGGTTACTTATCAAAATAATTCCGGTGTTGGTAGGCCAATGGATTAAATAAAGAAAGCTATAGAACCTTTGTTTGATAAAATAACACCACCTACATACATGCCTGTGTGGTAGCAAAAGTAATACATATACAATGTATGTCAATTAAAACGATATAATATATTGATAAAACACCTACAAGATGTTAAAAAAAAACAATTAATAACAATCAGCAAGATTAACTCCATACAATCTCTGGAACTCAAACAGAAAGTCCCACAATTATTTAAAAGATTTTTTTTTTTAACAAAAAATGGAACCGACTTCAATACCAAAAAGTGTGAAATAGCTTGTCGAAGTCGGTACCATGCGCACAATATTGTGATAATGGGTACTTTTGAACTATCATGGTACCGATAAGTATAAAGTATAGTACCTAGTAAATAGAAGTATACTCGGAAGTATACTCTACCAAACATAAAAGTATTTAAAGAATCGGTTCTCAAATGGTGGAGAAATCGATTAACATACACATAAAAAAAATACATACACACGAACAT
This sequence comes from Selenia dentaria, assembly GCA_917880725.1. Taxonomy (NCBI): domain Eukaryota; kingdom Metazoa; phylum Arthropoda; class Insecta; order Lepidoptera; family Geometridae; genus Selenia; species Selenia dentaria. The sequence goes on along the minus strand of OU862883.1, from coordinate 27,448,404 downwards.
ATAACCGCCTCCTTTTTTGAGGTCAGTTAAAAATCATGCTAATATTACAAATCCGAAATTGTATTCATCTTTACGCTTAAAAACCGGCTAGGACTCGCGTAATATTTACCGGAAATATTCTCCGACCAGTTTCGAACTTATTTGAAGTTCTTCTTCTGGGAGTCACTCTTGTGCACAGCGGCGAGCGCGGGCCACAGCACGTAACTGGCGCTGCGACGGTCGCGCTGTGTCTGTCAGATTTTTTTTCCGTCGAACTGTCACTTACGTCAATGTCACTTTCAGTGTCACTGTCACTACCGTTTTTTAGTTTATAGGGCTGTTGACACACCACACTTGTTGAGTCGACCTCACGGTTCCAGAGCTCCGAGGTCATCTTGTCAATGTTCAACACTGGTATCCAGGCCGGCGGTATATTCCACCCACGATCCCGATTGAAATTAGGGTGACGTCTTATTTCGATGGCTTCTCGTACTTTACGCAGGACGAAGAATTTCTCCCGCGCTAATATAGTCGCCTTATCGAACCGAATATAATGTCTGGCACCTGCGATCTGAGAGTGCTCTGCCACCGCCGACCTTACGGTATCCAAGTTTTTGACGCTTCTTATATGTTCGGTTACTCTGGTAGAAACATTGCGTCGGTCTCACCTATATACGACTTTCCACATTGACAAGATGACCTCGGAGCTCTGGAACCGTGAGGTCGACTCAACAAGTGTGGTGTGTCAACAGCCCTATAAACTAAAAAACGGTAGTGACAGTGACACTGAAAGTGACATTGACGTAAGTGACAGTTCGACGGAAAAAAATCTTACAGACACAGCGCGACCGTCGCAGCGCCAGTTACGTGCTGTGGCCCGCGCTCGCCGCTGTGCACAAGAGTGACTCCCAGAAGAAGAACTTCAAATAAGTTCGAAACTGGTCGGAGAATATTTCCGGTAAATATTACGCGAGTCCTAGCCGGTTTTTAAGCGTAATTATGAACATAACTCGCGATAGTTTTCTATCTCAAATTGTATTCATCTGTTTGTATCTGTATGTGTAAGGTTGTGTCTGTAATCGTGTATTTTCTACCTAAAGGATATTCATATTTCATTACTTATTTACGAGTATATGGCAAAGTTGCTAAGGAACACATGTAACGATTTACGACAACGCATAGTCGTATATCTATTTCGTCTTTTAAGTGCCGACCTAAATCAGTTAGGCACAATCTAAGGCTGTTGTTATTTGTTCTTATAATATCAGGACATCTTATTAAACACAATAACTTGGTAAAATTACTTACAAAATAATATACTCGACCCAAACTATTTTACTCTACTTCATTGAAGTACAGAGCGAAGACCTTATACTTATAACTTACTTACTTATAACAATATTAAAAGAAATATTTAGTTAGACTTTCGCTGGAAAAATGCTTATGGCAGAGATGCAGTGTGCACTACCCTCCCACATAAAATGCAAATAGGAAGTGTGCAGAATAAGCAACACACAAAATACCCAATCAAGCAAAAACGATTCGACACGTGTTTCGCCTCTACACGAGGCATCCTCAAGAGATGTAGACGAGATATGGATTTCCGCAAAGATACGCCTGAATAAATAAATTCTTATGGCTTATGGTCTGCGCACTAGACATAGAGTTTTTTGAGAAGAAGGCCCTTGTTACAGCAGTGGACGTGATGAACAGAATAAACTGTTATATGCTTAGTTATTAGGTTATTGTTATATGCTGCTTGCTGCGACCAGTGGCTCCAGTTATGTGGAAAAGACTTTTCCATTGGAACCTTTTCTAAAAAAACCTATGTGTTAAATCTGAATATATGCTACCTCCATGCTAAATTTCATACTAATTTTCAAAACCTTTGAGCCATTTCAGCGTGAAGAAGTAACACACCCACTCAAGCACAAACTTTTTCATTTATAATTTTATTATGTGTATTAGGGTGGAACAAATTTTTTTTTCCTAATTTTTATTTGGAATAGTTGTATTATGTTGCCAATTGTCATCAATTACTTCCATTAAAAATATAAATATTCTGAGAAACAAGAGGTCGCTCTGAGAAGAGCGGTTTTGATTTGACAATGAACAATGTAGGTGATTGACGTGTCGAAGCGCTCTTACAAGAGCGCGCTTCTTTCGCGACGCGAGCCGAGCCGAGCCGAACGCCTCCGTGCGCCGAACGGTACACGAAGCGGTGGCTCGACGTCGAATCTGCACACAGAAAATCCACTATTAGCGAAGTCCAACACTGAATCCTCTTCAATCGAAACGATACAGGTAACCGGCACTAAAAGCGCAAGCACTTTTAGGCCGATCGGAATATTCTCGGGGAGCACTTGAGCGCACGTCCGTCCCACTCGAGCGCGCTGACCGGAATGATATAGTTAACTAGCTGTTGCAATCAAATTATTTACTTTGGCTCTGTGACAGAGGAGCAAAGTGCGGGACGAAGCGGAGGGGCGGCACGCGCCGATCTACGAATTGCAGTGTTTTGTTTCAACTAGTGTCGATAATTGTATCAAGGTGAAAGGTCGCGCGTCAATTATTTTCACGAATACTTGGTGATTTACGTTTTTTAAGTGTATCAACATGACTTCTACGAGACAAAAGTTATAATGTCCGATATTTGGTGAAAGTGCAGAGTTAAAAGAGAATATCCTACCTACGTATGAAAATGTAATGAAATTCTATGAATGGGTTCGACAAGACTTAAAAGTAAGGAATAATACAACAAAAGAACCTACGTTTTTGGAAATTGCCGACATAGTTGGAACAAAAATTGAAGAATTGTGGATAAAATCTTCTATCCCAATTGTCACACACAAACGAGTGTTACAGTTACTAAAAAGTTATCACTCAAAATGTTATAATTTGAAAACGTCTTTGAAGAAACTTAAGAAGGAAAAGTTAGAAGAGTTCCGAGTACAAAGTAGAAAGCTTTTTGACATAGCTGCATGTAAATGTAAAGAATTTGCAAGTTGTACTTGTTTAAGAGAGAAAAAAGTGCCAAAAGAGGAACAAATATTTTTAGAAGACCAACGCACTAACAGACTAATGGCTATAGGAAGAATGGATCTTATCCAGAGTAAAAAAATGCAGAATAGAAGATTACGTGTTCTAAAACAAGAAATCAGGCATACTATAAATACACGAATTGAAGAAATTCCCTCTTCTTCGTATCGGTTGAATAGATCTGAAGTTAGTTCTAACGTCGACCTTCCTTCTTGTTCGTCGGCCGCAGATGGTCTTAACACCGCTGGCACAATGGATCAAAAGCCTATAAAGCTTACGGATGCCAGTCTTCATAGTTTGACGACTGTATGCGATAGATACGGAGTATCAGATCAAACTGCGGCGGCTATAGTATCATCTGTACTGTGTACTACTTCTGATGCCAACTCTGAGGCGCAGTCGACTAACGTCGTGGACAGGATGAAATTAAGAAGAATAAGACAGAAAGTACGCGAGCAAATTTTAACAGAAGAAAGAGTAACAGAAATTCCAGCATTATATTTCGATGGAAGGAAAGACAAGACGGCTAAAACTATTTTAAAAGGATCGAAGAGGTTTAGAGTGATTGTACAAGAGGAACATATTTCGATTATAAAAGAACCAGGTTCTATTTATGTTGGGTATGTGGTTCCAATATCGGGCAGTGCAAGAAATATTGAAAGAGCTATCTACAGTTTTTTGACGACTGAAAAGATATCACCAGAGAGTTTAATGGCTGTTGGCTGTGATGGAACAAACACAAATACAGGTAAAATGGGAGGCGTGATTCGTGTTTTGGAAAATAGACTATGTCGACCATTGCAATGGATAATTTGCCTCTTACACGCCAATGAGTTGCCATTGAGGCATTTGTTTACCTATTTGGATGGCCCTACTGCAGGACCTAAATCATTTGCAGGTCAAATTGGTAAAGCATTAGAGACATGCGAGACGCTACCGTAGGCCCACTTTGAGAAGATAGAAGGTGAACTACCTCCACAAATATCAACAGATCTCAGTACAGACCAGAAATATTTAAAAGAAATTACTACTGCTGTCATAAATGGATCCTGCCCTCCTGATTTATTGCACAGAAGCCCAGGTAAGCTATCCCATGCCCACTGGTTGACAAGAGCTAATCGCATACTGCGTTTGTATATTTCTACGGAAAATCCACAACAAAATCTTGTGACTTTAGCCACGTTTGTCGTAAAAACATACGCCCGTGTCTGGTTTGCCATCAAAACACATTCATCTTGCAAAGATGGTTCAAAACATTTATGGAAGCTTATTAACAGCACTAGATATTTATCTGACGAGTTGTTAGCGATAGTGGACCCTGTTTTAATTCGAAACAGTTACTTTGCTCATCCGGAAAACTTGTTGTTGAGTATGATAACAGATTCACGTAAGCACATTAGAGAACTCGCTGCAAGACGCATTTTAATGGCTCGTCAAGTAAATAAAAATTCTGTTTCGCGTATGTTTGAGGTACCAAAAGTAAACTTAAATGCATGTTCTTACATAGACTTGATTGACTGGCAACAAAATATATACGAACCCCCAATACTGATGAATGTTTCCGATAAGCAACTACAAGATCTAATTGAAAATGGAGGAGATGCAGTTTTGGAATTTATGAGACTACCTTGCCACACCCAGGCTGTGGAAAGATCAGTTAAAGTTGTGACAGAAGCAGCTCTAAGTGTATGCGATAAGACAAGAAGAGAGGGATTCATAAAGTCTATATTAACATCTCGAAAACTCGTGCCAAAGTTTGAGACGAAAAAGGATTTTTGCCATAAAAAATGACGTTATTCATACAGACATAACTTTATGAACCTGTGTTTACTTTTGAAATAAATGATTCTATTAATTAAAATATACTTTTATTCTAACATTTAAATGCATAACATATTATATTTACTTATTATTTGGTTTATAGGGTGTACTACACAAAATGTCTACAAAAACTAAAAAAATGAAATTTCAAGTCTATGGCGGGGGCTCAAGCTGTTGAGCTAGAACTTCCAAATTAAGGGGTATTATTTACAATTATATAATGCAACTTTTACATGGTATTCCAATTCGAAATGCGAAAAAAAAATTTTATCATACAAAAGTGTTCCACCCTAATGTGTATAACATTTTACGTATTCAGACTAATAGCCTCGTTGCTTGTTTATAATGATTGTTATGATAAATATATGATTTATAGTCATACACTTTTTAAAAAGAACAACGTTCCAAACGACTGTTTTGCTGGAAATGTGAACTGTTGTTTTTGTTAATAACATGAAATAATAATCTTGTTACAAAATATGATTATGAAACATGCATGTGTTCAAATTCAGTGATGCAGTGAAATTATATCAGAAATAATTACAAATACGTGTTGTTAACTATTCTGAGATAAGTTGCATGTTAATGCCGGAATGAAAATTAACAGTTATGAATTTATCGTAACGTATAACATAACAACAGTACTGCGAGCATGGATTGTCGACAGCATAAAATTTGAAAGTAATTATCGATAAAAGATAGCCCGCGATATAATAGCTGTCATGACTAGATCCATGTTACAGACAAGATAATAAAATAAGTGTATTACTTGATGCAGTAACGCGCCACTCTTTTAAACCTATATTCGCCTAGTACCTAACTTTCCAATTCAACACACTACTCCTTCTAATATGTATGTGTGGTTACACACACCAAGACCACCTGCCTGCTAGAGCCCTACCATCTGGGACGGTATAACTTTAACTTTTCTTACCTACCGACAGAAGTAACAGTATAACTTTACCTAACTTAAGTACAGAGTTGTGAGCGTGTACGAGTTAAACTAATTTAGCGGTCATGGTCGCGTACATGACCTCTCGCGCAACAAAATTGTAAAACTCAATTCACACTGGTGCAGAGTGGAAGTATATCAAAACGGGACGCGGAGTTTCTACAAAACTTTCTCTTCTTAAAGTGTGCCAATATACTGTAGTTTAATAGTCTTGTTATTTGATCGTATGATCTAAGTAAATTATCTTCCTTTTCAATCGTCATTCTCTTGACAGAGCGGTTGGGGTCTAAATGAAGTACCAGAGGCTATTTCCGCTTGCCTCTTGACAACTTGCCATTACTTGCTATTCTCAGATAGTCTGCTGCAAGCATGCACAGGGCTACCCACCGATCCATCGCGTAGGTGACCTCCCACGTGGGCGATTCCATTCTTTGGTGGTACGATAACATTAACGATATCGACAAAACGATATTATAATGGTTCCTTGTTGAACTATGGAACCCTCAAAAGGGCTAACTAATTTTGCATAAACACAAAAAATTAACAAGGGCTGTACAGAAAATTTTAAACTGAATTCATTGTCAAGTCCTGAGGCTCTTGGATCATAATCAAGTTATTTATAAAAGAATGGGAAATGCTTCCAACAATAAAATTAAACATTGACATCAGGACGTGCTATCTAATTTTTATTTAACAAATATATGATTTTTGAAGCACTAGCTAAGCTATTTTTTTGAGAGAAAAAATGACATATCCTCCGACAGGGCTCGAAGCCTGTCTTCTGAAAATCCGTGTCAGACGCCATTACCGCTACTTCACCGGAGCATCCATTAAATTTATCTATCTACATGATTTTAAACATCGTCAAATCAAAGACTGGAATATGAAAAGGAATGCAACCCGAGAAAAAGACCATGTATTTGTTCCCTATTATATGCACGGTTCATTTTAAAAAACGACGAAAATAATCAAAAAACTTTAACATATCTCTTTTTCCGTAGGCATAAAGTATCGGGGATAAAAAATCTAGCACATTCGTGTTAGACATCTTATTTCAGAAGACCGTAGGAAATACGTTCAATTTAACATCCTGTATCAAAATGGTACATCCACAACAATGTGTAAGTAGGTATTTTCGCATTAATTAACGTAGTTCGTGTCTTTAATTAAAAAGAGCAGTTGTTAAGAGTTGTGAGGTGGATTATGGTGTAACAAAGCTTGAGTGTGTACACTTTGCTTGTTAGCAATGTTTCTGTAGCCTTTGTACGCGGTACTTTTATTATTCTGGGGAATGGGCCAGGGAGTTTTCGCATTCAACGCGCTAAAAATCAAGAATTCACTGCGATTTTAAAACGTATGTTGTTTTATCATACTACTTATGCTTTTGCGGCTCGACGCACGCGAGTGCCTCATTATATCCCCGCGTGAGCATGGACATTTAACTGGGATAAAAAGTACTTAACACTGGAATTCATAGTCGTGATAGGGGCTCCCCTGGGGGACAGTTCAGGCGCTGTGTGACGGATTCAACCTCTTTGCATTTCATAGAGAAAAAACACGCCTACTTTGATAGATGTCAGGGGTTGGATGCTGGATGACCGATTATCGATCTCCAAACAATCCTCTAGTCCAAAGTTTTGTATAAAGTGTAGTAAAATCAGTTTATTACTAAGTTTTTTTATTAAAATGGACGTGGAGAATGATTTGAGGCTTAATGGCGATCTAATAGCCGATGAAGCACTACAAAATATGCGGATAATATCAGTGCCCAAGCGATATATTCGTAACCACCTTAACCCTACTGAATTCTACAGTGATTTGGAGTTTCGCCGACGATACAGATTTACAAAGATACCATACTCAGAAATATATTGCTTCTTTTTGGAAAAGAGCTAAGGCGTAGTTCTAACAGAGGCCTACCCATACCACCTCTGTTATTTTTATTGACAGCACTTCGATTTTATGCAACAGGATGTTTCCAGGTTTGTACCATTCTATTCGCCTGAAATGATCTTACTAGGTACCTACAATAAAATTAGTAAGCAGTAGATTGAATAAGTACCTAGCTACCTAGGTACAGACCGAGTTTTACAGTGTCTATCACCTATGTAAATAAAGTTTATTTTCAGACAGTTTGCGGAGATATGGTTTTCATATCCCAACCTACGGTGTGTCGCATAGTTTTACGTGCATCAGAAATTCTATGCGGTCTGCTGGGTCAATACATAAAGTTTCCTTAACGTAGTGTTTATATTCTCTTTGGTTTCCTTCACCATTTTATTTTCATTTACTTTTAAATTTACAATGATCTGCAGTAAAATAGGCAGCATAAAAGTACGTATTGTCAAATCTGATCTGTCAATGTTAGAGTAGCGACACAAAGCGAGTGAATGATCATAGAAAACACGTGTGAAGGTCTGTTCAGCTGGGGGCCCTTCCAATCATTGTTTATGAAATACAAAGAAGAATCATTCAACAATCAGCCTCTAGGTGAATGCTGCATGATAGTTTTTGGGGGACTGTTCATCTCCCGACTATGAATTCCAGTGTTAGTGTCGGTTGATGACATCAATAACAGTTCATCAAAAGGCACTGTTACTTACCTTAAGGCGAAATTAGAAGCTTCATTTTTGCTTTCATTTTCGATGCTTCCTCGAAAATTAACTGTCCAATTAAGACGTTTCATCTGTCATTATTGATGTGCCTCTGTGATGAAAGTCACGAACCATCCGAACGTTTTCATCGGCAATATTCTTTCATTGGTCATCATTAATCGAAAATGAACGACAAGTAAAGCGTATAAATAGCGGCGCTTATTTCGTTTCACAGCAGAATAGCGGCAGGTTATGTGAAAACAATAGATATGAGTATTTTCTTAGATATTAACATCAAAGACTAAAAGAAACAGATTAAAATGCTGTTTAAATGGCGAGATGAACACATGCCTATAATCCTAACAAGCGTTAAAGTGTTTAAAATTAATTGTTGATTACGTCTTTAAAAATATACAGCGTATGTGAGTGGGGTATTAAAGAAAAAAATAAAAATTATACGCATCAAATGCCCTGCCGAGGCGATAAAAAATAAAAAGTTTACTAGAAGTGGATGTTCCTCTGATGAAATCTATATCTCCAAAATATTTTGGTACCAGTCAAGGCGATGAGTTTTTTATTATTTTCAAGCAGTGCTTCAAATAAACTTTCACTCATTCGCAGGTGATTTATATAGGAATCTTTATAGGTACCTATTGTTTTTTTTTCTTTCTCCAACACGCACGTCTTGTCTCCGCGATATCGTGAGAAAATGATTGGAAATATTCGAGAATGCTTGACTTTACATTCACTTTGTATATGTCGTATAGAAGAATTCGTCCACTGTTCATCATTCACTAAAGTGAAACACTTTGGATGAACCGTATAATTCTGCCTTTATGGTATTGATGATTGTGGTATTAATAGTTTTACCCCTTTACTACTCCCACGGGCACAGGTAGAGGATGCAATTTAAAACCATCATCCCATGGCAAAAAGTTTGTATATTATTTTATATACCTAAGTATAATCTAATAAATATAAAATAAATAAAAATAATGTTTGTATATCTATAAACTTAAATCCTAATTGGGTTAAACGTTTCAACCAATTGAATAACAAACATTAAAAAATAAACAGACAAATTAAGAATCTCCTTCATTTTGAAAGTCGGTTAAAACACATTGTTTAATGCAAGGCTTTTGTACGTAATTATATGTTAGTTTACAATATATTAAACCAGCTAAAGTATGTTTTGTGAACGGCGTTAATTAATTTACTGTTTGTCACGATTACACCCATGGTCAGGTCTCCTACGTCGTCAGAAACTAGAACAGTTACACTATTTCAATAAAAAACAATTGAAATACCTTATACATCTTTAGGTCACCTATTGTCAGTCGTTCTAAAAATGTATCTCATACGATTGTTGAAATTTTTAAATTAGAACTACAAAAACAACTCTTTCTTGTGCAACTTTTTTACTTTAATTTCTAGATTCTGTTCAGAAAGAAAGTAGACTTGGGACTTGAGGGCGCAACTGTGCTAAATCAGCCTTTTTGTGTAGCAAGCAATACCATAACGCGCTTGATCCATTTTAATCCTTTTACCATTTTTATCAGTTCATGGTAAATACTTTGATAGAAAGAACCCAACTCCTAAATATATAGTTTCAATAATAGGGTATACCAATATTATTTTCAGTTCAGGTTTCATTAGGTAAATCAAAATAAAACAATTGGATATATTTTTCAATTCAAGTTTATATCCAAAATTATTCACGTGTATTCAAACACTCAAGCATGGTTATTAAGAGTCTCCTATGCTGTGTTGTAATCAAAATGTAATTTTTAATAATCAATGTCCGAGAGTTCAGAACCATCTGAATGATAAGTATCTTCGTCGGAACCATATGTATCAGAATCTATCAAATGTATAATGAATTCCTGCATATCGTCAACAATGCCACCCTACTCCAGGTATTTAAAAAAATATAACGTGGTCACATTCTTTTCGCCAATGTTCTACGAGGTTTTGTCGAAGCTCCCATTTATTCGTTCATCAATTATTTGGCTGACACATGAACAATTTTGCTGCCATTTACCTTTTTATTATCCTCCAAATAAGTTCAATTGAATTTAGATCACAGTGATATGGGGGCAATCTGTGAGATCATGCGCCGCAAGCAATGTATGTTTTTCGTAAACTGAGTCGCTTCTGTTTTGTTTTATTTTATCTGAAAGTTCAGCATGTGATGCATTTTCTAAACATAATATGCTATTGTCATCTAGCCATTTCTTCAAGGGTTCTGTCTTATATTGATAACAGGTAAATTTACTCATCAAAACTACACGATGATACGACAGCTCATAATAGCCGAGTTTGAAAATTTTCAGCTGGCAGAAACGGATTACGATTCAAAATTCGTAATACTAGTTCTCTTTTTGACCAAGCCCACTTTCTTTTTAAACAGACTGGTGATAGTTTGTATGTAGAAGAGCAATGGGTAATTTAATTGACCGAGCGAAACGAGGTCTTCCCTTCTCAGTAGACTGACGCTCGTATTTATAAACGTTACTTACTAAAGGTACTAAAGGTTCTCGAGTGGCGACCACGCACCGGAAGGCGTAGTGTAGGCCGGCCCCCCGCTAGGTGGACCGACGACCTCATAAAAACCGCGGGGAATCGCTGGATGCAGGAAGCGAGTAGCCGGTCCAAGTGGCGTTCTATGGGGGAGGCCTATGTTCAGCAGTGGACGTCTTCCGGCTGATAATGATGAATGATGATGATGATGATGACTTACTTAAGTAAGTGCATAACATAACCCTATCAAAATTGGATGTATCATTTTGAACTTGTATTAGGTTGTTGTAATGTGATTTTAATTTTGACAGCATATTAGATCCTTCACAGTTCAGACTCGTGTGCTAATGTCATTTTTATACAACTTCACTTTTGTAATAAGAAAGAAAATTGACGTGTTCTCATTGCTTAAGCAAAAGAAATGGTGACTATTACTCGGCTAAGAATTCTAGCCTTTGATAGTTTCATCTTCAGGCAAATTCTAGCCTATAGATTTAAAACCTTAAGAAGGTTATTTCTTTACCTTAAGTAATTAGTTTGGCTTGTTTATAAATACGGCCGTGAGAGATGTTCTATGTATCAGTCTATATGTTAAACTAGTATCTGTCCGCGTTTTCATTCGCGAGGAATTAGTTTATTATGCGATCTCACTGGAACTACTCGTAGAATTGGGTTAAATGAAGCGTAATCATAATGTAAGCTATCTCCATTCAAAATTTCATCCAAGCCCTGAGCCGCTGTCAGCGTTAAGAAACTATCTACATGTAGGTACGTACATAAACAATTTCGTATTTGTAATATTAGCGTGATTTTTTATTTTGTCTCGCTAAGTTTAGATTTCGCCATTTGGTTATATATAATCGAATTTTCATATTTCTGAATATTGTTACATGCTACTAGGCGTCAGGGGCCAGTCATGAACCCTAAGCTAAAACCTTGACAATACGTGCATGTTTGGTTAGTGAAACCCTTATTGCTCCGATCCCACTCAAAGATAAGGGTAAGATAATTATGATTAATTAAATTTCCACGAAGATGAATCACGGTGTCCTACCTGTAGTGTCTCCATGAAGGGCCTGTTACTTCTATTATTTATACTGTGATAAAATGTTTGACAAATTATTGTCTTTATTTTATAATTTATGTTACATAATTTTGTTTACATTTTGATATAAAGGGGAGTTGCAGGACGACAAGTTATTTAGGGCCATTTTTGTCCATGTGTGGTAGGAAAACGCATATTAGGTTGCTACGTCCATGTTATGTCAATAATATGGTACCTAGGATGGGGGCGATACTAAGAACACCTATTGCCACCCGCACACTTTCTTGATCTGATAATCAGAAATGACTAAATAAACACACAGTAGAAAACTAAATACATGATGGATCAGTACTTGAAGATTAAGTAAATAAGTAAATAAAACAATATCAAATGATAACAAAAGTAATAAAGCACTTATATATTACACTATATTTGTCTTATTTTACTCATACCATACATTATATTACATTTTCTGATCTGTCGCACGATAAGATACTAGTTATTTAATCTGTGGCTAATGGTTGCCATGTTGTAATACTTCAAGAAACCTATATTTTATCTGAGTTGTAATATCAATAAATAAGAATAACGTTCGAGTAAAACGCAATTATTCGGTTATCTAGATGACATCTTATATAGACTTCAAAGTCGAATAACTTAGTTCGGATATTATTTAAAAAACAACTTGCTTATTAAGTACTATGAGGCTTTAAATTTAATAAAATTCATGGCTGCCAAAAAAAAAAACAACGCCACTACTCCATACAAAGTTGCGAAAAACCCCTTTGTGTGTAAGTACTTAATTTGTGTAACAAAAAAAACATGTAAAACCGAAATTTTTGTGTTCTAGTCGGTTCCATTTTTTCAGAAAAATTTATTTAACCATTTTCAGTGATTCTTGCATTTTACGGGATCTTTGTCATTCAGCGTCAATGATGGTACGAGTATCATCAAGATAGGCGTAACACTTTTCAGTTTTTGGAGAGTAACTAAAAAACTTAAACGGTCCTTTTTTGAAGGTGGCTAAAAACATTTCTATATACTATTTTTGTTAGTTTCTATTTCGAACAAGAACAAACTAAATAATTCAAGCGAGGTTTGCAGTTTTCAACCCACAGTTTCAACCCACGAGTATTTAATTCCGTTTTCAACCTAACATGAATGCCGTTTTCATCCCATTGAAAAATAAAATAATTCATATTCCGTGTTCAACCCACGAAAGCTTCCGTTTTCAACCCACAACTTTTTACAAGCTATAACTATTATGTGATCTGTGGTATTGCCATAACATTGAATTCCGTTTTCATACCATCGAAAAATAATAAAATAAATTTTCTCTTTTTAACCAACGGAAGATTCCGTTTTCTACCCACAACTTATTACAAGTAATTACTATTATGTATCCTGTGATCCTGTACTATTGCGATTACGTGTGGTATGATCAGAAGAAAAAAATCAAAGTCGTTGTGTTATAATTTCTTCATTAATTATATTTTTATCAACACATTCAAAATATATTAGTAAAAATGTTATCATAATTAGTTGGTGTTAAAACCAGCTACAAGCTACGAGTTACAAGATAACATTTTTCCATTGTATGGCATCTCGACGAGACAAAATGAGAAAGAAATAGTTTTATGTAGGAAAGAAAGAGAAGTCAATATGACACCAGTACATCGCCAGAATTCAGAATTGCGTGTGATAGGTTAGCCTTGCTAGGTAGGTAGATAAGTATATATAATTTTGCTATAATTTATTCACAAGTGTCCCACAGTCTGAGCTATAGATCTAATAACAACGAACTTTAGGGTTGGGAGCAAAGTACACAACATTACATTTGGCCTTGAAACAATGCAAGTAAGTACAACGATTGAAGACACGGCACTATTTTATCACAGAACCTTTTTACCCATGGGACAATTGAGCAAGGATAAATTCAAGCCACAAGTTAATTTAAAGTGGCATATTCTTTTAAACATTCAGTTTTATAGTATTGCAGTAATAATGGGTCAGCTTTGACCTTTTTTTATAGTGATTCATCAAAGTGACTTCCTCTCCCCTGATGGAAACCGATGGAAGCGAAATATATACGCCGCCAAAGCATTCCACAATTTACTTACACAACAGAGGTTCGTGGTAAGAAGTTTTGAACAGTATATGGATGCAATGCTAGGCCGAAACGAATACTTCGGGATCGGAATGGTGAGGAAGGAATAAGATGAATAAGCTCTTCATGACTTGACCTATTCAAACCCGAGTGCTGGAAGTAACAGCCTCTTTGCAGCGGACGCGATTAAGAATGCTAGATCAATGTAATCTGTTTCGATGTTTCCGCCTCGCCTGTTGCAGTGTTATTCGCCTTATATCTGTAAGACTGTTAACTGTTAGTGTCCGTAAATATTTACGATTGTAGGAAATTAAAACATTGAGATGCAAATTTTCATTTCTCTATTTCGATTCACATAGTCAAAGTATCAGCAAAGCTAAACTATTATTAACCGGCTAAACACTCACGTCACGGAACGAATAAAATTATTAATACATATTAAAGAATACAACAATGATATATTAACTAATAAAGCTGCATCGTTAGTTAACGTCGAGTGATCGTCGACCTGGGTTTCAACCATTATCAGATGGTCATCCTCATCCGCACATCAGCCCTAAAGGTAAAACGTCTAAAATTCACTTATGTAGGTACTCTCATATCAACGACTGGGCTATATTGACATACATTTTAAATAAAATACCATACTTAAAAAATTAATTAATAAAAAAATATTATAACATTAATTTTACCATTACGATATAACGCAAATGCAATAAATTAATACCATCAAGGAGATTCTATCAATTATCGCCCGCTTTAGTGCATGTGCGGTGTGCGGCGATGTGCTCGGTATTGAATACCGTGAGGATTATTTTATTCTTATTTAAAAATGAATGAAAGTAAATAAAGTAGATGAATCTGCACATAACTAGGTATTAGAACTCGTGTGATACTAATACAAACAAAAGTATCATTAATTATCCAACTGATTCAGAAAATAAGTTTCCCACTCCTGCAGTCTATCTAGAGGCTATTCAAATTCAAATATATTTATTTC
Source organism: Selenia dentaria (assembly GCA_917880725.1). Classification (NCBI taxonomy): domain Eukaryota; kingdom Metazoa; phylum Arthropoda; class Insecta; order Lepidoptera; family Geometridae; genus Selenia; species Selenia dentaria. The sequence continues at coordinate 27,433,347 of OU862883.1, read as the reverse complement.
AGGCAAATAAACCCATAAAGCGTACAAATACTAATACAATAAAATATATCTTGAGTAAAGTCCAAAAAATACAAAATGTTCAATACATTTTGTGCACAATAAATTACAATATTCCAATACTTATAAAATAAATATTAAATTTCAATAATACAATAGCAATGTCGAAATTATATAAAATTATGTCCAAATAGAAATACGTCAGATAAATTCTAAAAAAAGTTTCTAAGTTAATTATTATTATATACAATACCCATGTCTAATAAATAAATAATCAGTACCTTCGCTTCGGCATCGGTACTGCGACATGTCTATCACAGAAATGCCGAAGGTAAGCACAATCGATCCTGCGTGCAATCATCGCCAAGACGGTGTTGGAGCTGTCCCACACCCTGCGCACCAAGGACATTCCTCGCTTACGCATGGTCGCATAGAAACAGTCTGTTCGCGCCTCTGCGAACATGCCCGAGGCGCTGCAGAATCGGGGCAACCCCAACAACGCACTGAACGCGTTGTTGTATTGTACACGGAGGCTACTGTAGCTTTTCTCAGAGTAATTAGCTCACAGGCTGCACGTGTAGAGAGGTGCACAGTAAGCTCTAAAAAGCATGACCTTGACTTTAGTCGAGCAACGTGCAAAACTGCGGGCTATCATGTTCGCTCGGACAGACAACGCCCACCGCTCCGGTTCAATGTCTGCATGCTCCTTTAGATCGGTTGTTACAATATGCCCTAAATATATAAATTGTTTTACCCGTTCAAGGCGAGAACCATTAAATGTAACTAGTGGAAGGTTTTGGGGGCATCTCGCATTTCCGGTTTCAAAGACCATAAACTGACTCTTTGTGACATTATATTTTAAGCCGTGACCACTTGCGTACTCCTCACAGGTTCGTATTAGCTTTCTTAACCCGCAAATCGACACGCTCAGCAGCACCATGTCGTCTGCGTAGCTTAAGTTCTTGACACAAATACCGTCAATATGGCAACCGACATGCTAACTGCTCAGAGCAACGATGAGACCGTTGACGTACAAATTAAACATGGTTGGAGAAGACAATCCACCCTGCCGGACACCACATTCGAGCTGGTATGAGTCCGACATCACCCCCGCCCATCGCAAACTGTTAGACTGATGCGCATACCAATATTGAAACATGCTGATAAGGTCATGTGGCAAATTAGTACTCTCCAGCTTGCTCCAAAGAAGGTCATAAAACATCAAATCTATACTAAACTATACACAATTAAATTAAACGACAATGTCCTTCACAAATCTCCTCGCTTCTTGTGATCTTTAGTGACAATTAAGACAATAACATGATCCGTAGTTAATCTGAACAAAAGCGTCCAGGCTACATAGGTCAACATCTGTTTTATAGTGTTATAAATTCCCTGTACAAAGGTAGCCTTTGCAAGTGATAAAAACTAACAAAATTAGGTCTACCGCGACAAACTGAGAAGTGTCTATAAATTTAGTATTCGGACGGTTAGTTGGTTATTTCATTTGCGAGAATGTAGAAGTCACGTAAGCAGAGATGTGTGGTAGTTACGTGTGTTTGGAGATACACGAAATAACTTTGCAGAACTTATGGTGCCCGGGTACCTATCTTCTGTATCCATATTATGATCAGGATGAGTACCTACTTTGAAGACTTTTTATGTTTTAAGTATTTTAGGTATCATATAGTTTCACGTATTCAGTCTTAGTTCTTTATTTATGAACGTACCTAAAAGTGTGTATTTTACATCGTTCCATTATATTTCTTTATACTCGGGTGTTGAACCACTCGTGAACTATGCTACTTACGTTTAGATATGAATAGCACTACAATATTTATCATTACAATTAACATTTTTATTGAATGTGGAGAAGAATGATAAAAGTGAAGAAAATATTTTGTTACTAAATCAGATGCAAATTTGAAACGAGACATGACTGAGTGAACCTAATTTGGTTGTAATAACGCGTGGGTGGTGATAGTCAACACATTTGCATTGGCATGTGACATATATAGCAATTTTTTTAAAACACAACTTGCAACTCATAATTTTATACACGTTTGATCTCATCCCAACACACAAACGCCATTCGAATATTCATATCATTCTAGCGTGCCTTCCCACAAATAGAAATATTCAATTGGCACTCTGCCATAAAATACTGATATTATATCTATACTGGCGGGGAAAACCCAATACAATAGCTATCGTTGATTGTGTTTGATTCTCCTAGATTGTGTTTTAGTGTTTTAACGTGTCATGGCGGTGGATTATTAAACGTTAAGTGTTCATAATGGTGCACGGCACGTGTAGGCAAAGTGTATAAAATTATAAAACGTTCTTTTGTGTTTTCCTCGTCAATCACCTTAGAAAGTTCTAGTAATACATCTACAGCATTACTAGAACGAACTTAGATAGGACAATGGCTAAATGCAAGACTTATTTGTGTGACTGTGACTTGAATCTGACAATTTACAGAAAAATCGAACTTTATGTAATTTTAAATATTTGTACTACAAAGGTACAAGCTCAACTGCTAAAATGAGCTCGCACTACTTACTGTACATAAAGTATCTATTTATTATTTGTATTTACAAACGCCAAATAGTTATAAATAAGAAGAAGCAAGTGCCACTAAGTAATATTAAAGAAGTTATGGCTCCAGTTTGGTGAATTTTCTAGAATGATATATTTGCTTAGGCGCTCAGCTTCGTGCTTAAAAACGCTAAAGCTACAATGATAGTCAAACTGAATCTATACTAATAAGAAAGAGGAAAAATTTGTATTTTTGTATGTAACGTAAAAACTCAAAAATTCCTAAACCGTTTTCAAAAATTATTTTACTATTAGAATGATTATCCCTGAGTAACATAGATATAATTTGATTCATCATCATCATCGTCCATAACCACGCGCAGCTAGTCTCATATCCCTTCAAGGGTCGTTATATTATAACAATGAAATTTCTATTGTGTCTGGCCGCATGATGACCAGTGACCTTTGATGGAATATATAGGGTCACTAATTTTTTTAACTAATTAACTAATTTTAACTTAATTCACTAATTTTTTCAGGTTTCATTAGGTAAATCAAAATAAAAGAATTGGATATATTTTTCAATTCAAGATTATATCCAAAATTATTTACGTGTATTCAAACACTCAAGCATGGTTATTAAGACTCTCCTATGCTGTGTTGTAATCAAAATGTGATTTTTAATAATCAGTGTCCGAGAGTTCAGAATCATCTGAATGATAAGTATCTTCGTCGGAACCATATATATCAGAATCTATCAAATTTATAATGAATTCCTGCATATCGTCAACTATGCCACCCTACTCCAGGTATTTAAAAAAATATAACGTGGTCACATTCTTTTCGCCAATGTTCTACCAGATTTTGTCGAAGCTCTCATTTATTCGTCCATCAATTATTTGGCTGACACATGAACATTTTTGCTGCCATTTACCTTTTTATTATCCTCCAAATAATTTCAATTGAATTTAGATCACAGTGATATGGGAACAATCTGTGTGATCATGCGCTGTAAGCAATGTATGTTTCTCGTAAACTGGGTCGTTTCTGTTTTGTTTCATTTTATCTGAAAGTTCAGCATGTGATGCATTTTCTAAATATAATATGTTATTGTCTTCAAGGGATCTGTCTTATATTGATAACAGGTAAATTTACTCAACAAAACTACACGATGATACGACAGCCCATAATAGCTGAGTTTGAAAATTTTTAGCTGGCATAAACGGATTACTATTCAAAATTCGTAATACTAGTTCTCTTTTTGACCAAGCCCACTTTCTTTTTAAACAGACTGGTGATAGTTTATATGTAGAAGAGCAATGGGTAATTTAATGGACCAAGCGAAACGAGGTCTCCCCTTCTCAGTAGACTGACGCTCGTATTTATAAACGTTACTTACTAAAGTAAGTGCATAACATAACCCTATCAAAATTGGATGTATCATTTTGAACTTGTATTAGGTTATTGTAATGTGATTTTAATTTTGACAGCATATTAGATCCTTCACAGTTCAGACTCGTGTGCTAATGTCATTTTTATACAACTTCACTTTTGTAATAAGAAAGAAAAATTAGTGTTCTTATTCCTTAAGCAAAGGAAATGGTGACTAGTACTCGGCTAAGAATTCTAGCCTTTGATAGTTTCATCTTCAGGCAAATTCTAGCCTTTAGATTTAAAACCTTAAGAAGGTTATTTCTTTACCTTAAGTAATTAGTTTTGCTTGTTTATAAATACGGCCGTGAGAGATGTTCTATGTATCAGTCTATATGTTAAACTAGTATCTGTCCGCGTTTTCATTCGCGAGGAATTAGGTTATTATGCGATCTCACTGGAACTACTCGTAGAATTGGGTTAAATGAAGCGTAATCATAATGTAAGCTATCTCCATTCAAAATTTCATCCAAGCCCTGAGCCGCTGTCAGCGTTAAGAAACTATCTACATGTAGGTACGTACATAAACAATTTCGAAATATAAGCGTGATTTTTGATTTTATCTCGCTAAGTTTAGATTTCGCCATTTGGTTATATATAATCGAATTTTCATATTTCTGAATATTGTTACATGCTACTAGGCGTCAGGGGCTAGTCATGAACCCTAAGCTAAAACCTTGACAATACGTGCATGTTTGGTTAGTGAAACCCTTATTGCTCCGATCCCACTCAAAGATGAGGGTAAGAAAATTATGATTAATTAAATTTCCATGAAGATGAATCACGGTGTCCTACCTGTAGTGTCTCCATGAAGGGCCTGTTACTTCTATTATTTATACTGTGATAAAATGTTTATGTGTGATCAATTTATTTTCGTTTCGTCCGGTTTGCTGCAGCAAAACGGACAAAACGGACGCAACTGTCCTGTGTTCGTAAAGATCTTGTTCTTCATATACTTACACTACACACGTTACATGAAAAATCTCTCACTTTCTAAAAATATCGCTATGTAGCTGCTAAACAACTGATAACTAAAAAGTTCCTAAGTGGTATTTAAATATTTCTTACCAATAAACGCTATTTAGCCAGTAGTTAGTAATGCACTAGATAATATGAAAATTTATTTTATGTTGACAACATTTCAACTAAAAGGCATTATGAAAGACCCAAAATACCAAAAAAAAATGGAGAGATATTTATGTACTTGTCGTTGTCAAATCTGATTGATTTGCGTTAGGTATGCTTTTTATTTATTTTGGAAGCTAATGCAATTGCCAATTTCCTACATAGACGTGATAAAGTCTGCTGGCTCATGCCGTAAATATCAGCACAGTCTTCTTGGTCTGTAAGTAAATATATCAGCGACAAAAACCTTTAATTAAGAAATAAAATATATTTGTGAATGGGTGTGTAATGTGAGAATTCCATTGCTTTTTTTTGTTTGTCGCAGTTAGCCCTGTATAGACACCACTGGCCCCGGGGGGAGCATGCCAAAATACAACAGCAGTCTCCATCACTGCCGCTTATGGCGGGAACGCTTTCGCACACGGCCGCGAACCCGCCGCGGCTGTCCGTTGCCGGACCCCTCTCCCTTGCAGCAAGCCGGAACACATGGCGAGCCGCAACCGCCTCGGGGGACCAAACCTGCAAATGGACACCAGACTCCCCTGAGCCTGGGCGTCCGAGGTCCTCCTGCGAGTTGAGTACCACCTGGTACTCACCTGACGGCCACCACCTGCTACTTCGGCCGCAGAGGATAGGGACAGCGGCGCCTCTCAATACCGACATGTCTCTTCCCTCTTCCCCTTTTGCCTTTTACGGTGGCGGCACCGTCAAGGCGCGGAAGGTAGGGAGAGCTGCTCAATACCGGGACTCCTCTCCCGCCGCGGCCTCCAACTCTCAGCTGCGGTGCCACCCATATGACACCGCAGCCCGCGTCAGTTGCGGTGGCGCCCATACACCACCGGAACCTAGAGTGACCGCTCCCATGTGGACTTGGAGGACAATAGGAGCGGCCCCACCCCGGGCCCGCCAGGTATCTCCTATCACTGGCAGGCCCATTAGTTCGGGGGGAGAGAACTCCATTGCGTAGGCCAACTTAGCAAGTAGTTATTTACTTCGTGTCAACCCCAGTATCTTAGAACTGCCTTGACTTGTAAGTCTACCGGTAGGTATACCACCAACTTCACCATGGGCATCTATAGAAAGCTAATTTTCTAGCAGATATATTATTCTGAGCATGTTTGTTTTGCGGAATCGGTACCTGTCTAGAAAGTCACAATCGCTCAGTTCTGTAATGGGGTCGAATCTCATTTTATACAGCTTTTGTTTCCTTAAAGTTCTTAATTTCCTTAACTCTTCAATATTGTCACGAAAAGTGCGCAGCATATTGATTTTGTCATCCATAGAAAAAAACTTACAATATTATTAGTTAATTCCTGCTTTCAGTTTTGTGCATAGACAATATGTATACTCCAAGGAGGGTTTGTGTGTGTTACCTGATAAATTTACAACTCAATCTGACAGACATATGGCCACCATCTTCCTATTTAAAATTTTAAACAAGGGCAGGAGGCTGTTTAATTTGACAGCTGTTTTAAGTAGAACGTATCTACTTGATGAAGTTATGCAACGTTTATTAGTAAGAAATTTGCCTATCCAACGGCTAAGTAATTATTAATATTTAAATAGCGTTTATTAGTAAGGCTGTTAATGTTTGTTTAATGGTTTATTGGTACGGTAAATAAAAAGTGTGAATAAAATTGCTGCGATTATATGTTATATATTTTTCATCCCATCTATTCGAAAAGGACGACTTGGTTCGCCTTTATGTGCACCCAAAGGTGGTGTTTTCTATAAGAAAGTTTTAGCGGGCAGTAATGAGTTTTTAATCCTCTTTATAAGTGCGCCGCAATTATCTTTGCCGCGCACTTTTTGAATTTGGAACATCTTAGTGTTCAGCACCAAAGAAATCGAACGCAAATATTGTTTGAATAAAGACTGGCTGGTACGACGGCCCATAGTCACGCCGCCGGATGAATGAAAAAAAAAAACAAATTAAAAAAGCGCGAACTACAGCCCGCGTTTTCGTAAATTTTCACGGATTGTTAGAAATTCATTGTTTTGTTTTGTTTTGAAAAATGAGTTCTTCAAGTGACAGTGAAAGTATAGAATTAACTCCTGAAAGCATTAGAACTGACGCAAGAAATGTGATGGATAATCTATTACCTGCAAAATCCCGGGAGAAATATATGAAAGCCTATGGTAATTTTATTGAATGGAAAAATGCAAGAAGCGCCAAGAATTTTTCAGAATCTGTGTTTTTGGCCTACTTCCAGTACTTAGCCAAAACTAAACAACCTTCCACTCTTTGGAGTACATACTCAATGCTAAAATCAACAGTCAGTTCTAATAACGATGTAAAACTGGACACATATTCGAAATTAATAGCGTACCTGAAGAGGATGTCTGATGGATTTAAACCTAAAAAATCCAAAGTGTTCTCAGTCAAAAACGTGGAGACTTTCCTTAATGAGGCACCCGACAAAGTCTTTCTTGCCGTAAAAGTAAGTAGGTAACTATGTTTACGGTGGATTAGTAAAATATAATCATAGTGTATAAAAATGCACATTTTATTGTAACCTGTACTTTGATAGATACTTGTCTTATTCACATTCGGTTTTGTTACAGGTGGCTTTAATTTTCGGATTACATGGAGCTTGTCGTGGCAATGAACTTTTAAAAATAACTGTTGATGATGTCGAAAATCACTCGGATGATTTACTGTTAGTAAAGCTGACCGATACAAAAACCAAAATTGACCGATCCTTCGTAATACGAGGAGAATACAAAACTATTGTACAGAAATACCTGGACCTGCGTCCTGCTGCTATGAAGACCAATCGGTTTTTCATCCGTTATCAAAATGGCAAGTGCTTCAAACAAGTGATGGGAAAAAATAAAATTTCTAACATGCCACAAGAAATTGCTACTTATTTGAAGTTACCAGATATCAAACTGTATACAGGACATTGTTTTCGTCGTACTTCTGCTACCCTTTTGGCAGATACTGGAGCAGACTTAACTGTTCTCAAGCGACATGGAGGATGGAAATCGAGTGCTGTAGCAGAATCAGATGTTTTCGCCTTGTTCTCAATGGAATCTTCTATATACCCATATAGAAGATTCCATTGAGAACAAGGCGAAAACATCTGAACGCATCGTGGAAAACATTAAATTGCAACCTTCAGTTAATCCATCCATACCACTGTCGCCGCGCCTATCTACATCCAAACAACGAGATTCACCGTCACATTTTCCTCAAAATGATCCAGATTCGGACATTTCAAACACGCAGAATATAAAATCTACAACAATATCTATTCCTAATAAAACTGTAACAATAAATTTTCATAATTGCGAAAATGTCTCAAATGTAAATATAAGTTTTTAATAAAGGATACTATTTAATTTCAATTTAGTTGTTACTCTATGTTTTATTAAATAATAATATTACAATAAAATATGAGGCGCTTTTATTTTCTCATAGTGGGTGATGAAAAGTAGAGTGTATCACTCGGGCGCAAAATATATTTTTGGCTCGGGCGACGTACTTTGAATCCCTCGCTACGTTCAGGATTCTACTAAAGAATCCCTCGCTACGCTCGGGATTCTACTCTAGAATCCCTCACTTCGCTCTGGATTCAAAAAAGCGCCCTCGCCGTAAAAATATTATTTTGCTCCCTTATGATACAATCTACTATTATACCATTCCCACTCTAAAAAGCTTATTTTATTTACTCAAAACAGTGAATAAAAAGGCCTTTGTGTCACTATTTTGGTGTTCAAATTTAGAACACAACAATATATTCGAACTCCATCTCAATGCTTATACAACCTCCTTGCGCAAAGAATACTCGACATACAAACTCTTTGTGCAAATAACTCCTCGAGATTTGATAGGTCGATATTTGCGACAAGGAGTTTAACATTAGAATAAAAACTATATTGTGTTCATTGCTGCCACTACAGAAAATAATATATAATAATAATAAGAAAATTACTCTTATACTTAGTAATTGTTCCAATTTTAATGTGCATTTTAATTAATTTAACCTTCCTTTTTTCGTCATGAAATGACTATTTTCACTTAAGTTTTTTTTCTCGTAGTCATGGCATGGTATAAAGTATAGTATGCAACACTTGAATAAAACGGATTTATATCGAGGGCCATGAATCACTCGCATTTTTTAGGATTGCTAGGAATCACGAGCGTAGCGAGTTATTCAAGTGTTAGAATCACGTATCACTCCCTGCGGTCGCGATTTAGTCGTTAGAATCCTTTACTTACTCGTGATTCATCTATGGCCCTCACTTTAAATCCGTCCTTTATTTACTAATTGCATAATATACTATTTATCGAGTATAAGTTCACACTTGACAGTTGCGTGACATTTAGATAAAAGCTGGATTGGGTTGCCATATAAATTTATGTAAAAACTAGTTAAATGTAACGCCATGACGGTTCTCTTTTTGAACTGACTGATAAATCGTAGTATATTATTTCTGGCTGATGATACAAGTATTACTGTGAAGTGTTTTACGGAGTAACAAAGGGCAATGCGCAAAAGTGGCGTCTTTTTTAAGTTCGTCGGCCACTAATAAAAAAAGGATTATTGGAAAGGGGTCTTCAAAATAAACAATTTATAGTTTACAACTGCCTAAAGTATATCGGGGCCGAGTTATTTGCATTGTAAGAATTTACAAAAAATTACTTAAATATTTTTATTAGATAAAAATGCTCTCCGCGGTTTCACCCGCGCGGTGATGGATGATGATGATGATGAATCTAATATAGCCTATGTTACTCAGGGTGAATGTAGCTTTCCAATGGTGAAAGATTTTTTGTTGAATTGTTGAATCGGCTTAGTACTTTTTGAGCCAATTCGTTACAAACATACATACATACAAATCTTTCCTCTTTATAATATTATATTAGTATTAGTATATTAGTATAGATTTTAGTATTACTTATAATAAACATAACTTATAGTGCATTTCGTAGAACTTATTGTCATATGCATTTACCTGAAATGCGTTAAAGATACCTCGGTCACTTGAAAACCACAGATTAACTCAAGCAATCACAGCGCTGGTTACGCTGGGTTCCTGACTGAGACTTAGAATGATACCGTTTCCGGGTTACAAAATAGCGCCTACACATGTGTGTATTTTCGAGGAATGCTCTAATAGAAACCTTCAAAGAATACATGTTGATTTAAGAGCAACAATTCTTAAAAAAAAAATTTTGCATAGCTCGTGGCAATCGTGTATGTGAAGAACATAATGTTGGATACCAACTGGCAAAATATTGATGAAAGAACCCGTCGCACGTTGAGTCAATTTTCACCTGCCCACGTTAAAGACATCATAGATATTTTAAGAACTCGCGACGTTTTTTTAGATTTTGATAGATTCTCTTCAATGAATGATGCCGTGTTTCATTACTATATTGGGTTTTCAAAATCTCAATTTCTTGAAATACTCCAAAACACGCCAAGTATAACACAGCGCTATAAAAAAAAGCAGGTACAGCACTTGCCACAGTGCTTACGAAACTACACACTGGTGAATCCAATCAAAGGTTGTACTAATATGTAATAATATGTCAAGAAATACTTTTGAAAAGGGCTATGCGTTTGGTGAGAAAAGATTTGATGTTAGAATTCGTCCCGAGAAATATGGGCTACGACCACATAACGCGTCAAGAAATAATATCTCGATGCTTGTCCATCCCAAAAAAGCTATTCGGAAATCCACAGGAACCCATTGCGCAAAGAAATGCTATTGTTATCTTAGACTGAACATACATCTACTTGCAAAAAAGCTCAAATTATTATTTCCAAAGAAAATCCTACAGCTTGCACAAGTTTCGCCATTTAGTTAAACCTTTTTTAATAGTTTGTCCTGATGAGCACATCCTTGATGTTTATGGACGAAGCCACTAAATCTGACGAGAAAATTCTAACAGAACTCATGAATGATCAATGATCTCTTTCACTGGTTTTTTCGTCTAAATGATGTTTTGATTTCAGATAGAGGATTTAGAGACTATATAGAGGAAGTCGAAGCTTGCGGATATTGCACGTATAGGTATACCAGCCACTAAAAATGACGACGAATTGCAGCTAACGACACAACTGACCAATGATTCCAGAAAAGTAACTATGTGCCGCTGGGTTGTCGAAACTGTGAATGGGATATTAAATAAAAAGTTCCGCCAGTTTCGTTCCCAGAATTTCAATAAAGCAGCTACACATTTGTTTGATGAAATAAAAATCGCATGTGCATTACTGCACGCATTTGGAAAACCTCTGGAAGACCATAGGCTAGTAGAAGACATAATCAGAGAGATAATTCCGAGATCGGGCGGTATTAACCGATTAGGTGAATTTATCATCGCCAATCATCTAAATAGAAGAAGAACACATTTCCAATCAATGAGTGCTAATTCTCCTGGAATGCAAGAATTTTCAGTGTTAAGTGCTGACGATATGATAATATATGCTCTTGGCACATAACAAATTGAACAAGCTCGCAGCTACTACGGAGCACATTTAAAAAAAGGGTCGCATTTGATTGAAATCTCTAAAGATTTAAACACAAACGACTTGCGAAACCGCAACCCGGGCGGTAATAACCCATGGCTACATAGATGCAGAATTCAGTCATAGAATATTCAGTCATAGTAGATAAACATAATTTTGTTTACATTTTGATAGAAAGGCGAGTTGCAGGACGACAAGTTATTTTGGGCCATTTTTGTTCATGTGTGGTAGGAAAACGCATATTAGGTTGCTACGTCCATGTTATGTCAATAATATGGTACCTAGGATGGGGGCGATACTAAGAACACCTATTGCCACCCGCACAATTTCTTGATCTGATAATCAGAAATGACTAAATAAACACACAGTAGAAAACTAAATACATGATTGATCAGTACTTGAAGATTAAGTAAATAAGTAAATAAAACAATATCAAATGATAACAAAAGTAATAAAGCACTTATATATTACACTATATTTGTCTTATTTTACTCATACCATACATTATATTACATTTTCTGATGTCGCACGATAAGATACTAAGTAGTTATTTAATCTGTGGCTACTGATTGCCATGTTGTAATACTTCAAGAAACATATATTTTATCTGAGTTGTAATATCAATAAATAAGAATAACGTTCGAGTAAAACGCAATTATTCGGTTATCTAGATGACATCTTATATAGACTTCAAAGTCGAATAACTTAGTTCGGATATTATTTAAAAAACAACTTGCTTATTAAGTAACATGTAGGTAACTGATGCAGTACTATAAGGCTTTAAATTTAATTAAATTTGTGGCTGCCAAAAAAAAATCAACGCCACTACTCCATAAAAAGTTGCGAAAAACCCCTTTGTGTGTAAGTACTTAATTTGTGTAACAAAAAAAAACACGTAAAACCGAAATTTTTGTGTTCAAGTCGGTTCCATTTTTTCAGAAAAATGTATTTAACCATTTTCATTCTGCATTGATTCTTGCAACTTACGGGATTTTTGTCATTCAGCGTCAATGATGATACGAGTATCATCAAGATAGGCGTAAGACTTTTCCGTTTTTGGAGAGTAACTAAAAAACTTAAACGGGACCACATCCTCCTTTTTTGAAGTTGGTTAAAAACATCTGCCACTCGGTAATTCTATGTACTATTTTTGTTAGTTTCTATTTCGAACAAGAACAAACTAAATAATTCCAGCCTGTGATAGGTTAGCATTGCTAGGTAGGTAGATAAGTATAGGTATATAATTTTGCTATAATTTTTCACAAGTGTCCCACAGTCTGAGCTACAGATCTAATAACAACGAACTTTAGGGTTGGGAGCAAAGTACACAACATTACATTTGGCCTTGAAACAATGCAAGTAAGTACAACGATTGAAGACACGGCACTATTGTATCACAAAACCTTTTTACCCATGGGACAATTGAACAAGGATAAATTCAAGCCACAAGTTAATTTAAAGTGGCATGTTCTTTTAAATATTCAGTTTTATAGTATTGCAGTAATAATGGGTCAGCTTTGACCTTTTTTTTATAGTGATTCATCAAAGTGACTTCCTCTCCCCTGATGGAAACCGATGGGAGCGAAATATACACGCCGGCAAAGCATTCCACAATTTACTTACACAACAGAGGTTCGTGGTAAGAAGTTTTGAACAGTATATGGATGCAATGCTAGGCCGAAACGAGTACTTCGGGATCGGAATGGTGAGGAAGGAATAAGATGAATAAGCTCTTCATGACTTGACCTATTCAAACCCGAGTGCTGGAAGTAACAGCCTCTTTGCAGCGGACGCGATTAAGAATGCTAGATCAATGTAATCTGTTTCGATGTTTCCACTGCGCCTGTTGCAGTGTTATTCGCCTTATATCTGTAATACTGTTAACTGTTAGTGTCCGTAAATATTTACAATTGTAGGAATTTAAAACATTGAGATGCAAATTTTCATTTCTCTATTTCGATTCACATAGTCAAAGTATCAGCAAAGCTAAACTATTATTAACCGGCTAAACACTCACGTCACGGAACGAATAAAATTATTAATACATATTAAAGAATACAACAATGATATATTAACTAATAAAGCTGCATCGTTAGTTAACGTCGAGTGATCGTCGACCTGGGTTTCAACCATTATCAGATGGTCATCCTCATCCGCACATCAGCCCTAAAGGTAAAACGTCTTAAATTCACTTATGTAGGTACTCTCATATCGACGACTGGGCTATATTGACATACTTTTTAAATGCAATACCATACTTAAAAAATTAAATAATAAAAAAATATTATAACATTATTTTTACCATTACGATGATATAGCGCAAATGCAATAAATTAATACCATCCAGGAGATTCTATCAATTATCGCCCGCTTTAGTGCATGTGTGGTGTGCGGCGATGTGCTCGGTATTGAATACCGTGAGGATTAATTTATTCATATATAAAAATAAATTAATGTAAATAAAGTAGATGAATCTGCACATAACTAGGTATTAGAACTCGTGTGATACTAATACAAACAAAAGTATCATTAATTATCCAACTGATTCAGAAAATAAGTTTCCCACTCCTGCAGTCTGTCTAGAGGCTTTACATAATTAAATTAAACGACAATGTCCTTCACAAATCTCCTCGCTTCTTGTGATCTATAGTGACAATTAAAGACAATAACATGATCCGTAGTTAATCTGAACAAAAGCTTCCAGGCTACATAGGCCAACATCTGTTTTATAGTGTTATAAATTCCCTGTACAAAGGTAGCCATTCCAAGTGCAAGTCCAAGTAAAAACTAACAAAATAAGGTCTACCGCGACAAACTAAGAAGTGCCTATAAATTTAGTATTCGGACGGTTAGTTGGTTATTTCATTTGCGAGAATGTAGAAGTCACGTAAGCAGAGATGTGTGGTAGTTACGTGTGTTTGGAGATACACGAAATAACTTTGCAGAACTTATGGTGCCTGGGTACCTATCTTCTGTATCAATATTATGATCAGGATGAGTACTTTGAAGACTTTTTATGTTTTAAGTATTTTAGGTATCATATAGTTTCACGTATTCAGTCTTAGTTCTTTATTTATGAACGTACCTAAAAGTGTGTATTTTACATCGTTCCATTGTATTTCTTTATACTCGGGTGCTGAACCACTCGTGAACTATGCTACCTTCGTTTAGATATGAATAGCACTACAATATTTAACATTACAATTAAAATTTTTATTGAACGTGGAAAGAATGATAAAAGTGAAGAAAATATTTTGTTACTAAATCAGATGCAAATTTGAAACGAGACATGACTGAGTGAACGTAATTTGGTTGTAATAACGCGTGGGTGGTGATAGTTAACACATTTTGCATTGGCGTGTGACATAAATAGCTATTTTTTAAAAACACGACATGCATCTCATAATAATACTCGTATGCACGTTTGATCTCATCCCAATACACAAACTGCGCGGAGTTTGTTTCGAATAATCATGAGACAACACATTTTGCATTGGCGTGTGACATAAGCAATTTTTTAAGAACGCAACTTGCAACTCAAAAATATAAGCACGTTTGATCTCATCCCAACACACAAACTGCGCGGAGTTTGTTTCGAATAATCATGAGACAACACATTTTGCATTGGCGTGTGACATAAGCAATTTTTTAAGAACGCAACTTGCAACTCAAAAATATAAGCACGTTTGATCTCATCCCAATACACAAACTGCGCGGAGTTTGTTTCGAATAATCATGAGACAACACATTTTGCATTGGCGTGTGACATAAGCAATTTTTTAAGAACGCAACTTGCAACTCAAAAATATAAGCACGTTTGATCTCATCCCAACACACAAACTCTCCATATATGTAGTTTACTCTATGACACAAACTGCGGAGTTCGCCATTCGAATATTCATGTCACTTATTCTAGCGTGCCTACCCACAAATGAAAATAATCAATTGGCACTTTGCCATAAAATACTGACATATCTATACTAGCGGGGAAAAAGCCTTACAATAGCTATCGTTGATTGTGTTTGATTCTCCTAGATTGTGTTTTAACGTGTCATGGCGGTGGATTATTAAACGTTAAGTGTTCATATAATGGTGCACGGCACGTGTAGGCAAAGTGTATAAAATCATGAAACGTTGTTTTGTATTTTCCTCGTCAATCGCATTAGAAAGTTCTATTATACCTACCGCATTACTAGAACGAACTAAGACAGGACAGTGGCTAAATGCAAAACTCATTTGTGTGACTGTAACTTTATGTAAATTTAAATATTTGTACTACAAAGGTTGCTCAATTGCTAAATTGAGCTCGTACTACTTACTGTACATAAAGTATCTATTTATTCTTTGTATTTACAAGCGCTAAATAGTTATAAATAAAAAGAAGCAAGTGCCACTAAGTAATATTAAAGAAGTTATGGCTCCAGTTTGGTGAATTTTCTAGAATGATATATTTGCTTAGGCGCTCAGCTTCGTGCTTAAAAACGCTAAAGCTACAATGATAGTCAAACTGAATCTATACTAATAAGAAAGAGGAAAGGTTTGTATTTTTGTATGTAACGTATAAACTCAAAAATTCCTAAACCGTTTTCAAAAATTCTTTTACTATTAGAATGATTATCCCTGAGTAACATAGATATAATTTGATTCATCGTCATCATCGTCCATAACCACGCGCAGCTAGTCTCATATCCCTTCAAGGGTCGTTATATTATAACAATGAAATTTCTATTGTGTCTGGCCGCATGATGACCAGGGGCCTTACTATGAGCTCTTAAAGCAGGACTTCTAGAAAACTGCCCGGCTTATTCGTACCATGACAACGTTAAAGCAGGCCTGCTATTCAAGAACCGCTGAAAAACTGTTCACCTGTTTTTTTGTATGGACTCTCGTTAACATGACGATCTATATCCACTCAGTTTATCAACTCACAAACATCTAGGCGTCTGCAATGTTGGTTAAAGTGAATTGTTAAAATGCCAGAGACAATTTTATCCATTCACTTTTGAGAAAACAATATTCAAACAGTTCACCTAAACGAGCATGCAATGGTATGATTTCATTCAAAACTGTTTATGCCAGATTTAAGAACTGCACGGAACTTGCATGGTTTTTATGAAGCTGATAGTAAGGCCCCAGTGGCTTTGATGGAATATATAGGGTCACTAATTTTTTTCTTCTATATCACTATTTTGACAGTATTGTATGGCGCATTCTAAATTTATCATTTGTTTGAGGAATGCTAGTGTGAGGGACATTAATATTTTTATTTATACTATGTATAATCTTAATGAAACTTCGGTAGTAGCGAATCCAAACTTACGGCAAATACTCTTTTTTAATAGTAAAATAACGTAGTTACAAATTTTAAAAGGGGGTGCCATTGGGATGCAAGTTTGTATGGGCAACAATTTTTTTAACTTACCGTTTTCTTTTGGAAACGATAAGTAAAATTTGATATTTTATATGTATTTTATATTTTATATTATCACTAGCTGACCCGCCAGCGGCTTCGCTCGGTCTTGGTGTAGGGGCAGAAGCGGTATCCTTTATATTGGCGAGTATCAGGAAAATAATACATTCTGAAGATATCTGAGAAAACTATATAAATATATTATATATATATATTATATATATTATATAAATATAATTATAATCAACCAACAACCAACACAATAATAAATCACGTGAAAGTTAAAGTTGAAAGTTGTTTAGAGGAACTTTAAAAAAAAAAGAAATAAAGAAACTTCACCTCATGAAAAATCTAGAAGAACAACCGCTAAATGCGGGCCGATTCGAGGAAGTTTCAATGTATATGCCTCCATGAACGAATCGACGTCGGGTACGCGCGGTCACTGCTTTTAATAAACTGCTTCTGGGTACCAATACAAAGGCAATAAAACCCTACTGCCTTGTCCCTGGCTGATCCCCACGGATATTGGATTGGACCCTTCCGTAGATGGATCTTAAAAAAAGATTACACTTTTGAAACGAATGCAGATTTATCGAACGAAGCTAGTCAAATATATAAGTTTAGGTGACCCCATTCCAATCAGTTAAGTTAGTAATGCTGCTTTCGAAGCTCGTTGTTCAAGGTTCCATTTCTAGCCGGGACAAATGTTTGTGTGATGAAAAGACATGTTTATTCTCGAGTCTTGGATGTTAACATAATCAGCACATTATGTTTCCACTGCTGGGACCCAAGACTTACTCTCAGTGAGAGGAGTTGGGCCCTAATCCACTAAGCGGCCCAGTGCGGCTTGGTGGATAAGCTAGTGAACTTAACTCAACCTATTTTCAGGCCGCCCGAAGGCCTTCGATATAGCCTAAGGACTGTTGTCCTAAGACAAACAACCGGGACCGACGGCTTAACGTGCCCTTTGAAGCACGGAAGCGCTCAAATAAATAATGCCATTAGCGGTCACACATCCAACTCCAGAACTTAACTTGTTGATCGCCAAGTCAAGAAGTTTTTACATGTATTAATAATACATGTAAAAATTAATTCTTTCCGTTGCTCGTAACTTTTGGAGACCTATTTTAGCAAAAATTATCATATACATTACCAAGTACATTTAATAATAGGTATCATCTTTTAATAGTATTTACGTGTAACCAAAACGATGGTAGATACGAGCGTGTTTCTTTTTATAGGGAACCAGCTCAGCTTTAGTGAACGTATATCACTGATATCCACTCTATAATACATACTCGTATATATAAAATGATGACAGATGGTTATTAATGACATATATTATGGTATACACAGAATATTAACATCAAATAGAACGGCCTTTATTAGAGATTTAAATAACTGAGATCTGTGTCCTATTTTTTCTAATGTAATAAAACAGACTAACTCTTAGTCGTGGTCGGCATCGTGGACTCAGTACCACCCAGTACTATTATTTATTCTGTGACCATACTACGCCATAAAAAGATGTTTCATGTAAACGGTGTTTTTAAAGGTATACACATTCAAAATGAAATAAAACAAATTAATATAAGGGTAATGTGTATGATATTGGTTTAATTCAAAAGGTAATTTTATGTCATTATTCTTTAAGTATGATTTCGGGCATATATGCGCCAAGGCTACGTCCAATGAAGCACAATCGTGAAGTCTGATTTTCGGAAACTTTATCGAGCAACTAGGGTAGTATATCAGCAATAACACGGCGAATTTAAACTTTCAAATGGTCTAACATCTCCAGTGTATCAGGACAGACACATTCCTCCAAAGAAAGTTACCTAAAGGTGTGTGGTCACACGATTGTGGAGGCTAGTTCACAGGTCCATTACGCGAAATTATGCGGCCACCAAGTGTTTCCCGCAATATATTGATGGTGGCGCCCGCTGTAGCATGTTGCCCCATCTTGTTAAAACTAAAACTCTGTCATATCAATGCCATTCAACTGAGGTACGAAGTATTCAGCAATTAAAGCAATGTTTCTGTAACGCTCGCTTTTGCAGTTACGGGCATATTATGACCGGCATCGTTTTAAAAAAAATCGGCCAATGAGGCCACCTGCTCATTAAGAATGATGAAATGAAAAAATGTACTAACCACAAATCAGCTGTCAAATTGACTAGCGCAAGCCCAAAGTGCACTTTGCTCGTCAAAGTCAAAGTCAAGTCAAGCCAAGGCTAAAAATTTTACATTGAAGTTTCTCCTTTTGGATCCAAGGGCCTTAACAGATTTTGGTGAACTTTGTAATGGCTTATTTAATCATATTAAGTTGCTATTAGTCTTATTTAACTTATATCTTGAATTATAGATTAGATTGTGATTCAAAAAAGGCTATATACTTTCGATCCCAAAAAGTGGTTCCTTTGGGATGATAATTTTCCGTACAGCAGCTACAGACGAAGCAGCATGACACAGTTAGGAAGTACTTAATATAGTTTTTTTTGGCAATTACCTATATGTAACTAATATATAAAAAAATCTGTTTATATGGTTATACGTATTAGCATAGGAAATATTTCAAAAATGATTGCCTACCTCTTATTTTTTTTTGTAATTGGGTTGACCCTGATTATTTACCTTTTCTAAAGTTCGTTTCCAATGTTCTGTGGTGGTACATAAGTACAGTATACGTAGGGTAATCCCAAGTTACGACGTTCGAGCACAAAATAGACAGGTCCCAGTGATTATTACCTGCACAGGGCAACACGGTCGCGTTACATAAGTAATTAATTATGATGCTTACCTATTCTGAAGGTTGGCTTGTTGTGCCAATTTTTATCTCATATATCACCGCACTGCCAGTTTTTTTCAAAGGCTTGCGTTTGACAGCTACCTCACCTGATTATGCGGTCGATGATGATGTAGGTTCATCAGGATGCCTAGAAGAAAGTTTTTAAGTACCTAAATCTACTTTGAAATATGGGCAAGCACTACTGTGTTTATATAAGTAGAACGAAGGGATAGCAGCAATCGTTAGTTGACATGGGTAAAAGAGATGAAAAGAGGGTGCAATTACTAAACGGAGCTAAGTTTTTGACAGGCCGGTTGGCGCAGTTTGTAGCACCCCTGCCTTCTGAGCCGCTGGTCCCGGGTTTGATCCCCGGACAGGTCAAACATTTGTGTGCATGAACATGTCTGTTTGATCTGTGTCTGGGTGTGTATATGTATATAAGTATGTATATCAGTCATCAGGTTACCATAGTACAGGCTATGCCTAGTTTGGGACCTGAAGGCCTTTGTGTGGATGTTGTCCCATATTATTATTATTATACAACCAACCAATTTCACGGGTTTCACCCGGTCCTTTACAAAGGCATAAGTGGGGCTGTAGCCAACACTTAGAGGCCTGTTTGATATAAAAATACAATGTAGTATAAAAACAGAAACATTTTGGATGGAAGGTTACAGGTTATCTATTACAAAAATGGGTAAAATGGCATGGTTATTGAAATGTACTTATTAGTGATACGGGAGATAGTGGGCTATGGTCGAGACTACGGCACCTGCCAATTTCAGTCTCATCTTAAAATATTTAGGCAGGTGGTGACTTGCCACTCACTAAACGGGCCCCCCCATAAAAGCCACCATCAATGGTGACAAAAGGGGCAACGTTGGTGTGAATGGCTAAAGGGTGTCGAGAGGTGTGCTGCGGTTTCACTAGAGCGCTACTACCGGCGTTATGCCCTTTAACACTTCCACCCTTGGAGCTTTTTGTTACTTGCTCTTGCGTCTCCACCCTCAGACAGCCAATAAAGGCAAGCCGGGGGTCAGGGGTCTCATTTAGCCCCAGGGAGAATCAGGGTCCACGGTGTCGCCACTCACCGACGGCTCGCCACAAAGCCGCCCCTGCGGTATTATTATTATTCCTTTTATTTGACATATTTCACGGGTTTCACCCGGTCCTTTACATAGGCATAAGTGGGGCTGTACCTAGCCAACACTTAGAGGCCCGTTTGGTATAAAAATACAATGTAGTATAAAAACAGAAACATTTTGGATGGATGGTTACATGGTATATCTATTACAAAAATGGGTAAAATGGGCAGGGCTATTGATATGTACTTATTACTGGAACGGGAGATAGTGGGCTATGGACGAGACTACGGCACCTGCCAATTTCAGTCTCATCTTAAAATATTTAGGCAGGTGGTGACTTGCCACCCACTAAACGGGCCCCCCATAAGAGCCACCATCAATGGTGACAAAAGGGGCAACGTTGGTGTGGATATCTGAAGGGTGTTGAGAGGTGTGCTGCGGTTTCACTAGAGCGCTACTACCGGCGTTATGCCCTTTAACACTTCCACCCTTGGAGCTTTTTGTTTCTTGCTCTTGCGTCTCCACCCCCAGACGTCCAATTAAGGCAAGCCGGGGGTCAGGGGTCTCATTTAGCCCCAGGGAGAATCAGGGTCCGCGGTGTCGCTACTCACCGACGGCTCGCCACAAAGCCGCCCCTGCGGTATTATTATTATTATTATTATTTTTATTCAACCAATTTCACGGGTTTCACCCGGTCCTTTACAAAGGCATAAGTGGGGCTGTAGCCAACACTTAGAGGCCCGTTTGGTATAAAAATACAATGTAGTATAAAAACAGAAACATTTTGGATGGATGGTTACATGGTATATCTATTACAAAAATGGGTAAAATGGGCATGGCTATTGATATGTACTTATTAGTGGAACGGGAGATAGTGGGCTATGGACGAGACTACGGCACCTGCCAATTTCAGTCTCATCTTAAAATATTTAGGCAGGTGGTGACTTGCCACCCACTAAACGGGCCCCCCATAAGAGCCACCATCAATGGTGACAAAAGGGGCAACGTTGGTGTGGATATCTGAAGGGTGTTGAGAGGTGTGCTGCGGTTTCACTAGAGCGCTACTACCGGCGTTATGCCCTTTAACACTTCCACCCTTGGAGCTTTTTGTTTCTTGCTCTTGCGTCTCCACCCCCAGACGACCAATTAAGGCAAGCCGGGGGTCAGGGGTCTCATTTAGCCCCAGGGAGAATCAGGGTCCGCGGTGTCGCCACTCACCGACGGCTCGCCACAAAGCCGCCCCTGCGGTATTATTATTATTATTATTATTATTATAAGAATAGTAAATGATAATACTTCGATACCTCTGTAACAATGATTTCTTTCTTACTAAATTAGTAACTGTAGCTCCAATGCTATAATGCGTGTATGTGACTTGCCCGTTTAATTGATTATCTTTTACTCATTTTATACTATGTTTTATACTAACAAGTGACAAGACGAGCAGCTCATACGCCTGATGGTAACCACTACCCTTTCCCTTGTCAGTTGCAGTGCCATCCACAACTTCGAACTGTAGTTTTGCGCAGCACTGCAGTCACCCCAAGATGGTTGTTGAGTTTCTGTCGCTAAGATAATTTTAATGCTATAACGCACTTAACGTCTTAAAACAATAATACTTACGAACTAATGCTTCGCGATACAAATCTAGCCCTGTGATGGCACCAAATAAGACATAGCCTTTTGCATACTATCCTACCATAATCCGTTCATAAGTTGGATGTACCTCTTACGGTTTGTATCCGGTTGGATATACGGAATAATCTCTAGATCAGTCCCCTCAAAGGGGAAAGTACACAAGCTTATTTCTTGTATGTGTTCCTCTTAATTAGAATGCTACGCTATGTACAATCTATTTCTATGGCGTTTGGATGTCAGTGGTTCAAATTTATTGTGTGCAGTATAATTTATAAGGTTGAAATTGACTTGAAACCACATTTGTTTTCTCAGTACTAATAAAAGCGCACAATAATTAATCTTGCTGCTCTCTTAATCACAGCACAGATAATTTATACATAGTACTGGCTCAATCACACTGACGTGATTATATAATCATCATCATTATCATCATCTCAGCCGTAAGACCTCCATTGCAGGCCTTACCCATAGTTTTCTATAATTATCGGTTGGAAGCGGCCTGCATCCAGCATCGTCCTGCGACCTTTATCAGGTCGTCAGTCGACGACCTACGCTGCGCTGGCCGGTCCGTAGTCTCCATTCCAGAACCTTCCGGCCCCATCGGCCGGATGATATAACCGCGGAGCTGCTCTCCACGGTTCACCCGCGCGGTGATGGATGATGATGATGTATCTTATACTTGATGTTACTCAGGGTGAACGTTGATTTCCAATGGTGAAAGAATTTTTGAAATCGGTCCAGTATTTTAGTTAATTTTTGAGCCAATTCGTTACAAACATACATACAAATCTTTCCTCTTTATAATATTATAGTATAGTACGAGTATATAGACAAGGATATTAATAAGAAGTAAGTAATACTGGTTTGCAAAATGTGAGCTTGTGTATTTTGCGACAACAAGTAAGAAATCGCTATACTGAACCGATAATGAAAATAATGTAATTATTAGGATATTACATTATTATATACCATCACTTTTAATCAGATATCAGACTATGATGAGTGTGTCGTAAGAAATCAACACATTTTATATATCTAATACTAGGTGATATGCTCAAGGTTTCACCAGTGTATTTTGAAGGATGCAAATACGAGTAGAAATAGAATTACAAGCTATTCTCTATTTCTCGGGGTGACAGAGTGTACTTCGTAGAATTTCCCTTTAAAACTCTGGGTGACAGTACAACTGTCAGGCGTCGTGCTATCAGGTACACGATGGCCTGCATAGTCTTGCCGCTTCGCTTCTTCTTTTCTTTATTTCTTTATTTCAATTTATACATGTAACTTACAGACTAAAATCCAACGTAATGTACATGGCGCAATTAAGCTTGCCCGGCTTGGGCAGATTAGCGCAGCGCCCTCGTCACAGCAGGGGGAAACGACCTCTCTCTCCCTGCATTGATATCATCAATGCTGAGATCTGAGAGGTCATGGGTGGAGGCGCTATCCTTCTGCGAGGAGGTGATAGGGAAGAAGTGAAGGGAGGTGGTGGAGAGGAAGCGGGAAATATTGTCTGATCTCCCAATTCACAAAAGGAGACCAGGGCGTCGAAGGTTAATCTTTCACGCCCACCTCCGACCTCCAAAGTTGGGGACTGGGGCGGCGTATGTGGGGGCGTCTGCCGTCCAAACATCTGTGTCCCAAAGTGGCGCACGCGGTGGTTCCGTGCGCCCCTCAGGAAGGCGGTTACAGAGTAGTCTCCTCTAACCCTACTGAGTTCGTATCCTCTGAAGGGGGGCCAGCGTCGCCGGGACCGCAGACGATTGCAAAAACTGTAGTCCCGACATGAAGATGCTTGGAACACCCGGGGTTTTTGGTGGGTATAAGGATTCCTACATAACCACCGTGCTCCCCGGGGGCGGTGGTATATATAAAAGATTTAAGAACTAAAAAAAAATCAGAAACAGTTACCTGAATCTGCCTACCGTACCATGGAATATATCCAGATCTGGATTTTGTGTTTACATCTTATTACTACAAGTGATAAGCTCTCAGGGTAGGTGCATTGTGTGCTTGTGCAGTGTGAAGGTCGAGGGCGGTGCCAACAGGCGGTGCAGTCGGCGCCGCGCAAGTATCCCGAGGGAACGTACAGGCGCATGTTAGCTAGCGTGTAGTACGCATTATGAAGACTAACATTCTATATGCTTGTTTACATATATTCGTAACATGGTCTCTGAAATTGAACACTTCCAACACATATTTTACATTAATCGCGCATGTGTGGCTTAAACTTTATCTATTGCACAAAATGGTGTGAACAGTGTGAGTTACCCACATACAACACAGTAGAGAGATCTGTGAACAAATCTCTTGCCCATTCTCCTTCATCCCATTGTATGTGTTCATAGGCGTAGTTTGGTCATGCTACTCGATGCTAGAGTTTGAAGCTAAAGGGGTTTTGGGGAAATAGCATAAGTATTAAAAAACGATATTAAAAAATATTTAGTGACACTTCCGCTGAAAAGAAAACAATGATTTTGGCCTATTTGGGGGCGTGCACCACCCTTCCTCCCGCATAAAATGCTAATAGGAAGAATACAAAATAAAAAACACAAGAACTCACTCACTGTTGGTCTAGCGCTCGACGAGTCAACATCTCCTGAGGATGCCTCGTGTAGAGGCGAAACACGTGTCGAATCGGTTTTGGTTTATTTGAGGTTTCTTGTGTTTTTTATTTTGTATTCTTCCTTTTGGCATTTTATGCAGGGAGGGTGGTGCACGCCCCCAAATAGGCCAAAATCATTGTTTTCTTTTCAGCGGAAGTGTCACTAAATATTTTTAATATCGTTTTTTGATAATGGATTTCCGCAAAGTAACGCCTGAATCAATAAGTATTCTTATTCCAAATATCTATATCTATCTGAATACTTGGAACACGTAATATGGTTCCTGTTTTCTTTCAGATTTTATCTCATTAATATACATTTGGATTATTCAAATATGCTAACAGGATATTTGGGATGATAATAATATGCATAGTATTATGTATGTAGTATTTTTCTCCGAAAATCTGATAAGTTAAGTTGTACGAATATTTTGGATTGGTTTGCAAAGAAGGCATAATAACACTCAAGGATTATCAGATATAAAGTGAATGCCAATTGACGCAAACCATAAAATGAAGCTCCTGGATGCTAATGGACAGTTTACGGAGCCAAATTATTTTACGGGAGATTTTTGGGTGTAAAGAAAATGTAATACTAGTATACGTAATACTAATGTTAACCGATTTCCGAAATGGAGGAGTTTCTTAATTACGAGTAGATGCGTATTTTTTTTTGTATGGCACGCTTAACTTTTTGATGTATAATCCGATTTTGATTATTTTGTTGGCTATATTATATCTCTAGACGATTCGATATAAATTTCATCAATGTCTGTTTTGTGTCTGTTGTTTGGAAGCGTTGGAAGCCATGTAGGAACAATTAGTATCGATGGCTAATCCTGCTGCCTTTGGATCGATCCCTACTTCGTGCTTGAGCTTTCGGAGAATCGTGATTAAATCTAGGTAGGTAGGAACTTTCTGGAGCCTTGCTAGCTACCACTCACAACACGGAAAACCTGTCGCTAAGCACTTAACTTCCGACAGCTGTCCTTGAGAAACACAACTACAGTTTTAAAAATAGAACAATGATGGCAGGTAGGCGGTTGTAATACAATATTATCTCAACTAGAAACAGATGATGCCAGAAAGTTGTACATTCTATATCAAGCAGCTTTAAAAAGCAGATTATACTTTTAAGTGATTTTATACTTATTTAAGTTCGTTACAAAAATGGCATATTCTTGTAGAATAAAACCCTGTTTAAAATAAATGAAAAAAAAAAATGTTTTAAGTAAGTAAACGTTTTTGATTTATTCTCAGCAATTAGTATTTGCTAATCTTGATGATGTCCTATTTACAAGCATAGGTAGGTATTTAAGTAAGCAGTAAGCATTATAGTGATTCTATCTTTCTATGGAAAAAATCGATTTGATGATAATTATTTGATATAATTTGCCATTTCATAGTTTATGACACTTAACGCGACTTAGAAAAAGTATGCACGTGTGTTGAAGTGGTTTGTAGACGTATAGTGTGGGATTTTATGTTTGTATTTAATAATGTCAGTTATCAATCATGTTGGATTAAAGCTTTCCATTCTAAAGTTCACATGCATATTCAAAAACAATAATTTACATTTTTTTACTAAAACATTCATCTAATGTAAAAATAGAACAATGTTCAAATATATACGCAATTTTTTTTAGAAAAAAAAAACATGGCGTCATTTCACATTCAATTGCGACTATTGCGTTTTAATTTATCGCGTAAACATATATAATCCCAAAATATGAGTTCAAGCGAATCTGATTCGGAAAAATAGATGGCACTCCTCCTGATTTAAAAGCTAAGACCGAATTAGCAAAAACTGTCTTTCATTTTTGTACTAAATATATATGTATTACATGTAATACTTTTCATTTTATTATTCAGTCGTTGATTCTGCTAAATGGTTATGTGGGTTCCAATATCGTAAGTAACTGTTGTTTTTGCATGCATAACTTTTTCTTGATATTGGACACAATTCAAAAACAAGTGTGATGCACGTCTTTTTATTCATCACAATTGGTCTTATGGCTTTTTTAACAATAAAAAAAATGGATGGATAATGTCCGTCGCAAGCTGTAAGTTAACAATGTATGATCGATATAATTTAAAATAAAAAATCAGGGGTTTTCAACAGACTGACACTAGAGTTAAGTTTAAACAAAATATCCTAATCCCTACTTCTTTAATCAAACTAATCTTTAAATACATCTTCTCCTATGTCACATCAACATTATATATTGCGTATAGTCTAGAAATCGTGAATCTAGAAAAGTCCCTTACATTGCCGTATGGGACATAAGAATTCCAATCATTGTGGGTGAAGAGCAATTTATTAGATTTACTGGCCACATTACGAGAAAAGATTTGATTTATATTGAATTTCTTGTATAATAAATCTAGCCGGTATTCGAAACTTTGTAGGTAACACATTTAAGGTACATTTCATCGGGTATGTTGCAGCAGGTTCGTCTTGGTGAACACCCTCGTAAGCATATGTTTAACATATTTATTTATGGTATAGCGCTTTATTAATGATGATACTATTTACCGATGACAATAAATTACTATTTCTTTTATTCTGTAGTTATAGGTGCTCACGTATCATTACATATTAGTCAGCATTAATGATTAATATCGTGAGCATTCGTAATATTAATCACAATAAGTATAACTAAACAGCTTGTTCAAAATAAAATAACATGTTATATAGCTAATATTCAAAGAATTCGTTTCTAAGCAAACTCTAATTATGGTATATCTTCTCAATTTCTTTTCTGTAAAAATCTTTTAGGTGTATCAAGAGAGATATAAACAACCTACGTCATTAAATAGAGCGTGAACATGTTAAAAGTGTAGGCACAGATACCTAGCCCACTAGCTAGGTATCTGTGCTTTTTTCAGTCCAACCCCTCCCACCCGAGGTATGCGGGATGGAGTGAAAATTAACAAAACGACCTATCTGGGCCAGCCACAGGTGAAATAACGGCATGAATGGCCTTAACCCGTAAAGCTGCCTTGCCTTTGTTGAGCATACCTGTATGCTAAACAAATTTTCGTAAAGCTGTCTTGGCATACAGGTATGACAAGGCGGCCAAATCAAATAAGGGTCCAATAAAAAATGTTATCTATTCAAATATACAATAGATTTCAGCTAATGTTTTGTTTTTTTGATGCTGTAAAGGACCTGGAAATTTATTTACATAACAAATTATCACTTGAAAGATACCAGATCGGTAATATCAACGAAAAACGACAGTCACTTTTTTTTTGCGGGGTTTTTGCAACTCTAGTTTGCAAATTTGATGATAGTCGGGAGCTCACTAGGTTAAACTAAATTGGTTTGCCGAGTTTAACTTTTTAAGTACTTAGGTTTTGTATTTAACACTGATACTAATCGCTGCCACTGAAAATAATAGTCTTACTACACAAAGGTTGTCTATAAGAAATCACTTTAAGCGATAAGGCCTTTTGTACTGTTTACTATGTTTTTATTATCTCTTATTTTTATTCTTACGTTTTAATGCAGTATTCAAATAACTGTTTATTTCTATGTCTATCGACCAATTTAATGTCTTGTGATGACGAGCGCTTACAGTGCCACGCTGTAGTGGATCATACTGCAACTGTTAAGCTGAACAAGCGAAGAACTCAAGACTGCGTAGGTAGACTTTTCACTCTGTGTCTGCAGTTTGCTTAAAACTTTATGTACAACAGTGTTTAAATAATATGAACCTTTATTAGTAATTAAAAATTGAATAAAATAATAATAATAACTATCTAATCTATAAGCCCCATGGTGGGCGGAAAAGTGACCGAAATGCTGGCGCCTATTTTGGGCAAAAACTTAGCATTGCCATCCAGCGTGGCAATGCCGCCAGCGTTTTACAACAGTTCAGTCATATGAAAAGTGCAGTTAATATTACTTGCCACTCCGAGTATAGAACTGTAGTTTTGCGTGGCATTTCACAGCGCAAATTTAATGTTTAGTTACGTGTTTACGGAAATAATTAGCCCGCATAAAAACCGCCATGTTTTAAGCACTCATCAGTGGCACTCGCGAACCACTACGTATTCATCAAAATCGAGCGACTCGTTCGGTTGTTACGATCGGACATAGGAAAGTACATACATACACACATACAGGTTAAACCGAATATAAACCTTCCTTTATAGGCTTTGCCGCAGTCGGTTAATAATACGTATGTGGCGTCCATAATTTACCGATACGAAACATTTACGAATTACCCGTATGTTTGGAACACATTCCTAGATAAGTATAATAGCGACCCACAATTTAATTTCGAGTTGCGCAATAAAAGATGTGATTACCATCGCATTTTCCTTAGTTTTTTCTGGAGGTGTGAAATCCGCTACATATTTTATGTTTATTAGACATTTTATTCTGCTGGAAACGTATTTTACGGTCGGTGAAACAGTTACGGTTACAAAATAGAGCCTCAAACATAATCTTGTTTTGGGTTCATGTGAGATTAGGAAAATATTTTTCTATGGAAAAGCCGACTTCGGTGTCGTGAACACACATTTTTTTATGGGATAGGTTGGCAAACGAGCAAGCGGCTCACCTGAAGGCAAGTGATACCGTCGCCCACGGACATCTGCAACACCAGAAGTCTCGAGGATGCGTTGTCGACCTTTGAGGAAGGATGATAGGAGGGAAGGGGCGAGGGTGGAGGGGGAAGGGGGGAATCGGGCATTCGAAATCTCCCACAAACCGACAAAACGCAATAGCAAGCTATGTTACTTCACGTCGGTGTTATGTGGGAGTGTGGTACTTCCCCGGTCGTGCTGGCCCATTCGGCTGTGGGGTTGCAGCGTGGCACTACCACAAAAAAACACATTCCGCCAATTATCCGCCAGTACGTATCTTGTGACCAACTAAAAGCTACACTTAATTGGTTGGCCATTTAAATATCAGAATCTTACAGAGGCATTGTATTCGTTTATATATATTATTATTACTAGCTGCGCTCCGCGGCTTCACGCGCGTGGTTATGGATATTGATGATGATGAATTGAACTTATAGCCTTTATTCATCAGGTATAATGTAGAATTCTAATGGTGAACATTTTTTTAAATGGGTCCTTTAGTTTCAAAGTCTATTCAATTCAAACAAACAAACAAATGCTTTCTCTTTATAATATTATTATAGATAGTATATTATGATATGGTTTAGTATGCATCCATTGCAAGTATGTCCATCATGGAATTGAATTTTATTTTTCGTTAACACTAATGCGCCATTGCCATTAAACAAAACCTTTAAAGAATTACAATTTATTACTTTACGGCTATTGCATAGCTTCTATCGCGGGCCTTGAGCGTGGAGACCGAATCCAGAAATTCCGTAACGAAAATAACCTAACACCCCACTCTGACTCCATCTATCGATGAATGGCAGAACTTTTAATGACTTTTTGAAATATCACGCTTGTCTCTTTAGTTCAGCAACTCGCCTCTAGATGGCATTGGTTAAATAATTATAATTGCAAAAGTTGATAAAAACAGGTATGCAATAGCTTTACCGCGGCAGTCTCCGAGTGCCACACGTCTTTTAGAGTTTGTAAACTATCGTGAGTTGTGCACACATTGTACTAATATAAAGATATCGGCTGCACTCACTTGGTGGTATGTCGGTTTAAGTCCGACGTTTTATCTTTCCGTCCGTTTCGTCGCGCGACGCGATCTTCAAGCGTGAACACTTCCTGAAGAAGAACGTTCTATACGTTCGAAATGTCGGGCTTAAACCGACATAATACCACGTGAGTTAATCATAATCAGCCCATGTTGTTCCC
The DNA here is from genome assembly GCA_917880725.1 of Selenia dentaria. Taxonomy (NCBI): domain Eukaryota; kingdom Metazoa; phylum Arthropoda; class Insecta; order Lepidoptera; family Geometridae; genus Selenia; species Selenia dentaria. The sequence goes on along the minus strand of OU862883.1, from coordinate 27,402,446 downwards.
ACTGCTGGGACTCGTGCCTTCCTGTCACAGAGAGGATTTGGGCCATAATCCACCACGCGGGCAAAATGCGGCTTGGTGGATAGGTTAGTAGCCAACCTATGTCGAACCTTACGCTCAAACGGCTGGACCAATTTTGATAAAATTTGGTATAGAGGTAGGTGAGGCGCTGGAACTAAACACTCTAAACCATGGGATACTTTTAATTATCATCATCATTCATGCACCACTGCGAGGGTGAAACCGCGGGGCGCAGCTAGGTCCTTAATAATCTGCAAAACGGCTAGACCCATTTTGACAAGTTACTGGCTACTTTTATTTTAGAAAAATTATTAGGGTTCCGCGGAAAGAAATGTCCTATGTGTTATAGTTAACTCCTGCGTGGTTTAAGCTGACAGGTCAGCTAGGATATTAATATGAATAACTAGCTGCAACTCGCGGTATCACCGGCGTGGTGATGGTGATTCATGATGATAATGAAAGTATCCTATGTGTCATTCCAGCATCTCATCTATTTACATTTTAAGTTTCATCTAAATCCGTTTAGCCGTTCTGGCGTGATTGAACAACAAACATGCATCAATCCAAACATTCGCATTTATAATATTATAAAAAAAAATTGTAAGATTATACAGGGTGTTTGGTAGAGGGACCGACAAACCAAATGAGCGTGTTCGGGGGCCCACTTGGAAAATACAAGTTGGCCAAAAAAAAATCCCCGACACCCCAATTTTTTTTAACTTTTTTTTTTGTGAATTTTCTCGTTTTCTCCAATATTGTACCATTTTGCTTTGCGTGGCCTGAAGGTGTATTAGAGACCAAATTCAACTAAAAACATCCGGTCTAAAACAGATTTTACAAATGTTATGGTGGTAAATAGGTACAATTTCGGAGAAAAAGGGAAAATCACATAAAAAAAGATAAACATATTGGGGGGTCAGGGATTTTTTTTTTTGGCCAAATTGTATTCTCCAAGTGGTCCCCCGAACACGCTCATTTGGTTTGTCGGTCACTCTACCAAACACCTTAAATACATTTTGTTATGTTTGTAATTATCGAGTTCTTCGGTCATATCGGGCACACGGTCGGTGACGCTGCAATTGACTATCGATAGAGTAGGTACAAATGTTTGTGGAGTAAGTAGAGACTACTAGAGACATACCTTCTAATATTTTTTGTGTGTGTATATTTATAGACTACATGTATATATTTAAAGGCATTCTACTAGATTTGAAATTTCGTAAACACAGTATTTTATTTTCATTTGGGAATTATCGTCTTGTTATAGGGGTTCGGTTGTACGTCCGGTTTAGCTTACTTTTCCGTCCATACTACTCCACATTTTTATAAATGGGAATGTAGCTCTTTCTGCCTGTCTGTCAGCAAGTGTGTTTGTGAAGTTTTTTGAGTACCTATACCGACTCGGCTGAACAAGTAATCATGAAATTTGGTAAGTAAATTAATGACCTTAGCTCCTGGAATACTACATTTTAGGTACTTTACAAGAGCATCATAACGTTTAAATGTGAAGTTGACACCAAGGGTGCAGCTAATGGAAAATAATACATAGAGTAACAGAAAATAACTTTTTTAGTGGTTCATCATAGTGACTCCCTCTCGCCTGATGGAAAGCGAAGATGGAATCAAGAAACAATGACCATTCAGCAGCCGTAAGCTGCACTAATCGCCACCCCTATGATGACCTGAGAGATGCTCTTCACGCCGCGCTCACCCAGGGTCATAGCTGCAAGGAAATACGTACGCCGGCAAAGCATTCCAGAATTTACTTACACGACAGATATAGGCACTGCCAAACTTTTTGGTTCGTGGTAAGAAGTTTGGTACAGTATATGGATGCAATGCTAGGCCGGAACGAGTAGTTCAGGATCGGAATTGTGAGGAAGGAATGAGATTAAACAGCTCTTCAGAACATTCGCCATAAAACAACCGGTAAAACACGCTTAGAGAAGCTATAGTTCTACGCGTTTGTAGGGGTTCTAGGTGTTGAGTGACTTCAGTGTCTCCAATAATACGGACAGCGCGAGGTTGCAGTCTATCGAGAAGGTACTTATCGGATCCGTCTCAGAGGGGCAACAATATTCAATACATGGGCGCTCCTGAGTTTTATAAAGAAGGCACCGCTGATCCGGAATAAAGAAACGCCTCGCTCGGTTCAGGACTCCCAATTTGCGGGAAGCTAACTTGATAATACTCTCGATGTAGTCACGCTTGTTCAGGTCACTACGGATGTGCATGTCAAGGATGTCAAGATTACACTGTACAGGTAAGGTGATATTCTGAAGAGAAGAAAGAGGAAGAAATGGAGATGTTTTTTCCGAGAACGCGTACACTAGAGTATTTCTGGCGTTTAACTCAACCATGTACAGATGCTGTCAAGCATCCCGGAAAGCTCAGCAACGACACACCGTCTATTCTCTCTCTACAAACTTGCCGATCTTGTCAAACTTGTCATCCATAAATACTCGTATGTATATAAATAACGATTATATCACTAACTTTGTTTAATGACTTCACACTTCTTAAACAAGGATAAACTTTCTAACCTGTATTTTGGAGAAGAATCGTAAATCACAGAAGTTTTACCTTCTACGGCTATAACTTAAATAAACGGCTTTAAATACGAATCGATTTCGCATAAAGATCGTTCGCAAGAGTACGTCTGATACAGTGTGCCTTGCTTGAAACTTGATTTGATTGATTTATGCCGATTTGATCGAACGAAATTGTATTTTGAGTGTAGGCAAGTGCCTACACTATAACTTAAATACGGCTATAACTTAAATAAACGGCTTTAAATACGAATCGATTTCGCATAAAGATCGTTCGCATAGAGTACGTCTGATACAGTGTGCCTTACTTGAAACTTGATTTGATTGATTTATGCCGATTTGATCGAACGAAATTGTATTTTGAGTGTAGGCACTTGTTTAACTATGTGATTGATTGTTTTAGATTTTATCAATTTCTAACAGTTTAGTTTTCAATGTCTCCGTTAAAATTTGGTAGATACATTTAAAGGAAAACATGCGAGATTGATTTGGTTAGAACGATAGAAAATCTAATACAATTTCCTTGGTTGGAGACAGCTTTCGATATTATACTCATTATTCGTACGTGGATTACGGTTTCTTCGGCACGATTTGTACATTTACCATTTGTTAGGTAAAATAATTAGTTATTGAATCAGATTTGCATTAGAATGCATCGCGGCACTGTCTAAGTTTAGTATTTTCTTAATATTACCACTGTTTAATATTGCGGTGGAATAGTAACATTTAGTATTAGCAAGATTAAAACTTTCTATGACAATTTGCGATGAAAACATGAAAAGCCACTTTCTTATTTTTTACACTCGCTCTACTTTGATTCACCAACGTAAGCACTTAAAACGTTTAATAAATCCATACGTGTTATACGTTAACATAAAAAAAAAATAGAAATATGGAACAGTACATAAACAATATGAACGATTGTTATTTTATGTTTTTGTCTCAGCCAACCCCGCCGTGTATCAACTTCCGACCCTGATTTCCTATATTAGAGACTATATTAGAGATGGAATTAAATTCAAATCTTTATTGACAGGAGGAGGTCCTGTCTATAAAGATTATGAAGAGGAATTTAATTCCATAACCACATTTTGATATAATTAAACATATAATAATATAATATCTTTACATCTCACTAATATTATAAATGTGAAAGTTTGGATGGATGGATGTTACTCAATAACGGCAGAACGACTTAACGGATCTGCTTGAAATTTGGCACAGAGATAGGTGATAGTCCCCTTTCATCATCATCAACATCATCAAGAGGCGATGTCATTAAAAACAATGAAATTTCTATTGTGTCTGGCCGTGTGACCTTTGATGGAATATAGAAGTTGTGCATATATTAAAAAGAAAGTTTAGAGTGAAGTATTAAAGGGAAAAGGTATAGGTATAGGGCAGGTATAGAGTTTGTTTAATTAGCCTATTTCCACTGCTAAGCTCTCAGGGAAAGCAGCTTGGATCTTATTCCGTTACGCGATTCTTATACAGGTTGGAGTTTTCAAACCACCCGAATACCTGCGACACCCCATTTAATTTCTTAAGGCGTTCGTATTTTACTGCCGTGTGATTGTTTGGCTCTCATAAGTAGGATAATGGAGATATACTCGTATAAAATTCATACGAAACATCCTATTTTATTGAGCACTAGCAACTGCCCGTGACTTTCTTCGCGTTGTAGGATCAGCTTTCAGCCTCGCCTCTGCGACCAGCTGGGGCTAATGACACGCAGTACTCACTCCACGGTAACAGGTATCTGCAACCAGGCTAGCATTAGTTCACAGTCTTGCAACCTCACAATACAATCTTTCTATAATGACTACAAAGTCGATCTACAGTGTCTAACTTTGCCACAAATTACTAAAGCCTTACCATCGCGGTACATTGACGTCGATCATATCAAAATTCCTACCGGGCTTGAGCTCGCTGATCCTTCGTATAATGTGCCATCGGCTATTCAGATTTTGGTAGGCGCGGAGATATTTTGGAGCGTCATTGGTACAAACTCCATTGACTTGGGAAAAAACCAACCCAAACTATATGAAACAAAATTGGGATGGTTAGTCTCAGGGCACGTATCAGTTCCAAGCCACAATCGCGAGACATCTCATTATTGTCATTTCCTTGATCAAGAAGAAAATCTCACTAGGTTCTGGGAACTCGATACTATTTCCGCAGAACACTCTCTAACGCACGAAGAACGCGCTTGTGAAGATCATTTCGATACTACAACATACCAAGAAAGTGACGGTCGCTTTGTCGTCACTATGCCTTTGAAGGGAGATCCCGATGAGTTAGGTGACTCATACAATATGGCGAAATGCCGTTTTCTCTCATTGGAACGCAGATTCCAGAGAGAACCTACGTTTAAAAAAATGTACGTAGATTTCATGAAGGAATACGAACAACTAGGTCACATGGCCGCGAACCCGGTTACTAAAAATCACTCCGCCCAATTAAATGATACTACTGTGAAATACTACATACCTCACCATGGTGTCATTCGAAAATCAAATAATTTAGTTTCATTACGAACCGTTTTTGATGCTTCTGCACCTACATCAACAAAGGTGTCTCTGAACAATTTACAAATGGTAGGTCCTAACGTTCAGGATGACCTACTGTCTATACTGCTACGTTTCCGCCAACATAAGATAGTTGTATCGGCGGACATAGAAAAAATGTACAGAGCAATTAACTTAAATCCTATGCAGCGCTCTCTGCAACAGATAATATTTAGGTATGACAAGTCAGAGCCACTAAAAACGTATACCCTCAATACCGTCACCTACGGAATGGCTTCCGCAGCGTACCTCGCAACAAAATGTCTCACAAGCCTCGCGGATAAAACAACAGACGAAAGCGTTAAATTTGCCATATCGCGTGATTTCTATGTCGATGATTATCTTAGCGGGGGGAGTACCAAAGAAGAGGTCATTGACACGTGTAAAGGAGTAATATCAGTACTGTCATCAGCTCAATTCAACTTAAGAAAATTTCAGTCAAACTGTCCGGAAGTACTGAGTGCAATTCTTGAAACAAAAACAAACAATTTAAAAGATTTGTCATCTTCCGATTCAAAAACGCTAGGCTTGCACTGGTTATGCGACGCCGATATATTATCATTTTCTATAAACATTGATTTTCACGAAAAAACTACAAAGCGTCGTATTCTGTCAGCTATCAATCAAATATTTGACCCATTAGGTCTTGTTGGCCCGTCAATAATCGAGGCTAAGGTCATTATGCAAGATTTATGGTTACTACGGATCGGCTGGGACGATGAGGTACCAGAACACATTAAAAAACAATGGACCTCGTTTGCCTCTAAGCTCATACAACTAAACAACGTTAAGGTCCCCCGCTGGGTTCTTCACGACAATTACAAGGCGGTTGAACTTCACACATTTACAGATGCAGCAGAGCGATTATACAGTAGCTGCATATACGTGCGGTCTATAGGTAGCGATGGCTCTATACACACACAATTATTAGTGTCCAAGAACAGAGTTTGTCCTACAAAACCAAATTTGACGATACCAAAAAAGGAATTATTAGGTGCCCTTTTAGGTTCGAGACTGTGTGCTAAGGTACTTAAATCGATAACATTACCAGTCAGTTGCAGATACTGGAGCGATTCCATGATTGTGCTGGGCTGGTTGGCGACACAGACTCCCAGCTTAAGACAATTTGTTCGTAATCGTGTAAATGAAATTAAGGAGCTCACCGCTGGGTCGCAGTGGGGCTATGTCCCAGGCAATGTAAATCCAGCGGATCTATTGACTCGCCCGGGGAAGGCTGACCTTGTCAGCGACTCTCTCTGGTGGCATGGACCCCAGTTCTTACATTTCGATCAGGAATCTTGGCCTAACATGCCTAACACGAGCGAGACAAAAAATCTGCCCGAAGTACTATGCCACACAACACAACACAACATACTAACCACCCATCCAATTTCGATACTTATTCACAAACAATCCAATTACACTCGTCTTCTGCATACAGCAGCCTATGTTCAAAGGTTTATCTTCAAATGCCGTAACAAAAACAGTAAAATTGTCGGCAATCTTACTTACGACGAACTACAACGTTCACACAATCTTATTCTAGAGCAAGCTCAATCGGAAATGTTTCCTAAAGAGCATTCACTTCTCAAATCAGGAAAACCTTTGTCTCCAAAGAATCAACTAATATCATGGTCACCGTTCTTAGACCCCAAGGATAAGCTCATAAGAGCCGGAGGTAGACTAGACAACTCTCCGTATACCTACGATGAAAAACATCCGATCCTGTTATGTAGCAAGCACCACTTGACTAAACTAATATTCCGCGCAGAACATTTAAAACTGTTTCATGCCGGCCCACTTCTATTGCTGTCGAATATTCGACAAAGATATTGGCCTCTAGGTGGCCGAAATCTAGCTAAACACGTAGTACACAACTGCCATAGATGTGTAAGATATAGAGCCAAGACTGTTCAGCCTATTATGGGTCAACTTCCCGAGTCTAGAACGCAGCTAGAGTTCCCATTTCTACACACATTTGTAGATTATGCTGGCCCAGTTTTGATAGCTAGCCGGAAAGGTAGAGGAGCTAAATTAGTGAAGTGCTATTTGACCATCTTCGTTTGCTCTGCGACAAAGGCGGTATCTCTTGATTTGGCCGAAAGCCAGTCTGCTCATAGTTACTTATTAGCCTTACATCGTTTCGTAGCCAGACGAGGGAAGCCCCTTACGATAACTTCCGACAACGCTGGCAACTTCGTGGGTTTGCGGAACCAATTGAATAATCATCCTTCACTAGAAGACATTAAATTCATTTTTTCACCACCATATTCGCCCCATATGAATGGGCTAGCAGAGGCAGCTGTTCGCTCCACGAAACATCACTTACGTAGAGTCCTAAACTTAACGCACTTGACCTTTGAAGAGATGAGTACATGTCTCGCTCAAATAGAATCAATACTGAACTCCCGGCCATTGACCCCACTTTCATCGATGCCTTCCGAATATTCCGCGCTCACACCTGCCCATTTCCTGATTGGTCGATCACTCACAGCTGTCTGTCACCCTCAGGTACAGCCCGATGCCAACATCAACTTCATCGAGCGCTACAAGAGGGTGGCGCTCATCAAAGACCACTTTTGGAGGAGATTTTCTAATGAATATATCTGTACACTTCAACAGAAATCGAAGTGGTCTACTGCAAGCCCGAACCAACTGCTAATAAGCTCATTGGTCGTCGTGAAGGACAAGACGCTGCCACCACCTCTCTGGCTGCTTGGGAGAGTAGCAAAGTTACACGTGGGATCAGACGGCGGCGCACAAGTGGTGGATATTCGCACCGCCAAGGGCACCATCCGACGTGGCTGGAATAACATTTGTCCCCTACCCATGGACGAGCCATCCCGGGGGAGCATGTCGGCGACTATCCGTGCCACCACCACACCTACGACACCCGCGACCCGCCCGAACCCCGCCGGGACCATATAAAAGCGCTTCGCAACCGCGCATCGTCTCCTCATTTTATGATTTTATAATTTGTTGTTAAGTCAGTCAATACATCATTTAAATATATTTTGGGTTACTTATTAATCCTAACGATACAGTCCACTTTCAACACCTTTATAGGCCTAAACAATAACCTCCTGTCTATTCTTTTTTTTTCAATGTAAGAACCTTCTACGAAGTATGTATTAGGAAATATTTAAAAAAGATGAATGAAATCGGTTAAGCCATTCTCAAGTTATAGCGTGACCAGGATAAAAAAGGGGTTGATTCTTATTCATTTCACTAGCGACTACTCGCGGCTGCGTTGGCGTTGGCTCCGATCATTTCTTTGATTTTCTTTTATAAAAACCTTTCCAGATAATTAACACAACAAAAAGAATAAGCGAGATTGTTCCATCCGTTCTCAGGTTATAGCGTGACCAAGAGAAATACGGGTTCATTTTTATATATATCACTAGACTAGCGGCTTCCTGCGAATTCGTTCAAGTAGTAGGCTCGGCCTTTGGCCTCGCCATAACCTCAAGTTCATCTTGAAGCCTCCTCGTAGTGCATATGAACGGTATTACAATAAAATTTACCGAGCTTTTGCTGCCCACTTTTCAGCTCCCGTACTTATTTGACGATGCCGATCACCTTTATATAAATACTGTAACTAGAAAATATTATCGTTAGCATACTTAAACATTTACCATGTTAATTATCTGTAAAGTAAATACTTAATGTAATCTCGTATAAGCCGAAAAGACGTGAAAATGGGTTACGGTACCAATAGGGAAATAAAACGGACTGACCTCAGCCAGGATTAAGTTAAACCTACTAAATTGTTTCAAGGCAAAACCTCCACAACTAAATACACAATAAACTATTGTGTTCTTTAACCGTCACTTTAACTCTCACATATTTCTATATTAAATAGTGATAAAACTTTTCATTTATAACATTACTAATTTTTAATAAGTTAAATACTTATTAAAAATAAAAAAAATAAAAATAAAAATGTATATAAAAATATATATAGGCTACATCAAACTTTTCTAATTTTTTTCGATAATCATGCGATAAACGATTAATAAGCTAGACATACTGTTTGTTACCAATTCATTCTATTTCTCGCTGCGATTAAAAGTCCCGATTAAGCCAGTTTTTTTGTTGCCTATTTTGGGTGCCTAAGCCCGGTTTTAGGCTACACACATCTGAACCAAGTTTGGCCCTTTAGTGTGGTTAATTCTTTTAGGGTATGGGGTGCTTTTAGCGTGCGCGTAGTAGTGGTGGTCACAAGTATGTGCGCAGTTTAGCCCCTTTGTTTTTGAGATCTTCTCTTCCGTAGGAGTGTGGGAACAGCAAAGGCAAGTCTTCCAAACAGCGTATATTATATTGCCACATATAAATAAATCATGTAGCTTACGTAACTTGTAATTGTAACAATTACAAGTTACGTAAGCGATTACGAGAGCGTGGAGCGGGGTCGAGCGACACGGGCTTCGCGTATCTTAGTCAATGCAGACTGAAGGATGTAGCGGGCGGTCGGCGGCGACGCGCTGCGATCGCTTGCATGCGCAGGCGCAGGACGGGCGCTGTGCGACGCGGGCCGCGGTAACAGACCGGGCGCGCTGCATACAAACTATGGTTTATTCTGCGCCGTAGCACAGTTGCATCTCCGCGTGAGAAACGTTTATATAAAATAAGTATATTTAAATTAAGTAGGTGTGTAAGTTATTAAATATTATATTGTAATGATTTGTTTATATAAATGAAAGTGTGAAATGTATTTGTTTAGATGAATATATGTGTATGTGTATGGCTAACTTAAAATAAATTAAAGCGAGTGATAAAATGTAGGTAAAAAAAAAATGTACAAGGGTTTCTGTTTAGGATTGCCTTAAATCCTATAAACACTTAATAGAAACCCCCCTAAAATAATTAAAGCTCTAATAAGATTGCGTCAGAATGGAAGGGAGCTTAACGCGAATATTAAAATATTATAGACTTGTTCACTTGTTTAATTCTGACATTATTCCAGCCGGGTTTCGAGCATATCCAAAGCACATCTTCGTTGCGAAGGGGCAACGACGTCTTAGGGGTTAAAATTTTAAAAATCCTTCCTTAACGGATTCTTACAAAATAAACGGCATCAACTGCCATAATTTCAAGTTTGTAGTCCCAGTGGCTACACCCCTGCGTTGATGAAAAGCTAAAATCAAAAACATTTTGATTTTATCTTAGGTTAAGTTCGTCTCAGGTTCGAAAACATAATAATATGTAATATCTACAGTAATATTATAAAGAGGAAAGATTTGTATTTTTGTATGTAACCAATAAACTACTGAACCGATTTAAAAAATATTTTTCCGTTCGAAAGCTATTTTATCAGATTATCACTGAGCAACATAGGCTATATGTTTTTAAATCCGTATGGAAACTTCGATAAAACCTTAGGTGAAACACATACCAAAAAACATCCTTTTGTCGCGTACGCTGCGGAAACTATTGACAATAAAGCAAAGTGATGTACTGCAGTGTTATAGCTATATATACGAGTATGACTACTTTTTTATAGTATTACTTTTTTAAAGCATTAACGCCTGCTTTAGGGATCTCAAACATTGAAATTTAATATAACTACGTTTTCATTTTAAAATATGCAATAGTGACGCTGAAAAATCTTACCTTAATATAATAATACCTTGTATATCTTATCTTAATAAATTAACACCGAGGTACTATTACGTACCTTGGTGTTAATCCTTATCTACTCTAAATAATAAAAAGGAAAGATTTGATTATTTGTAACGGATAAACGCAAAAATTACATAAGCGGTAAAAAAAATACTTTACCAGTAGAAAGCCGTATAATACATACGCTATATTTGATTCATCATCATCGTTATCCATCATCGCGCGGGTAAAACCGCGGAGCGCTGTTAGTAGTTTTTTTTTTTTTAATTTGAATAGGCTCCAAAACTACTAGACCGATTTGAAAAACATTTTTATCATTAGAATCGTAAAAAATCACTGATGAACATAGGTTATATTTTCATTATCATCTATCACCACGCGGGTGTAACCGCGGAGCGCAGCTAGTAAATTATATTTATATTTTATGAATCTTATTAATGGTACAGTAATGAGAAGTTGTATGTGATTGTGATAATCTATCACGCATTGATTTTCATCGACCATCTTCTGTTTTGAATCAAGCTTTGTAATATAGACTGAATCAACTATTGTAATATAGACTTTTTATTTTTTTTGAGGGGGGAAATGCTGTGCACTTCCCTTCCGCCACGGGGGTGGCGGAAGGGGGCGTGTGGGGCTCAGACGCACTAAAACCCCCCCGTGAGCAGTCCTCCGCCAAGGTGGAACGAGACAGGGTCGCGCTGGCAGTCACCATCTCGCCCCAGCAGTAGGCCCGGATTGATCTTAACCGGGCCTCAGCGCCTGTGAAGGGATGACCTTGCTCACCAAGGTCACCACCTAGACATGTAGGGCCGTGCAAGCCGACGAAGAGTCCCCCGACTCTTCGCCAGTGACCCCACTATGGGGGAGGGAGGAGACGTGCGAACCGTCTCCTCCGTTCTCCCGGTCGTCTGCGCCGGAGTGGATCAGCTCGAACATCGTTCTCCCTGATCCGCTCTGCAGCCTCCTTCTGCGCCATTACCGCTTCGCAGAAGGTGGCCACCGCCTGCCACGATCTCTCGCTGCCGAGCATGGAGATTACCACGCTCGGCAGGGAGAGATCTCCGCCTATTTCCGCTGAAAGCGTGTGCCGCTGCGGGCCCCATGCAGCACACACTTCCAGCGTGTGTTGCGCTGTATCTTCCGGCGCACCACACTCATGGCAGGCTGGTGTCGCCTCCCGTCTCGCAATTTGGTGCACGTACTTTCCGAAGCATCCATGTCCGGAGAGTACCTGCACCAATCGGAAAGTCAGCGAACCGAAAGGGCGCTTCACCCACCTCTGAAGGACTGGACGGATTGCCTCCACCGTCCACTGCCCAGGGACCGGCGGAGCCAGATCCTCCTCCCAACGCCGCAACAGGGTGGCTCGCGCCTGCCGCCGCATGCGTGTGACCTCCTCCCAGTCTGGGGCTGCTCCTCGGGATCTCCTCGCTGCCACGAAGTGGTGGACTTCAGCGAGGATTTCCACTTGCAGCTCCCAGGGGGGATCACTGGCCAGCACGCACGCTGCCGTCCATGACACCGTCCGATATCCACGAATTGCCCTAGTCGCAATGACTCGCTGCGGACGTCGCAGCAAGCTTCTATTGCTGCGACTGAGGGCGTCTACCCAGACCGGTGCCCCATAAAGGGCCATACTCCGGATCACTCCGGAGTAAAGTCGGCGGCATTTAGCGTTCGGGCCACCCACGTTGGGCAGCAGCCTCCCCAAAGCGGCTGCAGCTCCCACGACTCTTGGGGCCAGTTGGGAAAAATGGCCCCCAAAAGCCCACCTACCATCAAGGCTGAGGCCCAAATATTTCATTTGGGCCCCAACCGGGACGAGAACCCCATCTAGGATAATTCGCGTTCCTGGAGGGGCCCCCCCTCGGGGCCCATGAAATAATAGAGCCTCAGTTTTTGAGAGTGCAACCTCCAGACCAGGAGCGCGTATGCGGTCGATCACAAGGGTTGTGCCCACCGTGACCAGCCGCAACGCCTCCCTGAGGTCCCTCCCCCTGGCCACGACTAGGGTGTCGTCCGCGTAGCACGCTACCCGTATATTTGCAGGAAGCGTGCCGCGAAGTATCCAGTCGTAGCCTATGTTCCATAGGAGTGGTCCCAGCACCGACCCCTGTGGAACCCCGCAAGAGACATGACGGCGTCTCAAACCGTCGCGTCCTTCCACCAGAACTTTGCGGTCCAGCAGATAGTCAGACAACAGCCTTCGCAAGTACAGGGGCACTCCGTGATATCGAAGCGCCTCCTGTATTGCTCCGTGTGGAAGGCTGTTGAAGGCGTTGGCTTTGTCTAAAGATACGGCTAACGCCTTTTCCCCCTCGCTTACTGCCTGCTGCGTCCACCCGTTGAGCCAAAGCAGGGCGTCTATTGTGGACCGCCCTGTTCTAAAGCCGTACTGAGCCTCCGACAGGCCAGGTCCAATGCCATCTAGGTGCCGTATGACACGGGATGCTATCACCCTCTCAAGCAGCTTGCCCGTGTCATCTAGCAAGACGATTGGCCTGTAGCCGGAGGGTGAATCGACGGAGCGACCCTCCTTCCGTAGGAGGCACAATCGGCCATCCTTCCAGATCTTCGGGAACCGTCCTGAATTAAGGCACGCATCGAAGATTTCCCGAAGCTGGACACCTAATTCCCCTAGGGCGATCCTAAGGACTCGCCCTGGGATCCCGTCTGGACCAGGCGCTGTCTTTTTACGTTTTAGACGGCCGATAGCAACCTCTATCTCTGCTTCCGAAACAGGTGGAATGGAGGCCAAGTCCAGTTCCTCTGGGAGGGATAGTGCCATCCTTGGAAGAGTGAGGTGGGGGTTCGTGGCAGGGAAGAGCCCCTGCATCACCCTGTCTAAGAGCTCTGGCTCCAGGGACTCAGCTACTGGGGGCATCTGGCCCCGGAACTTACTCCGGGCGGCTCTATATGGACGCCCCCAAGGATCCCTGTCAAGGCTCACCAGCGCTTCGCCCCAGGCCCGGGATTTGGACCGACTGATGGCCAGCTGCAATGCATGTTTGGCGTCACGGTACTCGCCGTACAGCTGGGCCTCAGCCATCAACTCTTCAGCTGATAGCTGGGCGTCGGTCCGGCCGTGACGCCGCCTCCTACAACGGGTATAAGGCCGCCGTGCCGCTGAGCAGGCGTTTCGGAGATCCGCGATCTCCGTAGACCACCAATATACTTTACGGCGGTTGGGGCAGCGCCGAGACCGAGGCATAGCCGTGTCGCACACGGCCGTCACCGCCTCGCGAAAATGCTCCGCTGCCACTTCCAAATGCGTAGGGGTGGCACACCACGACTGTACGATAGCTGCCTCTTCGGCTAATCCAGCGTCGAGGCGACCGATCGCCCACCGCGGGAAATTCGCACGCACGCTTCGATCTCGTCCCTGGTTGTGAGAGGTGGAGATCTCGAACCTTATATACTTGTGGTCTGAGAGGGTCTCCACCTCCGACAAAACTCTCCACTCCTGGATAAGTGCTGCGACAGCTGGGGTAGCAAATGAAATATCTACTACGGACCCCCCATTATGCCGCACGCACGTGTGGGTGGACCCTCTATTCAAAAGGGTCAGTCCTGTAGCAACCGCCCATTCCCTGACGATCTCCCCGCGAGAGTTCGTAGAGCGGTTGCCCCATTCCTGGGCCTTGGCGTTCAGATCCCCCAGTAGAAGGACCTGACGAGGCGCCTGTTTTCTCGCTACTGTGGCCAAGAGGTCCATAAAGACCTCTAGCTCTACAGCCGGTCTATTAGGGGAGAAGTATACGCCGATGACAGAATACTCTCCCCACTTGGCAACCACGTATCCCGAACCCCTCTCTTCCACTGAAAGAGAGCGGCTGCCATTCGCCCGTCCCACAATAGCCACGGAGTCATCCAAATCCCCAGCCCAATAAACATAAGGTGGAACGTAGTATGGCTCCGCAGCAACGGCCAAGTCTATTTGCCACTGCGCCAGGGTCTGCATAAACAGATCTTGGGCCCCAGCGCAGTGGTTAAGGTTCGTCTGAAGGAGATTGTGATGCCGGACTGGATCCATCAATCAGACATAACAATCTCCTCGCACACTGACTGGTGTGCTTCTCCAAGGGCGGCCTGGTTTGTTGTCGTTAGGGTTTCTTGGGTCCTGGTGGCTTTCCCCTTCGTCTTCGGGGGTACACAGTTACGTCCCCCCATTACGTGCCCAGAAGTTCTTCCCGAGTCTGCGCATATTGCGCAGTGCGGAGCAGTCTTCGTGCAGCTGGCCGCCATATGACCTGTATCTCCACACCGGAAACACAACTCCCCTCTATTAGTCGAGGCAGGACACTGGGGGCGCGTGTGACCCAACCCCATGCACCTGTAGCAACGCATGGGACGCGTTGCCAGCGCTACCACTCGAACTGAGCTCCAACCTACCAGAAGCCTACCCTTTTCTAGTACCATTTTGGCTGTCGAAATTGGGCAGGATACTAAAGTTGAGCCAGTACCGCTTAGGCCGCGGCGAATCTCCCCGACCTTTATAAGCTGTACGTCGCATCCACCCGCTCTGGCGATCGCCGCCGCCACATTCTCCTTCGTGGCCGCATCGTCCAGGCCTCTGACGCTTAAGTCAATCGATTTAATCGGCCTGGCTATGATGGCCACCTCGGACAAGACACTGCGAAGCTTCTCTGCGAGTCTGTCTGCCTTCTCAGAGTTTTGGGAGCCAGGAATCTCTAGTATCCTAGCTCCTGTGGCCGTCTGGCGAAATCGGGGCTTGTCAATCCCCAGCTCCTGAAGATTTATCTTCTCCTGCGCCATACGGAGGACGGCGACAGCGCCGTCCTCCGTATGGCGCTGTCGCCGCGAGTGGAGTGGATGAGGAGTTACATACAGATGTAACTCCTTTTTCCGCTGCTTCAGGCCGCAATGACAACACAACAGCTGCGGATTTTGGAGCTTCAGGCACCGTCCTAGGTTTGTAGGTAGCGGTTGCTACCAGCTTAAGGTTGGCAGCAGGCGCACGGGCCGCTGAGGCAGTTACATGTGAAGCAGAAGAGGAGGGATTATCCTTCCCCTTGCCCTTCCCCTTCCCCTTGCCCTTCCCCTTGCCCTTCCTCTTCCCTTTCCTCACTACCTCTACCCAGGGTTCAACCTGAGGGACAATGCCCCCATTGGAGGCATCCCCCATGGTGACTTGGGTGTCCTGGTTAGTAGAGGGACCTGCAGTCGGTGCCACTGACAGAGTGGCAGCATTCTTCGGGGCCTTAGCGGTCCCCTTACCCGCTTTAGGGCCAGTATCGCGAGCTGGTACATGTGTCGGCTTAGACGGCATGGCAACTGCCGTCTTTTTCATAGCGTCTGCCTTAAGGGGAGGGCGGACCACCGGGGCAGGCGGAAGCCGTTCCTCGACCACCGCGAGTCGAGCATCGAGCATTTGCCCGAACGTGATGGTCAACGAGCGTTTCAGCTCCTCCATCAATTCAGCCACCGGCAGGTTTATAGGAGATGCCTGTGTGACTGTAGTTGCGGCAGCGGCGGCAGTGGAAGCGGCTGCGGCTTCACTCTTTGCTTCGCTAAAGCCGCGACGCAGCGCCTTCACCTCCGCCTTGGAGGACTCTACTTCGAGTCGCAGGCGGCTGTTTTCCGCCCTAAGCCGCCGCGTCTCCTCCGCTTCGCTCCTGCCTGCCAGGGCATCGACTACCTCCCTTAGGATCGATGCGGACCTCTTCAGGCGGCCGACGAACTCACCCTTGAGGTTGCCCGACTTCTTGGCAACCTCTAAAATGCAGGCAAGTTTTTCGCCCGCCTGCGCCCTCAGTTCTTGCGCGTTTAACGTGCTGAGATCGTCGACCATCAGAGCAGCGTCGGACTCACTCCCTGTCTCTGTTCCAAATTTGGCAGCAGCAACCGGCGCCTTTTTGAAACGCCTGCTTTTTAAGACTTCTCCAAGCTCTCCGTCCGACGCCACAGGTGAAGGCACCGGCGTAGGCTTGAGAAATGTTTCTCTGGAAGGGCCCACCTTGGTGGTCCTCCCCCTCCCTCTTCTGGATGTCGCCACCTTAGCGGACGCCGTCCCTTCGGTCTCCGTGTCCGAGTCCAAATGCCCGGGCACGAGGGTCGAAGAAGCCGGCCGCTTTCGGCGGCTACATTCTTCGTCTACACTCTGCGCTCCACTGCGCAACACCATTCCGTGGACAGAGTCTACGTCAGACACTTCTGCTGTTGCATCGCAGCTTCACCACTCGCGGTTCAGTCGCCAACATATCGGAATCCATTATCATGCTAAGGTCGTCATTTTTTTTGTTGTTGGTTGAGGGCTGATGCCCTCGAGGCGGTTGTCGCCCCCCCCAGAATACGAGGGGCAGCCTCCCGAAGGAGGGTGGGATTGTCCGTCATTAACGGTACCCACCTGGGGTAGTTTATTTGTATTGCAATCCGCCATTTTAGGTTGTCAGTTTAAAGGCTTGACAGCCTGGGTGAGCCCTTACGACTGCATTCCCTGCAGCCATTCATCCTCTCGCCGGGCATCATAACTTAGGATTGGGAAAGAAGAAAAGCAGTAAACGAGAACAAGACAATAACAAGACTGGAAAGACAGAAAGACATAAATACACATATAATACATTATAAATAAATACATATACATACGGACACACGGCGCCTGGTGGTTTCAGTTACGTCTATTTCTGAAGGAAGTAGACCAAAACAGGCAGCAACCACGTGAAGGAGAACAACCAGACTTGCCTTGGGGATCTACACGACTTGCGCTCTCCCCCAAGACCAACGCCTCCTTACCCATCCGGGATGAGTAAGGAAGGCCTGGATTTATCCAAAACGAGCAGTGCGAGACATGCAAGCTAGGCAGAGCAACTACTAATACATAAACCCAGACCCGCCCATTGTAATATAGACTGAAACAACTAGAATCAACTAACCAATCAGATCAGATAACTATCAAATCAATATGGAAAATTCAGAGATTGCTATAAAAATGCATAAAAAAGTACTTTAAAATGGTTTAAAGAAGACTAATAGTAACAAATTGAATATAATATTAATTTTAAATGTTATATGGAGGGATACAAACAGCGCTAAGTCCATAATATTTCATTCACTGGATGGTTAGTGCAGTTGGTAGATCCCTGACTTCTGACCCCATGGTCCCGGGTTCGATTTCCGAGCAGGTGAAACATTTGTGTGCCTATGCACATGCTCTGCTCTGCTCTGTTTGACCTGTGTCTGGGTGTGCATATGTATATAAGTGTGTCTATCAGTCATCAGCTTAGTATAGTGCAGATTCTGCCTAGTTTGGGACCTAAAGACCTTATGTGGTAGTAGTGAAAAAAAGGTTTTCTACATCAAAATTCAGCTTTTATCGCCAACCATAGCGACCTTTTCTTTTGTAGTATAATCATAAGTTATAAGCACGGATGTTGCCAACATTCGTGGTTATAACAGACTATTTCGCGGGTAAATACCTACTTTCTTCAAAATAATATATTTTACGAGTGGGCCTGATAAAGGCACATAAAAAGATCTCGTTTACGATGTCCCATATGATGCGCAGAGCTCTTCCGGTTCGTATAACGGCGAGACAGTTTTGTCAGTGATATAACTCTATAATTAAAATTTGGTGGTATGTGTATCAGAGGCCCGAGTCTACTTTTTTCGCTGTTTACGGTGACTATCGTTTTTGTATGGTGTCATGAAAGCGCCTATGGTGGGTGAATTGTGAAACTTACGTATATAAGGTTGTATGTCGAGAAGATCCTTGATCTTAACTATAGAAGTGAAATAAACTCAGACTATAACTACTAATACATAATACTTCTTGATGGGTCTAGTCAGTTTTGTAGTAATTTTATTTTATAGCACTACTAGGTGAACAGCCAGCGGTTTTGCTCGTTTCGATTTAAAAAGAACACGATACATTTCTAAAAATCCTTCCTTAGTGGATTACGACATCATAATCAGACCATTACGTTCCCACTGCTTGGAATCGAGCCTTCCTCTCAGAGAGAGAGGAGTTAGGATATAATCCACCACGCGGGCCAAGTGCAGTTTGGTAGATAGGCTAGTTGGCCAACCAATGTCAAAGTATTCAGGCCGCCCGAAGGCCTTCGACATAGCCTAATGACTCTTGTCCTATGACAAAGAACCGGGACCGACGGCTTAACGTGACCGCACTCCAAAGTAAGGAAGCGCTCAGTTGGAAAATTTCACTAGCGGTCACCCACTCAACTCCTGAATGCAGCATGCGTTGCTTAACTTGTCGATCGGTTAAGAAGCCAAGCTCCGCTGCGAGCGCCTTGCTTGATTACGACATAAAAACATAAACTGCCACAATTTAAAATTGTGTACTTCTAGCAGTTTTAGCTCTGCTTTTAGTTCAGCTTACCTTCACCCGTTCATAGTCACTTTAACCGTGCCTTTCTCTAAAGAATGATTTGTCGTTGTGCTCGAACTCACCGATGTCAAATTAGAGATATCACTATTGTTGGTTAGGTTGTTTTTCCAACATTTCTTGTCATCTCGTCGATAATTCACGGATGTTGTCAAAGATGCAACGACGTTTGCTCTTAGGAATCGCACGGCACTGCAGTGCACATTATATCTCGGCTGACTTTGTTTCTACAAATACCCATTACAAACTACAACAGCTATTTGTGTTTTTGTAATTATACACCTGTTATATTTAGGTATATACGTAAATGCCCAACAAAAATATGGATATGACCTGTAATTGTATAACTACCAATTATTGTTGATCTGTTTATCTGTTATCAACCCGTTTTCACTCTTCTGGTACCTACATGTACTAGTGAATTTAGCACAACTTTTGATACTCCTTTGCAGTGATTTTATGAAGGTTGCCAGGAAACTTCAGTTTTGAAATTATGATAAGGAATATCTTTTAGTATTTTGCCTTAATGTTAACACTGTAATTTTAGTGTACTATTTTATTTAAAAAAAAACATTAACATTAAGTTACACTAAAATTAATGCTGCAAGCATTTTCCATTACCTCAAAGCTTTCTTTCTTCTCTCTCCAATAAAGTTTATAGTTTGGTGCACTTTCATTGAATAACAGTGTATGTCCCGTTATGTTAGTTAATAGATAAAACAGCTTGGGACTGATCACTCCAGGATCTATCTACTCGTGTACTAAGATCAAAGTGTAGCGTGTCTTGCTCTACTGATACCATTATTATGTTCTCTTTTGTAAGGCAACACACTGGAGCTAATATTTGTAGTACCTAAGTAAAAACACTGTAAAACATCTATATAAAAATAATGGCCCCGAGTTTCTTGCCGCTTCTTCTCGGTAGGCTCTATATATTTTGGAACGCGGCGGTAGTCTTTAAAGTATAATATAATGAAAAATTGACGTTCATAGGTGCGTCTTTGATGCCTAAATTGAATAAATGATTTTGACTTGGACTTTGACTTTGAGTCATCCTGTCTTCTATGCAAAGGGTATAATTTATACCAGGTTCGATTCCTACACATATTAGTGTGATGATAAGAAATATTCAATGGCGGGCCTTGGATGTATATGATATGTTAATGTTACACAGGGAGTCCTAGTGCATAGATATAGTAGTAGATGGTATTTTTCATCAAACTTCCAAAAAAAGAAAGAGGTTCTTGGTTCGACTGTATTTTAATTTTGTGTTTGTTACCTCAGAACTTTCGATTGGGTGAACCGATATTGATGATTATTTTTTATTTCAAATCTGGTGCTTCCCGTGTAATCCCATTTAATATTTATTAATAAAATATCATAAAAATCGGTCCAGGAGTTTTAAGTTAACACTCCAATAACTATAAATCGTTTCGGCTATGATTTCATGTATCACCATTGGTTGTGAATGACATCGATCCCGTTATTAGCAAGGGTTACTAAAATGAGTAAAAAAAGGTTTTACCTAAAATTGGATCCATTTGCAACACTAATCCGGCAACGAGATCCGGCCGTGTAGACCATTAATTTGTGCGTAAAACTGGTAATATTTGATACCTAACCATTAACTTAAACAAGGCGTATCAGAAACAAGGAAAATCGTACTTACCTACCTATATAATGAAAGCTCTTAAACTAAAGCTCTGTCAACGTTATTCTATGACATAAACTAAGTTATTGCAACTAATGAGCAGGTGCTTACCTATGTAAAGACACCTATACAGCTTCCTGACGCTGGGACTCAATTATGAAGTTATGCGATCATAATGACTTAATATTACTGCCGGTAAGGAACTAAGAATTCTGATTGCCATGAATGGATTGCAAAGTTTTGAAATAGGGTGTTGTAAATATAGTTTTATACCTGTAACGTGTATAGTCCTAAAGGGCTAGGCAGACTTAATCTTTTTCGGAGGTGTATAAAATGCCCATACTATTCTACCAGTGTTTTATTAAATTACGTTTATTTTTTTGCATCATAGATACTTTGGACAGATTAAATGGCACTCTTGTTACTACTGTATTTTGTGCTCTTACTTGGTACTTGGTACTTGGTGGGCTGGCTCTTTTCCGCAACCAGGCCGCTGTGGCGCGGCCCATTTTGCGTGATAGCCGGGTGAAGCTGATCAGTCCAGCCACCCGGTGTCGCCCAGGAAAGCCAGCAACTCCTTCAGCTTGGCGCAGGCTTCCCACACAGTCCTCGGCGAGCCGAGGTTTGCTGCCCTTTGTGCCGCCACGCTCCTGCATTCAATGAGCAGATGCGCAGCTGTTTCTTCCGCCTCCATGCAGCCTCTGCATAGGGGGCTGTCTGTAACACCTAGATTAAACAGGTGTTTGTTTAAGGAGCAATGACCGGTCATAATTCCGACGATATGTCGTACATTATTTCTTTTAAGATTGAGGAGTTTTCTGGAGAATTTCAGATTTAGAATCGGAAAAGCCTCCTTCGACTGCCTACTACTGTATTTTGTGCTCTTGTAATGTAGAGTTTTATGAAACCTCATTTGTCAATTTCAAGCTCTTTAGGCTGTAGGTCGCGCCTAATGATCATACATATCGACACAGTATATACAAGAACCGAAAACAGTCATTCTTGTGAGCAGTCAGCTAAAAACATAAAAGCCCTTTATTTTAAAACTATCACACTCACTTAATATTATAAATGCAAAAATGAGTTTGTTTGTTTTTATCCCGATTCAACGGATGGTTCTCCAAGGATCGCGACAACCTTGTTCGACGCGGAAGAAGTAGCGGGCAGATAATAGTATGAAATGACATTATAACCGCAGAACTTCTGGTGGTCAATTCGCTTTAGACCTTTTAAGGGTGCGTGAGTTTGGGATTATATGGAAGATTTTATGGTTACGGAAGCATAAGGCGAATCATAACGCGAACATAGCAGCTTTAGGCAGGCTACACGGTCGATGCAAAGTTGCATTGAAATAACGTTAATATCCACGCTTTTTACATCTAGTAATTGATTTGCTCTGCACTTCTGCTGAAAATATAAATTAAGGCTATTCATTATTTTGGTAATAATTTTATTACAGTTTTAGTTATTGCATCATATATAATTATTTCATATTTGTTTTTATGAATATTGACGACACAAATTCAATACAAATGAAAATTTTAAACGTAATGAGGATAATATTCAAGAATACTGTACTCAATATTTTAGTTAGAGTAATACAACTACTCATAGACGAACGTGTCAATAATGAGTGAACTAATGAACATACAGATTCCAAATAATAGTTTGTTGATAATAAAACTCGAATGCCAATGGGAGAACTGGTTACGATTACTTTAAATTTTGGTTGCCATCGAACTATAAACCTTAACTATCGCGGAAATATCTACCAACATTAGGAAATTTTAAGAGAAAAGGGATAATTGCTAAAGTGATAAACAAACGTTGTATAACAAAATAACCAACTTTACAATGAATGCTCACAAAGGGTCAAATCGTATTAAACTTTTAAAAGCCAGCGGCAGCAAACCAAAACATTTTGCTATAAAAAACGAAGTAAAAAAATATATTATGACTCATTTGAGTCTGGATCACAATGTCTTAAGGTTGCTTACATTTTAAATATCACCCTTCTCAGTAATCACATTATTAATATAAATGCGATATAATATATAAGTACACTCACTTAAGTAGTCATACGCATGACCCACTTTTAAAACCGTAATTTAAAGAAAAATCTAACAAATATTATAACATGCCTAGCAGAATTAAAAAAATGTATCCTAAAAAGACATGAAATGTGCTCAATTCTTTCAAGTTTAGTATTTTACTAATATAAAATTTAGTATTTTAGTTGTGTTTTAGTTATGAAGAGTCATAAGGTAAGAAACATCTAGACAGACCAATATTTATTATAATTTATAATAATTTATACATATATGTATAAATGATTAAACTCAGTGGTCACTCACCCTCTAGAATATTTAAAGTTGTTTATCTGAGTTACTAATTAATCTGTCACTAATATTAACACAGTGATTATCTAAATTAATTGATAATGAAGGTATTCTGCCACCACTGGAAAACATCCACCAGGAAAATGACGACTTTCTTTTTTTATGGTAAAATATAATAGCGTATTTTTTTTATAATATTTTATATTAAAGAGTCTCTTCTAATGTCTTCTAGACAAAATCTTAAAAAAAATATCATATTTCGTGGAACATAGAGTTTTAAAACATTGATTTATTATTGAGTTGGTCCAGTTCACTTGTTGCATAACATCGTCCACTCCGCTATGACTCAGCTATCATAGTAGTCATAGCAGCACGCGTGTGAACCAACCAAGGCCTAGTGGGGAAACCACGTTAAAAAAACGCGCTAAGTACACTACCTCATAGATGGCGTGGAAACGTGTGCATATTATGACGATAACAACTATTATAACCTTTTAAATCGTTATATCTCAAAAACGGTGGGTCGTAGGAAAAAAAATATTGACATATTTTTATAGATAATTTTATGATCTACTATTTTCAGCTTAGGTACTTTTACGATAAAACTTACCGTTTTGCTGAAAATCGCATAAAACAAATTTTTTTGACCTTTGACCTTAAATATTTTTTTTCCATACACGGGAATGATTGGGAACTTTTAAATATTATTAAAAAGTTCTGAGTTTAGGCTACTTTAGGTAGGCTTTACGTTTAGGTAAGTTACTGATTTTAAGCTTGTTGGGATTTTATGCACCTTCATTGGAATGTCTAAATTGACCGGAATATAATGTATTCAAATATTAATTCTCTATGTTACTGCTATTGGACGATGAAGACGGTTACATATTTTTACATAAACAAACAAGTATGATAAAAAAGACTTGAATGATGAATTGGACGATATGTGTATTGTTCCATTAATTGTTTTAAACAATTACAACTGGTATTTCTCCAAAACATAACATAATCATAAATCAGAATAATGATTTAATTATATTTTCTAAAGTAGGTATTGAAATTAAAGTTCCTAAACCGACTTTCCAAGATGCTAACTGCTTATTGCTAGACATCTTTCGTACTGATCTGTTTGTACAGATCACCATCTTTTCGCAATACTAGTAACCTTATGAACTCTCTTAAAAATCTGATGTCAAACTGTAAAGTTGATTGCTGTGCTAGGTATAGTAGGAGATATTAATATCGATATCAAGGAAGGGTCTACAGATTAACGTGCAGAGGAGTACCTTAACTTAACAGCCCAAAACAGATTCATACTCGTATACACTCACGTTGCTAGGGGACCAAATTACCTTGACCACTATTTTCTGAAAACCCCGTCTAAACAGCAGGGCTGTGGTCTGCTCACCCGGTGTTACCGACCACGATACAATAGTGTTTAGATTGCTACAAAATAAGATGCTACAAAAAACTGTAGCTCCTAAAGGACAAAACTGGAAAATGGATTATATATGGATGTGGAATGGATATGGATATGGAAAATTATGACTGGGGCACGTTTTATCGCCATATGGTTGTTGATAAGGCTATAAATAACTTCAATAGTATGATGCAAAAACTTTTAGAAATAACTACTCCTAGTAAACGTCCCAATAGCTCTATATGTATTCTGCCGTAGGTAACACCATCTTTACTTAGGTGTACATAACGACGTGATGCAATGCATGCTTCAGCTAAGGAAACTCCTCTTGATAAAGCAAAGATCGATAACTCCAAATTGTACCGTTATGTAGGTAATAATACTATACAATATGTTAAAAACGCTTACGAAAGGGATGAACTTATCAAACATAGAGGTGATAGTAAAATACATGGCAAACTCTTAAAAGGCTATGCAAACTTAATAAAACCAAAACACACTGTACAGATGTTTTGAAAAGTCGTTCAAGTCAGAAAAAAAATCTAAATGCAGTAAATATATATTATTATTCTTTGGGATCAGACCTTGCTAACATTATTCTGAATAAAATAGCTACCACTGAAAATAAACTTGCATCTGAACGTAAATGGTTTTCTAGTACACAGTTCACAAACATCGATTTTATTTATACCTACAGATGAAAGAAAAATACTGAAAATAATTGAACTTCATAAGCCTAGGTCGGCTCCTGAGCATGACATAAGAAGCAACTAAATACTTATTGAAGCAAAACAATTGTTACAAAACAAATGCAATAGGAGCATTTTTTGGGTAATATGAGTTTGGTTAATTGAAC
Organism: Selenia dentaria; assembly: GCA_917880725.1. Taxonomy (NCBI): domain Eukaryota; kingdom Metazoa; phylum Arthropoda; class Insecta; order Lepidoptera; family Geometridae; genus Selenia; species Selenia dentaria. Next base: position 27,377,062 of record OU862883.1, on the reverse strand, counting down.
TGTACCAAAAAGTTTTAAAATCGCGAATGTCACACCGATATTTAGAGACGGAGACCCTTCTGTAGCTTCAAATTATCGTCCTATTTCGGTACTTAGTAGTTTGTCGAAAATCATCGAAAAAATAGTTAATGTTGTCTGCTCAAATACCTAGAAGCATCGAAAATGTTATCAGACCAACAATTTGAGTTCAGAACCAACAGGTCTACAGAAGACGTCATCAAGCTTTCTAATTTTGTAGCTGGTAAGCTTGATGATTTCCTAAGCTGTGCTGGAGTTTTTCTCAACCTTGCCCAAAGCCTTTGACACGGTGTCAAGGCCTATACTACTTAAAAAACTGGAGCTTATAGGAGTATGAAGAATCACTTTGCAATGGTGGGGTCATACCTCACAAATATAACCAAAAGAGTTTGTGTGGATGGCGTTTGTAGTGAAGTGGAGAAAGTAAGATATGGAGTGCCTCAGTGAAGCGTTTGAGGTCCTTCATTATTTCTAGTTTAAATAAAATGTATTATTTAATTTAATATATAATTTGTTTAATAAAATTGTGAAAATCACTGGCCACTTGTTCACCATGTATAAGTACATTGGGATTGAAGGGGGATATTTTGAAAAGCTGTAATAAACTTCTTTTATATTTTAATTATTTTTCATTTCACTATATATTTTTGAAACTGCTATATAGATAGATAGAAGATAGAAAATATTATTAGGCACTTGTTTTTGTACACAATTGTACCCCCTATATGCCCTGTATTTTCATTTGCTACAAATGCACTATAAGCTTAAACACAGTTTAATATTACTGTTTAGAGGCAGCCAATCATAATGGTTATAATAAAAATATTGGTCATTACGATGTAAATACAATGTATAAAAACTATTCTGTATAATATCTACATCAGATAAATAACATTAGTACTTTAATACGAACCCGAAGACCGCTTTGGGCCTTTCAGACCACAGGCCGACCTATTTAGTACGCGTTTTCAGTTTTTGGTCTTGGGGCCGGATGCCAAACGTGGCTCCGTGGGGAAACCGCATAAATAGCTTAGTTTTTGCTGGCTGAGTCTCCAACCCAACGAGACTATTATATATATTGTTTTTGATTTACATGTAATTCGCGGGATTGTAAAAAGACTTGAGTTTTATGTAGCCCTCAAAATTAAATGATGTATGCATATAAATATGTTACGCCCATAAATTAAAGCAAATATTTGCAAGTACTCACATTTGTTGAATCACTTGGTTTTCTATGTAGTTGATGAACAGATTTTCAGAATAATGATACACGTCTGCTTTAAGCGAGATCGAACGAAAAATGGAAACATCATCATAGGATAAGGCCATCGATATCATAAGTACTTTACGGTCATCGGCTTAAATTGAAGTGTTTAGTTCATTAATTCAAGGAAAATGTTTGATAACAGTTTATAAAGTTACTAGCTGTACTTTGTCGGGTGCCTTATTAAGGAGAGTCTCCACGTATTTTACTATGAACAGTTTGGATTTTTTAGGTATAAATCTATCAGACATTCTATTCAGATACGCTATTAATTTCGAATATGTGTCGTCACTATTAGAACGTTGTCGTTATTAGAACTGACTGTTGATTTTAGCTTTGAGTAGGTACTCCAAAGAGTGGAAGGTTGTTTAGTTTTGGCTAAGTACTGGAAGTAGGTCAAAAACACAGATTCTCAAACATTCTTGCCGCCTCTTACATTTCTCCAATCAATAAAATTACCACAGTCTTTCATATATTTCTTCCAGAATTTTACAGGAAATAGATTTCTTAATATATAGAAATAGATTCTTGCATCAGATCTAATACTTTCAGGAGTTCATTCTATACTTTCACTGTAATTTGAAGAACTAATTTTTAAACAAAACCATGAATATCTAACAATCCGTGAAAATTCACAAAAACGCGGACTGTAGTACGCGCGTTTTTAATTTGATTTCTTTTTTATTTTATTCAGCCGGCGCGACTATGTGCCATCGTACCAGCCAGTCTTTATTCAAACAATATTTGCGTTCGATGTCTTTGGCGCTGAACATTAAGATGTTTCAAATTCAAAAAGTGCGCGGCAAAGATAATTGCAGCACACTTATAAAGAGGATTAAAAACTCATTACTGCCCGTTAATAGTTTCTTATAGAAAACATCACCTTTGGGTGCACTTAAAGGCGAACCAGGTCGTCCCTTTCGAATAGATAGAATAAAAAAGAATGTGAAGTAATTGCGTTATTTCCACAGTGTTTAAAACTGCTATACTTTTGAACACCGCGTACACTAACTTTATAGAAATGATCATGGCCTATTATAGGACCATTATGCTAAGTATAACCACTACGAAATAATGTTTATCGTAGCTATGAGTATGTTTATGTAACAATAAGTTATGTTTAATGAACTCTAATTTAATCTAATTTAATAAACTCTTGGATTGTAAATAAATATTTTCTATTACATGTTTTATATTTTTATTCCTAACACATTCTTGCCATTTTATCATAGTTGATTTTAAAGTTGTAACAAAATCGTGTTCTTAATTTGTACTTGTAGGTTAGTTCGGTAGTGATTCTTATATTAAAAAAGCGAAAATATATCTCTTGGATGTATGGCTCTTTTCCGCCAAAAGTACTTAATTACTAAATTATTTAAAAGTAGTTTGTTACATAAAAGTAATTTGATTCTTTTTAGGGTTCCGTACATCTGAAGGAAAAAGTAACCCACATATAGGATCACTTTGTTGTCCGTTTGTCCGTCTGCCTGTCTGTGAAGACCCTTTTTCTCAGAAACGCGTAGAAGTATTAAGTTTAAATTTATATCCAATACTCAGGTTTACGGTATCTTTCAACTGTAACTTGAAACAAACTTGTAAGTTAACGCAATTAAAATATATTTTTCATCCCATCTATTCGAAAAGGACGACTTGGTTCGCCTTTATGTGCACCCAAAGGTGGTGTTTTCTATAAGAAAGTTTTAGCGGGCAGTAATGAGTTTTTAATCCTCTTTATAAGTGCGCCGCAATTATCTTTGCCGCGCACTTTTTGAATTTGGAACATCTTAGTGTTCAGCACCAAAGAAATCGAACGCAAATATTGTTTGAATAAAGACTGGCTGGTACTACGGCCCATAGTCACGCCGCCGGATAAATGAAAAAAAAAAAAACAAATTAAAAAAGCGCGAACTACAGCCCGCGTTTTCGTAAATTTTCACGGATTGTTAGAAATTCATTGTTTTGTTTTGTTTTGAAAATGAGTTCTTCAAGTGACAGTGAAAGTATAGAATTAACTGCTGAAAGCATTAGAACTGACGCAAGAAATGTGATGGATAATCTATTACCTGCAAAATCCCGGGAGAAATATATGAAAGCCTATGGTAATTTTATTGAATGGAGAAATGCAAGAAGCGCCAAGAATTTTTCAGAATCTGTGTTTTTGGCCTACTTCCAGTACTTAGCCAAAACTAAACAACCTTCCACTCTTTGGAGTACATACTCAATGCTAAAATCAACAGTCAGTTCTAATAACGATGTAAAACTGGACACATATTCGAAATTAATAGCGTACCTGAAGAGGATGTCTGATGGATTTAAACCTAAAAAATCCAAAGTGTTCTCAGTCAAAAACGTGGAGACTTTCCTTAACGAGGCACCCGACAAAGTCTTTCTTGCCGTAAAAGTAATTATGTAACTATGTTTACGGTGGATTAGTAAAATATAATCATAGTGTATAAAAATGCACATTTTATTGTAACCTGTACTTTGATAGATACTTGTCTTATTCACATTCGGTTTTGTTGCAGGTGGCTTTAATTTTCGGATTACATGGAGCTTGTCGTGGCAATGAACTTTTAAAAATAACTGTTGATGATGTCGAAAATCACTCGGATGATTTACTGTTAGTAAAGCTGACCGATACAAAAACCAAAATTGACCGATCCTTCGTAATACGAGGAGAATACAAAACTATTGTACAGAAATACCTGGACCTGCGTCCTGCTGCTATGAAGACCAATCGGTTTTTCATCCGTTATCAAAATGGCAAGTGCTTCAAACAAGTGATGGGAAAAAATAAAATTTCTAACATGCCACAAGAAATTGCTACTTATTTGAAGTTACCAGATATCAAACTGTATACAGGACATTGTTTTCGTCGTACTTCTGCTACCCTTTTGGCCGATACTGGAGCGGACTTAACTGTTCTCAAGCGACATGGAGGATGGAAATCGAGTGCTGTAGCAGAAGGGTATATAGAAGATTCCATTGAGAACAAGGCGAAAACATCTGAACGCATCGTGGAAAACATTAAATTGCAACCTTCAGTTAATCCATCCATACCACTGTCGCCGCGCCTATCTACATCCAAACAACGAGATTCACCGTCACATTTTCCTCAAAATGATCCAGATTCGGACATTTCAAACACTCAGAATATAAAATCTACAACAATCTCTATTCCTAATAAAACTGTAACAATAAATTTTCATAATTGCGAAAATGTCTCAAATGTAAATATAAGTTTTTAGTTGTTTTAATAAAGGATACTATTTAATTTCAATTTAGTTGTTACTCTATGTTTTATTAAATAATAATATTACAATAAAATATGAGGCGCTTTTATTTTCTCATAGTGGGTGATGAAAAGTAGAGTGTATCACTCGGGCGCAAAATATATTTTTGGCTCGGGCGACGTACTTTGAATCCCTCGCTACGTTCAGGATTCTACTAAAGAATCGCTCGCTACGCTCGGGATTCTACTCTAGAATCCCTCACTTCGCTCTGGATTCAAAAAGCGCCCTCGCCGTAAAAATATTATTTTGCTCCCTTATGATACAATCTACTAATATACTGTTTGTGTCGCATATTTTGCGAATCAAAGAGAATCAAAACTAATTTCCATACATCCAGAATCATGAAATTTGGCTAGAGGTGAAGTCTTTCAGCACATTAGTTAGGCAAAAGATCTGAAACCGTAAATTATTAGTTACTAAAAGCGAATTTACAAACTTATAGTTTGAAGTTGTTGCCATAACCGTGTCTAGGGATCAAATTACAAAGTTAGGATTGTCAGATAATGTCTTCGATGGATGATGGCGAACTATATTGAATATATTATACAAACATATACTGCTTACTGGCAGCTACATAGATAGCTAACATAAAAATTTGTAGGGACACCTTAGGCACGCGAATCCAACTAGCACTTGGTTGGTATTTATTTTAACAGAAGCAGACGATGATCTGAAATACGCTCCCACCAGGTACCAACCGTAATAATAGCAACAACACAGTCCATCACATCAAAACTACAGCCGGACCTCCAGTGTTCTGCACTCCAAGACGGATTACATCTAATAAGCATAAGATAGCCAAACAGGAGTTCGGCGCTATGCTCATACACAGGTTGAAGCCAGCATATATGCTTGTAGATACTCCAACAATAAACCTTCAATAACAAACCGCTAATACAACACCAATTGTTTCACCTGACCAGAACAGACCACCTGTAAGAGAAATTGGAACAAGATCCGAGAGGAAAGTAACTAAAAAACTAAAAAAATTCCGGGTTATTATCGCCCGTAAGCCGGTCGCTCGAGGGAAAAGTGTGGCTCCGTGGTCCTGAACCTGAAACAGAAAATAAAAACATATTACTTATATTACTAACACATTATACAAAATAAATACAATAAATTACGTAAATAAACTTACATTGGATATCGACATTTAAGCCTGCCGCTGCCGGCTGGAACAAGGACAGAGATAAGAGGTATGACTGACAGGAAGCGACGCGAACCTGCGCGCTCGGCCGTCAGTGCTGAAACCAGCTCCACGCCGAAAACTATAAACTTTTACTCTCACGTCCTTTATTCAATTACAAAAATGAATAAGTAGTTTGTGCCATCTATACATACACTAGCAAACCCTGCGAACTCCGTTTCGCCACCAGATGGCTTCGTTTTATGTAACATTTCGTTTGGCGCCATCTACTTAAAATATTGGTTTGTAGTACATGCTATGTATCAGAGATGGCGCTGTATGTGAAAAAAGATTTTCCCGCTTTTCTTTTTAAATTTTTCCTGAATTTTCTTTACTATAAACTTCACGGAGCCCAAGACCTTTCCAACGAATGCAAAACCGTGGAAATCGGTTCGTGCGTTCTGGAGTTATAGCGTCAGGAAGGAAAACCCGACTTTTTTATATAGTAGATAGTTAAATATATATATATATATATATATATATATATATATATATATATTTAGTATCTGTGAAGTGTGGAGACTGCTTAAATACGTTGTCAAATAGTGTAACAACAAATAGATACAGGAGACATTTAATGCTTTTGAACTCACTCAACCCGCAGGCTAGCACCCATAACAATTACACCGTCATTTCTACAAATAAATACGAGATGTTCGCACAACCATCGAACGCGTGAGAACGAAATTATTTGCTTGAAAGAAGTTAATAATTTCGTTAACTCAAGATTCTGGGGCTTCAGATACATTAAAAATCACCAAAATCACGTGACGATGGTAAAAGACATGATTCGATCATCCGGGTATGAATAAGCTTCGTGTTCTTCTTATAGACGTCGTGACATTTCATACGAATACCACAATACCTTGTAGCTCGCGTCCATTTCTCGAAACTCCATCGCAATGGCTCTAATAGCTTCATAGTCGGCTGATTAGTAGAACTAGTGGTAAATAGATCGAGGTTGATAGATGAGGATCACTACGCATAAAGATGCCATACTCCATAGCTTTCTGTAGCTACAGGTAACCAGCATCCAGATAAGTCTTTTGGTGATTCTAACAACGAGAATTCCAATCTTGATCTGTCTATATGTTGATACGCGGAGGCCTGTGCGCTTTATTTTATCTGCATTTGCTGGTGATACGTTTAAATAGGTACGCTCAATTGATTATGAGTTTGATAATCCTATGATCACACATGGCGTAATTTTAATTTAGAATTCTAATCACACTGTCGGTCGAACATGTGTATCACGAGAAATTTTAATCATGAATTCTATTAGTTATGTCAATAAAGCCGATATAGTAAATTCGATATCGTATGAATTAAATTGTCAGCTTTATGTTTCATAGCTACTTGCTAATTAATGACATAAATTATTCCATGAATGAAAAATATTTTATTATAATTTTTATGTGTAACTTTATTATGTTAACAAAATAAAATTCACGTTTTTAAACATTATCTACCTCAATCTCTTGCATTCTATATATTATTTGTGAAACAAAATGCCAAAACTTGTACGTACAACATTAAATAATAATTAAACTTTTAAATTTTGTTATCTGAAAATTTATTGTTCGCTTTATCGTCCTTTTACCTACAAACTAAAAATAGTAAAGTCATATGAATACATTTTCTTACGAAGTAACTTATATCTATCAGAACTCTGTCCTGTCTTGAGCAAGTCGTACTGTAGTAATAGAGAGTGGTTTTTTAAAACACTGGATTAACGAGTTCTATATCAAAGGACTGCAAAAAGGTTTTGTATACTCGAATAATAATTGGATGGAGAACATTGTGGCATTCCGCAGAGTTGTTATGTATGTACATATCTTGTGTTATCTGTTATATTCTTGTAAGCTTACCTGCATGCCCGTCTGCTTGTCATTTGCACTAATTTACTTTCATCCCCAATACAACCACTAATTCATCCAGATCAAACAGCAAATTTAGTTATTTATTATGTATTGATTACGTAAACATAATTATAATTATCTGAAATCTAGACGAGTTTCCAGATGCAAGATCTAATATAAGACTTTATATAAACTTTTCACTACTTAATAACATTAGTATTAAAAAAACTGAGTACTTATTTCAGGCTATTTATTTGAATAACAAAATCCAGATTTTTGTGCGTCTATAGTCTGGCCATTTCGGATGTAGAATAAATATCAACAAATCATATTATGACTCTTCTTAGGGTTGTCACCAACAAGTAGTTACACTTTTTCAGACTTGTTGATGAAATTGCTTTATAAGCATTTATTAACAATGTAATTGTCAAGTGAGCGCCTCTGTGCAATGACTTAATAAAATATTTACGATTAAGAGCTCTTACACACGAGCGACATGTTGCGGCAGATCTAACTGCAGCTGTCAACCTACAGCGACACTTGCAGTTGTAGCGACGACGGCGCAGCTGATCTTCAAAGTTAGAAAGTTGACGGCTGCCGCCGAAGCGTCTACAACTGACGTTAACGTGTCCTCGGCTGCCGTCACACGCGCGGCGTGTTGCCAACGGCACGGGTAACTGCACTCCTTTAGAGGTACGGAACCCTAAAAAGAATCAAATTTATACAGTACTTTTGACGGGAAAGAGTAACAAGCAGCCATACATCCAAATAGACATATTTTCGCTTTTTTTAATATTAGAATCACTACCGAACTAACCTACAAGTACAAATTAAGAACACAATTTTGTTACAACGTCGAAAACAACTATGATAAAAAGGCAAGGATATGTTGAGAATAAAAATATAAAACATGTAATAGAAAATATTTATTAACTTATTGTTACATAAAAATACTCATTATCTACGAGAAACATTATTTCATAGTGGTTCTACTTAGCATAATGGTCCTAGAATAGGCCATGATCATTTCTATAATTAGAGATAGTGTATGCGGTGTTCAAAAAGTATAACGGTTTTAAACACTGCGGAAATACATTTTTCCATACGGTACGCCTTTAAGTGCACCCAAAGGTGGTGTTTTCTATAAGATACTTTTACCGGGACGTAATGAGTTTTTAATCCTCTTTATAAGTGCGCTGCAATTATCTTTGAGCACTTTTTAAATTTGAAACATCTTAATGTTCAGCGCCAAAGAAATCAAACGCAAATATTGTTTGAATAATGACTGGCTGGTACGACGGCACATAGTCGCGCCGGCGGAATAAAATAAAGAAGAAATCAAATTAAAAATGCGCTAACTACAGTCCGCGTTTTCGTCAATTTTCACGGATTGTTAAATATTCATGGTTTTGTTTTTACTAATTAGTTCTTCAAGTGACAGTGAAAGTATAGAATTAACTCCTGAAAGTATTAGAACTGACGCAAGAAATGTGATGGATAATCTATTTCCTGTAAAATTCTCGGAGAAATATATGAATGACTATGGTAATTGTATTGAATGGAGAAATGCAAGAGGCGCCAAGAATGTTGCATAATCTGTGTTTTTGACCTACTATTAAATGTTGACAAGGGTGCAAGAGGGACACTTAGGAATAGATAGTGATAGGTGTAAAAGGCGGGCGCGCGAGGTTATGTTGTACAGAGTAAATAAGTTTGTGACTAACATGCTTTCCAATAGAGTCGCAAGCATTGAAAACTCTAGCACCACACGCTGTCGAGTAACGAGAGGATGCCCACAGGGTGGTGTCCTATCACCTTTGTTATGGGTAATCGCAGCAAACGAACTCGTAGAATTGTTAAACAAAGATGGAATAGTTACTATCGCCTACGCAGATGATTTGGCCATAATGGTATCGGGGCTATTCGAGTCTACTCTCTGCGAAAAAATGCAGATGGCACTTCGAATTGTCGAGGGATGGTGTCACAGACACGATTTATCAGTAAACCCAAATAAAACAGAAATGGTACTATTCACACGTAAAACAAAGGTAACCAAACTTAAACTACCTACGCTATTTAGCAAAGAGCTAACTCTAAGTAAGGAAGTTAAGTACTTGGGCATTTGGATGGATAGTAAACTTTTATGGGGAAAACATCTCGAACATATTACCAGAAAAGCAACAAATATTCTCATGCAGAGCACAAGAGCAGTAGGAAAAGACTGGGGACTAAAACCAAAGCTATGCCGCTGGCTATACACGGTCATTGTGAGACCAGTCCTCACGTACGGATGTGTAGTGTGGTGGCCAAGAACAAATTTGGTAACCACAATAGCCAAACTGCAGCAAACCCAAAGATTAGCTTGCTCTCTTATTAGCGGATGCACAAAGACCACACCGTCGGCAGCCCTAGATGTAATCTTAGGCCTAACGCCATTGCATCTTCACATACAGCAGGAAGCAATGGCATCAGCGCTACGGATAAAATCTACGGGCCAGTGGAAGGACTCCGGACCTGATACACACCATAGTAAAATTTTACATAAGGTGACAAAAATTATCCCAGAATCATCACAAGGCACTGACAGGATAGTCAGCACGCACCTTGATGAGAGAAAGTACGAGCTGGTCACTGAGAAGACTGCTTTGGATGGTTGTTCACCGTCATACAACATGTTTACGGATGGGGCGAAAAAATAAAGCGGGAGCTGGTTGTGGATATTTCTCGCCGGAACTTGGTATATCAGATTCAAAGGCCTTAAATAAGACCACATCACCAGCACAAGCAGAGGCTATGGGCCTACTGTTAGGAGCAAAAGCTATACCATATAGAGACGAGGTGGGCTCCATATCATCACCTGTGGAAAGAAAACTAATCGCATTCACTCTAGATAGTGCGGCGGTCATCTATGCACTCAGAAGGCCGGTAACCAGGTCAAGAGTGATAGCCGAGTGTCACGCGACTCTACAAAAACTATCAAACAAGTATAAGATAGTGGTAGCTTGGACAAAAGGGCATGGTTCATGCCCAGGAAATGCGAAAGCAGATACCCTCGCCAAAAATGCGACTAAGAAACAGGTAAGTGGAGATGTAAATGATCTCTGCAAGCCCTCAGCGATGGAAATACGTAATCTACTCCGTCGCTTTACTGAAAAAGAACAACAACACATTTGGGATAACAAAAAGGACTGCAAACAAGCAAAATCTATGTTTCCAACCTTGAACAGATATACAACTAACAATTTGTTGAAACTTCAACGACAGGACCTCCGCCTAATGGTAGGCATTATCACAGGTCACTGCAATCTCAACTACCATCTATATAAAACTGGTGCAACAGATAGTCCACTGTGCAGAGGATGTTTGCAGGAGAACGAGACCGTGAAGCACGTGCTGTTAGAGTGCACGGCTACGGAAAATATACGGAACACTACCGGTCTACTAGAGGATCACTATAGTTCTAAATCAACATCAGTTTTAACACCTCAAATATCACTGGAGCAGTTGTGCCAGCGACCCAGGGTCATACTCCGTTATCTAAAGGAGTTGGGATGGCTAGGGTAGCTGGCGGGGGAAATGCACAATACACCCCAAGCGGGACGTCAGTGCAGGACTTAGCGCCCCCAATCAGAATAAGAATAAGAATAAGAGGTTATGTTCTGTCTGACCAGCCGTGCGATTCTCTAATGATCCGTCGTTGCGTTCGTCGACGAGCTCACCGATGTCAAATACTTTATGAGATATCGCCCTTGTACACAAAGTTGTTTTTCCAACGTTTCTTGTCATCTCGTCATTTGTTTCACGGATGTTGTCAAAGTGCAAAAGCAACGTTGTTTGCACTTAGAGAATCGCACGGCAGGCATGTCAATTCAAAACGATCCTATTTACTCATCCATACTTTTTACATGTACATAAAGTTACAAAATAAATAAAGAGAAAGTATGAAACAATACATAATTCCTAAACGTCAATCCGGATAAATAATCGTAAATAAATTCTAGCTTGATAGCATGCTATAAATACCTTAAAATATCAAGACATTGAGCAAGCTGTGCACCGCTGTCGCGTGTATGCGACGCATGCTGCGTCACCTCTAGGTCCTCATAAAATACTCAACCTGGCATGAGCTAAAGTCAGTGATTATATTTTCGAGTATAACAAATAATATTTTTGTTGCTGGTCGATTATTTTTTGAATTTTGTTGAGGTGTTGGCACAGGCACCTATAACGTAGGATAAAAGGATGCAGGATCCGTTTACCTAATGAATTCATATCTCGACAATTATCTCGCATACGCTTTAAGGGAGTTTCATTTCGCAAAGTCATGGGGGTTCATCAAAGGATTATTGGTCAAATCTATCAAATTTAACACGGATTTATACAGAAGTTTTTTTAACTATAGAGACGTTCCTAGTGATGGTATTGCTAGCCCGGCAGAGCTTAATAGGCAGATTCCAACTATAAACAAATTTAATACTGGCACCTCACTATGTAATTTGTGAAAAGTCACTCATTAAGTACATGTACATCACGGAACCGGCCGCTCATAGGCAAATCAACAGTTTATAAGTAACTTTTGACAAGCTATGACGTGCTTCAATTTATTATTCTCTCGGTCTCTTTAGGAGATGAGAGACGATTTATTTTAGAAGAATCATGACTTTTTTGACTCAAGCGTCGGTTTGTGTAGATTTTATATATTTTAGAGTAAGTACTTATATCACAATAACGGTAAAATTTATACATACTATTTTCACGTGTGATACATTTTACCGATAACTTATTAAAAATAACATAATAGGTTTTTGGAATGAAAGTCATATATTGCGTCTTAAACATTATGCTAATTAAACAATAACCACGGTTACTAATAAACATTACCTTAGGGTCATAAAAGAAAGTATCTAAAGTAATTGCAATATCATGACTGGCCTGATTTTTATCACAATGTGATAATTATATTGCTTTTCATATTATTTATAATTGAAGGATATAGCAACAAGAACACATTTTTTATCAAGTTACTATAGTATCCGCGCAACATCCACTGCGTGGAAAGTCTTTATCGCAATCCCTCTGTAACCCGTTTCATCTAAACCCGTTGAGCTGTTTTGGGGTAAAGAATTTTAGTAATTATTTTTAAACACACAGAACAATTTGATATATTTTCTATGAATATACATATTCACACACTCAGTCACAAACTTTTGCATTTACGAGTATAACTAAACCGAACGACGACGACGACATCATTTGCGACCCGCCCCGGCATCATTCAATTAAAAAAAATGTGTCTTTTGTTTTTCATATATGACATACAAACTGAATTAGGTTTTATAATATCAATATACCTTCCCTGAAATTAAAATCAAACTGTTTTTTTGCGGTTTTCATCAGTTAGCAGACATACAGACGCAAATTTTGCGGAAAGCAACTCTATTTATTTTATGCTCTGTAATGATTTATAGTGGGTTCAAATGGTTGGCTCAAATGGAATACCAGCGCTGCCATAAACTAGCGTTAAGCTGAGTTGGGGACCATTTTATGACATAGCATTAAATTGTCATTATTCTTTCTTGAATTTTTTTTTAAGAATTTTGTATACTGCGGTCGCAAATAAATTATATTTCATTTCATATCTAAAAATAGTAATGTTGATTGATAACCTTTTCAACAGATACAACGGTTGAGGACTGTTAAAACTTTAACGTTCTTACTTACTTAAACGTTCTTGCTTTAACAATGAGACATTGAAAACATCACATTAAAAATGTTGATTAAATAATATCGAAAAAGGCAACTGGAAGTTGCTTGAGCGAACTTGTTTTGAGTTAATGAAAAGGAAATAGAGTTGTAAGCACCAAACAAAATTTGCTGTTTACGAAAGTTTCTTTATAAATAGTTTAACTGGCATCTATCATGGTAATACAAAGTTAGCGAGACACATTATTATTAACACTGTTTTTTTTACATTGGCTGATAACTGGTTATAGTGTGTAATTAAATAAATAAACATTAGTATGTGGCGCCAATTTTACTGCCATTTTAATAGTTTCAATGCCACGTCCTTACCAAATATATCGTTGAATATTTTAGACGTATACACGGTATAACGTGAGTATGGTTATGGGCATAAAATAGCCATCAATTTCTTCGAACTCTTTAATTGTATGTCTTATAGTCTAATCTATTTTTAGTAGTGAAATAGAAAAACAAAGGATAACTATTTCGTTGGACAGTGATCCAATTAATTTTGAAGGGGCTAAGAATTGTGTCATTATTTCATTACTTATTTTTCTAAACTTCAGTAATATTAACATTCTATATAAAAGAGGTAAGTACATAATTATTTCTGTAACACGTGTCAAATTTAAATTTAAAATTAAACTGTTATAAACACTATAATGCCGCTGAACGTGGTGATAGCGTCATTTTAACGACTGTTGTCAAGAAAACAAAAAGAAGAATAGTGGCCTTGCATAAACAATGACATTTCTCTCGTAAATGAAAATTCGGAAATTTCATACTATTTGTAGAAGTGGCCAAAACCTGAACAAGTTTCAGGCCTCTAGGATGGTAGCGCTAATTTCAAAATTACATCCAAATAGTTTCCAAATAGGTTAATAATAATATGTATACGTAACTGAGACATGGCCTGACTCGTCCAGTTATTTAAATTATTGTCAATAATTGTTATGGAAAGATATTGTGCTTATGGATGTATGACTGATAAAGGGTAGAACTTTTCTGTTTGATTTTCTTCTCAATCTATGATCAACTACTTAGCAGTTTAGGTAACTTTTGCAGTACTTTGTCAGTCAACATTCCACAGCATTATACGAACAGTTGCGTATTTTTTTAAGTATGTATGCTGCACTAACGACCAAATCATGCTTGAAAATTTTTGTAACTCGTTTTATTTAATTTAATATTGTGACTGGCGACTGCTCACGACTAGGTTCGCGTAGTAGGCTCGGCCTTCGGCTTCGCCATAACCTCCCATCTTTTTTTGGTTTTTTCCTTCCTTTTCGTTTTCCAAGAACCTTCTCCTTATAATAATAAAACAACAAAAAAAACAGAATTTGCGATATTGTTTATATAGATAAATAAATTTAAGAGGATTTAATATGTGATCTAATATGTAAATGTAACAATGTAAGGGATGGTTTAAAGTACCGACGCAATCTCTTTTTTTCTTTATTGCCATTTTAATAATTTGATTGTTTTATAGTTTACATAGAGATAGAGAGCGAGACACACAGAGAGAGAGTTTTGAGTTTTTAGACTTCATTAGATTGTTAAAATTACTTGTCTATCCTACTTTTCGCCCGCTTGCATGTTTTTAGGGGTTACTACTAACTAGGTCAAAGGGGCTATCATAGCCCCTTTAACCTAGTTGCCATAGCTCCTTTGGAAACGCGGAGTTTCAGGTCCCTGACAGTTATTTGTATTTGTGACATACATGTAGTCCATTGACATGTAACATGCGCTTTGCATTTTTTAGAGGACGCAATTTTATTTTCGGACATGTGTTTGTTCTCAGCCGTGCGATTCTTTCATGATTCGTCGAGGAGCATACCAATGTCAAATACTTTATAAGATATCACCCTTGTACCATAAGGTTGCTTTTCCAACGTTTATTTTCATCTCTTCATTTGTTTCACTGAGGTCGTTAAAGACGCAACGATGTTTGCTCTTAGAGAATAGCACGGCAGGTCATGTATGTTCATGATGTGTCTATGCGACTCGCGCCTCAGGGTATCTTAGTAGGGGTATTAGACTGTAAAAAAACCATTAAATGATAACCCTATTTTTAATTATTTTTTAGAACACAATATGTATTGGCTGGTGTTGGTACGGCTAATTACGTTCGCAGAGGCTCAACTTCTGGGCGATATAAAAGAAATATTTGGATTACCAAACCAAAGTCAAAAGGTGACTCCAACAAAACATAGTACACAATCTGATAGCAGTGCTACTTTTTGCGGAGAAGTGCCGACGAGCTGCGTAGAGTCATATTATCGAAGTTACGATGGGTCGTGTAACAACCTGCAGCATGGTTGGTGGTCGACACCTTATACACCTTATAAAAGACTACTAAGTAATACTTACTCTGATGGTACGTACGAATAATACAATACAATCTTAATAAACATAAATATAAGATTTAAATTATATAAATAGAATTGAAATAAGTAGGCACATTGTACTGTCTTTCGAGCCATCTTTTCCAGGCAACCTTTACACGGAGAGTGATTGTAAGGTTTTTGGATTTAAACGGAGGTGCACTACATAATCAACCATTATGTGCTCACTGCTGAGACTCAAGCCCTTCTCTCAGAGAGAGAGGAGTGCGGCTTCTGATTCAAAATTTATATGCATTTTGAATTGCGTGCCAGTCCACAGTCCATAGAATCTCCAATAACATAGGCCTATTATTCAATTTATTGTATATGTCGGATGTTTCTTAATGTACTAGCTGCGCTCTGCGGTTTCACACGCATCGTGACAGACGATGATGGTTTTTTATTAAAATATAACATATATAATATAACGCCTTTGATTCTCAGGGATAATGTAGCATTATCATGTGAGTGAATTTTGAAATCGGTTCAGTAGTTATTGAGTTTATTCGTTACATAAAAATATTATTATTTATTATATTAGTAGTAGAAGCTATTATATAAACATAATAAATAATATTAGTTATAGCACAATGTTGTTCACTAATTTGGAAACAGGCACTAAAGTAGCCAGGCTAGTTGGAGAGCCATGCCACATAAAACTGAGCGTGGGATAAATGGGACAATTATTTATCCATCAACTCTAGCAGATTTCAGACTTCTAGAAAAATAATGCACGGACGAAGTCTTGGGCAAAAGCTAGTGCTAGAATAAATAAGTTAGAAGCTAGTTTGTAAAAAACTTATGGAGGACGTCCTTACTTTCAGCTCTAATTTCGATAGAAAAACATACATGAATCAAGACAATTATAACAAATTAAGTTGCAACTAACTGAATTACTTACAAATGGCCTTCTTAGTACTCTTGAGAGAATTGGCTTAGTGCCTGTTTTCAACTGGACTTGTAAACTAGTTTTTGTTATTAACAGCGTCCATGTTTGGCAACCTATCTCTAAAGTTGTATTACAAGGCCTTAGTTATCAATAAAATAGTGCTTATCATAATAATATTATAATAATATAGGCTGATGATGCGGTCGAAGGTAGCGGTGAAAGCAGTCACAATTTTACACTGGACCTAAAATTATGACTGCTTTCAACGACTTTATAAGCTATGCGGGTTTTATTTTCATTATACTGGTTGTTTCTGTAATTTAATACTTATATACACACATCAACATGCTATAGGGATATATAAAACTTTTTTAAATAACTTAAAAAGTACTGGCCTTACAAAAAAACTTGATGACAGATTATAAAAACATTATAAAGTACCTTTTTTAAATTCAAATTTGTATATAAAAGGTTATGTTTTAAGATGAAATTCGCATTCATTGAATTTCTTCCAAAGAAGTAAATCTTCACGAACTTCTTACTTAATTAAAACTCCATAAATTTCTATAAATCTTTGTCAAACGTATCTCCGGTGGTCATTTAATCATGCCACGTAGACACTTGACCAGGAACGAAATGTTAAGAGCAGTGGGCATGATTCAAGCTGGCGCTACCCAAATTGCGGTTTGTGAAGCCATGAGGACCAGCCTGAGCGTTATATTCAGGCTTTGGTCACGTTATCGTGTCATGGGGGAAGTGGTGGAACGGCATTACAACACGTGTACAGAACCGATTCATAGTAAAGTCTGCACGAAGTCAACCAAATGTAACGGCGATGCAATTGGTTCAAAGGCTACAGAGAGAGTATGGTTTGCTGGTAAGCGGTCAAACTTTGAGAAGACGACTGCATGAAGTTAACCTACGTGGTCGCAGGCCACTTCGGGTACCAGCGCTAAGGAGAGGCAATCGAAGAAGAAGTTTACAATGGGCTATTGCACAAGAAAACTGGAACCAATCTCAATGGTCACTTGGTCAATGGTGTGCTTTTCACTGATGAATCAAGGTTTGGATTTCATCCTGGTTCGCGAAGAGTACGCGTTTGGAGAGAACCTGGACGTTGGAATCGACTGCAGCACCCACAACAAGTTCATGCATATCAAGGTGGCACGATTATGGTTTGGGCAGGAATTCGTCTCGGCGGTAGACCGGACCTCGTTTGGATACAAGGCAATATGACTGCTCTAAAATACCGAGATGAGTAATAATCTTGCCCCACAGACAGCAAATGGGACAAAATTTCCAGCTAATGCACGACAATGCCCGTCCACATAGGGCGCGTATCGTTACAAGTTGGTTACAACAGCATGATATCCAAGCTTTACACTGTCCTGCACAATCCCCTGACTTAAATCCTATAGAGCATGCCTGGGATATGCTTCAGAGAAGAGCTCTTAGGAATTTCCCTTAAGATATTGTGAAACATGAAAACCAGCATTTCTTGCATCTTAGCAGGACATGGGACAGTATTCCACAACAGGTTATTGACACCCTTGTTTTGAGTATGCAGAACCGCTGCAGATGTGTCAGGAGAGTCTTAGGTGAATCCACGGTTTGTAAAATTTAAGTTTTCAACAATTATTATAAGAAATAAAAGTTTTGTTCAGGTTTTGATGTTTCAAAAATAAAGGTAAGATTGAAATTTTGTCTGAGTTTTTCCTCTTCTTCTAAGTTTTTTTTAATTTTACTTTATCTAAAAGTTTATTATCAGATTAGATAGGCTATTAAACAAGTTTATTTTATCGTGTAGGTGTCCTAACAAAAAGTTAACAGAATTTTAGTTATATAGGTTTAATTGAAATATCCCTAGACCATGTTGATGTGTGTACTTACACTAGGTAGACTGGTCAGGAAATTACAACACTACGGTATTAGGAACATGACTCTCAACCTTTTGACTTCATAATTTAAACGATAGAATTCAAAGGGTTGACACACACATAAAAAGTCGCCCGGCTATTTAATCTCAATGGGCGTTCCACAAGGTTCAATACTAGGACCGTTCTTGTTTTTAATCTATATTAATCTCTTACCTTATTATGTGAGGAAGAATCACGAGATTGTATTGTTTGCAGATAACACTTCACTGCTATGTAAAATTAAAAGGCAGTTATTAAAATATGACGATGTTAACAATGCACTCGCTAAAGTTGTGAATTGGTTCAATACAAATAGTCGTCTCCTCAATGAAAAGAAAACTAATTGTATAAAGTTCCCGACTTTAAATGTGAAACAAGTAGAAACCAATATACAATTGAATGGAACAGAGTTGGACCTTGTGGACTCAACGGTCTTTTTAGGAATTACTTAGACGCTAAATTGCAATGGGGTCCCCACATAAAAAAAATATCTAGTATACTCAGTTAAGCAGCTTATGCTGTTTAAAAAATTAGACTATGAAATGATGTAGACACAGCTAGAATAGTTTATTTTAGTTATTTCCATAACATTATGAATTATGACATACTGCTCTGGGGATCTTCTGCAGATATTAATTCTATTTTCATACAGCAAAAAAGGGCAATACGAGTTATCTGTAGCTTAGCTCCCAGAGTTTCTCTTAGACAGAAGTTTAAAGATATAATCACTCTGCCTGTTGTCTCTTAGTTTATCTATGAAAACCAGTTTTGAAAAAAGTGATGCTCATTGTATCAACACGCGGAATAAGCACAAACACACCGTACATGTAACGCGTCTCCACAGAATAAGTCATTCTTTTATAGGACAATGTATACGTTTCTATAATAAACTTCCCAGTGTTATCCGAGTCTTGCCTATTAATTAGGTTGAAATTCCTATTAAAAATAAACTCTATCAAAAAGGTTATTACAAAATATCGGATTACTTGGAGGATAAAACAGCTTGGGACTGATCACTCCAGGATCTACCTACTCGTATATTACGATGTCAAAGTATAGCGTGTCTTGACCTACTGATACCATTATTATGGTTTCTTTTATAAGGCAACACACCGGAGCTAAAAATAAATGAGCATTTGTTAAATATAACAAGTGCGATAGAAAAAATAAGTAAAAAGACAAGCCTGTTGTAAATTTAAGAAATAATACATGTAAAACGACAATTTGTCCTATACAGAATAATTGATACTGATGATGATTTTGATTTGCTATAAAACCGATGACAACCTGATTGGCGGCCAACCCCTAATACCGCTAAGCTATCATTGTTTCAAAACATAATGTTGGATTTGAAAGCAAATAATCAAAAACATAGTTTTTACGTGTGACAAAATTACTGCGAACAACCAGAATATAATCTTTATTTAAACTCACTTGCCATAACTCTGCCTTTTGTTTTAGTACGAGTAAAAACTGTGTTACGAAGATAACAATATGGTTTATATAATACTAGTTGCGGCTTGCGGTTTTACCTAAGTGGTTATGGATGATGATGATGATGATAAAAAGTGTCCTGTGTATTATTGCCTCACATATACCAAAACTAATCAAAATCAGTCCAGCCGTTTGATTGTGACGACGTCACAAACATACAAACACATTCAATAGACTATCGCCGTTACAATATTAGTGTGACATATGGTATTTTTGTATGAATTTCAGGTATAAGTAAGTTTCCTAAATCTATTTTAAACGAGGATTTACCGAATCCTCGTGCTTGCAGCTTGGCTTTATATTCAGACACCCCTAAACCAGATATTCTATGGAACATTGCCTTTATGCAATACGGACAAGTTATAGCGCACGATATGTCGCTGACCGCTGGCGTGTCGCAAGCAAGTATGTATCTTTATTCTAGCAACAGCATTTATTTTTTTAATTTATAAGATGAAGGCATGTATCTTTTTATACATGTAGAGATGGGGGGGGGGATATGTATGGGAGCAAATATTTACCATTCTGCACCAAGCTCACCCCAACTGCTCGTTGTATATCCTGCCAGATGTAAATGGGTGCTCTGACTAACTGACAGATAGCGGTATAACCATCCAAACCAAACGTAGCTAAATATCACAGTTCATTGATGGGCAGTAGCGTCACTGGTGCGAGGAGCTTAATCTGCGGTCGCCAACCCGCATGCCCAGCGTGGCGACTGTGAGCATTTACTTCTTATGAACGACACAAATAAAAATTACCCCCAGTTGCCGGCCACCCTGCTATTCCTGACCATAGTGGAGGTCATGTAAACACAGGGTACGGGGTGCGAAGATTCCCCAGGTCATCGCAGGCCACCAAACATTGACGATCTGCGGAAAGCGGCTGGCAGTAAATGGATGCAGAGAGCAGAAGACCGAGCTCTATGGCGTACTTTAGGAAAGGACTATGTCCAGCAGTGGACGAATGTGGGCTGATATGATAATGATATTTAGATATCCTTACATTACGTTTACAACTACTACTATGCAGGGTCACACTGTAACTATATCGATTCATTATTTGATAACCATTTATTTGACAAACGCTTGTACTATGACTTGAGCGCTGGGCCGAGCACGTTGCTTTCCATAGCGTTCGCCCATTAGGCTTAGAAGTCGTATCGTTGATATATACAATACTAACTAGCATTTATCTAGTACAACTGTGGCACATATAACTCATACATTGGTTACTAATACGTCAACGATACGATTACGTTACACTTCCGTGCTAGGCTCACTAGTCATGCAGCGTAAAGTCACTGAGGGTAGACATCGGATATGCCCCAAATCAAGACCCATAACTACTGCTAATTACGTGAGTATAGTTACAGACAATTTTAATCACAGACACAGAAACAAGAGAGATATGAAAAGGGGGCGGGGCCGGTGCCGCAGCAATATGCCCAAATACAGAACACATTGCTCGCGGTGGTTCACAAGTTTTGTATTATGTGACTGAACGTCAGTCTCGATATTGCATGGACAATGCTTGCTCTGTACTTATGAAAATTTAAACGTTAAGTTTTAATACCGCAGTGAATAATGAACATATTGAAGCTAACAGAATACGTTAAATCGCGGAATACGGCCGCTGCTTCGACACCATGTTTTGTATCCAGCGCACGAATCAGCATCTCTCTAGATCTCTTTGGCTTTGATACCTTCTAAATAAATAGGAGTATGTGTCTAAACACACGAGAAAAAAAAAAAACTCGTATTATTATTATTATATCCGAGCTTTTTCCGGATCTTGAACTGAATCTTGATCTAGCAACTGGTACATAGGAACAGCATGCATGCAGCATGAGCTTAATCAGTCTTTGTTATCAGACTTCACATCTGAAGAAGAAGAACTAACTATAATAAAACTAAACTAAAATAGTGCTTTGAAACAAATACTAAATGTTAATACATTTCTATGACAGACACGGGAGGGGTAGTATGCTGTTCTCAAGGGAAACTGACGTCGGCAGCAGAGACTGATCCAAGATGTGCCCCAATTCCAATACCTGAAGATGATCCTTACAACATTCCAGAAGGCATAACATGTATGGATTTCTACAGGACAGAGTCTACAAAAGACGGTAGAAATTGTACGCATGCTACGGAAGTCGCTGAACCGGTAAGACACAAATAAAAAATCTATATTATAGAGTAATGGTAAACGAAAAGTTCGAACCTGCAGATTTTAATCACCACCTACCACCCCTACTTATGACAGTTGCAGTGTCATATGGAACTTAGAATTTAGAACTTAAAGTGGATTTTTGCGTAGCACTCACCTGACTCCGTCGCCAAAAGATACTCCTTTTTATGATTCTTCTTTATACGGTGCGGTGGTACTTGTCTGCGCTTGAGAACGCTGGAACCTTTGAATTTCTTTCCCCAGTGACTTCAATTAAGATCAATTAATGATCAGCCTTATTTAAAAAAATGCACTTAAAATAGTCCTGAGTTTCAACCATGGCTTATGGGAATTTCATATAGGAAATAATCTTACAACATGGTTAAAACATGGGATTTAAGCCCATGTTTTAGAATAAGGCGGTATATGTACAGCTATGGGACGCAGTTCGTATACATATAACGTTAACTTATAGTTCCAACTTCTTATAAGGTATCAGGGGCCCATCGTGCATTGTGAATTAGACAAAGAAGAAAGTGTTTCTCATATCCTAACAGCCGTGTGATTCTCTAATGATTCGTCGATGCGCTCGTCGACGAGCTCACCAATATCAAATACTTTATAAGATATCGCCCTTGTACATAAGGTTGTTTTTTTCAGCGTTTCTTGTCATCTCGTAATTTGTTTCACGGATGTTGTGTTTTCAAAGATGCAACGATGTTTGCTCTCGATTTTTGGCCTCGTGTAACCCGCGCATTAGAGAATCGCACGGCTGTATGCCCGGTATACGAAGTGGAACGATTTAGAATAGAACACAAACTAAATAAAATAATTTTTTTTATTATAAAATAATGCCAAATGAGGATGCAATAGATGTTTTATCCATATAAGCTACTACTAACGTACTAGGGGTTTCCTGTTTTTTCACAGTTCCACAACTGTGAAAAAAAGGGCTATAAAATTAGTGCCAAAAACAGATAGGTATAAAACCTAAATTAAAAAACATATTGTTAAATATATTTATATCAACTTCATAAATAAGGCCAGACACATAAACGAAATACAAGTAGGTGACTATAGTTAGAAACACGAAACAACATACATAAATAGTCAATTGATCAATATAAAGGATAAATCAGAAAAAACTGATCATGTAAGGAAACCAAGCTCATATTAATCATGAAACGTCGTTTGACGTTTTTCTCGTCAATCGCCGTAGAAAGTTTAAGTAATGCATGCACCGCTTTCCTAGAACGTGACTTGGACAGCCGTGCGATTCTCTAAGAGCAAACATCGTTGCATCTTTGACAACATCCGTGAAACAAATGACGAGATGAAAAGAAACGTTGGAAAAGTAACCTTATGTACAAGGGCGATATCTCAAGTATTTGACATCGGTGAGCTCGTCGACAAATCATTACAGAATCCTAAAGCAGGACTGTGCTGACAGACTTATTCATGTAGCTGTGATTTGGCTGAATAAAAATACATAATGAACTTATTATACGCTAAGTTCTTTGAAGTAACAATAGATTGCTGCCGTGCGATTCTCTAAGAGCAAACGTCGTTGCATCTCTTACAACATCCGTGAAACAAATGACGGGATGACACGAAACGTTGGAAAAACAACCTTGTGTACATAGGCGATATCTCATAAAGTATTTAATATCGGTGAGCTCGTCGACGAGCTCATAGACGAGTTCATAGTGGGTCCAGCAGTTCATTCGCGTAGTTCACAGAATGGTATGGTAGTTTCTAAAGTCCACATGGCTAGCTAGATCAACTTCATAAACCTGTCCTGAAGGCTTTAAATGTTTATGAAATATTAAAAAAAATCTTATATATAATAATAGAAGCATTATATTCTCCATTGAATAGAATGTGTCTGTAAAGCGATCCGATAAATTGTTGCTGTTTGTTTAGGTCTCTTAAATCCAGTAACCGCTTACACCTCGTGCTGAAAGCAAACAACTTCATTTTATTTCGTGTTTTGTTCAGACTGTTCTGTAAATAAAAATGCTAAGCTTTTACCAAAATTTCCAATACTTATTCATAACCATATTATGATTCTAGGTTTATTTTAATGTTTTTTATTTAAACGAGCACGTTTTCAGTATCAATATTGCTTTTTATATCAAAGATTGTGATGGCCCCTTTGTTGTCAAAATTAGCTATTTGAGGTGGCAATAGGCAGGCTACATCACTCACAGAACTGATAACCGATGGGGAAGAAAGGTTCTCGAGCGGCGACTACGCACCGGAAGACGATGTGTAGGCCAGCCCCCTGCTAGGTGGACCGACGGGGAATCGCTGGATGCAGGAAGCTAGTAACCGGTCCAAGTGGCTTTCTATGGGGGAGGCATATGTTCAGCAGTGGACATCTTCCGGCTGATAATGATGATGAATCCCAATTAAACATTCTCGTATATAATGGTTGTATTAAACGCCTTGGGTTCCGCATTTTACTTTCCTCTAAGGTTATAGATAGAGCAAAATTATATTTAATGTACTTATCATTTCTATTATGTCTTATTCGATCTACCTAATGTGTATCTACTCGGTTTCTAAAGTGTTATGCAGGTATTCTATTCAAAGCTGTAAGTATGAAATACAAAAGTTGGAAATATACTTGCAGAGTTGTAACATTGAAAATCATTGATTTTGATGATATTCATTCTTTCTCTTCACTTAAACAGCTAACATCAGTAACCGGCGTGCTGGACGTGTCATACATATACGGAAGTGACAAAACCACGGCTTTGAATATGCGGGCCGGGATAGGAGGCAAGTTAAAGTCAGTGAAGAGGAAAGGAAGAGAGCTGCTCACACAAGATCCTAATCCCACCATCACGTGTGACGTGAAGGACCCTAGAGAACCTTGTTACTATGCTGGTGAGTTTTTGACGTGGAACAAACTCTGCCTACGTTCACTTTTCTTATAACTGTTATTAGAATATTACACTTGAAAAACATTTTTGTCAGCTTGAAATGAGATTTTTTTTAGTTTGATAATTCTCGTGAGTTTGACACACGTATTTATTTAATATCAAAACCGACTCTACTTACGTAAAACGCCGACGTTATCGACCTAAGCTTCGGGCATGTCTGATGCCTATCCTCGGGGACTTAGCAGCGACCAGTGGTCACCGCTACTACGCACTGATCACTGGCTAATTACGTGAGTAAATTCGGTTTTGATGAAATAAGATAAGACCCCAAATTAAATATTATTAAGTTATATATTTTATTTTCCTAAAATTACATTTTTTACAATATTTTTATATAAATTCAATTCTATATAAAGAAAAACCTAATTCTAGATATTCACTGGTAGTGGAGCATGACCCAAACTATCGGTGGATAGGGCTGCAAACTAAGAAAGAGTACTGCCTTCTGTAGCTGGCCCTTGATCCAATCGTCTAGTGAGAGCCTATTGTTTCTTGACGATACCTTACTTAATTGATTGATTTAGCTAAGATACAAAGTGACTCTTTCAAAACATCAATGAAAATGTGATGATTACAGGAGCTTACATCACATGTTCAGTTATTTATTCAATGTTCAACTTATTTGACTAAACTATATAATTCTAGGTAAGTATTACATTTATTACATACTAATTAGTCAAATGAAGTATTATCTTAGTATAATTAGCTTATCTGACAAGAATTCTCCTTGTGTTGTTACATTCGCATGACATTCCTAGAGTTCAAGGTGATTCTTAACTTTTCTAAAGATTTAATTTTGGTTACTTGTATCACCGATATATGGTGGCATCATGCATAATACATTGTAGGTAATTATGGTAGTAACAAGAAAAATTAAAATATTCAAACTATTCAAATAGCGGATTATTTCTGACTTGGCGTTTTATCTAACCAGTTTTTTTCCTTTTGACATACATTATGCTTGTTTTGTTCAACTTATCGCTAAATAATAGAAAATTCCACTTGGATATATATATTTTTTGAGAGTGAGCATTTCAACGTCTTCGTAAGCAAGTGGAACTTAAAGTAACTTTTAAAAATAACCAACGAGGTTAGGTAAACCTTTTAACAGTCACTACTTGGACGGGTGGGTGCTAGATGAATGTTCAACTGGTCACTTCATCCATAAGCACGTAATCCCGACGGGCATGTTTGATATTCTAAATAATTATACCTACAATTATTTATGGTTGTTGAATACTTGCAATCATTTCTATAAATTTGTATGATCAAAAGTAGTTGTATTGACTTCGTGAAGATTTGTGAAGATTTTGACAGGTATTTAGCAGGCATTTTTAGTGGTATGTCTGACCATTCAGTTTTCGACATCAGCACTAGTCGCTTGCACTGCATCGCTGTTAGTTTTGCTAACTCAAACTGTGCTGCTGTATCTATAGCAATAAAGCTGATCTTAAAATTTATAAAGGGTGTTTTTGCATTCAAAGTCTTTGCTTTTGAGGGTTGGTACAATACAGTTTACATTGTCATAAAAACAGTCGTTTAATCATGTCAGACTTTTGGGAACTAAATACTACACTCTCAACTTATATATTCATTAGGATTGAGTTTGACTATTTAATTGTTTAGTGGACAACTTGACAGAAAAAAACAAATATTTCCTGAAAATGGTGGGCGAGAAACATATGAGGCCATATCTATAAGCAGTCTAATACTAATGGAAGCCAGGCAGTTTTAACATTCTAATTTTGATCAGCTAAACTTGTGACAAAATATAACAGATGCACGTTTTGTCATAACAGATAAAATATGTGATACAGCCGTGTGATTCTCGAAGATCAAACATCGTTGCATCTTTAACAACATCCGTGAAACAAATGACGACACGACAAGAAACGTTGGAAAAAGAACCTTATGTACAAGGGCGATATCTCATAAAGTATTTGGCATCGGTGAGCTCGTCGACGAGCGCATCAACGAATCATTAGAAAATCGCATGGCAGATTTCAACCAGCTGATATATTGATAGCAAACATCGTTGCATCTTTGACAACATTCGTGAAACAAATGACGAGATGACAAGAAACGTTGGAAAAACAACCTTATGTACAAGGGCAATATCTCATAAAGTATTTGACATCGGTGAGCTTGTCGACGAGCTGGTCGACGAATCATTAGAGAATAGTACGGCTGTCGCGCATGGTAGTCCGCCTGTCATCCTTTAAAACAATAACAGGACATAATTCTTAATCGCCTTCTAAGTTCATATGCTGAATTCAAACTCACACTACTGCTTGCAGTTAAACAAAACTTCAAACTGGCTTTATCATCAGATATAATAATATTTCTTTATTTCAGACAACAGGGTCCATATCACACTTGGTATACAAAAAATGATATCACAAAAAAAATTAAAAAATCCTATTAAATGTTAACTTAAATTTGAATATACATAAGTATAAACCTATTTATAGTAAATTAAAATACAAAAAAATAATAATAAAAAAGCATCATAAAGTAAAAAACATAATTAAAAAACAAATTAAATAAATGTATATATTGATAATTAGGTGGCAATTTCCACCCACCGTCTATATGTTGTTGTCAACATGAGTCTGTCTGCCAAGCTTCTGATGATAACATTGTTACACTTGTCAACTCTGGACATGAAGAACGCTATTCTTTTTCGTTGGATGGCATTAAACGAGTCGACCCTAGTCTCTGCGAAAGTCTGGCAGATGGACCTGAAAAGTGTAATTTTCACGTCTGACGATGACCTATAAAAAAATCTCGCAATCATATTGTCCACCACACTAAGTGCTCTGCGTTGTTGCTCAATATCCGCCTCATCTTTAAAAGGAGTCTACGATCTGCACCTCCTGCCCGTTAAGATAAACTTCCGGCACGTTCTGTGGTCCCTTTCCCGATCTGAATACCACCATTTCAGTCTTTTTGGCGTTATACGTTAAGTCATGATCTTTCGCATATCTGACAGATTTCCACCAACTTTCTTAATCCTTTAATCGAGAGGCTGAGAAAGACCATATCGTCAGCATAACTCAGGTTGTTGACATATCTGCCATCCAACCTGAGTCCAACTGGGGTGCTGCTCAGCTCAACGATTAAGTCATTCACGTACGTGTTGAACAGATCGGGAGAGGTCAACCCCCCCTGCCTTACTCCACAGGCCAGCTGGTATTGGTCTGACAGCTCGGAGCCCCACCTGACGTTGTTCGTCTGATAACGGTACCAGTACGCAAGAAGACCAACAACCTCAGGCAGGACGCCCGTGGCGTGAAGCTTGCCCCAAAGCAAGTCATGGTTTTATGTGTTAAAGGCACGACTTAGATCTAAAATATATATATACATAGAACACTAAATATTGCAGAAGAGTAATTATTTAAAAACTGCTCTATTGCACCACCTGATTGGTACCACTTAAACGCCATATGCTTGATCATATTCTTGCCATTGTACAACTTTCAGGTGACGTCAGAGTAAACCAAAATCCACAACTGGCTTTGTTTCACAATTTGTACTTGGCTCAACACAACAGTATAGCAGATGCTTTAGCAGAAGTCAATCCACAATGGGACGATGAGACGTTGTACCAAGAAACACGTCGAATTGTGATCGCTAAGCACCAATATGTTACCTACTACGAGTTTTTGCCTCCTTTAATCGGTGAGCTTATTGATAAATACTATGTTATCTATAAGACATGTAATGATACAATGGTACAATTGCTTACTGTACTTATTTGTGATATATGAAGATTTTTTTAAAGCAAATTTAAACAGTTTTTTAGAGTTTATGTCCGCAATAAGCCAGTGTCTCCTCATAGAACATGACAAATTGGTTTATAAGAACGAACAACTGGGCGTACAACACATACAATATCATAGTGTAACTGGGACAATATGTTTCATAATTGTTTCATTTATAATTGTAATTTTATTTAATTGCTTAAATCTTAGATTACGTAAACATCAATATAAGTGTTTGCAAAACCTAATCGAGAGACGGCGCACCGTCCTTACACAAGAGTTAAAATCAAATAGAGAGTTTAATTCGATGCTCGAATGGGTGCCCTGGTAGCCTAGAGATCGTGGTGTTTGTAACTATACCACCTCTCTCAAAAGAACGAACTACTCTCGCAATGTTTTGGCCAAATGATCGTCAACCCATACGTTATGTTAATATAAGTAACCTTGGTTCTTTTAGAGTTGTAGAGACTTTCAAGGTAATTAATGTGTGCGTATATAAGTAATAAAAATTTTGTTTGTTATATAAGATTGAGGGCCCCATCCATCGCCCACAACTATGAGTGCCATCCAATGTCTGCACCCCCTTGGAGGGGAAAGGATAGTATAGGAATGGTTAACTTAGTGTATAACAATAACCATTCAACTCTGCTTGATGGAACTTCAATTCTGTTGCACTAGCCTTGACTAGTATTGTAGTAAAAGGACTAATTGTCCTAAGTTTGTAAATTGGCACACAACAGTGGCCTAGCAATCAATACGATTATAAATCGGTGTTCTGTTGCACTAGCCTTGACTAGTATTGTAGTAAAAGGACTAATTGTCCTAAGTTTGTAAATTGGCACACAACAGTGGCCTAGCAATCAATACGATTATAAATCGGTGTTCTGTTGCACGAGCCTTGACTAGTAATGTAGTAAAAGGACTAATTGTCCTAGGTTTGTAAATTGGCACACAACAGTGGCCTAGCAATCAATACGATTATAAATCGGTGTTCTGTTGCACTAGCCTTGACTAGTAATGTAGTAAAAGGACTAATTGTCCTAGGTTTGTAAATTGGCACACAACAGTGGCCTAGTAATCAATACTCAATACGACTATAAATCGGTTATAGTTTTATACCTGTATTATAAATACAGTCAGATATATCTCCTTGCCTCACAAGATGAGATAAAAGATTATTATTTTGGGGTTCAAACCAATCTGGTTATTCATGATAGTAATCAAGAACCATATCATACTGAGGTTTATTACAACCAAACTGTTTAACAGTTAAAGAAAGTTAATTTCATCTTGAAATAATAATTAGTTCTATATGTTTCATATAAATTATTTCCTCACATAGAACTTAGTATGTGTATAGTTTAAGAATAATTAATTCTATACTCATAAGTAACATCATGCTAGGGCTGAATAGTTTTGTAATAATATCAGTTCTCCTTTCTAATATATAGGAACAGAAGGGTAGGAAGTGATTAAATGGATTAGGGTAGGACTTCAACCTCCCGCGATCAATTAATATTAACCCAACCATAATTCGATGATGTCGTGTATAATGTTTTTAAATGGTTCAATAAATAAATAACTCTTTGGCCGTAGAGCATCCTTTATCGAACCTATGTTCAGTGTGGGGAAAATTTCTCAGCGACGTGTATAGTACTTATGCTTGCAGTCGAAGCTTTCCAAATTAAGCAATCATGCGAGGGAGTTTATTAATCCCGGGGGTTGTGAGGCCCCAAAATCGCAACTAGCTCAACATATATTACATAATTATAAAAGCACTCCAGTCTGATGAATTTATCAAACTATTGTCAGGTTAAATATATCACAATTTAAATACTTGAACGAATTAACGAAAGAAGGACTTAGGGTTTCATAGTTAAGTTCAATTAACAAGAATCTAATTTAATCAAGTCAAAGGCAACCAGTATTATCACAACCGAATTGATTATGAAATATGATTTCCGAGTCTTGGCACTCAATAAATGGTAATTGAACAGATACGCCTTAACTGCATTAACTTAATTATTCATCTTAAGAGACAGAATGATAACAAAGCTGGGCTGCAATACGTTACTTTGAAAGCAGATTACTTCCGGTCCCTGTTCATTTCTAACTCGTAAATGAATCTATTTACGCTTAATTGCTTATCGATTAAAGATCAATATATTAAGTCAAGGCTATTCCATATATTCCCCATACATTCCTGTAAGAGTAATAAATTCCAAGCCAAGAACACACTGACCCCTAAGAGTCGCCTTATTTGCTGTAACCTTAAAAATATCTTGTGAATATTCTACCACCCGCTGTAAAACTTAGGTAAGGTAGGATAATATTAACTATACCGTAAAATGATTAAGTCTCCTTCGAAAAATCTATAACAAATGGTGAATACGTTAAACATACTCATATTTATAATATTCCGCTAGATTAAGTAGTTTTAATTAATCAATGTGACAATCTCTGAAAATTGGTTAAATAAAGTTCAATATAATGTTCCAATGACATACCTATAAAAAGTTGTGTAACCATAAAACATAATATCAAATAAACAATGACCATCTCTGGAAGAAATTGGTTAAACAAAAGCACATAAATTCCCTTGATATACAATAGTATTCCGCCTGATATACCTAGAAAGTAGTGATCACGTCAACATATACACAACTATAATATACAGCAAGATAATATAAAACATATATGTAAGCATCTCTGAAAAAAATGGATAGACAAGTTCATCGTATTTCCTTGTTATACAATAAGTGACTTTGTAATTATTTACTGTTAATAAGTTAAATGTAGGCAAAGCAATCAGTCACTCATTGTATTAACTAGGATTTCCCATATCGGTTAAGCATACACAACGTTCCATCTTGAGAAATGATAGTTATATTAGAAAAATATAATTCAAAATATATTTTTTTTGTAAGACAATTATTTTAATTCAAATATAATTTTAATTTTATAGTACAACAGTTGGTTGTAAACAAAACCGATATGGTGAGTTTAAAATAACATGCCACAAACCTTCGAAGCTTTCTTTTAGACTGCGAGTCGTCATGTAATTCAACCTGGAAATTTATCTAATAGTACCAATCTATTATTTAAACCTCACTACGCTTGAATTTACGTTGAATATTATTTCGTCGACTTCAGAAGAATGATTTGTATTTTGGAATAAAATAATTCAAGTTAAACATCCAGTAAATAGTTACTTGATTTAAAGATTCAACTACGTCGATACGTCCTAGTAAGTCTCGTTTAATCAATGGATAAAATTTACACATCTGTACCTACTCTAGTACACTACTAATTTAATACGTAATTTCAGTATTGACGATATTAAAATAATTAAATTCCATACGATAAATCTACATGACAACCCACAGTTCGGCAAACAGCTCTCGAACTTCCTGTGTTCTGGAAGAAACAGAATTATCACCCCCCCAAATCGAAGAAATAACGCAATTATTACAACTATATAAAAGGGGATTTACCGCGGAGGAGAGAGAAGCAGATCTCCAATTGCCCATCACTAATGGTTTCATGTTTCTAACTACACTTAGATCTAATTAAATCTACACGTGGACGCTGAAAGAAAAGTTATTAACTTAAATCTACATGAAACCTCCGGCGCACGTCATCGGATATCCACAAATTTGATTACTTTTTGTCACTTTCTCCTCTTCATTACTTTAAGAGTATCAAATCCAATTTCGGACATTTTTGATATTTCCAAAAGTAATGTTATATTATTTAACTTCGACAGGATTTTATTATTTAATAATTTTAAGATTATACTCGCGTCTGTGTTCATATTTAACTACCAAATGATTAAAGTTATTAAGTGCATTCACACATAAAAAAACCTAATTAAAGATTATGGCTTCTTACTTGCAAGGGAAATAACTTCATTCGAAAAGCAGTCGCCCTTGTTAGCACTTTGCTCTAAATAACGAGCATACAAACTAAGTTTGTTGTTATGTAACACAGTCCCTATTAAATGCCTAACTTCCCACTTAAACTAGCTGAAAACTGGTGAACCACTCATATGTATTTATTTAAATACACAGAAGGTGTATTTTACTAAATTCATTATTACAGAGATTTAATCTCAAGCCTTGGTTTAAGTACTGCCCTAAATTCTTAAAACTAAAATCGAAAGGCATGTACAAATAGCCTTATTACTACCGACTTAAACCAATAGCTTTAAAATTGTTGTTAAGTAGTGTCGTGTACTTGCGTGTTGTTATTTATGAACAAATTTGAATTTTGACACAAGGGTTGTCGATAGGATAATCAATAAATTGAAACCCACCGACAATGCAAGATTATTTTGATATCCCCAGATAGTCTCGATTCAATATCGACTGGGTAACATAATTAATCTTAGCCTTGTACCACAATACAAATAATTTAAAACAGACGAAATTACAGTTATTCAATTATATATGATGTCGAGGCTCCCTTTTATCTTGGTAAATGAATTATGGTGTGTAATTTATGATGTAAAAATGTGAAGGTAACTACTTATTTCTAAATGTTACTTAAATTTAAGCTGTGTTAATTTTATGTTGTCACACATTCATGATTTATTATATCCTCCTAAGAGTAATAAATCATTACTTTTATTGAGTAAGCATTCCCTAAAATTCATTTAGATCCGTGGATTATATTAATTCACGTCCAATTGAATTTAAATTATATCTTATAATGTAATGTGTAATTATATGAGTGATACAACCAAACACAAGAAATAAAATGAACAATACCATAAAAATATGATTATGACAGAAGTAATAAAACACTCATTAAAATATTACTTTACAACAACAATTTTTGATACATTTAATGAATGTTCTACCCTTTCAAATGCATAAAAGATACCATCACTCACAGACAAAGCTCAGAAGGGTTTATAATATTAAAGATAGAATAATGAATATGTTCTTCTATGCTAAGTTATACTAGAATTCGATTTAAACTAACTACATAAATATTAGAAAACATTTAATTAATTGTGTATTGAATCAATATTATAATATATGTAAATCATTTTATCATACAATAATTATTTAATTATTTTGGCATGATAGTGAATTATTAGACAATTTTTGCTATGTTTTAAATGACAAAATTTTATAAAAGACCATAAAATTATAGGAATTATCCCGTTAATAATAATCACTAAAAAACAGCAAGCTTTGAAATATTAAAATTTAAATAATAAGTCTAATTTTAAAACAAAACCCACGGAGTTTCGCTGAGAGGTTAAAATTAAAGAAACACTTACATAATCAGCCCTGGAAGACACTACACTTCACTTGACTCTAATTTAAATATATTATCTCTTTAAACGAGCTCACAACCGTCGTTTTTAGAATCCCGGTACACACTCCTGAGCACCGCCGATCTCTGAAGCAAGCGTCCGTTCGCTGGCCTGCCCTGATTGGTCAACTGCACCTGTTTTTGCCGACCTCCCGACCATTTTACTCTATGCTTTGATAAGCAAAAATGTGACCTTATATTCTTAATAATAGAATTTAATTCAGTGTGAACGTTTATTTTTTAACCGCAATTGATTATTTGTAACGCATTCGATCCGTGTTTACCCTATAGCTATCTCCCTTTAACTCTTTTATGTGTTCAAATTGACGATAGGTACATGTTTGATACTAATATACAAAAGACGTGGATTCAAATTCCGCCCGAGGATGTAATTTTCTCTCCATATAATGACAAAATTTGGTTTCGCTAAGCTAAGGTCTGATGCGTGTCCTTCAAAACTAACATAATAAAATATAATAGCTTATGCATACTTACGTGTCTTTCTATTTTACCTCTTTTAGGGAGAATTAACATTATAGAGAAAAAACTCATATATCCCGACGCAGCGGGATTTGTAAATGATTACGATCCGATGGTTAATCCAGCAGTTTCCATCGAGTTCGCCTCTGCAGCCAACAGATACTTTCATACTGAAATTGTCGGAAGGATCTTGTAAGTACTTTTTTATTTCATCTATTGTTGTCACACAGACGTAACTGTGTTATTTAAAGTTGAAACTATCACTCTAATCACGCCAACTCTCATGGATTTCTGTCAAGAACTTTATCTGTGTCATCTATTCACCTGGCTGGCAGTCTGCCCTAGCATAGTCTGTTTGTGTCCATGTTACTGTTACAAAACAATTAGTCCTACTTCCGATTGCAATTTAATAAGCTATTTGGTACACTTTTAGTCCTTCTAGTACCCTAGCCAATGGCCTGCCCCATGTTTATACCATTCCGATACCGTATTTTGCTTTCTACCTCTTTATTTAGCTAGCAGTTCACCAGTGCATTTTTTAGGAATGTCACCAAACACTTTTCTTTTTTAGTTATTTAAGTATGCTGAGACTAGGTACGGATACAGCCAACTGTAGAAAGTAGTTTTTAGGCGTACATTTTTTCTTTATAAAAAGTGTTACATACGTTCGATGACGAAACTAAAAAATTAACACCTAAGATTTAGCTCTAATTTAGTAAAAAACTTCACATCCTAGCATTAGACTGAAAAAAACAATTTGATAGTATATAGGTATACTATATAAAATGTCTTCATTTACTCTTCTACCATCAAAGCAACACTGACACTGTAACTTTATATATATTTGCAGATCTTATGAACAAGATCGAATTGTCAGTAATCCAGTACAGCTTTCTGATTGGATGAACCGACCATCGATCTGTGAGCAAGGTAAAAACTTTAACGGGCTAACCATCGGGATGGCAACACAAGCTCAGAGCGCTGAAGATACCTTTATGAGTATTGACATTTTAAATTATCTCTTCAAAGACAAGTAAGTAAAATATGTATGTATCTATAGTAATATCTATAGTATAAGAAGCCCATTTGTTAAATATTGTTGTGGGAATATTCCTACAACAATATTCAACAAAATTTTCGGTTAAAAACAAATATTAAGTTAAAGTGGTTATGGGCGAGCGGCATCGCTTGATGAACTGATAACCAATGAGGATGAAATGTTCTCGAGCACCAGTAAATCTCTCATCATCATCATCATCAGCCTGAAGCAGTCCACTGCTGGACATATGCCTCTCCAATTGCACGCCACTTAGGTCTATCTTGGGCTTCTCGCATCCAGTTTTTGCCAGCCGTCTTGCACAGATCGTCACTCCACCGTGCCTCAGGACGTCCTACACTACGTTTGCCGAGACCCGTTCTCCACTCTAGAACTCGTTTACCCCAACGGTTGTCGGTTCTACGGCTAATATGGCCAGCCCACTGCCACTTCATCTTGCTGATCCGGTGGGCTATGTCGATGACCTTGGTTCTCTGACGGATCACTTCATTTCTGATGCGATCCCTCAGAGAAACACCGAGCATAGCCCTTTCCATAGCCCGCTGAGCGACCTTGAGCTTGTGGACCATTCGAGCCGTCAGTGTCCACGTTTCGGCTTCGTATGTCATGACGGGTAGGACGCACTGATTGAAGACTTTCGTCTTCAGGCACTGTGGAATCGGCGAAGTAAGGACTCGACGTAGCTTCCCAAACGCTGCCCAGCCCAGCCGAATTCTTCTATTCACCTCATTCTCAAAGTTGTTCTTTCCCAACTGCAGTGTCTGCCCGAGGTACACATATTTTTGAACAACTTCGAGAACGGCGCCGTGTATCGCAATCGGTTCCGGTAGAACATGTTCGTTGAACATGACCTTGGTTTTGT
This sequence comes from Selenia dentaria, assembly GCA_917880725.1. NCBI lineage: Eukaryota > Metazoa > Arthropoda > Insecta > Lepidoptera > Geometridae > Selenia > Selenia dentaria. The sequence continues at coordinate 27,340,412 of OU862883.1, read as the reverse complement.
CCAAGTTCATCCGTAGGCCGATGCGTGTAGAAGAGTCAGCCAGGTCATTCAGCATCTGTTGCAGGTCCTGCAGCGTCTCTGCCACGATGACGATATCGCCAGCAAATCGCAAGTGAGAGATGTATTCGCCGTTGATATTAATGCCACGTCCTTTCCAGTTCAGCGTCTTGAACATATCCTCCATTGCATTTGAAAACAATTTCGGGGAAATAACGTCCCCTTGTCTCACTCCTCGATGCAACGGTATGGGACTTGTTTGCTGATTCTGTACTTGGACGGACATGGTGGCGGTTTCGTAAAGACATCTCATCACTTGGATGTATCGCCAATCTATCTGGCAACGCTGCAGGGACTCCAGTACAGACCAGATTTCAACCGAGTCAAAGGCCTTTTCATAGTCCACGAATGCTAGACACAGGGGCTGATTATACTCTTCGGTCTTCTGTATAATCTGCCGCACTGTGTGAATGTGGTCTATGGTGCCGTATCCGCTCCTAAACCCAGCCTGTTCCGGTGGTTGGAATTCGTCGAGTCTACGCGCAAGACGGTTCGTGATCACTCTTGAAAACAGCTTATAGACGTGGCTTAGAAGGGATATGGGTCGATAGTTCTTCAGCAGGGTCTTCTCTCCCTTTTTGAAGAACAGGACGACCACACTCCTACTCCACGCCTCTGGAGTTCTCCCTTCGAACAGGACAGCGTTAAAAAGCTTCTGGAGCTCCCTCAGTACGGGTTTATCTCCTGCTTTTAGTAGCTCTGTTGTAACACCATCCTCTCCAGGGGCTTTTCCATTTTTAAGCTGTCAAAGAGCGATTTCGCCAATACTGACTTCTGGCAAGTCTTCGGTGAAATGGCGTGTTAACGTGGCTCTAGGATCATTTTCGGGATCAAGTCGAGATGCATGCGATGCGTATAATCGGCCATAAAAGTCCTCCACTTCCGAAAGGACTGCCGGCTTCGAAGCAACGACTTCTCCACTAGCTGTGGTCAATTTCGTCAGGTGGCTTCTTCCAAGAGATTGTACGAACACCTTTGACCCCCGATTCTGCTCGATCGCTCTTTCGATCGAAAGAGTATTGAAGCACCGGAGGTCGTGTCGTACGTTCTTGTTGATCTCTCGGTTTAGAGTCCGCTTTTCTGACGAAGTGATGGGTGGGTTTTCACGTCGTTCCTTAATTAGGCCCAAAGTCTTTTCCGAAAGCTTAGACTTCTTGCCCTTACGCTGCATGTAACAAAATCTCGTACCTTCTTCCTTGAGGACCCAAGTCACATTTTCGAGGTTCTGGTTTACGTCTGTGGTGGTTTCCATCCATCCGGCAGCGAATTGGTTCTCCAGGTTTAACTGGAATGTTTCAGATCCTGCAATGGTTTGGAGCAGTGTTGGTCGGAGCCTGGACTTCATCAGACGGACACGTTGCGTCTTGAAGTTGATATTCAGAGAGCCTCGGACAAGTCGGTGATCGCTACCGGTATTGAACCTGTTGATCACGGAGACATCTCTAAATATGTGCCTTTTATTCGTCATGATGAAGTCAATCTCATTTTTAGTCCTAGTGTCGGGGCTTAGCCACGTCTACCAGTAAATCTCTATACGAAACATAAATATCGGACTATAATTGTTTCGGAACGTATATATGTTCTACAGATACATGATCGAACTGATCGATAACATCGTCACATTGTTATACCCATAATAGCTCTCTTTTAGCCCTGGTAAAAAAAACACGTAACAAAAGACAATCAATTCATATCCAGTCTCAAAGTATTTTATACGTGTAGGTAAGTACTATTGCGATGCAGGTTGTTTTCGCTGATTTAATGGTCATGTAACATCGTGCTCTTTAAACTGGTGTAGATAATATTACCCTCCATTGAATAGAAAAATCATATATACTTTTTTAGATTGTCATTCTTAGTTTTTTACGAATATAGTGTTTAAAATGAACAGAATAAGAACTGCCATAGGGAGTTTTAGATTTTAGTTCGTTTGGTATTCTGAAAAAGTGATTTGCTACCATACTCACTTTTATGAGAATTGGATCCAAAGTATTTGTCCTAATTTCAATTTTGTACTACAATTGCAATAAAAAAATTCCACTCACTTTCACTCTTCTTCACTTCACTCACTTAGCATGTTAATAAAAATGTATTTTTACATTTTGTATAGCGTAAATGGAAAAATAGGACAAGACTTAAAGACAATTGATATTCAGCGAGCTCGTGACCATGGATGCGGTACATATGTGCAAGCCCTAAGATACTTTGGCCTATCAAACCCACAAAGTTTTGCGGACTTTGCAAAGTTCATACCACCACCGGTAAGTGCCGAGGAAATATAACGGTGAGATTACATTTGTTCTGATTACGTATATTCCTACGATATTTATCTACCTAGATATCTCGGCTTACTGTCTGCCTTTGTTATTGTATTCTTAAAAAGTAAAAGTTTTGTTCAAATTATGTACCGTAGTCCACCAATGTATCGGAAATGCGTGTAGTTTTGAAATTCCGTTTGCAGTTTAATAAATCAAAAAGTCGAAATCGTTCTATGAATGACATTTACGAATCAGTGATAGATCAGGGTAGCATCAGGGTAGCAGTGAGCCAATCATACGCTTCAATTTTTGAATACTATTTATGGCGCTTTTGGTAAAAGTAACAAACACTTCGAGGATATCAACAGAATGGTGGTCAGTGGCTTGCCTATCTGTCGTTTGTCTAGCTAGCTTTTCTATGTCTAGTGTGCTATCACCTTCGACCGCAGCATAATCGCCATAAAGCACCATCAATCTATTTATCAAAAATGTTATTAATGAAATCAATGTCAGTTGCTTAATGTATAACTTGAAGATTGACATTTCCGTAAGTATTAGATATTTTGAATATTATTGGCGGTTTAAATTACGTCATACATATAGTCGAGTATCTCGAACGCTTCTGTGACATTCCGGGCCATGAATACTCTAATACCTGCTCCGTAAATTCAACCGTCAAAATTAAAAAAAAAAACAAAAAGTTGTTTTACTCTAGCGCACAATCTCTAAAATCGCATATCAAAATTTAATATTGAGACCAGCTTGCCACTATACGATGATGTCATTGAATCTGCAGTTTTCTTTCAGTCAGAGCGTCGTTGCCTAATGAGCCTTTTGGTTGGCCGTACTAGCCACGAGAGTTGGATTGCGGGGTGGAATTATTTTCCTAGCCCCTCAAGTGTCGATGTCATTATAACAATGAAATTTCTAGATATCAGTTACATTTTTTAATCAATCACTTAGCAACAAAACAAACAAGACCTTTGCTCGATAGTCATAAAGTCCATGATTGTTGCAATGCTACTTAGAACTTTAAGCTGGAGTAAGAATCAAAATGCAATGCGATCGTAATCCTGAGGCATGGGTAGACGTATTCGACAGTAATTTCACTTTCACAACATTCTCTAACCGAACTAAGTACCTTATCAAACAGCAACCACGTACCTCCAGCCTCCTGCGTAATTTTTCATGATATTTTCTGTTTTGTTCTTCAGAGCGTGGCCAAATTGGAGAGTCTTTATGCAAGTTACCTGGACGTAGACCTGTCAGTAGGCCTATCTTTGGAATATATCCTTCCTGAAACACTTTGCGGAGTAACTGCACAGGCCATTATTACTGAACAATATGGCAGAATGAGAAGAGGCGATTATTTCTTTTTTGAAAACGGAAATGGCAAATGCCCTTTCACGCTTGGTAAGAAATATTCCTTAAACCGTTACAATGACTTAGGTAGGTACTTAAGGTATGGATTGCCCTTTTTTATAATATACGACAACATCAACACAAGGTTTTCAGTTCCTATCTGAAAACTGATTAGAACATTTTGAGGAACTATAGCTTCTCTAAGCGTTTTTTACTGTTTGTTTCGTGGCGAAAGTTCTGAAGAGCTCTTTAATCTTATTTCTTTCTCACCATTCCAATTCCGAACTACTCGTTCCGGCCTAGCATTGCATCCATATACAATTCAAAACTTCTTACTACGTACCTAAAGTTTGGGAGCTCATACCTCTGTCGTGTAAGTAAATTGTGGAATGCATTGCCGGCGTACGTATTTCCTTGCAGCTATGATGGGTGTTTCAAGCGGGGCGTGAAAAAACAACTTTCAGGTCGAACTGGCGGTGGCCATTAGTTCAGCTTACGGCTGCACTAATGGTCATCGCTTCTTGTTTCCATCTTCACTTTCCATCAGGCGTCAGGGAGTTACTTTGATGAACCATTATAAAAAAATTAAATGTATAAATTCTTATTTACGTATGCACACTCCGACACAGGTCAAATATTCATGCACACAAATATTTGACCTTTGCAAGGATCGAACCTGGGACCAGGAATAAATAAAAATAAGGTTTAATTAATTTTCTAAGAGAACGCACCTAATGTCTGTAGTATATTAGAAAGAGGGAGGAGGTTTGAGTCCGTAAACACTAGCACTCCCACCCTCGCCGGTGAACTCAGACATAATCTCAAAGATACTGCTCTTCTGCAGTATCCATATTTCAAACAAAAAAAAACCAGGGACCAGTGCCTCAGAAGCCAGGGTAGCTACCATCTGCGCCAACTGGACAGTCAATTATTTTTTACAAGCATTATTTAAACGTGGAATCGAAGTTTAAATCACATCATTGCCCGGTGGGTTTTAATAAAATTCAATACAACTTTACGGCTCCAGGGATATTACTGGATCCACGAGTATATAATGTAATTTAAATTTTCACGTCAAAATTTGAATTAACTTTACCTTGTTAAGAGACTTATACCACAGAATAGAATTAAATATTTGTAACTATGTATTACTAGTTGTCCCGCGGTTTCACATGGGCCATACATTTTTCTGGAAGAAAACGTATTACAATTTACGTGTTATTCCACGTTCTAACTATGTTATAATTTTGAGACAAATCGGTTTTGTGATTTAGTAATATTTTTATGGCGTAAAAGATTAGAGTTACAAATATGTAGATATACCGATCCGTTTATATGTTTTCAGAGCAACTATTTGAGATTCGTAAAAGTACAGTAGCATCATTTCTGTGCTACAATCCAGAAGTCGAGCTGATGCAGGTCGAAGCTTTTAAGCAGCTTTCACCTTTGTAAGTAAACCATATTTTGATATATAATATACATCTTATAAATAAAATTCACTGTGTTTGTAACCAAACTCCTTCGATATCGAAGTAGTTTGAATCGAAATCCGACTTAACCGATATATATGGGCTTTATTTATTAGTGCACAATATTAAACGCGGTGGTTTGGAATCGATAATAGTATAATATGTCATAAAATTCAAAGAAAAAGTTTGACATATTATTTTTATTATTATTAACCCATATTCCCCGCTCCACGGCTAAGAACCACAGTGCGACTGAACACACGACTCGTTCGATACATCACAGAACAGACAGCAGTAAATACGCGAGCCATGCCTACCCGCTTAGAATATGCACAGCGAGGTGCGAACGTTGACCAACATTTGCATAGCTTAAAACTAAAGTTTTGCATAGCACTGCCTGCGCTCATCGCTTCGGAACATTGCCATTTTGAGTCCATTCGGCCAGACGAAAATATCCGGAATTGATAAGCGCAAAAAGGACGGAAAAACATACTGGAAGTTTCACGTGTTACAGTGCCCTTCAAGCAATAAAATAACAACGGTCGCATATTATTACTTCGTGACAACATAATCTAAATCATAGTTAATCGTGTTGTATAAGTGACTTTAAGTTGGACTCGCTAAACAACTGTGCATGTAATTTATGTTGATAGATAGTTAATTCAGTAGTACAAGTATTAGTCTCGGATTTCCTGGCAATCATTCCTTCGTATAAATTAAACAGTTCTTTTTAATAAGTTTCCACTCTAATACAGTGAGAGTTTAAGGCGGGTAAACGTGAATTAACCGTCTCCCACCAGTGGAGTAGTCCAGTGGGTGAACGGGTCGCATCGCAATTTTCTTCAGAACTTTCATCATCAAGACGTACATTTTAATTTCAGTATCATATATAATATAGTTTTGACCAGGATTGGTAACAGGCACTCGTCGAAACTCTGGTCTTTAAAGCTATATTGCAACTGCCTTGGGCAGACATATATTATAAAATCAGGCAACGATTGATTATTCTTGTTTTTGAGAAAATAAATTATAAAATCAGGCAACGATTACTGGTCTTGTTTTTGAAAACATAAAACAAACAGCTTATACTATGGCGTGAAACAAGTTCTTGAATCGCTTCGATCCGTGCGATTCTCTAAGAGCAAACATCGTTGCATCTTTGACAACATCCGTGAAACAAATGACGAGATGACAAGAAACGTTTGTAAAACAACCTTGTGTACAAGGGCTATATCTCATAAAGTTTTTGACATTCGTGAGCTCGTCGACGAGCGCATCGACGAACTATTAGAGAATCGCACGCCTGGATTGGTATTATCGAGTTCATTTCATAGCAAACATAACAAGTAACAATAAAGTGACTAAAAGTTTCTGTTTCGTAGGAAAAGTTTATGTTCAGTGGTCGGGTAGGTTGTGAAACGAACAAAATAAGCACAGATTAATTTCAGAAAACCAACTTATTTTTGTTGACTTCTATGTTGAATTTCTATAGAATCAATTTTCAAGACACCCGACTCTTGCCTTCCGAGTGGAATCAACATCGATTTTGGCGATGTTGTCACTGTTCTTTATTCCGATTGAGAGGAATGCATAGTCAGTACTTGTCTATACTAAAATAAATAACTCTTTCTACCTCTTAATATTGTCCGATTTCAGTGATTTTTTTTTCATGTAATCGCCGCATTGTAATTGCCTGTACGTTTTAATTTTTCAGATGTTTAAAGTACTATAAATTTACTTTTTCAGTACATTAAAAACTGTACAAAGCTACAGAACTAGAAAAGAGTTATATATTTTAGTAAGAACAAGTACTAGCTATACATACATCCTTCTTACCTGTTAGCCTTTCGGAATGGGTTAAAATCACGCTCACGTTGCTCACGGCATGGCTTATAGTGCAGTGATTCGTGACACGCTTCTTACAAGATATTTAACAAGACGGTATGGAAACAATACAATAAACCGTGAAAATAAGTTTAAAACAGGCCACAAAACCTTTTGTTTTGTCAGAACGAATAAAAGTAAACACACGCACACACTGACTAACAGATGCTGGTGCACCGCCTACACGTCAAGAAACTGTGAATTTTGAAAGAATTGCTCACGGTGATTTCAGTTCGTAGCGTAGTCCGACTGGTTAAATCGCAAAATGGCGTTCTTGGTGATGTAATCCGTGACGTAACAATGTGTCGCGCTTTTGTTGATATGAAATGATCGGAACACAGGGAAAATATAAAACAGCAATATATAAAATAAATCAGTAATAATATAAACAGGTAATTAAATTAATACTATTTTTCGTCATTCCACATGAGATCGACATAGTGAAAGCTCGATAAATAGGGATTAAACAAGTGTGCAAAATATTCACCGTCAATACTGACTTGGCAGTGAGATGTTACTGCGCATCGGATGCACATAACTTGTGACCGTTTCGAAAGATTCAATTCGATTCAATTTTTTTTTATTTGCATGAATAGGGTATAGTAAGATCTATAACAATCCGCCATAATATTCGCGTTTGGCGACCGTCTTTACACGGACTCTGATAAATACGGTAGGAGTCAGACCTGTCGTAAAAACCTAAAGTATTCTATGAACAATATAGGGAAACTAGGCCGGTCCAACTAGGAGAAAGAGGTCAATCGTCGAATCCAACTCGGTTGGGTAGCTTTCCGTAAATTTCGCGAAGTCTTCTCGTCAAAAATACCTCAGTGCCTCAAGACAAGAGTCTTCGACCAATGTGTGTTACCAGTGATGACTTATGGCACTGAAACGTGGTTTCTTACTACGGGCCTCATAAGTAAGCTCAAAGTCGCACAACGAGCTATGGACAGGGCTATGCTCGGGGTTTCTCTACGTGATCGAATCAGAAATGAGGAGATCCGTAGAAGAACGAAAGTCACCAACATAGCCGACCTGACAAATGTCGCAGGATGACCTTGGATGCAAGCCGCTGCCAACCGATCATTTTGCAAAATTATGGGGGAGGCATTTCTTCAGCAGTGGACGTTCTACGGCTGAGATGTTGATGACGATTGTAACATTTCATTTAACATTATCGCTGTAATAAGCATACTTGATAAGGAATGTATTCCTCAATAAGGTATTGTAAATAAGACAGAGCATTCACTCATTATTTTACACTTTATTTAACAATTTACTAATCACTATACCTCGCATCTAATACCATTTCTCTCTGTTCAACAATGTTAAACCACAAGTATAAACTATTCTAATTATTTATTTAAAGTTTAACAACATATCCCTTTAAATAAAAGATTTTAGTCAACTTGTGCTCAGATTTTATAGTTGTTCCGACATAAATTCGACGCTCAACGCTTCCTAGTGTTCACCTCGGCTAACGACAACAGACTGCCCGCTTTCCGCCACGCTTAGTACTTTTATAACAATATTTTAGCAGTAGAACAACTCTCCTACCGTGATCGTCAACAATGCCACCTTGCGGTGAATTTAGAAAACATCTGCGAGTCAAATACATTCCATTTATTTAATAATACAACAATTTTGCTAATTTCAACCTACTGAAATTAATTTGTCTATAATGTATGTTTTTTTATAGTGAAATAATTATATATTGTTAACACGATGAATATAGGGATAAGAATCCCTTATGAACCCTAGAATAAAATAATGCTGTGATAAGGGGTTTTACTTGTAGCAGCGAATAGACGCTGCTTTACTTTAAATTGGGTTATTTAGTACTGTGCACTAAAATACTGTTCAGTGCCGTAGTAAATAACGTTATTTAAGCAGTGCATACGGGTCAGGCTTGTGTTTATAAATGTTTAAATTAAATAAATAACCCCTTAAACGTATTGTTTTCAGGAATCCGTTGAAAAGTTGCAGGGATATACCCAGCTTTAACGCCACAGCGTGGAAAGGCATAGCTTGCGGAAACACTAATTGAACAGGCTCGTTATAACAATCACCATATATTTATGATATTTAATTAGATAAGTAACACTTTATTGACACACCACATTTATGACTTAATATTAGAAAATAAAGTAAAAAAAAACAATGCTAAAACTAGGTGCAACATGGGCGGTTTTATCGCTCAGAGCAATCTCTTCCAGATAACCCAGACTATTAATGTAATACTAAGAAATTATCATGTACTGTTTAGTGGTATGCACCCTTATGACTTGTGATTAAAAATAAATATAAGTTATAAAATACGAAGGCAATGATTTTTAATCTAACCTAAGTTACTTATAAAGTTCCCATACTCCTGATGTATCAGGAGTATGGGAACTTTATAAGTAACTTAGTAGCTAACCCACCAGCGCCTTCGCTCACTTCTCCCTTTTAGAGGTGAAAATCCCAAATATCAGTGGTATAAGTACATAGTGGTCTTTAGTTTTAAGCATGCGGTTTTCTCCAGCGGTTTAGGGTCAGCGTTGATGTCAGTCATTCAGTCGGTCAAAACAAGTAATTATATAAAACATTAATAATAAAAGGAAAATATATAACCGTGATTTATAAACGTACGAAATTAACGTATATTCGCATTACATCGTCCAAACTAACAAGCGATTTTTAACCTTACGTAAAGCATCGTAAATTATTTTAAAATTGGGGTTGGACCGCTATACCTACTATTACGAATTAAATAACGTATATTTTATATTATACTTATCCCGTCGTTTTAAACACTTTTCAGTCACAAACGCCGAGTATAATTTGTCATAAGAAAGGAATAATGTAAAATAATAATTCTAAACGAATTAAGAAAATACCTAAAACTGGCGAGGTTAATGAGTTTTTATTGTAAATTAATTAATTAAATGCTTAAAAATGTGATCCTTCTTATCTTATGCAAATCGTCAAGTAAAGTAAGTTCGTTCTGTTGTCAAGCATGTTGATTTTCTTATCATATTATGGTAAATACTCGATATGGTATGTCTCAATTCTATTTGTAGCTCACACAAGTTGTCGTATTGCTTTTTGTGTAGCAAATTTTTCACGTTATCTCCATAGGAAGTTATCTAGCGTTATTAGATCTGGGGATCTTGCCGGCCATCTAATCGGTCCATTTGCCAGCCATCCAATCCAAGTATGAAACCTTCATTCAGAAACTCTGCATCTCTCCGACTTTAAGGCACTTTGCAGACGACGGGGCGGGCGGTCTTATTGAACGCGAAGAAATAAAGACCGCGTCTGACCGTAGATGCCCGCGGCTGCCCTCGCCGCTTCGTAGGTATGGATATGCCGCGCCGCCAGCGTACGGCGGGCACTGGTGGCGCGGCGCGGCGCGGTCTTTTTGCCCTCCGTGTGCGTTGGTGTATAGGATTCCCTTTGCGCTATCGTTCGCGGCGAAATTGGCCGCCCCGGCCCGTCCCGTCGTCTGCAAAGCGCCTTATGAGCTGGAGCTCCATCTTGTTAGTAAATTAAGTTTTGTTGCTCCGCCGCGAAGAAATTTCTTACCTCGTCTCTTAAAATTTTAAGTTTTAACTATATAAATACATTTAATAATTTCTATTTAAACATTTTACGCTATTCCTTTCTTTTGGGATACTGTTACTTAAGAGGAATTATTATTTTTTGTCAATTCTATTGAACTGTTTGACTAAGCTTATTAACATTTAGAACATACATTGAAAGAATATATAATCTACAAGTAAGGCTAGTAAAACGCATTGTACCCTATAACTATAAAATAAAACAGAAATATAAAGATAATATCTATTATCTTATATATATATTATCTATCTAAATATATAAATAATTTTCAAGTACTGCAATATATTGCCCGTACATATAAGACTTCATATGGCCCTCTTAGTTGAACGGTTTTATAATAAAGAAATCCAAATATCCGTATCCCATAAAATAACAACGAGGAACATATCTTAGAATAAAGTAATAGTTCCTACAACAGCAAATTATTATGGTAAGCGAACTGTCGAATACTTAATCCCAACCATAATTAAGACGCGCTCGTATCCTGGTAATAGTAAAAAGCAGAATTTTTAAACACCTAGTGTAACTAAACACATCTGCAATATATTATGAAATATAAAGGTTAGAAAAGGAATAGGAAAAGAGTAATAACCGAATAGAATTCATAAATATAACTCTCTTTTAGCAGAAAAAAATCCTGAATAGGTCCACAAATATTAACTTTCACGTCCAAACTCTCAGAATTTTCAGCGATCACACAAAATTTTTTTAGGTAATACATAGCCAACATATAGTACTAAAGTAATAACCAGCGGTTTTTTCAATTGTGTTAGTATAAATCGAAAAATATAAAGAAAACGTACAAAATTAACGCACTTTCGCATTACATCGTCCAATCTAACTAGCGATTTTCAACCTTACGTAAAGCATCGTAAATTATTATAAAATTGGGGTTGGACCGCGTCTTAATAACATCCCACAAGACATACAAAAAGAAATTACAATACAAATTACAAACAATAAAACACTTTATTGAAAATATTACATAAACAAAACACATATCACTTATTCAGTTAGTTTTGTACTTACGTCTTAGTCATATTATCATTGCCTTATTATACGGACGGTGTAATAACATCTTACACCGTTCGTAGTAATTTACCCTTTCACTGCATTACAAATCGATACATCCTGTATAATGAGTGTTTACGCCGTCCAGCCGAACCAGTTATTCCACGAACACAATATGACAGCACTGAGTATTGAATGAGTGTTTGCCAACCGCATAATTAGTAGTTAAGATAAAAATTTATAAGGTATACTCAATTTTGTATATGATACCATAAAATTAGATTTAATATTAAGTATGTTGCGAATCTGAGTACCAAAACAAACCATCTCTGGTTTAATGGTACAAAACAATAAAGATTATGTTAAATGTGTGTAAATAAATAAATAAAAAAACTATAATGGCTTCTGTACAATTTTAATACGGAACAGTTCTGATCAATAAGTCAACAGGGTCGCTTTAAATGTTATAATTGGTTTGCTAAACTAATTACCATTTCTACAACCATTGTATACCCGGTTTTCAAAGATAACATAGCTCGTCCTTCCAAAAACAAGCCCACACTGTGCCTGCATAATATTAGGTGCATGTTAGGACTGTAACATTTCATTACCATTATCGCTGTAATATGCATACTTGATAAGGAATGTACTCCTTAATATGATATTTTAAATAAGACAGAGCAATCACTTGGTACTTTACATTTTATTCAATAATTCACTAATCACTATACTTCGCATTTAATACTATTCATCTCTGTTTAACAATGTTAAACCACAAGTATAAATTATTCAAATTATTTATTTAAAGTATAACAACATATCCCTCTAAATAAAGTTATATATTTATAGTTGTTCCGACATAAATTCGACGCTCAACGATTCCTAGTGTTCACCTCGGCTAACGAGAACAGACTGGCCACTATCCTTTTTTTTTTTTTTTTTTTTTTTTTTTTTTTTTTTTTTTTTTTTTTTTAGAACGGACTAATGCTGTTTGCCTCTACCGGCATTTACAGCGTCACCGGACGGTTGGCGAGCGCAGATGGCACTCAGCCAGATGCGGGCGCAGAGGGCGCACCGCCTAAGGCGAGCGTTGAAGACGCTTCGCCGCAAGGAGAGGAGTAGGCGACTTGCTCAAGGGCACCACTAGGGTACGGACCTCGGCTTGGGCCGTCGCCAGGAGAGAGGGGAGTAGGAGAGAAACGCCCCGGTACATAAGTGTACCGTTGAAAGTGGGCCCTATGAATTTTAACTCTACGACTATTTGGAGAGAATCTAACCAAGACATAACTTTTGCCTCGAGCTCGCCGGCGAGCTCGGTGTTTGACTGTGTTTACCACTAAATCATAACCTTGTGTACCTCGCCTCCTCCCATTTCCGCGACATGGGTCCACACCGCGACCAGGATCGTCGCGTTGTGCACTCATGACTGTACTTTGGGTGGGGCTACAATAAGAAAGTGTAATACCTCGCCCACAGCCATGGTGGCTGGGACTACTTAGAAAACCAGTGTTACCTCGTCCGCAGCCATTTGCTGGGCCGGAGGATACATCGCGACCGGGGCCGCGGTGTATACTCCCACCCGCTCCGTGGCTGGGACTACAATCGTGTGTGTGTGAATTACCTCGACTGCGACTGGGGCTGCGAAGAAGATCTCGGCCGGAGCCTACAATGCGATCGGGATCACAGCCCTGGTCGGGTCTACAACCATTACCGGGGTTCCCTTGGGACGACGCTAAAGCTGCCGAAGTAACGGCTGCGATGGGGTCGTCCGGGTCACCCAAAATATGCCTTGGACGGCGACGGGGGGGAAGGAAGTGGGGATCGGTTATGTCAGTGGAGTAGTTCGCCGCTTCGACCACGAGGGGATTCGAGTGGTGGGGAGCTTTGTCGAAGTGGCGGCGGGAGCAGTCTTTCATATACTGCGTAATAGAGGGGAGGGTGAAATCGCAGTGCAGTTCGGCGTTCCGCAAGTACCACGGAGCGCCCACTGCCCTGCGCATAAAGCGATTCTGAATCACTTGAAGTTTGTGGAGGTCGTGTTTCTGAGCATGGGCGAACGCTACAGATGCGTAAGTCATGATTGGGCGGATGCAAAGTTTGTAAAGAGTCGTCTTATTTCTAAGAGACATTTTACTGTTTTTGCCTATGAGGGGATTAAGACGACCCATAATGAAGGCCGCCCTATTGCGAACAATCTGGATGTGTTTCGCGAAAGTGAGTTGGCAATCAAGGGTGACGCCCAGGTATTTGGCAGATTTAGCCCAAGGGATGGGTTCGCCGAATAGGACTATGGGTGACGGCATGAGATTTCGCCGGGTCTCAGTGAAGTACACTGCTGCACTTTTGCTAGGATTTACTGCAATCCGCCATTTACGAAACCATGCACCGATTACGGTGATGGCTCGTTGGATGGCGCATCTCTGCCTGACCTTGAACCAGCCAGTAGAGTAGATTGCAGTATCATCCGCAAACTGAGCGATCTGAACATTAGGTTCAGATCGTGGGATGTCGCTGGTGTACAGCGAGAAGAGAATGGGTGAGAGTACAGAGCCCTGAGGGACACCTGCGTGAATGGGATGCGGGGAGGAGAGCGTTCCCTCGGTGCGATAGCTAAACGTTCGATCCCTGAGAAAGTCTTGTAAGATGAGTACAAGACGGTCTGGCACACCCAGTTGGTACAGCTTGAATATCAAGCCGTTGTGCCAGACTTTATCGAACGCTTTCGCTACGTCGAGGAAGACAGCTATGGTCCCTTGGGGCTTTGGTTTCTTATTGAAACCGCCTAGGATGTGCTCCGTTACGCGGTGCACTTGTTGGACGCAAGAGTGTTTGGCTCTAAAACCAAATTGCTCATCGGGAAGGAGGTTATTGGACCTAACGTGGGACCAGAGTCGGTTCACAATGAGCCGCTCGTAAATCTTCCCCAGAGAGCTGAGGAGACTTATGGGACGGTAGCTGGAGGGCTCGGCTGCCGGTTTGCCTGGTTTGTGAATACCAATGACAATGGCATGCTTCCAAGTGTCTGGGAAGGAGCAGTTGCTCATAGCCGCATTGAAGATGCTAACTAAGAGATGGACTAGTGGGACTGAGAAGTGTTTAATCACCTTGTTGCTGATACCATCAGCCCCAGGGGATTTACGGGTCTTGAGGCTCTTGATCAGAGACACAACCTCGGATGATTTTACCGGTGGGAGGAGTGGGAGGTCAGAGATGGACATAGAGCTTTTACGTTCAACTTCAGATTCCACCGAATCGAGGTGTTTCTGGTCGACGTGATCTACATTTAGAGTACACTGAGCCTCAAGGCTATCAGCTAAACACTCGGCTTTGTCTTCGTCAAGGAACGCTATGGAGAGGGGAGGTGGCCTAATGAGTGGAGGCATTGTCTGTTGTCCGTCAGATTTCAGAGTTCGAGCCAACTGCCAGTATGCCTGGTGAGTTGGCTCAATCTCTGACAGTTTGTCGTCCCACCTTTGATCACGCAGCTCACTCATGCGTTTCCTTACAGCACGCTGTAAATAGCGCATGGTGGCTTTGTTCTCTGGGGTTGGCATCGAGTCATACGCCCTAGTGGCGGCGTTCTTAGCTGTCAGTAACCTCCTCGCACCCTCGGGCAGTTCAAAGCGGCGACCATCCGCCACTTGGACCTGCTTTGAGGATTCACCTACTGCGGTGCGGAGGTGGTCACTGAGAGCCTCGATCGCAATTGACACGTCTTCTACTGTCTGTATGTCATCGGGGATTCTATCGAGAGCGGGTGAACTGATAGCTTGGAGGGATTCCCCCAGTTGCTTCCAGTTCACTACCGTTCTAGTGATAGGGGTTATGTCCGTCGGGTCGGGGCCTAATTTCAACAATACAGGGCGGTGGTCTGAAGTCAGTTCGTGTAACACTTCTATTGAGCGCAACCGGAGGGTGACGTTCTTAAGAAGTGCTATGTCAAGTATGTCTGGTCGTTGGTTGTCAACATAGGGATATCTTGTGGGCTCCAGAGGGGAGAGAATATCAAAGTTTAAGTGGCTGACCAAGCCTTCAAGGATTTTACCATTACTATTGTTACTAGTACAGTTCCATATGACATGTTTACTGTTGAAGTCACCGATCAGAAGGACGGAGCTTCCCAGAGAGAAGAGGGCTTCCAAGTCTGTCTGTAATAGTTCTTTACCAGAGGGGAGGTAACATGAGGCTATGATGACAGGTTGATGACCTGACATCGCTAGAAAGCAAACAGAGGCTTCTAGTATTCTAAGTGGTGGAGTAACAATTGGGATACAGTGCAGAGCTCTTTTGTAATAGATGAGAGTGCCACCTTTTGGGGTGCTGGCCACTATCCGCCACGCTTACTACTTTTATAATATTTTGGCGGTAGAACAACTCCCCCTCCATGATCGTCAACAATGCCACCTTGCGGTGAATTCAGAAAACATCTACGAGTCAAATACATTCCATTTATCTAATAATACAACAATTATTATGCTAATTTTAACCTAATGTAAATAGTTTGTCTATAATGTATGTTTCTATTATAGTGAAATAATTATATATTGTTAACAGGACGGTGATAACACGAATAAATATATTGAATTATTGTTTTTCTAGCCGTAACACCGTCATCAGCATAAATTAGTTGCAAAACATTTTTTTACACGTTGTACCTAGATTTAGATGTATTCACACTGGGAACTGGTCCTAAACATGGTTATTTATAATAATACCCGTTTTCTTTGCGACCCAGGATTGTTATAAAATATGTATTTTTTTTTAAATATTTAAGCAAGCCTTTTAAAATGTACACTAAAATAAAGTTTATTTAGTAAGGATATAGGAAGATATAAAGTCCTTTTCATTTCACAAGATTTAAAATAATGTGCTAAAATACTAAATTTGCAATTATTACACATTTAAATATTTTGTATTTCCACCACGAGCAGGGGGCTGATTCCACAAAATAAATTGCAATGGAACCGTAGCTGAACCGCGACCTTTATAAGTGTTCTTATTCTGATATTGTTATTCTAAAACAGTCTAGCTGCAGTTACGTTTCTGTTGACGTCAGCGATCGATCAAAACTTTATATTCTGTTAACTCAAGGGCATGAACACGAGTCCCAAAGTTCGAGCTGATACGGTTAGTGTTGTGTGTTGTGATAAGACAAAAATTGACAGTGCGAACAATAGTAATGGTGCCTCGCATAACAAACGAGTACAGAAGAGGGTAGACAGCTTCGTTTGCTCGTAAACATTCACCCACCCGCAACTACTCAGTTCATCCGTGATCATGGCGATTGCAACAGTGCCAAAATATCGGAAAACTTTCCGTACTCGTTTGTTATGCGAGGCACCATTACTATTGTTCGCACTGTCAATTTTTGTCTTATCACGACACACAACACTAACCGCATCAGCTCGAGCTTTGGGACTATTACTGTTTTTGTTTTTACACAATCGTACCACTGGATTCCAGATATTTGACAGATGAAAACCATCCTCACGAGTGAAGTTTTCGAACTTCGTCATATCAATCGTTTCTCTGACGAGTCTTTGTATGTAGTGGCGTTCGTTCGAAAGTATTTAGGGTTATGCAACTCGATCCAGTGGTTCGTACCTGACTCCAGGAGATGTTGAGGGATGGCAGATTTGTTAATTTTTGGTAATATGTTCCTTTATGCGACAAGAAACTCACAGAAAATATACATGTTAACTATCCCGTTGATAATTTAAATATTTGTAATGATTGTGAACATGATAGTTTAAAAATTTAAATGTAGGTAATACCTAAACATATTTTTGGACGATACCTTCACGCTGAGATAACCTCGACGGGTAGGTAGAGGTGTGTTTAAACATTCCCGTTTCGCCACATACGTTTTTTTATCCCATGTAATAGGGAGCGCGAGCCTATTGCCATCTACGGGGTCCTGTTCCAGACTCCAGACTAATGTTGAGAACTCATGTGTCAGAAAATCCAAATATCTAACCCGGGGATTAAATCCAGGACATAAACATTCCAAAGCAGTGCATTACTAATATATATTTAAAATATTTCTATGGCTTCGTTTACCGTAGACTACGCGAGCGAAGTCTGTAAAGTAAATGAAGTACTATATACGTCAACGATGCAATTACGTTACAATTACGTAATTTTTTTGCAAGTAGTAGAAAAGCTTTGGAAGACTTGCAAGGGCGGGCCATATTATCGTAGAAGATCTCTGATGACTCTGTAATTACTGTTTCACTCTGACCTATTTAATGTGTTTATCTGATTTTCTGACGTCAAACAATTCTAATTTTATCAGACCTCGATGTCTATAAGTCTAGACACCAGCAATAATCTAATCAGATGAATAATGTAGTGAAAACTTGTGTACTCCTACGTCATTCACTTTCCACGAAGTAAGGTATGAAGTATTTCCGAAGGAATCTTTTCTAATAAATTTTC
The DNA here is from genome assembly GCA_917880725.1 of Selenia dentaria. Classification (NCBI taxonomy): domain Eukaryota; kingdom Metazoa; phylum Arthropoda; class Insecta; order Lepidoptera; family Geometridae; genus Selenia; species Selenia dentaria. The sequence continues at coordinate 27,322,330 of OU862883.1, read as the reverse complement.
ATATAAATTTTTGGATACTCAAAGCTTTACAATGCATGCATTGAACGAACCACTATACCATGTATAGATTATACAAGTATTGATACCATTTATTAAATGCAGTACCTTAATAGTAAGTAGGTAGTTATGAGTTATGAATGAAGTATATAACTGTTAGTACCAATTGGTTAAGTATTGATGGTTGTTATAAGTCAATATAATGCATAGATAGCTGCTTTAACATTTTGACATAGTGATTCGGAGAACTCTGAACATCTGATGCAACATAGGAGATTCTAAGATTTTCTTTCTTTCTTTTGTGTCATTAGGTTACAGAACAAACACGAGACCCACCGGGTGTTATACAGTAACCTCTGCCTATCCCAGATGCATATTATCACAAGAGCAATGCACTGCGTCCATGACCCTGAGATATAAAGTTGTTAAGTGCTAAGTCTCTTGTGCCTGTAACTTCAGCAGCAGTCATACCCTAATGTCAGAATTCTCGGATTACTGTGTACCGTCATTATCCGCACCGCTAGTAATTATGTTGGGTAAACATTATGCCGTGGGTTTCGAATCGCGCCAGTAGCCAAAATTTATTCTCATTTTGGAGTTATGTTGTCGCCTTGTAATCATAATCATAATCAGCCCATTTTGTTCCCACTGCTGGAACTCAAGTCTTCCTCTCAGAGAGATGAGTTGGGCCATAATACACCACGTGGGCCCAGTGCGGTTTGGTGGACAGGTTATTGGCCAACCCATGTCAAAAATATTCACGCCACACGAAGGCCTTCGACATAGCCTAACAACTGTTGTCCTTAGACAAACAACCGGGACTGACGGCTTAACATGCCCTCCGAAGCACGGAAGCGCTCAGTTGAGTAATGTCACTAGCGGTCAACCATCCAAGTCCTGACCGCAGCAAGTGTTGCTTAACTTGTTCATCGGTTAAGATAGCCAAGTCAAGCTCCGCTACGAGTGCTTCATCGCCATCGCCTTGTAAACTTTAATGTAATACAAATTAAATTAAATATATATGTGTCTGTTTCCACCCAGCCATCTATAAATATGGATGCGAAATGTTCCAAATACGCGGACTCCAAAGAATATTTGCTCACCTGAGTAAGTGGTTTAATGGTCTGCAAGCACCTTGAGCTCTTATGCTTTCTGAATTGGCTATTTCTAACCCCTTAGAATATTTCTTATATTCAATACCTCAAGAAAATATAAATAATTTGGTGACACCCACTATTTGGGTAAGCTTATGTATAAACAGTTGGTCAAAATTGATTAGGAAATGTTCACTCTTAAAGTGTTTCCAGTAAAGTTGGGTTTTAGAAATAACCATTTGTTTCGAATTTAATACGTTACACAAGGTTTGTAACTGAAGACGGTAAATACCAGTCTTGGATATTTTGAATAATACATCGGATATAATCATATTAAATAATAAATTATCACATATCAGAATAATTGTATTTCTAGTATTACTGTGATGATGTTCTATAGACAGTATGGATAATTTTACGTTCTATATTTTTACTTATAAGAATTTTTAATACTCTTACTATTACATTGTAAATTATCTTCAGCGAAATAGACACATCTTTATGACCCATTGTAGCCAATTTTCCAATAAATTAACAAATTCTTGACATTTCGATCGAAGTTTTTGATCTGAGTAAGAACGAGTAATTCACGAATTAAACAAAGAAATATACTTAATATTGCATAGAAAACACTGAGAAATTGGCGGAATTGCTGTATATTATTTAAGACCAAGTACAATTTGAAAATTTTTATACCGACTTCCATTCTATTCAGTTATTGGAGTGTATCTCAAAAACTACTATACTGAATTTGATGAAATTTAAATGGGACTACACAGGACTACAACTTTCAAATAAAGTAAATAATAATAAAGAATTTTGAGAATCGATTCACCCAGTCGAAAGTTATGAGGTAACAAATTTAAAAAATAAAAAAATGTATGCGAATTGAGTACCTCCTCCTTTTTTTGGAAGTCGGTAGATAATTAAAATTAATGTATGTTTGTGTGTAATTTTTTATTATGTAGTAATAAAGTATAAAAACATGGAGGAGGCATTTGTTGAGCAGTGGACGTCCTACGGCTGAGATAAGATGAGATGAGAAAGTATCAAAGCACCAACAGCCTGTTTAGCGAGACCAAACGGTACAATTTTAGAGAAAAACTTTACATCTTCGGACGGGATTCGAACCCGCGTCTTCCGTACAATCCTGCTTGCTTGCTTTATGCTTTATGCTCTATAAAGGTACTCATACACTCATTTTTTTCATAAACAATGTTACACGTCCGTTTTCATTATTTGAGTATATTATACTCGTATAGGAACAACAAATGCAAAACAAAGTTTACCAATGTAAATTACATTCAATTACAATAATAATTCGACAACAAATAAATATTTTAAAATTGACATACATAATAAAATGGTCAAATGTCAAAATCGGTATCTAATATAGGTTACCTACATTATTTAAAATTAATAAATTCGTCAAAGCTATAAAACGTTCGCTCGATGAGCCAGCGTAGCCAGGTAGAAATAATATCCTTCAACGTTAACCACTGTTATTATAGATAGATGTTTCATATAATAATAATAATGTATTTGCAAATCCTACTAATATTATAAACGCCAAAGTTTCTGAGTATGGATGTAAACGGCGGGGGCAATTTTGATGAAATTTGGTATGGAGGCTTGGCATGGCTGAATTAACACATTGGATACTTTTCATCATCATCATCCATTACCACGCGGGTGAAAAAGCGTATTTAACAAAATAACAATATCTCGGCCTACGTTAAGATCGTAATGATGACAGTTCTGTCAAAGGTTGTGTCAGTTTCTGATAGCTTATTCAAAAGCATCATTTTGACTGCTCGATACACTCGACGTGCTGGGCGACCGTCAAGGGTTATGAAATGTAATGACAGTTTGTTCCATGGTTATTAATTTTATACTTGTATGTACGTAAGTCCTGTATTTTATTATTAACGTATACTGATTGATATACATATTATATTTAAATTTACTCATATAATACTATTGTAGCAATTGCGTTTGACCATGTAAATATTTTATGACATTTTAGTATAAAATAGATATGCCTTTGGAGAAAATAATAACAGGGAAGAAGAGATAGAGATACGCGTTCAAAATACCCTCCGTTGTAGTGAAGCTCTGCATAAGGTTTGGTGCCCAGGCTTCTTAGTAAGAGAACCAAGATCCGAATTTATAAAACAGTCATAAGACCAATTCTCATGTACGGATGTGAGGCCTGGACACTTACCCTAAAAGAGGAAAATAAACTTTTGGGTTGGCTTTAGAATCGTGACTCCTGAATTTGGTGAAACAAAAACTGTGGGTGGGTTGAAGGGGTTTGTATAAAGCGTATTTACAACATTTTAGCTGCCGGAGACACGCCAAAATAGTCTAAAAAGTTTTTTAAAGTTTCAATAAAACACCGTAATTTTGATAGTGACAGGTGACATAAATGACATTAATGCGTAAACCGAAACGTTTCTAGGTAACTTTTAGCCTTTTTTGACATGTACGTTGTATGTAAGTTCTTGAAACGGAACGCAAACATCGAAGATAGCGTAATGTCACTGTCGGAATACTCGCGTCATTCCGTTACTTCCGAGTGTACGTGAATGTTTTCTCCTGTTTTTCTGCGCTTTCTTTTGATATCTCAACGACTTTGCTACGATTTTGGACTCCGATTTTGCTGCTTTACTGTACGACACCTGCTTGCTCACTGGACACTGCGATTGCCTTTGGAAGATTTGATAACTGGTACCAGCTCGACGTGCTCATTAGTCATCGCGATGGCGTCTCCTGTGCCTGGACCTTCATCAAGGGCGGACTTTGTAGATGACGGACCCGTTTCGGACCGGCATTTGTACACGGAAGAAGTTGTACAAATGTGGAGCCTACCCAAAGTTGTGCGCGAATTGGGATAGAGTATTTATGGAGAAGAAATGTGACTAAAAATAAAAAAGACCCATTCATCGAAACTATAAATGCTATAAATTATGTCTATAAAATATAAGTTCTAAAAATAACAAATTGTTTTTCAATTTTAATTATCAGACCCATACTAGTAGGAATGTGTGCACAATAGTATATTAGTACCTAATGAATTGGCAATGTCACTTGTCTGTGACAAACCTATAGGTTAGGTTAGGTTTGAACTTTGACCCACCGGGCGCGAGCCGAGCGAGCGTAGCGAGAGTGCCGCGGCAGCGGCCGGCGAGCGCTTCATCAAACTACTTTTGTTCCAAATTTGTGCACAATAGTATATCAGTAGCTATCTAATGAATTGGCAAAGTCACTTGTCTGTGACATACCTATAGGTTAGTTATAGTTAGTTAGAATAGGTCGAAGTCAGTGACAGAACCGACTCATAGCACCCCGATTTCAAGCAGTCTTGTCGGATTGCAGAGCCGACGCTGGGGTGGTAGTAGATCGAAATGCAGTACTTAACCTCAAAATACTTAAACAAACATAACTCGAAAACTAATGGTCTCCGGCGGGTGGAGTTTGCAGGGGGGCACTACCCGAAACCCCCCCTCCCCTTCCCCCCCTCCCCCCGAATTCAGGCGCCACGATTCTAAATGTTTACCAAACTTTTAGTTACAGGGAAAAATATTGAGAATGATTTTGGAATCAGTTAGACGAGATGACACAGCGACAGCAAAATAGAAGAGCTAGTGGGGGAGCCTAATATTATAAGCTAGTTCAAGTCCCACAGACTTCGTCGGTTGGGACATCTCGAGAGATTGGGAGAGGATCGAACGATTAAGAGCGCTTACTTGGCAATACTGGAAGGTAGACGCCTAGTTGGCCGGTCCAAATACAGATGGAGGGACGAAGTAGCGAAGGAACTGGAGCTCGCACAGGATCGAGTAAAGTGGCGTCTGTTAGTATCGGAGGCAAAGTCACTTTTTGGGTCGCTGCGCCAGCATAAGTAAGTTAGTAAGTAAGTAAGTAAGTATTTGCAAATATAATGTATGTTTGTAAAAATGTACATATATATAAGTTAAAAAGTGATCATCACCCTTATAATACTAGGAATAAGAATAGGATAGCTGCACCTAGTTTTATACTTGCGAAGACTAATGATTTGTTTCTAGGAAATTGTGTGCGGTTCTACAATAAAATCCCAAAATACACTGAGCTCACATAGGGGAAATTCAAGTTAACTGTAAAAAACATTTTAATAAAAAGCATAATATTATAAAGTCCGATATATTATACAAAAGACAAAGATGCTAGGAATAATCGCCTTCGGGCAAGTTGTTATCTGCCACCCATAAAATGTAATAATAGTAGTACCTAAGTAGAAACATTGTAAAAATCTAAGTATATGAAAAGAATGGTATCCCGAGTTTCTTGTCGCTTCTTCTGGGTAGGCTCTATATATTTTGGCGGTATAGTCGTAAGTCCACATTTAAATGAATAATTGACGTGCTTATGTGTGTCTTTGATGCCTAAATTGAATAAATGAAAATAAAATGTTTTATTTTATTACATAACGTACCTACATATTAGTATCCATGGCTGACAACACATTTTAAATACTTATTAAGGTAATAGTTGTTTTTCGTTATGTGATGTAACAAATTATGTATTAAATACATTAAAAGAACGCATTGTAAATCAAAAATTAAAGAAAATTCTTAAACAAAACGTACAGACTTTCAATATTCATAGGTGTCTATAAAAATGCTGAGTGCCTGAATTTACAGCGAAACGAGGTAAGTATGGCATGTGCCCATATCTCTTATCAAGTCATTGTCTGAAGTCTCAATCCACAATAGTGCCCATACTATATTTATAAGTTAGGTATACCTAAGGCGCTATTAACTATTGAAGTATGTACGTCATAACGACGATGGCAGCTGTTATTATCTGATACAAACGTGTTGTGAACGAGCACGCAATTCAAATAGCAGCTATTGACGTCATTAACCTTAATGTGGGCTAGACACTTGCTAGAAATGTAAATTGTATTTGTAATGCCACATTGTACGTGAAGTGGCCGTGTTGACATAATTGTCATGTGCTGTCAATCACTTTATAACTAGAGTTTTAGGATCAAGCTATATACATGCTATGTTTTTAACTATTTTTAGGGTTCCGTTCCTCGAAAGGAAAGAAGAATCATTGTTGATTATAATTATAGGATCTCTATGTTGGTTGTCTGTCTGCCTGTCTGTCAAGAGTTTTTTTCTCAGGAATACGTACAGGTATTCATTTGAATTTTTAAATCTCGGCTCTACAGTATATTTCAGCTGTGAAAAAAGAGTGGAATATGCAGAATATGCTACATACGCATATTCTGCAAATATAGCACAAGCAAATCAAAACCTATGGGGTACTTCCCGAAGACCTAGAATCGTGGAATTTAGCAAAAAACCTTGACTTTTAACATATTTAAAGGGATATTTTAATAGCCGTATATATATATAGGAATAGGATATCAGATTAAGTGGTACTGCAGACTCTGGCAGTGGAAGCAATAAGAGTTATTTTGTTTTTTAGAGCAAAAACTGCAAAACGGCTGGCTATCAAGTCCTACAATGTCCTCAAGATACCAAGGAACTTAAACAAACAATATGCCTTTATCAAGGTCTTCCCTACAATAGCTTCCTGCAATGTACAACTACCTAGCCTACACGGATAACATAAGTGAAATTAATTTTGAATCCGTCGAGAGTAGCATCCGTTAGTCAGTTCTGTTAGGGAAGGAGAGAAATAGGCGGTGGTCAGGAAACAAGGATGTGAAAAACCAACCAAATTAAACGCATCATCCAGGTCTCGCCACGTGAGTATTCTAGGCTTCGATCGGCTGCAGTTCACGAGTGTTCTAACCCGAGGTAGATCCAAAACGGTGTTCAAGTAATTTACCAATCTAACACTTAACACGTAACTGTGAACTACAGTGATTACCGAATTTAACTTAAATTATTTATTACATTTTAATTATACATTTTTCAAATCAAAACTAGCTCGTTAGCCATTTTAACACAGATCAAAGTGCATCTCTCTGCCCATAGTGGGCGCGAAGCAAGTCAATACAAAATTCAAGTGACGTTACAAGCGGCGCCCTCTAGTTTTAGAGTTCGGGACCAAACAGTAGGTTAATAACAAAAAAGAAAATGTATTATTTAAAACTTATTATTTGTGGTTGGTACAATAACCGTGCCTAGGGATATAATAGCAAAGCTAAGTTAGTTGGAAAAAGACATTTTATAATTTTTTTACTGAATATAAATACTTAGTTACCTACCTACACGTTTGTACGGAACTCTCGGTGAGCAATTCCAATTCGCACTTGGCATTTTTTTATTTAGAAGTTATATTAAATCTAGGTGAATTTTACGTGTTTAGTATATAGTTCATATCAGTGTGTTTTGCCTTTGAGATAATATACGAGTGATATTGGCTGCTTAAGAAATCTTTCATATACGCCCTCTGCATCACTGTAGCCTCGATTAGTAGGTAAGCCAAATTAAGATTGTATTAACACTAAGTTATCAACCAGTCGCACTCTTGAACATCGTCGCATTTCGCAGACTACTGGCTAACTAGCCAGTGACTAGCTACTAGCCGCTCGCTTTACCTTAGAAGTAAATTTTCCTTGAATATTAGTTGCTTACAACAGCCTCAGTGTTTTAGGTTATTCTAATGCGACCCTGATTGGCTGAAAGACACACCAATAGGTATTTCCCTACCATTACACCACCCACCATACCAAAGCAGCAAAAATAAATATAAAACCTTTTTATTTTCTTTTAGTCTGCCTTTTCCTACAAAAGCAAGCTTCATCATATTAATCAATTCTCTTGACAAAACATCTACAAATAGTAAGTAAACAAATAACATCAACCTCGTTCTCTTCAAAATAATTATTTGCATAAAATATCAAGTTTGTTACACGGAAGGTCGGATTTCAAAACGAAGCTAGGTAAACTAAGTTAACGACTTATCCGATACCTACAGAATTAAGATGCAAATTCGGATTCAAGGAAGAAAATAGTAGTAACTAAGACTTCAATCTAAAAAGAAGACGGTTGTAATTTTTACATTGAGACCACAAAACTCTTGAAAAAATGTAGTGTATGTAATGTAATGTATATAAATATATATGTGTATCTATAAAAATATCACTACCTAAAATAAAACAGTAGAGGTCGAATTTCTGTACAATGAAAAAAATGCTAAAACCGAGTCTGGGGGATGTAAGGCGTGAAATCGAACTAATTTTTTTTTTTTTGAAAATTTTGTTTTTCTATTTGTCTGTTCGTCTGTCTGTTTATTCGTGCTAATATCTACTGTGTATAGCGATAGTTTCTACCCCGGATCAACATATAGGATACTTTTGATCCCGGTAAATTAAAGAGTTCCCGTGGGATAGTTAAAAAACTGTTATTAACCATATCCCTCGAGGCCACTGAGCGAAGCCGATGGCGCATCAGGTAGCACCTTGTATAATATATGTAAATATTCATTGATCACGCATTCTCATTCGCTATCCATTGTAACCTGTTTATATGTAACTTGTGAATTTTCCTATGAAACCAAATTTTGGATTTTGACCTGTGGTCTCTAAAATTTGAAAATTAAAAAGATTGGGATTGACAGAGAAAGAAAGGGCATAAAAACGTAAAAGAATGAGGATTCTAGTGGTTTTTCTGATGAAGGACACAGCTCGAAGTAGAAGAATTTGATTTAAAACCCAGAAGTTTTACCATAGGCAACGAATATTCACAGATAAAGACAAGAAGATTTCTTAGAACAAGAGTAATTTTGAGACACCAAACTCTATACTTACCTGAAATTTTATTTTCATTTTTAAGAAAGAGTCGCTCATTTGTAGGTATATTATGGTGATCTATATTTCATTCCTATCTTATCTAGTCCTAAATGTGTTGAAGATGAATTGATATTAGATATGATATAGTTCCCCTATATAATATTTACTATTGGTTAATAATACTTAATACTTCATTACTTAATAATATGATCAAGAGAAAAAAATTGTATTTTTGTATGTAACGAAAAAACATGTCTCGGAGAAGGACATAGAATACTATTCATCATCATCCAGTACCACGCAGGTGAAACCGTGGAGCGCAGCAAGCCGTAATTTTTTTATGGTTTTTTGTGTTTTTCGATTATTTTATCTCGGGGAAGGACATAGGAGGCATTTCATCATACATCACCGCGCGAGTGAAACCGCGGGGCGCAGATAATCGTTTATAAATACAAGAATAATAATTATGAAGTAATTCGTAAATGTATACGTATTTCCACACTCGATGTCATCCACATTGTGTGAACACGATATATGATACAGAAGGTGAAATACAGGGCCCACGCCCAGCACGTAATTGAGCGGTCAAGGCCCCTCCTGATTTGTGACATGACAATAGGAACAGACTACTATATGGGTAATAACCATTTCAGTACCGACTGATGATATCATGCTTTCTGTAGCTTTTGTTTGATAGTTTTCTATTTTTAGATTCTCGGATTAAACTACCGTCGAAATTGGTTAGGGTCTGATTCTAATTAGTTGTTTCCAAACAAAATTGATTATAAAACACTGGCATTTGTTTTCTAACTCAACTTGTTCAATTTCGAGTTTGAAGCATTCCTATTGATATTAGTATAGCTACCTATAATATTGATGTAGGAAAAAGTTAATAATATTAGACGGATTAGTACTGTATAGTTTAAGTTTGTTCACGTGTTGACGTAAGAAAAACCCTTCTGTTAGAAACTTAGTAAATATAAAAAACGAGCGATGCAGATTTTGTAACAATGAGATTCAGGATAATATTAATTCATAATTTGGTCTTTGCGTTTCTTCATCCTAGTGTAGTCATCATTATATAATAAATATGTTTGGATGTATTTATGATTGTAACTCTATCACACAAAAACAGCAGAACTTATTAGGGTGAAATTTTTGTGGGTATATAGATGAGGCACGGGAAACACACATAATTATTTTCTTTTAATAAGCTTTTTAAAACTGTGACTGAGCTGTACATGTACATATAGAAATTATTGGAAACAAACCTAGGAAATAAACCACTAAACACAAATCAACGATTTTTTGATTTTGTTGTTGAAAATTATTTGTTTGAATGTATGTTACTTATAGACTCAAAAAACTACCTTATGGATTATGATGTGGTGAGTTATATGTTGAGTAGCAACTTTAAAACTAAGTTATGATTAATTCCTGTGTTATACAGACTGACTGGTTGAACACTTTACATAAACAAGGACATGATAATTCATGGTCACATGAAACGTTTAAAAAAATAAAATTAAAAAAATACCGTTAAACTACAGAGGAAACCTTCATTCTATGAATGTGCTATAACTCGAAAATTATGGACACCGTCCGAACGGGGTTAATGACCCAAAGCGCCGCGCCGCGTTCAAAGGAATCAAGCTGCGTCCGAACGGGGTTAATGACCCAAAGGGCCGCGCCGCCCGCGCCGCCAAAGGATGCCGCGATCGCCGCGATCGTCGGCCGCCCGCCCGGCCGCGCCGCGCTTTTATTACTACACGCGCGCCGCGAGTGACCATGTTTATTGTTTTGAGTAGACAATTAAAGTTAAATTAGGTAAATATTAGGCACCTATTTTTTTTTTCTTAATTAGAACGAGAATCGAGTACTGAGCACTATATATCAATATGTAAAGTGTTCAACCAGTCACCCTGTATATATAGTTTACGAGCTGTAGACAAACGAATTTATTTCTCTAATGTGGATATTTTAGTTATGCTCTCGACATTTTTATCACTCGTAATTTAATGGTTCTGCAATACAAGCGACGGGTAGCAAGCTACATTTTTGCATAATTGGTCTGCATCCATAGGACAAAACTGAAGAAATAAGTGTGGTGCGCATCATTCGTGCCTATATTCGAGACCCGGAGAGCTTTCAGCTTGGGCAGGGCTTTGATTACCTTGAGAACATAGCTTCAGTGGCCGAGATTAACAACAAGTTAGTAGAAACTATCCATATAGTGAGATTCAAGTATTTTAAACCCCTACTGTACTACTGTTATATAGACCACAGAAACTCTCAAACCATAACCTCAACATCATTAACTTAATCACCTCATAGGTTGAACGACGCTTATTAAAACTGCAATCTTCCAATGATGCTTAAGCATATAGGCTGCATTATGCACAAATATGGAAGTTTTTGCGTAACGATATCGGGACCTACAATACCTTTAATACAGACTATATCAAAGAGACAATAGAACGGAAAAGTAAAGTCTTCCAGAAGATTTTGAACACCCTCTTACTCCAAGGATCAACGCCAAAACCATGGAATGAAGGTTGTTGAATGTGTTATTCTTCCAACCATAACGTTACGTTACAAAACCTTGTTGTAGAATTACAGACCCATCTCAATTTTTAGACGTATTTATAAGCTGTTTTCAAAAGTCATCACGAACCGTTACAATCGCAGGTTTGATGACTTGTTACGTTTGACTTGTTACTTGGCCTCCGAGACGAGCCGAATTCCGAAAAGGTTATAGTAGCATATACCAGATACTCACGCTACGGCAAGTAATACAGAAGACAAAAGAGTAAACTTGCCTCTATGTTTAGCGTTTGTGGACTATTAGAAGGTTTTTGATTCGAACGAGATGTGAGCAGTGCTCGACTCTCTACAGCGGTGCCGTATTGACTTTCGGTATATCGAAGTGTTGAAACGCTTGTTCAATCACGCCAACGTGTCAGTCCGAGTACAGCAGGAGCAGAGTTTAAAGGCAATTCCATTGTAAAAAAGCGTGAGACAGGGAGACGTTAAATCTCCGAAACTGTTTATTGCTGCATTGGAAAACGGCTTCAAGCTCCTGGAATAGCAAGGACTCGTTAATCATATTAACGGCGATAACATCACTCAACTTTACGATTTTCCGACGATATAGCCACGTGAGAATCGAATTAAAAACAACCTCAACACAATGTGCGAAAGCCTCAATCGAGTTTCTCAACTGGTAGGCCTTAAGATGAACATGAACGAGACAATGATTACATCTACCTACGACCTAGGACAAACAGTCCAACTAGGCAGATCAAATTTTAATAAAGAGATCATTCAACGAATCCAACTCGGCTGGACAGCGTTCCCGAAACTTCACGAAGTCTTCTCGTCCAAAATACCTCAGCGCCTCAAGTCAAAATGTCTTTAAGCATGTTGTGATGGGATTGTCCTTTCGGCCTGGGCACTTGAAAATGAAAAATGAAAATGAAAAACTACTTCGTTCAGATGTGATATATATATTATATATCATATATTTATACTCTATATATATATGTATTGATATATTTATACTCTTTGTCGTGGTCTTCGCGGTAACTGATGGAATGTTTGATAGGAGTAGTCTCTGGAGGGTCGTTGGCGAGAGAAACACACGGTTTAACAGTAAGTCAATATATAGTTCGCCACTAATATAAAGCGTCTAAATAGTCACTAGCTTATCCTAGGTTTTACACTAGTTTCCCCTGAAGGGGCAACGGTGAGGGGATTGACTGTATGGCCCTTGGGAGGGCCATGAGTTTCGGGACGTCGCGGTCACAGCGGGATAGTAGGAGCGTGACATCCTACGAGGAGTATCAGACCGACGGGTACGCGGGTTACGACAGGCGGCGGTCCGTTTAGTGAGTACTGTGGTAACGGGATGATTCGGGATTTAAAGATGAGGTCCTTGCAGCATGGGCGAACTACACGCACCGGTTATCCTGCGGGAATAGCTTTAGAAACCGAGGTTCCTGCAGCATGGGCGGACCTAACGCAACGGTTATCCTCCGGGATAGGAAACAGGTGTCGGGAACGAGGGCTCTGCAGCATAGGCGGACCACGCGCACTGGTTATCCTCCGGGACGGGAAACAGGTTTCGGGAATGAGGGACCTTGCAGCATGGGCGAACCACGTGCACTGGCTATCCTCTGCGAGTTAGTAGGGTACATGGGACAGGGTAATGTGATGAAAACTCCTACGAGCGGTACAGCTGCTGACACCGCGAGAGCTTCGACCAAATGCCTTCTACTCCACGCGCCGCGCTGCGTTTAATAACGTTTGTGTTGTCGGGGCACATGCTTGTGTGGGTGCGATGCGGGTGCTTGCGCAGATTGGGTGATCGGTAGGTAGGTAGGTATTAACAGGCACTGGGTCCGTTACAATGTTGCCAGTGATGACTTTTGGCACTGAAACAAGGGTTCTTAATATAGTCCTATTAGTAAGCTCAAAATCGCACAACGACCTATGGAAAGGGCTATGTTCGGGGTTTCTCTTTGTGATCGAATCAGAAATGAGGAGATAGCCCAGAATATGTCAGTAGGCAAGGCACATATCACGCAGAACAGATGGCCAATGGGGCAGGATGGTTCTGCAGTTGAGATTACGGACTGGCAAGTGCAGCGTAGACGGCCTAATAAATGATGACGTAGGATGCAGGCCGTTATCAATTGGTCCCATTGGAAATTTGTGGAGAAGATCTATGCTCAGTCGTGTATGTCCTACAGCTTAAATGATGATTATGATAACGATGATGACTCGAAACAGAACAAGTAAAGAAAAAACATACAAAATAACAACGGGAAAATGGGGATTGACCATTCTTGAACGTGGTGTGCAGGACAGTTGAAAAGAAATATTGCAATATTATGGTTTCGTGATATCCCAATAAAAACATTTCAAGCATCGCATTACTTTTTTAACATATTGTTTGTACCAAGAGACATACATAATTACATAAATATTTTATGTAGAAAAAATTATAAAGTATAAGTATAAATATAAGCCCACATATCACAAGATTATGTTCAGTCAGATTGATATAAATATATGAAACGAGTTTATTACCTAAACCAAAGTGCTAAAAGGCGCGCGGCCCCAAATTTTACTTTGTTTGCCTAAACTCGCAGTTCAAGACGAAACACAAGGAATGAGAAATAAAAAAATCGGATCAAGTCAAGTGTTTAAAGTTAAAGCAATTATGTCAGAGAAACAGTGGAGCGCGAGACAAGTGACGATCACAGTAATTTGTTCTGCTGAACCGTACCAAGTTATTTTACACTTAAAATACACATTTGAACTTTAAGTATTCGTATATATTTTCTAAATAGAACCAAAATTGCTTGAATTTTGCACATAACACGCCTATTTCTATTTATCTTATGTGAGGTGTGATTGTTTTTGTATCCGCATAGCAAATACATTTCTGGGAAAACCATTGCTTATTTATGAAACCTGCTAAGATTATATTAGACCAATTCTTGCAAAGAAAGTAGGTATATAGTTATATCTATATGTATATTCAACATATAGTATTGGAATTGAGTGATTGAGAGATTTATGCGAGGAGAAATCTGATGTTTGAAACTTAAACCTACCCCTCGGTGGTTTGTTGCTGTTACATGTAACATTCACTAGGTGATTATATCGATTTAAGACACACATATATATGTATATATACTTTACATCCAGTCATCGTCCAGTACATCGGCCTAAAATGTCGAATTAGGCGCATAATTAAACTAGAATAAGTAAAACTAAAATCCATACCATGGTATTTTAAATTGGTTTAAGCGCATCATGTACGTAAGTCTTACTCATATTGTTTTTTATGAGAAGCGAGATTTTTACAAACAGGCCAATGTAGGGAGATCATATAGGAGTTTTCAAGATTTTTTGTTCTCAATACTACGAAAGTTCTGTGCCCAAGTGGGTCTAAAAGTAAATAATATATTGTATCCAAACTACATCTAACCCTCTTTGTATCCTAATAACTGATATAGGTACATACGTATAATACGTATAGGTACACACACACCCAGACACAGAACAAAAATACATGTTTAGCACACAAATGTTTGCCCTATCCAGATAATGTTCCTTGATCAGCGGCTCAGAAGGCAGGATAACTACCAACTGCGGCAAACGAGCAATAACAAACATTGAAATTGAAATATATTTGAAAACTTAAAGTATCAAATCATTTCAAAAGTCGAAGCAAAAAGAAGAAAATGGTTATATTGTAAAGCTTTCGATTCCATTGATGTTAGGACCTAAACACGATATAGCAAATATCTGGAAACCTATCCGAAAATGCACAGATACGACGAAAATGCCTATCCTCCAGATACGACTAGAATATACTTTTTTGTATCATTTGGTGACGAGAGGAGTAAGCTGCTCACCTGATGTTAAGCGTTACGCTTACGTAAACAGTTCAGTGCCATTCAGACTTTAAAACAAGAAGTGCAATAAACCCTGCATCCCAATGCACGGCGCTCGTCATATTGAGATATAAGATTTTTAACATTAAATCTTTTACACTTTAATTTTGCTAGAACAGTTGCCTTTCAACGAAACACAGTAACGTTTGCAAAATACTGCTTCAACGTTTCATAACTGCCGAATACAAAGTCACTTTGATCTTTAAGTAACACCGTGTTTCGAGCCACAATGGAGTGAGCGGAGACCAAACACTGTCTTCCACTGTATTTATGTAAAGCAACAAAAGAGCAAATGTTGTACAATAAAAAGTTGGCAAATAACCCGCAGTTTGCTGCTTCAATAGTACTAATTTAGAATTTATGTCGAGCTCGGTCTCCGGGGGATTTGTCCAGTCTAACATTCAGAATAAATATGTGTCTCTTTGTACAATGCTAGGGAGGCTATTGTCTCATATAAACATCCAACGCGTGCTTGGAAATTTACGAGGAGGTAATTAAAATTGAGATACAGGGCTATTTTTGTATTTCATAATATGCGAATTTATATCAAACAAGTCAAACAGAACTGAATAATTTTTCTTCTAAATCTACAAGCTGTGGTTTTCAGAAAATCCTCAGACATGCTTGTTGATGGTGAATTAGTGTTTGTAGTTTAAATAACTTTCGCAAATGTTTGTTTGCAATTTTTTGTTTTAAATGCAATACCATATCAACAAACAGAAAAAAACCCTTAAACTGCGTAAAGCAGGTGAAAATGTCCTTTATAAGATTACGAGTTACAATGGGCAAATATCATAATGTTGCCAATGTCCCAAGAGTAACGAAACAAAACGCTATATTGAACTATGGCCATACAAGTGCAGAGTGCATTACTCCAAAACAAGGTATAAATATTACCTATTCTGACTAAACTGTTTGCGACAGCTATGATTTATGTCCTATGGAGAGCTCTCCAATGAATATTAATAACAGAAGTGACAGATGAGATAGATAGGAGCTTTAGGATAACGGGATAAAGCTCAACAATGCTTATCGCTGATTTATTTTTATTTTCCTAGATTTGATTTCTTCGAGTTATGACGTGTAACAGTGGTTGCATGGTGGTTTATTTACCCCTAAGTTTTCGTAATGATGCACAAGTGTATGCAAAGCGAACAAATCATGAAACGTTGTTTTGCATATTTCATTACTCATATTGACGAGTAATACACATAACACATTAGACAAAAGTTTCGTGATTTTGTTCGCCCTTTCCTATTTCGCTTTTGAATTACTAGTAAGCACATGACTTAAGCAAAGGGCTGACTTAACTCTGACTACTTGATTAAAAATCTCTCTTGATGCAACCTTAATAAATTACTTGAGAAATGGAAAATTTACAACGTACGAGTTGATTAGTAAATCAACTCTTTAAAAAACATAATGCAACAGTGACTGATAAAATCACACTCTTATTATAAAGACGAAAGTTAGACAGTTTTTGACTCGAGAACTTCTCGAACTATTTGTTGAAATTTTAAGTTTCAACTGGTATGACAAACTATTTATATTTTTTATTTCATAAAAAAATCTATTGCACTTGAAATTACTGTCATATAATGACAGTAATTTCAAGTGTAAACTGAGCCACGTGGTGCGGCTATTAGCTTGTTATTGTGATTTGACTAATATTGAAATTATGAAAGTATGGCTGGATCTACAAAGGATTCGATGTTTGTATAATAGATGGTAGACCTTTTGTGCAAGAGGCCGTTTTGGTAGGTACCACCGCAGGGCCAGATATTCTGCCGCGAAGCAAGAGCAAGTATTACTGTGTAATGGTTTAAAGGGCACTGTAGCAAGTAAAATTAACTCAAAAACCAATGTTACGGAGTGATGACCGCAGTGCTGAGCTGAACAATACTACAGCTCTGGGTGGCACTGCTACTATCATGGGCAAGCGTAGTGCTTACCATCGGGGCACAAGACTTGCTCGTATCTTCATCAACATAAAAATAAACTATTTAACGCCAAACTACGTGGTATAATAGGTGGTAAGGCTGGTGGAGCGAGGTTTTTCTGTATATAATATATTAGATATCTGAATTATATCGTGGTACAATATCCTCATAGGTCTCATGTAGAAATAAATTCAAAAAAAAGAAATGAACCCCACTATGATATAACTATACATTTATTTTGGTCCGCAAGTTTGTGAGAAATCCACGCTTTACCAATCACGTAAGTACTTTCTAACAGAATATAAGAAGAACTATCTCATATAATAATAATGGAGAAGTCTATTTTAGTTCCTTTATACGACGTCCAAGTATAATCTATCTGTTCAGTTCTAAACTGAGAGCTGTATATAAATAACATATAAATGAACCGAAATCAAACAGACAGGACAATAAGTACCTAGCACGCAATCATACTGTCCGGAAGAAGTTTCCCGTGAGCGTCGATACTAGAGGGGTATCTTTGAAAGCTGATAAGCTATTAACCTTTTCTTCCTCGATATAGGACTGAAACAAACGCAACCAGGTATTCCAGCTATGTTACTTTGGAAATACATTTTTCTTCAGTTTGGTACTTATAGTAAGGAACTACTTCTGTATTTAATCTACTCTGTGTTTCGAAGAGTCCACAACGTTTTTTAGATTTTTCTGTTTTATAGGACTTACAAACGGTTTCCAACTAGATAGCCCAGATTGGGGGCCATTAGTGAAGCTTTAATTTTACGGCATACCTTTATTTAGCCCTGAGATTCTCTCGTTTAAGTTACTGTGGAGTTAACTTTGGAGGTATCTTAAAATTTGACTCAAGGTTAATAAATACCTGAATAGACATACGCTTTATAGAATAGAACTAGAATACAGACCATATTTGTTTATGTAATGTACATATTATGTGCCAATGGGTGGTCTTATCATTTAAACGAGCCAAAAGCCAATAAACAACGAACCGTTAGTTAAAAGAAGACTTCGAGATATTGAGCACCGAAGTATTTTTTCACTTGGTTTCTATTTTATCCGGATACATTTCGATGAGTGTGCTCTGTAACTAAGAACAACCAGACGTACGGCAGTACGCTACAACGTTGAGATTCCACCATTGGGCACGAAGCGTTTTGCTTCTGCATTCATACTGAGTTCCACGAAGGAAAGATACAATCACAGTGTTTTCATGTCACTAGTGAACTGGTGGCATGACTCTATTAACCCGGTTAACATAAGGTATTATATTGGAAAGAGTTCAAGAACACGTCAAGTGGTCTTGAGACTAATCTCAAGGGCGATACATTTACGAGACGGTTCATGACGCTCCGTGTTTTAGTCAATTGAGAATTGTTATTTTCGTTCAACGTCCTGTACACGCCGAGACAATTTGACTGTCCTTTGTGATACGATTGAAATGAACAATAGGAAATAATTAATTAGTTTACTATTTTAAAAACATTTTTTGAAAGTTCTTGTGAGTTTGACACAATTATTTAAAATGGAAACCGACTTCACTCACGTGACTATCAATGATTTTTCTAATAACTAAAATTAAACGAAAACTTAAAATAAAACCCCTTAGAAGTGGATTTTAAATCAAATCCAGTATTATATTATGACTATATGTATAATATAAACAATATAGCTGCTGTGAATAGCTTTACTGAATTTGAATTTCAATCAAATAAAATACTACAGAATACAGAATAGATAATGCTGGGGTATTTAGGTATATAATTCAAAATGTTTAAAAAGATCATTCCAAATCCATATTTTACTACTATGATCTAACCGTTGTACCGCCAACAATGATTTCCAACCAGATTTTAGTCCTGCAGGTGTCCCGCCATAAAAACAGAGCCAAAACTTATAAATCTATAGAAAAAGTTTTCAAGTTATTATTTTAGTAGAACCTGCATCCCATAAAATTGTACGTGCGTAACGCTATCGCTTTGTCAAAGTAAAACAAGTGAATTTAGTACAAAATATCATTTTTCTAGTACAACTGTGGCTCAGACTTATAGTTGGTAGAACTTTTAAAAGACGAGCCGCAACGCGTTCTTCAATTGTTTACATTTTTACGATACGAAAACTTTTTCATATATTATTGGTGGTACAACCTCTGAGATTAGGGTAAGAAGATGACAGTTATTCATTATATCGGGCAAATTTGTTGTTAAAAAATAATGTAGTTAATATTGATAATTATAATGAACCCTTATTAATTTCCTATAAGTTAAATTGATAAAATATTCGTAACATTATTACTCGTAATTAAAAAATATGGGCACATATATAAAATCTTATATTATAGCTAACGACTAATCCTAAAATATGCTAGAAACAAGACCACTCCCTAAAATTAATAAGAGATAGATAAAACCAAAACGCCAATACTTTAGCTTTTATTCAGTGGTGTGAAGAAGATCTGATTACTAGAAAACGAAATTATTTTATATTCTGCCAGGAAAATATCACTTTCCATATTTTGGAGAGTCTCAAACATATCTTAAAACGCTCCACTTTTAGATTTAATCAAATAAAATACGAAACAATATAGAGGTTGTTTTTAGTGTGTGATTAAAGAGTACGTCTAAGTAACGAGTTAATACTTTATGGGTACTGTAAACAGTTCGATGTATTGTGATAAGCTTTAGAAATACCCTTTGACCTCTCTTTAAGTCAGTTCAGTTCAGTTTAGCCCCGAGCGTGCCACCGCTTACACGCGCCTATCCTACTGTGTGATATCGGAATAGCTGTTATCTAACTGTTTTACAACTAATAAAACTAAACAAACATTTCAAAACTAAAGTACATAAATTCATGAATATTTAATAACAAAATATTTTGCTTCTTTCTTATGCAACCGAAAAGTTATAAACTTTTGAATTTTTAGTTTAGTAAGTGATTGTGGAGTTTACTCTTTGTTTTGTATTTTATGGTTATTACGGGCATTTAAAAGACCGTTTAAATTATTTAATTTGTACTTAATCTGAGGTTTGTGATAAATTACAATATTTCGTTGATGCTACGGTAAGTGCTACGAAGCGTAGTAGTACATTTGTAATTTTCGTTACACATTTTGAAGTTCAGATATTTATTGTAAACTAATTGTACAACGCTAGTAAAGGTAAGATAATAAAGCTTTTCTAAAAGATAGTTATTAATCAATTAACTGGTACTTGTAAGAATTAGAACACGTTTCTTTCGTAAGCCATAATATCCGTAGATCAAATATTTCTTCCTTTTCAACTTACATGTACTCATATGAAAACTCAATCAGATAAATCATTTAGTCTTGATATTATTTACTGCACTGGTTTTAGTTCTAATTTTATTTGATTGACTGTGTGTATTTTAGGATAAACCAGAAGGCACCGTAATAAAACTTTTACGATATCGCAATTCTACTTATAGGTTTTTATGTGAAAAATACTGCTAAAATGACAAATTAAATAAGCACCAGTATGGTTACATAAAATATATATGGTTATGAAACCTACCCTCTTTGATTATGTTTATAAATATATCTATTGCCTTTTACGGCGCATATAGAAACCCTCATGATGGTAGTAAATATTTTTATCACAATCTTTTATGTATAGAAGAAGTAGATGAGACTTTTTGAAATAACGTCCTATAGAGCTTGCATTTAGATAAGATTTAGGTACTTGACCATAAGATGGTATTGCAAATACAATCGAAATGGCTAAAAAGCATAAATAAATAACCTTTATACTCTCACCCTACCACTAAGGATTCCCAGTGCCGTAGAAGGCATGAACAAGCACAATTTTTTTTGGTTATTACACAAGTATGTGTCTCGACCAAGGCTCGAATTTGTGACCGTATGCTTTTCAGGCAGGATCACTGCTAACTAAGATAGTGGTAGCCGTCTAATAATGCCGGTTTAGTATATCTAGTAACGTATAGTTTTACTTACCTACTAATCTTTAGATACAAATTTTGACATTTTGCTCTGTCCTTAGCAAATGTGTCAAATAGGACTCTTTACCAAAATTATCATAACAATATTTATAGAAAGTGATATATGCTACATAGTACCATACATTTTATCTAACAATGCAAATTATCCGTGTTTTTAAATGAATTAAAATATTGTTACTATCTATACTCGTACATCGATTTTTATGGTAACTGTCTAAACACTGTTTCAACAGTTTCTTAAAATTCTTCAACAGTTTCTTAAAATTCTCCAGAATAGACTCAAGGCCTGTTTTGAATGTGTCATCCATTTACAAAACTTTTCCAAAATAATCTTTGGGTGATATCACATCGTTTTATTCATGATCCAAAAATTATATTTACGTAACTATTTATTCAGCTTTATTTAGTTCATTTCCTAAACCAAACTTATTATTTATTAACATAGTTGGTTGACACCAAAACAAAAACGAAAAGAAGTTTGTCCGACCGTAATGTTTGCTATAACTTTAGTAACGAAGTTATCAAGAATAGGTGTCATTGTTTGGATATTTGAACACTTTTTAATATTTTCTTCTTTAATATAGTAACTTTGACATGAGTTCTCTGATGAATAGTAAATAATGTAATTGACACTATTAAAGATTAAAAAAATATGAAGAGAACCAGTTTTAGCATATGTTATTTGCTAAAAAACTTATTAATTTATCAGATCATTGTATTAGATTCAACTTTGTATACTATACTTTTATTATATTTATTTTATTATTGAGACTATACTTTTTAAATATTTTTTACTTATTCTTATTCAAATTAAAAGCTATATTTAAAAGCAATCAACCAGTTTATAGAAATATTTAGTCAAAAATGCTATTCGCCTAATCGTCATTCACACAGATCTCATTAAATATGTGAAGTAAATAATATTATCAGGTTTAAATCGTACAAAGCTAAGTGGAAAACAATGGCAATTATTTAACAGTCACCAGATCTTTACTACAACAATTACCAGGGCTTTATGTTGTTCTTTGGGTTCGGTACAAGTTATTTTTTTAAACCCTATCACTAAAACTACGATGTCTGTTTGTCTGCCCTTCATTAGTAGGACTGACAAGCAGTTTATATTAATACCTTTTGAGTTTCGTTATTTAGGTTATATTCGAATAATATGTGTGATATGTATTTTTATATATATAGAAGTCAGCAAACGAGCAAGCGGCTCATATGATGGTAAGTGATACCGTTGCCCACGGACATCCACACTACCAAAGATCTCGAGGATGCGTTGCCGACTTTAGACTTTTTTTTTATTATTACCCTATGTCGTCTCGTCGCGTGTGATCTGGTTGACTTTACCTCTACGCTTTGACTAAAAGGGACCAGATGACTTATTCTTACAATCAAAGAGAATGTACTGGATACTTAGTGTAACTTTATGCCGATTACAGGTACAAAATAGCTTCAATAGATAAGTTACTACAACTAAATTACCGCGACCGCGCGCATTTTTTTAAATGGCGGATTTTTGCGATGTTTTTGCGAACACTGGTTTGTAAATTTAATCATCGTAGGACGCTCGCCTGGTTAAATAACATTTTTGTTAACGTCGACAACAGTTAACACAAGTATGTAATAAAGTAAAAAGAATAAATGATATATAAGACAAGACCAATTTGAAAAATTTATATAAATTTAATACCGACTTCCATTCTATTCAACTATTGGAGTGTAACTCAATAACTACTGTACCAAATTTGATGAAATTTAAACGGAACCACACGGAAAGCACCAGCTTTCAAACAAATAAAGAGTTTTGAGAATCGGTTTACCCTATCGAAAGTTATGAGGTAACAAAAAAAACAATCGAATTGAGTACCTCCACCTTTTTGGAAACAAGCATCAACCAACAGATTACATTTTGCACTATTTCTTGCACAGTTAGAAAATCTGGAGCTACGCCTTTTTAAGTACCACTCAATTAAAAATGTTGAGTAAAAAAGAAACCTAACAGGTGAGAGCGTCGGATATTATTTGAGAAAGAGTCGTATAGCTTCTATGAGAGTTTTATTTAATGAAAGAATATGGACTGAGGGTACTTCATTTAGTATGAGGAGTCCTCTAACTCATATACTCCTTCAGCAAAGAAGGCAATACGTTTTAATTTGAGACTTCAAGTTATAAAATATAGACTTTTATCTACCGTTTCTAGCGTAGCTTGCTTACCCATTCGTAATTATATTTTTTATCTGTTTGAAAGTGTTCAGTGCAAGATATATATAGCTGTTTCCTACAGTTTCACCTGCGTGGTAATAGATGATGTTGATGACGATTTTTGGTATTACTATACCACCTCGTATTAGAGCAAACTATTTTTGTATCAAGCCGTTATATTGTTTTATTAATACTAACGAACAGCAATTGATTTTAAATATAAGGTTATAATAATTATGACTATAAAAAAATCAAAGATCGCGCGAGGTCTACTTGACGTGAATTGATTTTCAATAGGGATACATACTTTGGATGGATCGCTAATACAGTTTTCAACTAAATACTTCAGTACTTTGGAGGGCACGTTTAGCCGTCGCGTCGCGTTGGTCCGGTTTATTGTCTTAGGACAAGTGAAGGTTTTGGGTGGTCTGATATTTCTGTCACTATAGTTAGCTGCTAGTCTAACCACCAAATAGTTAGTCTTGTCTTAGACAGTTTCACAATTTTCTGCAACTTTCGAAATGCGAATAGGGTAAGTAATTGTATGTATCCCGAAAAGCGCCCATGACGGGCGATTTGTGAATATTTCGTGACCCCTTACAAAAGCCTACGCTATTGTGAGTTACCATGGTGATTCCTGTGTTTCGCGCCTAAGTTATTTATACATACACATACATTCGCTCACACACACACGCCATATTACTTATTATACGCCACCCATATTAGGTACACGTCAATACTCTAGGAAATTAAAACTTATGAAATTGGAGCAAAACCAATAACAGCTATTGTTATGTTTTTTTCTCGCCAACCATTCTCCACTACAGGCTTTACATTTTCATCCCACTCAGACTTTGCAAGCACTGGTTGGTAGTTTAATCAGGCGATAACTACCAGGCGTACGTTTAACAAGTCTTGATAACATAAAAAAGAACGGAAAATATAAATTTTGGTGCTTTGACAGTAAATGTTCCGAAAACCTACAAATCGTTGTGCGTTTGTCTCGTAATCGTGCAATGAATTTCATATCTTTTGCTACAGAACCAGTCACTGGATTTAATCCCGTTCGTACGAGAAATAATTGGAAGGATATTATACATTCTGCTTGCTACAATTCAAAAGAATCTTTAAGTCAAAGCTTTAAGTTATTCTAAACGTTGTCCGACTTTTTATTAAGCTCTCATTACGGATACTACTGCTTGGACGATATATTAGCATTAGATTTATTTCATTTTCGTTCTTAGCGTTAACGTTTTTGTGAAAAGAAGTCTTTTGTGCAGAAATCACGATTTTTATTTCAGAGCGCAGATAGATTAAAAAATCGAGATTGTTTAGAACGGCTCGTAAATATCATTAAAAGAGTCACTTCATGGAAACACCGTTTGATATTTTTAGATATATTTATATTATCATTTATTTTCTACCGACTTCCTCAAAGGAGGAGGTACTTTATTTGGCTGTTTTGTTTATATTTGTTACCTCATCACTTTCTATAGGTTGAACTAATTTTCAAAATTATTTTTTTGTTTGAAAGCTAGTGCTTTCCGTGTAGTCCCATTTATATTTCATCAAATTTGGTTTTGTAGTTTATGAGTTACATTCTTACAAATATAAGAATTATGAGTGTATATATTTTAACTGTGCTTTAACTGTTGTTTGTTCATCTGGATGTTCATTTTATCGTAGTTGCAGATTTAAGAAACTTTATCAATGTTGTTTTACCAGTTGAGTCGAGCTTCCAGAAACCCCATAATTCTTTTGGATTTAGCCTAATCTACGCTCAGTTCGACTTCCATGACTTTATATGTACGATAGCAGATCATTTTAAATTTCATGAAGTACTAAGTGTACCTATGTACTTTACTTTAAGCGAATTTACTTCCTGCATCACAATACGTGAAGCTACTGTATTTTCTTTCGCTTACTCAGAAAATGCTATTATTCGCACTCAATGCTGGATAGTTTAATTTTGTTATATTTTTTAGAGATATCCTGCACACGAAGTTTATAAAGAAAAATACTAAATGCGTAACTTTTAATTTAGTTAAAAAAAAGACGTGTAGCACTTGGAGACTGCCGCGGTAAAGCTATTGCATAGCTGTTTTTATCAACTTATTCAATTATAATTATTTAACCAATACCATCTAGAGGCGAGTTGCTGAACTAAAGAGACAAGCGTGATATTTCAAAAAGTCATTAAAAGTTCTGCTATTCATCGATAGATGGAGTCGGAGTGGGGGGTGTTAGGTTATTTTCGTTACGGAATTTCTTGATTCGGTCTCCACGCTCAAGGCCCGCGATAGCAGCTATGCAATAGCTTAAAAACTGACATCTCGTGGTCTACTAGGCAAATGTATTTGTTTATTGTTTCCACGTATATTAAAAAATTATGCAAGCATAGACCAAATGATCAACTTTGTTTATTATAAAAAGGATCCGCTAGTGCAGTTCGACAGTAATTCAAGACTGTAGAAGTATTTTTACCAGTATGTCAGTCAATCACAAATCAATTTCTCTTCTAATGTACTTCACACTATTTCATTATTAACTTTGGATCTCTGACTCAAATTTCGTGACACAATATGTGTATAGGTTTGCGTATTGTGCACCGAATCACGTTATGAAACTCGTTCCTGAAATGGCCATTTTTAATAATTTTATGCAGTTTTTATAATATTTTTTCTTGTATAACAACGATTTTCCCTTATTAGGTACAAAAAATGTATACTGATCAAAAACAATAATTCCACCAGAACAATTCAAAACATTATCTTTTCATTTCATTTCTTTGCAATTCCACCCAGAAACAATAAAACGCAAAATACAAACGAGATAAGCATCTTAGTAATTTTCGAATACCATTCTAATACTCTTACCCATCTACCTCGTTTTGAGTATTGGAAAAAGATGTAGGCATTGTAATACGATGCCTACAGTAATTGCGGCCGGCTGCCCACTTAAGGTCTCTGGTGGACCATTGAATACGAATATGTTGCTTTTAGTAGGTTTTCCTACCGTCACATTATGTACACTACTACTATAATACTTTCGTATATGGCTTGGGTACGGGATGCCAGCTTTTTGTCACGATAAAAGATAAAGAGGTAAGGCAGTGGTTTAGACTTGTACGATCTGCTATATTCATTTAGAAGATTTGGTGACTAGCGATCGAGATCGTACTGATGTACTCGTAGGTTACATTTCTGGCCTTATGTCGGATCAAGTATTACATCGGTGCATGGTAAAAATCTTAACTTAATCAGCAACAGCATAAATGTAATTGCATTTTCGAGGGGTTTTTTACCTCTCCATTATTTTATGATATATTAAATATTATTATTAAAATTGAAAAGCGTTAAATGATAAGCACATGACATTCTATTTTTTTTATTGAATATTTCGTAAAAAGCAACTTACAAGCTTTAAGATATTACTCGATCGACAGCTTGAGCAATAATATTGTTGCCTATCTGACTTTAGCTTAAGTTTTGGAAGGATTAAAATCAAAAATAATTAATTAATATCGGAAATATTGTATGATGAGCCTTGGTGAATTGTATACCACCCACTTAGATATATGATTGAGTTAGATTCTTGCCGATTTTAAAGATATGTATGAAGCTTCCATTGCGAATTATATTAGAACCTGTAATGAGCCTTATGATATCTCACGTTATAGATACCTAATAGTTCAGTGTATGAGTTCAGATTGTTGTCTATTAAACATATAGACTAGTTTGTAGACTAAACAATAGCATTATGTACAAACCTATGTGGTTTATGAATTCTAAGTTATATTACTTCGAATATGTATGTACATTTAATTTGGTAAATAAAAAAATAAAATAAATGATCCAGGTCATTGGAATGATTGAACTGATTTAATAAACGCATGCTCGCAGGATTAGGGTATGTTCTTTCATTACCCTCTTATATATTATTTTCTAAATTATAGGTATTTATTTATTGTATAAGGATTATAAAGATCGCTGTAATATGTTTCCGCAAATACTATAACTTGCTCACACATTTTTGTAGACATATGTGCTACATAATGCATACTTTGTTCGTTTTCTTTATTGTTTTTCACATAAATGAAATGCTGTGCCTGGGGTCTTTTTTATAGATATATCGGGTAGTTTGTCTCGATGAAAAGTATAGGGGAGAACCTCACATCTAACTACTAACAAAACATAATAAAATTTAGTAATTTCATATATTTAATAATGAATAATGTTATCATTTACGCAATCATAGCCCACACTGTGATTTTCAGTTTCGTGGGAGGCATGGACATATATACATAATACAATATTTGAAAACAAACATTTCTGCTCATCACGCAATTATTTGCCCCGGCCAGGGAAAAAATTTGAGATTCTGTACTTCGAAGGCAGGGTCACTAACAACTGAGGCAATGAAGCCGTCAGTCAAAAATTATTAACTATTTACAAAAAATCTAATAAAATTTTTAGAGACCTAACAATTTCCCCAAATAGCTAAAGTCGCCACACCTGTTCCGACATACCCGTTGTAAATGATTCGTCACCGTACAGAGTCTCTAGTCTGAGTTTTTCGTGACAAGCGAGATCGATCCCTCGAAAGGGGGTTTTTGTATTCTGGTAAGTGTAAGTCTCACTCTAGAGAGTGTATCTGGTGCAGAGTCACTATTTGGTTTCGTGAGTTGTAAATAATCAAGTAAAAAAATATTTACCATAACATGAGCTTTGTTCCATTTTTTGATATTTTTTTGTTTAATTTAATGTATAATGACATACTATATTAAATCCAATTATGATCGTACCTTTGGTACCGAATTACTGATAAACATACTTATAATACACACCCAGACACAGCTCCAAAATACATGTTCATGCACACATATGTTTGTCCTGTCTGGGAATAGTACCTGGATCAGCGGCTCAGAAGGCAGGGTTTGCTACCATCTGCGGCAAACGACCAATCAATAGGAAACATTGAAATTGAAATATGATTGAAAACTGAAATGAACTGGTTATAATGTAAAGCTTTCGATTCCATTAATGTTAGGACCTCAACAAACATAGCAAATATCTATCGAGAATATGTCTATCCTCCAGATACGACTAGAATATACTTTTTTTTGTCAATCGGTGGCGAGAGGAGTAAGCAACTCACTTAAAGGTAAGCGTCACGCCATTTACAATGTTAAACAGCAAAAGCAATAAACCCTGCATGCGAATGTACGGCGCTCGTGATATTAAGATACTCGTATAAGGTTTTTAACAATAACACTCTATTATCCTTTAATTTTGCTGGAAACGTTGCCCTTCAACGAAACACAGTAACGTTTGCACACTACTGCTTCACGGTTGCATAACTGCCAAAGGTGTGGTACTTCCCCAGGGAGTCTCTACAATCTTCAAGTCAGTAAACCATGTTTCGAGCCTACAATGGAGTGAGTGGAGACCAAACACTGTCTTCCACTGTATTTATGTAAAGCAACAAAAGAGCAAATGTTGTACAATTAAAAGTTTGCAAATAACCCGCAGTGTGGGTTGCTTCAATAGTACTAATTTAGAATTTTTGTCGAGCTGTACAAAGCTGGAGAGGCTATTGTCTCATATAAACATCCAACCCGTGCTTGGAAATGTACGAGGAGGTAATTAAAATTGAGATACAGGGCTATTTTTGTATTTCATAATATGTGAATTTATATCAAACAAGTCAAACAGAACTGAATAATTTTTCTTCTAAATCTACAAACTGTGGTTTCCAGAAAATCCTCAGTACATGCTTGTTGATGGTGGATTAGTGTTTGTATTTTAAATGACTTTCGCAAATGTTTGTTTGCATTTTTTTATTTTAAATGCAATACTATCATTTTAAAAAACAACAAACAGAAAAAAATCCTTAAACTGCGTAAAGCAGGTAAAAATGTCCTATATAAGATTACGAGTAACAATGGGCAAACATCAGAATGTTCCAATGTCCCAAGAGTAACGAAACAAAACGCTACATTGAACTATGGCCACACAGGTGCAGAGTGCATTACTCCGAAACAAGGTATAAATATTACCTATTCTGACTAAACTGTTTGCGACAGGTATGATTTATGTCATATGGAGAGCTCTCCAATGAATATTAATAACAGAAGTGACAGATGAGATAGATAGGAGTTTTAGGATAACGGTATAAAGCTCAACAATGCTTATCGCTGATTTATTTTTATTTTCCTAGATTTGATTTCTTCGAGTTATGACGTGTAACAGTGGTTGCATGGTGGTTTATTTACCCCTAAGTTTTCGTAATGATGCACAAGTGCATGCAAAGCGAACAAATCATGAAACGTTTTGCATATTTCATTACTCTATTGACGAGTAATACACATAACACATTATACAAAAGTTTCGTGTGACAAACAGAAGTGACAGATGAGATAGTTAGGAGCTTTAGGATAACGGGAAAAAGCTCAAAAATGCATATTTCTGATTTATTTTAATTTTCCTTGATTTGATTTCTTCGAGTTATGAAGTGTACAGTGGTAACATGGCGGTTTATTTACCCCCAAGTTTTCGTAGTGGTGCATGATTTTGTGCATTACTCATATTGACGAGTAATACACAAAACATATACTAAACATGCTATACGAGCTAACTACAGTTTAGCTCCCACAGTTTCAGTTAGACAAGTTAAAAGATATAAACATTATAACTGTTGTCTCTAGGTTTATCTATGAAATTCTGATGTATGTCAAGAAAAATATTATCATGTTTGAAAAAATGAATGACGCTCATTCCATCAGCATGCGGAATGCAGAAGCTATCCGTATATTCAACGCGTCTCTACAGAATAAGTCATTCTTTAATGGGAAAATGTATACGATTCTATAATAAACTTCTCAATGTTATCCGAGATATGCCTATTAATAAGTTTAAAATTACTATGAAAATTAAACCCTGGTAAAAAGGTTATTACAACATTTCGGATTACTAGGAGGATAAAACAGCTTGGAACTGATCACTACAGGATCTACTCGTGTTTGCGATCTTAAAGTGTAGCCCCACTGATTCTATTATTATGGTACCTTTTTTAAGGCAACACACTGGAGCTTAAAATAAACAAACATAATATGTTAAATACATTAACATGAACATAATTAAATTTCTTTTATCGCCTCATTGGCGATAAAAGAAATTTAATAAACAAGTCCGCTGAATTTCTTGCCGGATCTTCTCGTCGTGATCGCGTTCCGACACGGTTGTAGATTTAAGAATAAAATAAATGTTAAATGACAATTTGTAAGTGCCCCCGTAAACCTACACAAGATAAATGATTTGTGTTGATTTGATTTGACATAATACAAAAAAGTTTATTGATTCTGTTCGCTTTTTCCTATTGCAATTTTAAATGTTTTAGTAATACATCTATCGCATTACTAGTAAGTACCTACATGACTTATGCAGGACGGTGACTTGGCTTTGACTAATTCAGTTAAAATCTCTCTTCATGCAACTTTAATAAATTACTTGAGAAATGACAAATATAAACAATAAAATGTAAACGTACGAGTTTACTTTTAAAGGATAATAAAACAGTTACAGTTTAAATCACACTCTTATTATAATAACGAAAGTTTGTTAGTCTTTTACTCGAGAAATAATCGAACGGTTTGGTTGAAATTTTGAGTTTCTACTGGTATGACAGGCCTTTCATATTTTGTATTTCAGGAATAAATATATTGGCTATTAGCTAGTTAATGTTATTTTACTATTCAAATACGAAAAAGTATTGCTGCATAAATAAAGGATTAGATGTCTGTATACTAGATGGAAGACCTTTTGTGCAAGAGGCCGTTTTGGTAGGTACCACCGCAGGGCCAGATATTCTGCAGCGAAGCAAGCGCAAGCATTACTGTGTAAGGGTTTATAGGGCAACTGTAGCAAGTCAAATTAACTGAATAACCAATGTTTCGGAGTGATGACCGCAGTGCTGAGCTGCATAATACGAGTGCTACAGCTCTGGGTAGCGTTGCTACTATCATGGGCAAGCGTAGTGCTTACCATCAGGCACACGACTTCATGTGTTACCAACATAATAATAAACTATTTAACGCCAAACTACGTGGTTTAAATAGTTGGTTATAATAGTAGGTAAGGCTGGTGGAGCGCAGCTAATCTTTATATAATGTATTAGATATCTGAATTCTCTTGGTATAATGTCCTCATAGGTTTCATGTAGAAACAAATTCCAAAAATAAATAAACCCCAATATAATATAACTATACATTTATTTTGGTCCGCAAAGTTGTGAGAAATTTACGCATTATCAATCACGTAAGTACTTTGTAACAGAATATAAGAAGAAATATCTTATGTAATAATAATGTAGAAGTCTATTTTAGTTCCTTTAGACGACGTCTAAGTATAATCTATCTGTTCAGTTCTAAACTGAGAGCTGTATATAAATAACAAATAAATGAGTCGAACAGAACTCAAACAGACAGGACAATAAGTACTTAGCACGCAATCATACTGTCAGGAAGAAGTTTTCCGTGAGCGTCGATACTAGAGGGATATCTTTGAAAGCTGATAAGCTATTAACCTTTTCTTCCTCGAATTGGAACTGAAACAAACGCAACCAGGTATTCCAGCTATGTTGATGTTATATTGGGAATACATTTTCCCTCAGTTTGGTACCTTTAGTGGGGAACTACTTCTGTCTTTAATCTATTCTGTGTTTAGTAGAGTCCATTACGTTTTGTAGATTTTTTTGTTATGTAGGAGGCACTTACAAACGGTTTCCGACTAGACAGCCCAGATTGGGAGCCATTAGGCAAGCTTGAATTTTGCGGCGTACTTTTATATACCCCTTGAGATTCTCTCGTTTAAGTTACTGTGAAGTTTGCTTTGGAGGTATCTTCAAATTTGACTCAAGGTAAAAAAATACCTCTATAGACATACGCTTTATAGACTTCACTGACTACTATAGAACATCAGAACATTTTAAATGATGTGATGTAAATATAATGGGCAGTCTTATCGTTTAAAGTGACGTTCTTTCAAATAACCATCGAATGGGATGGAATGGATTAAGGTAAAGTTAATGCGGTTCTCATTAAACATTTTTGAGATTGTTTTGATTAATAATATAACTTTAAATTTCGTAACATTTTCTAAGCGAATAGTTATTTAAATAAGTACATAACATAACTACAATACATATTATAATAACCATGACTCATTGTTGTTGATTGTGTCTTAAAAATAATTAGTGAACGTTACGCTTTTTGGGTAAAGAAAAAACAAAGTAACTCGCGTCTTTCTCTCCGTGACATAACGCTTTGTCGTAGATAATGTAGTTTTGAAGTGAAAACATCTTAAGGCGCGATAATGGTTTCCATGACTACTTATTGTTGCTGATTGTGTGTCGGATCACTTATATCGGCGACTCTCAAAACCTGCCCCGCATGACTTTTTTATTGGTACCCTTCACACGCACACTATTACTTTGCGATCGATTTTCTGGTACCCGAATACCTATCAAGACAGTCACTTGCACAAGAGACCTACCACCTAGTAAGTCTGGTTAATCGCCTCTTATGATTCGTATCCCGATGGCGGAGCTTTTTTTGTCTCATTACTTATTAGTGTAAAAACGTACTAACTATTTTATTATTTGCGAAACTTTTCTCTCTATTAATATTAACTATTCTGGTTTAAAAAATTTATTACTATTCTTTATCTTTGTTTACTCGTGACCAAGGTTTTAATATGAGTCGAGCCGTCCACATTACAGAAAAAGATCATTGTGAGCGCGAATACACCCAATTTTCTTTTTAATATCATTCGTCACCATTAGCAGGAAGGTTGATATTGCCAGCAGTGATTTCTGACACCTGTCTGCTGAATTGATGGTTCTGAGATTCAATTCGAGTGGTCACTTCAACGAACGATAATTTTCGCCATATATAGAAATAGTATATAATATGAATCACAGAGGACTTTTTTGTTATTCCATCAAAGGTCATCATAGGGACAGACACAAAAGAAATTTCATTCTTATAATTTCAACGACTCTTGAAGGGAGATATTAGATGATTCCATACTAGAACGTTTATTACAATGTTTATGGTAAAGTGATAAGATAGGCAAATTATCAGCAGATCGGTAAGTGCCACATCTTCCCATGGGGATTGCAATGCCAGTCTGAGATTTAAACATATTTTTTAACGTGTGACAATGTGACGTGATCTTGTGAAGACTCTCTCTAACACAGGTATTTTGATACTTAAAAGAGGAACTCAAACTTATGAAATGTATCATAAGTTTAAGTTTACCGAAATAAATATTTGTATTGCATTGAATTGTGAAGACTTTCTAGGTTCAGATGCCAAAGGTTAAGTTCTACGAGGCCTCTACATATACTGCGACTATAAGTCAATACGAGTATCTTATTTAATCAGGCGAATTAAATAAGATACCTGTAAACGTATAGTAACTGCACTTCCAGCAGTTCTATTTAAATATCAAATTTAACTACCAAAGACAAAAGTAGACATAATTTACAAAATTTCGCATAGCCAAAAGCCAATTAACAACGAACCTTTAGTTGAAAGAAGACTTCGAATTATTGAGCATCGACGCATTTTTTATTTTGTTTCTATTTTATCCGGGTATTTCGACGAGTGTGCTCTGTAGTTACATAACATCATTCCTTCATCCCCACTTTATCTAAGAACAACCAGACGAACGGTGGTACGCTACAAGGTTGAGATTCCACTATTGCGTACGAAGCGTTTTGCTTCTGCATTCATACTGAGTTCCGCCAAGGAAAGATACAATCACAGTGTCTTCAAGTCACTAGTGAATTGGTGGAGTAGACCGCATCATCATCTAACACCAGGTAAGCTAGTAGGCCAACGCCAAGATGTCAATAAAATTGTATGTTTGGTGTTTCGATAATCCACGAAATTAGGCTGTTTCTTCAATACTCTGTTCACCGTGGGAATGACCAACACTTTCCCACGAATTACCATTTGCCGCCTACAATAAGATGTTCTAAGATATTATAGTTTTCTTCAAAATAAACATAATTTTGTTGTTAACAGCTTAGAGTTGATCCAGAACAAAGATAATAAAACAATTTGTTTACAAAATAACGATAATAGGCGCACGCAGTTTACAAATTCTACTTAACCCGGTTTTGGAAACTCATAACACATTTAATAACTGGCCCAACATCAGAACCCAAATAAAAATACACTTACAAAGATCGTTAAAGGCCAAGAAAGTCAATAAGGAAGATATCATATTGGAAAGAGTTCAAGAACGTGTTCTTGAGACTAATCTCAAGGGCGAACGATGTACTTGTACGGTACATTTACGAGTCGGTCCATGACGCTCCGTGTTTTAGTCAATTGAAGAATTGTTATTTTCGTTCAACATCCTGTACACGCCGAGACAATTTGACTCTCCTTTGTGATAAGATTGAACTGAACAACAGGAAATAATTAATTCGATTATTATGTGAAAAGTATGTGGTTTGAAAGTTCTCGTGAATTTGACACAATTATTTAATATGGAAATCGACTTTACTCACGTAACTATCAATGATTCTTCTAGAATCTAAAAAATAAACGGAAACTTAAAATAAAGGCCCCAAAATTTATTTTAAATCAAAGCCAGTATTATTCCATCAAAGGTCACACGGCAAGGCACAATAGAAATTTCATTGTTATTATGACATCGACTCTTATGACCATATGCATATTATAAACAATAAAGCTGCTGTAGATAGCTTTGACTGAATTTGAATTCCAATCAAATAAAATACTACAGAATCTATCTGGGGCATTTCGGTATATAATTCAAGATGTATAAAAAAACCATTTCAAATCCATATTTAACAACGATGATCCAACCGCTTGTGTCGCCAAAAATGATTCCAACCAGAATTTCGTCCTTCAGGCGGACCGCCATAAAAACAGAGCCAAATCTTATAAAATTATTAAAAAGTTTTTCAAGTTATTATTTTAGTATTACTTGAATCCCATTAAATTTGCGGAGGTGTAACGCAATTATTTTGTCAAAGTAAAACAACCGAATTTAGTACAAAATATATTTTTTTAGTGCAACTGTGGCTAACACTTATAGTTGGTAGTAAAACTTATAAAAGACAGACCGCAGCCCGTTTTTAAATTGTTGACGTTAACGAAACGAAAACTTTTTCGCTTATTATTGGTGGTACAATCTCTGCAATAACGGTGGTAGGGAGATGATGACGGCTATTCATTTATTCGGGCAAAATAGTAATGAGACATAAAATAGTTAACGTTGATAAATATAATGATCCCTTATTGATTTTACATAAGTTAAGTTGGTAAATGTTATGGGGAGGCATATGTTCAGCAGTGGCCGTTCTACGGCTGAGATGATAAATGTTCGTAAAAAAAATATCATAATCGTAATTAAAATCTTATAATTATTGCTAACGACTAAACCTAAAATAAGAGACAGGACCAATTCTGTACATAAATAAGAGATGGATAAAAACAAAACGCCAATACTTAAGCTTTTATTTTTAGTGGTGTGAAGAAGATCTGATTATTATAAAACGAAATTATTTTATATCCTGCGAGGAAAATATCACTTTATACTACTAGAAGGCGTTGTAATAAAAACTTTTAAAATAATTTGCAACGACGCAATTCTACTTATAGGTTTAAACGTGATAGGTAATGCTAAAATGATAAATAAAGTATGGTTTTAGATGACACATACAATCTTTTGATAAAAATACGTATTGACTTTTAAGGGGCGTAAAGAAAGTCTCATGATATGGTAGTAAATATTTTTATCACAAGTAGATGAGACTTTTTGAAATAACGGCCTATAAAGCTTGCATTTAGATAAGGTTTAGGTACTTGACCTTGCATAAACATAAATAAATAACGTATACACTCGTACTCCTTTAATTAGGATTCCCAGTGCAGTGGGAGGCATGTACAAGCACAAAAACACATTTTTTGGGTCATCACACAAGTATTTGCCACGACCAGAGATCGAACCTGTGACCTCGCGCCTTTAAGGCAGGATCACTACTAACTAAGAAAGTGGTAGCCGTCTTTTAATGCCGAGTTATTATATCTAGAAACGGATTGTTTTACTTACTACTCTTTAAATACAAATTTTGAGATTTTGCTCTGTCCATATTTATAACTCTTTATCACAATATATACATGCTCAAACTATTATGAATTCTACCTAAAGTCATTAGGTAATTGATATAACATACTGTTAATTAAATTTGTAGTTTATTTTAGTAGAGTGATATTAAGGCACTCTCTACTCACCCTAACTTCATGTGTCAAATAGGGCTCTTAACCAAAATATTGTAAGTATTTTTATAGAAAGCCAACGTTATGTGTTATGCTGATTTTGTGCTAGCGATTCTTGACTTATTCTTCTCTGTCATATAACCATAAATTTATATTTTACAATGTTAATATGCGTGTTTTGTAAATAACTTTAAATTTTCTAATTACCTATACATCGATTTTATGAAAACAGTCCAAACACTGTTTTAACAGTTTCTCATTTAATTCTCCAGAATAAGTTCAAAGCCTGTTTACATTGTGTCATTGATTTATAACATTTCCAAAATAAACATTGGTTGACATCACATGGATTTATTCATGATACAAATTATATTTACCACGTTACTATTTGTTCAGGTTTACTTAGTTTTATTTTCTAAAGTTACTATTTATTAACATAGTTTGTTGACACCAAAAAAAAATACGATAAGAAGTTTGTCTGACCGTAATGTTTGCTATAACTTAAGTAACGAAGTTATCAAGAATAGGTGTTTTTTTTGGATATTTGAACGCTTTTTAATATTTTATTCTTTATTATAGTAACTTTGAAAAGCCACGTATCTATAGTTTGGTTAATGAGTCCTCTGATGAATATTATATATTTTATTGACACTATTAAAGATTTAAAAAAAACAAGAAGAGGACCAGTATTTTAGCATATGTTATTTGTTGAACAACTTGACTTCCTACATTACAATACGTGGAGCTACTGTATTTTCAAATGCTCCTATTGGTACACACTTTGTCGATCGGTTATTTTCTGTTTGCAACGAAAAACGCGACCAATTTCTTTTTTTCAAGTTCATTGTTTTTCATTTCATTGTCAATGTTGGACAGTTTAATTTTATTATATTTTCAGAGATAATCTGCGCATAAAGTTTATATATATAAGAAAATACCGACGTTTTAATTAAGTTTGAAAAACTGATATCTCGTGATCTACTAGGCAAATGTATAACTTATTGTTTCCAAGTATATTATAAAACTATGCAAGCATGGACCAAATTAACAGCTTTTGTTATTAAAAAGAGGATCGGCTAGTGCATCGTTCTTTTAAAACCCATTAGGTAATGCTCGGCCTCACCTTGTCCTTCCAATAAAGTACTTCACATTATTTCATCTCCGACTCAAATTTCAGGACACAATATGCGTATAGGTTTACGTATTGTGCTCTGAACTAAAATATGAAATTCATTTCTGAAACTGCCTTATTTAATTAATTTTATGCAGTTTTCATAACATTTTGCTTTGCATAACAACATTTTTTATTAGGCTAAAAGAAAACCGAACCAAAACAATGAATTTACCAAAACAATTCAAAAAATTATCTTTTCATTTAATTCCTTTGCAATTCCACCAAGAAACAATACGCAAACTAAAAACGAGATAAGCATCTTAGTAATTTTTGAATGCCATTCTAGTACTCTTACCCATCTACCTCGTTTCGAGTATCGGAAAAATATGTAGGCATTGTAATAAGATGCCTACAGTAATTGCGGCCGACTGCCCACTGAAGGTTTCTGGTGGACCATTGAATACGAATATGTTGCTTTTAGTAGGCTTTCCTACCGTCACATGTACACTACTACTATAATACTTTCGTATACGCTCGTAGCATTTGACCAACACAATATATATATATATATATATATATGTTATATAACTATACCTAAGCTTATTGGTGCTACAAATGCTTAGGTACATCAAATTTACATTAGTAGTTAACAATGTAAGTAACATGTGATTGTTTAAGGAATCTTTGCTTATATCATAGATTATAATAACACATAGGTACGTACATGTTTGATCAATTTGTACTGATTGTTGATTGTTAGCGCTTTTCTGAGGTAGGTATGTCTTATGTCTTATATTGTATTGTGGCCTGAATTAACAGGCAATCGTTATAGGACCTTAACCTTGGTACATCCTATAATATAATAATAAATACGAGTAAGTACCTACATTTTTCTCTTTGTTCAAATTATACTGCTCTTGATCGTTCTCGTTTTCTTGAGTTTTTGAGTACCTACTTATGGTGGCCGAGCAGCCTACGGAAAGGCATTTAGCGAAGTAAACTTACCCGATAACGGTGAACCTCTTGTTTAACATAGGTATTTGTATTTTATTTTTAATAATTCTTACTATATTGGAGTAGGCCCTGAATGTAACGGTAAAAATGGGTAATAAAGGTTGCTCTAAGGTAACTACCGGCTTTGTCACCCTCACTGATCTATTGTTTTATCCATGATCTTTATTAAAGTATAAGTATGCATAGCATACAATTTTATGTAAATACCGAGTAACTGCTACTCAAAAACCTTAATGTATGTATGTATCACAAAATGAGTTTTGTTGTGGGTAGCAGTTTACCAAATATTCTCAACCGGGTAAATATCATATCACAATACTTGTTTTAATAATTGATGCCCACTACTGAATCTGTAATACCCATTTACCAAACTTATATGTAGAATTTAACAAACGGTAATTATTGTTTAAATTAATTAAGTACACCTACTACTAACTATTAAAATGTTCTTGTTGCGGGAAGAGGTTGGTATCCGGGAAACAGAATTTCTTGTCCGGACGCCAACACACAAATCGTACATTTAAAATATTGATGTTATTATTATATAAGGTATATTTAAGATTTTCAAATTGTGCTACTTATTACCCAATAAAGTTTGAAGTTTGAAGTTTGAAGTTTGAAGTATATGGATTGGGTAAGGGATGCCAGCTTTTTGTCACGATAAAAGATAAAGAGTTACGGCAGTGGTTTAGACTTGTACGATCTGCTATGTTCATTTAGAAGATTTGGTGAATAGCGATCGATATATGTAGGTTAAATTTCTGGGCTTATGTCGGATTAGGTACTTGTATGACATCGGTGCATGGTAAAAATCTTAACTTTATCAGCAACAGCCTAAATGTAATTGCATTTTCGAGGGGTTTTCTACCTCTCCATTATTTTATGGTATATTTAATATTATTATTAAAATTGAAAAGCGTTAAATGATATAATGAATGAAGCACATGACATTCTCAATTTTTTTTTGCAACGGAATATTTCGTAAAAAGCAATTTACAAGCTTTAAGATATTACTCGATCGACAGCTTGAGCATCGTGAATATACGGGATACGGCAATGTAGCAATAATATTGTTGCCTATCTGACTTTAGCTTAAGTTTAGGATGGATTAAAATCAATAATAATCAATAAAAAACGGTAATATTGTATGATGAGCCTTGGTGGCCTAGCGGTCACGGTGTCTGGCACAGGATGTCAGAAGACGCGGGTTCGAATACCTTCCGATCCGTTCGATGTTACCTTCACCTAAAGCTCAAGCCTGAGGGTGGAATTGTACACCACCCACTTAGGTATATGATTGAGTTAGATTCTTGCCATTTTTAAAGATATGTATGAAGCTTCCATTGCGAATTATATTAGAACCTGTAATGAGCCTTATGATATCTCACGTTATAGATACCTAATAGTTCAGTGTATGAGTTCAGAATGTTGTCTATTAAACATATAGACTAGTTTGTAGACTAAACAATAGGATTATGTACAAACCTATTTGTTTTCCTAATTCTATGTTATATTACTTCAAGGTAATAAATAATGCTGACATTTACGCACTCATAGCCCGCACTGTGATTTTCAGTGTCGTGGGAGGCATGGACATATACACAATCGAATATTTGAAAACAAACATTTCTGCTCATCACGCAACTATTTGCCCCGGCCAGGGAAACAATCTGAGATCCTGTACTTCGAAGGCAGGGTCACTACCAACTGAGGTAACGAAGTCATCAACCAAAAAGTATTGACTATTTACAAAGAACCTTATAAGCTTTTTAGAGACCTAACGATTTCCCCAAATAGCTACAGTCGCCACGCCCGTTACGACGTGCTCGTTGTTAATGATTTGTCACCGTACAGAGTCTCTAGTCTGAGTTTTTCGAGACAAGCGAAATCGATCTTTCGGATGCGGTTTTTGTATTCCGGTAAGTGTAAGTCTCATAATCGTTATTATTATAAAACATCATTATATGTTTCATGTAGTAATCAATTCCAAATACAAATAAACCTCACTATAATATAACTAAACGTTTAATCTGGTCCGCAAAGGTGTAAGAAATCCACGCGTTACCACTCACGTAGAACATTGTATCATGCCAATATAAGAAGAAATATCTCATGTCATAATAATGGTGAAGTCTGTTTTAGTCACTTTTTACGCTGGTTTTCTCTGTGACGTCAAAAGGTAATCTATCTTTAGGCCGAGCACGAAAATCTTTTTCAGTGTAACGTAACCGCATTGTTAACGTATGTAGCACAAACTGCCGTTTATCTAGTAGGTACAATAGTGGCACAGATAACTCTTACTAACATACTTACATTACACTTAAGCAGCTTTCCGTGCTCAGTCTACAGTTCAGTTCTAAACTGAGAACTGTATATAAATAACATATAAACGAGTCGAACAGAAATCAAACAGACAGGACAATAGGTACCTAGCACGCAATCATACTGTCAGGAAGAAGTTTTCCGTGAGCAACACTACGAGAGACGGGGATCTTTGAAAGCTGATAAGCAATTAACCTTTTCTTCTTCGAATTGGGACTGAAACAAACGCAACCAGGTATTCCAGCTATGTTGATGTCATTTTGGGAATAAATTTTCCTTCAGTTTAGTACTTTAAGTATGGAACTATTTCTGTCTTTAATCTACTCTGTGTTTTGAAGAGTCCATAACGTTTTGTAGATTTTACTGTTTTGTAGGAGGCACTTACAAACGGTTTCCGACTAGACATCCCAGATTGGGAGCCATTAGGCAAGCTTCAATTTTGCGGCGTACCTTTATTTATCCCCTGAGATTCACTCTTTTAAGTAACTGTAGAGTTTGCTTTGGAGGTAACTTACAATTTGACTGAAGGTAAATAATTACCTGAACAGACATACGCTTTATAGAATACAACTTGAATACAGAACATATTAGTTTATGTAATGTAAATATTATGTGCCAATGGGCGATATTATCGTTTAAACGAGCCAAAAGCCAATCAACAACGAACCTTTAGTTGAAAGAACACTTCGATGTATTGAGAGCACCGACGCATTTTTTTTTATACATTTTATCCGGATACATTCAAATGAAGAGTGCTCTGGGGGTACATAACCTGATTCCTTCATACCCACTTTATCTAAGAACAACCAGACCTACGTGTGAGTTCCGCCAAGGCGAGATACAATCACAGTGTCTTCAAGTCACTAGTGAATTGGTGGAGTAGGCCGCAGCATCACTTAACATCAAGTAAGCTAGTATACCAACACTGAGATATCAATAAAATTAAATGTGTGGTGTTTAGCTAATCCGCGAAGTCGGGATGTTTCTTCAATACTCTGTTCACCGAGGGAGTGAACTACACTTTCCCACGAATCATCAACTGCCACCTACAGTAAGATGTTATGATATTATAATTTTCCACAAGATAAACATAATTCTGTTTTTAACAGCTTAGAGTTGATCTAGAAAAGAGATAATAAATCAATTTGTTTAACAAATTATGACAAACAGC
The DNA here is from genome assembly GCA_917880725.1 of Selenia dentaria. Taxonomy (NCBI): domain Eukaryota; kingdom Metazoa; phylum Arthropoda; class Insecta; order Lepidoptera; family Geometridae; genus Selenia; species Selenia dentaria. The sequence continues at coordinate 27,279,942 of OU862883.1, read as the reverse complement.
TCACGCAGTTTACAAATTCTACTTAACCCGGGTCGGGTAGCTCATAAAATATTTATTAATTGTCCCAACATCAGAACTCATATAAAAATACACTTAGAAAGATCGTTAAAGGCCAAGAAAGTTTGTCATAAGGTATTATATTGGAAAGAGTTCAAGAACAGGTCAAGTGGTCTTAAGACTAATCTCAAGGGCGATACAATTACGAGACGGTTCATGACGCTCCGTGTTTTAGTCAATTGAGAATTGTTATTTTCGTTCAACATCCTGTACAAGCCGAGACGGTTTGACTGTCCTTTGTGTCAAGATTGAACTGTACAATAGGAAATTATTTATTTGTTTACTATATAAAAAAAATGTGGTTTCAAAGTTCCAGTGAGTTTAAAAGAATGAAGAAGAAAGAAAGAAAATAGATTTATTCAGGACATCACACAACATAACATACAAAAATACTGACAAAATAAGACAACCATCATAATTATAATGTTGCGTAATGCCATGAAAGAGCCCCAACTCAGCATACGCTAGGGTAAACCCAAGCACTGATTTTCAGTCGGCGCTCCTCACTGACATCATGAATGTAACTAGTGACACAACAGAAACAAATAAACAATAGAAAATAAATAAAGATACATAGTATTAAGAAACAAAGATAATTATTATAATTACAGTCAAGAAAACAAAAACAAACAAGATGGTGCATTCCGAGACACTTCGCACGTTGCCGACAGCCAAGCGTCGATTAGCACTATTGGCGTGTTTCGGGCTGGCCAAAAATATCACATAATTATTATGGTAACACCATGACGTGGCGTCATGCCACCAACGGATTCTAGTTTATCTATGCGTGCCACGTACCGCCACGTCTACAGGCAACCGCTATGTAGTGTAGTGTAGTCCACAGTCAGTTTGGCACAATTATTTAAAATGGAAACCGACTTTACTCACGTAACTATCAATGATTTTCTAAAATCTGAAAATAAACGAAAATTAAAATAAAACCTCTTAGAAGTTGATTTAAATCAAAGCCAGTATTGTATTATGACCATTATGTATATTATACACAACATAGCTGCTGTAAATAGCTTTACTGAATTTGAATTCCAATCAAATAAAACTACAGAATCCTACTGGGATATCTCGGTTTATAATTCAATGTGTTTAAAAATACCATTCCAAATCCCTATTTTACAACTATGTTCCAATGATTTCTAACCAGAATTTCGTCCTTCAGGCGGCCCGCCATAAAAACAGAGCCAAATTTTATTATTATTTTAAGTTATTATTTTAGTAGTACTTGAAAAATATTAAAATACTCCCATAAAATTTGCGTACGTGTAACATAATCGCTTTGTCAAAATACAACAACTGAATTTATAAATATATAATTTATAATATAATTTTTCTAGTACAACTGTGGCTCAATTTTATAGTTGGTAGTAAAACTTATAAAAGACGAACCGCAGCGCGTTTTTCAATTGTTTACGTTTAAGATACGAAAACTTTTTTGCATATTAGTTGCGGTAAAACCTCTGCGATAACGGTGGTAGGAAGATAATGACGGAATGAATATTCATTAAGTCGGGCAAAATAGTAACTAGGAAATAATTAAAACATTGATAAATATAATGATCCCTTATTATTAAGTTAAATTATTAATTGGGTACGTACGTAAAAAAATATATTACTACTAAATACTCAAAACAACAACAAGCCTACTCCCGCAGATAAATTAAATTAAGATAAAACAAAACGCCAATACTTAAGCTTTTATTTTCAGTGGTGTGAAGAAGATCTGATTACTAGAAAACGAAATTTATTTTTTATCCTGCGTCGAAAATATGACTCCATATTTTGGAGAGTCGCAAACATATCTCAAAATGCTCCGCTTTTAGATTTATTCAAATAAAATATGAAAGAATATAGAGGATGTTTTTAGTGTGTGATTAAAGAGAACGTCTAAGTAACGAGTTAATACTTTTTGGGTACAGTAAAAAGTTCGATATATTGTGATAAGCTATTGAAACACCCTTTGTCCTCTCTTTAAGTTCAGTTAAGCCCCGAGCGTGCCACCGCTTACACGCGCCTATCCTCGCGTGCGATATCGGAAAAACAGTGACCTTACTCTTTTAAAACTAGTGAAACTAAACTAATACTTCAAAATAAAAGTACATACATTCATGAATATTTAATAACAAAATATTTGGCTTCTTTCTTATGCGACCGAAAAGTTATAATTTTATGCATTTTTAGTTTAGTAAGTGATTGTGGAGTTTATTCTTAACTTTGTTTTGTATTTTACGGTTATTCCGGGTGTCTAAAAGAGCGTTTAATTTTTTTATGTGTTATATGTATAGTTAATCTGAGGTTTGTGATAAATTACAATATTTCGTAGATGCTACGGTAAGTGCTACGGAGCGTAGTATTGCATCTTTTGTACTGTGGTAGTACGTTACTAATTATTTTCGTAACACATTTTGAAGTTCAGAAATTATTATTAACTAATTCTTTATACGACGCTAGTAAACATAATAAATCTTTTCTAAAAAATGATTATTATACAATTAACTGGTACTAGTAGGAATAAGATCACGTTTTTTTCGTAAGTCATAATATCCGAAAATCAAATATTTCTAAGTAGGTAGACATAACTAATTCAGAACATTCTATCAGATCATTCATTAATTCTCGAAATTTTCGGAAACTGGATTGGTATTGTTAGAATTTTAATTAATTGACTATGAATTTAAGGATTGACTCAAGGGCGCTGAAATAAAAACTTTAAGATTAATTCGCAACGACGCAATTCTACTTATAGGTTTTATTGTAATAGGTACCTACATCTCAAATGATAAATAATGTATAAGCACCCGTTACACGTATGGGTTTAGAAGACACATACGAGTACAATCTTAGTTAATGTTATAAATGCGTATTGACTTTTACGGGGAATAAAGAAACCCTCATGATATGGTAGTAAATATTTTTAATACAATCATTTATATAAATATGAAGTAGATGAGACTTTTTGAAATAACAGCCTATAAAGCTTGCATTTAGATAAGGTTTAGGTACTTGACCTTGCATAAACATAAATAAATAACGTTTACATTCTTACTCCTACACTTAGAATTCCCAGTGCCGTGGGAGGCATGAACAAGCACAACAACAAGTTTTTTTAAGTCATCACACAAGTATTTGCTTCGACCAGGGATCAAACTTGTGACCCCGTGCTTTTCAGGCAGGATCACTACCAACTAAGATAGTGGTATCCATCTATTAATGCCGTTTATATATTAACGTTTATTTAAAAATGGATATTTAATTTACTACTCTCAAGATACAAATTTTGGCATTTTGCTCTGTCCGTAGTAGTAGTTAACTGGTAACAAAATCAAAATAAATCCGCATTGTGTTTCGAAAACTGTATTTTTTAATAAAAATATTTATATTACTTCATCAGTCGAACGACCCAGATACAATATAAATTTTATTGTTATAATGGCAACCAAGGTGTTTAATAATTTGCCAGATAACATGAAGGATTTGTACTAACTAATTTTAAAATTAAACTGAAGAAAATGCTTATTGACAAATGCTACTATACCATTGACGACTACTTGAGAGATAAAATACAATTGGAGTGATAAGCAATCATGAAATTAAAATTCATTTAATTTTAATTACCTAATTCCTTGACATTATTCATAATTAAAATCCTTTCTTTTTATTTAATTCCTTGACAATATTAATAGTTAAAATGCGCTTAATTTCATATTACTTATGTACCGTTATTAGTTAATGCATGTATTATTTGTCAATTCAGAATAATTATTATCAGTAACAAATTATAAACTTAAATTGTATATTCAATATTGCTCACCATCTCGGTATGTTACAGAGTCCTTTTAGTCATATATGTAAGAACTGTATACTTTTAACCTGTGACAATGCAATAAAGTTATTTGATTTGATAGAAAACGCGTCACATAGGACCATTAACCAAAATATCGTAAGTATTTTTATAGAAAGCCAACGTTATGTGTTATGCTGATTTTATTCGCTAGTGATTCTTGACTAATTCTTCTCTGTTATAGAACCATTCAATTTTATTTAACAATGTAATTAATCCGTGTTTTTAAATGATTTAAAATCTTGTAACTATCTATACATTGATTTTTATGGTAACTGTCCAAACACTGTTTCAACAGTTTCTTATAATTCTCCAGAATAGGCTCAAGGCCTGTTTTGAGTGTGTCATCCATTTATAACCTTTCCAAAATAAACATTGGGTGACATCACATCGTTTATTCATGATACAAAAATCATATATAGGTACTACGTAACTATTTCAGTTCAGGATTACTTAGTTTTATTTCCGAAAGCAAAGTTATTATTTATTAACATAGTTTGTTGACACCAAAACAAAGACGAAAAGAAGTTTGTCCGACCGTAATGTTTGCTTTAACTTCAGTAAAGAACTTATCAATAATAGGTGTCATTGTTTGCATATTTGAACGCTTTTTAATATTTTCTTCTTTATTGTAGTAACTTTGACAAGCCAAGTATCTAGTTTGGTTAATGGGTCCTCTGATTAATATTAAATATATTATTGACACTATTAATACTTCCTTTACCTTGATCTTTAAAAATGACTGAAACTGCATATGTCATTTGCTAAAAAACTTACTAATTTATCAGATTGTCTTAGATTAAACTTCGTATATAGATTTTGTACATTTAAAATATTTTAATAAAAAGCTATATTCAAAACAATCAACCGGTCTAAAGATATATTTAGTCGAAATTTTTGTTTGCCTAATTGTCATTTACACAAAACTTATTAAATCTGTGAATTAAATTATCCATTACTATCTATTTTAAATCGTATAAAACTAAGTGAAAAAACACGGCAATTATTTAACAACTACCAGGCCCTAATCCCATTTCTTAAAGCAGTCATGTTTCAACCTTACCATTAAATCTGGTACCACCACGTCAATATAGAAAGCTTAAAATAATATTGGAATACGATAGACGTTTTGATGACATACTTTTTCATGACTTTAGAAACTAACCCCGGTTTTCAATATCCGAAAACGGACCGTTTTCCTCACGACTCGTTACTTTTTGACACATTTTGTATGATACAACTGTCAAAAAGTATCGAGTCGTGAGCAAACGGTTCGTTTTTAGATTTTGAAAACCGGGGTAAGTTGCATTGTTCCAATGTCAAATTTTTGGAGATTCGTACTCTCATATCTTAAAGTAGTAACATTGCAACGTTACCATTAAATTTGGTTGACCGTTTTGTGTCGGTGGGAGTACGATAGCAAATATGATTATTCTAAGCTTATTACAAAACGCTCTTGATTTATGATAGTTTCGTAAAAGGTGGGACTAGGCCCCCAGATCTTTACTACAACAATTACCAGAGCTTTATGTTGTTTTTTGGGTTCGGTACAAGTTTTTTTAAACCCTATCACTAAACCTACGTTGTCTGTTTGTTTGCCCTACATTATTACGACAGACAAGCAGTTTATATTTAGGCTGTACCTTTTGAGTTTCGGTATTTAGCTGATTTTCGAAGAATATGTGTAGTTAACCGTATTCTAATGAAAAAACTAGATGGTTCTAAACAAGAACTTTTTTTTCTTAATAAGGGTGAATGTAATCAAAGTGAAAACTCTATAGGTATAAAGCGAATATTTTGAAATACTCCAAAAAATATTATGTGTGGTACCTACCTACGGAAGCATCGATGTACGAGCCCAAATTGCACACGGTCGTTTTTTGACCTGTTTACCGGTATTTGAACGGTAACAGGTATTGAACTGGCATTTATAATTAATGTTAATCGCATAATCTCACATATATACATATTAAATTTATAGGTAAATTAAACAAACATTTTCTTAATGTCGACAAATTTTAGCACAAGTAGGTACATGTAATAAAGTAAAAAAAAATACTTTGTAAGAAAAAGCCAGAACCAAGTTAACAACTATCCAGACAGATTACATTTTGCACTATTTCTGGCGCAGAGTTAGACAAACGGGAGCTACGAGATTTGAAGTACCTAGCCAATTAAAATTGTTGAGTAAAAAAGGAACCTAATAGATGAGAGCGTCGGATATTATTTGAGAAAGAGTTGTGTAGCTTTCATGAGAGTTTCATTTAATGAGAGAAGAAAATGGACTGAGGGTACTTCATTTTGTATGAGAAGTCCTCAAACTCATATACTCTTTGAGCAAAGTAGGCAATAAGCTTTAATTTGAGACTTAAAGCTTAAAAGTTATAAAACATAGATTTTTATCTACCGTTTCTAGCGTTGCTTGCCTTCTCGTTCGTAATAAATTTTTTTATCTTTCTCGGAAGTGCTCAGTGCAAGATACGAGTATTAAATACTAGCTGTTTCCTACAGTTTCACCTGCATGGTGATAGATGATGTTGATGACGAATTTTTCTTATTCCTATATCACCCCGAATTAGAAGTAACAAAAAAATTAAATCAAACCATTTTTGGGTTTTAGCGAGACTAACGAACAGCAAGTGATTTTAAATATAAAAAGGATTAAGACTTTTAATAAGTCAAAGATCGCGCGAGATATACTTGACGCGAATTGAATTCAATAGGGATACAATACAGATACAAACTTTGATGGATGATCGCTAATACCGTTTTCAACTAAGTACTTCAGTACTTTGGAAGTAGTTCAGTACTTTAGGGTGAACCGATTCTCAAAATTCTTTTTTTGTTTGAAAGCTGGTGTTTTCCGTGTGGTCCCATTTATATTTCATCAAATTCGGTTTTGTAGTTTATGAGTTACATTCTTAGAAATGTAAGAATTATGAGTGTATATACTTTAACTGTCCAGTGTTGTTTGTTCATCTGGATGTTCATTTTTATCGTAGTTGCAGATTTAAGAAACTTTATCAATGTTGTTTTACCAGTTGAGTCGAGCTTCCAGAAACCCCATTACTCTTTCGGGTATAGCCTAATCTACGCTCAGTTTGACTTCCATGACTATATATGTACGATAGCAGATCATTTTAAATTCCATGAAGTACTAAGAGTACCTATGTACTTTACTTTAAGCGAATTTACTTCCTGCATCACAATACGTAAAGCTACTGTATTTTCTTTCGCTTACTCAAAAAATGCTATTCTACGCATTCAATGCTGGATAGTTTAATTTTGTTATATTTTTTAGAGATTATATTTTTTGTGCAGGATACACAAAGATTATAAAGAGAAATACTGAATGCGTAACTTTTAATTAAGTTTAAAAAACTGTCATCTCGTGGTCTACTAGGCAAATGTATTTGTTTATTGTTTCCACGTATATTAAAAAAACTATGCAAGCATAGACCAAATAAACAACTTCGTTTATTATAAAAAGGTTCGTCTAGTGCAGTTCTTTTCAAACCCCTCAGAAAATGCTCAGCCTTACCTTGTCCTTCCAATTTTAAGCGGCTGTCAATGGCTTTATTCCAGCTTTATTTGCATTTTCGTGGGGTTTTCTACCTCTCCATTATTTTATGATTTATTAAATATTATTATTAAAATTGAAAAGCGTTAAATGATAAGCATATGACATTCTCATTTTTTTTTCAATGGAATATTTTGTAATAAGCAACTTACAAGCTTTAAGATATTACTCGATCGACAGCTTCAGCATCGTGAATATACGGGAACAATAATATTGTTGCCTATCTGACTTTAGCTTAAGTTTTGGAAGTATTAAAATCAATAATAATCAAATATTATCAGTAATATTGTATGATGAGCCTTGGTGGCCTAGCGGTCACGCTGTGTGGCACAGGATGTCAGAAGACGCGGGTTCGAAAACGTTCCGATCCGTTCGATGTTACCATCACCTAAAGCTCAAGCCTGAGGGTGGAATTGTATACCACCCACTTAGATATATGATTGAGTTAGATTCTTGCCATTATTAAAGATATGTATGAAGCTTCCATTGTGAATTATATTAGAACCTGTAATGAGCCTTATGATATCTCAAGTTATAGATACCTAATAGTTCAGTGTATGAGTTCAGAACGTTGTCTTTTAAACATATAGACTAGTTTGTAGACTAAACAATAGCATTATGTACAAACCTATGTGGTTTATGAATTCTATGTTATAATACATCAAGGTAATAATGTTGACATTTACGCACTCATAGCCCGCACTGTGATTTTCAGTGTCGTGGGAGGCATGGACATATACACATAATCCAATATTTGAAAACAATTATTTTTGCTCATCACGCAATTATTTGCCCCGGCCAGGGAAACAATCTGAGATCCTGTACTTTGAAGGCAGGGTCACTACCAACTGAGGTAACGAAGTCGTCAACCAAAAAGTATTGACTATTTACAAATAAACTTATAAGCTTTTTAGAGACCTAACGATATCCCCAAATAGCTACAGTCGCCACGCCCGTTACGACGTGCTCGTTGTTAATGATTTGTCACCGTACAGAGTCTCTAGTCTGAGTTTTTCGAGACAAGCGAGATCGATCTCTCGGAAGCGGTTTTTGTATTCCGGTAAGTGTAAGTCTCATAATCATTTATTATTATAAAACATCATTATATGTTTCATGTAGTAATAAATTACAAATACAAATAAACCTCACTATAATATAACTAAACGTTTAATCTGGTCCGCAAAGGTGAAAGAAATCCACGCGTTACCACTCACGTAGAACTTTGTATCATGCCAATATAAGAAGAAATATCTCATGTCATAATAATGGTGAAGTCTGTTTTAGTCACTTTTTACGCTGGTTTTCTCTGTGACGTCCAAGTGTAATCTATCTGTAGGCCGAGCACGAAAATCTATTTCAGTGTAACGTAACCGCATTGTTAACGTATGTAGCACAAACTGCCGTTTATCTAGTAGGTACAATAGTGGCACAGATAACTCTTACTAACATACTTACATTACATTTAAGCAGCTTTCCGTGCTCAGCCTACAGTTCAGTTCTAAACTGAGAACTGTAATAAATAACAAATAAACGAGTCGAACAGACATCAAACCGACAGGACAATAGGTACCTAGCACGCAATCATACTGTCAGGAAGAAGTTTTCCGTGAGCAACTCTACGAGAGACGGGTATGTTTGAAAGCTGATAAGCTATTAACCTTTTCTCCTTCGAATTGGGACTGAAACAAACGCAACCAGGTATTCCAGCTATGTTGATGTCATTTTGGGAATAAATTTTCCTTTAGTTTGGTACCTTAAGTAGGGAACTATTTCTGTCTTTAATCTACTCTGTGTTTTGAAGAATCCATAACGTTTTGTAGATTTTACTGTTTTGTAGGAGGCACTTACAAACGGTTTCCGACTAGACATCCCAGATTGGGAGCCATTAGGCAAGCTTGAATTTTGCGGCGTACCTTTATTTATCCCCTGAGATTCACTCTTTTAAGTAACTGTAGAGTTTGCTTTGGAGATAATTACAATTTGACTGAAGGTAAATAATTACCTGAACAGACATACGCTTTATAGAATACAAGTTGAATACAGAACATATTAGTTTATATAATGTAAATATTATGTGCCAATGGGCGATCTCATCGTTTAAACGAGCCAAAAGCCAATCAATAACGAACCTTTAGTTGAAAGAAAACTTCGATGTATTGAGAGCACCGACGCATTTTTTTTTATACATTTTATCCGGATACATTCAAATGAAGAGTGCTCTGGGGGTACATAACCTGATTCCTTCATACCCACTTTATCTAAGAACAACCAGACCTACGTGTGAGTTCCGCCAAGGCGAGATACCATCACAGTGTCTTCAAGTCACTAGTGAATTGGTGGAGTAGGCCGCAGGATCACTTAACATCAAGTAAGCTAGTATATCAACACTGAGATATCAATAAAATTAAATGTGTGGTGTTTAGCTAATCCGCGAAGTCGGGATGTTTCTTCAATACTCTGTTCACCGAGGGAGTGAACTACACTTTCCCACGTATCACCAACTGCCACCTACAGTAAGATGTTATGAGATATTATAATTTTCCACATGATAAACATAATTCTGTTTTTAACAGCTTAGAGTTGATCTAGAAAAGAAATGATAAATCAATTTGTTTAACAAATTATGACAAATAGCTCACGCAGTTTACAAATTCTACTTAACCCGTGTCGGGTTATTCATAAAATATCTAATAATTGTCTAATAATTAATCAGAACTCATATAAAACTCGTTAAAGGCCAAGAAAGTTTGTCATAAGGTATTATATTGGAAAGAGTTCAAGAACAGGTCAAGTGGTCTTAAGACTAATCTCAAGGGCGATACAATTACGAGACGGTTCATGACGCTCCGTGTTTTAGTCAATTGAGAATTCTTATTTTCGTTCAACATCCTGTACACGCCGAGACGATTTGACTGTCCTTTGTGTCAAGATTGAACTGTACAATAGGAAATAATTTATTTGTTTACTATATTAAAAAAAATGTGGTTTCAAAGTTCCAGTGAGTTTGAAAGAAAGAAGAAGAATGAAAGAAAATAGATTTATTCAGAACATCACACAACATAACATACGAAAATACTGACAAAATAGGACAACCATCATAATAATAATGTTGCGTAATGCCATGAAAGAGCCCCGACTCAGCATACGCTAGGGTAAACCCAAGCACTGATTTTCAGTCGGCGCTCCTCACTGACATCACGAACGTAACTAGTGACACAGAAACAAATAAACAATAGAAAATAAATAAAGATACATAGTATTAAGAAATAAAGATAATTATTATAATTACAGTCAAAATTACAGTCAAGTAAACAAAAACAAACAAGATGGTGCATTCCGAGACACTTCGCGCGTTGCCGACAGCCAAGCGTCGATTAGCACTATTGGCGTGTTTCGGGCTGGCCAAAAATATCACATAATGATTATGGTAACACCATGACGTGGCGCCATGCCACCAACGGATTCTAGTTTATCTATGCGTGCCACGTACCGCCACGTCTACAAGCAACCGCTATGTATTGTAGTGTAGTCCACAGTCAGTTTGGCACAATTATTTAAAATGGAAACCGACTTCACTCACGTAACTATCAATGATTTTCTAAAATCTGAAAATAAACGAAAATTAAAATAAAACCTCTTAGAAGTTGATTTAAATCAAAGCCAGTATTGTATTATGACCATATGTATATTATACACAACATAGCTGCTGTAAATAGCTTTACTGAATTTGAATTTCAATCAAATAAAACTACAGAATCCTACTGGGATATCTCGGTTTATAATTCAATGTGTTTGAAAATACCATTCCATATCCATATTTTACAACTATGATCCAACCGTTTGTGTCGCCAAAAATGATTTCCAACCAGAATTTCGTCCTTCAGGCGGCCCGTCATAAAAACAGAGCCAAATTTTATAAAATTATAGAAAAGTTTTTCAAGTTATTATTTTAGTAGTACTTGAATAATATAAAAATACTCTCATAAAATTTGCGTACGTGTAACATAATTGCTTTGTCAAAATACAACAACTGAATTTATAAATATATAATTTATAATATAATTTTTCTAGTACAACTGTGGCTCAATTTTATAGTTGGTAGTAAAACTTATAAAAGACGAACCGCAGCGCGTTTTTCAATTGTTTACGTTTAAGATACGAAAACTTTTTTGCATATTAGTTGCGGTAAAACCTCTGCGATAACGGTGGTAGGAAGATAATGACGGAATGAATATTCATTAAGTCGGGCAATATAGTAACTAGAATATTATATAGAAAACGTTGATAAATAAAATGATCCCTTATTAATAAGTTAAATTATTAATTGGGTACGTACGTAAAAAATTTTATTACTACTAAATACTCAAAACAACAACAAGCCTACTCCCGCAGATAAATTAAATTAAGATAAAAACAAAACGCCAATACTTAAGCTTTTATTTTCAGTGTTGTGAAGAAGATCTGATTACTAGTAATCAGAAAAATAAATTTCGTTTTCTAGAAAACGAAATTTATTTTTTTATCCTGCGTCGAAAATATGACTCCATATTTTGGAGAGTCGCAAACATATCTCAAAATGCTCCGCTTTTGATTTATTCAAATAAAATATGAAAGAATATAGAGGATGTTTTTAGTGTGTGATTAAAGAGAACGTCTAAGTAACGAGTTAATACTTTTTGGGTACAGTAAAAAGTTCGATATATTGTGATAAGCTATTGAAACACCCTTTGTCCTTTCTTTAAGTTCAGTTAAGCCCCGAGCGTGCCACCGCTTACACGCGCCTATCCTCGCGTGCGATATCGGAAAAACAGTGACCTAACTCTTTTAAAACTAGTGAAACTAAACTAATACTTCAAAATAAAAGTACATACATTCATGAATATTTAATAACAAAATATTTGGCTTCTTTCTTATGCGACCGAAAAGTTATAAACTTTTGCATTTTTAGTTTAGTAAGTGATTGTGGAGTTTATTCTTAACTTTGTTTTGTATTTTACGGTTATTCCGGGTGTCTAAAAGACCGTTTAATTTTTTTATGTGTTATATGTATAGTTAATCTGAGGTTTGTGATAAATTACAATATTTCGTAGATGCTACGGTAAGTGCTACGGAGCGTAGTATTGCATCTTTTGTACTGTGGTAGTACGTTACTAATTATTTTCGTAACACATTTTGAAGTTCAGAAATTATTATTAACTAATTCTTTATACGACGCTAGTAAACATAATAAATCTTTTCTAAAAAATGATTATTATACAATTAACTGGTACTTGTAGGAATAAGATCACGTTTTTTTCATAAGTCATAATATCCGAAAATCAAATATTTCTAAGTAGGTAGACATAACTAATTCAGAACATTCTATCAGATAATTCATTCGGAAGCTGGATTGGTTTTGTTAGAATTTTAATAAATTGAATATTTATTTAAGGATTGACTCAAGGGCGCTGTAATAAAAACTTTTAGAATAATTCGCAACGACGCAATTCTACTTATAGGTTTTAACGTGATAGGTACCTACATCTCAAATGATAACTAAAGTATAAGCACCGTTACACGTTTGGGTTTAGAAGACACATACGAGTACAATCTTAGTTAATGTTTTAATTGCGTATTGAATTTTACGGGGAATAAAGAAACCCTCATGATATGGTAGTAATTATGTTTATCACAATCTTTTATATAAATATGAAGTAGATGAGACTTTTTGAAATAACGGCCTATAAAGCTTGCATTTAGATAAGGTTTAGGTACTTGACCTTGCATAAACATAAATAAATAACGTTTACATTCTTACTCCTACACTTAGAATTCCCAGTGCCGTGGGAGGCATGAACAAGCACAACAACAAGTTTTTTTAAGTCATCACACAAGTATTTGCCCCGACCAGGGATCGAACTTGTGACCCCGTGCTTTTCAGGCAGGATCACTACCAACTAAGATATTGGTAGCCATCTATTAATGCCGTTTATATATTAACGTTTATTTACAAATGGATATTTAATTTACTACTATCATGATACAAATTTTGGCATTTAGCTCTGTCCGTAGTAGTAGTTAACTGGTAACAAAATCAAAATAAATCCGCATTGTGTTTCGAAAACTGTATTTTTTTATAAAAATATTTATATTACTTCATCAGTCGAACGACCCAGATACAATAGAAATTTTATTGTTATAATGGCAACCAAGGTGTTTAATAATTTGCCAGATAATATGAAGGATTTGTAACTAATTTTAAAATGAAACTGAAGAAAATGCTTATTGACAAATGCTACTATACCATTGACGACTACTTGAGAGATAAAATACAATTGGAGTGATTAGCAATCATGACATTAAATTTCATTTAATTATAATTACCTAATTACTTGACATTATTCATAAATAAAATCCTTTCTTATTATTTAATTCCTTGACAATAATTAATAGTTAAAATGCGCTTAATTTCATATTACTTATGTACCGTTATTAGTTAATGCATGTATTATTTGTCAATTCAGAATAATTATTATCAGTAACAAATTACAAACTTAAAATGTATATTCAATATTGCTCACCATCTCGGTATGTTACAGAGTCTTTTGACTGTACTTTTACTTTGATGTAAGAACTGTATACTTTTAACCTGTGACAATGCAATAAAGTTATTTGATTTGATAGAAAACGCGTCACATAGGACCATTAACCAAAATATTGTAAGTATTTTTATAGAAAGCCAACGTTATGTGTTATGCTGATTTTATTCGCTAGTGATTCTTGACTAATTCTTCTCTGTTATAGAATCATACAATTTTATTTAACAAATTAATTAATCCGTGTTTTTAAATGATTTAAAATCTTGTAACTATCTATACATTGACTTTTATGGTAACTGTCCAAACACTGTTTCAACAGTTTCTTATAATTCTCCAGAATAGGCTCAAGGCCTGTTTTGAGTGTGTCATCCATTTATAACCTTTCCAAAATAAACATTGGGTGACATCACATCGTTTTATTCATGATAAAAAAATCATATTTAGGTACTACGTAACTATTTCAGTTCAGGATTACTTAGTTTTATTTCCGAAAGCAAAGTTATTATTTACTAACATAGTTTGTTGACATGAAAACAAAAACGAAAAGAAGTTTGTCCAACCGTAATGTTTGCTATAACTTTAGTAAAGAACTTATCAATAATAGGTGTCATTGTTTGCATATTTGAACGCTTTTTAATATTTTCTTCTTTATTGTAGTAACTTTGACAAGCCAAGTATCTAGTTTGGTTAATGGGTCCTCTGATCAATATTAAATATATTATTGACACTATTAATACTTCCTTTACCTTGATATTTAAAAATGACTGAAACTGCATATGTCATTTGCTAAAAAACTTACTAATTTATCAGATCTTTGTCTTAGATTCAACTTTGTATATAGATATTGTACCTTTTAAATATTTTGATAAAAAGCTATATTCAAAACAATCAACCAATCTAAAGATAAATTTAGTCGAAAATGCTATTTGCCTAATTGTAATTCACACAAATCTTATTAAATCTGTGAATTAAATTATCCATTACTATCTATTTTAAATCGTATAAAACTAAGTGAAAAAACACGGCAATTATTTAACAACAACCAGGCCCTACTCCCATCTCTTAAAGCAGTCATGTTTCAACCTTACCATTAAATCTGGTACCACCACGTCAATATAGAAAGCTTAAAATAATATTGGAATACGATAGACGTTTTGATGACATAATTTTTCATGACTTTAGAAACTAACCCCGGTTTTCAATATTCGAAGACGGACCGTTTTCCTCACGACTCGTTACTTTTTGACACATTTTGTATAATACAACTGTCAAAAAGTAACGAGTCGTGAGCAAACGGTCCGTTTTTAGATTTTGAAAACCGGGGTAAGTTGCATTGTTCCAATGTCAAATTTTTGGAGATTCGTACTCTCATATCTTAAAGTAGTAATATTGCAACGTTACCATTAAATTTGGTTGACCGTTTTGTGTCGGTGGGAGTACGATAGCAAATATGATTATTCTAAGCTTATTACAAAACGCTTTTGATTTATGATAGTTTCGTAAAAGGTGGGACTAGGCCCCCAGATCTTTACTATAACAATTACCAGAGCTTTATGTTGTTTTTTGGGTTCGGTACAAGTTTTTTTAAACCCTATCACTAAACCTACGTTGTCTGTTTGTTTGCCCTACATTATTACGACAGACAAGCAGTTTATATTTAGGCTGTACCTTTTGAGCTTCGGTATTTAGCTGATTTTCGAAGAATATGTGTAGTTAACCGTATTCTAATGAAAAAACTAGATGGTTCTAAACAAGAACTTGTTTTTCTTAATAAGGGTGAATGTAATCAAAGTGAAAACTCTATAGGTATAAAGCGAATATTTTGAAATACTCCAAAAAATATTATGTGTGGTACCTACGGAAGCATCGATGTACGAGCCCAAATTGCACACGGGCGTTTTTTTGACCTGTTTACCGGTATTTGAACGGTAACAGGTATTGAACTGGCATTTATAATTAATGTTAATCGCATAACCTCACATATTATTAAATTTATAGGTTAATTAAACAAACATTTTCTTAATGTCGACAAATCTTAGCACAAGTAGGTACATGTAATAAAGTTAAAAAAAAAACTATGTAAGAAAAAGCCAGAACCAAGTTAACAACTATCCAGACAGATTACATTTTGCACTATTTCTGGCGCAGAGTTAGACAAACGGGAGCTACGAGATTTGAAGTACCTAGCCAATTAAAATTGTTGAGTAAAAAAACAACCTAATCGATGAGAGCGTCGGATATTATTTGAGAAAGAGTTGTGTAGCTTTCATGAGAGTTTCATTTAATGAGAGAAGAAAATGGACTGAGGGTACTTCATTTTGTATGAGAAGTCCTCAAACTCATATACTCCTTGAGCAAAGTAGGCAATAAGCTTTAATTTGAGACTTAAAGCTTAAAAGTTATAAAACATAGATTTTTATCTACCGTTTCTAGCGTTGCTTGCCTTCTCGTTCGTAATTATTTTTTTTATCTTTCTCGGAAGTGCTCAGTGCAAGATACGAGTATTAAATACTAGCTGTTTCCTACAGTTTCACCTGCATGGTGATAGATGATGTTGATGACGAATTTTTCTTATTCCTATACCACCCCGAATTAGAAGGAACAAAAAAATTAAATCGAACCATTTTTGGGTTTTAGTGAGACTAACGAACAGCAAGTGATTTTAAATATAAAAAGGATTAAGACTTTTAATAAATCAAAGATTGCGCGAGATCTACTTGATGCAAATTGATGTTTGATAGGGATAAAATACAGATACAAATCTTTGATGGATGATCGCTAATACAGTTTTGAACTAAGTACTTCAGTACTTTGGAGGGTACGTTTAAGTCGTCGCGTTGGTCCGGTTTATTATCTTAGGATAATTGAAGGTCTTGAGTGGTCTGAAGTGAGTGGTGTTTCTGTCGCTAGTTAGCTGCTAGTCTAATCACCAACTATTTAGTCTTGTCTTAGACAGTTTCACAATTTTCTGCAAATTCGAAATGCGAATAGCGTCAGTAATTGTATGGTATCCCGAAAAGCGCCCATGACGGGCGATTTATGAATATTTCGTGACCTCTTACAAAAGCCTACGCTATTGTGAGTTGCCATGGTGATTCCTGTGTTTCGCGCCTAAGTTATTTATACATACACATACATTCGCTCACACACACACCCATATTAGGTACACGTCAATACTCTTGGAAGTTAAAACTTATGAAATTGGAGCAAAACCAATAACAGCCATTGTTATGTTTTTTTCTCACCAACCATTCTTCACTATAGGCTTTACATTTCCATCCCACTCAGACTTTGCAGGCACTGATAGTAGTTTAGTCAGGCGATAACTACCAGGCGCACGTCTAACAAGTCTTACGGAAGAACGGAGAATATAAATGTCGGTGCTTTGACGGTAAATGTTTCGTAAACCTACAAACCGTTGTGCGTTTGTCGCGTAATCGTGCAATGAATTTCATATCTTTTGCTACAGAACCAGTCGCTCGATTTAATGCGTTATTACGAGAAGTAATTGGAAGGATATACCTTCTGCTTGCTACAATTCAAAAGAACTAAAACCTTTAGTATAACCTAAGTTATTCTAAACGTTGCTCGATTTTTGTATTAGGCTCTTATTATGGATACCTAATGCTATGACGATACATTACTTTTATTTAATTTTTGTTGTTAGCAGAACGTTTTTGTCAAATGAAGTCTTTTGTGCAGAAGTCACGATTTTTCATTTAATAGCGCTATGTACAAATCGTGCTCTAGATTTTTATATCGACTCATAAAAATCATTGAAAGAGTCACTTCATGGAAACACCTTTTCATACTTTCAGATTTAGATACTCTTTTCATTTATTTTTTAATCAAACTAAGTCATATCATATACATTTGTTTTTTAACTAGCACCTGTAAACCTCGTAGTTGTCTCAGTACTACGTACTTTTATATAACAATCTTCGCCAATTCGTAAACAATTTAAAAGTGTACATATGACATAACAAGGTAAAATAGATAGGTAAGAAAGTTACTGCATATAACATGTTATGAAACGAAATTACTAAGACGCCTCGCATAATAAGTAGCCGCTATTTAGGTATAGGTATATATACTTATAGTTAGGCGATAGGGGGGAGCGAGCACGGCCTAATCAAACTATGGCGCAATCTGGAATTCATACCTGTACACTACACTGTCCGCATAACCTTTAATACTATATACAAACACAGTACGTATATACAGTACAATACAGTAAGTAATAGTTATAAATACAAAATCCAAACTAAAAAAATATACCTATGACAATTAAACGAGTTAGCACAAACTGATCAAATAACATAACAATAATTTATTATTATAAAATTTTAATGAAAAACATATTATAAAGTCCCACATTATATAGAATAATGTGGGACTTTATAATATGTTTTTTTTATTAAAACTTTTTTTGTTCTCTTTCTCGTCTTTTAAATCTCTTTCTCTTTGTAATCTTTTGGTGCATTCCTTGGTAATAAATTATTATTATTATGTTATTTGATCAGTTTATGCTAACTCGTTTAACAGCAGACAAAGACGCTTGAATAAATGATATTGACTTTAAAAAAAGAATACATCTTTTAACCTAACTGTATTAAATTTGACTAAACCAATATCATATAAAATATAAGAACTATTTATATAGGTGCTTGCAAGTCCTGCAATAGGCGAACCTGTATTGCAGGACCCATGACCACAACACTTAAACAGAGTTAGCATAATAATGGTACGGAGTGTATTATGTGAGTGAGTGTGTAGGAAGTTTACGTATGCGGCTTATAGTGTGTACGAGATGCGAGGTTTGTTGCTGTTATATGTGAGGTGAAAATGTGTGTGTTGTGTGTATGTGTATTGCATTTCTATACAAGTGCTCAAAAAGGGATAAACAGGACAAACATCATATCTGTGAGCGTGCATAAGTATTTGGTTACTATAGTTTTGCATTTCCTTTCTTTTTTGTCTCGAATGTCGCACTTTTTGACAATCTTATGTCTGAGTCATTGTCTGTTAGCATATGTATGTGAAACTGAATACTGTGAGACGCTGAACAATAAAGAAAATAACTATTAATGTGTACTATGTAATGTATAAAGAAGAACTCTTCTCACTGTGTATTTTTAGAGACGAGCTCAGCAACTCATTTCCCTGATGTTATTCATCACATGTGCCTATAAAAGTTGTAATGATAGACTACACGCCACTGCACTACGCTCATCACATTAAGCCAGTATTGTAGTTGCTTTTACCTTTATACATTAACGGCCTTATCAATAAACTTGGCGTACACCCGGAGTAGTTAAAACATCTATCTGTAAATTTTTCGCTTGCAGTAAATGTCATGCGTGAAAGCAAGACAAAGCATAATACGCCTAATATTGGTTTACGCAATTTTTATTAAGAAAGGCCTATAAGTATACTTCACTTGCTTGCGTCAAATCCTTACACAGTGGACATTGTCCATAAGGGTAAGGTAATGTTGTTATTATTTATGCGTAAAGGTGTTCACCATAATATAACCAGGTTATTAGATGAGCGCATGTTCTAACATATAGCTCAGTGGTACTGAACTTTTTCGCGACGAGGGACCATGTCACCAATTTTTGTTCTGTCATAGACCACATTCCGTTTAGTGGTAATGGTAATATAATTAAATATAATTTTTGTTGGTCAGTTAATGCGATTTTTGTGACTACATACTCTACTTAATTCAGAATTTTTGGTTTATTTTTGGTATTTGGTTCTACCCAAACGCTACCAACCGATTTAAGTGCTCCCAAAAGCACTGGGAAACTTTGCTAGCACAAAATATGTCTATGAAAAAAGTTAGATAAGGTTGCTATGTCTCGATCTTTTGTAAAAGAAATTGCCTGTTGACACCAACAATTTTCAAGATTCGTGTCTGTTCCGAATGTATCTTTCAGTTTGGATGGCTTCGCGGACCACATCTGGCTCTTTCGAGAACCACCAGTGGGCCGCAGCACACGGATTAAGAACCACTGATTTAGCATATTTGGTTACATACTAAGTGGAGATCATGCATCAATGCATAAACTAGCTGTCCTATCAAGGGATTTGTTGAAAATTACCCTTTCGCGGACGTAAATAATACAGTGTCCAAGAAAATCGCCATAGTTTGTTACCCTATATAACATTTATCGTGTAGACTCGACTTCATAAAATACTTATAGCCTTGAGTACTAGCAGCCCAGGTTTGAATCATATATTTTAGTTTTTTACGTAAACATGCCCCAGAGGGGTTAAATGTAAGAATTATGAGTGTATATTTTTCAACTGTCCAGTTTCGTTTATTCATCTGGATGTTCATTATGCTTGACAGTTACATTTTGTCATATATATTTTTAGAGGTACATTGCGCTCGGCCCCACCTTGTTCTTCGAACATTGAACTGTCAATGGTTTTATTCCAGACCTGGACAGTAATTCAAGGCTGTAGAAGTATTTTTCAGTGTGTCAATCAATCACAAATCAATTTCTCTTCTAATGTACTTTCGTTCATTATTAACTTTGAATCTCTGACTCAAATTTCGTGACACAATATGTGTATAGGTTATTACGTATTGTGCTACTACAATATGAAACTCATTCCTGAAATTGGTTTTTAATTAATTTTATGCAGTTTTCGTAACATTTTGCCTTAAATAACAACGATCTTTCCCTTTTTAGGTATTAAAATGATAACCGAATAAAAACAACAAGCCCACCAGAGCAATACAAAACATTCCCTTTTCATTTTATGTCTTTGCTAATCCCACCAAGAAACAATAAAAAGACGCACAAACGGGAATACCATTCTAATACTCTTACCCAATCTACCTCGTTTCGAGTATTGGAAAAAGATGTAGGCATTGTAATACGATGTCTACAGTAATTGCGGCCGGCTGCCCACTGAAGGTCTCTGGTGAACCATTGAATACGAATATGTTGCTATTAGTAGGTTTTCCTACTGTCACATTATCTACACTACTATACTACTTTCATACATGACTTGGGTACAGGCTGCCAGCTTTTTGTCACGATAAAAGGTAGTACGGATTGAGATAGAAAACTATCGCGAGTTATGTTCATAATTACGCTTAAAACTGGCTAGGACTCGCGTAATATTTACCGGAAATATTCTCCGACCAGTTTCGAACTTATTTGAAGTTCTTCTTCTGGGAGTCACTCTTGTGCACAGCGGCGAGCGCGGGCCACAGCACGTAACGGATGAGTGACTCCCAGAAGAAGAACTTCAAATAAGGTCGAAACTGGTCGGAGAATATTTCCGGTAAATATTACGCGAGTCCTAGCCGGTTTTAAGCGTAAGTAGTACGGATTATTTATTAAGGAAATTTGGTGACGAGCGATCGATATAATATATGTAGGTTAAATATCGGGGCTATTATATGTATATAATATTATTATATTTATATATGTTAGGTCAGGCATTAAATAGATTGCAGAAACCATGGCAAAAATCTAAACAACAGCCTCAATTGAAATAAACACGTACCGATTTTTTTTACCTGTCCATTATTATATTTATATATCCAAGTATGGTTAAAGTTAATGAGGTTTGATTCCGACTTGATCAGCTATACTTCGTAAAGTAGTGGTAGCCTTACTACTACTTAATCTTATTTCTTTTCTGATAACGTACAGTAAGGTTTATGGAGTACACGCTATTTGGTATAAAGTCAGCATTTGTAGTTGGATATCTCGTAAATAAGCAACTAGAAAGCTGTAAGATATAAGTTGATAGACAGCTTGAACGCCCTAGTTGTATGGGATACGGTAATATATTTACATAAAAAATAATCTGTATTTCCCTTGGTCATCGCATTACGAACGCATGGAATAATTTCGCTTATCTTTTTTTGGTGTTTAAATATTTTCAGGAGAAGGTTCTTATGAAAGACAAATCAAGAAAAGACGATAATTTATAGCGAGCCCGAAGGCCGAGCTCACTACGCCAAGTCGCGGGCAGTCACAAGTGTAGCAATAATTTTGTTGTCTCTTTGCTTGAGTTTTGGAATGACTTAATATTCTAAAAATGATCATAGTCCAATCATTGAGACGTTTGACTCTGCAATAATTCCTCTGTTGCTGAAACTTTGCAGTATGATAATGTTTATAGATTACGATTTACATACTTATTATCCAAAAAAAAACTATATATTTTTTAATTTTTAATACAAAACTGTGGCGTGATAGGAATGTATTTTTTGATAATTGTTAAAAGCTATACATTTAGGAAATAAAAAGTTCAAATTTGACGTAGAAATTTTCCTGAACTAGTTATGATGCAAAATAGGTTTTTTTTAAGTTACTGCCTCTTCAGCATAAAAATATTTCTGGATTCCGTTGCATACCTATACATATTCATATAAACTAACATATACCAAAGGAATTTCAGACGGAGTAATTTTTCCCCGGGAGCTAGAAGCTATTTTCATGTTTAGGTGCACATACAAAGTAATATTTTTTTTTAAATACGAGTATTTTTATCGTAATCCATGAACATTACTTTATCATACTGCAAAGTTTCAGCGACAGAGGAATTATTGTCAGGGTGTACATACAAATAGTTTCCGGGTGCATCGGACTATAATGTCGTTTAGGAACTTTACTGTTTTATGCAGTTTATTACCTGCATAAAAAAC
The DNA here is from genome assembly GCA_917880725.1 of Selenia dentaria. NCBI lineage: Eukaryota > Metazoa > Arthropoda > Insecta > Lepidoptera > Geometridae > Selenia > Selenia dentaria. The sequence continues at coordinate 27,257,197 of OU862883.1, read as the reverse complement.
ACATTTCGATTTAAGGAAAAGGCAGCAATAATGAAACCAAGAAAAACAAATATAATAGAAATTAATTTGCTCAGATGGGTGCCTCGATGGCTTAGCTGTCATGACGTCGGACACAGATTGTAAGAATACGCTGATTAAATGTCTAATCTTATAATAGTATTTTATGCAACTGTCATATAATAGAGGGTATTAAAACATGAGCGTAGTTTTTTGAAACGAGCCGCAGGCTAGTATTAAATATTACTCAAATTCGTATGTACGAATTAGCGCCAAAATGGAAAAAGTCTTCTTCTTCTTCTTGTTTGTATGGCTTGTGCGGCGTAACCACAATTTTGCCAATATCAGTGGAAAAAGTCTGTTATTGGTCTATTGGCTCGGAACCAGCGCGTTGCGCGCGCAGCGCGCTCCCCACAGATAATGTGTACTTAAATTGAATTGAAACCTCCTTGGTCGGGACACATTGTACTTTAATAATTAAAAAATTGTTTTAAAGCATTGTTTTGTTAGGAAAATAATGTTTTAATTTTCTTAAAGAAGTATGTAAATAAAACATGCCAATAAAAGTCTGTATTTCGAATATTACCGAATGAGATTATATAAAATATATTATGATCTTATAAATATATATCAAATAATAGGTATATATTTAGTGTGTAAAAAGAATATAAAGATTGCTGTAATATGTTTCCGCAAATACTAAAACATTCTCACGCTATTTTGGGAACGGAACTATGTGCTACATAGTACCTACTGCGTTCATTTTCCTTATTGTTCTTTGCAGATATGAAATAAACAGTACGGTGACTGGAGAGTTTATACATACATTTTTATAAAAAATGTTTAATACCAATGACTATGTAAATATGTAATGGAATATCAAAATAAATAAAGTCACACAGACCTAAAAACACAGTAAAGGCATCTGGTGCCTCTTTTACAATGACCTTTTTTACAAATAACTTGTCGCGTATCGCGCCTACACCAAGTGTAGACACTTCTCTAGTTTGTACCTAGTTTTATCAGACCCAATGCACTCTACTGGTTTATTACCAGATTTACTTTTACTTGGTGAAACTATTCAAGAATAGTATTTTTTTATTTGAAGTTTCATGCGTAGTTCGGAATGAAACCGAAAACAGTAGACATTGGACGGGTTAAGTGACGAGTTCGGAAGTCGACCGCCTGATGGTAAGCACTACGCTTACACATGATAGTTGCAGTGCCACCCAGAGCTTATAACTGTAGTTTTGCGTAGCACTGCAGTGTGTGACCCCGATCATTGATTTTTGAGTCCATTTCACCCAATAATGTCACTTTTTAGCGAAATTACTGTTTTCAGTCCCTTACATATTTGCGTACTACTGCTTCACGGTAGAATAACTGACATTGCGGTGGTACCAATCAAGACGGTGTCTTGCACAACACAAGAGGCTTACCTTGTTAGGCATTTTTTTTCCAATCTTAAAACAGTAGATATCGACTTTACAGTTGTAGAGTACTGCAACGTACACTCCAAAAGTACAAACAAAAATATATACAACACTGTAGTATAATATTTATGGATGTATCGGGTAGGTCTTCTGGATGAAAAGGAACGCGTGTAAAACATAGATCTCAGTTAACTACATACGAGATTTTAATAAAGTTCCATTTTTTATTTTATAACTAAAGTGTTGTATGCATCAGTGGCCATATTGTTTCCTCTTAAGCCATCTGCGGAAGCCACCATATATGTACTAGGGACTGGGGTGAACATAGTGGATTTATTAAAAAACCTATTTTACCTACTTTATCTAGCGGTGGTCAAGCATTCCAATATCCGGCCAACCGTTGCTCGATTTTTCGATTGTACAAACTGTAATTAAGAACTAACTATTATATATTCAGTGACTTTTGAGGCAAATACATTGAACCGCTGAAACTCATAATTGGGCCTTTCAATGCCAGTACGGTTTTGTTAAGTCACGGCAAAATTGATTCGTACGTTCTCCGCTTCCTACTTTTATTAAGAAGTTAGCTATAGCATTAGCGAAGGAGTCTTCCACCTTTCATTTAGTTTGTTCCTGCTGATGATAATTTGATGTTGAATGTGGTAATGATTGACCAGTGGTTGACCAGACTATTATATTTATCAACACTCTGCCTATGAGGTATTTTCTTCTGAATTCACATTTAATTTTTTTGCCAATCACTTTACGAGATATACGATTTGTTTCCACAAAAAGTAAGCGACACCTTGGTGGTTTTACGCACGGCTCAAAACTATATAGCATTAAATCAAACTCTACATGAGTAGGATAAATAAGATTACCAACGCTAATATCTATTAACACTAATAACGGTCACACACTCACATCCCTTGTGTCCTCTACTTCTGGCAACGTGTCATCTGCCACCCATAATATGTAATAATAGTAGTACCTAATTAGAGCATTGTTAAAATCTATATGATAAGAATGGCCCCGAGTTTCTTGCCGCTTCTTCTCGGTATATTCTTCTCGGCTTCTATATATTTTGGAAAGTGGCGGTAGAGTGTTTAAAGTACATTATAATGAATAATTGACGTTCATAAGTGCGTCTTTGATGCATACATTTAATACATGATATATGATAAGTGAATAGACACAGACATAAACACATCACAAAACACCCTAGACCTGTAAACAAACATTTTTTTTTATTTTTTTTTATTACGGAATAACTAACAGCTACATTATACACTATAAGATAAAAGTACATGGTTAATAACAATGAGTAATAATGCAGCCAACGGCGTTATTCACAAATTGACATTATGAGACTTAATTAAGAAGATGCAGCTAGAGAACATAGTATATAAGTAATAAACAAATAGCTAATGTGTGCAGACTAGTTACGTATAAAGAGCTGAAGATATAATAGAATTATAAAATTCAAGTGACTAAAGTTAATGTGAACATAGGTCTGCGTTTGACGAATCTTCTTCAGAACATAATAAAATTAAAGACGATTTGAACTTATTTAAAGAGCATGCAAATATAGCAACTGACTCAAACGACTCAGTATAGCATTCAGCCATACGACGAATAGGAGAGCGATATCCCGAGTTCGTACGACAGGGGTTAAGTGCAAAGAGCGAATGTGAGCGCGTACTTCTCAGCGTAGCTGTTCTCGGGACAGCGTAACATATTTTGTCAACTAAATCTATGCAATCAATGTTATTGTGAACGACATTATAAAGAGAGACCGCCTCAAGATATTTGCGTCTGGACTTAAGTGATAAAAGTCTGTATATAGTGAGCAAGTCTCAATAAGAAAGGTAATTACGGAAACACTTATAGTTCATAGAGCGTAGGAACTTGCGTTGAACCCTTTCGATTGCCTCAATGTACTTCTTGTAAAAACATTTATGCTCATCACAAAAATGTTCGCCCTGGCCGGGGATTAAAACTGGAATACCTCGTGCTTTGAAAACAGACTCACTACTACTACTAGAGTCACTAGCCCAATGAATCGCTATCGCCGATTGTTGGATTCTTGGATTATAGCGAAGAAACTTACAGGAGAAATGTGCATAACGGCATTGAAAACATTCGTACATCCTTATAAACCAAATTCAAATAATGAGGAGGTTTTATGTTCGACTGTATGTATTTTTTTTGTCTATGTTTACCGATTTCTCCCTCATTTGTGGACCGATTCTCAAAACTCTTTTTTTTCTTTGGTAGAGTATACTTCCGAGGTCATCATCACCCAGCTATAACAATAATTAGAGTTAAGTATTTATATTACTAAGAAGAAAATAAAATGTGTGTGTGTGTGTGTGTGTTTGTGCATGTTTTGCCGTCCTGTATGTACTTACGGCGCGATGTGAACGAAAAAAAACGGTTATGTGGAGTTATTAATAATTCAAAAATGGTTACATATGAATATAATTATGTGGAAATATTAATTTATTTCATTTTATTTATTAGTTTGTATAACTTTCTCAGCAGCGTCGTAATTATGCTTCTGGAGCCATTGCGTAACTTTCGCTTTACATTCATATTTTTCAAGAAAATGCAATTTCAAATGCAAACAAGTTATCACGAAATGAACAAGCAATTTTTTTATGGTTTATTTCTTACAGTTAGAATATATATTTAAAATGAGATTAACGGCAGACATCTCAAAAATCGATAACTGGAAAAACCTAACAATCTATAGGCTATTATTTATTTTATTACGGGCGCTTCGTGATTTAACCCCGGAATGTTCAACCTACCATTATTTTGTCTCAGTAGTTTAAATTTTAGTTTTCGAATCACCCTACCTACCTTTTTAGATAAATTTCTGTTTCAAATACGTACTCTAGTGACACCAAGGACAGAAGGTTCAGATTTGTGTTTGTTAAAGTGTTGACGTGTAGTAATGGTGGATTATTTACCGTAATGTGTTTGTCTTAGTGCGCGAATGTAGGTAAAGTGTACACAATCATAAAACTTTGGCTGAATATATGAATAAAAATCTCACTTGTTGAAACTATATGTATTATCATAACTACCTTAAAGAATGGCAAATATACAAACGTCAGAGTCCATTTATAAAGAAAAAAAACTCATAAATTATTCACAGCTGTAATCCATGTGTCCATTTCGTATATCTACGAAGAAAGAATGTTCACTACGACCGGGAGCGAGGAGATTGTGTTTATTGAGAAAAAAAAGTGCCCAAAATGTAACAACTACGAAAAAGAAGGAAAATCGCTAGCAACCTCCATGACACCAAGAAGAAAGAAAGAGTTTTAGTTCAAAGTTGTCGTTTATTGTTCACTTGCATTACAATAAAAGGAAAAAGCCTAACTCATCAGAACAAATAAAACCAAATAAATGATGTTAGTCAACTATATTAAAAAAAGAATTCGAGCGTGAAAACTTACGTGGTTTGCACACATTTTTAATTTGAAAAAAAAAACGGGAATTACGTAAAAATGACAGATCTTTCGCTAAAGTTTCAGAGTGAAAGAGAGACGCAACCGCAAGCGTTCTGTACTTTCCTTTCAAAAGTCTGAATAAGGTTAAAACTATAGTTGAAAAGATCTGACTTATTTACACAAGAGATTCCCGAAAAACTTTCAAAAAAATTCATGTAAAAAAATCCAACTATTCCATTTTCAACCAAGATTCCAAAATAGTTTGGAACATATTCCGTAACAGAGACCGTATTATACTCGTACGGATTGCCAACACCGTATAAAATGTTTGAGATAGTGTTACTATACCCTTAACCACTGTGACTATTCGTAAAAACCGCTGGGCTATTATGTATCTCAGTTGCTAACAAATGTGGATTGAAATCTGAAAAAATGGCCGCGCTATGTCACTTTTGTCAGCTTCAGTGATCAACATACTAACATTTTTGCTTACTGGAGTTGCCAAAACTGACATAGGGCCGCCATTTTTCAAGATTTCAATCAACATTTGTTAGCAACTGAGATACATAGTAGCCGTGCTGGTATGCGCTTCAAAATTTCTTTTGGTTAAAGGCAATTTTGTTATCCCTTTGACGACGATCCGTTTGCTGTTGACCGGTTCCATCCGATTTTTTAATCAACCACGGAAATGCTACCAAATATTTAAACAAATGTGATCAAGCCGCTCCATGAACGATATCAAATAAACTTTCCTCTCTTTTTCGTTTCAATGAAGGCCGGCTATTCGCGGAAATTTACTTATTGATGAGCAAATCCTCTCTACAAATTCTTTCAATTTCGCTAAAAACAAAAGCCGGCGCAACTTCAATTTCCTTATTTTATGTTTTGTTACAATGACGATGAGGATTGGGGTACTGCCTATGAAGACTTATTTTTAATAAAAAAAAAATGTTGAACCCTTACTTAGTTACTAATTGTTCATAAATACAACTAGTTACTGATTGAAACTAGCCAGCTATTTGTAGTTAACAACAATCACTTTCGGAGTACTTTATCGGTTAACAGAAAAGGGAAATTAGCGGAACGCGAGTGATTTATTACCCTACTACTATAAACAGCTTACCGCTGATGCTTCAATAGTTAATTAAATAATAACACTCATCTCACATATGACACGTCAATTTTATAAGCTCTGTAATTTAAATTACCCTAGATGAGTTTGGGAGCCGAGTCCCCGAGTGGTTTTAAATTATGTCCTATCTGGTAGGTACTATCGCAATGCCATATATTAATCTTCAAAAATGTAATGAAAGCTGTGTTAATGTTTGAAGGGCATTGTAGCAGGTGAAATGGCAGGATGAATGGATATAAACAGCTATATCTCGGAGCGACCAGCGCAGTATGTAACTTAAATAGCTTACATAATATAATGTAAGTATTTAGTCAATAAATCTACCTAATCAATATTTTAACATTTTTGAAACTATGTATATAACTAAATACCAGTTGGTATTATTTATAATTGTGGTCAAGTGTGATCGTCTAGAATGTATATTATTATGAACTCTTTACGTTGTGTTTTATTTATATTGTAAATATAAATTTGTCAATAATGTAATTTGACAGATAAAAAAACACACAAAACTTGTGGTGTACATGTAAAAATATGTTTTTATCAAACTTTTTTTAATCTGTCATACACCTGATTATACATGACATTAATAAATACATATAAGCGTTAAGTAATAATCTGCTAATCAGGAGTCATGCTTGCACTTACTATTCTGAAAAATTTATATTATGTATATTATTATTAATAATATACATAATAGCTTTTTTGCTTTCTTATTGTCACTTTTATATACTTGCATACATTATATACTTGTTCGTTATCCCTTCAAGAGTCGTTATATTATAACAATGAAATTTCTATTGTGACTGGCCGCATGATGACCAATGACCTTTGATGGATTATGTAGGTAAATAAAAGTTTGATACTACCTAATCTTTTCATTTCAATAACAAAATCATATATATAGTAAACAGCATCATAATTTAAATGTATAGACTAAAATGTGCAATGTACCTAACAGTCTAAAAATATAAATACATAAAACATACTAAACAATAAATATGATTACTTACTACTTACTCCGCTGTCTCAGCGACCCAAAGTGAGTCTTGGCTTCCGATATCGCCAGTCACTTGCACATAGCTCGTTCAGATCTGCGTTCACCACATCATCTCATCTGTTCCTGGGATGACCAACCGGTCTTCGACATATTATAACGATAGAAGAATAAACAAGATTATGTGGTTTATTTAATATCAGAACCGACTCTAATCACATAATTATCGCCACATTTCCGTGACGGCCGCTGTGAGTGCAAGTGTGGACGTAGCCAGAGAAAAAATTACCCTAGCCTCTAGCTAGTCTGAAATTGTTTCATAATTTACTTTGAATTCGGAAAGCGCAGGTTTTGAATGACGTCAAAATAGATTCACAAATCGCCTACTGGGGGCGCTTTCTATGATATCTTACAAAATCCAGCACTAATCTCATTTCGACAGTCACGGAAATCCATCCGTCAAACACACTAGGAATACAACCGTGCGATTCTCTAAGAGCAAACGTTGTTGCATCTTTGACAACATCCGTGAAACAATTGAATCTTGTCACCTCACAAGAAACGTTGGAAAAGCAACCTTATGTACAAGGGCGATATTTCATAAAGTATTTGACATCGGTGAGCTCGTCGACGAGCTCATCGAAGAATCATTACTGAATTGCTCGGCAGTACGTTACGACTCATTCGAGATACTCGACTGAACCTACCGCGTAAGGTAAACCAACAAAATAATTTCAAAACTTCAAATACTTACAAAAGATTGAATTTTAAAAAAGCCTATATGTTTTTTAAATATTTTGACTATTTCAATCTTTCTCATCTCATTGGAATAGTCAAAATATCTAAAAACTCAAAGGGTTGTATTTCATAAAAAATAGTCAGTTTTTAATCAATAGACAGGCTACTGGTGGTGTCAGAGTTTTCGAACCATGCAATCGCCTCGATATAAGGCCCTAATAACTGCTGCGCTATATCAACGAGGACCGATGTCTCAACTTGCCCTCAAACGAACGAAAGTTGAAAATGGAAAGTAGGGTTAAAGTTTGCCCACCATTAGTTGAACATAGCAAGCTCACCATGATTTATTTTTTACTGGAAAAGTTCGGAAAAAACTGGTAACGAAACATTTATTCTACTATGAAAATATAATATACGCTTTCAAGGAAAAGCGTTACTTTGATCTGCTTAAATACCAAACAAAGTCGTACGATCAATTTCGCATCTTCTCACCCCCCTCCATATCCCCCGGAACTAAGAAAGGCAACGAATTTCATGAATGCCATAAGGATGTAATAAAACCGTAATCAGAGTAGCCAAGCGTGTCTCTCCGTCCTTTATAAAGGTCCCGTGGAATAGATTCGCTAGAATGGAGACGATTTGTGGCTAGGTACCAACTGAACTTATGGCACATGTGGATGACGGGATTTTTATTTTTGTTTTTATTCTGGAGGGCTTATCTGTTATGCGCAATTGTTTTAGTGATTTTTAAGTAGGCTTGCATACTAAACCTGACCTGCGTACTAAGTCTGACCTACCTAGTAAGCCTGCATGTCGTACCTAATAATAAGCCTAAGCCTAACCTACTTAGTAAGCCTGCATGACCTACCTACTAAGCCTAACGTACCTAATAATCTACACATTTTTATCACAAGTAATTATGTACTGAATTATTAAAAAATATTGAAATTAAAGTGAGCGTGAAGTCCAAATTCCAGAATTATTTATGGCTTTCATTAAGATTTGACTTCTTTCTATATTTTCACTAAATTGTTTTGTGATTTATAGATAAAGATAAGCCTAAACACTTGTGAAATTACATACACCTCTGATTGAGCCAAGCAACGCGTTTCATTTTCCCTGATTCGGTACTTTAATGAATTACCAGCCTAGATACACTACGATACAGACGCCTAGCTGGAAGCTGAAGAATTATACGTTCTCTTGCGGCACCAGTAAATATAATATGTTAGGTATTATGATATATAAAACATATCTGACATTCCAATCTTGGGACGGAAATTTTCTACAAAAAATATCAATATACGTATTGTTAATATTATAGTAGATCCAACCGTTTATCCTCTTTTTGACAGCACCAATAGAACGTAACATGACGATGTTACGCAAAAGTTAACTTATAAATGCGAGGTTTTAAAAATATGACAACTGCTTAAATTTGCTCCTTGATCCCGTATAATAATCATCTTTCACAAAATGAGTCCATAAGTGCAGTAGTTTTTTTATAAATTCCATAAAATAACAAACGTTTTTAAAAAATTACGTTCTATGGCTATCAACATAGTGATGTTACGAAGTTACGATTGAGATATCGATATTGTTTATGAACTATTTTTACACGGGTGTTTTCCGTTCTCGGCACATAATATCGGATTTATTTTTATGTAAAACCGTTATATTGATGCGCCTCAGGAAAACATACAGCATTATTTGAAGACGTGTTTATCTCCTGGTGTATATCCAAAAAAGAACAAGGTTATGATGACTATGATGATTACAAGTACAAGTCATACTTGACGAAGCTGTTACCGGTTAAATCTGGGATGGCCAGCGAGCAACACGGAAGGGAGTAGGCATACACAGCGTTTCCCCTCTGTCAAAGTACAAGTCCGCATGGACCATGGAGTTTGATAATATACTGTGGGGTGAGGGCGGGGCTAGATTTGTGAATGGTGCTTTATTTTTTATGTGTTAGTGATTTGGTTGTGTGAGTATGATCGGCAATGGATCGGTACAGGTATGTTTTGTATGTAATAGTGCGGCTTTGCGCTAGTGTGCAACTTCCCCTCCCGCAAGAAATGACAGAAAGATTTGAACAATATTTTTTAGCTAAGGCTACTCCCTTCCGTGTTGCTCGCTGGGGATGGCAGACATTAAAGTCTGCCGTTTGGTACCAGAAAATAGTAAAGTTTGAGCAACCCCAATTCCAATTTAAGCAAACGAAATCTAATCTTTTATTTTTATTTATTTATTAATCAAAATCAGATTCATCGTTGCTGTCACTCGAGCTATTGCCGACATTTATAATTAATTGTTGACTCATATAATCTATCGCCACGTGTTTATCCCAATCTGCCATTATAGTTTCTTGTGTTTTTTGAATTACATTTTGCCAGCTTTCCGCAGTTACTTTCACACATGCATTTTTTAATAAATTTACCATTTTGTTTGCCGTGAATGGGGGTTTTGTGTTATTTCTAGCAGCGTGTCCTTTAACTTGAGCCCATATTAATTCAATGGCATTGTATTGACAATGATAGGGTGGAAGTCTAAGAACCCAATGACCATGTTCTGCAGCTATTTCGTCGATCACATATCGTTTTGGGAAGTGTTTTTTTGTTCGTAATATATTTAGTAATTGTACTTTTAGTAAGGAGTTATCAACATTTTCACCATGTCGTTGAAGCCAGTCAATGATTACTTGTTTTTTGTCGGCCTGGGTCGGCATTTTATCAATTTGGCGTGAGTGATAGGATGCGTTATCCATAATAATAACTGACGGTTCTTCCAATGATTGTACCATTTCCTTAAACCAACTTTCGTAAACCTCAGAATTCATTTCTTCGTGGTACTCAACTGTTTTTTTGGATTTAAAGGCCAACAAAGCATCTGGCATGAATCCTTTCACAGACCCTGCATGGCAAATGATTAGACGTTCTCCTTTTCCCATCGGTACTGAGGTAGTGGAAGCAGCGGTGTCATCAGTCCAGCTCTTAGACACTGTGTGGTTCGCATTCAGCCAAGTTTCGTCAGTGAAAACAACATTTGACCAATCTGTAATTTTTTTGGCTTCGCTCAAAAATTCGCAACGAGCAAAAGCTACGTCGCGACGCTCCATCAATATTTTGCGTTTGTCCGATTTTTTATAAGTAAATCCAATTTCATTCAAGACCTTTACCAATGACGATTTTTGACCTCGGAACAAATCACATTCACGCAAAGAAGCAACAAGTTTTTTAAGTGTTGGAACTTCTTTACGTAAGTAATAGTTATATATATGACGGCGTATAGCGTCTGCGTCAAAGTTGTCAACCGAAGTCACACGACGTGGTTGGCGTTTTTTCTTCGGCGTACGAAGCTTATTCTCCTGCATGCCGCTTGTTCCGTAGGCTTCGGTAGTAATTTTTGTAATCGTAGATGCACTAATACCTAACGCGGCCGCAACGCGCTCTCTCACTTGCGACAATGGTAAAAGCGGGCCGCCATTTTGATACTCTGCTTCAAAGTAATTACGAAGCTTGATCACCATTTCTCTCGTCTGTCCTTTCAGCACTGATCCTTTCGGCATTTTATAGTTCCAATATAAAACTCAGCAAATAATTACTAGCACGGGCGTCTTGTTGCGAGTGACAGTGACAAATACAAAACGGCGGTGGACCATTGAGTTTTACTACCTTGATAAAATACTACTGCTTACCCATAGACAAAAAAATTGGCAGTCATAGGAATTGCCGATAGAAGTGAAAACTTATAACTCAGAATTTGATAGCTTACCTTGGAAACTACACGGGTGTAACCGGACGGCGTGGCCTCGCCATCTGGGCATGGCCATCTAGAAATGCGTCAGCATTTCCCATTGGCTGATGCGTTTCTAGATGGCCATGCCATGACGGCCTGTCCACGCCCTTTCAACATTCCCCATTGGCTGACGTATTTCTAGATGGCCAATAGCCATGGTCATGGCGCCATTCCTAGGACTATTCTCTTTCCGCACAGACTCGATAGAAAAATGAATCGAAATCGTGTCCACTATAATCACTTGGTCACAACACTTTAACTGACAAATTAGATCTGTCAAAAAGAGGATAAACGGTTGGATCTACTATAATAACTAGCTTGCAAATGCAACTCTTTACAGTCGAGATATCGAGCAAAATGCTTTATTTATTTGAAATTACAATTTCGTTACGCTGATGAAACGAACAAAACTTATTTATAGTGCGTACTCAAATACGTGTAATGTATGATGGTCTTGCTTACGATCGTACCGAACACTTTGCAAAAATGATCGCAAACTTATACGCAAACATTATGGAAAACCGTAAAGTTAGGGTTGACATTCGCCTAAGATTCTAAATAACTTTTCATACCACCTGCTCGACAATGTCCAATTACATTACGCAATCTCACTTATCTATCATAATAACTATATCTTTAATATTCACACTACCACTTTATTAATACTCAGTGATACAAAAAATATTTTTCTGTCATTATTATACATTTCTAGAATCTTCTGTATGTACGGTTTAATTTTAAAACAAATAAGTTTACACATGTTTCTTATACAAACATATACCTTTGTTATAAATATAATGCACATAGTTACTTCTTTAATATGGATAGTAACAATTTTATAACCGAATAAATCGTTAACTCCGAACACATAGAGGGCCTTTCAATTACCAACTCAAACAATTGTCGAACCTTGCTTGGCCCACAATTTAACAGTAATCATGAACTTTTAATTTTAACATTGAATATTGTAACGGTTCGTCCCTATATCTTCTGGACAATTTTCGTCCAAGCCATTTTTGTAAAGGTTCAAAAACCTCTACCTATTAATATTTATTTATCTAATCTAATCTAATTTGGCCAGTGATCGTCTAGTCTATGGAGGACCTTACGTTGTGAACCGTTGTAGTACCTAGTTCTTTTCAGGAAGATTTAAGACAAAGATACTGTTTTAGAACTATAGGTTCCTAATAAAATCAGGAGTAACTTCTAATAATAATAATGACCTATATGAATAATAAAACGTTTATTAAATTGTTGTGAATAAATAAGTAGTCAACTAATTATATTATTTTCATGGATTTCCCAATTTAGTCTAAACCTACTTTATAGAATACGTAGTTTTGGTTAGGATAAAGCTCATCTAATTAACTAGTCATTTAGATATATATAAACCTTGATATTATTTGACAATGAAGATAGTAAATATGAGTTGAGTTAATTTCAAAACCATTTTCATTACTTTTCTACAAGTATTCCTAAAGATGAGGAGTACGAGTACGAATGGAACAAGTAAAATGTTTTTGGTAGCTTACTATTTATAATGGTTGGTATTTTATTGTCTTTAGGTAGCTCATCTATTTTTGGTTTATTCTTAGAGTTGACTGTTACCATTTACAGTGGAGTTATGCTTCTTTAGATTTTCCATATAACATATAGATATAGTGAACTATTATTTTCGGTTCTAAATGTTAGCCATTTGCACTATATTGTTTTATTTTTTTGAATACTACTTAAGATTATATAGCTCCGATAATAGTCGAGTATTCTGTTGTAATTTCTTTCATTTAATTTACATAATAAGTATTCTCCTTAGTTATGTTTGGTTAAGACGATTGATTATTTTGAACGCTTTCATTTAATATAATTGCATTAGACTGTTCACAATTTCACATGTATACAAAGTCTAATGCAATTTAGTGGAAGGAATCTTTTAGTGTTTCCGAAGACTTGCAACGACGGATTGTAGGGTTAAGGCACCTTTACTGAGCGCTCAAATGCTCCCCTTTGGCACACCAGATCCCTTCCTGACTCCTGGCGCTGGCGCACACTATACGAATTCAATGCTGAGATATTGCTTCCTAATGGATTTGTTAGGTATATATTTTACAATGTTATTTCTGATATCGCCTCACAATTTTACTTTGAAGGCATGTATTTCATATCCTGATTTATGATATTTCATACAGACTTTATGTTGAAAAATAATTTATTTCATGCTAGTAATCAAGCATAATGGTAAATCATATTTTGAAATAGTTTCTTTGTCTATTGTTGTTTTGATAGGTATTTATTTATACCTTACTGAATAATTATAACAATCAGACAGATTTTGTCCTTAAGATATACAAATTTGAAGATATCTAGCATATTTAACTAGAATTGATAGAATCTACCAATGACACATGGGAAAGTCTCTCTGCACTTTTAGCTTCAAGAAAATCCACGGAACGAATTTTATTCCAGCCGTTGGCAAACGTTATCAACAATTAGCCTCAATATTTTTAGAAGCGTAATGTACTATAGTTGTTCATTTACAATATATCTTTCAGACAATTTATTCTGAGCTGATCATTTTGGTTGGATATTTATATTATTTAATTTTCATTGTATATTTCATTTTATATTATTTAAACTTTTATTCCAAAGTCTAAAGTAATGCAATAAATAAAGTAAGACTTTCAGGTTATTTATACAGTACGTTTGTTACTGATCAAAATATTAGTTATATATTAATCATTTTGTCATACATTTAAATAGTAAATTAAAATTAATACTTTTCAAGTCAACATTTACTTGCTCATAGGAATTATAATAGAATTCCTAAGAATATTGAACAGTCCCTAACGTTCCTATCCTATAATGCCTACAATCTCCTATCAATCTAACTAAAGTGTCATTCAAAACTAGGGACCCGTGTCCCACATTTACATTTAATCGTGTAAGTGTTGACTTTCTCCTTAGCAAAGGGTCCAGTCCCTACCGAAGGGAAAATCTGCACAGCAGAGTGATCCCGCTAGCTGGTTTCCCTAACAGAACGAAATCGGGTCGATCTCCCCCGTTTAGACCTAAATCCTAGGATCGGGTGTGTAATGGACCATCATCGATTTGCGACTTTGGGATTGAATCCGGTCCGGAAATTATACCTGATAAGTGCGAATAAATAAATATAATAAAGATAGACCGCCCATAACAGTTTCTTAGTATCAGTAACCCGGTGTATAAGACATGACACACTGGACGAGCCCCGAGCACCGATACCAGAAAAAGCTATGAGAGGAGACTGCTAGTCGCTTGCTGAGCAAGAATACGACTCCTGGTTCGCCTCAATTCCCAGGCTCGAAGATAAGTATAGACCTTCATATGGCACCGTTAGTCTCCAGTCTATACTACGAAAAACACTCGTTTTTCGATTTACCGATCAACACACAGTACAATAACTTTACAAATAAAATTTACTTTAACGCAACACTATAACGACATAGTAATTACACCAACCCGAACGCGATAACTTTACGGTATTCGAACACTATGGAAACTACTAAGTCGATATAGTCAATAGACTAATAATTACGTGTCACTGTACTAAGCGTAGATTCCTTGCCGATTGTTTGATGTATAATGAATTTCCCTCTAGTACTTACGTCCCTTATATATCATCAACTGAAGCTCGATTGACGCCGGCTGAGGCTCATTTGAGGCCGCTTCGACTAATCATAGTGTGTGTCTCTTGAGGCTGCGACTTTCTTAGCCAATAACAGAACTCTGACTATTCTTTATTATATATTTTCATAGTCATCAAATTCATTACAAAGGATTTTGTACCTTTTCGTCATTACAATAGCATTCAATTTGGTATGTAGTCTGTTTTTATCAAGGTTGTTTGTTATTAATTCTTGGAACTATTGGTTCTCGAAACAAAGCTTGATTGAGGTACCTTTATAGGAGTTTTGATTGGGATAGCAAGAATAATATCGCTTCATTCGCTCGTGTTTTGTAAATTATGCTTCTATATATTTGTGGACTGAGCGGAACGCAAAGTGTTTCGTTACAGTTCGACCCCTGAATAAATTTGCGAAGGCTTACCGGAGGAAATTTTTCACTTTCTTACATTTTCCCACAAATATAGACAGATTCTTGATGCAGAATTTACATTAGAAAAGTATGTGTAATTCTAACTGGTTATTGCTTGAATTGAAACATAAGAATGTAAGTGTATCCCTTCATTACGTAGTGTATATTTAGACCAGATTATAAATAAATATCCCACGAGTCAGCAACTGAGCTTGTTAGTGCTTTAAAAATGAACAAAAATCACTCCTCACAAGGGCAATAACTTTCAAAACGAGAAACGTGAGTTGTGAGTTCACCCCGTCCCTAGTGGACGTATATAGACCTTTCAGAACTAAACTACTATTTTTTCGTTTGTTCAGAACTGCCTACATAATCTCTTTTTAGGCTATTCCGTTAATAGCAAAGAGATGATAATTTTCCATAGTCGCAGCACCCCACCCAGCACTGAAATCTCAATGACATGATTTATTTAAAATCTGGTGTGTGTGAAGTGTGCCGAACCATTGCTAGTAAGCCTAGCGCCTGCATAGTATGGACTACCAATGAAATCAGCAACTACTGATGAATAACACTTTAACCTAACACCAAATTTCACCTTCATTGAAGCCCTTTGTGTAGTGATAAATATGTTAGAATTCATGCAAGAACAAGCCGTCTTAAACCAATGTATTGTTGAACTGCTAAGCCCTACAACCTTATTTTAGCTCTAATATACCTACCTCCCTTCCATTTTTCATCTCGACTTCCATCCACTGTCATTATTAATTAATTAATATATCATCCCAACACAATTCAGACCTTCAACTTCACAGGTTTTCACGCCACTCAACAATCCACCAAAACAAATACAGGCCCAAGACTACGAAATACACATTTATGAACAACTTAAGTGTGAATGATATGAAAATATACGACCCCCACGCTTTTCTAAATATTGATATTAAAGATTGAATATTTATCAATTATTGGACAAGAGTCTATAATTAAACAGTTTGCGACCCCTGTCTTCTCAAATATATTTCAATTACTATTACACAATAATTCTAATTTAATAATACAATACTCTGTATTTAAAACAAACTGCGACCCCCACTCTCCGATACAAAGTCCGCTATTTATTATCTTACTCTCCATAAATCAACTCAAAGTACAAACTTTGTATTGCTATAGTATTGAATTTATTCAAATATCATTTTTTTTATTATATTTATGAACCAATCCAAAAGTTTAATTTTCAAAAATATCCCATCTACAACTGTACCCTTTCTCCCCTTAAGTTTTTTTTTTTTTCTTCGAATAATGTGTTGCGTCTTCTCACAACTTGGCCTAAATAATATTGACCAAAACAATATTATTCTCATGCAATTTCTAATGTCGACCCCATCACACACTCTTATTTGTATTTGCTAAATACTGTGTTTTACCATTAAAAATATCTTTATGTCATTGTAGTATTTGTTTACTAACGTATATTAACGAATGCCATGTAGTATTTTAACTACATACTACTTGCAACAATCATTTTAGGATGATATTTTTTTTTTCACGCACATTATAATGCATAAAGCTGGCATGAGTGTAGACAGCGAGGTATTCCTTAAATTACATTTATATGCATTTTTAATTTTCATTTCAACCAGGTTCAAAGGGTATTTCATGAATTATTTCCGCTGGTCTTTCCAAATTCGTGATTGATTTAGTGTTGTTTATTTTTTTGTAATATAATCTTTATTTATCTCAGCAATGTATATTTATACCTAGATTGTTTATTTAATAGTCGTTCATATCTCAGCATTGTATTTCTTATCCGCAACGAATCTTTATGCAGCAGCGCCATAAATTTCAGCATTGAATTTCGTATAGCAACGGTCAGCGCCAAGTCCTGATTCAATATAAATGTTATAACACGTTCAAATGCGTTTAATTTTTTTTTATAGATATACTATTTGTTTTGTTTCGAGTAATTTTTTTTTTACTAATAATCAATGCAACCCGACCCATTGTATTATTGTTAAGTCTTAAATTATTAATAACATTGAATAATCGATATTCTCCCACTTTCTGCAATGGCAAATCAAACTAAAAGCGATTTTATTTTATTGTCTATTTAACCTATGTATACTTCTACCTACTCTGTGCTTTAAAGAACTTACAGAAGAGATTTATTTTTCTCTTGCTTTACAAAGATGAGGTACCATCTACCCAAGAATAGATGATTACATCTACAAACCCAATACGATTTTAATACTCGCACGGTATCATCTCTTAACGTTTTTTATTGTTTTTAATTTTAGATTTATATTTTTTGATCCGAAATATGTAACTTTTCCTTTTTCAAGAATGGCAGCCCTAGTCTTTTATTATCCACATTTTCGACCAGCCGTTCATATCTACTTGAAACTAAATAATTGAATGCGTACAACATTCGATAGTCTACATCGGAATGGTAATTGTACAACCATACGAGTCCATTTTAAAAAGCTACTTCATGTTTCATATTACATTCAGTTTATGGTGATATTTTCCTCGCCAGCGATACCCCGTCTCCCAATTTTTCGGACAATCTACTGATTCTCCCAAAATCCTAATGCTATACTGAATTGAATTGATAACTATTATAACTACTAAATATATAAAATACCACCTTTTCGGTATAAAACATGACAAATGAAAGAACATGTGTGAAATTTAAAACTTAACCAACATGATCATGTTTGTGCTACTAAATTGTCACCGTAAAATGGATTTGTGCGTTGACAACTGAAACATATTAAATCTTAAATCCACATTCTAATAGAGAAATAAACTGGTTCGACTTAACTTACTCGCTAAAATTATTAAAATAAGTACACAAATTTAGAAAATACTTATTACCTACGACTACATTTATATAAGCCCTAAAAATGTTAGGCAAGCATCAATTACATTCATTTCAATGACAATATGTACATAAGAACATAAAGAATTAAAAAAAGGTTATTTTAATATTTCACTGTGTTTTATTTAATAAAATTAGAGCTACTTATTTTATTTAAAATTTGCACATAATAAACACGACATTTGCTAGTCGCGTCCTCTGATTTTTATAAGAATGGACCAGGCAACACTATTCAAAAGCGCTAGAGGCCCTTTGTTGTTTGCTGCGCGCTAGCATCTGTCTCTATAGTCTGTGATCCGCGAATGAGAGCGACCATTCTTTGTTCGATTCGATGCCTGCGCTGGCTGCGCCCGCGCCGCGCATCGTCAACATGTATATCGTGAATTCTAAAGTGAATGAAGTAATTATTGGTGTACAATGCACCCAATTTTTTTTGTAATGTAAACTGTTAATTATGTGCGGGATTTTTTTTTATCTAACGTCAGCATAATGTTGTGTTCCCGAGAATTGAAACCACCACATGACTCCCGGACGAACGACATCAAACGTGGATTACAGGTATGTTACAGAATTATAATTAAAGGTCGAATAGTTTATTAACGTCAAGCATAATCTTATCTCATAGCTCATATTTTTAATTAAACCTTAATCGTAAAAATGGTTTCTAATTTGTTTCGAATCTTCGACGTAATGGCCGCCAATGCATTCCTTTGGATAAACATATTTTCTAATGTGAAATAGTATGTGACTAAGTTTGAAACAACGTAACATCTGAATATTTCTAAGTTTAGAGTAAATTAAAACTTACATATTTCTTGTATCTACCTATGGAGTTTTTTCAAAAGAATTACGGTAATAATAATTTCATTTCTAACATTTTTTTTTTTATAGATTTCTAACATATCTAGTAATAGGTAACTGTGCTTTGCAGTTTTACCTGTGTAGAGATGGATGATTAATACAATTTTATAAAGCCTATATTCATATATATGGATAACTTGTAGCATTCGATTCAGCATCACACATATGAAAAGTTAATCTTTATTTATTCTACATAGGCAACCTTTAATGTAATTTAGCTTATATAGGTAGGCCTACATTTACTGCATTATCTTTCAAATTATGACATTCAATAAATACTTATCTATATATTTGTTAGCTAATTATAAATTTTTACATTGGAGACAGCCATTTGAATTTGTTATATATGTGTTTTATTTTTCGCGTTTACATATATTTTTATTTATACTTATAATACATAATATTAATTTGTAGAAAGGCCGCCAACTCTCCCCTTCATCATATAAACATTAAGGTTACTAACTGGTCATTATTATTAACTTTAACTCAACAGTAACCTTCATTTTTTTACACCTATCAAGTATCTGAAACATAAATAAACTCTCTCTCCTTAGTAATATTACACATTGCGTCACCAAAATGCACACTGAGATCATTGTTTATACCTGCATACGGCTTGGCATGTTTCAAGTAGGTACTCTTGAATGAACCAGTTTTACTGTTTTTATGCCTTAGTCTAACCTACCAGACAAAATAAAAACTCCATTGTTCATGAGGCCAGTGAACCTGTAAGGGGTTATTTAATGGAATCTAAATGAATTTGCTACATAAACTTCTAAATTGTGTCATTGTAGCTATGTCTTGAGTACAGTATAATTTTTTTTTAATTACTAGGTATTAACGCCTGAAATTGTTATGTTTTTTTGATAAAATGCAAAATATATTTCTATTTTCTTTATTCTATTTTTTTACTTCTAATTTTCAGATGCTGAATATGCGAACATAGACCATGGTACATGTCTTCTCAATTTAACTTATGTTAAGGATTGCAATCTACTGGTGAGTAAATTTTAGTTCATTTTATTGAAATATTTAGGTCAATCTGATTATGTAGCTTATTCTTGTTGTAGTGGCGGAAGCGCTGATTTGGAATCTTAGCTCTTGGGTTCGATCCCCGGTGGTTGGTATATTTCGACAAACAATTTTTAATATCAGCCGGCAATCTGGAACAGTATCCCGTAAATAGGATCGACCCCTATTTCTTAAAATCATAAATATATCCTGCTAATCGCTGTTGTTTAAAATACTGCTGAATTTATGTGACAGATCAAGTTAGTTTACAGTTGGAAGCTCCAAGCTCTACATCTACATATACCTACTATACTATGTATATAAATATAGTATGTAAATACAGTTAAAACTGTTTAGGTTACATTCATCAAAATCAAAGGGCCCAGTTGAATGCTATGTGACTGCCTTATTATATGACTGCATTGCTTTCAGAGAATCTATACAACCAGCTCAGCTGTGTTGTAAGCAATTTGAGATAATGGTCAATGGGCTATTATCGTAAAAGTAAACACGTGTCGATTTTAGGGTCTTCTCTAATTCTTAGAAACAATACACATGCAAGCCGTTGAGCCAAGATGGCAAATAGTGGTCACAGATGGCCTCAATGCTGTTTGTGTTTTAAGAAAGTTTGTTCTTTTAATGAACAGTTTCACATGCAGCAACAACTATTGGTTTTTTTTTTCGACTAAACATTTATAGTCATTTTGACGTCGTTTTAATAAATGTGGACTGTTTTTTTTTTAAATGCTTGGCATTTTTTTATTACTAATGAGTATGACTTTTACTATTACTGAATTCGTAAAAAGTATTTCCTTATATTGATAGGTATTCGTCACATCTTATTTTAACGCAACTAATTCATTATAGACTCTGGTAAGATAATATGACAAATAGTTAATACTTTATCTCATGTTCAGTTGTACAGAAATATCAAATTTTCATAATAGGAATGTTACATATCTAGTATGCAAATACTAAGTCATTGAATATTTTATTAATCATCAAATATATAAATACTAGCTGTGTCCCACGGGTTCACCCTCGGGGTGATGGATGATGATGAAAAGTATCGCATATATTATCCTTCCCCAAAACATAATAAAGTAAAACCCTAAAAGTCATAATACTTGAACGACTAGCTGCGCTCCGCGGTTTCACCTGTGTTGTGACGGATGATGATGAAAAGTATCCTGTGTCCTCCCCCGAGATATGACTAATCGAAAAATACAATAAAAACAAGTCATTGTTTATTTTATTAATCATTAAATATATAAATACTAGCTGTGCCCCACGGGTTTAGCTTCGTGGTGACGGATGATGATGAAAAGTATCCTATATTTTTCCCCAAAATATGATAAATTAAAACCATAAAAATCATAATAATTGAACGACTAGCTGGGCTCCGCGGTTTCACCCGTGTTGTGACGGATGATGATGAAAAGTATCCTGTGTCCTCCCCTGAAATATGACTAATTGAAAAAATACAATAAAACTAAGTCACTGTTTATTTTATTAATCATTATATATATAAATACTAGCTGCGCCCCACGGGTTCACCCTCGTGGTGATGGATGATGATGAAAAGTATTGCATATATCCTTCCCCAAAATATGATTAATTAAAACCCTAAAAGTCATAATAGTTGAACGACTAACTGCGCTCCGCGGTTTCACCCGTGTTGTGACGGATGATGATAAAAAGTTTAATTGGTATAATTAATACGACTTTGATTTATCTATATAGTAAATGCATACATTATGAAATTTTATGAGTTTGTTTTTCGCTTTTCAGGACCAAGCTGTTTCCTGACAACTTCTATATGACATAGTTGAGCCGTTTAGTACTTCCTACAATACATATTACACATGTAATATTACACTGTCACTGATGAACCTCATCATTGTAAGTTACCTTTTCCTTTATACATTTACCTACAAGTTTATTACACATGCAAGTTGCTCGCCTGATGTTAAGTGTTCTGTCTCGAGAGAGATGTACCGCGATCATCGTCATAATTAATAATAATAGTATGAGACTACACCCGCACAAGGTCTTCAGGTCTCAAACTACTACTACGTACTATAAATATTAACCTGATGACTGATATACAATACTTGTATACAATAGGTACATTATATACCCTAGATCGAACAGACATATTCATACATGCAAATGTTTGACTTGCCCGGGGTTCGAACCCGGGACAATTAAACTCGGAAGTCGAGGATCTGCAACTTCCCCAGCCGGCCTGTCAAAATTTCTACATTGAAAGTCTAGACCTATTCACTTGTAGACATAACATACTTAGCTGCTTATTCGCCCAGAAATTTCACATACTACTGTATTCTTCGACCGTAATACAGTAGAGCTTATTGATAATACACTATAACCCTGAGACAGAGTATCTGATATCACTAAGCTAACATTAACAGACCTACTTTCCAGTATCTATTATGCAGATATTCGCCAAAAAGTAATCACACTCACCTAATAATTTTTTGAATGTAAATCATTATTATTATCGATAGTAAACTCATATTAGTATGATTTATTAGGTATATTATACTTTTCACATAAATTTTTATTCCATTAACGTAATTGTCCTATCTTTTATTGATATTCTATTTCAATGTAATTTTGTTTTGTTTTTTTATTATTCTAAGAGTATTTTTATACACTTTGCGGACAATGTAATTTTAAATTTGGCTACTTTCGGTAATATAATTTGTAACTTATTAGTAGCATGAGAAATAGCATTTTATGGTTCAATATGAATATGCATTGGATTTTAATGTCTCGACCCCCCAACCTTTATTAATTAAATTTTTATCTCATTTCAGAAACCACTTATCATCGTGATGGCTGTCTGTTCTAATCTGCCGATCTTTAAAGTTATCAAGAACCAGTATCCATGCGATATTTCCCGAAAGATTTGATGGTTAATTATTTTTAAGGTTTCTTAAGTTTTGAATGCATTACGTTCACATATACTTGTGTTTAGGTTTTATCTATCTATAATACCTATAAATAACTTTATATCATATGGGTTTAATACAGTTAAATTGTTTTCCTACAAACATTGACAATACTGACCTAAATGTTTTACAATCCTCTTATTGTACTGCTAATAATCATCTCATTACCATCAATTTTATCTTGCCAGAAGGGTAAGTACAACTTGACATATATTTACGTAATCTTTACACTTCCGAACATTACAAACATTGATTATTGACAGACATATACACGATCATCGCTGTATTTTGCTGGTTACAAATGTAATCCTTTGTGATGCATTTACAGCGAGGGCACTACAACATTTAGTAACTATTCATTCACCTAACACATCACGCAAACTGCCTATATGTGCGATAGGTATACTTCTGGGTTCTAGAGACCGACTATGAAGTGTACGTAAGTGCTAAGAAGGCTGCACATACATGAAACTTACAAACAAAACATTTAACTCTGAATATCATGTCATTTCGTAGTACTTAATGTTGCAATATTACCTATTCACAATTTGTATTTGAAGTCAGTATTGTCATTTTTTGTAGAGATATACAACCTATTATGGACTAGCTAGAACAACATAACTTTCACCTACCATTGCTATCTAGGAAATATCACCTATTTTCGTTCATCAACAGTATCTTATCTCAAATAATCCCTATCTCTTTCACGCCAACAATTGTGACGAGAGAAGCATCTCTCGCCATTTTCTATTCTGTGCATGGCAGTGTTTGGAATGACTGCCTAGTGTACTGATAATTAAATTAATAAAATAAAAGTAAATATTTCTAACCACAAAACTCGAATCCTGGTAACGGCGCCACCAATTGTAACGGTTCGCCCCTAATCGTCTGGACAATTTTGGTCCAAGTAAATTTTGTAAATTCAGCTATTCTAATACTTAATTATTTTATGCTCTAATAAACCTCTACCTATTAATATTTATTACGCTAATCTAATCTAATTTGGCCAGTGATCGTCTAGTCTATGGAGGACCTTACGTTGTGAACCGTTGTAGTACCTAGTTCTTTTCAGGAAGATTTAAGACAAAGATACTGTTTTAGAACTATAGGTTCCTAATAAAATCAGGAGTAACTTCTAATAATAATAATGACCTATATGAATAATAAAACGTTTATTAAATTGTTGTGAATAAATAAGTAGTCAACTAATTATATTATTTTCATGGATTTCCCAATTTAGTCTAAACCTACTTTATAGAATACGTAGTTTTGGTTAGGATAAAGCTCATCTAATTAACTAGTCATTTAGATATATATAAACCTTGATATTATTTGACAATGAAGATAGTAAATATGAGTTGAGTTAATTTCAAAACCATTTTCATTACTTTTCTACAAGTATTCCTAAAGATGAGGAGTACGAGTACGAATGGAACAAGTAAAATGTTTTTGGTAGCTTACTATTTATAATGGTTGGTATTTTATTGTCTTTAGGTAGCTCATCTATTTTTGGTTTATTCTTAGAGTTGACTGTTACCATTTACAGTGGAGTTATGCTTCTTTAGATTTTCCATATAACATATAGATATAGTGAACTATTATTTTCGGTTCTAAATGTTAGCCATTTGCACTATATTGTTTTATTTTTTTGAATACTACTTAAGATTATATAGCTCCGATAATAGTCGAGTATTCTGTTGTAATTTCTTTCATTTAATTTACATAATAAGTATTCTCCTTAGTTATGTTTGGTTAAGACGATTGATTATTTTGAACGCTTTCATTTAATATAATTGCATTAGACTGTTCACAATTTCACATGTATACAAAGTCTAATGCAATTTAGTGGAAGGAATCTTTTAGTGTTTCCGAAGACTTGCAACGACGGATTGTAGGGTTAAGGCACCTTTACTGAGCGCTCAAATGCTCCCCTTTGGCACACCAGATCCCTTCCTGACTCCTGGCGCTGGCGCACACTATACGAATTCAATGCTGAGATATTGCTTCCTAATGGATTTGTTAGGTATATATTTTACAATGTTATTTCTGATATCGCCTCACAATTTTACTTTGAAGGCATGTATTTCATATCCTGATTTATGATATTTCATACAGACTTTATGTTGAAAAATAATTTATTTCATGCTAGTAATCAAGCATAATGGTAAATCATATTTTGAAATAGTTTCTTTGTCTATTGTTGTTTTGATAGGTATTTATTTATACCTTACTGAATAATTATAACAATCAGACAGATTTTGTCCTTAAGATATACAAATTTGAAGATATCTAGCATATTTAACTAGAATTGATAGAATCTACCAATGACACATGGGAAAGTCTCTCTGCACTTTTAGCTTCAAGAAAATCCACGGAACGAATTTTATTCCAGCCGTTGGCAAACGTTATCAACAATTAGCCTCAATATTTTTAGAAGCGTAATGTACTATAGTTGTTCATTTACAATATATCTTTCAGACAATTTATTCTGAGCTGATCATTTTGGTTGGATATTTATATTATTTAATTTTCATTGTATATTTCATTTTATATTATTTAAACTTTTATTCCAAAGTCTAAAGTAATGCAATAAATAAAGTAAGACTTTCAGGTTATTTATACAGTACGTTTGTTACTGATCAAAATATTAGTTATATATTAATCATTTTGTCATACATTTAAATAGTAAATTAAAATTAATACTTTTCAAGTCAACATTTACTTGCTCATAGGAATTATAATAGAATTCCTAAGAATATTGAACAGTCCCTAACGTTCCTATCCTATAATGCCTACAATCTCCTATCAATCTAACTAAAGTGTCATTCAAAACTAGGGACCCGTGTCCCACATTTACATTTAATCGTGTAAGTGTTGACTTTCTCCTTAGCAAAGGGTCCAGTCCCTACCGAAGGGAAAATCTGCACAGCAGAGTGATCCCGCTAGCTGGTTTCCCTAACAGAACGAAATCGGGTCGATCTCCCCCGTTTAGACCTAAATCCTAGGATCGGGTGTGTAATGGACCATCATCGATTTGCGACTTTGGGATTGAATCCGGTCCGGAAATTATACCTGATAAGTGCGAATAAATAAATATAATAAAGATAGACCGCCCATAACAGTTTCTTAGTATCAGTAACCCGGTGTATAAGACATGACACACTGGACGAGCCCCGAGCACCGATACCAGAAAAAGCTATGAGAGGAGACTGCTAGTCGCTTGCTGAGCAAGAATACGACTCCTGGTTCGCCTCAATTCCCAGGCTCGAAGATAAGTATAGACCTTCATATGGCACCGTTAGTCTCCAGTCTATACTACGAAAAACACTCGTTTTTCGATTTACCGATCAACACACAGTACAATAACTTTACAAATAAAATTTACTTTAACGCAACACTATAACGACATAGTAATTACACCAACCCGAACGCGATAACTTTACGGTATTCGAACACTATGGAAACTACTAAGTCGATATAGTCAATAGACTAATAATTACGTGTCACTGTACTAAGCGTAGATTCCTTGCCGATTGTTTGATGTATAATGAATTTCCCTCTAGTACTTACGTCCCTTATATATCATCAACTGAAGCTCGATTGACGCCGGCTGAGGCTCATTTGAGGCCGCTTCGACTAATCATAGTGTGTGTCTCTTGAGGCTGCGACTTTCTTAGCCAATAACAGAACTCTGACTATTCTTTATTATATATTTTCATAGTCATCAAATTCATTACAAAGGATTTTGTACCTTTTCGTCATTACAATAGCATTCAATTTGGTATGTAGTCTGTTTTTATCAAGGTTGTTTGTTATTAATTCTTGGAACTATTGGTTCTCGAAACAAAGCTTGATTGAGGTACCTTTATAGGAGTTTTGATTGGGATAGCAAGAATAATATCGCTTCATTCGCTCGTGTTTTGTAAATTATGCTTCTATATATTTGTGGACTGAGCGGAACGCAAAGTGTTTCGTTACAATATACGCAGCATAAATAGCAATTTTGATTTATTTGTGGCTTTTATCTCAAGCTTAGACATATCATTAGATATGTTTGTACTTACACAAGAGAAGAGAAGAGTGTTGGACAAATCACCTAAATCCTCCTCATAACTTAGATGGTTATAACTTGTTCTGGACAACAAACTTTTTGAATCAAAATGATGGCGTTGTGGTATATGTTCGTAATTAAATTAAAGTTTCTTGTTCAGAACCGATCATTGAGGAAGGAAATTGTTTAATAGTTGAAATAGCACCTCACTATACTGTTTTTTACACTAATTTGTACGTATCGGCAACCGTGTTTTAAAAATCCAAGTAAATATTTGGAATCTACTGATTCTATTTTGGCTAATATATCTACAAACACCATTATATTTACAGGGGATATTAATTTGGACACTCTATCTAGCAAACCCACAGAACATATCCAAAGTTATTTAAACTTAATGGCCACATATGGAATCAGGCAAGGAATCACTCGGCCAACTAGGTTCACTACATGTCTAGACCACATGATGGTTAAAAGTAGCAATATTTGGAAAACTTTTGTTTTCGAACAGTGGTTAACCCTATCCTTCTTTACATCAATAATGCAAGGATAAAAAAAACTTGTTGCTCATATAATCATGTTATAATTAACAATGAAGGTATCAAAGAGTCGTTGTCAAAAGAGGCCTGGCACGATTTATTTTATATGAATAATGTAAATATTGCTACTGAACTATTTACGACTAAAACTCTCTCTGTTATTAGTAATAATACGCAAATCACACGAATAACTATGCGAAATCGGCCACTGAAGCCTTGGATTACTAGAGGGGTGTTAGGTCAATAAGAAAGAGAGACAAACTGCATAGGCATACAACTCAAAAAATCTCCAATGGATGAAGAACTTAAACAAAAATATACTTACTACAGGAATATATGTAATAAAATCATTAAAAACCTTAAAAAGAATATTATAAAAATAAATTAGATATCAAAGGAAATATTAGAGACGTGGAAAATAATAAAGGAAGTTTGCAATTTAAACAAAACTAAAATGCCTTCTGGCGAACTATTAGACATATGTCAGGATCCAACACAATCACTTAATAACGTTAATTCATGCTTTACAACGGTCGGTGCAATACTGGCAAATGAAATTCTTTCTGGAATGAGTACTACCGAAAACAAGCTTGCCCTACTTGGGCGAAGTTTAAACACTCCACTAAACTCTAAACAGTTGAGGTTACAAGTGCTATTTACGACCTAAAAATACATAGCGCGCCTGGTTGGGATCACATTATTGCGTCAATGTTTAAACAGTATGTCAGTTATCTCGCCGCATCCATAGCACATATATGTAATTTAAATTTTGAAACTGGCACATTTCCGACGATTTTTAAAAAAGCCGTAGTATGTCCAATTTTTAAGTCTGGTGACAAAAATAATCCAACGAACTATCATCCCATATCTTTACTTTCAACATTGAGTAAACTCTTAGAAAAGCTTGTTAAAAAAAGTGTAATGAGATATCTTGAGAAAAATAATCTTCAAAGTAATAACCAATATGGCTTTAGAGAACGGAGGTCGACTGAAGACGCTGTTTTAAATCTTACCTCTAAAATTACATCTTACCTGGATAATGGAGACAAGTGCATAGGTATTTTTCTCGATTTACAGAAAGCATTCGATACTATATCCATTCCGATCTTGTTAACCAGACTTGAAAATATGGGAATTAGAGGGTTGAGTCTTGACTGGTTTTCAGATTATCTTACCGGAAGATCCTAGCAAGTAAGGGTGGATGGACATGTGAGCGACAGCGCTGTGTGTAGCTATGGGGTGCCACAAGGTAGTACACTAAGACCGACTATATTTCTCATATATATAAATGACCTATGTAATACTACCTTGCCTGGTTTAGATTTAATAATGTTTGCGGATGACACTGTGTTGCTGCTACATGAAAAACATGGCAGAAAGTTGCTAAGATGAGGAGAACTGTCTTTTAGTTGTAACGATGTGGTTAGAAAAATCCTTTTGTCACTAAATGCAAGCAAAACGATGTATATGTGCTATAGCAAGACAATGGAAGGAGAACCTTTAGCTGACCTTAGCGTTAGAATACATTTTTTTCCATGTAACCGTACCAAATCACCTCTCTCTACATGTAGCTATTCAACCTTATCCCGTGTAACGTCTATCAAATATCTAGGCGTCCATATAGACGACAAACTCAACTGAACCATTCAAGAAAACATGTATATTTTCAGGGCCTTGCGAGCAGTAACCGAACCTAAATTAGTTATACAAACATATGTGCATGGGGAAGTGCATATAAAACACACCTTTTAACGGTTGAACGGGCGCAACGAGCTCTTTTAAAGGTACTATTGTACTTACCTTATAGGTTTCCAACAACAGATTTATATGCCGAAGCCAACGTTCTAAGCGTCAGAAAATTATTTTTATATGAGAGCCTACGGCGGTATCATATGAAAATAGTGCCATATTTACCTAAATCGACCAAAAGAATTGACAGATGTCCTGTACCCACTTCTAAATCTAAATTTGCCCAAAAACAGTACGAAATCATCGTTTCTCATATCTACAATAAGCTTAATAAATATCACAACGTTGTAAAATAAAGTAAAAATAAAATCAAAGACATAATAGTTACCTGGTTAAAAACATTCGATTATGAAGGGCTTGAAAAGATGTTGACAGATTTTTATACTAATTAAATATTAACCATTATTACACCATAAACATACTTGGACACATACACATACATACACATAAACCATACACCTAATAACAACAGCACATTCACATTTATGCGCCTTTTAATATCAAAGATCTGACATAATTTCCTGCTAAGTATTTATGGGAGAAGCCACTGGCTCCTGAAACACAGTTCACACTAGCTCGGGAGCCTATGGATTCAAATATATATGGTACCTACTTTTTATGTCAATAAACTACACTCGAGAGCAATGAATCCGGGTCACTTCAAGAATGTTAAAAATCTCGGAAACTAAAAATGATAGGTTAATGCAATAAATTGTATTTAATAGACAATGTAATACTCCTTAAATGAAAGTAAAAAAAATATGAGTCACCATACATTTTATTAACACAAAATTACATAAAGAAAAAAACTGCTGACCTTCCTTAAAACAAAAATAGGAAACATGAAATTTTTGAACTTTATTACGATTTTCTTGAATTTTAATACTTCGTATTGCCTCCTCGTGCTTCCATTACTGCGTTTACGCGGTTTGGCATGCTGTACACCAAGTTCCTTATACGATTTTGGGGAATATTTTCCCATTCCTCTGTGAGAGCAATTTTGAGCTCACGAAGCGTGATTGGGGGAGGGTTTCGTTGTTTTACGCATCTGCCTAGTTCGTCCCAAGCATGCTCGATCGGTTTGATATCCGGGCCGCGCGCTGGCCACTCCATACGAGTAATGTTCATCTCTTGAAGGTAGTCATTCACAATCCTACCTGTATGAGGTCGAGCATTGTCATGCATAAATATAGCATCCTCACCTAAATTGACCATAAATGGACCAACGTGATCATTGAGGATTTCTTCCACATATCTTTCGCTAGTTAAAGAGCCGTTTTCTATGATCACCAGCTCTGTGCGACTTTCAGAAGAAATTCCGGCCCACACAAGTACAGACCCACCACCGTAGGCTACTTTTTCTTCGATGCATGCTTGCTTGAATCTTTCCCCTGGTCTTCGATACACTCTGTGTCTTCCATCGTGCTTGTAGAGCATACATTTTGATTCGTCGGAGAACATAACTTTTGACCAATCTTCAATACTCCAATTTACGTGGCTCTGAGCATATCTTAGTCTTGAAATACGATGCCCACGCTCCAGTTTAGGGCCGTTTGCAGGTCTAAGGGGTTTTAAGTTAGATTCAGCAAGCCGACGTCTTACTGTCCATGCACTTGGGTTACTTCCTCCGAGGCGTCGAAACTGATTTGTGAGTTCAGTTCCTGTGAGAAAGCGATTTCGAAGCATGGTGTTCACCAAGTATCGGTCTTCTTGTGCTGTGGTACACCTGGTTCTGCCCGTTCCTGGTCTGCGTAGGTTAGAACCAGTTTCTTCGTAACGTCGGAGAACTCTTTGTACTGTTGACAGCGACACACCGACAGTCCTAGCTGTATCGCGCTGACTCCGGCCGGTTTCCAGCATTGTAAGTATTCTGGTGCATTCTTCAGGCGTAAGCGACATAATTTCAGCTTGAATAATGAATATAGAGCACTATCAACATGGTTTATGTACCCACATAAATGACAGATTACAAACAAAAGCAAAACCAAATGCTGTAATTTCGTAGTTCCATCTTCGAAAGTGGCCCTTTTTCAAATTTGATTTTTTTATGATATAACTTTACAATAACTAAGAAGTTTTAATACCTTCATTTAAGGAGTATTACATTGTCTATTAAATACAATTTATTGCATTTGTAGAAGGAATATTATGTTTTTTATTTAAACTCTCTACACTAAATGGCGTTAGCATCGCAATGCATAAATCCTGCATCACGCAAGCTAGATGGCGTTAGTATCGCAATGCACAAATCCAGCATCGCGCAAGTGTTCGCAAAAGTCGCAAAAGCGCGGGACTGATTCTAGAATCTAAAATTATGTATCCAATAGTTGCTACTGAAATAAACCACTTGCAAATATCAGCTATTGCTTCATTTGTACCGTTGCGTTGTACAAAATTTGGTCCACTCGTGCCGGAAGAATTGGAGCCAGGCGGCGACGTGAGTACTTCGCGGCGGTGAGCAGCAGCAGACCAGGAGGAAGGTCTGCAGACGGAGCCGGGATCCAACCAGCATCAAGTGGTGCTGATCACGGAGGAAGGCGGACCCAGTGACGTCAGGTTCAGAAGCCCCGGTACGAGGGGCAGCAGCAGACCAGGAGGAAGGTCTGCAGACGGAGCCGGGAGCCAACCAGCATCAGGCGGTGCTGATCACGGACCACCCTGAGGAAGGCATCTCAGGAAGAAGGTCTTCTGCAGACGGAGCCGGGAGCCAACCAGCATCAGGGGGTGCTGATCACGGACCACTCGGAGGAAGGCATCTCAGGACTTCAGGAAGCAGCAGCAGACCAGGAAGAAGGTCTTCTGCAGACGGAGCCGGGAGCCAACCAGCATCAGGCGGTGCTGATCACGGACCCCCCCGGAGGAAGGCATCTAAGGACTTCAGGAAGCAGCAGCAGACCAGGAAGGTCTTCTGCAGACGGAGCCGGGAGCCAACCAGCATCAGGGGGTGCTGATCACGGACCCCCCGGAGGAAGGTATCTCAAGACGTCAGGAAGCAGCAGCAGACTAGGAGGAAGGTCTTCTGCAGACGGAGCCAGGAGCCAACCAGCATCAGGAGGAACTGCACACGAGCACCCAGTGACGTCAGGATTTTGGTGAAGTGTGAGTTGAAATAAATGTGAGTACATTATAGTTATTAACTTAGTGAAGTAGGAAGAAAAAATCAAGCTAATTTGAACTTTATGTGTTAAAATAAAATAACTTAGTAGAATCGTGTAATAATCTCGACTTAGAATAAATTAGAAAAATTGGTTGGGACGGGGAATCCATGCCCAAATTCTGTTAGTCTTTATTTCTCAAACACTTGTAAAATTTTTAAGATTGTGTCGCAGGACTTAGAATAATTTAGCGGAAATAACACTTGTAAAAATTTGTATTTTTTAAGGACTTAGAAATATTTCACTCAGAAAACACTTGTGATTTTTACGTACGCTTTCGGAGTATATCTTTACTTTCAATTGTAATTGGTAAATATTTGGTCGATCTGTTAGAACACAACTTACCAAGATGTCGACTAAATTATTAAATGCGCAGCAAGATTCCTATGAGAAAATAGTAAAGGCACATGTTAATTTCAAAAAATCTCCTAAAGACCGCCTTACAGAACCTTATGTGCAAACAAGGTTAACATTATTAGATACCTTATGGAATCAATTTACAAAAATTCATAAAGATATTTTGTTGGGTGCGGAAGTTTATGGGCAGGTGGTACAAGATGGTGTAAAGAAGGGTCCAAAGGGTTATCCTATTGCTCAAGCTACATCATTGGGATGGATTTTGTCAGGCACATGTGAAGGGTCACAATCAAATTCGGCAAATGTGGTCTCTATGCACTTAAGCGTTGATGATAATGATATACTTAAACGGTTTTGGGAAATCGAAGCGGAGCCGAAATCACACTTAAAGATAATGTCTGAAGAGGAAGTTGCCTGTGAGCTATTGTTTGAGAAAACAACAAGACGAGACGAAGATGGACGATACATCGTCAAACTTCCTTTTAAGATGAACAGACCAGAATGTGTAGATGGTAACTCCAGAGCCATTGCTGAAAGAAGGTTAAATGGTTTACATTCACGGCTGAAGAAAGATGAAGACCTAAAACAGAATTATAACAGGGTAATGGAAGAATACCTAGAATTAGGATATATGGAGAAAATTCCTGCAGCAGAAATTAATGAGAAGGAATCGGTATACATACCTCATCATCCAATCGTAAGAAACGATAAAGACACCACAAAGATCAGGGTTGTGTATGATGCCTCCTGCAAGTATAAAAATGGTGTATCGTTAAATGATACATTAATGACAGGGCCTACACTTCAACCGGAACTGAGGCATTTGCTGATGCGTTGGCGGCAACATCCAATATGCATAGCTGCTGACATCACAAAAATGTACTGTCAGGTGAAAGTGTCCGAACAAGATGCAAATTATC
Source organism: Selenia dentaria (assembly GCA_917880725.1). NCBI lineage: Eukaryota > Metazoa > Arthropoda > Insecta > Lepidoptera > Geometridae > Selenia > Selenia dentaria. The sequence goes on along the minus strand of OU862883.1, from coordinate 27,223,074 downwards.
AGCGGTTGTTATGGAAAGAAACTGCAGAAGAAAGAGCTGAAGATTACCGATTATTGAGAGTTACCTTTGGTACAGCATCAGCACCCTACCTTGCCGTGAAATGTCTTCAGCAAGTAGCAAGAGATGATGGTGCGAAGTACCCTGTAGCATCTGAAAGAGTGATGTGTGATTTTTACATGGATGACTTACTAACAGGATGTGATTCGGTAACGGAAGGGCTAGTCATTTACCATGAAATGAACAAGCTCCTGAAAATGGGAGGGTTTGAGTTGCAAAAGTGGATGAGCAACAGCAACAACTTACTGCAAGCAATTCAGGAAACAAGAACAGCAAAGGAGACTGTTAATGAAGAGATAAGGCTTAAGATGGATGATGTTGTTAAACTATTGGGACTAACCTGGAATCGACGAACTGATAGTTTCCGGTATTCGTTGACCCTTCTGGAACTACCAACTGGGCCTGTAACAAAAAGAAAAATATTATCTCACATTGCTCGGTTGTATGACCCACTAGGGTGGGTGGCACCCTGTGTCATAACAGCAAAGATATTGATTCAAAAGCTGTGGATATCTGGATTAGGATGGGATGAGGAAGTGACAGGGAAATTATTAACAGAATGGAATACTTACCAAGAAGGTTTACACTTGTTAACTCAAATAAACATACCGCGATGGCAAAATACAAGCAAAACTGATACGTTGGTAGAGCTCCATGGGTTCTCCGATGCGTCAAAGGTAGCGTTCTCGGCAGCAGTATACCTTCGCAGGATTGACACCTCAGGCAACGTCCACGTGACCTTGGTAACAAGTAAAACTAAAGTTGCACCTATTAAACAGGTATCTATTCCAAGGTTGGAACTATGCGGAGCAATACTCGTCACTAGACTGCTAGTAGAAGTAGCGGAAATTTTAAAGATTCCAAAGGTGAACATTCGGGCGTGGACGGACTCTACAGTAGTTTTGGCGTGGCTTAATAGCCACCCAAGTCGCTGGCAAACGTTTGTCGCGAATCGGGTGTCGGAGATATTGACTACCCTGGATTCGAGTCAGTGGTCACATATACCCTCTGGTCAAAACCCGTCAGACTGCGCTTCGAGAGGCATAACACCTGCAGAACTCTTGGACAACAATCTGTGGTTTAGTGGCCCGGATATTTTAGGCAGAGAAATTGTTCAATACAGCAAACCAAAAAATGTTGAAACTCAGCTTGAAGAGGTAAAGGTTAATGTCGCCGTGGCCGAAATACCTATTTGGAACAGATACTCCTCCCTTACAAGATTAGTGAGGGTGGTAGCATATTGCAGACGTTTTTTAAATGTAAGAAAGTCGGTCAGCAAAGATCGTACTCCCGCGGCTTACCTTACTTCGAAGGAAATGGCAGAGGCATTGGAAGTTTGCATCAAGCAATGTCAACTAGAAGGTTTTAGAGAACAATTGGAAGTTTTAAAAAGAGACGGTAAGTTTGCTAGAATAAAGGGCTCATTAAAATCACTTAACCCTTTCATTGACGCCAAAGGTATTATGCGAACGGGAGGTCGTTTAGAGAAATCACCATTCAACGAAGGAAGGAAACACCCCATATTGCTACCAAAAAGGTCAACATTCACGGATTTGGTTATAAGTGATGCCCATGCTAAGACGCTGCACGGTGGCATTCAGCTCATGTTGGCTTATTTAAGTAGTCAATATTACGTGCTAGGATCAAAAATTTTAGTCAAGGCGTGTATTCGGAAGTGTATAAGGTGTGTTCGACACAAAGCGGAAATATCCACGCAACTGATGGGTCAGTTGCCAGCAGCCCGAGTCACACCTGGAAGGCCTTTTAAATGCAGTGGTGTGGACTTCGCGGGCCCTGTCAATATAAGGACTTCTAAAGGCCGCGGTCACCATGCTTACAAGGGGTATATATGCCTGTTTATCTGTATGGCTACTCGCGCTGTCCACATCGAGGAAGTCAGTGACCAGACTACTCAGGGAATTTTGGCAGCCTTTAAAAGGTTTGTTGCTCGTCGTGGCCATTGTAGTGACGTATGGAGCGACAACGGAACCAATTTCGTTGGAGGGTCTCGTGAGTTACAAAATCTAGTCTCTTCAGAAAATGTAGGTCTTGCAGAGGAAGTAGCGAAAGCTCTAGCGAATAATGGTACAACGTGGCATTTTATACCAGCTCACTCTCCAAATTTTGGCGGACTTTGGGAAGCGGGGATCAAATCTACAAAAACGCATTTAAAAAAGCTTTTAGGTGACTGCACGCTGACGTATGAAGAGCTATCTACTGTCTTAACGCAAATAGAGGCCTGCTTAAAATCTAGACCACTGTCGCGACTTGAATCTGAATCAGATGCCATTGATGCGCTGACCCCAGGACACTTTCTAGTGGGTGAGCCTCTCGTCACTGCTCCAGACCATAACTTTGAAATGTCATCTGCCAGTAGTCTGCGTCGGTGGCAGTTGACTCAAAGAATGATGCAGACTTTTTGGAGGCGTTGGTCTCAGGAATACCTAACGAGTTTTCTGCATCGATATAGATGGGCTTACCAAACGCCTGAACCTGAGATCGATGACGTAGTTTTAGTTAAGGAGGACGGCTTACCTCCTTGTCGATGGCTGCTTGCTCGAGTGGTTGCTAAGCACCCAGGCACAGACAACATAACACGCGTAGTTACGTTGCGCACAAAAAATTCTCTCATCAAACGGTCCATATCAAAATTGTGTGTTCTGCCGGTGACCGTTTGATTTTGTTAAATTAAGATGCAGAAATTGTATACAGTCCATTTGTATTGTTTGAAATATAGGGATAAGTTTTTTTTTTATTATTATTATGTATAATGAAAATTCTTGTGTTAACCCACTAAGGACAAATATCATACAATTCGGTAAGTGTCTTCTAAACCCAGCCTCACCAAGTCATGGTGGGCGGTGTAAGTTGAAGGACAAAATAATTTGTCCTTGGTGGGCGGAATGTAGAAGGAATATTATGTTTTTTATTTAAACTCTCTACACTAAATGGCGTTAGCATCGCAATGCATAAATCCTGCATCACGCAAGCTAGATGGCGTTAGTATCGCAATGCACAAATCCTGCATCGCGCAAGTGTTCGCAAAAGTCGCAAAAGCGCGGGACTGATTCTAGAATTTAAAATTATGTATCCAATAGTTGCTACTGAAATAAACCACTTGCAAATATCAGCTATTGCTTCATTTGTACCGTTGCGTTGTACAGCATTAACCTAGCATTTTTAGTTTCCGAGATTTTTAGGATTCTTTAAGTGACCCGGATTCATTGCTCTCGAGTGTATTTGTATTTGCATTTGTAATCTCGACTTAAAACAGGGCATTACATCCCCAGGGAGGTAATATTGTATGAAACTCTCAAAGGAATAAAGTGATTTTTGGATTTGGAATGTCAGTTGAAGGAAAACTTTTAGTACGGAGTAGATACGAGCACAGTGAAGAGAGAAAGAGAGTCTTATAATTTATTTTACTTTTAACTTTGCTTTTTTATGTAGTTCTGACTTTTTTAATGTCTGGCAGTAGGTATCAAAAGTAGAGTATTCACCTCTAGGATAAAGCCTGTCTTTGTCTTGAGCGGCTCGAGCCCCTCGCTTCACTCAGATTTCTACATAAGCATACTTTTCCCGTGAGTTTAAAGCTCGTACGTAATTTAATACTTACCGACGGATGTTGGTTGTATACCGATCAGTATCTATGTAGAGACTATGGCACCTGGCTCTTAATGTCCCGCATAACGAAACACAATGCGGACACCCATAAAGATGTTAAATTAAAAGTTACCGACAACAGTTCGTCAGCTAAGCAAAATTTTTTCTCTTATACTAATAAGGAAAGAAACTTTTTGAATACATTTACATTTTTATCAAGAGAGCAATTTTGGACGCTTATGATCCGAGACTGCTTTTGTACTTGGTATTAATTTTATCCTGTTACGAGAGCACGCGCTATTGGCCATTCAAGGACCGAAAAATTTATAGATTACTTACGTCTTTTGAGAGATAATTATAAAGTTGGTATATTTTCGAGGAAAAAACAAAATCCACGTAATGTAGGTAGCTAAAAAAGACCACTGAACTTTTAGGGAGCCTAGGCCTTCGCACCAAATAAAGGGTATTTTTTAGTTGATACGAGATGGGATCATTAAATTTGGCAAAAAGCAGTGAATTACTGCACATAAAGGAAAAAGTCTGAATACTGGAATTATTAGTTTAATAACAATAAAGCGAATGTATACAATGTATGTATATAAACTTATTATTTGCGGTTGTTAAGGATCTAAGGATCGGACGACACAGGTTGTCCTCTAACTTAGTTATTGTTTTAGTTAGGTGCTTTCTTAAGCAATAATGTTAAGACAGCTCAGAAAAACAAAGTTGAGTGCCAATATTCAAAAAATTGAAATTACTTTCTTTAGCATCAATGTATATTTTAGAGGCATGATTATTTGTAAAACAGAACTTAAATAGCTTTGACATAAAAACTACACGTAAACCACGAAATACTCGCAGAAATGATTATGTGTTACCCTCTCAGGGCTCTAGAACAAAATTTTATAATGACAGTATTTATGTAATGTGCACTAAATTATTCAATCATTTGCCAGATACAATTAAAGTTAAGTTATTACATTTAGAAAATTTAAATATAATTTAATCAAACTATTACTTAACAAATGCTATTATAAAATTCACAATTTTTTTAATGATAAATATATTTCCATGATAATTATGTAATTGACATTAATTGTATCTTATTAACCATTATACAATTCGCATGTATGTAAAATTGTGTGCCCGAAAGGGTAGCTGTTGATACTTTTAAGTAATTAAAAACATGCAACACACAGTTGACAATAAACGATTATGATTATGATGCTTTCTTAATGTACGGAAACTGTGGAGTAGGAATCCAACTCACACTTGGCTAATAATTATATATTTCTACTCTATTAAATCAATTATAAGGTTTTGATTTGATTTAATCTAGCTTTTTTTCTAATATTTAATACCAAATTTGTAATCGTTTATCAATATTATATTTAAAACTGAAACCCTAAAAGTCTAAAATTAGAACAGAATAACGGACAAAATTCTATATTGCCTTCAGTACAAAATTAGTCGCTTGAAACAGTCCTCGTTAATCAACAATCCAATAATCGCACAACAATTTGAATTATTTGGATTCTTTTTGTTCTAATCACAGAGCCTTTTTTATTTTTTTTAATCTTTATTAATTTATAGAGAGTTTGGTCAAACATGACCATGCCACCCTCATTGGCCCACTCGCATCTTACAATCTACGCTTAATACCTAATTGTACAATTTTGTATAGCGTTCTGGCTTCCCTCGATTGAGGAAAAGCCAGAATGCTATTACATTTGCCCAACTCGTGCAAATCAATCCCTGTTTCTAATTTTAATTTTATCCTCTCCATGTCGTTCCGGGCACATTCCACCAATATATGATAAACGTCCTCTACAGTGTTACACTCAGTACAATTAGGTGATCTCGACTTGCCCACGAGAAATGCGAAACTGTTTAGGGGAATGTGGCCGGACCGAAGCCTTAAAGCAATAACAATATCTGATCTGGATATGGTGGAGCCAGCAAACCACGGCGCACGACTTAGGCATGGTTGTATTGTCTTATACCATATTCCCTTCATCAACGACCTTTCGTCAAAATACTCCATCCACATCTCATTACATTTATTTTTAATTAGGTATAAGCAGTCAGTGAACAAGGGGAGGCATGCGAATGGTATACCATTTGTAAGAGCGTCTTTGGCTAATCGATCAGCTTCTTCATTACCCGCAATGCCCGTATGAGAAGGGACCCATTGAATCTTTACGACTTTTTTACTATTAGCTAGTTTACGAAGCGATTCCAAAATTGTGTAGGCTATCGGAGTGCCTCGAACAGTCGAGGTGCACCGAGCCAGATGGTAGATGACACTTCTGGAATCTGTCAGTATTACATATTTTCCTGGACTAAGTGAATCAATATATGCGACAGCTTCTGCTATAGCAATCAATTCGGTATACATAATGGATATGTTGGTGTTAACTAATAGTTGGACAGAGCTATTAGTTTGCGTGTCAAAAAGGGCTAATCCACTACTACTATTATGTACATCCTTAGAGCCATCAGTGTATATATGGTAAAACTCAGCATAATTTAGACTTATAAAATCAGTACAAATCTGTTTTAATTCGTTTGCCGGATACCGTTGTTTTGGTTTATCAACGGCCTTGATTTCTGGCTCCAGTATAGAAGATAGATCCACATTGCTGACCCATGTACTCATTGCAAACATCTCTAGTTGTCTACTAGCATAAACAGATGTATTCTTAAAATGTTCGTGAATCAAAACTAATAAAGGTATATTTTTGCGTCTCCAATATACATTATGACAAAGCGCACTTAGAGTATCCACTATATTAATTATTTCATTATTAATAAAAGATTTACATTTTAACCAAAACTTGCCGGCCAGGTAGTACCTACGGATGTGAAGAGGTTGAAGATGAAGTTCGCACTCCATAACGTGTATGGCTGTACTCTTTATAAAGCCACCAATAACGCGCATACATTGGTTCTGAATCTTATCTAGCTTACCTAAATGAGTTTTACCGCTGTTACCATACAACACGCTACCGTAATCTAGCCTACTACGTATCATACTTATATAGATACGTCTTAGATTGTTCGGGTGAATGCCCCAACTGGACCCAGCCAGTGCCTTGAAAATGTTTATAAATTTTAAACTTCTTCCTTTCAGTTCATTGATATGTTTCGCCCACCGTAATGATCTGTCTAACCATAATCCTAAATACCTAACGTGGTCCACAACTTGCACGGTCGTACTGCCTATGGTAACTTGGACAGATTCGTTCCGATAGCCTCTTTTAAAAATGCATATTTTACTTTTTGTCGTCGAGATATTCAATCCAATGTTAAACAGTAATTTTAATAATGTATTTAAGGCTAATTGCAATTGGAATCTTCCTTCTTCTACGGTGTCACAATTGATATAAAGTACAAAGTCGTCCGCGTATTGTGAAATATAGACATTCTTTATATTTTTACATATGTTAACAGTTGCTATGTTAAAAAGCAAAGGTGAAATAGGATCCCCTTGAGCTAGACCACGACAAGTATTTCTACAACCAGAGTATGAATCAACGTGCATTTGGAGATGTCTTTCTTTCAGAAACGTCCATAAGTACCTACACATTAGTGGACTGACTCCTAATTGTTGCATAATCTGAATCATACTCTTGACATCGACGTTATTATATGCATTATCAATATCTATGAAACATGCTAAGGATACCTGATTATGTGAGAAACCCGTTTGTATTCTTGAGACTAATGTTGAGAGATTGTCTAAGGTGGAGCGACATCGTCTAAAACCTGTAGTGTCTGAGGATAAAAGTTTATTGTTCTCAATAAGCCACTCTAATCGCTTCAATAAGATACAGTGCAAAATTTTGCAGATGCAAGATATCATAGAAATAGGACGCAGAGAACCCGGCGTTTGAACATCACGGCCTGGTTTAGGTACCGGTACGATGGATATCTCTCGCCACTGTGTAGGTACATAACTGCACGTGTAAATTTTGTTGTATAATAACAAAAGTGCACGTTTTCCGTTATCAGGCAGATTAGTCAACATTGAATATGATATACCGTCACTTCCGGGGGACGTGTCTCTATGATGCATGCAACTGTTTAGTTCCTGTCTAGTAATTTGATCATCTAAACATGTTTTATAATTATCAAAGTTTGGATCACAGGGGACTACATAGTCTGGCGTTAAACTGTGTAAAAGTTGATGAGCACTTTCTTTACTTACATGAGATCTCGGTATATTATAGCCTTTTAATCACTTCATTCTGCGCCACATTTCACTTTGTGTTATTGTGCCATCCAAGGCAGAGCAAAAATCATGCCATGCTTTATCACGTGTTTGACGGATCAACTTTTGAGAATCCCGTATTTTTGTTTGTAATATATTTAAATTTCGCGGGGTAGGGTTCCGTCGAAACGTGGCCAATAATAAACGTCTTTCAGCTACTATTTTTGATAAAGATAAGTGCCAGTAGGGCTTAGGTCTAAATTTGCTGCACGGATTGTGACTAATTTTTATACGGGGTATATATCGGTCTGCTGCTAAGTTAATAAGTTTAATAAAATTATCATACAACTGTTGCGGCGTATCCGAGATAAAATTAAAATCTTCAAACATATTCTCTAATAACTTCTTATATGAGCTCCAATCAGCCTTTCTATAATTACGTCGACAAACTGTTTTGTTAAAGGCCTGCAGATGTGTAGTTAACTTAATAATCAAATGATCACTACCTAACGTCTCATTCAAGGTACTCCAATTAAACCTTATCGCTACATCTGACGAAACTATAGAAATATCTGGCGACGATTGTTGTAACACATTGTTTACTAATTTAATACGCGTAGGTATGCTATTATTATTAAGAGTAATAAATCTACTTTCTGTTAGTGCATCCAATATTTGGGTACCTCGTGCATCGGTTTTATATGACCAATTCGTATGGTGGCCGTTGAAATCGCCCAGTATTATACACTTTGTTTCCATGATACTGAACAACTGCTCCCAGTCTACTTGACCGGTGCGGGCAGTCGGCGAACAATATATAGACGCTAAGAATTCGATATGATCGCAGTTGTAAAGTTGTATCATGACTAATTCGATACCGTTTATACAACCAATTTTATGTAAGCTGGCCTTAACGGAACTATGTAATAAAATCGCTACACCCCCATACGAGTCATGCCTATCATTACGATATGTGTTATAGCTAGTTACCTTAAGCGGACTACCCGGCTCCAGCCACGTCTCATTAAGGGCAACAATGTGAATCTTTTCTTGGTATAATATATTCTCTAATGATATTAACTTAGGCCGAAGACTTTGCGCATTCCATTGAATGATATTGACTTTACTATTATTATGGTTGTAATCCATCATGTACCAAACCCAAAATAATCCAGTAAAGTCTTCAATACTGGCCAGTCAGAAATATTTTCCACAACTACTAAAATTAACCATTCTATACAACATTTTATCGCACTTTGTACTTTTTCTGGTATTGTGACTCCTCTTAAAAATACAATGTCTTTTAACCTACTTAAAAGCTCACTAAATTTCACATCCCTAATTTTCTTCTCTTCCTCATCCATAACTTTGTGCTTATTCGGCGTTTCAACATGAGGGGACTCTGACCACTCGAACTCATATGGTTCTATCTCCTTGGCCCGTCTTTGTTTTTTCGAGGTCCGAGGGTTTGTATTGCAGTCCTTGTGTATAGTCGCTTGGGTTACAGCTTCCGCATACGAAGGTCTTATCGGACTACGTTCTACAGTAGGTATTATGACGGGGATAGTATTATATTGCGTCTTGGTACTTACGTCTTTTTCTTCTGAGTACCGAAGTGGGACGTAAATCGTTAGAGCACGTCGGTACGTGCAGTTGAATTCGGACATTATGTCCCTTAGTTTCTTCTCCTTAATGTATGCCGGACACGATCGCAATAAAGCCATATGTTGACCGCTACAGTTAACACATTTATAAGACGTAGTGTCACAATTAGGGTGGTTGCTGCTACATTTTGGGCACACAATTTTAGATGACGGACATCTTTTCGCTGTATGACCAAGCTTCCAACAACGGGAGCATTGGGACACCGGGAATACATAGGGTTCAACCTTAATGCGTAAACCATCTACAAATATATAAGCTGGACGGAACGATCCTTTAAAGCAGAGGCGGACGGATTCACTTGGTTTCCATCCCTCCCCTTCTGGACTTCGACGCATCAAACTGCTCACGGACATAAGAGCTCCTGGTTCTGGGCAGGTAATGCTCTGAAAGATTTCTTCTTCTGACATCTCTATGTCTACATCTTTGATGACGCCATATGATAAATTGACCTCCATAGCTCACAGAGCCTTCTACTGAAGACTATCTTCAATCAAATTATCCATTTTAAATGTACATTCATTTAACGTATCTTTTTAGATATATTTCAACAATTATAAACCTGATTGTACACATTGATCATGCAACATTTATCATGCAACATTTAGGTACAAAAATGTCGAGGTGTGTAATAAATAATACAACAAGAAAAAGTGTGATCCAAACGTAATTGACGTTGTTCTGAATAGTGAAATTGTGAACTTTAGTACCTATATGACTAATATGACAATATCCGAAGTGTAAAGTGCAAGTGAATAAAGTGCGATGGACTCCGAAGTAGATATTCAGAACTTTATAAACTGTACCCAAAAGATACTCGGAAGACAAAAATCTTGGGACAATTTGAACATCACGCAGATCCTAGATGTGCTTCCTTCGCAGATTCTTGAAGACATTGACCTAAGGTAAGTCTTACATGTTATGCTTCTATTAATGTTGCGGTTTTGGTGGCTGTTATCACTTAAACAAAGCTATAGCACAAATAGACGCAATAGTTCAATGAATATCTATATACAGTCCTATCAACTGGTGCTAAAATGTACCGTTTACATCGGTTCAATAGACAATAATAAAATATTATGAATAAAAAAACAAATGAGAAGCTTATCCAAAAAAATAAGAACTCTACGACTCCCTATCGGGCCGAACGCCGATATATCTGTTTTGCTTCGGCTAAAGTTTCAAACTTTCACGTCACAAGTTGATAAAAACAGGTTCAAACTTAAATAAAATAAAAGTAAAATGTTCAATACATAATTACGCTCGTAAAAGGGATGTCGACGTGTAAAGTCTATTATTAGCACAAAGATAGTAATATATTCTACAGTAGAGATCTTACGAAGGTGTACACAAAAGCGTCCGCACACGTCAGAGCATCTTATTGTAAATTAGCATGCTGTCTAAACAGTGCACACGTAGATACGTATTTAAATAGTGACGCAGTAACTTTACTGTTTTGTTTGACGTACTGGTGACGAGTCGTAAATTTGTCGAAATAGTGACGTATTTCGGTCATTTGAACGAAATACGTCACTATTGCAGGTTTACTTGACTTCCACTCAAAAAAATCGCCTTTGCTATGCTGTTTTTGTGTCACGGTAGGCATGGACTCCCTATTCACCACATCCAGAACCCAAAACCAAAGGTTTCTGCTCTTCACACAAATGTTTGACCCGGCTTGGGATCGCACTTAGGACCCCACACTTCGAATAAATGATAAATGATTTTTATTCACGAAAAATAGAGTAGCAGTCGAAGGCAGGATCTCTACCTACGAGGCTAGCAGAGCCGTCTTTGTTCGTCTTATCACATAGAATGCAGTTTGATAGGTGCCAGAGACGTACGATATTACCGACTTTGTGAATACCCTACCATTTTTTATAAACGCGATGATATTACGTAACGGCATTATATTTGGTGTGATCGATTTCAACTCATAAAGTCACTGTTGCTGACCACGAAAGTACGTTTAGATCATAATCATTTATTTGATTTTCTTTCACGTTAACGGCAAATGGCCAGACCATACAACATATAAGAAGTCAAACATTCATCAAGAAGCTTACTACAGTGACCTGTCAGGGACGTCACGAGTCCGTCAGTTTAGAACTCGTACAATTACTCATGCACTCCAGTTTTCTTGGCCAAAATTAGAATACGAGACAACTCACTTTGCGAATCTCGGTCTTGATGAGGGTACACTGTACCACATTTTCTTTAGTCACGGTACTCTTTGTACGACAAGTTGCCATCATTCATATCTCGCCCTGCTAATCTGAGTTCTCTTCTAACACTCGTTTTTACCAAACACTTATAATATATTCTAAGTATATTTATCATAATTAAGAAAATGAAATTGTAGTTTATCATTTATTGTTTGTAGGTAACTAACATTTTTTTGTAGTCATATTTATTAAATTCAATACATAAGTATACTTCAATGTAGTTCAATATATAATATTTATGTTGTTCCGTCTTGTATTGTCCTATAAAAGTTGTTTCAGATAAAGTATCCTCAGACGCAAAATTCCTAAGTGGTCCAAAAACTACCGATCATCTCGCTGTTTACCGATCATTCTCCATCGTTTGTGTTCTCCCTATCCGCGCGAACTGTTATTGGCAAAATTGTGGTTACGCCGCACAAGCCATACAAACAAGAAGAAGAAGAACTCGTACAATATATAAAATAATGATAACCAGAATTTAAGCCAAATAAAACTTTATCATCATTATAGCTGCTTTGATTAAATATTATGTTGGAATTAATAATGTGGCAGCATTGAGCACATTGTTTGCATAACAATCATTGAATGCGCGGTTTGTTTACAATATAGGCATTATGCTTCCTAATTGAGTTATGGACTGTTTATTGGAATATTTTGTCTCTGTTGTGTACCTACCCACATATTGTTTTAGTGATACTATCGCAATTTTGCTTTTTCGGACACGAAATATCCATCATTAGCCTATACTATATCATTAGTTTTATGCAAAGATTAAGTATATCGTTATACCCTTATCTACCGACTTCCAAAAAAGGAGGAGGTACTCAATTCAACTGTATGTTTTTTATGTTTGTTACCTCATAACTTTCGACTGATGAACCGATTCTCAAAATTCTTTTTTCTTCCCGTTTAAATTTCATCACATTCGGTCCAGTGGTTTTTGAGATACACTCCAATAACTGAATAAAATGGAAGTCGGTATTCTATTTTTCAAATGTACTTCTATTATTTGTCATTTTCCAATCACAAGGTATCTCACCCTACGAAGAAATAATAGTCTATTTCTTCGTAGATCTCACCTCAATCACGTAGAATATTTAGTGACTGGAAAGACATTTCGACGATTTGTAATAAAATACCAAAAAAATATAACATATATATATAATATAACATTTTTGTCGTAACAAAATATCTTAAATATCATGTGTATTAGGACAACTGTTGTTAGACTATGTTGCAGGCTTAAAACAGTCTTAAAACTCTTACATTGGAGCTGGCCACTAAAATATCCTATTCCAAACTATACTGAGCCTGAGTGGTTGGAACTATGGCGTAGAAATGGGAAAACAATGTAGGCTAATTATGCACTGATTATCCGTGTCATGAAAACGGACCCCTATACCCTATCCAACACCTACTTGTCTTTTTTTAAACGAGAGTTCTACGAGAGACAACAACATTTTTACAAATTATGTTATCTATTCAACAAATGGAAGAATTCAGCCAGATTGAAAGATTTTCCACTCTCCAAATAAAGTTAACTTTGTTATCTTTTGTTGGAACGCCAATAATTTCAATTTCCGTATTTTTATCAGCCAATCTTGTCTCTTGTTAGAATGTTCAATGATAAATGACGTTTGTCACAAGTGAAATAAGATAATGTGATAATTTATCTATCTAAGTTGATCCTGCATATGCCCGCAGTCGATCGCTGGGTCTGGGTCCTTAGACCTTCAACGCTGTATCTAACATAATATATTGCCACTGCGATAGTATTCACCGCAGCTTAAAATCTAACGTTACCTTATTGGCGACACACAAAGCGGTGTCAAGCGTGATTCGTCTTCCAACTATGAATACCAATTTTTTTGACTATCACGAGGCTACACTAATTCAAGATTCAAATTTATCCGATCGATAAATTTGAATCTTGAATTAGTCATACTTTGAAAAAACTGGCTATATCGATCTTGTGTCGATCATCGCAAGCAAGTAACAAAGTTAAGCGATCGGTAGACAAATTCAATAAGCTTTTACGATTATAACGATAACCCAAGCATGGCACTGTTAAATTTCGTTTGAGATCGTCTATTTTAACGATTGTTTTGTCAGCTTTAAAAGTAACCTCGACATAACTTATCGACAGGCGACGGGTATGGATATTGTTAAACGCAACTAATTGCGTTTGATCTTACTAATATTATAAACGCGAAAGTTTGTATTTTTGGGTGAATGGATGTTTGTTCTTTTACGCTCAAACGGCTGGCCCAATTTTGATGAAATTTGGCATGGAGATAGATGGGGCGCTGAATCACCACTGATAATTTTCATCAACATCTTCATCATCCATCACATGCGGTTGTAACCGTGGGGCGCAGCCAGTATTCAATAAAAAAATAAACTTCGGCCTTCTTTTGATCGTAGAAGAGCGAAATGCTCGTAGAAATCTTCAAATGATAGAAGGACGCTGGAATGCATAAATCGATATACTGTCGACAATTTGACGATCGTATAAGTCGTCGATATGACTTCCATATTTGCTAGAGGTGATACGATTTTTTATCGATCTTGGCGATTCGACAAATTTAACGACTATTACGATACTGCTGAGTTGCTAAGTATTTCATATTGTGATGGTAAGAACTATGCTTGTTTATGACCGTGTCAGTACTACCCAGAGGTTAGACCTGAAGTTTTGCGTGGCACTGTATGTGCTCGTGACGCTGACATATTGGTTTATGAGTCTATTTCACATATTAACTTCACTTCTTACATTAACCTTCACTTCTTACCCTTCACACTCTTACACAGTACCTAACATTTGGTGACTACTACTTCGCGTCTTAAGCTAGCACTAGTCATAACTAGCTGGCACTACGTAGGTTATAACAGACTGTCTCTTGTACAAGAGGTTTCTAGTCGGTGAACTAGTAAGTCAGATTTCCTCGCCTTCTATTATCTAATAATTCTGTCTGATTGATCCTAACAACAAAGGGTTATTACACTTTATCTCACAATTGAGTGAAATATACAAAGAAACTTAAGTCCTGTTATCGCCCGCATGACTGTAGGCTTTACAGATGTCGTAACAATGAAAACAAAGACGACACCTTCAAAGATGGGCTTAACATCTAAGTACAACGTAAAGGTTTATTACTTATTCTATGCTAAAGGGGGCTTCCAACACAAAACAATTACTTAACAGATGTGAAAATGTATTTTGTCACCTCTTTGGCAGTTTGTGGAATTTAATTACATACATGTTATGTTATTTGTTCATGGAATATAAATTAACATTAGATAGATTCTATATTTATTTCACGAGACGCGCTACTCTACGCCTGTCCATAATAGCTACAGAAATCCAGTGATATATCTCCTACTATAATTAATAATATTATAAATTGTTAAAGAAAAAAAAATTGCGAAAGTTTGTGAGTATGGATGGATTTATCGATGTGAGGATGTTTGTTACTCTTTCACACTCAAACGGCGGGGCCAATTTTTATCAAATTTGGTATGGAGGTAGATGAAGCGCTGGGTTAACACATAGGATACTTTACACTCATCATCATCATGCATCACCACGCGGGTGAAAGTTAATAATTAAATAATAGCGAGCGTAATATTCTTGGGCACAGCATAGACAAAATAATAAGATCCCCGCATATCACGCAATTTGAAAAGCGCGATACACTAGACGTACGCGGCCGTCAAGTGTGATGAAATGTAATGACAGTTTTTTCCATGGTGATTAATTGTATATTTGTATGTGCATAGGTACTGTATTTAATTATTAATGTTTACTGATTGATTTACTAAGTATTTAAATGTACTCATATAATACTATTATAGCAATTGCGTTTGACCATGTAAATATTTTATGACATTTTGGTATAAAGGTAGATATGGCTTTGGAGAAGATAATTAGCTACTCGAAGAATTATTTCTGCGCAGAAGAAGTCGCGGGCACCAGCTAGTACTAAATAATTAGGTATGATGTTGCTAAATACATACTATCAAGCGTTTACATACCAGAAGGGATCGACATAGTTATGTAAAAATCTAAATATTGCAGGCATGTTCTTGGTCTCATCACAGATTGTGAGAAATATTATCTATAGTAATAGAGGCGAGCCTATAACACTAATATATCCTTTAATGTGGTAGTAACTACTGCACAACTCAAAAATCATAGTCTCTGTGTAGCTAGTGCGGTAAAAACTACATTTTTAAACTCTGGGTACCAGTGCAGCCGTCATGGACTAATGTAGTGCTTACCATCAGTCGCATGAAATGCCCGTCTGGTCTCGTGTGATAGCATTAAAAAATTCTCAGATATTAGGCCAGAAACCGTGCGGAAAATATAATATTAAAGAAATGTAAAAGAACTTTACTCCATATCGTATTCTTCAAATAACTAAGTTGATACGTTTATTTGTATTTTATATTCATGAAACTGGCTAAACATAAGAACAAATAATGAATTATGTTATTGTGCTTTCGCATATTTTCAGTAAATTTATTATCATTTTATATCCGGCTCATAAAGTTTGAGATCCCAAAAATGTTCACACACCAAGTGAACTCAACCGTTCAGGATAATGAGACTGTGAACTTTTTCGTGTCTATCTGCAAAGTGAATTGGCGTTTTACGTGCTTTTACACAAATGAAACATGTGCGCATCTCTTCCCTTCAATTTAATTCGTATTGTTTGTTTTTTATTTATTATGTAACGTGATGGGAAGGCTCTGGAACGGCTTTGCCTATAGGAAGGGTGAGAAAGGTCGACTCAAAGTCGCTAAAGCCATAGAGTACGTGAGATATGTTCTCGCCCCGGGCCTTGCTATCTGATAGGGTACCGAAGTAATATTTTGAAGGGAAATGGACCGTTTTATTCAAGGGACGTAAAGTACAGACGATTGTTTTATAGCTCATCTTATTAGCATAATAAATAACACCACCATGTTAGATAAAGTAAGAACATTTTCCTATTTGTTGTTTGGATTGGATTTATGGTTTTGATTTATACGAGTAATGTGTCAGTAGAATCTTAAATCACAGAATACGTGCGGCATATATAAGAGAGAAAATTTTCTTCAACATCTGGTCATATTGTGATATTACAGGCAAGCAAAAACACTCTCGTGTTGCGATATTATTTCATGTTGGGCAGGAATCAAGATGAAATAACATACAAGGAATACTAAATATATGGACGAGGTACATTGACGTATTTATGTCTAATACTCATATTTAAAACAATGTCGTGTTAGTTGTTATGTTTTTAGATTTTTCATATCTCGGGAAAGGACGAAGGATACTTTTCATCATCATCCATCCATCAATATGTGTTTATCCAGTGCCTCATCTACCTTCATACCAAATTTCATTAAAAATTGGTCTAACTACTTGAGCGTGAAAGAGTAACAAACATCTATCCATCCATACAATCTTTCACCTATATTATATTAGTGGCATTATTATATATTATATTTTACTACCTAAAATCGAATTGTCTTCTATGTGACATAGTTAAAGGCTTGCCAGAATGCTTCTTGTTCCATGGAAGAGGAAGCAGCTGAAACAAAATGTGTGTTGAACAAAATTATTGTCAGTTTTCTTACACCTATTATTTCTTATACCATTTCAATTTCACTTAGCTCAGTTGATAGCGATAGATAGACTGGTGATCAGAAATACTTATTCTACTAAAATGACATTAGACTGTAATTAGTTAGATATGGTATTTTGTACTATTTAAATACAGCGAACAACCTATAAGTATTGCTGTAAAAATAAAAATATTTTTTGTCCTATTCAAGTCTGCTTATTTCGGGTAGGTCTTAAGTTTATCCTCTTATTTAACATAAATGTTAATGTAACGGATTCTTTGTTTATCCAACTATCTTTGACAAAAACTTCGTCTCGCTATAGGTATGGCAAGCCGCCATACCTATAGAGAGCCGTTTGTTACCAACTCGGCGCAAACATACAAACGCAGGCGCGGGTCGTAGCACTCGCGAGGGCACTGCTCCGCCCTCTGCGCAAACTCAAACGGGCGCATTAGTCGAAATTCCGAAAAACGGCAAAAGAGTATTTTAAAGGTAGATTATGTATTAGGTAGATTTATGGACAAAATCAAGGTTACTTAAGTGCGTCTTAGATGTACGAACAGATGATTATAATTCAATTTTATTAGAAATAATTACAAATTTACAGTACGAGTTTTATTTAATCATAATTTGTAATAACATTCGTACAAAATAACGAAATAGAGAATTAAGCCCAAATTTTAATAGCTACCTCAAACTTTTTGAAACAACTTGTAGTATATGAAACTTAGTTCTCTTGTCTCGGTAACAGGTGTTTTGTTTTAGTTCGTACGTAGATTCTTAACTAACTTCGCAACTTTATCAAGACCTATACAGAAGCAGTATGTCTGAGAGAACTAAGTAAATAAAATCAAGTTCGTAAAAAGACGCGAGTATGTAAGTACGGAGAGTAATTAAGGCTCCTTTCCGATGCAATGACCACGAAAACCAAAGATAAACTGATATAATGTTGTTTTTGCGGTTGATTTCTGACTCTCGCTTCGCTATAGACTTTGTACAATATGGCTGTGGGTTCATTTTTCTATGAATCAATCTGGCAGGATCGTAATTTTCTTTAACATAATTATTTATACTTCTGAGCATTTCAGATTTAATGTTTAAGATTTATAATATACTGTTTATAATAAATAAATAAATCTATAACTTTTATAAAACTTTATACTTAACATTATCATTTTTACAGATATGCAAACCGTTGCGTTGGGGCCGAATCCTACTGAACTACATATATGTATATAAATGAACATGTGTGTATATACGTTTATAATATCTTTGTGAAGACAATCCTGTTTCTTGTGATGGAATGTATATAGCTTATACACAGGGTTTGGATATCGTGAAAATAACATCAAATACTTTTTATCCCGATTCAGTGGATAGCTCCCGAGGGAAACTACGTCAGATAGGGAGATTTATTCCACGTAGATGAAGAGATAACTTTTAAGAAGCCTCTTGAGTAATAATTTTAAAATACCTTTTTCGGGAAACCTCATAGAATGGCTAAATATTTGATTATTAACAAACCAACATTTATTAGAAAGTAAAAAAAAAGCGTTAATGCCTTTGAGCTTTATTAATAAATAATTTTATTATGCCCTTGGTGTTTAGATATGATTTCAGGCATATGCGAGCGCCACATCTAGGTTGAATGAAGCTCAATCATAAAGTATAATTTTCGACAACTTTATCGAGCAACTGAGACTATAATAACTAGTCAATATCAGTAATAACACGACAGATGTTGACTTTCAAATAGTCCAATGGTCTCTGGTTTATCAGCATAGACTAGAGACATCACATACTTCACAAGGAGTTAGTCTAGAATTGTGTAAAATCACATGATTGTGGAGGCCAGTGCAGAAGTACAGAACGCGAAATTATGCGCTGGTCAAATGTTTCCCGCAATTAATTGATGGTGGAGCCCGCTGTGTAGTACGTTGCATCATTTTGTTGCAAATGAAGATCTGTCTCATCAATGCCATTCAACTGAGTTACTCAGCAACATGGAAGAAGGCAGCAACATGATTCTGTAGCGCTCTCCAATTACGGTAAATAAGACCGGCAAATTCATTAAAAAATATGGGATAGGTAATGATTCCCACCTGCTCATAAAGTAAGCGTACTGACTACAAAATCAAATGTCAACTCTCAAAAATCAATTTTACTAGTACTAATTCATAATACATTTTACATGTCTGTATTGGGACATTTATCAATTTGGGTGATCATTCATTCATTCGCTTTTATCATTCTATTCGTGAATGTCTTAGACTAAAACGGCTTTAAACACTGACTGAAAGACACTTATTTTTGCGACACGGCTCGAAGAAAATAGGGACGATAACGAATGAAAAATGTGAGAACTCACACAACGGTTCGCTTCATACGAAGGTACCCATTGAAGTAGTTCCGCATCACTTGTCTGAGTGAGACTGACATAAACTGGGTCGGAAAATCGTGAGCTCCTAATAAACTCTCAAGGTAAGAGATTGCGATCTACGGCAAAAGGTATTCATGGGCAGAATTCAGAAAATGTTGAGTGAATTGAAGTGAGAAGCTACGAGGACTGTCTGTAGAGGCAGAAGAATTGAAGTTCTGAGATTTGATCATTGTACGTAAATACTTCCCTTGAAATTGTTTATATTTAGAATAATACATTTCTTGAAACAAAGGTACCAAAAATACTTCATTCCCGATAAATTATGCTATTCTTGGTTTTATTTGAAAATACAAACCACCTTTTCGAGATTTCGAAATTATACAGATTGTGGTACATGTAACATAAAAATCTTTAAAGAAGAACATAATCCATCAAAGGTCATTGGTTATCATGCGGCCAGACACAATGGAAATTTCATTGTTATAATATAACGACTCTTGAAGGGATAAGTAATTCTTACTTAAATGACTAGTGAAATAATTCTTATTTAATTGCAATTGACTAGTGATCATTAATAAAAATACTAAACTGACTTTAGTACTGACGTGCTACTTCTACGACTAAACATGAATACCATCTTGATTAAAACTTTCGTAAGCATTACACATGTTGATGTTATTTTAATGGCTGCGTTTGCGCTAGTACTTCTAGTATTAGCGCGCTAGTACTCGCACGAACGCAGCTGGGTGCGCAAGTACTCCATGAAGAAGTGGCCCGGACGATCACGACACCAGTCGAGATATTCGACTAAAACTACTGCGTAAGTTAAACCGTGACAATAACATTAAAATGAATATCATCCTCATAAGCAATATCTTTTTGTAAGTATTATTGAGCATAACTTGACGTCTTACGATTCTAGGCTGTTCCACTTTAATATGAACACACTAGAATGCCGACGAAACGTCGCCGATGTCGTGTTTCTGTATAAATTAATCAATGGAAAAATTGGTAGTCCTGAATGCTCGAAAGACTTAAATTATTTATTCCACGTTCTAGCAGCCGTCTCCTTAATAGAATAACGTTTAGTCTCTTTTCTTGCCGCACTAATCCTATGCGTCGTATGTGTTCAACAAAGTTTGTAGTGATTATAATCTAGATATATTTAGTTCACCTGCCGTTTCCTATAAATGGCAACTAATTTATAAATTTAAATAACTCTGTTTTATGTAATGCTCGTAAATTCTTCCATATTAATAATATCTTTTAGAGCATAGTGTACTTAATGATGTAGCTTCTAGTTTGCATGTAGTGTTCACTTCGAGAAGGCCGTTCACTAATCATATTAGATTACCATCATGGCAATCTATTATTTTTTTTCCTGTTCGAATTTATTGGTAACGTCCAGTTTAATGAACCTAATAAAAATAAATCAGAAGTTTTCTACCGATTGTGACGAAATAATGGGTTTAACTTGGAGCCATACCGCACTCAAGATGCTGAAAAAGGCTTCCAAATAAAGCCGAATCTTTAGTCGATCGTGACATTGACAACGCGTAAAACTTACGTTATAGTAGTTTATGCAACTGTCATATAATAGAGGGTATTAAAACATGAGTGTAGTTTTTTGAAAGGAGCCGCAGGCGAGTTTCAAAATAAGATTACACGAGTGTTTTAATACCTGATTATATGCAGTTGTATACACTACTTTATTTAATCTCATGACATTTTTGCTATTAAAGTTTTATCCAACAAAATATTACTCAAATTCGTATGTACGAAATAGCGCCAAAATGGAAAAGTCTTCTTCTTCTTCTTGTTTGTATGGCTTGTGCGGCGTAACCACAATTGTTATTGGTCTATTGGCTCGGAACCAGCGCGCTCACCACAGATAATGTTTACTTAAATTGAATTGAAACCTCCTTGGTCGACATTGTACTTAATTAATTAAAAAATTGTTTTATTAGGAGAATAATGCTTTAATTTAATTTATTAATTTTCTTAAAGAAGTATTAAAATAAAATATGCCAATAAAAGTTTGTATTTCATTTCATAATTAGAATATTACCGAATTTGATTATATAAATTGCGTTATATTACTACAAAAGCATTGAAAATCTGCGAACATACATAAACAATACAGTCGAACATAGAACCTTCTTCTCTTTTGTCACCTGAAAAATATCCGTAAATATCATTCAATATATTATAAACTCAATATTTGCCTTGCCCAATATAAAACAAAAATAACTTTATTAATTTTAATAAAATTGATAACTTATCTAACACCTATTATATATATACTAGGTGATTGAAACGGTATTTTGAAATAGATATATTTATTTATAGTATTATATTTTTGTTATATACTAGCGACTTGCCCGCGACTTCGTTCGCGTAGTCCTAAGAACCTTCTCCTGACAATAATTAACACAACAAAAAAAATAATTAGCGAGATTGTTCCATCCGTTCTCAGGTTATAGCGTGACCAGTAGAAATAGGGGTTCATTTTGGTATATAAAGATACGTTGTAGAGCAAGTACAGTTTTATGAACTGGCATAAATAACGATAAAAAGAAAACAAACTTTGTCTAGTCCTGCAATGGTTTACATTCGTGGTATTTTAACATAAGGAGGGGAATTTGTATTAGGTATCTCCGGCATGGCTATTTTGTATTTACTCTTAGCAATTTGCGTAGAGCTAGCGTGTTCGCGTGTTATTGCAAACTGCGAACCAAGGAACGAAATGAAAACAACGCAAATAACACTCATATCGTATTTTATTAGAATACATGATTTCACTAGGATATAAAGCAATGTAAAAGTCCTGTAACAGGTTATATACAAGATCCGTCTAAATCAAAGACTAGATCATAATCATGTTTAGATCACAGAAACAAGGGAGATATGAAAAGGAGACGGGGCCGATGTCGCAACAATATGCCCAAAATTAGAACATATTGCTCGCGGCGGTTCGCAAATTTTGTATTATGTGACCGAACCCCAGTCGCGATATTGCATGTTAACGGTTTTACAATGCTTGCTTATATACTTACTGTTATTCAAATGTTAAGTTTTAATACCGCAGTGGATAATGAATTTATTGACGCTAACAGAATACGTTGAATCGCGAAATACTGCCGCTGCTTGCGACACCAGGTTATGTACTCAGCGCACGGATTGGTATCTCTCTAGATCTCTATGTCAAAGACACATACTCGTAATACATATTACTAAATCATAACCTCTACCAACATTACGGATTCCGTGACTATGGTGGCTATAACTAATTCACTAATAAACATGCATTAGATAAGCATTTTAGAAGTAACATAAAGAAAAAAAAATAACTCACGCAAGATTAAGTATATGTGGTCAAAAATATTTTAAATTTGTTGTTACAGCTTTAGTTTAAGATTCAAGAAATGCTTGAAAATTGAAATTTAGGAAATGTAACAATCTTCTCATAAAGTAAAAAAGATCTAGAAAAAGTGCGCAATGAGTCCGTAATGCGTAGATTTGTATTTAAGACAAGTGCAATTTGAAAAATTTAATACCGACTTCCATTCTATACTTTGGTAAAAACCAGTTATTGGAGTGTATCCCAAAAACTACTACACCGACTTTGATGAAATTTAAATGAGACTACACAGGAAGCATCCGCTTTTAATCAAAAAAAGAATTTTGAGAATCGGTTCACTCAGTCGAAAGTTATGAGGTAACAAACATAAAAAACAGTCGAATTGAGTACCTCCTCCTTTATTTGGAAGTCGGTAGAAAAGCATAATCTTTAACATTCTGCTTTAGAATCAAAAGTTACTTTTAATGTCATATTTATGTGAAGATAGGTTATGCAATTCTCGTGAAATTTTGTCAGGAAACTTGATTATTATATAGATACTCGTATTTCAGCTTTTGGAATTTTTTAAACTAATTATCTCTCCTAATATGAAAATGTTGGAGTAATATGTGTGGAGAGGAGTGTGGGTGGTAATCCATGCGAACCCAGTGGGTATGAGAGGTGTTGGATAGGCTAAATTGCCAGCCTTAAATGTCAAAGTTTTCAGATAGCCGAAATACGTTTTGCTATGCCATACCAGTCGTACAACAAAAAAAAAACGCGAACAATAGCTTTACGAGCCCTCCGAACCACGGAAGCACTCGATTGTAATTGGTTCTAAGAGTTTCCCATCCAAGTACTGCTACAGTAAGGTTTGCTCCAATATGAGTGTTTTTGTAAATACGACCACAACCGTGAAATTTGCATTGAACCGGATTAATTTGATTGGATAACAAGGACAAGGTCTTATGTCTTGCCGTTTCCATATCACTCAAATTTGTTTGTAAGAAGTTTGTTGGTAAAAAACATCAGTTGATAGAGTTCACAACATCAAAACCTTAATCAAAACTTTGTTAGATCACAATTAAGTCCACGATACCACTTCTGAATTGCCATCATAATAAACATCGTAAAACATTTCGAATTGAGTCGACGTTAATTAGAGAAGAGTTCCAAAAGTCAACTGACAAATTCCTAATTATATTTTGTCTTTCACGAAAAGTTAAATTTGTTTTTGAGAGATTGATACACCTTTAGATAATGTCAAGCTTGAGCATTGATGCTTAGAACAGTGTTTATACATTTTTTGGGTACTTTAGTAAGCTTTGTGGAGCAACAGTTAATGATATTTACCAACTTTGCTATCCATCCATTCGTATAATGTTGCCATAGTTTTTGGGCGCAATATCTAACGTTGGTAGGTTATAGGTTATTTAATACACACTGAATGCATCCGACGTGATCTAACTGTTTAATAACCGTTAGAATTAGCCTAACACACTATTCTAGTCAGATTGCTTATAGCGACCTTAGCACGAAAGTGTCCAGACGAAAATAAGCCGAATTAGCGATCCCAAATGCTTTAGTGAGACTTCATAAAATATGGTAAAAATACAGTAACAATGTGTATGTTTGCTTTTTTTTAAATATTTTTAGAACTTTGATTTCTTGACTAAAAGGCATTACTTAAGGAACATTTTAAATCGATGCAAAAACTTACTGCATCGATTTAAAATGTTCCTTAAGTGATGCCTTTTAGTGAAACGTAGTCTCTTACTATGGGCCTCATAAGCAATCTAAAAGTCGCACAACGAGCTATGGAGAGGGCTAAATCAGAATCAGCTAAATCAAATTCATAAGCGAATCAGAAATGAGGAGATCCGTAGACTAAACTAAAGTTACTGACATAGCCCAGAAGATAAGCCAGTTGAAACTGCAGTGGGCAGGCCACATAGCATGCAGAACAGATGGCCGATGGGACCGGAATGTTCTGGAGTGGAGACCACGGGCCGGCAACCGCAGCGTAGGTCGTCCACCGACAAGGAGGACTGACGATCTGATAAAGGTAGCAGGAAGACGTTGCATGCAGGCAGCTTCCAACCGGTCCTTTAGGAAATTTATGGTTGAGGCCTATATTCAGCAGTTGACGTACGACTTACGGCTGAGATGATGATGATGATGACATACTTACTAAAACCCCAATTTTACGTAACATAAACACTGCCTATGGTATAGTTAATAACTTACGTTGATGTCGCTATTGGTCCGCCTTTATCAAACGCTATATGTTAATTTAAGCTTCCTACTAACAATCTGAAAATAGAGATAATTCTAGACCTGTAGGCGTATGTCGTCATCACTGCTGAATAATTGAATTATAAGAGTTTAATTATTCTTGGCTGCAAAGGCTCATTTAAATAAAAGGGTTTATAATAAACTCCACGCTTGGTAGGAGACGTGTATTCATATATTTTTTTAAAAGATGTGGGGGAGTTTAATTATGGTAAATAAGTATAATAAATGGTGAATGATAATGTGGTGGTGGATTGCAGCACATTGCACACTACAACTGCAACGGGCTCTCGAGGACAAGCATCAAAACACGCCGTTAGACTCTTAGATTTACAATCTAACCAGGCGAGCACTAGAAATAGCTAGCACAGGTCTGGTGCCACTCTGTGCGGCATCTTGCTCAAGGGCTACCCTTAAATTATCCCGATTTCCTTGCTTCTTATGATTCGCACCCTGACGCAGCGGAGGGTATATATTTAAGCCTATCCTCTCATTAACTAAATAAATGATGATATTTTATTTCTCTGATATATCTTGCAACAGTATTATAAAACATAAAATATTTTTGGGAGTTCTAGAATTTCATGTCTTTGGAAGCCTTTCACGAAAGTTGCCACTTTTACTTCATACATCATTGCTTTCTCTAATTTGTAAATTGTTTGTTATCAGGGTCACCCTGGGAAACTGCATGGGGTTGGGCGAGAGACCATACAGCCCACCTTGGTGGGGGCAGCTGGCCTGGTTTATGGTGTTTGCTGTGATGCTACTGCTTGCAATTGTTGGGAATAGCCTTGTCATTTGGATCGTTTTAGGTGAGTGAGTTTCTTTCACTTTATATATACCTTTATACAAAGACATTGAAAGAACTCTATCAATATCTATGTCTATATACTTTGAAAATACTGACATTCAAATGTTCATAATTTAGAAATTATACGTCGGTATAGTTATAGTTAAAATTTTTGTTTTTGATACCATTCACGTGTTTCATACTGTCCGTCTTCAAACTGGAACTAGTATCTACT
The DNA here is from genome assembly GCA_917880725.1 of Selenia dentaria. Classification (NCBI taxonomy): domain Eukaryota; kingdom Metazoa; phylum Arthropoda; class Insecta; order Lepidoptera; family Geometridae; genus Selenia; species Selenia dentaria. The sequence continues at coordinate 27,196,661 of OU862883.1, read as the reverse complement.
ACTACTATAGTAGTAATTTCATTAGTAATTGCATTTACTGCCATACATTTCTAATTCATTATGTGTTTGTTACTCACAGTTGAAAACACTGAAATGATTTTCATAAAAACCTTTTAGAGGAGCATCTTTATTGTGTCTTCAGGAGTGTAGGTAAGTAACAAGCAAGTAAACAAGAAAAACTGTTTCTTATATGTATCCATAGTCTCTCTATCCTACATATAAAGAACATGTATCTTTTGAATCGTAATAGTTTGCTTAATAAGATAACAAAATATTTTGTAGTACGATTATTTTGCTTCTACCTAAACAATGATTTCAACTGAAAACCGTACTGAAAGGAAACGCTAATCCTCCTGCCTTATCGGGTTTATTCCATTTAAAGCCACAGTCGGTACAAAAGCTTTCACGTAATGCGCGTAGAATATATTAATTACTACTTTATAGTCCTCTTAACTATCTATTTGTAAGACTGCTATTTCATTCATTTTCAGAATATTTATGACAGTATTTTGTTATCGTCACATTGATATGGCAAAATTGGTTTGAATGATTTTTGGAATCAATATAGCTAATGTTCACGATTTAAATAATATACAATTGTGTTCTCAAAAAAATCTTATGGTATGGCAAGCGTCATGCTTACCATTAAGCACACGACTTGCACACTGCTTGTCTGATCACTTAATTGCATTTCAAATTTGTTTATCTATACTTATATTATTAAGAGGCAAGATTTGTATTTTTAAATGTTTGTAACGAATAAACTCAAAAGCAAATTCAAAACTTCTTTCCTTATTAGAATGTTTCATTATCCCATAATGACACAGGCTATATGTTTTGATTCATCATCATTATCATCATCCATCACCACATGGTGAAACCGCGGAGCTGGTATGAAAAAAAATACTGCGTCAGTTGAGTTTGAGTGTAACGCGTACTTCATTATGCGACCAATGGTCCAGCCGTGCGATTCTTTAATGATTCGTCGACGAACTCACCGAAGTCAAATACTTTATGAGATATCGCCCTTGTACATAAGGTTGTTTTTCCAACGTTTCTTGTCATCTCGTCATTTGTTTCATGGATGTTGTCAAAGATGCAACGATGTTTGCTCTTAGAGAATCGCACGGCAGAAGACTACCCGTTACAACCTAAACATAGAGAACATGATCAATCATCATCATCATAACCATCTCAGCCGTAGAACGTCCACTGCTGAACATAGGCCTTCCCCATAACATAGGCCTCCCCAACATGATCAATACCTAATTATTATTATTAAATTATTACATACAAATTAATATAGCTCTTGTTTTACTTAATATCCTATAAATAAATGATAAATCCGTACCCAAGTCTACTCAGTCATTGTTTGTAAGGCTGGCATTTCTCGAATAATTTATTTGAAATGTTTCCATCAGGATCTTCCTGTTTTAATTACATTCTCCGTAAAGACAAGACTCTACAAGACAATAATTCAAATGCCACCGAAACCACTTTCAAGTGAATTTTACCTGATTGCTCTGAAGTTATTAGCAAATGTTTTAGCGAAATCTTGAAACCTTGTTTTTTACATTTAAGATATGAGACAGAGCAGTATGATCTATTCTGATCTGTCAAAAACACATGCTACCTCTAAGTATTAGTTTTCTTTTTTTACTGAGATTGCACTGCGCTTACCTCGAGACGTCTGTTTAAATTTAAAGTCTCATTTACTTAATAAATTCAGACCCGCTTTCAAGCGTCTAAGATGGAATTTATGAATTGTGAATTTATCACGTTCATTTATGACTATTGAAAACTATCTAGATGTAGAATTCATTCCACGATTGACTAAACAATATTATAGTTGTTAAATAACAACAGATTTTTGGTAGGTTGTCCTGTGATATATTTCATGTTTTAAGTATTCAAATTTAAAACACGTTTGTTAAAAATCTCATTAGGGATTTATGGGAAACTTGACAACATATACAATATAAAACTTCCCACAATTCGTTCGGTTTACGGGCGATAATTTTACGTCATAAGACAAGCCGAATGCTTAGGCGTAACTAATAATGAGTCATGCTTTTTCGTGGGTGCAGCCGGCGTTTATCGATTTACACGTCGTTATCACGTCAAAAATTAATAAATAACACAGCCATATTCGTAAAGAATAATGATTATAACATGTTGATAATATATTTATAGTATACTGCTGCTTCTAGCCAATACGAAAACATTTAAAATTATTCTTTATCAGACTAGTTCGATGTTTCTGTTTATGACGAACAAACTAGTCTTAGTTTGTTCGTCATAAACAGGGAATGAAATCGATTTTAATCCCTAGGAACTAAAAGTGATTTGTTTTTGGAATATGGATATTGTAAGGAAATGTTCCAATCACCAAAGTAATCAATCACTAACAGTCAAATTAGGCTATATTTTGCAAAAGATTTTCTCAATTCAATTTTTTTTTCTATTAACGAATATATTTTTTTTGTTTATTATGGTTTAATATGCTTTATCAATAATGCCTCACGCAATCCCTAAGAAACTAAATCTCCGGAAGTGGGTTAAATCTAGTAAAACCTTTAAAATTGCATAACTTCATTCAGAAAATCACTATATTTTTATACTGCACTTAAAGTATTATAGTCAACCTTGTTACTAAGTATTTATTACCGATTTCCAGAAATAGGAAGATTTTCTCAAGTCATCGTGTATATTTTTTTATGTATAATCACGCAAAACTTTTTGCTGAGTAGTCCGATTTTAATAATTATTTATTTTTTGGTAGAGAATACGTCCGAGGTAGTACCATATTAATTTTATCAAATGCGGACAAAAACATAAAAAATAATTAAACATGCGACTGAATCGAGCTACATTTTTAGGCAATATTTTGCCTAAAATAATCTTATACATCGTCCATTTTCCATCGACTTCGTCGTAGTGGAATACGGTTATTGTGATCCTTCGGAAACTGCCCGTTGAAACAGGATATAAAGTAGCATAATATTATGTGTTACATCATATTATGCTACTTTGCTGTGATGGAGCACCGGCCCACAATAGTCAAATAGCTAGAGACTTTTAAATGATACTTCTCCCAAAAATGGACCTGTCAAATGGCCCATGAGGTCGCCCGATTGAACTCCGCTAAACTATTTCTTATGGGATGACCTTAACCCTAGAAAGATAACCATATTCTATCTTACATAAAAGATAACCATGCGCTTCGGAGGCGCCACGGTATTCAAATGCTTATATTTAAATTATTTAGCAAGATTTGTGTGATTTGATTTTACAATTTAAATGGTATTATAGGTGACACATTTTTATAAACGAAAAATATTGTAATTTATATTTATTATAAATAATTGAAACCAAAGAGTAGACCTCTAAAAAACTAACAAAAATCACGAATATCGCTTAACTATCATAAAATATTGTATTTTACTATTAATATGTATAGTATAAGTCAAATATAAGTATAAAGTCTAGGAAAGCTAATCAGTACCTTATGAAAATTTTTTTAGACAGTCATACATACGTCGATCTTGAAGATAACCATACGCCTCAGGAGCGCATCAACTCGTTCAACTCGTCATAACTCCAAAACAATAATACTTACCGCACAAAAACAGCTGGCCCTCGACGCGGTTGACCGACGACTGAGTTGGCTGAGAAGCACAGGTTATCTTTCTAGGGTTAAGATTGAAGTTCACGAAATAAGCTACGACACCATTGAAGACCTTAAACCTGTAAAGCTGCCTTGGCATACCTGTATGCCAAAAACATTCCGTTAAGCCGCCTTGGCATACAGATATGCCAAGGCTAAATCAAATAAGGATCCAATTAAAAATGTTATCTATTTAAATATACAATAGATTTAAGCTAATGTTTTGTTTTTTTGATGCTGTAAAGGACCTGGATTTTTTTTTTACATAATAAATTATCATTTGAAAGATACCAGATCGGTAATATCAACGAAAAAGCGACAGTCACTTGTTTTTTTGCGGGGTTTTTGCAACTCTGGTTTGCAAATTTGATCATAGTCGGGAGCTCACTAGCAGCCATAGAGTCAATGTCAACGCAAATTCACCATCCAATCCTAAACGAGATGAAAGTTACATTGAAAAAAAAAATCTTTTCCCAACATAATTATACTTAATTAAATTAAAGTATGTAAAATACAATGGATTTTATTTATTCTATATATCGTGTTTCATAGTTACATTTACTGCCTATGACCTACACAATCGATATTCAAATAAAAATAATGTAAGTTTTATTTTTCAAAATTACTATTGTCTCTAAAATCGATGACATAGTTCCTACGAACAGATCTTTGTATGTCAAACTTTCATATGTTTAATATTAGTATGCAAGTGCAAGTGGCAGTGGCAGTGGGCAGGGCAGAACAGATGGCCGATGGGGCCGGAAGGATCTGAAGTGGAGACTACGAACCGGGTAGCGCAGCGTAGGTCGTCCAGCGACTGATAAAGGTCGCGGGACGACGTTCGATGCAGGCCGGATCCAACCGGTCCTTTTGGGAAATTATGGTGGAGGCATATATGCAGCAGTGGACGTTTTACGGCTGAGATGATGATGATGATGAATATTAGTATGAGTAAAACGGCCGCCGCAATACAGTGCGATCTATACGCATTTTCTAATATTCTTCCATTGTCATTTTTACTACTTTGATTGTTGTTGTTGATTTAATGTTTTTTCCACCAGCTCACCGTCGGATGAGGACAGTCACTAACTGCTTTCTCGTGAACCTTGCCGTAGCTGACCTGCTGATGGCTACCCTCAACGGGGTACCCAACTTCGTGTTCTTGGTCACGGCGCACTGGCCTTTCGGTACCGTGACCTGTGTGGCGAGCAACTTCACCGCCAGCTTAACGGTGTCGGCTAGCGTCTTCACTTTAGTGGCCATCACAGTCGATAGGTAAGTGATTTTGATGTCCTCTACTTTAACAGGATTTTTTGATTGAGTGCTGGTTAAGTGAACAAAATTATGAAACATGTTCATCGTGTTATTTGTTTTCCCCGTCAATTGCATTAGAAAGTTTTAGTAATGCATCCACCGCATTACTTGAAACGTTACTTAGACAGGACAGTGACTTAATGACAGATTTATTTATTTAACGACGCTGAGTATTTGAATATAATACTCAGTTGTTGCAACTTTATGTACTAACTAGCTGCGTTCCGCGGTTTCACCCGCGTGGTGATGGATGATGATGGTGACGATGAAAAATCCTATGTGGTAATCTAGCGCCTCATCTACCTCCACACCAAGTTTCATTAAAATTGGTTCTGCCGTTTGAGCGTGAAAGAGCAACAAACATCCATCCATCCATCTAAACTTTCACATATATAATCATTGTGGGATTAGTGAGATTTATTTAACTGGACGACTGGCAAATCCAATAACGTACGAGACCAAGTAAATAGTGAAAAAAAAACTAATGAAATATGCTGTATTTCTGGTCAGTGCGTCTAATGTAATCTTATAGGTAACAACAAAAGTGGTGTTTTTGTAATTTGCATTTTAGCCAGTTTCAGTGGCCATTATCCGTGTTAGTGCTATTTATTTTAAGATATTTTTTTTGTTTCATTTTAAACCGATCTTACAGATACTTGAATATTAGCATTTAAAATGTTATTCCTGATACTCGGAAACTTACATTACTAGGAAGCACTAATGCCATGTTACGATATATTATGACTATATATATTATGTCAGTGTATTAGATTACTTAACCTTGTTGCAAATTAAATGGTAGTAGGTACTACGTATTTATTGCTAAATCATGTTCCAATACAATGTTTTAATAGTGTGTGCTGAAAGTGTAGCATGTATGATTGCATCGTAAAATAAACTCTCCAAAGCTCTAGTTTATGGTTATACTTTGAAACTAGAGATTTTCGATTTAATACGTTTTTTTCTTTACCACTGAAATTTACTGTGGTTGTTTGCTCAGTTTAAATACGTACTTACAGTAATGTTTGCAGCGTTCTTGTTTTTAAAAGTTTAGTGTGTTTTAGTATAATATAAGATAGTTTCAATTCCTGGCGAGAAACTAATATATTTTTCGTTATTGTCAAAAAGTCGCAATGCGGTACCGATAAATTATTTCAGTGGCATTTCGACTTGTTTACATCATCGGTAAGTGATAGATCAATATTATTATTTAATATAACTATGTGTGTACATCTAGTGTCATTATGAAAATAAACAAATCATTGGGGTTTGTTATCACAAAATCAGAATCTTAAAATAACTGCTCCGATTTTCTCACTAGCGTTTACTGCGAACCAAATGTATATGTTTTTAATTAGAAATACGAGATTACTTACGTAATATTTATCGGATAGGTCCGACTATAGTTTCTTCATAGTTAGTTGAGTGCTAAGCGAGGCGTCATCGATGCGGGCGTCCCGAACACTCCTTGAAAAAGATCACCGAATGAGGGCGAAACTACAGTCGAACCTCTCCGATAAATATTACGTGTGTAATTCCTTATTTCTAAATATAAATGAGTGAAAACCACGTTAGTTTTTCAAACAAATTTATATGATTTATTAAGAAAATAAGTCATTAATAATTAATTAGAAAGAGTCTGATAGGAATATATTATATTTATGTAGATATTAGTTATTTCAGAGCTAGTGATATATCTGATGGTTGGCAATGTCAAATGGCTTACATCCGCATTGTACATCATTTGTTTTTTCACTTCTTTGGCAGGCTGTAGCCATGGTTGCTAACCACCCTCAGGGCAATTCCGTGCATCGAACCAACCTAGCCGTGTTCTATTGCGATGGCTAGTTATTCCATGCTAGGAAAAATGGGAGTTGTTTGCGGGTAAGCAGATGACATGACAGTTGCAGAAAGTTTAAAATTACCTATCATATATGGTATATGCCTAAACCAGTACCGCGCAAATCAATCGTGTTATTCTTCCGGGGCTAAGTTTATCTCTTGAACTAGTCTTGGAAGACATTCTAAGATTGGGATGATGCCAATTTGATCAAATTCAACGCCACCAAGCTCAAGCGTGTGTTTACTCTACCAAACCATAGATAAATAAATGTTATCTATGATCAAACAGAATAAATTTCGAGCGTCTATTACTTTCCGTAATGTTTTCGTTCCGATCAACGACCACCATGGAGCTTCTTGGGGTTACTTTTACGTCTTGTTCAAAAATATTTTTTTTAACTGTTTTCCGCCACGGAGTAAAAGTTTATTGCACTGTAATATTACAAACTTTTTATATATTCTATTTAATTACATAAGAATTACCGATATGCAACCGATTACGAAAAAAAGGAGGAGGTTCTTAATTTGTGTGTGTTTTTTATTCGTACCTCTTAACTATTTACCTAGAGAACTGAATGTGATGTTTTTTTTTTATTAATTTCTAACTAGTAATCTGTGCTAGTAGTTATTTTATAATCTTTTATGATCAACATCGGGTATAATAGAATGAAATTCGCTTTCAAATTGTTGTAAATAAAAAAAAACTACTTTTTGTAACTAAAGTAACAGTAGTAAGAATGATATAGTTTTATTCTGAGTTGTCTTTAAACATAAGGGCAGCAACAAACATAATTTAAGCAATTTTTCCGTTAACTATTCGATTTGTCAATATCAGACGCAACAGTCACTTTGTTATTTGCGTATCTATTTTACAAATTAAAAAAAAAATACGTCGTCTGAAGCCACATCATGCTGTTGATTTCTAAATACCAGTGTGTGTGTGTGTTAGAACTCACATTTGCCTGACAAAAGTGTTCAAGTATAGTAGTAAACGATAAGTTATGGTAAATAAACTCTACCGTAGCACTTTAAGTGCCACAGCTGTTAGTGATACCTACAACTTGTTTATGAATCTATTAAATTGTAGGGACACTTTAAATATATCGAGATACACATATAACAGCTTATAGCTGTAAAATTTTTGTAGCACTTCACGACACTCGTCAACCTGAGTTGATGGTTCTTGAGTCATGATAAATTCATTAATTCTTTAGCGATTAATCAATAGAAGAAATTTTAAACTCTCATAAGTAGACACAAAATACAATCGGTATACTAGGTATATTCAAATATTTTTACAAAATAATTTCTCAACGCGTACCTACTTGCGCATACGGAAACATACCCTTATACTACGAATAATAATTATTATTCGTAGCCCTTATAAAACTTCACGACACACACACACTTACATCCTTATAACACACACTCAAACCTCAAACTTACGCACGCCAACGCAGGTTCATCTTTTTCTTATTTAATTTTCTTTAAATTAATAATAAATTTTGTATTTTGTCATTAACTTTAATATTATAACGTTATGTTTAGAAATATATATATATATATATATATATATATATATATATATATATATATATCAAATAGGAAGACGGTTTCCAAGATACAGGTTAACCTACTTTGGGGACCAATGAAACCATGCTCTGTAAAATGTAATCTACGTCAATTATTATTATGATTATAATCTAAAGTTATATGATTATTAACGAGATATTTACCGTGGTAAGGTTGTGGAATGAGCTCCCGATATTTCGGCCACCACCATTTCAATCGAGGTGATGGTTTTCAACTCGCCAGCGCGTGGAATCCAATATAAGGTTGTTTTAAAAATAAAAGTCCGCGTTCAAAATGTGTTCAAAATACTATACGCAGTGATACAGTGAGTGTGTTTTGTCGGGACTTAGGATCAAGTTCGCGTTCCAGTGATAACCGTAGCAAAAGACTAAGAAAGAGGGTAGATCGTTATGTCTGCACCTAACTTTGAAACTTTTTGACCAACCACCCGCATTCTTCAGTCTTCCCGTGAACATGGTGCATGTAACTGCGCCGAAATATCGGGAGCTCATTCCACAATCTTACCACGGTAAATATCCCGTTATTAATCATATAACTTTAGAGAACAACCGTGATAGTTTAAAACAATGATTATAATTGTTCAATAATCATAATTCTTACAATGCCCTTCAAACCTAAGTACATCGGTGTTTGCACACAGCTTCTTCGAGGTAAAATAACCGCAACTATGATGGTACTCACCAAAATGGCTTTCTGAACAAGCTAACAAGTCGGATTTTAACGCCTTTTACGAGTACAATCTTAATTGCAGCTTTATGTTAAATATTTTTTCTTAGTGGCAGTGTACATATTAGTAAACGTACCAATCCTCGTTCATAAATGACAGTACGTATAAAACTATTACTAGAAATATCTATCTCTTTCTCCTTTAAGCTGTACTAATTATTAATGAGTGCGCTGACAGCATCAGTGGATTCCTTGCTCGTATTTCTTCGACGTAATGTTTACAGCGGTGCGATTCTCTAATGATTCGTCGACGAGCTCGTCGATGAGCTCACCGATGTCAAATACTTTATGTGATATCGCCCTTGTATATAAGGTTGTTTTTCCAACGTTTCTTGTCATCTCGTCATTTGTTTTACGGATGTTGTCAAAGATGCAACGATGTTTGCTCTTAGAGAATCGCACGGCAGATTCTGACAGGTGTAGGTCAACACTTTAAGCCTTGAGAAATAGCGGTTCATGTTTTATTGACTTGAACCTTTTCCTATTTACGTAAACATGACCTCAAGCAATAAAAATAGATACAATATTTTTTACGGAGTACGACGAAGTGCATTTGTAACGTGACGTAAATGTCAAGATCAGAAACAATATTATCTACTGTGCATCCTGCCGTGCGATTCTCTAATGATTCGTCGATGCGCTCGTCGACTCACCGAGCTCACCGATGTCAAATACTTTATGAGATATCGCCCTTGTACATAAGGTTGTTTTTCCAACGTTTCTTGTCATCTCGTCCTTTGTTTCACGGATGTTGTCAAAGGTGCAACGATGTTTGGTCTTAGAGAATCGCACGGCAGAAACTGACACTGAAAATAAGTCATCATTATGATCTTGACGTAGGCAGAGATCTTGTTATTTTGTCTATGGTGTGGCCTAGAATATTAATTAGGCTTTTTCTACTAGGTGCTCATAGATGACGATGATGATGATGATGAAAAGTAGCCTATGTGCTATTCCAGACTATAATCTATCTCTGTGCCAAATTTTGAACCGGATCAGTTTAGCCGTTCTGCCGTTATTGAGTAACTAATATTCTTTTCTCCATCCATCCATCTAAACTTTCACATTTATAATATTAGAGAGAAGTGAGATAAAGGAACACATTTTTTTTAAGTAAACTATCTAAATACCAATGGTCACACCTATAGGTTCAAAAATAGAATTTTCAATACAAAAGTTTCATTCCCCTTTTCACCCCTCTAAGTCATCCCTGTCAAAATTTTAAAGAACACCCTTTTTTTAAATGACCACCATTTTGAACACATATTTATTTCAAATTAACTATCTAAATACAAATTTTCACACCCATAAGTTCAAAAACAAGGAATTTTCCATAGAAAGTTTCATTTCCCTAGTCACCCTCCTAAGTATTCGCTGTCAAAAATATTACGGAAAACCGTGTTTTATTTTAAATTAACTATTTAATAAAGCACACATAGAAGTAAAAAACAAAAGACTTGGAGACAAATGTTTTCTCTCATTATTACCCCCTTAAGGGTTGAATTTCGAAAAACCCTTTCTATGTACACCTATTTCAAGTCTCTACGACCAGCGGTTTAGGTTGTGTGCTGTCTGTCAGTCGGTCAGTCATTCACCAAACAGGACTAAGATTCTTTTATATATTGATGATGTTTTTTATGAGCTGACTTTCGAAAACAGGAGCAGTGATTGCATGTACGTAATATTTAAGAAACTCAAGTCCGAGGAGTATATTTTTCTTGTAAAGCTCTCAATTCTTCAAATAACTTAACACAGAATAATACGTATAACATTATTTTTTTGGATCTTTGATTACTCCAAGTTGGTTTAAATCATTGTAGATCGGACACGAGTTATGATCAATATAAAATATTAAAATTAACATAGGAGAAGCTATAACCGAAAAACTTTATTGCTTATTACGATATCAGTGTGGAGTCGGTTGTAAATATGTTTCATTACTTATTTTAGGATTATAATTTTTTTTAATAAATGTTTCTGATATTTTATATTTTTCTTGGAAATTTCATAACGTACTTCATCATGTTTTGTCTCAATACTGTATCTAGCTGATGGCTTGAATGAAATTTCACACCGAGCAATAACGCAAACTGAGACGAGCAGTGAAACTTCGCAGACTAGAAGTCCTATACCAAGTTTCTATAGTTAAATCGTAAGACACGTGTAGGTTATGGTATGAACTTTTGTAATCCTATGTTGGCATATTGCGTCTGTCAATTTCCATGTGACATGAAGTACGTACACGCACAGAAATTATTTGTTTCTTATATGTTAAACATGATTGCGCCACCAGTGCTCTCAGTAACGTAATTTATCTGCAAAAAGGAAGACTTTATAATTAATTTATCAAAAATGTGTACCTATTCGGAGTGTTTCCCTTATCTTCGCCATACATGGTGTATCGCTGAAACATAACATCATCATCATCATCATCATCATCTCAGCCGTAGGACGTCCACTGCTGAACATATGCCTCCCCCATGATTTTCCAAAAGGACCGGTTGGAAGCGGCCTGCATCCAACGTCGTCCTGCGACCTTCATCAGGTCGTCTGTCCACCGTGTCGGTGGACGACCTACGCTGCGCTTGCCGGTCCGTGGTCTCCACTCCAGAACCTTTCGGCCCCATCGGCCATCTGTTCTGCGTGCTATGTGCCCTGCCCACTGCCACTTCAACTGGCTAATCTTCTGGGCTATGTCGGTGACTTTCGTTCTTCTACGGATCTCCTCATTCCGGATTCGATCACGTAGAGAAACCCCGAGCATAGCCCTCTCCATAGCTCGTTGTGCGACTTTGAGCTTGTCTATGAGGCCCATAGTAAGAGACCACGTTTCAGTGCCATAAGTCATCACTGGTAACACACATTGGTCGAAGACTCTTGTCTTGAGGCACTGAGGTATTTTTGACGAGAAGACTTCGCGAAGTTTCCGGAACGCTGCCCAGCCGAGTTGGATTCGACGATTGACCTCTTTCTCGAAGTTGGACCTGCCTAGTTTGACTGTCTGCCCCAGGTAGATGTACTCGTCAACAACTTCGAGAACTGAGTTCCCAACTGATATTGGGGTAGGTACAACATGGGCATTAGACATAATTTTCGTCTTATCCATGTTCATCTTAAGACCTACCCGTTGGGAAACTCGATGGAGGCCATCGAGCATTGTACTGAGGTCTTCTATGGATTCTGCCATGACTACAATATCGTCGGCAAATCGAAGGTGAGTGATGTATTCGCCGTTAATATTAATGCCAAGTCCTTGCCATTCCAGAAGCTTGAAGGCGTCTTCCAATGTAGCGGTGAACAGTTTCGGAGATATAACGTCTCCCTGTCTCACGCCTCTTTGCAATGGAATTGCCTTCGAACTCTGCTCCTGTACTCGGACTGACATGTAGGCGTTTTTGTACAAACACTTCAGCACTTCAATATACCGATAGTCAATACGGCACATAATGTAAACATAACATAATGTGCAGAAATACACAATAGCTAATGCTTCTCTAGTTTGTAGGCTTCATACAGCCTCCTTTAGACCCTAGGGAAGTTAATATACCTACAATAATATGTAGATTATACATAATTAATGTTATAGGTAGTACTCTGTGTGTAGTGTATTAAGTATTGCGTAATTTTAGTGTGATAGTGTGTGTAAGATGTTTGCATCTAGGTATACATAAGTAAAAATAATAATAGATCTTATTTGAGAATGGAACGAAAACTTTTGTGTATATATTTTACAGTCGCACCGGAATAAATAGGACATGCGAAATCTTACCCTCAATAAGTCTAATCTGAAATAAACTAGTAAGTAGTTCTGCGAGCAGAAGACCCAACAATAACATAGTCTTATTAGCGGCAATTTTTCGCAGTACTTCACAACTTATTATCTCAGAAACCACTTGACCAATTATGCTACTATTCAAAATTCCTCTTTAAAGTCAGCTACCTAATGTTTACACACACCTTGGGTAGCTGTCTTTAAAGAGTTTTAGCAAAATGGTCGGTGAACAGCGCCGCAGCAAACTTCCCCCCTTTTTGGAAAAGTTCCCCCTTCCCAATTAAAATCGCCGACGAAAAAAGTCATATTAAATATTTGGATTGTGGCCTGACGAACTATACAGGGAGACCAAAGATTAAACTAACAAATATGCGCAAAGCCGTGCGATTCTCTAAGAGCAATCGTCGTTGCATCTTTGACAACATCCGTGAAACAAATGACGAGATGACAAGAAACGTTGGAAATCAACCTTGTGTACAAAGGCGATATCTCATAAAGGATTTGACATCCGTGAGCTCGTCAACAAGCTCGTCGACGAATCATTAGAGCATAGCACGGCTGATGAAAGTCAAGTTGGCCAGTTAAAGCGGAAACGCTTTGCTCGCTCGGTCAATTGCCAGAAAGTAATAAAACCGAAGAGAAGAACCGAAGTAAGTATACTGTGAATAGATTCCCAGTAGGCATATAAGAAGACTACTATGACTATAGGTAAGGCCGACGATATTATATTAAGGACGTACTATACTTGTAGTTGTATAGTAGGTATACATATACCTATTTTTACAATCTAATTTTGAGTTGGTACCCCAAATATCACAATAATTCTCAGTTAAAATTTTAAGTTTATTTTAAGTAAAGCGAATATTTTCGTAACCCCACTTAGTTCTGAATGTTTCTTAGCCTACGTATTAGCGGCCTAAGTATACAATAAATATCCATAAAAGATAACCAGTATTTATATGAAAAATTACTCTTTCTGTATTGCCATTTATAATCGTTTCAAAGAAAACGGTACGTAACAAAAGGAGCACAAGAAATTGCCCATTTCCTTGAACACAGTGGGGTAAGTATTATATTTCATGTTACGTTACGATCCAGTGAGTTCGCATCTGCAGTGTTATGCCACTCCAATGGTGTTTCTTTTTCTGCAAATAAAGTATTATAATTGTGATTTAGCAATAATAAAGCGGGATTAATAACGTTGAAATATTAGAGAGAAACATTCACATCCTCTGACGGGATTCCCGTCTTTTAACAATCCATGTCAGACGACATGACCGCTAGCCCAAAAGCATACTGTCCAAGCATCGAATATTAACTCCCTATTTGATAGTTTAACCGTTCTATGAGGACGGATTGTCGCGGGTCCGAACCCTGTCCGAAAATGTGTATTGTTCTGTTTCAAATTGCAAAGATTGGTCGCGCTAAGCAGATGTTAGTGCGTTGAAAATGCAATATAAACAGTATGTTTTTTTTAATTCCGTTAATTAAGTTTGTTATGTACTTCTTATCTATATACAGGGTTATTGTTTAAGTCGACCTATTCCCGTTAGGAGCGTGTAGTTTACATCGTTTCTCCCTGATTTCACTATGAAACACCCTATCCTAAATCTAACCGTTTTCAAGATATTTCAATTTTACTGTTTTATTATTCATTTGTCATAAGTTTTAATCGTTACCAACGACTTATTTATTAATTTTACGTACAATATTGGTTATTGATGTCATAAAGCATCCTATTTTTCAACACATTTCAATAAAATTTTAATATCTCGTAAACGGTTAGATTTAGGATAGGGTGTTACATAGTCAAATCAGTCAGAAACGATGTAAACTACACACCCTTAACGGGAATATGTCGAGTTAACCTATAATCCTGTATATTATCTTACTTGATAGACAGTGATACTACGGTCGAAGATGGTAACATCTTAGGTTTAGTAATACTATAGTAGGTGTTAATTCAAATTAGGCATCTAACCAGGAGAGTGTGCACTAATGATGGCCTTATAACGATACTGTGGATGTTCTCACTATGTTGTCTTCTCTAAAACTGAAGAGTAAAAGATTAAAATCCGAAACCATCAGATTGAATGATGTGAGTTGAATTATATGTCTGAGCAATCGCACCACTTCAATATAACTTTAGATTATTTGCATAATAAATGGAGTTATATAAAGATGCAATATCTTCACGAATAAGTTAACATTAACTTTATATATAAAACCTTATTGAATGAGGACAACGTGCAAACTGGTACGAATTTTGAGAGAGAGAAAGATTGAGCGAGGTTTTATGTCACCGTGAACAAAGTCACTTTTTGTTAGTAGTTCTAAAACCTAATAAGAAAACCAATGAATTCCGTATTCACTGCCATATTGCTCGCAAAAATATTATGCACGCGTAAAAATGAGGAACGTTTTCCTCATTTTTTCATAAGGTCTATTATTATAAATAACTAAGTTTATTTCACAGATTTATTAAACGAGTAGATACGTTTTGATATAAGTTCCAAAACTGTATAAACAAACCAATGACTGAAATAATTTTCCAAATTCAAGTCAGGCTATGCTTCAATTAAGATTCTATAGCAACAGTTGTATTTCTTTAGTTTTCATTCTTTATTCTGGTTTTACGAAACTCATGATCCAGACTATCTATATACCTATATGAATAAATCCCCATTTCCCGCGGTCACGCCATTAATTCGGTTCATAATTTTTTTCAACCGACTTCAAAAAAAGGAGGAGGTTATCAAGTCATCGCGTATATTTTTTTATGCATGTTCACCCATAACTTTTTACAGAGAATCATGTATAAGGAAAAAATAGTAAAAATCACGTTAGTTTTTATAACAAAATTCTTTGTAAAATATAATTCCGAGGTTATTGAGTTACAATTACTGAAAAGTAGATTAGATTAGATTCTTTGTGTATGGCCCCTGCAACTTGTTTGAGTGTCGCAACTTTGCCAGTATCTGTTACATGATAGTTTCATAAACTGTAGGAGAGATTAAAGTAAACTTTTAGAATATGGTCGGTGATTAGAAGAGAGAATCAAACAAACTGATCCACTCCAGTGATTACTCTAAAACACACAAACACTACATAAATAAGAACAAAATTCAAATCAAAAACAATACAAAAATATCATATCATATCATTTATAATAAAAATAATGCTAATAAAAATTCATACATTTATAAAATAAATATTAAGGAATATATTTAAAATTAATTTTATTTCTACTAATGTAATTACATAATATACAGTTAATTAAAGAATACTGAAAAGTATATCTATCTTGATGATATCGTAATTGACGGTGAATGACAAATTATGATAAGATAAGAAGTACTTTTGAAGTATTGTGGTACGGCTTTAACAAGTTATTTCACACTTTTAAGTGTTGAAGCCGGTTTAATTTTTTGGAAAATTTTATGTGCTTTTGTGAAGAAGGTAAAAAAATATTTGCGCAGAAAATTTTAGAAACAAATTAAATTATTAATTTTAGTAACTTAACGACTGTATTATAAACATCATCACCAGGGGTGTAACCCTAGGGTGCAGCTACAAATATCATAAATACGAAAGTAAGTTTGTTTGTTTGTGACGCTTTCACCGTTGATCGTAATTAAATTGAGTAATGAGATAAATTACATCCCGGGCAAGATCATAGGATTATTTTTATCATCATCAACAAACAAAATTAACAAAATTATTTGACATCCATGCCCCATTGCGACCAGTCAAGTTAAAACATCTACCTTCACCTTGGCTCACAAATGACATAAAAGCAATAATGCGCAAGAAGCTAGTAGCCAAGACTAGGGCTAAAAATAGACCATCCGACTATAATAAAGAAAAATACGTTGAGGCTAGAAATCGCTGCAATAGAGTTTGTAGGAATGCGCTACGCCGACATGTCTATAACTCAGTAGAAAATGGTGATCCCGCTAAAGTTTGGAAGTTTCTTAGGTCCATGGGAGTGGGAAAATCTCGTCAAGACAATTTCCCAATAAATATTAATATTGATGTGCTGAATAAACATTTCTGCTCTTCTTCCGAATTTGATAGACTAAGAAAATCTTCAACCTTGGATTATCTTTCTTCAATTCCACCTCCCGACCATTCTCTTTTCATGTTCGATCAATTTACCGATTGTGACGTTAAAAGAGGCGTACTATCCATTTCATCCAACGCAGTAGGTAGTGACAGTATCGGTCGTAAGATAATCCTACCCATACTTGATGAAGTAATTCCTGTTATCAGTTTCATACTCAACTTTTCAATTACCAGCGGCATATTCCCATCAGCCTGGAAGGAAGCATTAATAACCCCAATTCCTAAAAAGCCAATCCATCCTCTTATACCGAGTTTCGACCCATTTCCATTCTGCCTTTCTTATCTAAAGTACTAGAACGATTTGTTTATCATCAACTCTCCTCCTTTCTCAACAGAAACGCTCTCCTTAACCCGTTCCAATCCGGTTTTCGTCCTGGTCATAGTACTGCCTCCGCTTTGGTATAAATCACTGATGACATTAGATATGGAATGAGTAACGGGCAACTAACCGTGCTTACACTACTCGACTTCAGTAATGCTTTTAATAATGTGGATTTTGATATCTTATTTGGACTTTTGCGCTCTATTAACGTATCTCCAACGGTTATTGACTGGTTTCGTACTTACCTGTATGGGCGCCAGCAACTTTTTCGCATTGATGAGAACTTATCTACTTGGTGTAATACAGCTGCTGGTGTTCCTCAGGGCGGCGTATTATCGCCTTTATTATTTGCTATTTTTATAAATTCTATTTCTCAAAACTTGTCTTCTTCCTATCATCTCTATGCGGACGATCTACAGATTTATACACAGGACCCTTTAGTTCAATTACACACTGCTATCGATACAATAAATAAAGATTTGGAATGTATCTCTAACTGGAGTAAATCTTATGGTCTCAACATAAACCCATTAAAGACGCAAGCTATTGTAATTGGAAGTTTCAGAATGATATCTAAGATTGACTGGTTCTGCCTCCCACAAGTTATTTTTGACGGCAATACTTTATCCTTAAGCAAAACGGTCAAGAACTTGGGTGTCTACCTTGACAGTTATTTATCTTGGGAACCTCAACTTGCTGAAGTCAGTCGAAAGGTTTTTGCATCAGCAGCATCACTTAGAAGACTCCGTAACTTTCTCCCAACTGCCACCAAAACTGCGTTAGCACAGTCCCTCCTCCTTCCAATACTTGACTACGCTGATGCCAGCTATCTGGACTTAACTGAGGAGCAGTTAAATAAACTAGAGCACATACACAATTTTTGTATCAGATTCATACTTGGTCTGCGCAAGTATGACCATGTATCTGAATTCCGGTCTAAGCTCAATTGGTTACCCATCCGACGTCGCCGGGATTTACATGTCCTTTCCCTTCTTTATAATATTCTGTTCTTCCCTCCGACTCCATCTAATCTTAAAGAACGTTTTGAATTTTTCCATCTCTCTAATGATTTTTCTCTTCGTTCTTCCTGTACCCGTCAATTGAAAACCCCTACTTCCTCGACAACATTTTATCAAAATTCTTTTACTATTCGAGCTGCCCGTCTGTGGAATGCTCTTCCCGTTGATATTAGACACGCTCAATCAATTAATCTATTTAAGAATATGGTAAAGAAGCATTACATGTCTGAAGGCTGCTCATAACTTTTGAATATTTTGTATGTATAGCATTGTAAATCTAATTTCTTTATTTATTAACTGATCCTATAGTAGGTATGTTTATATTATATAATATATATACGAGTATATAATAAATATGTATTGTATGTATGTGTGTATTGTATTTATGTATCATATTATTATATATGTACCTAATCTGTGTATGTATGTGTTATTTATATGTATATATTTGGTCGTGTCTGAGCAAACGAAATATTTTGAAAAGTAATATGGTAACAAGGCATTTTATTTTTATTTTTTAAATGATCTGTGCACGAGAGTTAAAATTGTTTATTTATTTCCATTTAACACCACCATGCGCCAATTCTAATGTATATAAATTTCTATCCATCCCAAGGTTGCCTGTAAGAAATTGCTTATAGCGATAAGGCCGCCCATTGTACAACCTGTTTTGTAAAATATTCGTATTTGTTTTCTTTTATAAGCTTGGTGTTCAATAAAGTATTATTGTATTGTATTGTATTGTATTGTATTGTATTGTATCATCAATACCATCGTCATCCATCACCATGCGGGTGAGACCGCGGGCGCAGCTGGTAACTGGAAAAATTCGCAATAATGTGGTACATTAATACTTAAAATATGAAATAGGTAAAATGAAATAGAAAAACTAAATCTTGGAGCACTCCGAGTTGGTTCGGTACTTCCCACACAGTTTTATTTATTAGTCTACTATTATTTTCTTTTTCTTTTTCTTTACGAAACTCATTGAACTGTATAAATTTCACAAAATTTGTATAAACTAATATTTAATACTATAGTATTTATTCGCGACATGAAATAAAGTTATTGCGATCCCTCGGAAGTACCCGTGGTTCGGTAAAAGTAGCCTACGTGGTAATCCCGGACACTAACCATCTCAAAATGTAATCCAAATTCGTTCAGCTATTGCTGTTTCTTTTACTTACATACCTCTTGTTCTTTCATACAGATTAATACTTTATAAGCAAGTAGATATACCAAGTTATCCGTTACCAACAATCCATAACATCCGCTATGTGAAAACTGTAAAATTGGAATGTGAGCTTATTGGTTTGTTTGTCCTTCTTACAAGCTTAAACTACTGAACTGATTATGATATTAGGAATCGGCAGCATCAAAATTTTTAGTGTAATGAATTTCGAAATAGGCAGTAACAAATTAGATATCTGTCACACACACACGCACACACACACACAAACTCACATTCGATCACACACTCACTTTTTTAATACAAATACTATATAACCTATACCAACACCTAGTCCAAATAAATATATATTAACAACTACAAGTTTTTACGGGCGCGTATCGCACACCTTTAGTGTTAGACTTTAAGGTGACAGTGCTTATTTATAATCAGAAAAATAACTGCAAAATAAACATTATTGTTATATGTACATAAAGTAATAGACTTAAACCCGAAAGGCTAATGATCGCCGTCGGTACTGGCGAACTTTCAGCCCACATTAGCACGTCTCCTTCATTAATTTTCGCGAATTTTAATTATATCAGGTACATATATTTTAATTAAACATTGTTCCAACCTCAAATAAATTCTGTGAGTTTCAATTCAAATGTTCCAGAGATTACACCATCTGAATATTTTTCGTTGAACCTTATTAGGAGGTAAAAGCCATAGAACTTTGTTACTAATTGTTAAGAGAGTCCGTATTTTTTCGTAAATTTTATTTAAGAAAAAATACGGACTCTCGATCGGATCGATGTGGTCGGTCCAAACATGGTTATGTACCGGAAATGGCATTATGTACTGCCGTGCGATTCTCTAAGAGCAATCATAGTTGCAACTTTGGCAACATCGGTGAAACAAATGATGAGATGACAAGAAACGTTGGAAAAACAACCTTATTCACAAGGACGATATCTCATAAAGTGTTTGACATCGGTGAGCTCGTCGACGAGCGTATCGACGAATCATTAGAGAATCGCACGGCTGAAGCGTCACTTCAAAGATCTCAGCAACCTTGTTTAATGGATAACTACGGGGCCTAAAAGAATTACTTTGTGGGGAAAAGTGTAGCATATTATTATGTAGATGGATCTCGCGGAGTAAAATATTTAAATGCAGCCACATAATTTTTTACTCTATGTTTTTACCATTCACTTAACATCGTGGGGTCCGATGTTGATGTCAATAATGTTCACCAATGACTCAAAAAACAATTACTCTGGGTGACTACGGTTCCTAACTCTGGGTGATACTGCAACTGTCATGGGTAAGCATAATGCTTAACATCCAGCGCACGGCTAGCGTCGACATGATAATATGATAGCACTACTAAAACCATCGTATGATACAAAACACGTGGTTTTAAACTAAAGCTTTTTTGGGAGCTCAGTGTCATAGTATAAAGGTGCAACAGTATGGAAACTAAGCCTAGTTAAGCGGAATTAAACTAATACATGACCGCTCGTCTTGACGAGGCCTCACTACTGACAGCACCGCGACAACCGCTTAGGGCTCTCTTCGACGCGCATGTTTGTGTGAGCAGTTTCAAACGTTTGTAGGTAGTTTCCGTACTGTTTCTCTATATTTATTCTGTGTCAGTATCACCCACGGGTTAACTCTGTAATTGCTCCCCGTCTGCTCAGTCGAATAATTTGGGACTAACGCAGAGCCAGACAATATTCTTCTTTGAATGTAAGTACTATAGTCTGGTTTTTAAATAGAAATGTAAAGAAAAATGTAAAGAAAGAAATGTCAATTTATGTCATTATCACATTGTCTAACAAGACGGGGGTAACAAATATTTTTTCCTGAAAAGTATTCTTGCGAAATGTTTATTATATAGTATTAATAGTAGTATTTATATAGTAGTTGATAGTACATTATGGTACAAGTTTGTAATACTGGTGATTACTACTGAGGCGTCATTGAGACCCTCACCTAACGGCTCGGGCCGAGAGTCGAGGACGGTAATCATCAATACACACATATATCATACGACGTTTTTCAACACACTTGTGAAGAAAATAATACTAAAAATTCACTTTAACCTTAGTAGCCAGATATTGGTTATATGGAGCATCTTTTATAAATTTTTCCCGCTTTTATAAAGACTACTAGACTGATGTTACCACCCCGCCTCACCTCGACTGATCTCAGTTCACCACTGATCAGTGGTGATGGATGGGGATGATGAGGAAAAGTATCCTATTAAAATACCGCTGCTTACCCCTTTTTTGGAGGATATATAGGCGAAACTATTTGAGATTGTGTTTAAAAATAATATGTAAGTATTTCCGGCGATTCACTCAATACCCTTAGAATGTTTCACCTCCGTCGTGACGGCGGAATCGCTCTACTACAGTCGGCTGAAAAACAAAGATGGATGACATGCCGACTCTATCGCCGAGCACGTCTAGTGTATCGAGCTGTCAAAATCATTGCGTGCTTTTGACTACGCTATCAGAAACTGAAACATCTTTGACAGAACCAAGGAATATTTAACTCTCTACCGAGAAGACAGAACTCTATTGACATTAAAAAAGTCATCATTACGATCTAAACGTAGGCGGAGATCTTGTTATTTTGTCCATGACGTGCACAAGAACATTAGACTTTTTCACCCGCGTGGTGACAGATGTTGTTGATGAAAAGTAGCCTATTTGCTATTTCAGACTATAATCTATCACTGTGCCAAATTTCAACCAGATCCGTTCTGCCGTGTTTGAGTAACAAACATCTAGATATTCATCCATCCATCCATCCTTCTAAACTTTCACATTTATAATATTATAATTAATAATTATATAAGTTGTAATATAATTTCATATGACATCATACTCGTATCTCATTTTATAAATCCTTATTTGTATTTTATATTAAAAACCGTTTTGATACAGACCAGCAATATGGGAGATTTAAAAAATTAAAAATAAGTTTTATTATGAAATGATTCAGAAGACGTAGAGAGAAACAATTTTGATTTTAAAGATTGAGGATTTTCTGGACTCCAAAAGAATACGTACTACGTTTGGAGAAATATAGAAGAGAAAAGTACTTCGGAGCTGATAAATAGCCCAAACATATTTAAAAAGAAAGTGGTTTGGCGTCTTAGCCTTCTGATGAATCCGGTATCACCCTGTAATGCGAATACGGCTTGTGTCCGGTGTTCAAAGGTCCTTTCGAACCAATTAAACAGTTAATAAAAATCTCATTTGGGACTTTGTGTCTATATTAAAAAAAAATACTGATTGAAGAAGTGTGATTTGAGAACCTACAAGTGAAGTGCATTCCAGGTCACATTATTTAGCTAATATATTTATATCTGTTATGTTACTTTTTATATACTAATTAACTAGCTAGGCCTTCTTCTTAGTGTAGGTAATCTATTACATTACAAAGTAACAACATAACAACGAAATTTAACAAAAATAAGCAAAACAAACGGTGTGTTTTCAAACACATTTGATTCTAAAAAATTAAACAAAAATTAGGTCAGCTGTAAAATATCGAGGCTTCCAGTGTAGCTTGTCAAAAATTTAAATTATTACATTTTTTTATTTTGAATAAACGCGTACAATATGTAAACCCATCAACACCAAAGTGTTTTATTATATTTATAAAAATACAGCTCAAAAATTGTTTATCAGTTGAATGCTCCATCCATTTCCAAAATTATATACTATGTACCAAATATTTTTTGCATGGTTTTTGGCCCTTTGTTTACATAAGTGGTCTCGAATCAAAAACCAGATTATTATAAATGAGACTAAACAGCTATATAGCCTTGGAGTTACGAGCGGATTTCAGTGCCGCACAGAGCTTTAAATCTTCAAAATTAGGGTCGCACTGCAACTTCACAAAATTGTGGAGTCAACGGTATTTTTAGGAATTACGAGACGCTAAATTGCAATGGGGTAACCACATTAAAAAAAAATCTAATAGACTCAGTTCAGCGGCTTATGCTGTTAAAAATGAGACAATTAACTGTAGTTAACTGTAGTTAGATGTAGATACAGCTAGAATAATTTATTTTAGTTATTTCCATAGCGCTGACTTATGGCATACTGCTCTGGGGATGTTCTGCAGATCTTAATTTTATTTTCATACTGCAAAAATGGCTATACGAGCTATCTACAGTTTAGCTCCCAGAGTTTCCCTTAGACAGAAGTTTAAAAATATAAATATTATAACTATTGTTTCTCAGTTAACTATGAAAATCTAATGTATGTCAAGAAAAGCATTAACAGTTTTGATAAAAGGAGTAATGCTCTTTCCATCAACACGCAGAATAAGCACAAGCTATCCGTACATTTAACGCGTCTCCACAGAATAAGTCATTCTTTTATGGGATTATCCGAGACTTGCCTATAAATAAGTTTTAAATTACTATTAAAACTAAACTCTTTCAAAAATATTATCACAAAATTTCGGATTACTTGGAGGACATAACAGCTTGGGCATGATCGCTCCAGGATCTACCTACTCGTGTATTAAGAAATCAAAATGTAGCGTGTCTTGCCCTACTAACACCATTATTATGGTCTTTTTTGTAAGGCAAAACACTGGAGCTAAAAATAAACTAACTTTTGTTATATCAATTAAGAAATTGGCGATTAAAAATGAGAAAAGACAAGCCCGCTGAGTTTCTTGCCGGATCTTCTCAGTCGTGGTTGCGTTCCGATCCGGTTGTAGATTTAGGAGAACTAAATGTAAAATTACAATTTTTTAAGTGCCGCCGTGGGCCTATACAGAATAAATGATTGATTTGATTTGACAATCAGGCGTAACGTTTACCATCAAGCGAACTGTCATAAGAGAGCACGAATTTCACTCAAAACACTATATTTCAAACTGGTTAATAAGAAAAAATCACTTTTAATTTGAAAAGTGGGACACGGTAAAATATTAAAGTCCGTAAATGTGTTTGCGGTGGGAGTTGAGGTTAAACTGAATCTACTCAGGATGATTCTAGTTGCCTCCGAATGAGAACTGCTGGATTAGCGAAAGTTAGGGCTGAAAGGTACCGTAAAGGTCGCGGTCCATGCACGAATCGCGTATGGTTGAAACTTGTACCGCCAAATACGAGTATATGTATAATAATACTTTTATTGTTAAATTGTCACATAGAATATTGATTAGTTAATTTAGTACTAGTAGGTCAGTTAGTATATTATAGCTAAAGTAGACGCATAACTGTTGCAATGCTGCACACAGCAGTGTGGCGCAAGATGGTGTTGAATTGCTTGGGTAGTATTAATACTAATTTCTAGTAAATACATACATATGAGTTTTTTTCTGGACCTCGATGAAATTTTCAATACTATCCCGGACCCCATTCAAAATTACTTGCCGACTCCTGGTATAGGTTGTGGAGCTGTATAGAGTATCTATAAACTATCATGTACCCAGTACAACTGTAGCACCGACAACTCTTAGTTTGTACTGTAGTTATACATCAACGATTACGTTACACTTACAAACTTTAACCCACTTAACCTATAAATACGCGCCGGTACACCGGTGTACCGCAGTCAAAACCCATATCAGGACTGTACATAAACGTTAACTGTTCAAATATATAATACATTTCGGTTTATTAGATGTTTTTTTAATACTAATAAGCACCTAGAAATCATTTTTACATAGAAATATAAATTATTTTCTTATCAGTAGGCTAGTAAAAAAACAATGTGCGTCGATCGTCGCAGGTGCGCGTGTGCGAGTGTATTGTTTTCGTGAATAAGTACCATTTCGAGGTAAAAACCTAAGAAAAAGCTTATAATCCTCTTATATTATGGTTTTGTGATCAATTCCCGTAATTTAATAAAGGCAGCCGCCATATTGTTTTGATAACGAGTGGGACTACGATTTTGAGATCTCTTTGGTTAGCGTAAGAGTATATGTTTGTATGACAATTTGTGGATTTATTATGGATAATTTATAAAATAGGTAGTATAGGTTTTTAAAGTCTATTATACCGTTGTGATTGTATGTTTACTCCTTTTACACCTGCTTGAGAGATAAAATTGGTCTTTGTAGAATTTATTTCATTTGTTATTATTTTGTTGCGCTTCAAGTTATTTTTTCGGTTGACTTTACCTCTATAATTTGACTAATAAGAAACAGATAACATAATAAGAGAATAAAGGAAGATGTACTGGGTAACCAGTGTAAATTTACGCCGTTTACAGATATAAAATAGAACAAATAGCTGTTTTACTACGATTTTACTCCTGCAAACGTTTGCGGCGCGCGCGAATTTTTCAAATAGTGAATTTTCGCGCGCTTTTTCCATTCGATTTGGCGCCAAAATATTTTTATTTTTAAGCCACCTAAAGGGTTAATATCTATGTCACGACTGAGATACAAAAAAAGAAAGCTTACCTATTTTTTTTATTTCAGGTATGTGGCCATAGTGAAGCCTCTACAGCACAGGTTGAGTAGAACAGTGGCGCGCGCAGCACTCATCACGGTCTGGTGTGCCAGCTCGCTTCTGGCCTTGCCCAGTCTTCTATACTCCGATACGTATAAAAAGCAGTAAGTATGGTTTCCATTATTTATACGTTCTTTCCTTGAGCGAATTAAATATCGCTGTTATTTATTCCTTGAAATAAATAATAGTAGCGCTGATTCAAAGACAATTTCTTCGTAAACTGTAACGTGAGGTTGTTGCAATTATATCCTTATATATATCCACTCCTGCACATAAGCCTCTGCATACGTGTGACAGAGACGGCGTCACATAACTATTGTCATTCACTTCTCTTGCCGCATCAGCCTAACTAAATTTATACTTTCGCAAATTTCTCGTAAAACGCGCAAGCAAATAATGCGTTGAAAGAGACGCTTGATGACGGATTAAGTAGAATAATACAAATATATAGGAGATATGTGTTTCTTTATCTATGTCTTACTTTATGGCTGGACTGCCAGTCACCACGAAATAGTTTATTATTTATGGATGTATATGGATATATGAAAATCATACACAGCTATAGCTTTGTTTGTTTGTTTCTTCTATGTTCATGAAAAATGTGGAATGCTGTTCCATCCGAGGTATTTCAATAGAACAAAAGTTTAGAGATCTTTAAGTATAGAGTATTATTTATTAAGAATATAGGCCAATGCCTGTAAGCGGTATTGACTACTTTTCATCAGGCCAACCATGTTGCCGTACCTGTTCATCGTTATGGCCGGAATCACGCAAATGCTAATAGCGGTCACTCATATCAATGTCATGTTATCCATCCAAAATACTTTATACAAAAAGCCTACTTCTAATTGTACCCGATGTATGCCATGATGTATGCCCATGACACTGGCAGCATGCATATATTGTTAATGCCCAACAATATTTGTACGCTCTCCTATAGATCTACTTAATGCTACTTAGAAGTTTATTTTACACAAACATGCATGCAATCTTAAAATCTTATTAATTTAAATATTATCAGTAACACTATCATGCCCCAAACTAGGCAACAGGCTTGTATCTTAGGCACCTAATTATTCTCACTATTGATAACACATCATCCATTTGCTTATTCGTCTACTGTACAAGGATAGTGGTGTCGATTCTGTAAGCATTCTCTTAACTAAAAATCTTTAAGATATGGCAGTTCTTATATTGTTTAAGCTAAAATCCAAAATAGTATAACACTTTCGAATAGCAGCATTAAAATCAGACATTTCTCTTCAACTGTTGGAATATTTTAGACAGTTTCGTCGTCACCAAACTTGATGCTCGCTAAACTAACCTAAAATAACCCAAAATTAAATAGAATAATCATATGTTTAGAAGGGTCATTTTAAATGTTAAATGATTTTGGATTTTATTGTTAACAGAACCACCATAATAAATTTTTAGTAGTTTAGTTTAGTTTTTTTTAACAAGTGAATCGCTTGTGAACCAGTGTTTCTAACTTAATGGTTTGTAGTACTTAGCAACTCGAATAATAAAAATTGTTATATAGATGGAGAAACCAATATTATCACCATAAATCTTATTTGTATCTGATTTTTACGAGTTGTGCGGTAAATAGGTATTAATCGTTAAGAAACATTCCTACCGACCTCCTTAGCAATTACAGATGTTTCACCATGTAATATCCATATTCCATCTACATCTGTACTCATACGGGTATTTAATTCAAATACTTCTTTGGTTTAAACATTTCTTAGTATATTTGAATTATGACGAGACATAAAGAGAAATACGATAGTTCTATCTGAGAACCTCTTGTGGTAAAATAAAAGATTTCAGGGTAGTTTTATATCATTTAATAATTGATAGAAAAGGAACATTCCGAATACACATATAAAGCTGAGATTTTGTCGTATGTTATCAATACTTGAAATCTCTCTAATTGAGAGGATGAATTTTACTAGTTTTTGCACACGATTTTTTATACCCAAGCTCATAAATTTTCATTGTAGGTTTGCTTACTTGTTTTGGACATTCCTTTTTCAATTGATTTTTTGTACGGTTGTTTATCGGTACGTACTCTAGAGTACGTACCGATAAACATGTATCAATTTGTTATATGGACTAATTATTTCATTAAAATCATCATCGTTTACATAATTATGTAGGTACTTTATCATCGTCTCAGCCGTAGGACGTCCACTGCTGAACATACGCCTATCCCATAATTTTCCGGACCGGGACCGAAAGGACTAGTTGGAAGCGGTCTGCATACAACGTCGTCCTGATTGTATGCAGTATTGAAATATTTATCAGGTCGTCTGTCCGCATTCTTAGTGGATGACCTAGGTTGCGCTTGCTGGTCCGGGGTCTTCACTCTAGAATCTTTCGGTCCTTTCGGCCACCTGTTCTGCGTGTTACGTGCCCTGCACACTTTAACTGGCATATCTTCTGGGTTATATCGGTAACTTTCGTTCTTCTACGGATCTCCTCATTTCTGATGCTTATGTATATACTTATGTTTACACTAAATATTTAAACGGAACTGCGCTAGAATTCCTGAGTTGCGCGAGGTACACTCACTCAATAACATATCACAAAGTTAAAACCCGCAAACAAACATTTCTGCTCTCTCACAAATGTTTGCCCTGATCAGGGATCCAACCTGGACCTCGATCTTCAAAGGCATTTTTCCTACCGACTAAGATAACGGACACATCAAATTAAGAGTGTAAAACATTTATATGATGTCTGATTGCAGTATTTATTATACACTATTTATGTGTAGATATATATCATAAACTTCTCTATTTGTCGAAACTTAACAAATTGTGTCAGTAGCTGAAATAAGATATGTAAATTTTCATTTCTTGAATCAAGTTTAGTGTCTGCTAACTTCTTTGACTTGAGACAATGAATTTAGACTTTTCAAAGGAGTTCCCCAAAAGTTTCATTGATATTATTTTAACCGCCAACAGCTTTAGCAGAATTGTTTTTGATATCACTAAGTTTTAATCTAATTATTATAACGTCAAAAGTTTGATAGCAGACTTTGGGTTGGTTTTACAATAATATTATAACGCGGAGGTTTTGAATGAGTGAGGATGC
Organism: Selenia dentaria; assembly: GCA_917880725.1. Lineage (NCBI taxonomy): Eukaryota > Metazoa > Arthropoda > Insecta > Lepidoptera > Geometridae > Selenia > Selenia dentaria. The sequence goes on along the minus strand of OU862883.1, from coordinate 27,167,521 downwards.
GAGAGAGTATTTATGTAAGTTTGTCATATTTTGTTCACATTGGATAAAATTCTAACGATTTGGATAAAGTTTAGTATAAACATGGCAATAGGTAGCTGTACCTTACTATATTCTCCCACATAAACGTCGCGAAAGCTGACTAAGTAATGAGATGGCAAAATACACTTCCAGTGCCAATAAAAGCTCCTAGTCTCCTACGATTCGCAGTCAGACGGTTGAATTCGTACTCAAAATTAATATTTTATACTCAATAATTATGTGTAGTATTAAGTTTTTTTTATAATCTGTTATGAAATAAAAACACTAAGACTTGCATATTGGTATATTCAAGTTGGTAGTTGTTCTTGATTTATTTAATTTAAACTAATTTATTATACTTTCGGAATGGATTTTTTATACTTAAAGTTATATGATTATTAACGGGATATTTACCGTGGTAAGGTTGTGGAATGAGCTCCCGATATTTCAGTCTTCCCGTGAACATGGTGCATGTAACTGCGCCGAAATATCGGGAGCTCATTCCACAACCTTACCACGGTAAATATCCCGTTAATAATCATATAACTTTAGAGAACAACCGTGATAGTTTAAAACAGTGTTTTTTTTTTATACTTATTGTGTTTAGGGGTATACTAGATTGTTTCACAGATTATAGGTATAATAAAACCTGTTACTTGCATGACTAATACAACAAACTCCATCAACATCAAACTTTGACAAAATCCATCAAACCGTTATGACTGAAGAACGGTATAAACGATCCTAAGAATCTTACATACTCGTATGTTTTTAAACACACGCTTCTACCGGGTCAAAATGTCTTATGGTATATAGTAAACATAAAGTTATATTTTGTAGTACTTGTTTTCAAGCAGTCGTAAGCATGATTGTGTTAAATTTTCCTTATTTTATTGTGTGTTAATTAGCTGAAAGTAGTTCACTATGGTAATATTGCATGCTGAAATATAATAATAAGGGAGAATAAGTACCTATACTTACCAAAATGTACACTCATTATAGTTTCAGGGTTTTACAACCCTATAAACACTTTTGTAGGGTTGTAAAACCTACAAAAGTGTTCATATATAAACTACAAACAATTTCAAAAATGTAATTAAAAGTTTTTGCTTTACTCAATTGGCGGTCACAAATGTATCTTATTATAAGGAGTAATTATTATATGTTAAAACAAATAACCCGACTGCGAACAATACAAATAAAATTATACATGGCTACTAAACATGAATTAGTGTTAGAGTTTCCACTAGTTTCCAGACAACCCAATACTTACACGACCTTAAAAATTATACATGACTACTATGCATGAATTAGTGTTAGAGTTTCCAGACAACCCAATACTTACACGACCTTAAAAAATATACATGGCTACTAAACATGAATTAGTGTTAGAGTTTCCACTAGTTTCCAGACAACCCAATACTTACACGACCTTAAAAATTATACATGACTACTATGCATGAATTAGTGTTAGAGTTTCCAGACAACCCAATACTTACACGACCTTAAAAAATATACATGGCTACTAAACATGAATTAGTGTTAGAGTTTCCAGACAACCCAATACTTACACGACCTTAAAAATTATACATGGCTACTAAACATGAATTAGTGTTAGAGTTTCCACTAGTTTCCAGACAACCCAATACTTACACGACCTTAAAAATTATACATGACTACTATGCATGAATTAGTGTTAGAGTTTCCAGACAACCCAATACTTACACGACCTTAAAAAATATACATGGCTACTAAACATGAATTAGTGTTAGAGTTTCCAGACAACCCGATACTTCCACGACCTTAAAATTATACATGACTACTATGCATGAATTTGTGTTAGAGTTTCCAGATAACCCTGTCCAGATAATGCCTGTTTTTCTGCAATAACCAGCGGATTTGTCTAGGTTTTAGTGCTAGGCCAGAACCCAGCACGGAAACGTTTAAAGGTCACCCAAAACCCAGACCGTGGTAAGGTTTGCTTTATCCATTCGGGCCTAACGGCACGACGGGTAATAAAATACTCTTTTACCTGACTGCAAAACCAACAAAAAGTGTCATGTGTTTGGCCTGTATGTATGTAAGTATGTATGTTTGTTCTTATATGCACTCGAAACTACTCACAGCTGAAACGAATTTAATAAAATATGATACGTCAATATATTCGTCTTGATGGTGCCAGTGTCACTGGGCACATAATTACCCGATTGCGGTGCAGCCTGCAAAAAGGGCGGATTTTATGTGCTTTTATATGCATTGTAATTATTTCCGTAGTCGGGTTTTTCAATTTGTTTATTTTCTTGTTTAACTGTAGGAACTGGAAGATAAACATTAGTTAAAATGCTTTACTGTTATGAATAAAGAAAACCTAAGAAATTAATTTTCTCCTTAGTTCTTTGTTTAGTTACCCAGAGTTTATAAGCCTCTTCTTGAAACAATTCTTTTGAAATGTGCACATTTTGTACTATTTTAGCTTCTTCAAAAGGCCAGCTCTAAAATATTACTTTTGTTCTAGCTTTTGAATCAAAGGAATTTTGTAAAAGTTATTATGTTTTGTTCGAGAACTTTAGTAATAACATACAAAAAGAAATTGTTATCGAATAGACTTGGTTTCATTGTAAGTGACGTCGGTTATTTAATTTATTGGCTGATATTAAGACATGAGACAAAATTCATAATCGCACCCCTAATGTTTTAATTGTAAGTCCGAGATTTTACTTCGTCGATGTTAGACATATCATTTTATATTTATTCTTTATAAAAGATAATTAAACCAGTAGTTCATGTGGGATTGCGATAACATTATTAACGCGGAGAAAGTTGCAGACAGAAACTAGTAATAAAATAAAATTTATCTGATTGGTGCAAGTCATCAGTGGCGTGTTAGTGATGATCATCGTCGTTGACATAAGACTTAATCATGTATAGTATAGGCATGTTTTCATTGTTGCAGATACGTTAATGGAGAGAGGGAGATATGTTTTATTAATTGGCCAGATGGGAGCTATCCTACATCTAGAACGGACTATTGGTAAGTTTTTACTACTCGTATCATCATCATCATCATCTCAGCCGTAGGACGTTTACATTCTGAACATGGGCTTAACCAAGATTACTATTATGGGTATACATTTTCAAATTTTTAATCACTCACAAAAATATTTTTTTTATTGAATCATAATAAGCTCTTATCAAAAGTACTCACATCTAAAACTCTATATATAGGTATTTTATGCGTTAAACGGAACGTTTATGACAGTTTACCAGTACTACTTAAGGTTTGCGCATTGTTGTGAAAGTCACCTCACCAGAGGCCGTAGCACAAATAATTTGCGAAGAATTAATATTGTAAGCGTCATCGCATCACGTTTCGGCGTACTAACTATGAATTATCTGTCACAGTTGTCCTAGATAAATTACAGTTTGTGCTGTTTCACATGGTAAACGACACGTTACGTTACACTTACCCAGTTATTCGTACTAGGCACACGGTAACCTAACGCTCTGCCTCACTTTCCGTCTTCGTCTCACCTATATATGACCTCGCACTAACCAGATACTCCGCATATAAGAAGTAAATTTACCAAGCAATTAGTACTTGTAGGACAGACATGTATTTGGTGATCATATCAGTCATTATGTGACTGTGTTTTGGCATCATGTTTCTGCTACGGCCTCTAGTGACTAAAACACAAAAACGCGCAACCCATGAGTAGCATTGGTGTACTTTCTGGTTTAACGCACGTTTAACAAACATCTAAAATTACATAGTTAAAATACAAATGACATATCCTTTGTTTAACGCTTGTTTGCTTATTGGAAACCAACCATTTTAATTTTCGAGAAAAAAGGTGTTTGCTCTGATAACATTTGAACCCGCATTTTCTAACTGTCCGTATCGGTCGCTTATGAAACTAGGATATCAAAGCACTTGATTGTAAAGACAAACCTAGTTTATAGTATAAATAATATCTAGTTCTTAGATCGGATTCGTCGGTAATCTAGTGGTCAAGGCGTCTGTGAGTCAAAGAAGTGGGCTTGAATCAATCGATACGTAATAAATATGTTCCACTCATATTCAGTTACGAAGGTGAATGAGTGGTTCCCTGTTTGCATACTCTTCAACTGCTAGAGAGTATATTGGCAATTACAGTTTTTAATAACATTATAAACTGAGAAACTTACTACTAAACATACTTTCGTACGCTAATTCTATGAAAGTTTTCACTTTTCCTTCACTGCAAAAACAGCCTCTGGTCTAGGGAATAAATTGATGCAAAAACTCATCAGTTGTGACGATCGCTTGGGGAGTGACCTTAAGGATCCTTGGATGTATTTGGTTTCCTTTTTTACGACTATGTTAAGGATTTTCATTTCTTTGCTTCAATATATCTTTAAGAGACAAGTGAATTGATAAATGAAATACATGACTGGATAGAAAGTTTTACGTGAGAAGTGAGCAAGAGTGGTTTCCCTATTTAAGGCGCATAATTCGATGTAAAACAAAAAGTTCAAGGCACCATACTACAACAGTCCTTACGTATAACCGCTACGTCTGCTTTTTAAATAAGATTTAAAGCTAGTAGTTTACGATTATGAGAGAGGCCCCATTGGTACGTAACGTTGCGATGACGCCGCGACGTTTTACAAACATACTGTGTGACATGCCTCATTAGTCCGTTGCGTCGTCGTACGCGACGTTTCAACGGATAGACGGACAAGAGACGAGGCGGGAGGGAGGGTGATACGCTGCGCTGTCAGAGCTTCGGCGCGACGACGGACAGTGTTCCACTGCTAGAGGGAACTATGGCTGAACTGACGCAATGGCGTGCGTACCATCTTGCGTTGCGATGTCGTGCATAGACGCAACGCAGATGTGGCATACAATGCGTTAAACCATTGCGACGACACGACGCAACGCACTCATAGGGCATCACTTTTGCAGCAATTTTTAACAGTGAGACAGATTTTTTTCAAACGTAACTACCAAGCGTTTTACTTTGTGTTTTGGTTGTAACATACAAACGCGCTTGTTTTTCACTGGTTTAGCGGTTTGGTGTAATCAACGAAGATTTTATAATTGCCTTAGTTTATGCTAGTTCTCCATAACATTCATTTGCATATTATGGAAAACTTAAGTCATAGGATACACGGTAATAAACTTAATATGAATTATATAACGTGTATGTAAGTCTATAATATATTTAAGTGGATATAAGTTTGCGTAGTAGCGTAACAAATCATTGATTTTTACTTGACTTTTACGAGTACAGTAGTAAGTAGTAGTAGGATTTCACAAACTTGATTTTCATAAAGATAAAAAGAAACAACCTGATCCATTTACGTTTTTTGCTTCCTAATGCTTTGAGAGTGATTGGGGACTGTTTTATTCTGAGTTTTACTTTCTAAGCGGATACTGAACACGCCAAAGGGTGTACGATGAATTTGTGTGTAAATGATATTTTCCTATCTACCGTTAACAATTGAAATAATAAAACAAGTTAATAATTAATACACAATCATAATTTTATTTATATAACGTTCTTCCCTTTTATCTTACAGATGTTAATAAAATTTAGTCTTATTAGTTCGTTTCAAATTGATCGTTTATTCATCATAAAAAACTATAGTTTATATGTCAAAAACATGTGTGGTTACATAGGTACTAAGTACTCAAACAAATATGCACTTATGTAGGTATTTCAAATAAACATTGTATGTATTAACATGTTTGGCCACAATTGGCTACAAATTTTAGGATGAGATGGCATTATAAATTTAAATAAAACAGATTTTTATTCACATGCAATCACAATACAAAAATAAATATAAAATTTAAATCAAATTCCCTAACATGTCAAAATTAGCCAAGAGAACAGAAAAAGTCAAATTACAATAAAAATTATTTGTCATTCAGAAAGTCAACTTTGCAGTACCTAATAGCATTTTTTAACTAATACCTTTTATAATATCTTAGTTTATTTAAAGTATTACAAAAGAATCTATGTCTATACTTATTAATATTGCGATCTGAGGAGTGAAATTATGAAATACCTTGCTCACAGCCAGTGTTGTAGAACAGATTGAAGTTCAATTGATAATATATACCGATCCAGGCTTGGCCTAACCAAGCAATTTTCATCTCCAATAATCCTGATCTCCAATACAATTTTTCCTTTATTTTAGGATATATAATAAATATTTACTATACAAATTCTTCTAGGTGGTAGCAGAAGGAGTAGGGGAGGGGTGGTGGCACTTATTCAGAGTCCGCTTGGGAAATATTGACCAAATACTCAACCGTGTACTTTTCAGTAATTTGCAAACATTACTGTGTTTCGTTGAAGTGCAATGTTTTATAATATTATTATTATATAATAAAACCTTAATTTATAACGAAAGAAAATAAAACATCAAACATTTATTGAAGTACGTAGGTTAGTAAATTTGATAAATCCCCTACAGATTTTGCTTTGATACACTGATCGAAGAAGTCTGATTTCCGGTAGGCTATTTTCATGTATTGAGTTTTCAAAACTTACTTATTTCCACAAGAAAATGATGTAAGATAGTTCTTTTTGCTAGTTCGTAAGGTCTCACACAAACAAAATTATTAACTTACGAGACCTTAGTGAGACTTTTTCTGATTTGTTTAGTCAACTGAAAGATGAACAAGTGTTTAAGAATGTGGTTTATATATATACGCTGACATTTATTATTCTGAGTTAAAATCTTTCTTACCAAATTGTTTATTATTTTCACCAAAATCCTCTCAATTCTATGATAATTGTGATCCCTGCAAAAAAAGCATCTTTTTTACTCTTTGTATACTCCTTTTCGCTCACAGCGAAAATCTTTCCGATCTACAATGTTAAGCAACGCTTGGTTAGGGGTTGAATGGATGGAGCACTGTGTCGAAGACCTTCAGACGGCCTGAAAACTACAAAATGGGTCGGCCAATAGCCTATCCACTAAGCCGCACTGGGTCCGCTTGATAGGTTATGGCCTAAATCATGTCTCTGAGAGGACGGCTCGAGTCCTAGCAGTGAAACATAGTTGGCTGATGATTTTATTTTATATTATTATTTTATTTTGTTTTATATTCTTTTCATCATTTGCAAAACGCGCGTGAACAAAAAGGGTGTGAAAATTGGTAGTCTACTTTGTTTTTGACCACCAATCCTATAATTTCTATCCACAACTCAACAACATTAACCCAATTGTAATGCAATCGAGATATTATTGTACATTAAGCACAATACCGAGTTTGTAATAAATTTTAGCTGCGGTTCTTAAGAAAGTAGAATCGACACTTTTAGTTCGATGGTAATTTGTAGATAGATGTACGAGTATCATGCAATCATATGGCACACTATTCGAAATGAATTCATTGAAAACTGACGTACTTGCGACCTTGCCGCCATGATCTATATCTAAAGTCTTGTCTTACATAGTTTGTCAACGATGTTCTATCTAACGTGTTTTTCTTGCAGTTACAACTTGGTGTTCCTGTCAGTGACCTACGTAGTCCCCATGTCAGTGATGGTGTGGGCTTATGCACAGATGAGCGCTGCTCTCCGAGGCCGAGCAATCGGAGAGTGTACGCATCATCAAATGCAGGTCGTCAGGGCGAAGAGAAAGGTCAGTGCTGTCAGTATTATTTATATTTTTCTGATGCATATAGTACCTAATAGAAAAAGTTTTTCGGTGGTAGTGCCACGCTGTAACCGCACAGCTGAATGGGCGGGCAGACCGGGGTACCACACTCCCACATAACACCGACGTGAAGTAACAAGCTTGCTGTTGCGTTTCTTCGGTTTGTGGAAGGTTCCAGAGGCCCGATTCCATCCGACCCATTCCCCCTCTCCTTCCCCCTCCCCCTTAACCCTAACCTCTTTTATCTCTTCCTATCATCCTTCTTCAAAGATCGGCTCGATACCTCAGGTATTGCGGATGTCCGTGGGCGACGGTATCACTTACCATCAGGTGAGCCGCTTGCTCATTTGCCAACCTATCTCATAAAAAAACCGGTTCTTATTTTCCGTGGATTTATTTTAATAGACTTCCAAAAAAGGATGAGGTTCTCAAGTAAACGCAATTTAAAACAAAATGTTCGACTACGCAAGTCATAGTTACTCCGATGCTTTATTGATTCCAATAAGTACACAATTTAGATTTAAAATCAACTAGATGTAGGTTATATAAATTCGAAATATGTACGAGTACTTATTACCATCTAAATGGAGTGTACGGCTGGTTATATCCCCGAAAAAACAAACAACAAACAGTTATTGTTTCTTTGTTTGTTTCTTAGGTTTTTTGGGTAATTCAATTTGAATATGTTTAGATTATTGTGCCCTTTTAGGTACTTCCCATTTTATTCTCTTTTTTATTTTTTTCGTATATATACTAGAAGCTTACGTGCGAAGCGTCTTCTTGGAAGGCAAAATATTTTATTCACCAAGGCATTCAAAGAGATTGCATTGTTTGTGTCTACATTGAAATGTAAATACAGAAGCGGTTCTTCAGGCTAAAATGGAAAGATTCAAGAAGGCGTTAAAAATCGGAGAATATCTGTCAGACGGCAGTGAAGTGTGATATTTTATCGCTTCAGGAAGAAGCTTTTAGCGGTTACGGAGTTGGAATCACAAATGAAATTCTTATGAGAGAAACTAGAGAAACTGTTGGTTTTTCTACCGACTTCCAAAAAGGAGGAGGTACTCAATTCGCCTGTATTTTTTTATGTTACCTCATAACTTTTGACTAGGGTAACCGATTGTCAAAATTCATGAATTTGATTTTTGTTTGAGAGCTGGTGCTTTCCGTGTGTCCCATTTAAATTTAATCAAAGTCGGTCTTGTAGTTTTTGAGGTAAACTCTAATCGCTGAATAGAATGGAGACGGTTCATTTATTTCAAATTGTACTTATTCTTTGTTCAAGTTCAAGTTTTAAATAATGCCAAATAATTATACGAACAAACTCTTCAAACTACACTATAGTAATATGTACTTTGTTTCAGCAACGTATAACATAATATGATTTGCAGGCATAGTATTTAGGTACAATCGGGGGCAAGGCTTGTCCGTCTTGTCATTTTGCAATATTCATTAAATTAACATATGAGTTTTGAGGGACTTCCATATTCATTAAGACAAAAAAAACATCAATAAAATTATATTTATTTTAGAAGCCTGTAACGGAACAGGCTCTGGATGAGGATTCCGTCACGATTCACAAATATAGAGGCATAAAAAGTATCTTGGTATGAACAAATATTGATGAAATTTAGAAAATCAAAAGTAGAAGAAACCGTTAATGTGTGATATTGAGATTAAGATGTTTAGTCGGGTATTTCTTATAGGAAGATTATACTTATTGAAAATGATAAGCAGCATAGAATATTTAAGCTATCAAGATATTCTATGTATTAACCATTTAAATCGATTGTTCAAACAGAACTGATAAGTTACTTCAAGGAAAAGGAAATGTTGAGTAATCCTTTGAATACATAAAAGTTATAAGTAAAATTAATAAAACTACCATGAAAATAAGCAGCATTGATATTTCTAACCATACAAAGGTGTGGCGACGACTCGCTACGATCTCCTTGTAGGTAATACATACTCGTTATACATAAAGAGTTCCTTTAACTTTTACTTTTCTGTTTGACACTTTCAAATTTAAAATTAGATGATGTTTTTATGACAGCGATTCGGACAGGGTTTTTATGTAGATTGATGTAAGGCGAGAACAATTGTGCAAGGAATATTTTACTCTCTACCACATGTGTATCATTTAAATTACGAGAGAGAAACACTTTCTCCAGTGCTAGTAACAGCGGCAAGGATCACAGCTGGAGTTCGCTGCCAGTATCTAGGTACGCATCGGTGTTCCCTCCGGTGTCCTCATTGGTGACCCCGACGTGATGATGAAAATGAGTTAGTGCTGTAGATGCCAAAAAGAAGGTATGAATTTTGCTATTCAAATATAATGGTGCTTCCTGCATCGGCTTGATCGTGATCGAATATGGAATACTACGCGCGAGTTCTATATATTGAGTCAGGAACGTATCTGTGAAATGATCGAAATATATCGAAGATTATTGCTCGGAATGTTTCCTGAAATGACATCGACCAATTTTCGCTGCGACTAAGGCTAGTGATACATCGACGTTTTAATGCCTACCATTCGGCAGTTATTCTAGTCAATATTTTATTAATGTGAGGAACACATTTTTGTTACGCGTCCGTGTATTTGAGTTTGGGTTAGACTGTCTACTCTGATTCTAGCATGAGAATGCGGTAATAAATTATAGCAATTGAATTATTTGCTGAAAGTATCAAATGTAATATTTAGAATCAAATGATAATTCGTAATGATAAATAATACTATTAAGAAGATATAAATAAGATTTTAATCGCTTATAGACGCAAACTCTACATTTGGAAAACTACCAAACGGACTTAGTAAGGCCTTACTAATTTTGGGGTAAATAGAAGAGGTTCTTGGCATGATGGAGAACATTTGTGTCACAGTAAAGAGCAGCTCTTAATCCAGCATTCGAGTTGTAAGCCTTGAACATGCCAAGAATCCTACTTCCTAAATCATAATAAATCTAGAATTCTACGGCAAATCTAAAAAAAAATCAAACTAATTACTTACAATATGAAAATTAATAAAATATATTATATCTTTAAATTGTAGAGATATCTATCAATAATTTACTCGGCAAAGTAAAGCTAACTATTATAATAATCATCATAATAAATATATGGCTGCTAGTATTGAGCTAACCAATACAACAAAGATTCTGCTAATACTTAAGTATTTAAAATAATTGCTTTTCCTACAATGGTTCAATAGATGGCATGTCATGTAAAACACTAGTAATCTAAGTATAGCAATCTCGTATAAAAAGGAGATTTATGTATGTGGTAAATCTTATCAAACTTGGTCAAGCAATGCAGCACCTTGAGAATTCTTGTAAACCACAAACAAGGGTCTAGAGATTTCTCTAAGTCACTGATATTATTTCCCATATATTGCTTCAGTAAACAAGTAAATGATTAAACTTGAACAATTGAACTATTCAGGGAATAGTGGCTGATAATATTTATCTAAAGGAATTGGATAATCAGCGTAATAGCTACTGATCACAAAAGATTTCTAAAGCGCATATAAAGCGAGGTTTTACTTTACTTTTGTTATTTATTTCCTAGCAGTTTTCATAAACGAAACAAATAGTATATATTATAGAGACATTTAGTCTGTAAGAGATTATATCAATCTTATCAACAGCTAAATGTTCATAGCAACAAACATAAATCTATAAAGAAAGTTAGTTATATAATTAACAGGTTTATAACTGTTATTAATAATAACGAATATCATGCAAATATCTGATATTATTTAATGGAGTTGTTTATATATTATTTCACTAATCAAAACTGATTTATCAGATATAACAGGTAGTTTTGCAAGCTAATAATTATATAGAAAACTTGCAAATAACCTACTATTTCTATGTTCTATGGTCAAATAACATATACCTTAAATTTTATTCAGAAACTTATATTGATGATTAATATCTTCCACGACTAGAAGTCAAATCAAGTACATAAGCTAGAAATCTAGGATCAGCTCAGTCAGTCAGTCTGTAAGAACTAAGTATTTGCAATCTAGTATGTTCATCCCAATTTTTCGTTATCAGCTAGCAGTTCAGTAATGTAGTAGTAGGTTATCCATCGTAATATCAGAATACCTAGGCGTTGCTTTTGGTTTCTCTAGGCATCTATAGTTCTGAATAGTTTTCTCTGTTTCAATTCTTTCCGAAAAGAGCAAGGTTACAGCAGCGGTACACAGTGTTAGGGTCCTCCTAGACTAGACGATCATTGGCCAAAACGAATTATTATAAAAAAATTAAAAATTGGGGGGGGGGTTATTACAATTTGGTTGGTGCCGTTACCAGGATTGGAATAACGTTACTACGGAAGTTTTACTAGGAATTAGTTGCGGTCAACCGCACAATTTGTTGGCGTGAAATGGATAGGATTTTATTGAAACAGAGATGCTATTGCAATAGGGCTAAATAGGTAGTCAACGGATACTATAATGAGGTGATGATGTTGTTGTTCTAGGCTACAGTAGTAGATTTCTACAATAAACTAAGAAATAAATAAGCCGGATATGCTTTTTTAGGAATATTACTAAAATACTGATTACTACGAAGCGCTGAAATGATATTCAGGGAAAGATAAGTTGTATGCAAGTTTCATGTATGTAAAGTCTGCAACTACCTTTGTCATTTACATGTACCCCATAGTCGATCTCTAGAATCCAGAAGTACACTTATCATTCGAAAGGCAGATTGCGTGTTGTGTTTACGACTAGGATACTCTCCTGGAAGCACACGGTAAATAGTCAGCATCGAACTCTACTCAAAGTGACCCGAAGGTTTTAAGAACACCTTTAGTATCGAACGACTTATGAAACTCACTTGGGAGCCAAGAATTGCGTTATAGAGTACTGAAAGAGTTCTTGTATAGTGTTAGGAAATGAAGGGAGTTTCTAACATGTTGAAGTGCCGTCGCTGCATTTGCATCACAAGGATTACATTTGTAACCAGCAAAATACAGCGCAGATCGTGGACATGTCTGTATATAATCAATGTTTGTTATGTTCGGAAGTATTAAGAAAATTAAAACGTGTGATCGTTAATGGCTTACCTTTTTGTCCGATGAAATTTATGGTAATTAAATGATAGCAAAAATCTACATACGTAATTACTTCTATTGCATTTGCGAAAGAAATAAATAGGATTACAATAAAATGCAAAGTTGCGCAACTTTAATTGAGCGATGATAAGTCTTGTTAGAAGTTTTGTTGAAATATGTTTAGTCGTAACATTGGGAGGTTGAATTTCCCATTCAGATGCTTAGCGTTGTGAAAATTCTTATAGACAAGTCAGATGGTTGTATAGTTATTCGTAAAGGTTAAATAAATCAACGTTATGCAGATTTAATAGACAAACATAGTAAGCGCCGAATTTAAGTATAAAAAAACCAATATTATAGCTAGGTAGTGATGAGTCTTCGGAATTAAGCTGGTAAAGTTTGACAATGTAGGCAGGCTGAAGAGGAGCGCCGGATTTCAGAAGCTTTGGGGCGAAGCGGCTGGTGCGTCTTGACGAGATCTGCAAATATAATAGGGAAAATTAGGGAATGGTGAGCAAAGCCGGGTTATCTATCTAAATTAAAAATAATGGAAAAAAAACAAACATTATGTAAATCAAAGTTAATAAGGAAACTTTTATTTAGGGCACAATAATAATTGTTTGGATGTTAATAGTTATGTATGTATTTATGTTTTTATGTAACATAATTGACATGTAAGTAGTACGCGCAAGGTCAACCTTAAATTTTTAAATCTGAACTCGGTATACATCGTCAATTTCGGTCGTTGAATACTAGTAGACTATATACTATATACTAGTAGAACTATATTAGAGTTTAAGGAAATATAAAAAAAAACCGGTTCCATGCCATGAAAATCGTAGGAATTGTGGAACTCATTTAATCAAGTGAGAGGTTATTACAGAACAACAGACAAATATACAAACATTCATTTTATATAATACTAGTTGCGGTCGCGGATATATCCGCATGGAGATAGCTGATGACGGTGGTGATGATAAAAAGTTATCTATGCGTAAATCTAGTATCATCTATTTTTATACCAAATCTCATCAAAATTAGTCTAGCCAGGACTGGTGTAACAAACATTCATTCAGACATACCAGCATTTGCGATTACTATACTAGTACCTAGGTACCTTGTTAGGATAATGATGATAATGATGAGGAAGAGTATCTTATAATATGTACATTCAAAGCTTCATCTACTTCCGTACCAAATTTCATCAAAATTGGCGCAGCCGTTTAAGAGGGATGGTGAAGCAAACATTTATTCTTACGTACAAACGTCGTGTTTGTAATATTAGTACCTAGGAAATATTTTTAGGATACTAAATAAATATCGAAACTTACAGATCTACCAATCAATGATGAGCGGGTTATGTGAGCTGTAGAGCTTGTCAGGTTTCACTATGGTCTATAACAACACCACAGTCGGCAGGCAGGGATCTAGAATTCATGGAAAACTATAAAATATACATAAACATATAACGAGTAAAATATAGAATCAGTTATTTCATCAATAATCTAAAACTAACCGAAGGTTATCACCGAAGGTAATCAGGGCGCGTAGAAATATGAGAAAATGAATTGTAGCTTTGTTCAGAGCAATTAGGTACCTATCTTAAAATTGCTATTGAATAAATAAACAAAGGTAGAAAAAGAAATATGTTAGCAATAATAAAATCAATCAAAATGACATGACAATCAACATTTAGGTTACCTAGGCTACAGAATTTTACAGAAAGGTAAACACAAAAGAGTTCTTTGTAAAAGCAAAGAAACTTTTTGATTGTGGTACTGAGAGCTTGCTGTCAAAGTGTAAAGAGAATATAAACACTACGTTTAACTATAGTATCACGTAAAGAAGAGTTCCGGAGATTAATGCCTAGGTAATTTATAGATGTTTATTGGAATCTATATAAAAGGGAGGTGTTTATGGTATATGATGGGTATGCAACTAGGAAATCAATATTGAGTTATGTTGCTTGGATTAATTATTTGCCTGCAAAGAGTTTGACGACATAGCTAGGTAATGTAATATGAAATGTTCAGTTAACAAAATACGATAAGTATGTACATAATACACTGGTAATTTCTATGTAGGTATAATCTGTAGGAGGGTTGTAGATATGAACAGGAAAAGGATGTTTGGTTGGAGCAAAGCAGAGATGAATAAGTCTAAATAACACTATACATACATACCTTGCCAAATAGCTGGAGTGTAGTTTCGTAGAAATATGTACACCTATGTATATAATAATATGTAGGTATAACTAGTTGTTGAATATCAATCGGAGTAGTTGGGCAAATGAATCGTGCATGCGCTGCCTACATTTGATCGCAAGTTGAAGCCGGGATTTCATCATGGACACTGCAAAGATAAACGTAAATAAATGCTACGATAAATAGAGTTACAGTATAATTACAATTAGAGTACAGCGAACGTGCATAGAATTAACGAAAATCATATTTTTGACGTGAACTTTATTTCCTTTATTTTGACAGCGACATATTTAACTATCTGTCATAAGCACATACGTGTATATCCAAAGAGTTCGTAACAAATAGAAATCATGTTCAAGGTTTAATATACCTAGCTATAATTTAAATGCTAATGTTATATATTATTATACATATAATAAACGGTATGATTAGGTATAAGATGGAATTTATAAGAACTTACCTGTGGTCAACAAATGTCCATAGCTCTTTGAGATTCTGTGATCAAGAAGTCTATAAAAGCGCAAACATAATAACTATACTTTGTAGATATTTGAGGTTTATATTTTATTTAGGGAACAAAAAAAGGAAGTAATAAAAGGCAATCACAGATATTTAGGGTCGTTATATAGTAGTGAAATTTGGGTAGTGGTCGTAATAAAAAAAATTACTTAAAAGTTTAGTTGTTGTAATGCGACCGCAATATGGTTGTAAAATAGCACGGAGCGTCTTCGTTAAGACTTAAAATTTCGTATAACAATCGTAATGGGATACTTTGAGAGATGTCTTTCAGTAATGCGTTACAAAGATATTGGCAGATATAGTGTAGTTATGATAATGACGTGATGAATATAAATTTTATTCAAAATCAAACACATTATCACACATGACAAAGTTTAAGGATTTCTGTACATTAATAGCCGTGACGCATACATTAGTGCAGGGTTATTCGAGGACCGGAAAAACAGTCGTGTTGATTTTTGCTTTGAAATTCATGGAAGATGTAGCTAGGGAAATGACATGGAGATTTGGAGAAATTTGAGTAACCACGCAGTGACAGCACAGCGTACACATGATCTCGTAATAGCAAATATGTGGATAGAGAAATAGAAATAGAAGAGATCTTCGGAATATTACAAAAGAATTGAAAAATAAAATTTAATCTGCGATTCACTAATTGATTACTTGCAAGTAACCAAGGTTTGATGCAAATGGATTACGAAGGTTGTAGAAGATGGGGGTTGGAAATAACAAAGACAAATGGAAATAAACACAACTATGTTCTTTTGCTTGTACTCGTACATTTGAAATTAAATTAAATATAAATTCCGTTTAGAGTCCTCAATTTATTAGGTAGAAATGAAACTATGAAAAATAACTTATTAGTTATAGACCGTTATCAATCTAGTCATATTTCAGCAAACGTCGAGCATAGAAATATTCGAAATATCTTGTTTTTCCATTTGTTGGGTTATAGAAATATAAACAAATTACCATTTTATATCCTTGTAATGGGTAGGCTTGCGGGAATTTAATAGTCGGTATTACATCTAAATCTTTCTAATCGATAATGTTCAGGAAAAACATAATGGGTAGCAAATTAAATTAATACTCAGTATACCTACATCGCAAGTTCAAGTTACGGGATACCACTAGTTTACTAGTTCTTCTGAGACCTAAACCTATTAAAACCTTTTATTACCTAAACCTATTATTAGTCCTCATCTATTGTTTGAGTATTTTAATTCACGGCGTGTCGTTAGTTTGGTTGATAGATAACTATAGTCCGAAGAAAGGGGAAAATGGGGAAAGCTGAGCACAGGGCTGTGTTGGACTGTTTATTATATTGTAGTGACTATGGAGCTGTTAGTATTAGAGTGTTATTATTGATTAGCGTAATAAATTGTAATTTATGGATTACATTAAAGAAAAGACCAAACAGTTATCGGTAGTAGAGATCAGGAAATGGAATAAAAAAGAGAGAGACATTCGTGTGTTTGACGTTTGCGTATAATATTGACAACAAGCGATGGGTGGCGTTAATAAAAGCAAAAAAAGGTAAATAGAATATTGTTTATGTTTATAGGGCGTTTCCCTGCTAAACTCAAATAAACAGTCGTAACGAGTTTCGTTTTATAGTTATGAGTAGCATGTAGAGGAAGAAGTTATAGGGCTATTGTAGGTATATCTTGTTGGAACGATGTATCTATAATTGAAAGATTACCTTCATAATTAGTCGGGTTAAATTTGTATCGAACAGGAAAGGGGTGATGCAATTGTTCATGGAAAGGAATAATGTCAGAAATTTAGGAAGGTACCTATCAGAGGGATGCATTATTAAACTAGTTTCAAAACCAAAAATTGAAATTAATAGCAGAAGTAAAATACTGTGCAGCTATTTCTAGAGAAACGTTTTGAGCAGTTATCTTTGAGTTGATATTTTGGTACCTATATAACTAAAAAAACTACAAGTATAGTATAGAAGGTACATAGATAGTTATGTAGACCACAATGGAAATGACATAAAAACATCATGTTTGGAGTATTGCGGTAGACAGTACATGTAAAAGCGAATGATTTGGTTAGAGTTAGGTATGTCGAGTTGTTATTTTATTCAGACTGATCTACTGAGCTGATTTTGAAGATGTTCTGCGCGCTAATGAAAATTATAGATGGAAAGACACAATTTCGCCTTAGCTGAATGCGATGGTTTAGTAGGTTATAGTAAGGGTTTGTAAAAGCAGGAATTTTATTGTCGTTGATATATAATAATATAAGATATAATAGTAATCAGATAGTTTAGAGTTTTATAAAAATCGGTTCCAGGTATTGAATGATAATTAAATAATATTTAACATTATTATTGCAAAATGATTATTTCATGAAAAGTCGTGCATTTTGCAATTGTGAAAGTGAGTGATTCAAGCTTAGACAGAATAACATATACAAGGTAAAAAAATTTGATAATGAGAAATTAATAAGAAGATAAATTAATAAGAATTTTGAGGATTTACTTCAAATTACGTATATAAGAAACGTTAGGAAAACAAAAAAATACAGATACCAAGGTACAGCAATATTTAATAAAACTTTATTATAATTAAACAAAGATGTTATAATCATTTAATAAAGAGCGGGCGTAAACCTCATCAGGGCGGGTTTTGTTACAGCTTTTCCTATTTTATTTTTGACAAAGGGTTTAAAAAAAAAACTTATAATGTAAAGGGGCATATAGAAATAAAAGTCAGAAATTTCATTTAGTAAATACGATTTATTGTGAGACCTTATTCGTAGACTCCAGACAAAAGGATTGAAGGTTTATTTAGGCAGTATGCAGGGCAATGTAAGAGAAGAAAGATTTAAGCTATAATTAAAGGAATGGGAGGAGATGAATGGAATAAAGGGATCCCAGGGAGAGATGCGAGTGGCAGAGTTAGTATTGAATTTTATTGAGGGCCCCTATGAATCGACAATACCGACTGGAGTCGATTTGTTAAGTTTTGTTTTCAGACAGACACACACTATTCAACGAATGATTTATGGAGTACAAATTGGAGATAGGTTTAGGTCAGAAGACACCACATCAGTATTTACAACTGAATTATTCCATAAAGAGTTCGTACTTTACAGGTAGCCAATGTTTAGCCATTACACTTACATTCACCGAGTTATTAGGCGGTTGCTTGTTTGGTTTGATTTGAAGAGGGATGTATCAGCCATGGAGAATTATTGCTTGTTAGCTATTAACGAGATCTGGAGTAATAAAGGGTGGCGTAGGTTCTACTCCACATACTCGATCCCAAACGAAAAATTGGTTTGGGTGGTAGCACGTATGCTGAATTATTCGAATTGACTAGGTGCACAATTTGGCACAATACTAGTTCCCTTTCGTTATTTCAGATTGTCCTTGTGAGAAGTCATTTTTACTCATGGAGGAGACATTAAGATCGGATATATCAACCCTTACAGTAAATTTATTTTTAACTCGGTCTTTTAAATACACTCCACTAGTAAGTTCACGTACTCACAACCTTGTTTGAAAACGAATTTTAACAAATTA
The DNA here is from genome assembly GCA_917880725.1 of Selenia dentaria. Lineage (NCBI taxonomy): Eukaryota > Metazoa > Arthropoda > Insecta > Lepidoptera > Geometridae > Selenia > Selenia dentaria. The sequence continues at coordinate 27,148,528 of OU862883.1, read as the reverse complement.
GAATAAGCACACGTTCAGTTTTGGTGGAACTATATTTGTGAAGTTGAATATATGGAGGATGGGAAAATTTCCTTCGGTAAATTATGAGAACCTGCGTAAATTTTGGGGGTTGGCTGTAACGGAACAGGCTCTGGATGAGGATTCCGTCACGATTCACAAATATAGAGGCATAAAAAGTATCTTGGTATGAACAAATATTGATGAAATTTAGAAAATCAAAAGTAGAAGAAACCGTTAATGTGTGATATTGAGATTAAGATGTTTAGTCGGGTATTTCTTATAGGAAGATTATACTTATTGAAAATGATAAGCAGCATAGAATATTTAAGCTATCAAGATATTCTATGTATTAACCATTTAAATCGATTGTTCAAACAGAACTGATAAGTTACTTCAAGGAAAAGGAAATGTTGAGTAATCCTTTGAATACATAAAAGTTATAAGTAAAATTAATAAAACTACCATGAAAATAAGCAGCATTGATATTTCTAACCATACAAAGGTGTGGCGACGACTCGCTACGATCTCCTTGTAGGTAATACATACTCGTTATACATAAAGAGTTCCTTTAACTTTTACTTTTCTGTTTGACACTTTCAAATTTAAAATTAGATGATGTTTTTATGACAGCGATTCGGACAGGGTTTTTATGTAGATTGATGTAAGGCGAGAACAATTGTGCAAGGAATATTTTACTCTCTACCACATGTGTATCATTTAAATTACGAGAGAGAAACACTTTCTCCAGTGCTAGTAACAGCGGCAAGGATCACAGCTGGAGTTCGCTGCCAGTATCTAGGTACGCATCGGTGTTCCCTCCGGTGTCCTCATTGGTGACCCCGACGTGATGATGAAAATGAGTTAGTGCTGTAGATGCCAAAAAGAAGGTATGAATTTTGCTATTCAAATATAATGGTGCTTCCTGCATCGGCTTGATCGTGATCGAATATGGAATACTACGCGCGAGTTCTATATATTGAGTCAGGAACGTATCTGTGAAATGATCGAAATATATCGAAGATTATTGCTCGGAATGTTTCCTGAAATGACATCGACCAATTTTCGCTGCGACTAAGGCTAGTGATACATCGACGTTTTAATGCCTACCATTCGGCAGTTATTCTAGTCAATATTTTATTAATGTGAGGAACACATTTTTGTTACGCGTCCGTGTATTTGAGTTTGGGTTAGACTGTCTACTCTGATTCTAGCATGAGAATGCGGTAATAAATTATAGCAATTGAATTATTTGCTGAAAGTATCAAATGTAATATTTAGAATCAAATGATAATTCGTAATGATAAATAATACTATTAAGAAGATATAAATAAGATTTTAATCGCTTATAGACGCAAACTCTACATTTGGAAAACTACCAAACGGACTTAGTAAGGCCTTACTAATTTTGGGGTAAATAGAAGAGGTTCTTGGCATGATGGAGAACATTTGTGTCACAGTAAAGAGCAGCTCTTAATCCAGCATTCGAGTTGTAAGCCTTGAACATGCCAAGAATCCTACTTCCTAAATCATAATAAATCTAGAATTCTACGGCAAATCTAAAAAAAATCAAACTAATTACTTACAATATGAAAATTAATAAAATATATTATATCTTTAAATTGTAGAGATATCTATCAATAATTTACTCGGCAAAGTAAAGCTAACTATTATAATAATCATCATAATAAATATATGGCTGCTAGTATTGAGCTAACCAATACAACAAAGATTCTGCTAATACTTAAGTATCCTATTAATATTATAAACGTGAAAGTTTGTATGTATGGATGTATGGATGTTTGTTACTCTTTCACGCACAAACGGGGGGGCTAATGTTGATGAAATTTGGTATGGGGGTAGATGAGGCGCTGGATTAACACATAGGATACTTTTCATCATCATCATCATCATCATCCATCACCACGCGGGTGAAACCGCGGGGCGCAGCTAGTTTAAAATAATTGCTTTTCCTACAATGGTTCAATAGATGGCATGTCATGTAAAACACTAGTAATCTAAGTATAGCAATCTCGTATAAAAAGGAGATTTATGTATGTGGTAAATCTTATCAAACTTGGTCAAGCAATGCAGCACCTTGAGAATTCTTGTAAACCACAAACAAGGGTCTAGAGATTTCTCTAAGTCACTGATATTATTTCCCATATATTGCTTCAGTAAACAAGTAAATGATTAAACTTGAACAATTGAACTATTCAGGGAATAGTGGCTGATAATATTTATCTAAAGGAATTGGATAATCAGCGTAATAGCTACTGATCACAAAAGATTTCTAAAGCGCATATAAAGCGAGGTTTTACTTTACTTTTGTTATTTATTTCCTAGCAGTTTTCATAAACGAAACAAATAGTATATATTATAGAGACATTTAGTCTGTAAGAGATTATATCAATCTTATCAACAGCTAAATGTTCATAGCAACAAACATAAATCTATAAAGAAAGTTAGTTATATAATTAACAGGTTTATAACTGTTATTAATAATAACGAATATCATGCAAATATCTGATATTATTTAATGGAGTTGTTTATATATTATTTCACTAATCAAAACTGATTTATCAGATATAACAGGTAGTTTTGCAAGCTAATAATTATATAGAAAACTTGCAAATAACCTACTATTTCTATGTTCTATGGTCAAATAACATATACCTTAAATTTTATTTAGAAACTTATATTGATGATTAATATCTTCCACGACTAGAAGTCAAATCAAGTACATAAGCTAGAAATCTAGGATCAGCTCAGTCAGTCAGTCTGTAAGAACTAAGTATTTGCAATCTAGTATGTTCATCGCAATTTTTCGTTATCAGCTAGCAGTTCAGTAATGTAGTAGTAGGTTATCCATCGTAATATCAGAATACCTAGGCGTTGCTTTTGGTTTCTCTAGGCATCTATAGTTCTGAATAGTTTTCTCTGTTTCAATTCTTTCCGAAAAGAGCAAGGTTACAGCAGCGGTACACAGTGTTAGGGTCCTCCTAGACTAGACGATCATTGGCCAAAACGAATTATTAGAAAAAATAAAAAAAATAGGGGGGGGGGGGGGGGGGGGTTGTTACAAGCCCTATCAAATCACTGGGCTAATAATTCGGTCAAATTTAAAAACTACGACTTAAAGCCATGCATTTTTTGTTGGGTAACTCCAAGAAACGGATGTTCTCCATTCGGACGGGTATTTTTTTTGTACGTTTGTTACGCGATCACTCCTCTAATTATGAATTGATTTTGGTTATTCCTTTTATGTATGGATGTCATACTAGAGGTGGTCCCATATAAATTGTATCGATATCGATTCAAAGCTTCTTAGAAAAATAAACAAATACAAAATAATATATACACAAATCATAATATTATTTATGGGTTATAAATGTCTAGATGAGCGAATCCTGTGATTTAAACATGACGTTTTGGTTTGTGGTTCTCTTCAGAAAAAGTTTTGATGGGGTCCGAAGATAATACAATACTCTACGAATAAATACAAAAATATCATCTATATTGTAGTGTTAGTTTGTATTACACTGTTTTAAACTATCACGGTTGTTCTTTAAAGTTATATGATTATTAACGGGATATTTACCGTGGTAAGGTTGTGGAATGAGCTCCCGACATTTCGGCGCAGTTACATGCACCATGTTCACGGGAAGACTGAAGAATGCGGGTGGTTGGTCAAAAAGTTTAAAAGTTAGGTGCAGACATAACCATCTACCCTCTTTCTTAGTCTTTTGCTACGGTTATCACTGGAACTCGAGCTCGATCCTAAGTCCCGACAAAACACACTCACTGTATCACTGCGTATAGTATTTTGAACACATTTTGAACTTGTTCAGAGCTCATTCCACAACCTTACCACGGTAAATATCCCGTTAATAATCATATAACTTTAGTTTGTATTGTTATGTTATTTAGGTAACTGTTTTTGGTTTTTTCTATAAAATAACCTTTTTCACTAACAATTTCGATAATCCATGAAATTTAAGTGTAATCTAAGATGTTATAACTCTATAGGTATTTTTATGTTAGTATAAATATATAATTTATCTGATAATTCTAACCGTATAATTCAGCCGACCTCGCTGGTTTTACTACGCTTGTTGATTCTAGAGCCTGCTGCTTACAAAAATGGTTTAAATGGCAAGGCTATTGATATGAACTTATAAGTGGTAAGGGAGATAGTTGGGCTATGGACGTGATTACGGCACCTGCCATTTTCAGTCTCATCTTAAAATATTTAGGCAGGTGGTGACTTGCCACCCACTAAACCGTTAGGGCCACCATCGATGGTGACAAAAGAGGCTACGTTCGTGTGGATGGCTAAAGGGTGTCAAGAGGTGTGCTGCGGTTTCACTAAAGCGTTACTTCCGACGTTAGGCCCTTTATAATAATTGGAGCTTTTTGTTACTTGCTCTAGCGTTTCCACCCCGGACAGTCAATTAAGACATTTATAACTATTTTTAATTACCTAATCTAATTATAAATAGATATAGAGGGGGGCGGAGGGGGTGGGATATTTTACCTCACTGACTTTATTGATTTTATATCTATTCATTTATTTTGACATTGTATTCTGTATCATAAGTGATTCCAATGAAATGCCTCTAGAAGTAGGATAAACTTATATGTGATAACTGTAATTGGTTGTAAATCGTTCTTATCACAATAAATAAATAAATAGTTGTGTAAGTAAAAATATGTAAATCAAGGCATGTATGGGAGCAAAATTACACTTTTCTGATCCAAGCCATCCCCTCCTGCCCGTGGTACGACCTGCCAAATAGCGAACGAAGCTCTGGCCAACCGACAGATGGCGGTATAACCATCCAAATCAAACGTAGCTAAATACTACAGGCCGTTGACGAGTAGCAGCATCACCGGTGCAAGGAGCTACGTTGTGCGGTCGCGAACCCGCATGCGCAGCACAATAAAAAATGGCCCCAATTCCCGGCCGACTTGCTATTCCTGACCAAGGTGGCGGTCATGATAACGACAGGAGAGGGGTTGCGAAAAATCTCCGGGCTACCGTAAGCCATCAAATACCGCTATATATGGCAACGTACAACGGACGAACGATCGGGGTTGATGAACACATGGTACAATTAGAGGTGGGACTTACAAAGATTTGGTGGATTATCCGAGGGTTGTGTGAAGTCCAAAGAGAAGGGGAGGACACCATAACCCTGAAATCAGTTCATCTATTCTACTTCCGTGAGGGTGTAATATAATTTCATATATGATCATATTTCATTGCATAAATCCTTATTTGATTGTATATTTAAAAACTATTTTGATCCTGACCAACAATATGGGAAATTTAAAAATTAAAGAAAAATGATAGAATGACACAGAGGAGAGAGACGTCACGGAAAAAGGATTTTTGATTTGGATTTTAAGAGAGAGAGGATGGATTTCTGAAAAAGAAACCAATTATTATTTTTAAGATTGGATCGATGCTATAAGGCCAATAATAATAAAACGCTTATCACTATGTGTCGTATATTCCCATACAAGAATAGATTTCGGAATGGGATAGACTTTGCCATCGACCATGGAGCCATTGGGCTTGAGAAGGACTGGCTCGATGTCATAGGCCAATAACGACTAACTTGAATATAACCAGTAAACCGTGAACAGATACATTACTAACAGGCCGTAAGGAGACTGGTTCATCCCATTTGTTAGTCGTCTAAACGTTAACGTGTAAATCAGTATGGTACAGTCACCTGGCCTATCGCAGGTTAAAAGTCGGACTGTTCCATATCCTCCCACATAGTAGATCACGTAAAAGCCGACTGGTGGACAGTTTTTTTTTTACCTAGGTTACATACAAATATTATGCACCCTATTCCCTATTGATATTACAATCTAGCCTAAAAAGGCTAATAAGTAATTGTATTCTATCCTAAACTGCTATATTCACTATACGTAAGAATGTTTCCAATAACACTTTTCTTAATGTCTCTATTTAAAGTGAAGACACTATGTTCTCTTTAGTCTTCTAAATGTATGGTTTAGGCCTATCGCAGAATTATGATGATGACTCACGTAATCTAATATTATTTGAATTACTTGCAAAGCTACGCTCTAAATATTTCGTAGATAAAATTATCATAGATCATGGTTTGCACAGTAATTGTACTCGTCTGTTCCCGGTTCAATGAATTATGAACCCCTAATGTTGCCTTAATTAGATTACTGTCAACAGATTTAACCTCTGTCTAATATATAAGGGCACTGACGTAACTCAATTTAATATTGCACCTAATGGACGCAATTTTAAAACTTTTTGTTTAAATTATTTATTTAAAATATCTAAATATGATATCAACGCGAAGTTCAAGTTTTTGCATAGGTATATACTATATAATATAATTAAATAATTGTTAGAATTATTAGATATAATATGGGATACAGAGAATGAGGTACTATATTCCGTGTCATATGGATTGACAATAGAGTGAGTTGACCTATCAGTGTTCTAGCGGCGGTAATGAACCTTTTATGCCATTGAATAAATAGCTTTTTTACTAAATGCAAAGTACTTAGACCGCGCAGCCCCGAGTAAGTAGAACGTTATCGCGATAAATAGGCGATAAAAGTGGGAAGAGGCGGTGGGTGGGGGCGGAAGACGCTTGCCGGCAATTATTACGTGAGTGCTGGCAGAGCGGTGGGGGATGGCAGTTTATAAATGTCGTTGATTTCTGTTGCGTAGATATGCTACCATTAAAACTTAGATGCAATGTGTGCTTGTTTTGTGGTAATGTTGACATCCCTACTATATACATATGTCTTCATACATATCTTAGACTTCACTATTAGAGTGTGTCTAAGTCGGTGTGTAAACCTGTACGACCTTAAGATTATACCTCTCAGTCAGTTTTTGGACTAGGTGCGCTACCCTGGTCGACACACTCGATATTTCTAACTTTGTTGACAAGAAACCCCACGCCACCCTGGGACTATTGGCCCTTGTAATGTAATAGATACTTATACATTGAGAAGAATACCTAGCTAGCTAATAAATAATAAAAAGTAAGATTAGTAATATAAATATATTAAATAGATAACGTTATCTGACCAAGTTTCACTTTACGGAGTCCCTCTTTCTATAACGTGACCTGACGAAGTTTCACTTTACAGAGTCACTTTTATAACGGTGAAATCTTCATTATTATCGATATTACTTTGCCCGCGCCACAAAACTGCAAGGATTTTTGAAGTCCAAATTGTCGGCGCAACAATTGTTGCGAGTGTCTCGCGCGTTTTTCATTTGTTTATTTTTTAAAGTCATCCCAATGTTTAACCATAGAGTTTATTTATTTAGCGTAATATATTTTCTTTCTATGGCCACACTACACACGGATATGTTCTATCTGTGAACTTTAAAACTGCCGCAACTGCCTCGGAGACCAAACTCGCCAACAGTGGGCGCCAGACTTCCCCGTGTCTGGTCGCCCGTGGTCTCCCTGCGGTGGGTCGGATACGTAGCCCCACCGCCTGCTACGTCAGCCACAAGGGATAGCCCCCCCGCGACCCCACCTCCTCGAGTCTGCGCCGAGCGCCCGGACCCCACCTCCTCGAGCCTGCACCAAAGTGCCCGGGCCCCACCTCCTCGAGCCTGCGCCAAAGCGCCCGGGCCCCACCTCCTCGAGTCTGCGCCAAAGCGCCCGGACCCCGCCACTCCTATGTGGACTTGGCGGCCAAAGCCCATAGGAGCGGCCCGCCTGAGCCGGCCAGCGCACCCCAACGCCGGCGCGGCCCCTGGGTTCCTCTTGGCTTCACCGTGGTGTACCTAGCCACGGTTACTGAGCCCCCCCGCCACGTCAATGCGAGAACCCTTCGAGGGGGTGCTAGAACACTGATAGGTCAACTCACTCTATTGTCAATCCATATGACACGGAATATAGTACCTCATTCTCTGTATCCCATATTATATCTAATAATTCTAACAATTATTTAATTATATTATATAGTATATACCTATGCAAAAACTTGAACTTCGCGTTGATATCATATTTAGATATTTTAAATAAATAATTTAAACAAAAAGTTTTAAAATTGCGTCCATTAGGTGCAATATTAAATTGAGTTACGTCAGTGCCCTTATATATTAGACAGAGGTTAAATCTGTTGACAGTAATCTAATTAAGGCAACATTAGGGGTTCATAATTCATTGAACCGGGAACAGACGAGTACAATTACTGTGCAAACCATGATCTATGATAATTTTATCTACGAAATATTTAGAGCGTAGCTTTGCAAGTAATTCAAATAATATTAGATTACGTGAGTCATCATCATAATTCTGCGATAGGCCTAAACCATACATTTAGAAGACTAAAGAGAACATAGTGTCTTCACTTTAAATAGAGACATTAAGAAAAGTGTTATTGGAAACATTCTTACGTATAGTGAATATAGCAGTTTAGGATAGAATACAATTACTTATTAGCCTTTTTAGGCTAGATTGTAATATCAATAGGGAATAGGGTGCATAATATTTGTATGTAACCTAGGTAAAAAAAAAAAAACTGTCCACCAGTCGGCTTTTACGTGATCTACTATGTGGGAGGATATGGAACAGTCCGACTTTTAACCTGCGATAGGCCAGGTGACTGTACCATACTGATTTACACGTTAACGTTTAGACGACTAACAAATGGGATGAACCAGTCTCCTTACGGCCTGTTAGTAATGTATCTGTTCACGGTTTACCCTACTAGAAATACGATATTTGACACTATTTGTATGGAAGATATGTCACATTTATATCCGAATGTAAAGAAATCTATGGATTGATTATAAGCTCCCCCGTTAGTTAGTGCATAATCTACTGTTATATAGGTCTGTCATCATCATCTCAGCCGTAGGACGTCACTGCTGAACATAAGCCTACCCACAAATTTCCAAAGGGACCGGTAGGAAGTGACTTGCATCCAACGTTGTACTCCGACCTTTATCAGGTCGTTTGTCCACCTTTTCGGTGGACGACTATTATATAGGTAGTATATTTCGAAAGCGTAGGAAGTTCATCGAGTCTTAAATGAAAGTTAAATTGGTCATCTAATTTTTTAACACTTCCAGTCTAACTTTTAAATAAGACTCTTTAGGTATTTCGGTCTTTGTTGAAATTGAAGTTAATTAAGTATAATAAATTGAGGTTCTGCGTCGGTACAGCTTTTTGTTTGAATAAGACCAGGCCATTAGGTTCAGCGCCTATGTTATTAGCAGCCCAAAAATACGTGTTTTTTGCTCATTTTCTCTGAGTTTGATTGAGGGGTAAGGTGTACTTTTCTCTTTATATATGGCCAGTGTCCAGATTCATAATGGTTTCGATTAGTCAGTAAATGGACTTACATGGACTGGAAACTATTGATGCTTTCTGTGAATTCGAAGAGCAAGCAGAAACCTACAACACAAGTTTATTCTTAGTGTAGGTTCTGCGGTCTTATTAATGTATACCAAACTTGTATTTTATTTAAGACAACAAACAAAGCATTGTATACGTCTTGTCTTCATTATAGGTTTCTGGTATGATTTTTGGAAATAAATTATTATTATTATTATAAAATTATTTCTATTATTACCTAACTTTTTTTGTGAACAGTACTTGCCTATTAAGTGTAGCGTGTACCTCATTAGCATACCTAAAATCAAGATTACCCTAGAATCATTAACATAAAAAAGAATATTACATAGTTGCACATACTTTCAATGATTTTGTAATGTTCAAACGTTAATTTTAAAAGTGATTATGATACATAGCTATTTTCATTACTTACTCAAGACATGGGGGAAGGGTGGTCGATTAGGAGTTTTTACTCGTATTAAAAATCAATGCAACGTCAATTATTATTAGCTAAATGATAATTATATTTATAACCTTCTAATCATTACATACACTATTACTTACCGTACATCTTTGTCTGTCTATTATATATTTATAGGGACGTGCTTTTTGAACTTTCTAAACATATTATTTTGATACGTTTATTTATACGTGTTTTTATAGTATACTTACTGATATAAATATACCGGCTGCACTCACTTGGTATTATGTTAGTAGTCCGACAATGTACTTATAATTATAATATTTTTATAGTGTTCATTCCACAGACCACAGATATATGGTGTGTGGTTCATTCTAACTAGTAAAAATAAAGGGACACCTTACAACAATAAGTGTTGTTATTTTAAAGTTTTTCGATATTTTTAAGGTTATTGGCATTACGAATCCCAAACAAAATAATCACTTTTACTACTAATAATTAAAAACTATTACTCTCAACTTCGAAATTACAAATTAAAAATTAATTTGAAGTGTTGATAATGTAAAGTTTTTCGTTTTTTTAATTGTAAGGTGGATTTGCTTTAGTGGTTTTTGAAATACAAAATAATTAAATTTAAATATGTATATATATGTTTTTGTTTTATATGATTTTCAAAGCAATAACGCCGGCTAAATGAGAACAAACTTTGAAATTTTTCCATTTAAATATGCAAAATTTTCTTCTCTGTTAAACTTAATGTTTATTTCTCTCTGTGTATTGTACAAAACGCGTACCCGACTCGCACAGGACGATATTAACCACTCGTATTTTTATCTATTAACGTACCTACTTAGCGCCACAACAACACCAACACGTTTTAAATAAATTTAAACTGGATGACTTCAGTATTTAATACCATACATAATAAGTGTCTGATTGAAACTCGAAACCCGGCTCGGAAAGAGGTGGCGGAATAATGATGCATTGCGAAGGGTCTGGTTGAAGTGGCGTAAGAAAGACACTCGACACGGACTCGAACAGCTTGTTTAAATGCTCTATACGGTTCGAGAAACCGTAATAATAATAATACTGCATTGTTAACGTAATGATTCCAAGTGTAAGCACATAGCGTATATTTATAAGGTTCCATTTCTGAACAACCCTATTTTTCTGTCAAAGGTGTGATAAAAGTGTTTAAAAGTTTCGTAACGTACTATATAGGAAGCGGCCTATTTAGTTATGTTTATTATTTATCCACACACTTAAAGTTATTCGTGTTTTATTAATATTATACATTCCTTATTAAAACGCTCGCGTTAGGGTTCGACGTATTCGATCACTAACGTGAGTATTTTGCTTGTTAAGGCACTGCAAGAACAAACTTTTACGTATTTGAACGGGTGAAGCACTGACCATGACAGGAACAAGCGTGCGTTTGTAAACACGACAACTTTTTCGCAGATTTTATTTGTTTAAAAATAAAAGAAGCCACAAGGCAAAAAATCTCTAGATAATTATTTAATTTAATAAAATAGCTTTTTTCTGGTTACAAAAAATATTGTAGTTGTCGCTCAAAATATTGAGAAATTTGAAATGAAAGATTTTTTTCTGTCGTTTTTAGCAATTGTTTCTTCAAGGTTGCAGGTAAATATTGTACAATATTGTTATTTAAGTCTTTTTTAAAACTATTTAAAAAGTAAAATACATAAATAAATAAACTAATTTTAAAACTATGCACTGTATTTTTGCTTTTTATAGAGCTTTGGCTTTGGGCAGCGCCTTAATAACAATAGTTTAATATGAGTTATTCCTCCTTTCAAATACACTAAGTACATATCTAAATGTCCACTACGAAATAAACTAAATTTGGTGTGTAATTATGTATTTAACACGTGAAACAGAACTATTATGACATCATACCAAAGATATTGTTAGATTGCGATTTTGTGCTGTAGTCAGCAGTCAGCAGTCACCAGTAACTCTGCCTCGCTTCGCTCGATTATGCTCTGACTCTGCGTAAACAAGTTAAGTTAGTACTGACATATGCAATTAGGATATTGAAGTTCAAATAAAATAATTTATAACCCCGTTTGTATAACCATCGTAACTGCATTGTATTCAAAATAATATATAAATTAGTTACGATTTCTCTGGCAATGTCTTTCTCTGTCACACACACACATTTGCAAATGTAACTCTGCAGTTGAGATAACGAGTAGAAGCTTTTGCGGGATGTCAAAATTGGTCGCAAACTTATAAGCGAACATTACGAATAACGTAAATTTAACGATGACATTCGATCTCTTTGACAGTTGACTACTAAATATCATTACAAATTGAATAGTTTTTCGTTAGTGTACCCACATCTTAATGTCAAGTAAATACACTCGACTGCAGAGAGTTGCATTGGCAAGCAGGTTATTAAATTAGCGATCGGTAGTTTGCAACGCTTTAGAAAAATTTATTTTATGATTTCACCCCAAGTAGTCTATTTTACACCGACTGTTCCATTATAAAGATTGACCTTTTGGGTTTTTCCTAGCTTATGTGTAGGCGTCGTTAATCAATCTTTACATTTATTTATGTAAGCTTTGAAACGATGTTCTATCCGAAATATATATATGCGAGTCGCGGTAGCAGAAACATTCTAAGCTTCTTCAAGAGATCGCAATACTCGATAGAAAACACATTTAGTCATTTATTTAGTGCTTCAGTAGTTTTAATGATGGACATTCGCTTATTGATATAGTTAAAAGTGATTTAGCATATTCATATAGTTATGTAGCGTGTGCAAAACTTTGAATGCATATGTGGTTTTATTAATTTGTATTTGTATTTTTGTTTATCAATTTGTACGTTTATGTGAAGGCTTAACAATAATTATGTATGCATTACCTATATATTTTAATGAACAATTCAAAAAATATTTATTGGTAGTGTCATTGTCCAATATTTGTAGATTTTGTAGGTTATTCCGCTATTTCATCTGGGACTGGTTTTGTTTATAATTAGGAACCCTATAGCAAACTATGTGGTTTAGAAATAAGTTGCCTATGTCTTAGCCATCTTTACTCGTAATATCATATCTTTATTCCAGGCAAAAATCCAAAGCATGCTTGCATGCATTCAAGCACAATCTATGCGTGCTCTGTGTAGGTGTTGATGCCTAAATCAAAATGTGGTTTTAAATGTATCATCAGTAAGTGAATTTGTTGTATTTTTTGGATTATACTGCTTTAGGAAACCTTACTTATTTACGGATAAAATCCGCAAAAACTGAAAAATTTGGAAATAAATGATTTTTGTAGAACATATTTACGTCTTGCGAAACTAAAATACACTGGCTTTAACAGGAGCTCGCGTGCAAAACAACGTAATGGGGTGAATAGGCACATCCTCCGTTCTTAAAAGAATCTATTTATCTTCGTCAATGTCAAGGGAAATCTGTATCTACTTTGTTTCAGTCAGTCAATAATTTATACTTACTTACTTTCTTATTTTGGATATAAATACTGGTTGGTCGTGGGTTCGGCGTAAACAACGTAAGCGGGTTATTATTTTTGTAGGTCCTATAATCCTCATTCATAACCCACCAGTCGATTGTCAATATAACAATGAAATTTCTACTGTGTCTGGGTCTGGAAGTACTAAGCTTCTAGTTTTATATTTAAAGGGAGTTCTATTTTTATGTGTGCAAACGGAGGTTGAGTGCTTGAGTGACAAGATGGGCAAGTCTTGATTTTAGTTTTTTAATGGTTATTAGGAGCCAGAACAACCACGAAGCCCACCTGATGTTAAGTAACCTCTGCCTAGAACAGGTGCATTTCATCACAAGTAACGAATCGCACTGCGCCCATAAACTTTTTTTTTGTGGCAAAAAACAAATTATATTCTGTTATTTTGTTTATTTGTTGTTAAAGTCTGTATCTATATCTATATATACATTGTTTTGTTTTTAGCTACATATAAAATATTGTCTATAACCTTGAGATATTACGTTGTTAAGTTTCGTGTAACTGTAATTGCGCCGGCACCCATACTATTTAAACTAGACTACAGTATTGTGTCCTACCTCAGTCGAACAGTGAGAATTGCGGCTAGAGTTGTATAAAACAACCCCATCAACCAAAAAGGATTCGACGCGACAGTGTACTGACGGTCTAGCGCTTGACGAGTCAACAACTGAGGAATTCTCGTGTAAAGGCGAAACATGTTTCAAATCGTTTTTTGGTTGATTGGGTTGTTTTTTGTGTTGTTTATTCTGTATTAACATATGGTATTAATATTTAGGAGGGAGGGTGATGCACACTGCATCTCAGCCATAAGCATGTTTTCCAACGGAACTGTTACTAAATATTTCTTTTAATATAGTTTTTCAATAGATTTCCGCAAATGAATGCCAGAATTAATAAATTATCTGGTATGCTCTTTCGGTTGGTATAAGTCTTGTTGCCTGGATATTTGGTTTTTGATGGCTTTAAATACCATTTTGTTAATTTCCAATAGCAAACTTATATGGACGTATTAGTTGCCAAAAATGGTCAAATATTATAATTTCTTTTTGAAATGAATAACTGGTAGCTATAGTTGTTTCTCAGTGTTACGGATCTTACAAGTATTACATGCTTATTTTCTTATTTATTTATTAAGGCGTGTGTCTTAATGCCTTTCACCAGTTGCTAGGTTATGCCATACCTTCAACGACATCATTAGTCTATCGGTTATAAAATACTTGCATGATGGGTCTGAAGCCATGTTTCTGGACGCGGAATACATCTCACAGCGAACTATGTAAATGAACAAGTACAGTTTAAACAAGTTTAATTAAAAAAAAATTATACCGACTTCTATTCTATTCCGTTATTGGAATGTAACTCAAAAACTACTCGACTGAATTTGATGAAATTTAAATGAGACCACACGGGAAGCACCAGCTTTTAAACAAAAAAACATAATTTTGTGAATAGGTTCACCCTATCGTTACGTTATGAGATAACAAACATAAAAAAACAGTCGAGTTAAGTACCTCCTCCTTTTTGAAAGTCGCTAGACAAAAGAAATGAAGCCAACGGCTCTCTTGTCTAAGAACAAAGTATGTGCTACACATTATTCTATAGGGGGAGGCATATGTTCAGCAGTGGACGTCCTATGGCTGAGATGATGATGATGATGATTATTCTACAACTTCTATTAAACAAACAATAACTCGTTACCCAATTCGTATTTCCGCTTGTAAAAGAAATCTGCTCATTTGCATATATAATAAGTTTTCAGTAAGGAAACTCGAACACGAATGGTTTTCATTTTGATTGCCAAGAAACATGCTAACTTCATTGTAACCCACATCCAAAAGTGGTAGGTGAGAAATCTCCATTATTAATGTTACCAGTGGTTTGATGCTATAATAATAATAATTCTTTATTTCGACCAACTCAGATCATACAATATTCACAATTCAGATCAACAATATTTTTAATAATTTATATAAGAAGATATAATAAAAGGCACATAAGATTGTCAATAAATAAACCAGCATTAGACATTGCATTGATACTAATTGTTGAAATAATAATATGTCAAATTGTAAGTCCGAATACATTAAATTAAATTCAAAATATGTAGGTACATTAATAAAATGTCAATAAAAATAATAATTAAAGATAAAATAAAATAAAAATGTATATAAAAAAAAAAAATATCAATTCAATGTCAATATAGTTCAAAGTCAATTATGTATTATTTATAGTCAATAAGTGAATCCTAGAGCACTGGTTCAAGTACTGGCAATCAAACCTTTCACCAAATACCTTCAGGATACTATTAGGGCTGGCCCGGATCCTGCGCACCAGTGATGTGCACCGTTTCCGCATGGTTGTATAGAAACAATCCACACGCGATTCGGCAAACATCCCTGATGCGCTACAGAACCGTGGCAGCCGTAACAAAACCCTGAAAGCATTATTATATTGAACGCGTAGGGCGCTGTACTGCTTCTGAGAATAGTCTAGCCACAGGCTGCTCGTGTAGAAAGAGGTACAAAAAGCTCTGAAAAGCGTGATTTTAACCTCACTCGAACAACGAGCAAACCTGCGGGCAATCATGTTAGCTCTTACAGACAGCGCCCTACGTTCTCTCTCTATATCCGCATTGTCTTTCAGGTCAGAGGTTATCAAGTGACCAAGATATTTTACTTGTTCAACTTTTTCAAGCGGTGTGCCGTATAATTTGATAGGTGGTATTCTATCTAGATACTTCCCTCCCACCCGAAAGACCATGCATTCGGATTTTCTTATATTATAGACCAAACCGTGACTCAGAACATATCTTTCACAGATGCCTAATAACTTCGACAGCCCACAGACCGAGGCACTCAGCAGCACCATATCGTCTGCGTAACTAATGTTATTGAGACACACTCCGTCGATGTGACATCCCACATGAGTGCTACTGAGCTCCTCAATCAGTGCGTTCACGTACAGGTTGAAGAGCTTTGGCGAGGTCAACCCACCTTGTCTCACTCCACACTCCAACCTGTACGGATCCGAATACGCGCTCGACCATCGAACGACGTTGACCTGGTTTTTATACCAATATTTGAAGATCTCAACTAGTTCACATGGCACTGAGATACTGTTTAGTTTCTGCCACAGGATATCATAAGAAACCAGGTCAAAGGCCCTCGACAAATCAAGAAAACAGGCGTAAATGGGTGTCTGTCTATTAGTATAGTACTTGACAGTTTGCTTTAGACATAAAATTGCGGTTTCTGTGGATAGTCCTGCCTTGAAACCAAACTGGTTATCGTGGGTTTTTATGTACTGGTCAAGCTGAATGTTAAGCAAACTGTCAAGTACCTTAGCTAAAATTGTAGCCAACGATATTGGTCTATAATTGTTCTTGTCACTTATGTCACCGGTTTTACACTTAATAATTGGTATAACAACAGTCCGCATCATTTCAGTAGGTAAGTAAGAATGAGCCACACAAAGGTTAAAGAACATCGCTAAAACTCGAGGAAGATGCTTCCCCGCATACTTGAGATGCTCAATACTGAGATTATCATGGCCAGGTGACTTGCCACGCGACATCGCTTTTATCACAGTTCTCACTTCTGATGCCTTAAACCTTGCGCTTAACTCACTGCCCTGACTTTTACACACATTCTCTGACTGTGATGGTCCTAACGGTGACTTAACAGTAAATTGATTCCTAAATAAGTCTGCTATACCTTTTTGCTCATTTATGCCATTAACGCTCACAGGTACACTCGGTTTACTGTTTAATTTATCGGTAGACTTCCAAAAACTACGGAAATCATGCTTGGAGTGGTGTGATGCCAGAATGTCCATTTTTAGGCGTTCGCTATTATTCTGACACCATTTTAAACGCGATTTGAAAATTCTGCGACTTTCTTGCATCTCACTCCAAGCATGACCTGACCTTGGCTTACTATACAGTACCCATATCGCAAACTTACGCCTAGCGTCCCTGTGAGCTTCGCTTACGTATTTATTCCAACCAGCAACTGGTTTTTTGGTTCTATTACGATAAGTCGAATGACTAACAGAAGCCGATTGACTTAAAATATTTACTATTTGTTCATACATTTTGTCGAGAATACGCATGTGGTCCTGGTTACTACAACTACAGTCACTACAAGAGCAAAACTCACTAGGAAAATCCAACAATCTCAATTTTTCATTACATAAATTAGTATACAAATCAATCTGCTCAACTTTTCTATCCCCCCATTTCACTTTATTACAAAATTGGCTACAGTAATTTTATTTATTTATTTATTTATTTATTTATTGATACACCAACAAAGCAACCACTAAGACTAATAACTAACAAAAATAATTTTAAAAGTTCACACATGAAAAGTGGCACTTCAATTATAGGTATAAACAACGAGCCAGATATACACTTAGACAACAGTTTAGAGATTTTAATACAATCATGAAAATGTGTTTTGAAATTTAAATTATTTAATATTTGTAATTGAACCTTATAATAATTTAACTGTAGAGATAAATAATTAATAATGATATTTTGAAGAGATTTTAGACCTATTGAATAATTTGTCGAAGACTTGATTTGAAATCAAATAAGCGGCCTGAAAAAACATCTATATTAATTTGTTTTTTCAAACCACGTTTAACAGGAGAGTCTATTTTAACATTATGAAATTTATTGTAATTGCTTACAATCCTGTTCATTGGAGAATATTGCCCAAGGTTGGTACGTGCAATACTATTAACAAAAGGTTTACATTTATTACATTGTCTTTGTTGCCTCCTAGGAATATTGAAACTTAATTTAGATAGAAGGTAAGGAGCGTCCGTTAGATTGTTAACTAATTTAAAGAGAAACATGCTGTCCAACAGTGTCCTACGAGAATGAAGCGATTTCATACCGAAATGTTTAAGACGTGCCTCATATGATGGTAGTTTTTTGGCCAAGTTACAGCTGAAAGACAAGTGCCAAAGGAAACGTTTTTGTACGCTCTCCAACCGTTTGTTATAGACATCGTAGTGCGGATTCCACACCACACTACAGTATTCTAAGGTGCTACGGACGAGGGCATTGTAAATTGCGATTTTAGTGTCGGGTTTTTTGAAGGCCTTGCAATTGCGCAAAACAAATCCCAAAGTTCTGAAGCTTTTCTGCGACACGGTATCGATGTGTAAATTGAACCTTAATTTTTTGTCGATGATGACTCCAAGATCTCGAATGTACTCCACTTCAGCCAAAGGTATAGAATTAATGTGATATGTTCTTGACAACTTAGTGTTCTTTCTAGTAAAGCGTATGACGTGACATTTAGCGATGTTTAGACTCATTCCATTTACTTGGCACCACATTACTAACCTGTCTAGGTCAGATTGAAGCAATTGAGCTTCACCGATTGAATTGACCTGTCTAAAAAATTTAAGGTCGTCAGCAAACATGCATGACCTAGAGTGCTCAAAACTTCTATAAATGTCATTAATAAATAAGTTGAAAAACAAAGGCCCAAGATGGGAACCTTGAGGAACCCCTGACAACGTTGCATACGATTTCGACGAGTAACCACCCACAACAACCCTCGATTTCCTGTTTGAAAGGTAAGACATGCACCAATTCAAGAAAGCGCCATCAATCCCAGACAAATAAAGTTTACGAATAAGAAGATTGTGATTTACTTTGTCGAAGGCCTTGCTAAAGTCAGTGTAAATAGCGTCTATTGAATGGCCTTGATCAACTCCTTCAGCAAGGTCCTCGACAAAGGATGTCAAGTTGGTAGCCGTAGATCGCGCCTTGATAAATCCATGCTGATCTGATGTTATAATATGTCTCAAGTGCCATGCCAGAATTGGACATACTAACAATTCAAAAACTTTGGCAAAGACAGGAATCAGGGATATTGGCCTGTAGTTCGTCACGTCCCTGAGATCACCACTCTTAAACAGTGGCAAGACAAGAGAGTCCTTCCAAACTTCAGGGAATACACCAGTATCGAGAGATTTATTTATTATAATTGATAGAGGCAATGCTAAAGCGCTGGCACATTTGACGGCAATTATTGAAGGTATCCCATCAGAGCCCGCTCCCTTAAAAGCATCAAGTCTTTTTAACACCCGGTAAATTTGAGTAGTTGTAACTGAAAAGCCTGTTAAAGTGGTTGTGGCAGAAGGTACTTGGGAAGCTTTGGGGACAGAGATATTGTCTGTATTGTAGACTGAAAAGAATTGTTCAGCAAACATATCACAAATATCCGGTCCATTGTCTACAACCTTATCAGCTGAACACATCTGTGCCGGGTAGTCAGAACTAATCCCTCTTTTATGTTTAACGTAGCTCCAAATTAATTTAGGGTTTGATTTTAACGAGGATTCTAAATTTTCTAAATATTTATTATAATTTGCATTATGCAGAGAATTGCAACGATCTCTTAACATTTCGAAAGTGAGACAATCGCGAGGGTTTCCATATTTACGATACTTACTTCTATATTTATATTTTTCTTTCAGACTCCTAATCAATGCAGCCGAAAACCAAACGGGGTACTTATTTTTATTATGAGGCTTAAATTTAGGAACATGTTTAGTTATTAATGATCTGAGTGTGACATAAAAAACCTTAACCATGTCGTCAACAGTCGCACATCTTTCAAAGTCATCTGCCCAATTAACACTATCTAGATCACTAACAATTTTTTCATAGTCAGCTCTATGGAAATGGAATCTGCCATCGCATTTAGGTGGTAGTTTTACAGAGTATTCGATCGCTACATTAAACATTAAAGGGGGGTGCGATATATCTATTTTGATGAGTGGATATGAACAGACTGTGACTTGCGGGATCGTAACGGAGCTGAGTACAAGATCTAGTATATTTCGTTTTACGTTTTTATGAGAGTTATATTGAGCTAAGTTATTAAGTGCCATGAAGTCTACTAACAATTTATGAAGTAAGCTGTTAGACACAACTGGCGCCAGTTCTTGTGTATTACTAGTATAAAGCCACTGTAAGTTACTTAAATTAAAATCGCCGAGAAGGATGATCTTCCCATCATGTTTGGCTAATAAATTGTTTGCATGGCTTGTGAAATGCTCAAGGATATGTAGTTGAGTGGGAGGGGGTAAATAAACAGTGCAGATCAAAAAGTACTCCAATTTGTTATTTGTTCCACGCAATTCCAATTTAACCCATAGATCCTCACAGTCCGAATCATTTTCACATAAGCGATATGATTTCAAATGCTTTGCGACTGCAATTAAAACGCCACCACCTTCTTTTTTAGCGTGGAAACCACTATTTTCGCGATCGCGCCTGTAAAGTACGTAACGATCATCAATCAATTCATTGTCCGAGACACTGCCGTTCAGCCATGTTTCTACTAACACTATTACATCATAGTTCGAACAAACAGTATTTTTAAATAATTCGGTAGTTTTGGTTCTTAGACCCCTTACATTCTGAAAATAAAAACTTAAATTCTTTAACATGCCCTTAAGTAACATTAGTCAAATGTAGCGTTATTATGACAACCGATTCAATAAATCTAAATTTTTCACATAAACATAGTTGGATTCCTGAGTTTTTCTCATGAAAATGCGACCATCACGCACCCACACATATTTGTACTGTAGTTCCTTCGCTTTACT
Organism: Selenia dentaria; assembly: GCA_917880725.1. NCBI lineage: Eukaryota > Metazoa > Arthropoda > Insecta > Lepidoptera > Geometridae > Selenia > Selenia dentaria. The sequence goes on along the minus strand of OU862883.1, from coordinate 27,127,592 downwards.
ACGTGCAGCAGCGTGGAGTTTTTTATTCTCGAGCGTGAGGTGTTCGGCGACATATATGGCAGATTTTTTATTACCTCCGATCCCCAAATGGCTGGCGTTTAATTTGTCATCCTTGTTGAGCTTATTAAACTTGGCGGTAGCAGCGAGAAACTCGTCCCGTAGACGTGGGCTACTGAACTTGACTAATATGGAGCGTGGACGCGGACTCTTGGTGTCTAATTTAGCCAATCTGGAGCAATAGTGTATGTTGCTTTCACTGACTGGACATTTTATAGTTTTAGCAAGTTGATGAATTGTACTTAAAAGGTTTTCATCCTTATGCTCAGGAACACACTGAATTTCTATATTTGACGAGCGGGAAGTTTGGTCCAACTGGGCCAACCGCGACGAGAGTACCTGATTATCGGCACGCAATGCTTCCCACTCTGTTTTCATAGTACGCAATGTATCCGACTGTACCGTGTGTTCAGACTTCAGTTTTTCCAGTTCAGTGTTGAAGTAAGACATCGAGGTTTCGAGAGATAACATAGCGTTCCGAACGTCTTGTAACTGAGGGCTAAAATTTTTCATAAAAGTATTCTGAAGCTCTTCACGAATAATATCGCGAATGTTGGTAGCTGAGAGGCAAGAGCAGTTGGGGACCGCCGCCGCCGCCGCCGTCACCCGTGAATGGGGCTTAGTACGTACTGTGACAAACTCACGTTGTGGAGAGAGGACGGCACGAACCGGGGTGTTAGAGTTGTCACCACTTCTGCGATCTTTGCTGTGACACACTACGCATATCCAGTTTGCCTTCGATTCACTCGACATTAAATCGAAATCATTACGTGTAAGGTTCAAGCAATCTATGTGGTAATTGGCCTCACAGCGAGTGCAGATCAAAAAAGTACCATTATTGAGTTCTTGTAGGCAGCCAGCGCATATTACGTTCACCTTATCAGTCATATCGACGTAAACAATGCACAGAGAAAACAACGAAACGTCTAACCGACACCCACAGCGAAGCGTAGAAAGTCTTCGCCAAGAAGGGCTTAAGCGCCGTGCAGATCGCGGCACTTACGCGTTTAGATCGGCTCCTCCAGTGGAACAAGATGAAGAAGCATTAATTTTGCTTTGTGATTATTAAATTCTTGATTTACGATGATTCCAATTAATTTAGCACTATAACTTGTAATTGTATATGGTTATGTGACATGTATTTACTACTAAACACTGTATTTTAAGATTAACACTGACTATTTACTGAATTTTAAGAATAAAATTGAACGAACAAAACGTTATCACTGTTGCCACTTCGTGCGTTCCGAGTGTCGGACGGTAATTTAATGTCTTAGGTGCAATATTATCTAACTTAACCCGAATTATGAGAGGAAAGTGATCGGACCACATGACGTCATACTTTACATATACGTTAACAATAGTCGGCATGGCAGACTTTGTGACGACACAGTGGTCTAGCCAGCTTCTACATCCATTTGCTTCACTTATGAAAGTACTCGTATCAGACGTTAAACCTAACATCTCAACGTCCGCGCATACCCAGTTTACTTCCGAACAAAAACAGTTTAGTTCATCATAAAATGGCGCACTAGGGTTAGCGTTAAAATCTCCTAGCATATAGACAGATTCAACATCTTCATTATTTATTATAGCGCTTACCAACCCAAGACAATCCGTGTATTCCGTTAAATTCACTGGTTTATCGGTAGGCATGTAAATACTGAATACTAAGAAGGTTCTCTGCTCAATTTTCACCTTTATAGCACACACTCGCGCATTATCGCACTTAACGACCGACACGTTTTGAAAAACACTTTTCTTCCATAGCAGTGCCACTCCCCCATGAGGACGGCCTTTCAGCATACCTGCTGTCGTATCTACCGCTGAAGTCCCGGTATATCCGTACTCCTTATCAATACCGCTCAGAAAATTAATATCATCAGGCAATAACCAAGTTTCTTGTAAGGCTATTAAATCTGATGTCAGACACAATTCCTTTATATTATCTACGGAGCGTTTGACATTCTTACAGTTGAAAGAAACAAAATCAAGTATATTATCCATTATTAACTGTTTTCAGGCCGAATACGGTGTTCTCACCATTCATTTTGCTTCGCGTAAAGTTAATGAAGCGTCGGAATATAATACCTTGAGGCCATAACTTGTTATCTAAAAACATTGACACTTTACTCTCCGAAACAAAAAATTTAAAGGCATTATGGCCCTTATCTTTATTAAAACATAGTTTTTCCGGCATAATAATTTCTTGTGTTTTTTGATATATGTAATCTTTAATATCTTTTTCCATCGTATCTTTATGCACTTTTGTAATAAATATCGGGACTCGTGTCTCAGCGGCCTTAAACTTTCCATCATTGTCCCTGCATGTACCTGCAGTACCATGATAACGATAATTAGATTTTCTACGTCTAGAAACCTTTTGCCAGCCATCCTCACTAATCAGTTTAGGGGTTTTAGCCAATGTCGTATGGCTGTGAGGGCCTGGAATCGTCTCGACGCTGTGACTCACAGATGACGTCACCGTCAGTGCCCGTTGTTGATTGCATATAGACGGCGGTATATACTGATTTTTTAACAGGTCATCGCCCGCCGCCGCTTTGTGTGCAAGACATGACTCATGCAAGGTTCGCTTTAAATTTAAACTCTCGTCTACCCTCACCATATTTAAAATATCTCCATCTTGGGATATATTTTGTTGGCCAAGTTCAGATGTCTTTGGAGTACTATTGTTGGTATTCAAGGTCGAATTCAACTGCGAGCGTCCTCTGTGACCACTGTCCATTACCCATGCTCCTCGCTTTACGTTAACGTTACACACGGATGACTGTTGAAGTGGCGGCGGTGACGAATCATTTTTCACACGTAACATCTCTGTTTTCGGTTAAACTATAGTCGCCCGGTACCCGCGGGGAGGGGGGAGGGGGGGAGGAGGGGGGGGAGGGGGAAGGGGTGGGGGAGGGGGAGGGGGTGAAGCCCCCCCTGCATCCCCCCCCCGCCGGAGGCCTTTAGTTTTTGAGTAATAATTTTTTTAGTACTTAACCTCACTTTCGGCTATATCAGTATTTTTTACCTATTTTTTGTTTCACACCTAATCTATTAAGGCGGTTCGCTTCTGGCACTTCGCCGGCCGCTGCCGCGGCACTCTCGCTTCGCTCGCTCGGCTCGTGCGTTGTTTGTCATGTTCTAACCTAACCTAACCTATTTTTTGTTTCACACCTAACTTATTAAGGCGGTTCGCTTCTGGCACTTCGCCGGCCGCTGCCGCGGCACGCTCGCTTCGCTCGCTCGGCTCGTGCGTTGTTTGTCATGTTCTAACCTAACCTAACCTATTTTTTGTTTCACACCTAACTTATTAAGGCGGTTCGCTTCTGGCACTTCGCCGGCCGCTGCCGCGGCACGCTCGCTTCGCTCGCTCGGCTCGTGCGTTGTTTGTCATGTTCTAACCTAACCTAACCTATTTTTTGTTTCACACCTAATCTATCAAGGCGGTTCACTTAACATTGTATTATATAACAACAATAACATATCCAGTCCGTCTCAGAGTTATGTTGATAGATGAGAAAAACTTAATGTTAAAGGGCTAGGAGAGACACAATTAAACAAACATTTTAATACATTACTTGTTTATTTCATAAACATGTTTAATTGCTTTCATTAAATGTACAAAAGAGTCTCTTTTATATTTATACACGTCTCTTCGCCACAAATATTCAACAATTATATCACTAAAGTTTTCTGGGTTGTTATAATTTTGTTTTTTGAAAAACCTCTTCACTGCTCGCCACTGGGATTCTATTCTTTGGGTGTGGATTCCATCTTTACCCACAAATGGGTTCTCTGGGTCTGAATGATTCACTTTTTTGTGTATGTATCCATATTCAGACAGACAATCGTATGCCCGCCAACAATCGGTGTGGATTGTTGTTCCAGGTAAAACATGCTTTTGAATTAAAGGTATGAGAGTATCAGCATCTCTTTTATTGTCCGGGCATACTTCCAATCTTAAGTCTTCAGACCCATCTTCTATTAATCCCAGCACCCAGTGGCCTTCAATGTGACGTCCTTTGTTATATTTCCTTTTTCCAAATTTACTTTCGTCTATTTGCACTATTTTCCCACAGCCTCCAATTTTACCGCTGTAAAGATTTTGTTTTTCCAAATAAAATATCACAACTACTTCTCTGCAGTAATTAAACCAATCGGCTATAGTATTTGGGCTTAAACATTGCTTCCTTTCTTTTTTATAAGGGTCTTCGTGAATTGTTTGGTCGTAGGTCCATCCTTGTGAGTATGCATATATAAGATAGTAAACATGCATTATGTCGATAGCAATATTTTCGAAAAATGTGCCAATTCTGCGAGAGATCTTGGCACCGCTGCCCGATTTAGATTTGCATGATCTTTTTGAGCACACAAATGTACCAAAACTTGTGCATCCGCATGAGTATGACACTTTCATGGATGTCCTGTGGGTTCGACACCGTTTCTCAGTTGGTATGAGACCTTGGTCTTCACTATATTTGATGCATTGGTCTTTAGTGCCCAATTTTCGCACAACGTCAGTTAAATTCCAATGATCAATCACTTCAGTGACGCAAAGTTTTCGTTTGGTTATAAGCTCGTTGTCGTCGTCGTCATTACTCGAAGAAGGTCCGGCGACAGGTTCAACGGGCAGATCAGGAGCCGAAGAAGGTCCGGCTACAGGCTCGACGGGCAGATCAGGAGCCGAAGAAGGTCCGGCAACAGGTTCGACGGGCAGATCAGGAGCCGAAACCGCGTCCGCTTCGGGTATTGTACTGTAATACTCCATTACAGCCAAGTGCAGTCCAGTTTTCAAGCCAAGTTCAAGTCGTAGAGCAATCCAAACAAATCCGGTAAGCAAGCCAAGTTTCAAGTCGTCGCGCAATCGAAGGAAGTCCAGGGAAAAAGCCAAAGTCGTAATAAAAATCGAAAAACAAGAGAGCACACATTCACGAAACTACGAGAGAAACGGAATGAATGGATGACAGTCCATCTGTCAGTAAGACAAAATGGCGCCTTTTTTTTCTTCTTACGTTTAACGATAACGATACGTTTCGTTTAACTCAGTTTGACAACTTAATTTGACAACTTAATATTGTACCATTTTCTCAACATTGCGTTCCATTTCACTTTTTTTTATCAAATTTTAATTTAATCATAATTAATTTAAACTACGTTTCCGGCAAAAAAAAATTGCTGGAAGGGCTTCAGGTGGACCCCAATGATACCCCTAAACTCGCACCTTCATCAAAATCAGGTACCGGACGGCTATAGCCAACCCCTGTTTTCAATTCAGCGAGTTGATTTTGGGTAACGTAGGATGATTTAATATCCTTTAGCTCACACTGCACTCGCTGGATATCTTTTAAGAGCTTGCTACAGTCCAGGTGATCGTACACAAGGCAAGGCAATTTATCCAGGTCTCTTGCGCAGTAGACGGGCAAAAGATCTTCTTCCGTTGATTTAAATATATTTATAATATCGGCTAAATCTCGTCCTTCCTTGCCCTTATTCTTACGTTTAATTTTGATCCTGTCCTTAGGAATAGAATCAAACAAAAGGGATTTCGATTTCTCGATTTCTTCTTTGGAAAAAGATGATGTACAAAGTCGCACCAGGGTTTCCTCGTCAATTACAGACACTTTATTTTGAATGTATGACAACATTTCGTCAATCACAATACTACACACGTTACATTTAACGACGTTCGTCATCTTTTCAGTGCGTGATAAACGCTCCGATTCGTATACACAAAACGCGTCCGCACGGTAGGCTGCGCGCGCGCCACTGAAAGGGAAGATCTTCACAAATTCACGGTGTATATCGAAATTGTAACGTGAACATAATAAAGGATGAAGAGATTAGCTTATATTTTGCCGGTAAAGAAAAGATGAGAGCGGCAAAATTCCCAACACTGGCAATCTTTGATTTTTAGGGTTCCGTACCGAAAGGGTAAAACGGGACCCTATCAGGGATTGGATCAGTTAGAATTGATCATGTGTGGGCGTGGATTGGCATGACAATAACGTCATGCCAATTTGACGATAGAAAGGATGGTGTATGGCCGCCGTAAGACTCCGCTCTCCGTCTGTCTGTCCGTTTGTCACCAGACGGTATATCTCATGAGCCGTGACAGTTACACAGTTAAATTTTTCACTGCTGATGTATCTATGTTGCCACTGTAACAACAAATACCAACAAAAACTGGCCAAGTGCGAGTTGGACGATAATTATAGATAATGGTACGGAACACTTTGTGGGCGAGTTTGACTCGCACTTAGCTGGTTTTGTTGTTATGTATCTTACATTTTATTGTTTTTGATTTTTCATGTGTATATTGACTGCCCGCGAATTCGTTCGCGTAGTAGGCTCGGCGTTCGGCCTCACCATAACCTCCCATTTTTTCTTGAATTTTCTTTCATAAGAACCTTCCTGACTTTTCCTTTCCTGACATTTATTAAAACAACAAAAAGTCCCTAAAGTTGTTTTACTAACGACAATTTAACGTGGTCACGTCATAAAACAAGCCCAACGCTTAGGCCGATCGTGCCTCTCTATCGCTTTTTCAGCGCACTCGCTTGCACGCTCTCGGCTCAGGCCAAACGTGACAATGAGTCAAACTTTTTCGTGCGTGCAGTCAGTGTTCATCGATTTATAAGAAGTTTTCACGTTAAAAAGAAATTGTTCAATCCGTTTACGCGTGATGCGATAACCAAGAAAATAGATTCATTTTTAACCGACTTCAAAAAAGTAGGAGATTATATGTTTAACTGTATGTAATTTTTTTTGTGTATGTTCACCGATTCTCAATTTTTTTTTGCATCGTAGAGTATACATCCGAGGTGGTCCCATTTAAATTTCATCAAATTTAGTCAAGCAGTTTTTGAATAACACGCCAATACCTGAAAAGTGTTTGGCCTATTTGATGATATCATCTTTGACGGTGAATGAATATCGATCCCGTAATTAGCAAGGGTCACTAAAAAGGGTGAAAATATTTTTTTATAAAAAGAATGGAACCGAGTTCAACATCAAACTTGTGAAATTACTTGTCTAAGTCGGTACCATGCGCACAATGTTATCATAATAGCTATACTTTTGAACTATCATGGTACCGACTTCAACAAGTTGTTTCACAAGTTTTGGTGTTGAAGTCAGTTTTATTTATTTGAATTTTTGATAAGTATATATAGTAGAAGATAACTGTGTCACAGACAACTCATATTTTGTACTGTATCTGTCAACGATACTTATAAGTTACACTTACTCAACATCGTACTAATATTATAAACGCTAAAGTTTGTGAGTATGGATGTGTGGATCTTTGTTACTCTTTCACGCCCTAATGGCGGGGGCTACTTTGATGAAATTTGGCTTGGAGGTAGATAAGGCGCTGGATTAACACATAGGATACTTTTCATCTTCATCATCCATCACCACGAGAGCGAAAAAGCGTAATATTCTTGGGCACAGCATAGACAGCATGGAGAGACGCCTAGAGAGAGCGTAGCTGAGCAGTCGTGTTATGTTTTGTTCCGTGTTAATAAATCATTAAGTGCTCAAAAGTTAAAGTTTCTTCACTAAAACTTATATCAGTGTGTAATATAAACAATGACAATTCATTTGTCGTAAACATTTTTTGTGTAAAGTGTGGTTTAATTACTATAAACTCAAAAATACTTCATTCGAAAATCGTTACAATGCAAATTCTCGGTGAGTCATTAGTGGCATCAAAGTGCAGTGTTAATCACCGAGTTAACTCGTAACTTTGGTTCATAAGACAATCGTTTGGACGACTATACTGTGCGTATTTTTAGACCGCAATATTAGAAGCCTCTGTGGTTCCGTGGCTTACGTGCTGGATTTGAAAGCGATAGGTACCTGGATCGGATCTTGGTACCGTGATTGACTTTTTGCACCGAATTTTTGTAGCAAATATGGCTCTAAGTTGTTGTAAATGTAAAATCGTAATCTCTAACAGGCAATTTTTGATTTGCTCTGTATGTAAGAATGCATTCCATATTACCTGCGCGAATAAGTCTGAAAAGCTATTCTACCTAATGGAACCTGAAAAAAAGGCAGCGTGGCGGTGTATAGGTTGTATAAGAAATAAAGGTCAGTGCATGAGAGTGTCCGCTAAAAATACGAGATCTAAAAAAATTATGCAAAATAAAGTGCAAGATAAACAGGACTCTGTCACCATTAATCAGACTTCTCCCATGTCGCTAGGCAGCTCAAGTTCTAAAAACCTCCAAACTAGAGTACAAGAGAGGCTGCTAGACTCTGTTGTCACACACGATGAGTCATTGAGCATACCACAGGATATAATACAAGAGAGACTGCTAGACTGTATCACACACGATGAGTCATCGAGCACACCACAGGCTATAAGACAAGACACACTGCTAGACTCTATCACACATGATGAGTCCTTGAGTACACCACAGGACAATGTCACAGTACGTAGACCGTATATTGCAACTATACCAACACAAAATTCGTTTGAATCCCTTCCACTAGACGAAGAGGTCGAGGATGTGTGCCTTATCTTAAAAAGCGGCTCGGAATTGAACAGAAGTTGTCCGAATCTTAGAGAGAACAATGTTTATAAAATAGAAATTTTAGAGAAAAAACTTTTAGTTTTAACAGAAAAATTAGCAAGCGCTGAAAACGAAATATCAAACCTTCTATCAGAAAACTTTAACCTTGAAAAACAAATATCATCATATGGTACACGAGTCAATCAGCTGAAAGATATATGCAAATCTACACCGAAGAAATCTCGCAGCAGCAGTTTAAATAGAACCACATTAGACTTTACGCGTGAGCGAAACAGTCCTAAAGTTTCTAGTATACAAAAGAATAAATATTCTGGACGAAACGTACGCCCATTTAATTCAAATAAGATAAATGGCCTGGAACCTACACATTTGTTAACTTCTAATAATTGCCGTTCCATGAATCCATGTACAGAAGATAAGAATAATAGCAAGAAAATCTATATAATTGGTGATGAACAGGTAAGAGGGCTGTCTGCATACTTAACAAGCAAGAATCAACCAAATGGAAGCTACAGTACACAAGGTACAATAAAGCCTCACGCATCATCTGAGGAGATCCTACGCAATTTAGATAACCTAGCTAAAACTGTACAGGAAAAGGATTTCGTAATTCTAGCAGTAGGACGTCATGACAGGGACCCATACATACTAATTAGTAATTTATACAATTTTTTGAGTAAACTGAGAAATTGTAATGTCTTATTGTTAAATGTCACTGACAATCGTTATTTGAATGTAGGCAAACTAAATTTTGAGCTTAAAATGTTAGTAAAAAACTTTAGCAACTGTAAATTTATTGAAGTTAAAGAAATGCATGTACATCACAGACAAAGAACGCTGAAATTGGATTTGATGGCTTTTAAATTACGTTTAGAAATTGATTTTGTAAAATGTTATTCAAATAATGATTATTCACCTAACATTGCTCATAGCACTAAAACCAGTGAAAATCAGAGCAACGAAACATTTTTTCGTTCCTAATATCACATGTTCCATCTCTGATTCAAGACGAAGTAGCATTAATGTTAAACCCTATCAGTGTAATTTAAATTCTAGTCATCAAACAGAATTTAGGATTTTACACCAGAATATAGCTGGTCTCTGTAACAAGCTTGATATCGTTGAATTGGCCTTAGCCGAATTAGCAGAAAATGAAAAGGAGGTTGATATACTTTGTTTCACTGAAACATTCGTGAAAAATAATACAGTAGGCAATATTATCCTTAAAAATTACAAATTGGCAGCATCTTTCTGTCGAGATAAATGTAGAGGTGGTACTTGCATATTGGTTAAAAAAACACTTAATACAAAACCTTTACGCATTCCATCGACTCTAGCAACTAAATTTTACTTTGAATGCTGTGGCATTGTTGTCATCGGTCTTAATATTGTGGTCTTGAATATTTATCGAGTACCAGATCAGAGTAAGTCACAGGTAGGCATATTCTTGCATAAACTTGATAAGTTACTGAACTTTGTGACTGACGAGTACAGAAGGAAAACAGTAGTTATATGCGGTGACTGGAATATAGACATCATGAAGACTAATGCAGTAACAGACGAACTACACAGCCTATTGGAGAGCTATAATTTTAGGGCTCATATAAAATCGCCGACGAGATTAACCTCTTGCTTAGATCAAATTGCCACTAATTTAAAAAATGTTCATTCGGAAATACATTACCTAGGCCTATCTGATCATGAAACAGCGCAGTCAGTTACGTTCAGAGCAAACAAGCAGAGATCCATATCTCTTTGGTTTGAGTATAAGCGTGATTATAGTTGAGAAAATATGAAAAAATTTGGTAAATGCATGTCTTCTTTGTATTTTGTAGATGTATTCGAATCACAGTCGCTATTAGATGCTTTTGAACATTTTTACAAGACCATTTGCTTGTACTATTCCTTGTGTTTTCCAGTGATCAAAGTCAAAGTTAATAATAAGCCTTCAAAACTCAACTGGTTAACAAAGGGCATTAGAAAATCTAGTAAAACTAAACGTATGTTATATATGAAGTATAGAGAAATAAACATAAATAAAAGTAAAAATAAAAATAAGTATACAAAGTTTAATTATATATAATATAAGAAATGCATACATAAAGCACAATTAATTTCGAATATAAGACGTATTTATAATGACAAAAATAAATGTAAAGCAACATGGAATGCAATATCAAATACTATTTCAAATAATTGGTATAAGAATGACATTGAGACAATTAATTTTAATAATAAGACCTATAATAATCCCACTGACATCTGTAATGTATTGAATAATAATTTTATGAATTCATCGACTACACAATCATCTACCAAAATTGACAATAAATTAAAAAATATCAATAGGATCACAAATACAATTTTTATTAGCCCTACTGACCCTGATGAAGTCTATAAAGTAATAATGGCCCTTAATAATAGCAAAACCAGTGGTCATGACGAAATAAATACAAAAGTATTAAAGTACTGCGCCAAGTCGATATGTCAACCTCTTTCTCATGTTATTAACTTGTCTTTTCTGGAAGGTGTTTTCTCCGAAGAACTGAAAATTTCTATTATTAAACCACTGTTTAAAGCGGGTGATAAGGCAGACCCCAACAACTATCGACCTATAACCATAGTGCCAATTATATCAAAAAATTTTGAGAAAGTTATGCTTCATAGAATAAATAATTTCCTCTCAAAACACAATATACTATGCAAGGAACAGTTCGGTTTTCGCAAGAAAAGTTCAACGTCACTTGCAAGTTTTAACTTAATAAAAATGGTCTGGTAGAGCACTTGATTGGCTATCTAGCTATTTAAAAAACAGAAAACAGTATACTGAGATAACTAAAGTAATAAACAACAACAAAAATACATTGACAAAACAGAATTTTAGGTCCGAAATAGTTTTAAATAATAAAGGAGGATTCAGGGGAGCATTTTAGGCCCTTTACTCTTCTTGATATATATCAATGATCTTCCCGAAGCTACAACTCACAATTGTATTCTTTTTGCGGATGACACAACAGTAATCGTAAAATGTGACAAAACAGGTTCAACTCCGAAAATTGTATATGAAGCCTTATCTGACATAAATAATTGGACAGAATATAATCACCTCAGTATAAATATAAAAAAAAACAAAAATAATTCAATTTAATTCATATAATAACAATCCATTACCCCTTGACATTATGTATAAAAATCAAAAGATAGATGAAGTGGAATCGTTTAAATTCTTAGGTATACATTTGGATAGACATTTGAATTGGAAGGTACATGTCAATGCAGTACATCAGAAGCTGAGTCGCTTTGTTTTTGCGCTGAAGAAACTGAGGCAGACGGTTTCCAAGGAAGCTGCATTAGCTGCTTACCACGGATATGTATCATCAGTCCTTAGTTACGGTCTTATAATGTGGGGAAACTCCGTAGAGTCTGGGTCAGTTTTTAAAGTGCAGAAAAGGTGTATCAGGGTGATAAACAAAGCATGGTACTTGGACAGTTGCAAACCATTATTTAAAAAATGTAAAGTCCTTCCACTTCCATGCATGTATATAAGAGACGTATGCATCTTTGTTAGAACACATTCAAATTATTTTACAAAACGCAATGAAGTTTTAATGAGACAAAAACGAGCAAAGTTTAAAAACTTACTATATCAACCTCCTTGCCGTAAATATATATATGGAAAAAATGTTTTTAATATGTGTATACTAGTGTATAATAAACTACCCGACAATATAAAATCATTGCAGGGCAATGCATTCAAAACTGAACTTAATAATTATTTAATGGACAATTGTTTTTATAGCATGATAGAATATTTTAATCGAGACTGTAATTAAATTAACTACAATTATTGTTTTAAATACATTTTATAATAATTAGAGAATTGACATAATATTTGCACGCTTGCTTGCAGGCTGAATACTTGACTGTTGTAATTAGTTTTAAGACCTTTATTGTATGTATTCTTGCAAATAAACGATTGATTTGATTTGATTTGATTGAATTTGATTTGACAAAATAATAAGATCTCACCCTACGTCAAGATCGTAACGGTAACAGTTCTGTCAAAGTTTGGTCAGTTTCTGATAGCTTAGTCAAAAGCCAAGTCAATATGACAGCTCGTACACTAGACGTGCTCGGCGACCGTCAAGGTTGATGAAATGTAATGAAAGTTTTTTCCATGGTGATTAATTTTATATTTGTATATACGTAAGTCCTGTGTTTTATAATTAATGTTTACTGATGATATACTTAAGTTTAAATTTACTATAATACTATTATAGCAATTGCGTTTGATCATGTGAATATTTTATGAAATTTTGGTATAAAGATAGATATGCCCTTGGAGTATACAAATACAAATAATTTATTGATAACACCATTGTTACAAGTCTACATATATACATAGCAATTTAAATAACAACTACTAATAACTATATACATCAGTATACATGAGAACAGTAGTACATGAATGTATATTATTTTTAATTATTATTATGATCTATTCAATCAATTGTTATGATTTTAATTATACAGGCAATCTTATAGATTATTATGGTTCAAATATGTTTAATTTCGTTTCTCTGTAGATATTAAAAACCACTATCTACATACACTCTGGTAGTTTTAAGAGGTCGTCAAACTTATAAAATTGGCATTCTTGTAGTCATTTATATAAAGACCAGCTAGTCTTCATATAAATATCAATGATCGTTATGAAAACAATTTGAATAAGAAAATGGTACCAAGATAATTTACCCGTTCAAGTTACCGTTCGGTACGTCTTTCCTAAGTAATATTATCGGTCTTTGAATACGTAACGTGTTATTTATTACCGTGGTAAGGCCCACATTCATCTCACTTTAAGAACGACGGGGAAATTGAGTGTCATTGCGAAAACTGAACATCTCTGTCTCATACTAACTGGTGCCCGCGACTACGTCTGCTCAGGATTAAAACTTCAAGTAGCTTATATCTCCTCCAGGGCCATATCTATCTTTATACCAAGACGTCATAAAATATTGACATTGTCAAACACAATTGCTATAATCCTACTTAATATTATAAATGTGAAAGTTTAGATAGATGGATGGATGGATGTGTGTTGCTCTTTCACGCTCAAACGACTAGGCCAATTTTCATGAAAGTTGGTATGGAAGTAGAATGGCTTTGGATTGACACATAGGATACTTTCATAATCATCATCATCCAACACCACGCAGGTGAAACTGTGGATTGCAGCTAGTGGTATTATATGAGTAAATTTAAATACTTAGTAAATCGATCGGTAAATACTAATAATAAAATACAACACCTACGTAAATAAACATATACCTATAAATTTAATCACCATGGAAAAAACCGTAGTTACATTTCATCACCCTTGACGGTCACCGAGCACGTCTAGTATATCTGTCTATGTAGCTGTCAAAATGATAGCGTGCTTTTGACAAAGCTATCAGAAACTGGCACAAACTTTGACGGAACTGTCATTATTACGATCTTAACGTAGGCTAAGATCTTGTTATTTTGTCTATGCCGTGCCCAAGAATATTATGCTTTTTCACCCGCGTGGTGATGGATGATGATTATAATGATAATTATGAAAAGTATCCTATGTGTTGATCCAGAGCCTCATCTTCCTTCATACTAAACTTCATCAAAATAGGCCCTGCCGTTTGAGTGTGAAAGAGTAACGAAGATCCACACATCCAAACTCTTTACTACTTTCGACTTACTACTACTTTTTTACTAAACTTTCGCGCATGGAATATTAGTAGTAGTATGACTCCCCATATCATCCAAATGTCAAACTAATATTTTCACACGTTGCTTGACAAAATCACAGGCAACCCAACCGTAAGGCACTATATCCCTTGGGTTACAAAGTTGTACTGAATTTCAGGAGAATCCGCCGGCCAATTATGTGATTTGAATTTACTACTCGTATGGGAACTCACTACACAAATTTACACCGACGAGAAGTTGGTCTTCCAACTGTACTTACAAACAAAGTAATGTAGTCGCTACGTACTTGAAAACTTTTTCTATAGGTACCTACACAAAAAAGTTTATTATTACAACTGGGCTAATGTATCCAACACATGCATGCACGCCCTATGTCGTTGGCAGTGAGTGTATGAGGGTATGTAAGTGTTGAGCGTGTCAGCGTGTGTAAGAGAGAACGAATGTTCGTGAAAGAAGAAGACAGAGGAACAAGAACGTGTATTCGTCAATATATTTGTACCTATAATTTCTAAAACTGATTTAAGAATCATAACTTTCGATTCTTAATTATATAAATGTGAATGTTTGGATAGATGGAGGTTTGACACTAAATCACGCCAAAGCCATTGAACGCATTAAAGCCCGATTTACATTTTTTCTCGGAACGGTAACTTATGACTACTTAACTCGCGTTCGTTTGGACGCTACTTACAACTACTACTTGCTACTTAACTGACCGCTCGCGCGCGCGCTGAGTAGGACAGGTTAACTCGCTGGTTACTTAACTACCCGTACTTATTGAAGTGTAAATCATGCTTGAGATGAAATTAGGTATTTAGATAGATGAGGCGCTAAAGGTACACATATATAGGATACTTTTCATCATCATCTTCATCACCACGTGGGTAAAATCTTCGGGTGCAACTACTTATTTCATCATCATCTCAGCCGTAGGACGTCCACTGCTGAACATAAGCCTCCCCCATGATTTTCCAAAAGTACCGGTTGGAAGCGGCCTGCATCCAACGTCGTCCTGCGACCTTCACCAGGTCGTCTGTCTACCGTGTCGATAGACGATCTACGCTGCGCTTGCCGGTCCATGGTCTCCATTCCAGAACCTTTCGGCCCCATCGGCCTTCTGTTCCGCGTTTTTCGTTTGCATTTTTTTAGAAATCCCTATGTCTAAGTCTAGAAAATGGGCCCCCAAGTTGAAAAAAAAATTATTGGCCGAAATTTCAAATTAGCTCTTATTTTTTATGTAATTATTAATAACCTAAGCATATGTTACTAGGTAAAAATAATATTTCTGTTCTAGACATTCAAAATATTTATAAATATCAAATCAAAATCCTGTCGTTGTAAGCATTATTTATTGATAAAACTTAATTTTTGTGGTCAGATTGCTGGTTTTTTTTATGATAATATTTCTTCTTCGTATTCAAAAATTTCGTCTCTTAACTAGCTATAGATATGGCACAAGAGCCATTTATTCCCAACTCGGCGCAAACTTTTGACGCGGGCGCAGGTCGTAACACTCGGGAGCAATCACGAGGGAGCCACAGGGCTCCTTAGGCAAGTTAGTCGCTAATACTTCTGCTTTGATGGTCTTCTCACTTCAGCTTCATCAACTGGCTTTGCCCAATAGACATGTCTCTTGCGAACACTTTGGAGCCTTTTTTCCGCTCTATCGTCTCTTTAATACGGTTTGTATTAAAGATCCGTATGTCGTGTCGCAAGGACTTCCATATTCGTCTATTGAGCAGCCTTCGGATGATGCTTCAGCATCATCCGAAGACTGCAGTTTCAATGAGCGTCGTTCAGCCATGAGGTTGAGGGTATCGTTGGAGAGTTTCTGTGGCCCACCTGTACGGTGGGGTTTAAAGTATTTGGAACCCACTGTATGGACAGTTTCTACTAACCTGTTATTGATCTCGTCCACTGAAGCGATGTTCTCAAGGCAATCGAAGCGATTGGATAGCTCAAGTTGAAAGCTCTCGGTGTCTTGAATACGGGCATGAGTGTGTCGGAGCGTAGACTTCATCACACGAGACCTCTCCAGTTTGACATTAATATTCACCGTGCCTCTTACCATTCGGTGATCACTACCGGTTTTAACCATGTTGATCACGGACGGCCTTATTAATAAACTTGGCTTACACCCGGAGTAGTTAAAACATCTATCTGTCAATTTTTCGCTTGCAGAAAATGTCACGCGTGAAAGCAAGACAAAGCATGTTACGCCTAATATAGGTTTACGCAACGTTTACTAATAAAGGCCTGAGACATCAGTAAATATTTGCCTTTTGGTGGTCATAATGAAGTCAATCTCATTTCTCGTGGAACCATCGGGACTCAGTTAGGTCCATTTCCTGTGAGGTGGCTTCTGAAAGAAAGAGTTCATCATAAAGAGTCCCTCTTTCTCCAGGAAGTCGGCCAACCTCTGTCCAATACGGTTCCGTTGTCCATAGCCAAATTGCCCCGCTTTCAACTCAACCTCGCTTCTCTTACCCAACTTCGCGTTGAAGTCCCCCATAACAACCAGAAAGTGCGTTTCAGAAGTATGTATGTAATGTCTAATGTCCTCCACCTCATCATCCGGGTGCGACTTCGTCGGTGCGTATACCTGAATGACCTTCAACGAATATCGTTTGGATACTCTGAGTATTAGGTATACGACCCTAATGGAAACGCTATTGATCGTAACTATGTTGTTAGTAAGGGACTTGTGGACGAGAAAACCGACACCACTTTAGGACTGTTGGTTGCCCTTACGGTAATAGGTAATAGGTTACCTGATTTTAGGATTATCGTGTCTACACCCGCATTTTTTTTTTTTTTCCTCTGGGAAGAATGCATTACGCATCCCCCCCTGTTGGGGATGAGGGGGTTATGTGGGACTCCCCGGCAAATGCCAGTATACCCACTAAACGACCCAGCGGCACTCCGGCTTCGTATGTGTGGAGGAGAACTGGGGAGTCGGCCGAGCCTTTACGTCCAGTCCCCCACCGACGACCGCCCGCTTTTACATCGGGGCCTGCACGCTCCTCCCACCAGGAGGAGCCCGGGAATGGCCAGGAGTGCTTGGCCATTTCCGCCCGACAGAGGTGGTGAATAAGTGCAATGCGAGAGAAGCCACCCCCGCGCCTATCCCTCGCTATTCACCACCGGGGAGAAGGCGACTATCATTCAATCGCCTTCTTCCACCCCTTCTTCGTCTACGCAGTGGCGCCGCAAGGGGGTCATCCTCCCTTGCGCGCTCTGCCACCTCCTTTTGGGATATCACGTCTTCACAAAAGGAGGAGACCGCTGCCCAGTTCCCCTCGCCCTCCAGCATGGCAGTGACAACGCTGGGGAGCGAGAGGTCCGGCCCGACTATGGCAACCAAATTGTGGCGCAGCTCGGACCACGACGGACACACCTCGAGGGTGTGCTGCGCCGTGTCTTCCGCCGCGCCACAATCATGGCATGCCGGTGTTTCCTCCCTTCCGATCCGGTGCAGGTATGATCCGAAGCATCCATGCCCGGATAACACCTGCACCAGACGGAATGACAGAAAACCGTGGGACCGCCCGAGCCAGTCTTGTAGGACTGGCCCAAGAGCGTCCAACGTACGGCGGCCAAAAGTGGCGGTGGCGAGATCCTCTGTCCAATGATGGACGACTGCGTCCCTCGCCTCACGCCGGACGGCCATCCGCTCCTCCAAGGAGGGGCACTCTCCGATGGCCTTACGCCTCGCCGTCCACTCGTACACTTTGGCGAGCACCTCTGCCTGGAGCCTCCAAGGAGGGGTGCCAGCCAAAGCGCACGCCGCCGCAAACCCCACCGGTCCTCACCCGCTCTACGGACTTCAGATAACCCCACAATGTCCCAGTGTAACTTACTCATTTCTTCTTCTAGCTCATATATCTTCTCGTCTGTCCTCATCGTGCGTATGTTGTGTGTCACCAGGGCCAGTCGTCGTCGTTGGGGGTGGTAGCTGGGCGTCTGCCGGGGATTTTTAGCACCCCCTGCCCCACCGTTACCGTGACCACTACCGTAGCCAGCAATAGCGGGGCTGCCGGGGACTGGGGGCCTGGTTCCTATTGTGTCCGTCATTGGGGGGATTTTGCCAATACTCGCCACGCTTGGCAGGCGGGTTGGCGAGCGCAGTTTTGGGGTTTTAATACTGGGAAGGTGCTGCTGCCCACCTTCCGATTGTTATCCCTTAGCAGATTTCTTCGCACCCACGGGTAGAGTTGGGGTGGTACTATTCTAAGCCGGTACCCCACAGCACACTACTACTTATTTATATTGAAATCATTGTTACTTTGAACGCTTCGGTACTGCGTCGAGCAATATTACAATAAAAAGTACTGAAATGGACGGACGCAAATACATTTGATTTATCTGTAACCCGACAATCACGATCGTCTTTTTACTACTAGACCCTTTTTATACGTGAACAAGACGCCACCCTGAGCATTAAAGTGTCAAATTATCAAGGGACTGCACTGTACCAATTACCTTATGTTTTTTCATCTTCCTCTAGGAATTTATACACTACGGTGTCTTTCAAACCTTAACACAATTTTGCTTGTACCTTACAGGGTTGCTCTGTTATCATCATCATTATAATAAGTGCATATGGCGGAAGCTAAAGAATTAGGCCTTACATCGGGAAAGCTTACTCGACGAATTATTGCTCTGTGTGCAGTGCTACTTTTGTTGCCCCACAATAAAATACTGGATGGCTGGGACTATATTAGAAGAGAATCAGTGGAATTAGATGACGAAAACCGCTCAGATAAATTCTTTAGTTATTTTGAATGTTATTTGCTTCGAAACGAGGAGCTTATCAATATTTGGCTGTCCAAATATTGATAAGCTCCTCGTTTCGAAGAAACTTTCTTGGGCAACGTCACCGAACGACTAACTTCCTTGAGGGCTGGAATTTTAAACTAAATAGTAATTTAGGAAAGAAAAAAGTGAACATTATTCCATTACAAAAATTTTTGCAAAAGGATACGGCATTTTATAATGTATGCAGCAAGCTTATTAATAATAATACAGCACCGACTAAGAGACATGTATCGAATATCAAAAATGATGCGTACATATTAAGATGCCAAAATCAATTTTTAAATGGTGAGCATTGTGTGGGTAATTTTTTACACAAAGTTAAATAAATACCTAATTACTACATTGATGGCAGACTTTTTTTCTTATACATAAACTGCACTAGTGCAGAGGAGTAAAACGTTTGGGGACTCCTAAACTATACAATGGTTTGTCAGTTGGTAATAGAAGTTTATTGACCAACAAACCATGAATTCATCCTGAGATAAGTTTAGATTAAAGATTAAAAATTTAGATTAGTAACAAACAAACTAGATAGGTTGTCGGTTAAGACAAATAATTATTATCTGTCCAACTAGGTGGACAGCGTAGTTTGTCGGTTGATACAGTTTGTCGGTTAGTAATAAAAATGTAGATTACTTACGAATATACTAGGATAGCTTGTCGGTTAAGAAAAATATATACTAACCGTCCAACTTGGTGGACAGCGTGGTTGGTCGGTTGGTAATAGGCGCAAAACTGACCGCGTGAACCCGTGACCACGCTCTGTCTAATTAGACCCTTAATCAGTTGAAAAATTGGACAGATAAATTGTTAGTAGACTAGAATTTTTGTAGCATATTATTGGTTATTGCTGTGCTTTCGAAAAAAAATTTAAACTTTTCTTAAAAAAGGACTCGAAATACACATATTGTCGAACAAACAATACTAAACGTTTTTATTACGCTATATTTATTATCTTGCTTTAATATTACATCAAGTATAAATATTTGTTTCTGTGAAGTTTCAGAATCTGTGTTGTTATTTTATTTGAAGGAGCTGTGATTGTTTTCTAGGCAGAGCTCTCTTTACATTTAATTTCGTTGTTTATCTATAGCATATAGTTATTATAGTTGTGTTGTATATGCTGTTTGTACATTTGTGCTAACTTAAATCTAATTATATGCATATAATTCACTTTCAAAGCACTATCGAAAATATCGCAATTTCAGAGAGAATAAAATACCTGATGAAAACTCAAAGCATGGGTATTGCTATAAAGTTATTATAATTTTTAGACCTACAGTGTTAAAATAGAATAGTTAATTTTAGTTTTTGATTTGATTTCCTGTACCTACCTACTTATTAAGTTAATAAACTATTATTATTATTATTACTATGTACATATTTGTTTATTTCAAGCTTTGATAATATTGCGCATTGCTTACTATACCTACTGTACTATATGAATATACCTCGTTACTCCTTGAGGGGCGCAGTTATATAATATTCCCTTCGCCGTTGGGATGCGAACCGTAAGAGTCCAGGAATCCAGATTAACTAGGTTCTAGGCCAATAGGTCGCCTTGGTTAATACCGCCTCAATGCCAGATATTCTATAGCGAAGAAATTGTGAGCAAGCATTACTGTTTTAGACTTGCCTCTCTCATTTTTGTCATCTCATCTCAATTACTAGCTTACGACACATCATCTTCATCACTAATGAACAGCAGGACATTAGGTATACCAGTTGCAATCAATTGTTGACTTTTATCAGCTCCAGTCAGCAACTTACTAACTTATCTGCCGTGCGAATCTGTAATAATTAGTTGATGCGCTCGCCGACGAGCTCGCCGATGTCAAATACTTAATGAGATATCGCCCTTGTACATAAGGTTGTTTTTCCAACGTTTCTTGTCATCTCGTCATTTGTTTCACAGATGTTGTCAAAGATGCAGCGATGTTTGCTCTTACTGCCTTTTTTAATAATCTATCGCTGAGTTACCTATTATAATATAGATAAATATTTGACACTATTTGTATGGACGTTATGCCAAATTTCTATCAGTAGTAAGGAAAACTGTGGATGGATAGATTATTGAAAATGACCGTTAGAGAATCGCACGGCTGTTTAATGTTGTCAAAACTGACATACAGCCTCCATATTTCAAGATTTTAATCAACATTTGATTGTCCTGCAAGTATTTAAAGGCTTGCAAGCCATATCACAATGTTCTACTCACGAGTGAAACATTGTGATATCAACCGCATTATCGCTTTAGATCAGGTTATGGTAAACTGCAGGTTTATGCGAAATTAAAAATAATACTGTATTATTTTGACCATCATCTATTTGTTTCGAATTATCGACAATGTTATTAAGATTTTCTGAAAATTTATATTTATAAAACGGGGTTATAATGTGGGATTTCCTCGCAATGAGGTGCAGTGGGCCTAGCACGAATAACTGCGCAAGTGTAACGTAAGGTATCGTTTACGTAAAATAGTACCTACATGCCGTGATTTATCTAGGGCAACTATGATACAGATAACTCATTGTTTGTATAACTAATACTAGTCGATTACGTTACAATTACGCTTTACGTGCTAGGCTCTCTGAAGAAGGTTTCCGAACGAAGCTAAGCGATTGTCGCCATGGACAACAAAAATTGTTGTAATACTCAATTGAATCTAAGTACATTTAAATTTTATAATTACAAAATTTCAACAAAACTTACTGTTTTGAAACTGAACAAGTGAGCGAATGTTTAAATACTTTATATATTAAATTGATTCATATTTCTGAACGTTTTCAATTCAACATGTTCCAAATAACAAAAGTTACCTTTGTCAGAATTCAGCACATCCCAAACATTTGAGATACCTACTCGTATTTTTATGTCGGTTGTTATTTTCCGCTGATTTAGGGTAGTCTCAACAATGACAAGGAACTAGCAAACAATGCCTGTAAGTTCAATTTCCGCCTTCTCATCTACTCGAGTACGCGTGACAATGACATCAGTAGTAGATTAGCAGCCAAGGGCTGTAAGGCACCCTCGAACTATCGCTGCGCTCGTGCGCCTAAATATATCGGGCTGCAATTGATGCTTACACCCGAGCTAACTACTCTGCTTTACATCTCAATTGTGAGGTAAGTAGAAAAAAACCGGCATTACAAAAATAAAATTGATGACTAATATACTCATACGAAGACAAGGCTTAATAGCGAAGCGACCTCTTTTGTCATTGGGCTGAATGCATGATGTCTATTGCCAGTATGATGGTTAGATGTACGCGAACATTTTGAAATTGTGAAGTGTTTTTTTTAATTACTTACCGCCCTAGGGCTTTTCTAGCTACATTATTACCCTAGAGCGCTAATTGGTCACCTGAATATGAGATATGTAAAGTAAGTATTATGTGCGAAAACTACGAGTAGTTCAAAATTGTTATGTGCCGTCATTAATATACTTGTACCTAGATGTCTTTAAATTAGGAATTCAACATTTTAATGGTATTAATAATAATTTACTTCTGTCTTTAGCTTTAGCCTACACACGTCCTACGTCGATAAAAAGATTTTTTGCTAGAATCACGAACATTATTTTTCTTGTAGTTTCTATTTTGTTCTTAAAATCGGGGAAATCGTATTCCGTTCGTATGCGCTATGCTTGGTCATGATAGTAGAACTGTTTTGCGTGGCACTGCGCTATACGCTCGTCACTACCCAAAGACTTCCTGTTTCTCGAAAGTTTTAGATTCTCTGCTTGTTGTATTTTGTTCCCGGTAATAGTCAATATATGAATGGGTAAAGCAGATTGCAGCTAGTATTTTACAAGCCAAGGATTCTCGATAAATAATATTGCATATTTTTACCCAAACTGACACTTTTATTTCAAGGTCCGTAGTTTATATTCACCGATATACACAGTTCAATACTTCTAGTTCACAACACTAAACACGTCACTTTTCACAATAACCCTGCACTTGTACACTTGTACTGTGCGGGGTTATTGTGTATGTATGCGATAGTACCCTGCTTGTTTAATGTTCGTTACTCTTTTACGCAAACTACCCATACATTTGGGTGACCCAACATCCATTAACAAACAGTGGGCCTTGCACGAATAACTGCGTATATGTAACGTAATGTGTCGTTCACGTGAAACAGAGGAAACTGTCATTTATCTAGGGCAACTGTGACACAGATAACTTATAGTTTCTACGTCGAAGCGTGACGCGTTGACGCTTAATACTCTTTCTCAAATTGTTTATGCTACGGCCTCAGGTTACTTTTCACGTGGAAAAAAGCTCCTCGAGGATAATCATTATGCACACTGCTGAAGCTACTTTTAAAATGATGTATCTACTTCGAAACCTGTTTCGATTGTAGACAACGCTGATATGGTACAAAATGTTATCTGTGATGTTCTGTAGTATCGTCGTTGAAGTAATAGACCGTACATTTGAATAATAACAGATATGTTTTATAATTTATTTTTGGATTTATATATTTTGCTTCTTTTAATGTTATTAATAGTTAATAATTATTTATTCATGTCAAATGTATTAGGGGACGAGTATGGGAGTGCTTACAAGCACGAGGCCCACCTGGTGTTTAGCTGAACTCTACCTAAAGCAGATGTATTTCGCCACATGTGACCAATTGCACTGCACCTATAACTCTGAGACATTAACTTGTTAAGACACATGTCCCTGTAATTTCGACGGCAACCATACACTTCAAACATAGTAAGTACTGCGAATACAACTGCTTCACGGTAGAAATAGGTATGGTGGCAGTTCTTCCTCGTACGAATTCATTTACAAAAAGTTATACTGCTCTTATGTTGTCTTAGCTCCGTACTTAGATAAACAAATATCCTAGTTTCTAACACATGCTTGTTTCAGATTTGTTATTAATAGGGTAAAGGGCTTACTGATCGAATATACTATAAGACGCCTGTGACATTTGCTCCGCATAAAATATGAGCTCAGCTACGATTAACGACTCCGACAATATAGATGCAGTTAAGCGATACGGAAACCATTTATTTCCCAAATCTGGCAGGCTTGAAATAACACTCTAAGTTAAGTTCGGTATTTGCAATATTTTGTACTTTTGTAATTCTGTAATTCTGTTTTTACTAATACTCGGTTCAGAGTAGGTACTCTTGACATTCACTTATACTCTTAGACAAAGTATTTTGCGAGAACTGCATTGAAAATAATTTTAATAAGTTCAAATAAAAGTATACAATTAAAAATAAATCTAAAATATATATATAGGTCTTGATAAAAATATATGTAAGCACCCTCGCGCTGAATAGCTTTTGCCTCAACCTACCAAATAGGTTTGGTGCACTCTCCCAGAAGGGTTCCCGCATAGACGTGGCGTGGGGGCTCAGTGGCATAGATCTCCACGGTGAAGCTAAGAGGAATCCAGGGGCCGCCCTGGCGCTGGGCTGCACTGGTCGGCTCATGCGGTGCCGCTCCTATGGGCTTTGGCCGCCAAGTCCACATAGGCACGGTCCGGATGCTTTGGCGCAGACTCGAGGAGGTGGGGTCCGGGCGCTTTGGCAAGGGCTCGAGAAGGGGGGGCCGGGCGCTCGGCGCAGACTCGAGGAGGTGAGGTTGCGGGGGGGAGGGAGATCCCCTGTGGCTGACGTAGCAGGCGGGGCTACGTATCCTACACACCGCAGGGGGACCATGGGCGTCCATACGCGGGGAGGTCTGCGCGCATTGTTGGCGTGTTTGGTCTCCGAGGCAGTTGCGGCACGCCATTTGTTCTGGCGTGCCGCGAAGAGAAGGATCCGGCATAGCACAATCACGGCGGGTTCGCGGTCGTGTGCGAAATCTGTCCCGCGTTCCCACCAAAAGTGGCAGTGACGGAACACCCCGGGGTTTTGGTGGGTATACGGACTTCCACATAACCACCTACCTCCCCGTGGTAGGTGGAATCCATAAAAGATTTCACTAGGACAAAAAAGGGTATACTCGTAGCACTCTGTTCACTCTCAATTTTGACAAGAAGCGAAAACGCTTTCGCACACGACCGCGAACCCGCCGCGGTTGTCAGTTATCGGATCCCTCTCCTTTGCGGCACGCCAGAACACGTGGCGCACCGCAACCGCCTCGGGAGGCCAACCCCCAAATGGACGCCAGACTAAAACTAAAATATACTTAAGCTCGGGCAAACATACTTTACGAATATCTTAAAAATTTGCCTATACTAAATTAAATACCGCCGTTTTTATATTCTACCGTTGCATGAATCTTTTATTTATAGAGCAGTTTGCGTTATAAAAGTTACCAAGCTCATGTCTCATATTCTACTGAAGCGTATGGGTTTTCAGATGTGTCTTTGATATCCGGATATGAATTCGCTGCTTACTTGACGGTACTAGTCGGTACTAGATACACAGCAGAACAAAGACACGAATTATCTGATAAACTATACACTCAAAGGGGCGGAAATTACATTGATGTTCATTAAGCATTTTAATAACAGATAGAAATTGGAAAATTATACATTACTGACAAAATTTGGGGTTCATTAAATCCTAACAGAAGATACATGTTATTAATGGTATTGAAAGTCCATTTTTTCAGTGGACCGTTATTTGTAAGCAATGTTCTTGTTTCTTATAATGATTAATTATTTCGAACAAAGTAAGCAAAGTCTGCGAATATTAAAATAATAAGAATACGAATATTAAGATATTAATTATCTCCGTATAACGTTATCGCTGGTGACTTATAAAATTGAAAGCAATAAACTACAATAGAGTATATCTTAACTCAACGTCGTCGTCTTTAACGTTCTAAGTAATAAAACCTCATCTCGAATTTTTACCTTAATGGACATGATCATATGAATGATTGTGATCGATATTTTTTTTTGTCTAAAAATATTACTTAGCTGCACTATAAAATCAAATCAACCAATTTATTGCTAATAAAATTTATGGAATGAATAAAAAAGTGTTACGACCATTTATTAATAACGGACTTCCAGAGTGAATAATATAATTTATTGGTTTTAATAATAAATTTTGATGGATGTTTATATACCGAACTAAATATATGTTCTTAACGTAATTTTAAATATATGGCGACAAAATATTTAATTTTGATCTTGTGGGGAAAACTTATTGCCAAAGCAGTAATTAGTTTATAGCATAGCTTATTCAACCTCTGGCGTTTTCAATGAAAGGCAGCTCGTGAATCTGCTTCTCGAAGTGGAGGTTTCCTAAGGGCATTTTTCTAATGTAGTTGCAGTAATAAAATAAAAAAGCATAGTTTGTTTTGGTACCCAATAAACACTACATACTCGAAAACCATCGGTTACTATTAAACGTCTTTGATGGACTATTCAGTAACAGATTGTTGATGAGAATGGTTGAGTTTATATGATGGAAAATGATATGTCTTTATAGTTTAAAGATATTTAAAACCAAAGAATAAAACTGTTATTTGTATGGCGACCAGTGTCTAAAAATAATACAGTGCAAGACGTATATATGTTTAATTTGTTTTAATTACTTCCGTCTCCGAATTCAATTTTGTGAAAAGAAAAGTGCTTTTGTGATTACAAAGGCTTTTGTTGGAGAAACCCATTCAAATGCCTACAACACGTTTTTACGGGTATGGCTAAACTTAATGAACATCATTTCCTGTAAATCTGCGCAGGGGCGCAGAACTAAAATAATGTAGATATTTTGTACATAATATATAATGAGTTATATATTCGCATTATAAGAGATAAAGTCAAAGTCAAAGCCAAAGTTAAAATTATTTGTTTGCTAGGAACATGGTAGGTATACAACATATAGAGAAGCATAGAAGATCTTATAAAGGCTTAATGAATAGATCACAGTCCTTACCTGTTTGGCGTGCAAATTCAATTTCAAAATAGGTAATTGTATGTCATAGTATGACATAAAATTACCAAATTATTGTTTGCCATAATATTACATACAATATTTAATAAATACTAAATAATGCTTGCGTAAATATTATAAAAATATGGTATAATAATATACTAACTTTAATTTACATTACTATTGTTTAATCCTCTAATAGTTTTTGGTATCTTATTGAAAACAATGTTCTGTCTCCATACAGGAAACACTATTTTGCATTAAAATAGTTTTACAAGCACTCGAGATAAGAAAACGCGGTTAAGAGTCTTATCAAAAACAGAAGTGATCTAAGAATTGAGGTCGTGCGTGTGCTTTCAACTACAATGCTAGCAAATAAAAAAGCTGAATTAAATTGCTGAATGAAAATGCGTGACGGGACATATACTAGTTGGATTGGGCTGTCTTGCTTGTTGTTTTTTTGCACAAGATCTACCAGATGGAACGCTTATTTACCACGATAATTACTTAGGGATTACCTTAATTGATATCATCCAGTGCCAGATATTGTGTACCTAGAAGCAGTATTGTAAGCACGACTAAGATTAATAAGGTTTGTAGGGTATGCAGCAAGTAGAATTACTGTTTTAATGCAAGCCTTCACATGTATCAGTAACCCAACGAAGAAATAATGTCAGGAAACTTAACTCAGAACAAATTACACACAAAAAGTGGTCCTTCAAACCAAAACGACGTATGATTCCAAATACGAATTACTTCCGAGGTTACAAATAGACATGTTCGGTGATTGGTATAAATTGGTTCAAAAGGAACGCAAGGATTGGTCCACGCGCGTACTGCAACGTCTACTATGACAGCTGAGTCATAGCGGCGTGAACGATGTTATTGATTTAGCACGATTTTTATTGGATCATTTTTTTAAGGCAGTTACTCTTCCTAATATTATTTATTGTAGCAGTAACCAGGCACAATAGAAAATCTATTGTTATCTCGGTTAGGAACAGCTGAGGGGGTGACAAGACGGAAACATCGGTTTTGTCACCGAATAATTTATGTTACTTTTGTTTACTTTCCGAATAAAAATTCAAAATGCCAATGTCTGGAGGTAACTGATGCAGTTCACTGTCAGGCATTGATAAAAATAACACGGTCCGTACACATTTTGTAACATCAAAAATGGGAAACAGTCACGTAAATGAGTCGTGTATTTCCAACTTATACCTAATGATAAATAAATATACCTAATATAATAATCTGACAATAATAACATTTTATATTAATGAATAACATACTAACTATATATTAGTCAATTAATAAATAAATTACTAAACCTAAATTAACCTTTTTGTCAATTAATTAACTATTATAAAATATAATATGCGAAAATTGGTAAGAAAGAGAAAGAACTGCCGAAGCTATCTAAAAGCCTTTTTAAATATTCTATCTATCCATAGTTTTTCTTACTACCGATAGAAATTTGGCATAACGTCGATACAAATAGTGTCAAATATCTATCTCTAGTAAAGTAAACGGGCGATAAATAGGTTATTGTAAACGACCGTAACAGATTTAGACCAAAGGTAAAGGAATGTCTTTTATCCAGGATTAATATATATTATATTTATAACTGTCATCTTGATTGAACGGGTTTAATTAGATCTCGTATGTAGACATTTGTATGATGTCACGATGGTGAAAATTTTGAAATATAATTACGCAAGTAAAAATACTTGACAAGTAACAATTTTTTAATCAAATTCCCCATAATAGGGTTTAATAACGCTTATTAAAATATGTGGAGAGTTTGGTGTAATATAAAATTTGGGAAATTTTTTAAAAAGGTCAAAGGTAAAGGTCAACCTTAAGACACTTAATTTTTTTGCAAGGTAGCAGCTCTTCAGCTTTGTCAAATCACAGTCAAATTTTATTTTAAAATTTACTAAATGTCATCTCAAGTCTGTTTGCGTATTACAAAAATAAATTTATAACCAAATAACACTTACTTAGCAGTTTACGTCATATTGTAAATTTTTCATATTGTAAATGGGATCATTGCCATTATTTCTGATATCTTGTTTTCTATTCTCGATGTAAGCTACATTATTTTCACTTTCTTTTCTAATGCACTGTTTTTCTATTTTATAAAGTGGACTTTTATTTCTGTTTGCAAGACAAAATAGAAAAAAATATTATTACTTAGTTTATTTATTTATTTATAATCATATATATATACATATATATTCACAATAATTGTGTTATGTATGCAACTATATATTTAGATTTAATTATTGGACAAAGCTCAAAACTATTGACTAGATACCTATTTAACAAAAAAAAACAACCATTTAAATTGCTTCACAATCGGCGAAGCAACCGCGCAGCATAAACATTCTGAAAAAAAAAAACAGCTGAATTGAGAGCCTTATCCAGCCGTGCGATTCTCTAAGAGCAAACATCGTTGCATCTTTGACAACATCGGTGAAACAAAATGAAGAGATGATAAGAAACGTTGGAAAAACAACCTTATGTACAAGGGCGATATCTAATTAAATATTTGAAATCGGTGAGGTTAACGAGCGCATCGACGAATCATAAGAGAATCGCACGGCAGTTTTGGTAATCGGTGGAATACAAGCCGAAAATGGAAATTTAAAAGGTTGACGCTTTCAATGATAATTTAATTTAAAGTGTTACATTACACGCAAATATAGTAACTGTTTTAAAATTCTTAAATGAGCATTCGACTCTATGCTCAATGAATAGCGTTTAATTCGAATACTGTCCGATAAAAGCGTACGTAGACGTGTATACAATACTTTGTTACCCATTAGATTCTAATATCTGACGTCAAAGGCAGAGTTCCTTAAATATTTACTTCTGGAAATGCACTTTTGAATCATGCAATAGTCGACATCTCCAGCTGTTCCATCACAGAGATTGAGTCGGCAAGAGAATATCTAAAAAGATTTCGGACCCTTTTTAACGCACATGGAAAACTCCCATGTGAATTTCTTAGAAATGCCATATACTTGTTTATTTTGGGGGTTTTATCCGTTTTGGCTAGTCGTATCGTACCTTAACTGAAATATTTAAGTGAACTGAGGTTATGTTTTGGCGTCAATAAATCAATTTTCCCTTGGTATCGTACACGTTATTACATCTTAGCTAGACCCATTCATGGAAAACTGTCACTGAATATTGTTTTATAGTATTACTACTTACTCGTTATTATTTTGTTTACAGGTGGTCCGAATGTTTGTCTTGGTAGTGATGGTGTTCGCGCTATGCTGGCTGCCTTACCATGCATACTTTGTGTTGGTGTACCATCATCAGTCGCTGGCTTCGGCGCCGTTCGCCCAGCACATATACCTTGGTTTCTACTGGCTTGCTATGGCGAATTCCATGTTCAACCCACTTATTTACTACTGGATGAGTAACAAGTAAGTGATATAAGTTTTGGATCTTATGTACTTTTAAATGCTGCTTAAATTTAACTTTAAATAATGTAACTTAGGACTGTGCACAACAAGTTTAACTCACTACAAAATAACATGACCCAAAGTTAAGCAACGTTTATAAATAAGACCGACAATGTTTATAATATTTCTAGGGAATGCATTCTGAGTATACGAGTGATATACTAATATTGTAATAATTTCCTGATGGTAAAATGTCCGAATAATGTTATATACATAATCACGATAGATGGCGTTGACTGTTTCTTAAATTTAATTTAAAATAAAT
Source organism: Selenia dentaria (assembly GCA_917880725.1). NCBI lineage: Eukaryota > Metazoa > Arthropoda > Insecta > Lepidoptera > Geometridae > Selenia > Selenia dentaria. The sequence goes on along the minus strand of OU862883.1, from coordinate 27,096,824 downwards.
GTAATAGGTTGATTGGAATAAGAGTATAGGCTGTTAACAATATATAATTATTTCACAATATAAAAACATACATTATAGACAAATTAATTTCAGTACGTTGAAATTAGCAAAATTGTTGTATTATTAGATAAATGGAATGTTTTTGACTCGCAGATGTTTTCTAAATTCACCGCAAGGTGGCATTGTTGACGATCTTAGTAGGAGAGTTGTTCTACCGCTAAAATATTGTTATAAAAGTAGTAAGCGTGGCGGAAAGCGGCCAGTCTGTTGTCGTTAGCCGAAGTGAACACTAGGAAACGTTGAGCGTCGAATTTATGTCGGAACAACTATAAAACCTGAGCACAAGTTGACTAAAATCTTTATTTAAAGGGATATGTTGTTACACTTTAAATAAATAATTTGAATAGTTTATACTTGTGGTTTAGCATTGTTGAACAGAGAGAAATAGTATTAAATGCGAAGTATAGTGATTAGTAAATTATTAAATAAAATGTAAAATAATAAGTGAATGCTCTGTCTTATTTACAATACCTTATTAAGGAATACATTCCTTATCAAGTATGTTTATTACAGCGATAATGTTAAATGAAATGTTACAAATCAGAATCGGGATTACTCACGTAAAGCTGTTTAAATTTAAACATTATTTAATTATTCCCAAACTGTATTACATCAAGATGTTAGTTGCGGTCTGAATTTTTTTTATAGAAAAGAGATATATCGCCCAATTAGCATTATAAGCATGCCATCACATGGATCTTGGGGGCTCGGATGTGCGACGTACGAGCAGCGAGGGCTTCGCTGTGCCACGTACGTGACGCGAGAAATCTGTTGTACGACGTACGAGACGCGAGGCTCCGCTGTGCGATGTAAAGACGCGAGGGCTCTGGCATGCAACGTAAGAGCCGCGAGGGTTCTGGCATGCGACGTACGAAAAGCGAGAGCTCCTCCATGAGACGTACGAGATATGAGGGCTCCGCCCTGCGACGTACGAGACGCGAGAGATTTGTTGTGCAACGTACGAGACGCGAGGCTCCGCTGTGCGACGTACGAGACATGAGGGCTCCGTTGTGCGACGTACGAGACACGAGGCTCCGCTGTGCGATGTACAAGACGCGAGGGCTCTGGCATGCAACGTAAGAGCCGCGAGGGCTCTGGCATGCGACGTACGAGAAGCGAGAGCTCCTCCATGAGACGTACGAGATATGAGGGCCCCGCCCTGCGACGTACGAGACGCGAGAGAATTGTTGTGCAACGTACGAGACGCGAGGCTCTGCTGTGCGACGTACGAGACATGAGGGCTCCGTTGTGCGACGTACGAGACACGAGAGATCTGTTGTGCAACGTACGAGACGCGAGGCTCCGCTGTGCAACGTACGAGACATGATGGCTCCGTTGTGCAACGTACGAGACACGAGAGATCTGTTGTGCAACGTACGAGACGCGAGGCTCCGCTGTGCGACGTACGAGACATGAGAGCTCTACCATGCGACGTGCAAGTCGTGAGAGCTTCGACGTGAGACGTAAGTGTGCAGTAAGTGCAATCCCGAGCGTTCTGAGGTGAGTCACCGCAGACGCGAGCGCTCTGTCGTGGATTGAGAAGAGACTACTCCAGAAGTGAGTTGTTATTTAATATAACTAATGTTTTAAGTAAAGCCAGTTCTTATGATTATCATGGAAACTTGCTAATACTCGTAACAACATTGTGCCAGAGTTTATTCCGAAAAACCAAAGTATAGCACATGGGTGCATAAAATCAATGAAATTCGTCTACTTTATAAATGGTCAGACAGACAAATCGTTCAAAATGCTTTATAGTCCAATGCACTATGATTTATTTTTGTATATTGTTGACAATAATTCCTCAAACTACCTACTGTGCAAAACTTTGCGAAAACCACTTCTAGCTTTTGGTGGAAGGTTCTTCCATCCGACATTCTTTCGCTATATCGTGGTAATTTATATATCTATTTATGGGTATGGGGCGGAATCCGGAAATATTTGCGTGCCGAAAAGGCAGAAACTAAAAAGAAACTATTTTGTGTCATAACTTGTTCGGGAAACATTCCTGCGTATTTTTTATGATTATTAATTTCTTTTCTACACACGTTGCAGTTCCTGGAAAAGTGGGTTGATTTCGGCGAAGTCTGTTGTATTATTGGCCAAATATGGCGAATCGCGAGTTGGCGGGTTAAACGTACAGCTTTGTACAATTATCAAAACGGTAATGTAACTATCATGCTATTATCCACTCGATACATTACATAAAATTGAATTTATGAGATGCAATGTGTTTATATACATCAGTTAAATATGTGCTTTCAAAGGTCATCGCAAACTTTATCAATGTGAGTTTGATGACATCCAGCCTCCGAAACGGGCTAGTTGGGTATAAGACACATACAGGACTGTGTTATCATTAATCACATTCACACGCCACGGTGTATGGGTTTTTTTGCCAACAACTTACTTACGGAACTTACTGATTGTTGATCTTCTCCAATTTAATAATTGAATGCTTGCAGTGCCCGCAGATAAGTCTTTTTTTTGTATATATCATATAGTTATTATTTTTTGAATGATATAAGAAAACCATACCACATGCACTTTGGTAAACAAAGGTTATTTTTGAATAAATGTACCTATATATTTGGGTTGAATCTCAAAATGATGATTTTAGTAAAAGAAAGAGAACACAAACTGATGTTTGGTTCGTCATTTAATTTTGTCATGAGTCAGAATAGTACGGTGATATGGCGTCTGACTCGTAGCCCCCTCAAACATCCTATGGAGTGAAGCGTTCGAATCTCTTTAGAGTATATTTTTGTATTTATTATTGTTTTGTAAACTTGCGACTGTATTTGTCGCGGGTCTCGCTTCACTGGTACTGGTCGCCTAGGTGCCGTCAGCTGTGTGTGCTCACGTGACGTTGTGACGTGCAATGACCTGTACGGATGGTTTTTTCTTAGGTTGAGGGTGTATTATCATTTATGTGTTAAAAAACGAGTGGAGTACATCGCGGTCGATTGCAAGATGGTTAATGTAAAAACGTTTTAATTGTATTTTCATTGTGAATACGAGTACATCGCGGTCGAGCGCTTTAATATAAATGTGCGCCGATATATTTGTGTTATTATTGTGAAACTAAGTAAATTTGGTTATCGCGGACGGACACAATATCAGAGGGCTACGTATTTCTGTGTTTAGGTTAAGGACGGCCGTCTGGGGTAGGATAATTCTACGGTTAGCTAGATCAGCTAGGTACTTGCCACTACGACACGACCCACGGATGGATCGGGAAGGTCGCTGGAGCAAACACTGCTTCCCCGCCTTGACGGACCGAAGAGCCGCTTGGATGTTCCAGGCATTGTGAGTTTTACCCTTAATTTAATTGTCTATGTATTGTATTGTTTAGAAAGAAAGAGCGCAAAGAGCGATCCTAAAGGTGTCCACGTTCCGTCCCTTTCTCTACCCAACCAACCTATTATATAAGTCCTGTAAAGTTTTAACAGTTCGACAGCTATTTATACTATACACAGTCTTAAAACAACACAGAGCACTTTCCTATAGTACTGAAGTTACTAACAAAAGACGCAAAGACATTGTCTGTACCAACACAGCAACTAATAAGCATGCTTTCGCAACTAGGTTTTTTATGTTCTTAGGGCCATATCTATACAATAAACTTAATCGCAATTTATATATATACGAAATGAATCTCATAAATTGTAAGAAAACCATCTTGAGTGCCCTAGCCAACATGACTTACGAGGAAACCGAGGAGTTATTAATTGTACCTATGTAATAGTTATAAGCTGTGTGTTTAGTGGCCTAGATAAATGACTCATGTAGATATATTTAAAAATACCACGTAGCCATAGTTTATTTAAATTAGTATTACATTTATTTATATTATAAGTTGTAATCTGTTCACTCATTATTGTGTTAATTTGTTTATTGGTCAAAACATGTGTAAGCATTTTTCGCCTGAGACACAGGTTTACCTAGTTCAGGCATAGTGTAATATATAACTAGATTGGATTAGAATTAGGAACATGATGTCCATCTTAGCTCTAAGGTAATGAATAAAGATTTATTATTATTATTATTATTATTATTATTATTATTGTTTGTTAATTTTGATTAATTAGCGCTACGTATCGTAGCCGATGTTCGCTGGAGGCGCTTATGGGCCCCGCCTCCCGAAGACTCGAGTAGGCTCTTCGACAAAACCTATTGGCCCACGGTTGGGCCAAGTTTGGTTGTTAACAATTATGTTTGCATTTCAGTTTTGTATGACATTCTCGAAACTGAACATGGCTGATAAATATATGGGAGAAGAACAGAGATACTTTCTGGAAATTTGACTAATAAACTAATTTATGAGAGGTCTGCCTGCCTGGTCTTGCCCATTTCAATATACATATAAATAAATAAGGTGTTACTAGACTTGAGCATAATTAGATACGACCGAAGAGATGGAAAATTTAAATACACAAAATAATTGAAGTTATATTAAAATTATAGCTCTTTTTTTTAATAAAAACTTAGCATCACAGAAAATTTCGCAAGAGAAAACCTACGTACTGGGGCTGCGAATTGAGGCGGACTCGCCCTACGCATTGACGCCCTTACTGATAAACGCTGCTTGGATCGTGAATCGTACAAACGGACCTGTGCACGTAGTTCTCGCCGAGTTGCTGTCAGGCTTGTACGTCACACGGTCGTAATACAAAGAATGGGAAAGTATTACATATTATATTATTTATGTTCAATACGTTGATAATATGTATACCTAATTAAAATTGGTAGTTAAATTATTAGGTATATAGGTAGGTTCACAATTCGTAGTAAAATTATGTTTATTTGTATCATCGCATAACTTTTTGTGAACTGAGTAGTTGTTTTCAAATTATATTCAGCACCGGGTATAATAGAATGGACTTCCATCATCCAACGGTTGCGCCCTGCAGCATTACTTGCAAATATGCACATACTATCCACTACATGTGGGCTTTTATGGCGGAATCTATATAATAAAATTATCATTTTAAAACTCCACCATGTAGCACACGTCAAGTAAAACTACTGCCTTAAATAGTTACCGAATCACTAATAAAGGTCCGAAGTGGCTTGTAGCAAAGGGGGCATGGCAAGTATACAATTTTTGTTATGATGACATTGGTCACATTTCTCAAAAAAAAAACGTTGGCGCAGTATCACATTCGATGACTGGTTTCCCAAAATTAGTAGTCATACAAAAGCTCTCGGTAGAAAGTGAGATATTCCTTGTACAAAAGACATTGTCAAGCCTAGATTCAGTGTGCTCCTGGTATAGCTCCAGACTTAATTCAATTCTAAGAGTGCCCCAGCCTACTCATACTACACGCACACACTAACCATTTTGGTCAATTTAATGATGGTAAAAAGAAGACTAAATATATATACTATTGGATAACATAGACGGGTTCACAAATTTAATTGTTGTCTGTGCGGTCTAAGAATACAATAAGTAACACCACTATAAATGTGTCTGAACTATGTTGCTGTGTTTAGTGTACCATATAGAGTTCTCTAGTAGACTTAGTTCAGCGGCTTCTTTAGGCTGTTGAAAAAAAATAGTGCATTAACTGATGTAGACACAGCCAGTGTGGTTTATTTTGATTATTTCCATATCGTTGTGACTTATGGCAAACTGCTCTGGGGATTTTATGCAGGATGCAGATCTTAATTCTATTATCAATCTGCAAAAGAGGGCTATACGAGCTATCTACAGTTTAGCTCCCAGAGTTTCCCTTAGTCAGAAGTTTAAATATATAAACATTCTAATTGGTTTCTCAGTTTATCTATGAAAATTTCATATATTTCAAGAAAAGTGTTAACAGTTTTGATAAAAGGAGTGATGCTCATTCCATCAACACGTGGAATATGCACAAGCTATCCGAACATGAGAAACGTTGAGCGTCGAATTTATGTCGGAACAACTATAAAATCTGAGCACAAGTTGACTAAAATCTTTATTTAAAGGGATATGTTGTTACACTTTAAATAAATAATTAGAATAGTTTATACTTGTGGTTTAACATTGTTGAACAGAGAGAAATAGTATTAAATGCGAAGTATAGTGATTAGTAAATTATTAAATAAAATGTAAAATAATAAGTGAATGCTCTGTCTTATTTACAATACCTTATTAAGGAATACATTCCTTATCAAGTATGTTTATTACAGCGATAATGTTAAATGAAATGTTACAGGGCAGATCCACTTGAATGTAAAATTATGGGTAAGATGACAATATAATTCTGGTTCTATAGGCCTATCTTCTGAAGTGGACGTTCTATGTCTAAGATGATGATGATTTCTGTGTTGGTTGTGTCCATTTATAACTTCAATTAATCTCAAAATTTTAGTTTTGTTTGTAACTACATTACATTACATTATAACGTACGATACCGGCATAACCAAGAGAGACGTATAAGCAAACTAAGTGATTGAAATCTCCAACTCACTGTATATTTATTCTTTAGGAACCGGCGTTCGCGTGAAATTTTGGGTTCTATGTCTGGGACTCACTGTTGTGCATCGCGGCGACCGGTATGCGCATCACGTAGCTCTGATACGGTCTCATTGTGTTTGTCACATTTCTGAAGTCGATGCAAATCCCTAACCGGTTCCTAACGATTACTTATTGACAAAACTTAATATAGTTTTCTAACTCATAATATGTAGAATATAAATAAAAGATATAGATACGATGAAGCACAGAGAGATGATGATTCTAACTCTTTGTATAGAGTATCCTTCTCTGAGACACACGGACGGCCACATGAATGGAAGTTAGTTTAGCTACTCGTACTAATAAAAAGGAACGGTTAATTAGAGCGAGATTCCAAACACGTACAGTAGCGCAGCGAGTCGAATTGGGTTACGTTCGTGAAACGTTCCCTTATTCTCTTTTGCCACAAGCACCGTAATTGAATAACAATATTCTGTACTTGCTTGGGTGATGAAATCATCAACTCAATTTGTCGCGCCTGCTTGTAAACGTTGCTAGAATAGAGCTTAATTAACATGGTCACTTTGATATTATCTTTGCCATTTGTACTTGGCGTAAGAATGGTAATTTTGAACAACAATTAAAAGTGGCTGAGCCTAGTTATGGTTTTTTTATAATATTCGATGAAGAGAGAAGCAATGTTAATCTTCATGTTTGCCTTTATAACTTCAGTGCCATTCAGAATTTTAAACAACAAGGGCCATACTTATAAACGCTGTTTAACTTTAAATGACGTTATTTAGTACTGCGCACAGCAGAATTGTTCTGCGACGTACTAAGTTATTTAACATTAAGCAGCATTAATAAGTAAGGCCGCAAGAGTTCAAAACACCGTGCAGTTCTCTAAGAGCAAATATCGTTGCATCTTTGACAACATCCGTGAAACAAATGACGAGATGACAAGAAACGTTGGAAAAACAACCTTATGTACAAGGGCGAAGTATTTGACATTGGTGAGCTCGTCGACGAGCTCACCGACGAATCAATACAGCCGTGCGATATGAATTTTCTGCAAAACATCTGACAGCGTTTTAAACAGCCGTGTGATTCTCTAAACGAGCTCACCGATGTCAAATACTTTATGAGATATCGCCCTTGTACATAAGGTTGTTTTTCCAACATTACTTGTCATCTCATCATTTGTTTCACGGATGTTGTCAAAGATGCAACGATGTTTGCTCTTAGAGAATCGCACGGCTGTTTATTTGTCTAAATCGTGTATTTTTCTATATAGGCATATCTTTGTGTATGAAGGCATTTTGGTAACACACAATGGGAAACACAAAATGTTATTTAAATTGAGCTTAACCCGCGGGCAAATAATAAAAGTTATATTTACAAGCAAAGAGCCTGTGAAATTTACTGTTTTTACTCGTATTTACTTAGTTACCCCGCTTTCCACGAAACGATAGGTAAAATATATGTTTCCTGTGGCCACTATGAAACTTCCGTATTTTAATATATTATAATATAACGTGTACTCCACCGAACTGTACCTACTATATTAACTTTTTTGTTTGCATAATGTTGTTCTGGCCCATCATAGGTACTTTTTATTCATTCAATCAATTTATTATAGGTACTTGTAGTACAGAAATTGGAGTAGATGGTGAGATTTTAAAATATTGCAGTATTTTAATAAAGAGAAAATATTTGTGTGATTATTTTATGAATCTGTCGGGGCATCATTTTGAAAGTTTGGATGTAAATTAGGATCTAAAGAAAGATTTATCATAGGACGGTAAGTACATTTAAATTCCTGAAATGGCATTGGCTAAAATAATAAATAAAAGTTTGTCTACGAGTGTAACAATATATTTAAGAGTATATTACAATATATTTTATAGTATCTGTAACGTGCTCCACATAAACGTAGTATTTTAAGCATATTTCGAATAAGAGTCTCATGACTCTTATTACATGAAATTTTCTAGACAAAACCTTTGGAATATGAGTTCTTATTGTATAATTTAATATCACAAATACCAATCTTATTACTCAAAAAGATAAAACCCGGAAGGAATCCGTACGATAATAACTGATTGTAATTGATATAATTAGATCACTTAATTTTAAATATTATTGTCTAAATATGTTGAACTCGTATGATTAGTCATAAGAAACCTAATTGTTGTGCCTACTAGAAGAGATTAAAAGTCCTGTGCATTTAAAATATAGAAAGTCACCCAAAACAAGGTCTTTAGCTTTTACATTTTTTGAATAAACATCTAACGACACAATATATAAGCTACGTTCCGGGAAGGACCGAAATCACTCGCGGCCTACGAATAAATATAATTTCTTCGTAGCTCGCGGCGTTCGCACACCCATTCCCTTATAAACCCACGGTCATCGTGAGCGAACTCGATACGTCATCGATGATGATCGATGACGTCACCGAAAACGCTCACAACGCTCACAGATCGTAGGTGGGTTCTCGCGGTCGTTTACGAGCTGTCACTGTCAAGCATCAAATGTATAGGATTCTATCGATTTTTGACAGAAAAGTTGCCGCGCTTTTCATGATCGCGTAACCGTTCCGCTTGGGTTGAACATTGCATGCATTAATTCTAGCCGGAACGCTAAACCGGGGCGCGACAGTTGTGAGCGTTGATGGCGCTTCCCGGAACTTAGCCATAATATCACGTGGAAATACCACAGAACAAATATTTTACTACGTAGAAGCACTGCTAAAAGAATACTAGATAAAAAAACGCGTGCGGAGTTTTAAGATGACCAACACGATAAAAATACTATCAGGATGTGAGTCAAAACAGTTACTTTATATCGAAACCTCATAAATAAATTTATTGCTTTAGTAGCACGTAATTTGTATAATAAGCCCTTCTGAAATACGAGAATCAGTGTATTTTAATGCTTACCCTGTGTGCAAATTGACTTCAGTCAGAGATAGATAAAGGAGGTTTGGGTGTGGAAACTCTACGGTAAAGACCTATTTGTTTATCATAATGGAAATCGTAATCGGCCCTTTGTTAGAGGTTATGCCTACAAATAACTGCGTAGGGGAACTATGCTATCATGACTAGGGTATCATTACTAATGACAAGTGATACTGATAGACGATTTGGCATAGACCCAAGCAGCTGTGGCTAGGTAGCCAACAAGAAAGATCCAATATGGCTTTAATAATATGAATGGCTTCACTCTGACGGCTTCAATGAAAAACTAACTTAATACAACTATAAATATTTACATAAATAACTTAAGAACTGGCAAATGTACAGAAGTACGGGAACAATTACAAACAAATGTCTCTAACACGAAGATTCTAGGTTATATTTAATAAATTATATATAATTATTTTTTTTATGTCTTGAGGATTTAAGTAACGCGTGCTGAAGCAATAATATGATTAAAATATTAAGTCTTTTTCAGTGATTAGTTGTTTATTTTCAATTTCTCATCTATTTTAATCATTGAATCCATTATAGATATATGTTAGCGAGGCGACCGCTGAAGGAATAAATGATATGTGCAAAATTGTGTGTTTACATATACCTTTATATTCCTACTAACAAAAAAAATTGCGAGTTCTAGTGAAACTAATGGTCAAGTATCAACAATTGCCGCTTAACAGTTTTCTTATCCCAAAGATACATATCGGAGCGCAAACGTAAACATTTTGCGAGTCGTAAAAACCTACATTATGGTGAATAAAGAAATACTGAAATGGGATCATAACATGCGTGATGGCATATGCATAATTCATGCGTGCACGCCGTATCGTTTCCACGTAGCAAGGATTTGATTCAAGGGGCCTTAGCTACCAAAAAGTAAACTTATTAGAATAATTTTATTATGTTATCATGAAATGATTCATCATCTGCTCGAAGACGTTCGTTGCTCAACATATATCACTGCTTTAGAACGTCACAATCGGTTCACGATCGGTTATTTGTTATTCACATCCATATTCATATTCCATCCGGTACACATACTGTACTGGTGAGATCGTAAATTTTACGTAATCACGTCGTTGCTGTATAATAGTACAAACTATCATCTTATCTAGTAGTACAACTGTGGCACAGATAACTCATAGTTTGTATTGTATACGTCAACAATACGAATATGTTACACTTCCGCATATTATCGTACTAAGCCACTGTACGCCTAAGAAATAGAATTACAATTGAAAATGCATTTAGTGACTATACGAGTAAGGACTATAATTTATTAATATTAATTATGTGACATGTTAATTATATTTGTATTTATATACCAATGTCGAAGCGCTCGTAGCGGAGCTTGACTTGGCGATCTTAACCGATCAACAAGTTAAGCAACACTTGCTGCGGTCAGGTTTTGGATGGGTGACCGCTAGAGGCATTATTCACCTGAGCGCGTCCGTGCTTCGGAGGGCACGTTAAGCCATCGGTACCGGTTGTTTGCCTTAGGACAACAGTCGTTAGCTATGTCGAAGGTCTTCGGGCGGCCTGAAAACTTCGACATAGATTGGCCACTAACCTATCCACCAAGCCGCATTGGGCCCGCGTGGTGGATTATGGCCCAACTCCTCTCTCTGAGAGGAAGGCTCGAGTCCCAGAAGTGGGAACAAAATGGGCTGATTATGATGATTATGATATACCAACTGTACTAATGTAATGAGCTTTTTATAGAACACATACATTTTTGTCTCGTATGCAAAGTAATTTTACTTGCTACAGTGCCCTTCACACAATGCAACAAGAATATCTGGTACTGCGATGGTACCTCCCAACTAATGAATGAGAACAAGATGGTAAACCAAGACGATTCCTTGCACAAGAGGCCTACAACCTAGTAAAGAGGTTCTGGGTAGGCTAAATTGTTTTTTTATTTGTTAAATCATTAGGTTAGACGCACGAGGCCCATCTGGTGTTAGCAATAACCACAGTCTATAACTGATGCGTCAAGAACTGCACTGCATCCATTACCCCAAGATATATCTTTTGTGGTAATGCCACGCTGCAACCCCACAGCTAAATCGGCCGGCACAACCGGACAAGTACCACACTCTCACATAACACCGACGTGAAGTAACATAGCTTGCTATTGCGTTTCGTCGGTTTGTGGGAGGTTCCGGAGGCCCGATTCTCCCCTTCCCCGTTCTCCTTCTCCTTCTCCCTCCCCATCCACCCTCACCCCTTCTATCTCTTCCTTTCTATCATCCTTCCTCAAAGGTAGGCAACGCATCCGCGAGACCTGGTATTGCGGATGTCCGTGTGTGACGGCATCACTTACCGTCAGGTGAGCCACTTGCTCGTTTACCAACCTATCCCATGAAAAAAAAGATATTAAGTTATTAAGTCTCATGTGTCTGTAATTTCACCGGTACCCATATCACTCAAGCCCGGAACACAGTAATGTGAACATTACTGCTTTGTAGTACTTCCCTGGACGGACTTGTTCACAAAGAGTTGTACTGCTGTAATTGTACTGTAGTGCATAAAATTATGACCCGAAATTTACTGTGTGTACTTGCAGAAGATTTCCAAAAACGTTCAACTTCCAGCAGACCATAAAATGGAAGTAGAAAGAAACCTTCAATATGGTATACATGAGTGTTTAGCGAAACATGAAATGTATCCAAAAAACTTAAAGCAGATAAGGGTAGGAACATAATGTTGACATACTATGAATTTTCACCTACTTACAAATTATTTTGAGTGGGGGGAAAATTACCTATTCCATATTTTCCGGGTATGGGAAAAATAGACCAATCATAGCCCTGATTACATACCACCATTTTACGTAATACCACACGCATGGTCGCTGATAAATGGCATAAACTCAATGAAAACATACACCTTAACATAACTTATTTCTATAAATGGGTTCTCCGGATGGAAAAAGTGCTCGACATGAATAGCATTTGACCTGCATTTTTTGTTCTTAATGTTTGGTTTTTTGTTCCTTTGTGAATAATTGTCTCGGGACTACGTGATCCATTAAATACGATTATATAAGACAGCTCAGTTTACTCAATAATTGGTGTTCGAAGCTCGGAAGCCCGGCAGTAGTTTCGGTCCCGGGCTGGGGAAATTTTTGTGGGATGAGTAAATATTCGTTGTTTGGTCTTGGATGTTGTGCGTAGCTATTGTGTGTGTATATCGCATGCCTGTCGTGGCACAGGGAATCCTACTACGTGGCATGAATGTGTTAAAAAAAGGAAAAATACTCATCCAAGCAAAAATATCTAGGGGTGATGCCAATTATGTGACAAACTAAGTGGGAGGAATTTCTGCGAGTGTGTAAATTTTCTGTGCAGCAGTGTGGTGAAAACATTGTATTCAACGTCGTTCTAATACAATACTTCTTCATATACATCTAATTATATATAAATATATATAGCTAAGTCTTCCGAATTCTAAATTCCTTATTGGTTAGACGAGTAAACGTCGTCGAATCATTCGCTCGCACGATCTTTAGCTAAAGGACGAAGCCGTACTAAGTGGAATTTCTAGGTCAATGGATCCAAATAGCTGTGTAGGGCGATAAGCTCAGTGCATTGTCTCGCAGGGGCTTAAAAATGTGGAAGGCATAATACTGTCACGGGCAGGCTGAGCAGTTTACCTTCATACCAACGCTTCTACTGTTGTCACTTAAAAATTAAATGGTATTCAAACTATAGATAAATATTATATATATTCTAACTAAACCCCCATTTTACAAAGAAGCTAGCTTATGTTAGGATGTTTAACATTATTTTGAATAATTTCTAACGAAAACAAAGCCATAATGTAAAACAGATTGTTTTTTTGAATAATGGATACAAGTACAAAGACAATAATAACATAGCAAATGACAAAAACTCTAACATATACCAACTGTGTAACTGATTTGGTTTATAGAATTAGTCACAAATAAGAGATAATAAACTTAAAAATAAACTTAATTGTATCTACACTACAGTAATTATAAATAAATTAAAAATATGATACAGAATAAAATAAAAATTTAAAGGTAGTAAGAGAAATGTGTCATTTTGACACAGCCACTAAAATCTTTATTTGCTGGTGTCTGTATTCAGCTAGTGTGAAGTAATGCCATCTGTCTTAAAGTACGAGTAACTGGGCTGGAAAATAAGGTTAGGGACAGGTTGTCCAAGAAACTCGTCCCAAAGACCAGTTTCACCTTATACAATTTGTTAATTGTCAACTGCTGCTCAATGCGGTACTATTTATAACTTCAAGGGTTTGTCAGTTCGAAGAAAAAAAAATATGTTATAGAAGTTTAAGCTTTGATAACTGACATTGACCTTTAGTCTCTCAAATACGAAATCATTGATTTGGTTTTCGTTAAGTGTCAAATATCAAAATGGGCAAATCATGTCTGATGTTAAGCACTCTGTTACTAATTACAGCAGCTTTTTAACAGGATATTTGTATGGGACCAATTCGAAGCTATATCCTATCCATCAAATATCGGATTATTGTGTAAAAAAACTATGCATGATATACACATAAAATAATATACAATTGATTCCATTGATTAAAAACACCTACATAATAGCCTTTATAATATTGATAAGATCAAACGCATCTAAAAAATATCTCCATTCTCGTCGCCTGTCGATAAGCTATATCGAGGTCATTTTCAAAGCTGATAAAGCAATCTTTGAAATCGATTAAATAGACGAACTCAAACGTAATTTAACAGTTCCATGCTAGGGTTATCATTATAATCGTAAAAGCTTATCGGATTTGTCTACCGATCGCTTTACTTTGTTACTTACTTGCAATGATCGACAAAAGATCGATATAGCCAGTATTTTTGAAGTATGACGAATTCAAGACTCAAATTTATCGATCGGTAAGTTTGGTACTTGCACTGCTGATTTCTTTTCCAGAGCCTGGCAATAATACATGTCTAGGGAAATTTGAGCTCAACAGTACACATATTCTATTTAATAAGAAAATATCAACAGGTACTTTATAACATTTATTTTAATTATTCATTATGCAGAGATCGATAGCCTGCGTAAGATTTTTAGAAGTTTAATATCTCAACAGAATCTGTGTTATACTCGTACGTAACGTTACGTTACGTTTACATACGTTATTATAGGCCAGAAGCCTCAACTGGCTCACACCTTCTTTGGATATTTAATACCACAGTAATATACTTAATACACGAACGAAATATCGTTCGTGAACTTCCTTTGAATTTATTATGCTAGTAGCTTTTAGTAACTCGGGTTCGAATCGCTAAAGAAGTTTGTAAGGCTTTGGCGAAGTTTGGTGGAATTGAGTTTCATGTTCTGTCTCTCAACAATAGACACTTGAATTTATTAGACATTTTCTCTTATATATTATTTTAATTTACTATATAATAAGAAGCAATAAATGAAATACATTCAATCAATTTTGTTTATCATAACTATATAACTTTTCGAAATTTTACTAATATAAAATAAATCAACAGCAATAATCAACATTTGAGAAGATTTAGCATTAGTACATTTTCCTATCATAATATGATAAAATTACTGTAATAACATAAAACCATAAGTATGTGTTTATCGATGGATGAATGCTTGTTACTTTTTCACGCTTGTATAACTAAACTGATAAGCCTGGAATGTTTAACATAGGTAAACGATAACAAAAAATAACCATTGAATATTAAGTAGTATACTTTGAAATTATATTAATGAGTTAAATCCGGTCCATTTCTTTCTTTTTTTTCCTGAACATTTGAACAATTTTCACTGAACATGATCACTGGTAGATTAGCTGCTGACAGTTGTTTGTTTAGGTGATATCAGACGATTAATTTTTCGATCATTTTCGTCTTTTATTCGGCACCTTTCACTTGAAAGGAAACGTCTGAACACAAAATGAAACAAAAGAAATGCCGAATGTATTCATTAAAGGCGGTATCAGACGATTCATTTTTCGATCATTTTCGTATTTTATTCGGCATCTTTCACTCGAAATTATTCGTCTGAGCCCCAAATGAAACAAGAGTGCCGAATGAATTCATTAATGAACCGATCCGACGATGTTGGATATTTTCATTCGCATCTTCACTCCCAATCCGAATGAACGACAAATGAACTGTCTGAACACAGAGAGAACGTTCACTCGGATTTGGTCATTTTGTCTCGAGTCCTGCAGAAGACGAATGTCGCTACGCTACATGGCTACTTTAAATATTTTCTCTGAGTTCGCGGTAAAATGATGTTCAAGTGGAATGATACTTAAACGCTGGTGTTTTTTGGACAACTTTAAAAACTACCAATGCCTTTGGAACCACAAACTTTCTGAATACCATATCCAAGACACACGACTTCATTAGACGACATATTGGATGAAAAGAGAAGTGAATGTTCATTTCTATTTCATTCCACCTAAGCCGTGTGAACATGAAATGAAAGAGAGATGAATCATTCACTCGAGTGAATATTCATTCAAGTGAAACGTCTGATATCGCCTTAACGAACCGATTCAACGATGTTGGATATTTTCATTCGCATCTATTACTCCCACTCCGAATGAACTAAAAATGAACTGTTTGTATACAAAGAGAACATTCATTTGGATTTGGTCATTTTGTCTCGAGTCCTGTAAAAGACAAACGTCGCTACGCTACATCGCTACTTTAAATATTGTCTTTAAAAACTTTAAAAACTATCATCAAACATCAATATCTTTGGAACCACAAACTTCCTGAATACCATATCCAAGACGCACGACTTCATTCGACGACATACTGGATGAAAAGAGAAGAATTTCTATTTCATTCCAGCTAAGCCGTGTGAATATGGAATGAAATAAAGATGAAGCATTCACTTGAGTAAACATCCATTCGAGTGAAACGTCTGATATCACCTTTATTGACTTACCGAAACTACTTGAATGATACGCCTATCATATTATATTCAAAACTTTTCCGATCCACGCAGTAGTCATAGTATCCGGAGGTTTTGCAATATTGTGCTGGCCTTGGTATTTTATTAGCTTATTTACTGAATCTCAAGCGGTGGTACTAACCAACTATCTCTATCTCTATTGAAAGTAGGGCGTTTTCAAATTTCTATGGCCTCTTTTAATATTCTCGGTATATGGTTCACCCTAGGATATGTGGGTTACCGAACCGAATGAAGTGGTTGGGTTTGTCTAGAACATGCTCATATACTGCAGATTTGGTTGAGCGTCTATTTTTCACATCAACAATATGTTCTTCAGTACGATAACTTTGGCCGAGAAACTTTTTTTTGTTTGACATTCTTTTTCCAAGCTGGTAGAGCCGCGAGGAGAGATAATGTCCTTTCTCAACGTAATTCACCACGCAAGTTCAACCAGCATGGCTATTATGTATCTCAGTTGCTAACAAATGTTAGTAGGTTGATGATTGGAACTGATAAAACTGACATAGAGCCGCCATTTTTTTCGATTTCAATCAATATTAGTTAGCAACTGCGATACATAATAGCCCTACAGGTTAGGGGTTAGACGCATGATGGTTAAGTGCAATAATAATCTGAGTTAAAAATAAATAGGTACATCATATAAACTCGGTACATCACAAACCATAATGTAGTTTTATGATTACGTCGATATTAATTATGTAAATATTTTGGTATATAATTGCAATAGCTTTTACTACAATTTACATGCTACAATGACGTCAATGGACATAAAAAGACGCTGGTGTCTTCCTAAACTGGTTTAAGAGATATTTTACAGATTTAACATTTTAAAGGGTTTTAACGTCGTTTTTGTAGTTTAAAATTCTGAATAGCACTGAACTGTTGTGGGCAAACGTGACGCTTAACTTCAGACGACATATTCGTTTCGCCACCGACTGACATAAAAAGGGAACCTTTTGAACAGCAGCTCGACTTGGATACGTACTATATATCGTGTGATAGTTGATAATTTTGGGTTTTATCCTGTACTAGCTTCTGCCCGCGACTTCGTTCGCGTAGTATACTCGGCCTTCGGCCTAGCCATAGCCTCTCATCTTTTCTTGGTTTTTGTTTCATAAGAACCTTCAATAATATAATTAGATTACTCACAATAGAATTTATTTTATTTTATTATTATAATTAGACACAATAGAAATTTCATTGTTATAATGACATCGACATTGGAAGGGTTAAGTTCAATTAAAAAAATATATCAGCTTATGCTAGTGATCACAAAGTATTTTGATGTGTAGGTCTATATATAAAGGTCGAGCGTTCCTCATCCACTCAATGTAAGCACACCTTAACAAAAACTACTTTAATAAGTTAGGAACATCTGTAGTTCCTCCGGAACTCGATGTCCTGTGAGATTTGTCAGCTGCAGACCCGGACAAGCAGGCGCAAAGTTAGAACATTAAACTACTACAACTATCTTGTTCAAGGAAATGAAACTTTGGACTACGCGTAAATCAAAAAGGGTAGATATAAAATTGTAGGTATAGGAGCTGTTAACAGTGTTTTAACTGGTTACTTTTCAGGTTTCCTGAGTCAGATTGACGTAAATTATATAATTATAATAGATATGTCCACGGTTTCGTTCGCGTGGCCTCGTGTGACAATGGGCTTCAATTATTGCGCGCGGAGCCCTTAATATTTTTCCAATATTTAAGTTTATTATAATAATAAAAAAAGATACACAGGCAATCAAATGTGTTTTGATATTATACGAACATACATATAATTTTAACACCATATAGTAAAAATGACAATACAAACAGACACTTAAATTTTATTTATTTGTATATATATGAGGTTTATATCAAAATCCTAACACTAATAAAACAGCAGCATTCATTAAGAGCAAACATCGTTGCATCTTCGACACATCCTTGGAACAGTAATTGCCAACGGATAACAACCTTGTCAACAAGGACGGTATCTCGTTTGACATCCGGTGAGCTCGTCAACGATCGCAACGACGAAGCACTTTTTAGAGAATCACACGGCTGTGATGAAGTTTTGGTTCAAGAACGTTTTGCTTTATGAAAGCCAAAGTCAAAGTCAAAATCATTTATTCAATTTAGGCATCAAAGACGCACTTATAAACGTCAACTTTTCATTATAATGTACTTTAAAGACTCTACCGCCGCGTTCCAAAATATATAGAGCCCACCGAGAAGCAGCGGCAAGAAACAGGCCATTCTTTTTAACTAGATGTTTATAATGTTTCTACTTAGGTATTACAAATATTATTACATTTTATGGGTGGCAGAGTGACAGCTTGCCAGAAGTGGAGTATTCCAAGCATCTTTTATCTTCTATACAATGTCGAACTTTATAATAAGCTTTTTTTATTAAATTTTTATTTTTTTTATTTTATAATATAATTGTTTTTTACAGTCAACTTGAATTTGCCCTCTGTGAGCTCAGTTATGTGTTTTGGGGTTTTATTGTAAAAACGCACACAATTTCCTAGGAATGACTTATTAGACTTCGCAGGTCTAAAATGAGGTAGAGCTATCCTAGTGTGGTGATCACTATTTAACTTATATTTATGTAACTTTTTACGAACATTCATTATATTTTCAAATAAATTATAAGGAAGGCAACGTTAATATATTGATTTCTTGAAATAAATATCTCAAAGATTCACGGGGACCCATTTCGTATATAGCTCGAATAGTACGTTTCTGAAGGATAAAGATGTTCTCTATATCAGCCGCTGAATCCCATATGACATTACACTGTGGAAATATGCAAAATACACTAACCGCGCTGTAGAAGCATCTGTTAGCTCTCTTATTTTACGTACTGCATATGCAGCAGAACTGAGTCTCCCAGCCAGGGCATTTATATGAGGACCCAATTGTAATTTTGAGTCAGTTTTAATGCCTAGGAAGAAGAGCTGGCTTGCACGAAATGGAAGCATTTTATTTTATTACTAGCTGCTTTCGCAGCTTCACCCAACAATATGTGGAATTACAATTGTTTTTTTTTAATAAATATACCATATACGTCTTATAAAAACAGTAATCTGCCAGTAAACGTGTCGGTCCAGCCATTTCGGGGATTAGTTGGAACAAACACACTGACAGACAGAAGTACTTATATGTATACTGTATAAAATAATTTACCGTACATACTTTCATATACTTATAGTAAAAAGCTGTGAGTTTCACATTACAAACAGAGGTATCGATCTCATTTATTTGTAAGTATGTAGTAACTAATTACTGCCCGCAACTTTATCACTGTGGGATAAGTTTAAATTGCGATCCCTCTTGAACTGTCTGTTAAATCGGGATAAAAATATCAAGTGTGAAAAATTGACAAGCATACACTCTAACTTACTCACTATTAGTGTGATATATTTTTTTAAATTGATACAAATTTTTTTTCTAGGTTATTAGTTTAAAATGAGCAAGCTCGCGAGAATTTATATACAAACATCTTCTAGATGTTAATGCACATAAAAGCACATGGCCCACCTGATATCAAGTGGTGATCTCGGCCTAAAACAGGTGCAGTTCCTCACAGCTATCACAATGCAGTTCACTGCGCCCGTTACCCTGTGACACTGTTGTTAAGTCTCATGTGCCTATAGTTTCTTCGGCAACCATACCTTCAAACCATAACACAGTATCGCGAACATTACTGCTTCACGTTACAAAAAGATATGATGGCAGTTTTTCCCAGACGAACTAATTCACAAAGAGAGATTAAGGCGCGCTCGTACCCTGATTAAAGAAAAAGCACAATTTTAAAAACACCTAGTGTAACGAAACAGATCGATAGGATATTATGAAAAAAATACAAAAGTTAGAAAAGGAATAGGAAAAGAGTTATACTTGAATAGAATTCATAAATATAACTCTCTTTCAGCAGAAAAAAATTCTGAATAGGTCCACAAAAATTAACTTTCACGTCCAAACTCTCAGAATTTTTTAGGTTATATTTAGCCAAAGTATAGTACTAAAGTAATAACCAGCAGTTTTTTCAATTGTGTATATATTAAAAAATATAAAAAAAAACGTACAAAATTAACGCATTTTCGCATTACATCGTACAATCTAACAAGCAATTTTCAACCTTACGTAAAGCATCGTAAATTATTTTAAAATTGGGGTTGGACTGCGTCTTAATGAAGTCACATTTTATACAGTTATTTGGTTAAATTTGTACTTCTACTCTAAGCCGTCGGTCCCGGTTGTTTCTATTAGGATAATAGTTGTTAGGCTATGTCGAGGGCCTTCGGGCGGCCTGAAAACTTCGACATGGGTTGTCCACTAACCTATCCACCAATCCGCACTGGGCCAGCGTGGTGTATTACGGTCCAATTCCTTTCTCTGAGACGAAGGCTCGAGTCCCAGCAGTGGGAACAAAATGGGCTGATTATGATTATTAATGATGAACTTCTACTACATTACTATTTTGATGTATCTACGGCAAGTTGAGCCAGCATTGGTACTTTTCAAATACTAATTATCTAACTACTTTCACTTTCGTATACGTGGTACTTACAACTTTTCCAAATAAATGAGAAAAATCGTAAAGGAAGTCGCAGGGGGGTACCATAATCTTAATAACACTGTCAAAACTTCGAGGAGTCCTTCCCTTTTACTTTGAAAACCGTGTAACCTGCCGAAAAGTTGATTAAACATTTCCATAATAAACTTTAAACCACAGCAATGGGCGCCGTTTCGTCTTTACAAATTGCTTACGAAATTGCAAGACAGAAACAATTTACTTAAATTGTTAGGTAAATGGAAGTAACATGCAAATAATATGTTGTAACATTAATACAAAATTATTTCACAAATCGTATATATAAGAGGATTAAAACTTTTCACAACAGTTTATCTACATTTAAAACGTAAGGAAAAGTTTATATAGAAAGGAACTTATTTTAGGAATGGGAAATGTTGAGTGCGGAAGTAAATATTCAAATAGACTTCATCGCTTCCTCCGCGAAAAATCTAATGTATTATTCGCGCTAATATATATTTACTTTTCACAGGTTCAGGATTTACTTCCGGATGGTGTTATGCTGGTGTCTGTCGGCAAAAGTAGAAACACCAGAGCTGAAAAAACTTGACAACAACAAATCATATTCGGGTAAGAGACCAATCAAATCAACGAACCTTCATTCGAGTCTTCATAAACATCAATTTTCTGTTTACAATCTAAAGTATATAAGCTAAGGGCATCTGGGAATTCAAAAGGAAATCCTATCACATTGTTCAAAAATATTTATTTCAATTCACCAAAAGTTCAAAGTTACTGTATAAATTATCAGTTTAATTTTCCTGCGCCCTTCTCTTTCAAAAATATATAGCGGCTTTATTTTTGGGCAGGATAAATTAATTCTATTGTTGTATTTACTTTGTGAGAGTCATACCAAAAGTCGCTCTTCCGACGAATGAAACAGGGATGTCAAGTACCAGTAAGTGCAGGTTCTTGACAATACACACTAAAGGAATGAAATGAGAGGTACAAAACCATTTACAAAGCAGTAAACCGCGAAATTACTTGAACAGCGAATCGTGTACTTGTTATTGTACCCCTATTCACTCTACTACATTTACTCGTATGAACAAACAATCAAAAGCAAATAGTACTACAAACAAACCATTTATATGTAACCTCGAAGTGGTGGTCCTTTATCATGAATAAATTATATAATCTCATTTAGCACGTGACTACTGTAGCGCAGGAAAATACTATGTTTAGCGGTACTGGGAAATGTGAGCACCCATCTTAAGGGTTTTTCAAAGAACTTTGTCTTTCAATTGGCGCAACACCTACAACATGACAGTTTTGACATTTAGTTTATTTACGTATTCGTAGTAGATGATTTGGCAATTGTTACAATAAATTCAATTTTGCTCGAAAATCGAAATAATATAATTAAAAGCCACTATAAAATGGTGGTTCTGTTAGAGTTACATTTCGTAAAATTCGTGACATGTTATCGCGAAATGTTAACAACTGAATTTTGGCCTATTATTGATGACGTGGATATCACTGGTTTCAACAGGACGGTGCCACATGTCACACAGCCAATGAAACGATAAATTTATTGCAAACCGAATTTCCCGATCTATGCGATTTCACGAAATTCAGCTGTTAAGTGGCCAACCGGATCGTGTGACTTAACAAGTCACACGATCCGGTTGGCCTTCTGGATTATTTTTGTGGCGCTATGTGAAGGACAGAGTCTATATGGAGCCAATCGAATCGATTGCAGCCTTAAAACTCAAAATCAATGATGTGTGTAACGAAATACGGCCGACCCCTCAAATTATAGACCGGTCTCTGTGCTTCCGGCTTTGAGCAAAATATTCGAAAAGATAATGCTTCAACAACTCTTGTCTCATTTTAATGAACATAGGATTTTACACGAAAATCAGTTCGGTTTCACGAAAAGCAGATCAACAACAGATGCAGGAGTCCAGTTAGTCAAGCATGTGCTGGAAGCTTGGGAGAGCTCACAGGATGCCATTGGCGTATTTTGTGATCTCTCCAAAGCTTTCGACTGTGTAGAGCACCGCACTCTAATTTATAAGCTACACCACTATGGAATTCGTGGAGCTGCTCTGAATCTTGTAGAATCATACTTATCTGATAGGCAGCAAAAAGTTGGCATTAATGGCGTGACATCTTCTGGATCTTTGGTTAGAATGGGGGTTCCACAGGGGTCGATCTTGGGTCCGTTCTTATTCTTAGCATATATCAATGACTTACCACATATGGTTGAGGGCCTTGCTGACATAGTTCTTTTTGCGGATGATACTTCTCTGATTTTTAAAGTAGATAGGAAAGATAGAGAACTAGTTCAAGTCAACAACGCGTTAACTATTGTTTCAAATTGGTTCGCCGCAAACAACCTGCTTCTCAACGCAAAGAAAACGAAATGTTTAAAATTTTCCATGCCTAATGTAAGACATATAGAGCCAAACGTATTACTCGACGGAAATAAATTGAAAATTGACAAGGCAATAGTCTTTCTAGGTATTAGCATAGACTCTAAATTACAATGGGGTCCTCATATTGATGCACTATCTGGAAGACTGAGCTCAGCTGCATATGCGGTTCATAAAATTAGGCAATTGACAGATATAGCTACTGCTCGACTGGTCTACTTTGCTTACTTCCACAGCATAATGTCATATGGTATCCTGCTGTGGGGGTCAGCGGCGGACATAGAGACAGTTTTTATATTGCAAAAGCGGGCAGTTCGAGCCATCTACGAAATGGGTCCCCGCGAATCCTTAAGACAAATGTTCAAAGAAATTAATATATTAACTCTTCCATCTTTGTATATCCTAGAAAATATAATGTACGTTCGTAAAAATATAAAGAAGTTTAGAATAAATAGTGATATGCATAATATTAATACTAGAAATAAGGATAGGATAGCTGTATCTAAATTTAGACTCACGAAAACTAAAAATAAGTCCTTCTTAGGCAATTGTGTACGTTTCTATAATAAAATCCCGAAAGACATTACTGAGCTCACTGAAGGGAAATTCAAGTTACGTGTCAAAAATATACTAATGAAAAAAGCCTATTATAAATTGAGTCACTACTTAGAAGACAAAGATGCCTGGAAGCTTTCCACTTCTGCCTAATAGCCAACTATTGAATAAATTTGTTATTTTAATATTACTCATATGTAACCTCAATGTACAAAGACTTGAAAAAATAATGGCCCACGAGTTTCTTGCTGCTTCTTCTCGGCGGTGGTTCTTTTCCGAAGACAGCGGTAGAATCATTTAAAAATTTTTGACGTTCATAAGAGTGTCTATGATGCCTAAACTGAATAAATAATTTTTGAATTTTGAATTTTGAATTTTGAAATAGACCCGCCATTTTGCCAAACTTTGATCAAAGAATCGACATCTGTCAGCGTGGTCATTGTGGACATTTGCCAGATATCATTTTTCATTCATAATTGCCGAACTTGTTTTATTTTGTTTAAGAAAACAAAGTTCTTGTTGAAAAACCCTTTACAATTCTAATTGTAAATAAAAAAGGATAACGTGTGCAATTATTTTTATCACAATAGTTTTTGCCTCGCTTTACTCGTGTCATTATCACCATCTCAGCCATAGGGAGTCCTCTGTTGAACATATGCCTCCCACTGATCGTTTATCAACAACTAATTTGGCCACTTTTTTTGGTGTTCACCTTGTGATGGCCACTCTGGATTCACTATCACCTTAAATAAGATTTCCCAAAAGGATGTGCTGAGCATAAAACATTATTATTAATAGTAATGCTTTGAAAGTCACTAGGTTGTTGTAAATATTTATTTATTCTCATATTCCGTTCATTTTTCATCCAGAGACATAGATGCTTAGTTCCATTCAACCCATAAATTAGCTAAAGGGTCACGAAGGGTAACCCTTGTTGACTCCAGATTGTATGGAGTATCAAAATAATTTTCAATGTATCAAATTAATTTTGGTCTTGCCATTTGAAATAATAATTATAGTCTCTGATACGTCTTGGCTATTATTGTACGCTTCTGGCGTCGCTTAAGAAAGCGACGCCAGAATATGGTAACTATATTCTTATATGGTAACAGATGTAAAAAGCAATCTTTCTTCCTCCCACACAAAATATATTAGCTGTGTGGGTAATAAGCTTTATGATCGCAATATATTCATCAGTGTGTGTAGTTGAGTGGGCGTGTGGTATTTATGAACACATATAACTTTTTACAGAAAAGTTTAAAAAAGCTTTTATTGTTTTTATATAGTTTCCTCCATAGTAGAGGTTCCAATTTGAATTTCACTAAATTTGATCAAGCAGTTTTTGAGTTACAATCCAATAACTGTAAAGTGTTTCGTCTATCATGATGACATCGTAATTCATAGTGAATGAAAACTATACCGTAAGTAGCAAGAGTCACTAGTAAGGGTGAAAATGAAATATGACAGGGTTCGATTACTGAACAGAGTAAATTTTTTTTAATCTATGCAGTTTTTGTTGTTTGCATTAAAATCGATGACATGGTGCCTAAGAAGAGATTTTTTAGGTAATATAGTTTATACTGACCCATCTAAATGGCCCAGCCTGTATATATAGGTACGAATTTAAAGACACATAATGAAGTTTATTAAGAAAAAATAGAGAAAAAATAAAGGTAAATAGGCCAACGCATAAATTTTTGGTTTTGAACGTATTTTGATGATATTTTAAAGCACTGCACGGTGCTTGATATTATGGTACTTAGAATAATTCATTTTATTTTTACAAATAACTAACTAAGGGCATTTTGAGATTCACTGTGTGCAATAGTGTATGTACTTGGGTGTGTGTAGTACGTACTGTTATCCTTTTAGCTAGCTGCTTTTGGCTTCAGTAGTACGATAAAAAATTATAAAGTTAGAAAGTACGCTATGGCCTACGAATAAATAATGTCAGGACGCATAACTCAGAACAAATTCCACACAAAAAGCGGTCCTTCAAACCAAAACGACGTATGATTCCTAATACAAATTAGCTCCGAGGTTACAAATAGACATGTTCTGTGATTGGTTTAAATTTTAGAAGGAAAGCAGGGATTGGTCCACGCGCGTGCTGCAACGTCTACTATGACAGCTGAGTCATAGTGGCATGAACGATGTTATTGATTTAGCACGACTTTTATTAGGTTATTTTTTTAAGGCAGTTACTCTTCCTTATATTATTTCTTCGTAGGCTATGTCTTTTCCAGAACCGAAAAGAAATTATATAGCAAACTACATAGTTGACCCACCAGTAGCTTTGCTCGCTCGATATATGAGATACAAAGACAAAGAAATACATTAAAAACATCCATATAGTAGAAAAATTACAAAAACCCTTCCCTAACAGATGCATAGAACATAAAATACAACATAAAAGGCATGTACAGCCAAAATTTCTAAATGCAGCCTTAATAGCCTCTGTGCTGAGTCAATCAGCCAGGATAAGTAGCTTCATATATTATATAGATAGATATGGATACATAATTTATTGTACACCCTTATTACAGCCCTGTTGAGTTAGCGGCAGAATAAAAAAAATGGTAACAAAGAGGTGGGAGTCACTTCTGTGTACTTTTAAGTGTGGATTTAGATTTAACTTAACTAAATAGTTATTATATTAACTAAATAGTTGTGCTCGATTGTACCTGATGTAAAATGATAACTTTTTCTAAAACTTGATATAAGCGTGCAAAATTGTACCTATTTATTTTATTTAGTGCCTTTTCCTATGATCAAAAGTGCAATATACATACTGCAATCAGAATTTAATACACTGGGCTTTAATGCATGGCTTATTGATGTTTATTTATGGTATCAAGTATTAAGTGACGAAACTGGCAACACATTAGCCTAGTGATTAGCACTATGACAGTTGCAGTGTCCAGAGGGCCTAATACCAATAACTGTATATGTGTAACGTAACGTGTCGTTCACGTGAAACAGTACAAACTGTCATGTATCTAGGGAAACTGTGACACAGATAGCTCATAGAGTGTACGTCGAAACGTGACGCGTTAACGCTTACCATACCTTTTTTACTGACTTCCAAAACAGGAGGAGGTACTCTGCGACTGTATTTTTTTATGTTTGTTGCCTCACAACTTGCGACTGGGTAAACCAATTCTCAAAACTCTTTTTTTTCATCTCATCATTTCAACTCAAATTTCATCAAATTTGGTCGAGTAGTTTTTGAGATACACTCCAATAACTTAACCGAATAGAATAGAAGTCGGTATTCAATTTTTCAAATTGTACTTGTTGCAAATTGTTTGTGCTACGGCCTCTAAGTTTCGAACTATAGTATTGGGCGCCATGGTACAGCGCTTCACTTGTCGCCTTAAGAGATTATTTTTGGTTCTGATTCGCCTGGTAATGTTTACACTGCGCCTACAGGCTGAATATCGGTCAAGTTTCTTCCGCGTCATTATTATTATATGTATGTGTGTCAGCAAAATAACCATTGAAAGGAGTTTCCTGGTGTCTTTGTTGACGCAAGTATGATGGCATAGTTTGGATTATTTTCCTGGTCAAATACAAAGCCATTTATGATCATTGTATATTAGTAATAATAATGTTGATATGTTAAGGGCGTTTATCGCAAAGGATGTTTTCTTTACAGTATTTAGAAAACTCAGTTCTTTTTTTGTTATGATTTCTTTCTGATGCGTTACATAAAAACTTGAGCGATCTTACGGAGAAGAGTAACGCTCTTGATCATTTATAAATATAATATTAATATTATTGATATAATTTATATTATTCTAATATTAATATATACATATTAATATAATATAATATTATTAATTCTGTTGTTTAAATATACACTTGCTGGAGTTAAATATATATATTGATGATGATTAATATAATGATGATATATCATCATTATCAGCATTAATTTTGATGCTTGATTTGTAGTTAGCAGAGCTGGGTTTTTTCTTTGTAAATTGACTTCTAAGATTGTACATTTGTCGTTTCTGAAGTCGAATATAAATGTAATGAATAAATATAAAAATGATAGCTACATCTAGTGATGTTTTTATTCAAATAGTCAGAGTCAACTGATAGTCAGATAAGTCAGTCACTGTTACGTTCTAGGAAAGTAATATATACAGCCGTGCAATTCTCTAAGAGCAAACATCGTTGCATCTTTGACTACATCCGTGAAACAAATGATGAGATGACAAGAAACATTAAAAAAACCTTGTGTACAAGGGCGATATTTCATAAAGTATTTGACATTGGTGAGCTCGTCGACGAACGCGACGACGAATCATTAGAAAATCGCACGGCAGTACTAAACTTTCTAGGTTGATGACAAGGAAAACAGACAAACAATGTGTATGTACGCTTTGGCCACTTGTTACAATTATTATTATTAATCAATTAACAATTTATTAACGCTTCAAAACTTGGTGAAACAAAATCTAAAAAAAAAAAAAAACAATCATCAAAGACAGTCATTGCGGGTTTTAGCTCGCCATCATGTCGCAAAAATATTTTATAAATATTATTTTATTGTACAACGCCTTAAATTTTTGACCTTGACGGATGACTCAAAGAACGCATGTCACCTAGCCAACAAGACCTTATTGTGTAGTAACGCATAACTAGCCATAATTATAAAAAGAAATGCATTATGTTATTTAATGCACAATATTTTATCAAAAGCACTATATTAACGTAGTTTATAATTTCAATATTTAGACAAGTTCATCATCAGCCTGTAGCAATCCACTGCTGGACATTGGCCTCTCTAATTGCAATTGGAGACAAGTTAATTAAAAGTAATATAATTTATTTTAAAAGTATTTATTAAAATAGTACAACAATTTCACACTTGAAAACATACTACAACTGGAAATATCTACAAGAAGTAAATTCTACCCAACACCACAAACAAATGTAGATTCTCGGTGCCTGTAACGTTCACTGCCGTGCGATTCTCTAATGATTCGTCGATGCGCTCGTCGACGAGCTCACCGATCTCAAATACTTAATGAGATATCGCCCTTGTACATAAAGTTGTTTTTCCAACTTTATGTACAAGAGCGATATCTCATTAAGTTTTTTCAACGTTTCTTGTCATCTCGTCATTTGTTTCACGGATGTTGTCAAAGATGCAACGATGTTTTCTCTAAGAGAATCGCACGGCTGATTACGCGACATATTTTCACGCTTTGTAGCGGCACCTGAAAACGGAATCTATACTTATATACTGCGTTTTGTCAATTTAACAATTAAGCTGCTATAATATTGTCGATCTGACAACTTGGAAAAGATTAGCTTTCTTTAAAGCTCGCAAAATATTATCGAAGCACTTCAATTCTTCCTTACCAAGGACATTCTCAAAGCAAAGTCCCTCCATAAACAAGTGAATTTCATTCCTTATTCATGTTAAATAAAATTGTATAAAATAAGGTGGTTTTCCGAGTCTGACTTTCTGTCTGTTTGCATATCCACTAACTCCACCAAAAAAAATCAAAAAATGATACAGTTTTCACCATCGGTAATGTAATTTTCAAGGAAGGTTTAACTATATAATAAAACCAAATTAAGTTTTTATGTAAGTAGAAAAAATAAACTTCACCTTTCTACAATTTTTTTTAATTCTAAGCGTGTGAGGCGTGGGCTGGTACATAGCTATTTACATTTTAATGTGAGTAACAAAGTTTATTAGTATCTAAGAGTCAGAGTAAGTGTATTAAATCCACACATCGTGTTCGTAAGCTTGAGCTACGCAATATAAAGCTACGCCGTAGGCCTAAAGCTACGACAGTTGTATTGTGAAAGAATAAGCAAGGAGGTTACTGCGAGGTCCGTAACCTATACTTAGCGGCTTACATTCTACTTTGGAAATTTTAGGTCTTCTTTTGATAAGGAATTATTGTTTATAAACGACCCTTTCTATCCATAAAACAACCATTTTGTGTAATGTTTGTAGGGCAGAAATTATCTTTCATATCAGTTTACTTAACGTATATAAATTATTCAATACAGATTAGCTATTGTTCATTCAAAAAGCAAAAATAAAAAGGTTATGGTAAAAAATTAAGTAGTGTAAACTCGTGCCTGTCGGCTAGTATTCTAAATAATATGTTTTATTTGAATAATCTAGACTTCTCACTTTCAATGTTTCAATTTAATTTCGTGACCCAGATTCATTACACCCAAATATATATCGCGTACTGATTTGGATGGATCGCCACGAAGTAGGAAAATTTCTGTTTCTTGGCAAGAGATATATAATTTAACATATAATAAGGGTTAGTATTCGAACATATACCTAAATATTTATGTATTTGGGTTCCGTACCTCAAAAGGAAAAAGGAACCCTTATATGATAGGTAATTGTAATGTCTTTCTTTCCGTCTATCTGTCTGTTATGACCCTTTTCTCAGGAACACGTATTATATTTAAACTTGATATCTATCAAGTTTAAATATAACAAGGCCAAGAAGAAATCTCTTACAGCATATGTAAGGGGAAAAATAAAACTGTAAATAATACGTGAATAAAAAAGGAAATTAACTAATAAACGTATTATATGTTCTTATTAGTTTGTACTATAATAATCTATATACTTTATCTTTTAGTTAGAGCATTAATGTTACAACTTAATTTACGGAACCCTCAGTGCGCGAGACATACTCGTACTTGGCTAGGTTTATTTTTCTACAACATGTAATAGTTTCTACGAAGAAATAATAGTCAGAAACTGTAACTGCGTTAAAAAAATGACCCTACAAAAGTCGTGTTCAAGTAGGCGGGGCTTAAAAGTCGTGTTCAGTACGTCATCAGTCGGACATTTTTCTTGCAAGCGAGCACACTTCAAATCTTCGCGTACATTTTCATTTTTATCATAGTGAACTTCAGTTGTGGATCATCATGCCAGCATTCGTTGTGAAGTGGTGCAGGAACAATACACGATTAAAATGTCCAGGGATCACTTTTACTAGTAAATAATAGCAAAATTATAATTATTCAAAGATGTTCAGATACGTTAACAAATCGAGATGGTCAATACTATGCAAAATAAAGTCAGTCAATTTTTATTTAATTTAGGATGTATTTTTTTCTTCAGGACTAAATATTGAAATGTATGTTATGTGCAATGGTGTTGCTTGTTATGTTTTATTCTCGCTTGCTTGCCGATTCAATGCGGCAAAATAAGTGCCTAGCTGCACTTAAGCTAGAAAAACAAGAGTATGACTGCCTGTGAAAACCAGCATAGTTATACTACGTTAATTTTGACTGAAAACAATAAAATTATAGATAATAAAAAAATTATGGACCATGTTACACAAAACTGCAGTACCTACCTACCAGTTGGTACGGTAAGTACCTACTGTTTTTTTTTAATTATGTTATATAAAATATCAAAATATATTTATCTTTTTATGCTGATGATTTGTCCCGAAGAAACATCAACATCTTTAAGAGTCTTTATTCTGCGCAGCGCTGCGCGAGTTTAGGTATTTTACATTAGCGAGTTACTTACTAGCGCGCCCTGCGGCAGTGGCCTTACCGCTTGAGCAAAATAGTGCGCATTAATGTTTGGATCTTTTTTTATCTACTTTGGTTTTTATGTCACAAATAGACGTAGGTCAAAAAGGTGAAATAAAATATCACGCAGGACACATTTTATTTTTAATATCTACATTAATTAACATAATATGATCATTATTAATCAAGGACATGTTATCTACAAGAGCATAGACTAGACAAAAAGTAAGATTTAACTCATGTACCTACGAGAAAGAGATGAGAATAGCAGATAAAACAACCATCAAATAGTTCCTGCTACCAGTTTCTGGATCCAGCATCAGGTCCTGGTCACCAGCTAAAACAAGGTATCGCGAAGACGATTCATAAGATCCCAAACACGGTGTGTCTACTACTAACCATCACATAGTTCCTGCTACCAGTTTCCGGCTCCAGCATGGATTCCCGGATACCAAGTATAAGCATAAGAAATTTGGTTAATAGCAAAATACCAGCCCCCCAAGGGTCGATGTCATTATAACAATGAAATTTCTATTGTATCTGACCTTTGATGCACTAGATGTCATACAAAATTATTTGTTAGAATCCCACTTAGAAATGTTACCTCAATAAGTATCAGGAAGTTTTGAGCGCACTTATATTTAGTTGTGCAAGTGCAGGCGTCAGAGCGATATGTCCTCTGACATCTCTCTAAGAGGCCTCAGCCGCGTCTGACGATTCGTGACTGGCGCGACCGGTTTTATGATTGATTTTAAAAACGTGTGTGTGTAGAAACCGCTGGGCAATAACAAACTAATAAACAATTTCTTAATGTAGTCTATGGAACTTAAACTTGTTAATCAAATTATGTTCTATTACATCAGGTAAGAATAATTGACATAATATACTATATCAATCATTATTATGTGACCCTTCAAACATTCAGCAAAAACGCGCATTGGCGCTTCCAAAGCGTTTACCCTCTAAAGAGATACTACAGACAATGAACAATAAACGTTAACGTTAACCTACAGTTGGTATGTAATATAGGTAACTATATAGCATTAAAAAACAGTTCATTGTTTGGTCAAATTAAAGTACGTTTAATTTTTCAAGCTAATGAAAATTCACCTCTGCAAATTTTAGAGTGGTTTAGCTGAGTTGCTAATTAATTTGTCAGTAATATCAACACAGTGCTTTTCTGAAGTAATTCTATAAATTGATTGAATTTTCTAAATTGATAATGAAGGTATTCTGTCACCACTGAAAAACATCCAGCTGGCAAATAACGACTTTTTTTTTTTGGTAAAATGTATAAACCTAAAATGTTTCATAATCTTTTTTTACTACATTGCAAAGAATCTCTTCTAATAAAGACAAAAACTTAATAAATTAATCATATTTCGCGAGACATACGAGATTAACGATTGATTTATTATTAAGTTGATACAGTCCACTTGTTGCATAACATCGTCCATCGCCGCTATGACACTGCTGTCATTGTAGACGTTGCAGCACGCGCGTAAACCAATCCCTGCTTTCCTTCTGAATTTAAACCAATCACCGAACATGTCTATTTGTAACCTCGGAAGTAATTTGTATTTGGAATCATACGTTGTTTTGATTTGAAGGGCCACTTTTTGTGTGGAATTTGTTCTGAATTATGCTTCCTGACTATTATTTCTTCGTAGAATAGTTTCCTATCAAAAATAGTATTAACTTAACAATATTTAAAAAAAATCTGTACTCCAAAGAAATAAAACTGCTACCTACTAACAAGCTTTAAATTATATTTTGCGCGAGAATTAACTGTGCCTCAAGACATTACACTTTGAGTCTCATTTACCCAGTGGGCCGAACACGAAAATCTGTTTAAGTGAAACGTTATCGCATCATTAACGTATTTGGTACAAACTGTAATTTATCTAGTACAATAGTAACGCAGATAAAATAGTAGTACTGAATACGTAAACGATACGATAACGTTGCACTTACATAAAGCAGATTTTCGTGCTCGGCCTACTGTTATTACACATGCTACTGAACACTTCACACCCTAACAAAGTAACAGTATGGGTACTACTGTTTCATAACAGAATATCTACTACTGCGGTGGTACCAATCAAAACTGCCTCTTGTACAAGAGCCCTAACTGGCAAACCGCCTTTTACAATCCGCAACTCGACAGTAGAGGGAATACTTTTAACACCGTCCCTGATTCATGTTATGTATGCTCTTATTTCAAGGTTGTTTAGGTCTATTTAACAATGTTTCATTGTTGCAGTAAGCCAAAGACACTACCGTGACGTGTCATCATTCAGCAGGACATGACATTCGAGGAGGCGCAGCAACCTGTCCCGTTCCACGCCACAGCACGGTGCGTGACTCAAAATGTTTTACGTTCATTAATTTTTCACGACACTGCTTTACGTCCTCGTTTGCGTTGTTTATGATGGCATTAGGTGAGACGGGTGGCTTTAGCGATTTCATGAGAGAGCATGATTTTAACTTTAATGGGAAATTTTACGCTTTAGGGATTTGTTTACACCAGAACAAAAAATTTAAGAACGAAGCCATGGACAAGAAATCGATACAAAAGTGTGGAGTTGAACCCATTACTCTTAAATGGTGTGTTGCTTTAAACTAATATTATTATTACCAACACATTAAATCGTAGGCAGATTAACTTTTTGGGAATAAAAGCCGTTCGAGTTCCTTTAAAAAAAATGTCTTATCCACTGCTAGGGTGCGTATTGTATGACTCCAGGATACTAGATTTACAAGTTGACAAGTGTCGAGCAAGAGTCTATCATAGTCTGTTGTTTGAGTTACAGTATAGTCCGCTTGGAAAATGATTAATGTTTTGAATTTCCAGCTTTAACTCCAGGTGAATTGTACCATAATTATTCTTTACTGACTTTTATCCTTCTATATGCTAACAATGTGGAAATACCAAAGTTCATTAATTTATCTTCCGTCAGCTCAAAGTAATTAATCATGAAAAAGTGAGTAAAACGATGACTGAAGCCACTGAGCTAGCATAGATATAGGTTGAAGGATTTGTTTACTCTCTTTTTTTTTTCGTTAGAATTCTCAACGAAATATTTATTTTTAAATATGCAAGGGAGAAGCAGGCTGCCCACCTGATAGTTAGTGGTTTAAATGTACGCGGGGCCATTTGAAAAGTTCTTAGCCTAACATGGTTAAAGTCATTGGTTTTTTATAACTACCCTCATTTTGTAGTTACATTATTTATCAACAAGTATGCACAGTTTAGTTTATTCACAGTAACTCATTGTTCGTTTACACGTGATACCGTAAGTCAAGTCAGAGCTATTTTTGATAATGGATAAAATTGAACATCGTGCAGTGATAAAATACCTGAATTTGAAAGGTTTAACTCCAAAAACTATACATGAAGACGTGTCTGCTATTTTGGGTGAGTCCGCTCTTTTGTATGCGACTGTTGAAAACTGGGTGGCAGAGTTTAAACGTGATCGTGAGACCATTCAAGATGAGCCCCGTAGTGGCCGGCCTTCGACTGCTTCCTCTGATCAAAACAAAGAAAAAATCTGTGATTTAATTTTATCTGATCAAAGATTGACTGTCGAGGAGATAGCTATGACTGTAGGCATCTCATCTGAGTGAACACATCATATAATTACTACTGAACTTGGATTCTCTAAGGTGTCTGCGCGGTGGGTACCGCGACTGCTTTCAGTGGAACAAAAACGCAACCGACTCACAACTTCTCGCGACTGTTTAGAGTTATATGAAGCTGATCCAATAGAATATGTTGAACGATTTATAACCATGGATGAAACCTGGGTTCACCACAATACACCCGAGACAAAAGAACAGTCGAAACAATGGAAAAGAGCAGGATTCTCCACCCCAAAGAAGGAAAAGGTGGTTTTATCGGCGGGCAAAGTCATGGCATCCGTTTTTTGGGATGCAAAGAGTATAATTCTCGTGCATTATTTAAAAAATGGTGAAACAATAAACTCCGATTATTATTGCAACCTGCTGCGTCGTTTGAGAGAAAAAATCAAAGAAAAACGTCTAGATTTATTGAGAAGAAAAATCTTGTTTCACAGGACAATGCGCGCGTTCACAACTCTGTGCAATCCATGGCAGAAACCCATCAATGTGGCTTCGAATTGTTACCTCATCCCCCATATTCACCGGATTTAGCACCTTCCTACTTTTATCTGTTCCCAAAACTGAAAAATTTTTTAGGTGGTAAACATTTTTTTACAAGTGAAGAGGTAATAGCCGCCGTGGACGCTTATTTTGAGGAGTTAGACGAAGATTTTTTTAAAACGGGTATCGAAGCCTTACCGGGTCGATGGAAAAAGTGTTTTGAGCTCGGAGGAGAGTATGTTGAAAAATAAAAATAAACTCAAAATCGTTTGGTTTCATTAAGTATGTTAGGCTAAGAACTTTTCAAATGACCCTCGTATATGATAGTTAGGCATAAAAATCGATACGCATATGCATATCAACTAACATAAGGTTGAAAATATTTCTTTCTCAAAAATGGTTTGTAATGTTGCCATAACATCTCTAAAAAATATCCAGAAAGTGAACTCTACCGGAGACTTATTCACAACTGTCCAGTAAGAAGCGAGATTTTAAATTTGGAAACTCCTACTGTCCAATAACAAAGTATGTAATTTACTTACTGGACAGTAGGTCATCCTCTATAGATCTGCTTAGAAAAAAAAATAACACCAGACACAGATTAGAGTTCAGCCATTATAACATGGTTATAGGAGGGAGGCTCCAAATATATATCTATCTCATAATTTATCGATATATCTTTGGAGCCTTAAACAAGTATGCACGATGCGTTTTGTACTTAGTAATGTTATAGAAGTATAGTGTGGGATTTTAAGTTCGCATTTAATCATTTCAGTTTATAAATGATCTTGGATTAAAGTTTTACATTCTGTAATTAACATGGAGATCTAAAACAATAATTTTAATTTTTAAAATGAAACATTCATGTACCAAATGTAAAAATAGAACAATGTTCAAAACTAAACGCACACTTGTTAGTAAAAAAAACAACGAATGGCGGGATTTCACATTCAATTGCAAAATTTGTGTTTTAATTTACCGCGTGAACATAGATAATCCCAAAAATGAGATGAAGCGAATCTGATTTAGAAAAATAGATGGCACTCCTCTTGATTTAAAAGCTGAGGCCAAATTAGCAAAAAATTTTTGAGAAAAGCATTATACAAGCCTCAATCAGTAAGAAAGCCATCTTGGCCTCGTATATAACTGGACCTCATCTGCGGTTCGGTCCGGTTAACTCATACTTGGTCAGGAAGGCTTACTTACTGGATTCTCCAGTAATGTACTATTGCATAATTTTGTTATTTTTATAAAATAATAAAGTTAAATTATTAATATTATTTATATAAAAACTACCGAGTGGTAGTTTTGGGTACTACTAATAAAATTGTAGTATACGTATGAATGTGGTTCTTGCAAAAGTATATAGTAGTATAACAAATAAAAGATTCCAATTTTTTATCTGTTTATACATCAATTTCCCGTTTACGTAAGTCTTATTCTTATCAGTGTATAGCTCATGTAACTATTTCCATCTCACAGTCGGGGTAGTTATTAGTAACCCTGCCTTCCACGCACAGAGTTCCTGGTTCAATCCCGTGGCAAATATTTGTTTGACGTACAGAATGTGATAACAGATGCTTGAACTAGATTCTTTTATATTTGTAGTATGTTAACAACGTGTCCTTACCTCCCACTACACTTACCTACTAGTGCGGAATAGTTTTCATCTCTATTTCTATTTAACTTCTCAATACTATACGACATGACATACCAGTATTATATTATATAGCTGTATCATCAAATGTGATAGCTACGTCCTTGATTCTATGCTAATGTGTAAACTTTACTGCCTATTCCAAACAATTTTGCACTACTCATACGATATGAGGATATTGTATTAAGCCTACATACATTCAACTTTAATTAGGCTACGCAGCAATACGTTATATGCACAGATGTGTTTCTCTGTAGTAGAAGGTTAAATGTAAATTTGCAAGTCAATAAGGAAGGGATTTATATGTTGCTTACTTCACAAAATCTGATCAATCGATCAGCCGTGCTATTCTCAAAGAGCAATAATCGTTACATCTTTAACAACATCCGTGAAACAACGACGAGCTGACAAGGAACGTTGGAAAAGTCACCTTGTGAACAAGGGCGATATCTTTTAAGCATTTGATATCGGTGAGCTCGTCGACCAGCGCAACGACGAATCATTAGAGAATCGAATGGCAGTTTATTTTTAGACAAACGCTAACGAGCACAGAGTTTCCTTCATTTATTGTCATTATTATGTGACGCGCATGTAGCAAAGCTTCCATAGTGATTTTATATCGAAGGATTATCTAGTTGATTTGATAGAGACCCCACTTTCAAAGTGTGGGATCTCAGGTTCGATCCCAGGCCGGGTTTAACATTAGTTAGTGTGTTGAGGAGAAATGTTTGTGTTATTGAATTTAAGTGCGGGGTTGTCAGTGTAAATATATATATATATATATATAAATGTAAATATATAAATATATAAACGATACTACGTCATTATTATTATCTGCTTTTTGTTATTAATTATAATTGGTGATGAAGCACTTTGATCTAGAAACAACCTTTCACTCTATTATCAGACTGTACTTTCTTCGGGCTGAG
This sequence comes from Selenia dentaria, assembly GCA_917880725.1. Classification (NCBI taxonomy): domain Eukaryota; kingdom Metazoa; phylum Arthropoda; class Insecta; order Lepidoptera; family Geometridae; genus Selenia; species Selenia dentaria. Next base: position 27,058,621 of record OU862883.1, on the reverse strand, counting down.
TGGAAACTGGGCCGAGTGGAAACTGGGCCGAGTTTTGAAGATTCAATTGTCCAAAGTTGCAATTGTCAGGAAAAACAGAAGACGGCTGGGAGTTCTATTACGCATTCAAATCGAGAAATTAAATCGATGCGTACGATTTTTTGGACCTTCCACGAGATATGAGTAGTACCAAGAAGTAATTCTGCTTTTGTTATCACTATTTCACCTAGGAACTGAAACTTAAATAGACTATTTCAGGTCGTATCCCGTAAACCACGCGAGCTAAACTGCGGGTGGGTCAGCCATTTGATCATATATTTATTTATTGCTAGTATCCGTTCGCGACTTGGACTTTCGCGTGGAAAATGGTTTCACTTACCCTCGGGATCTACCCTTTGAATAGGGATAAATAGTAGAAACCATTTCCACTCCAAGTTTCATCCAAATCCGTTACTGTTATATATTTATAGCATTAAAAGTGTTCAACAAATACAATGCAACTTACATTGTTTAAATTATTGCTATGTATTTTTAATTACGAATCACTGTTTTCACATATTATATGTGCCGTGATTGTAAACTCTGCCAGGTCACAAAGAAAAACATCCACCGCTTCGAAAATTGAATTAAGCAATCTAATAGCGACTAGCATGGGGACATTGGGAGCAGTATGAAAAGTCCTACATTAGGCTTGGCTGCCAACTAGCCTGTCAGGGAGCCCGCACTAGGCAAGCGTGGTAGCGAAGTTTTTGAGTGGAACGGATTTAAATGAACTTTAGAATGTTGATTTATATCTAGATGTGCCACCGTTAACCCAAACATGTGGGTAGATCTCGTGGGGTCGCAATCACGTTATTCACAGCGATGAAGTCGCGGGCAAACACTAGCATCTAATACTTCTCCACAAGTAAAATAATTTAGACATCTACCTAATCTAATCATGAAATGTAATAAGATAAGTAGTTTCAGGTCACACTGCTTCCACAGCACTAAAAGCAAATCCTGACTATTTAATATATTTTCCCTAACGACTTATATTGTCTAGTAAAACTTACCTTTGATCATGTGATATGAGAGTCAGGATCGTCGGAGTACTTTACTTTAATTTACCAGACGCTTAACAAAGCTTTGTTGTGGTCAACAACTGCCTTATTGCGTCACTATTTTACACGAATGTCTCTTAAGTTAGCAAACAACAGGTTATTAAATCCTACGGCAGCTGGCGTTATCTGAGTAACCTTTAGTCTACCTAGTCTCCACTGAAATAAGCTCCATTATGTCTACAGCTATAAAAAACAACAAAGCCCTATTTTTATTTCTCATTTCAAAAGGGACATCACAACGTTTTAAGTTCCTAATTACGCGAGGAATTTCACTTTTGTGATTTATGGAATGCTTTGACCTCGGTTTCAGTTTTTTTCCGTTTTTTCTTTTAAACATCATTTTGGCTAGTAGTTGAACGTTTCTAGATGGCAGATGTTGGAAAATGTTAACAAACAAAGCTATAACGAAAGGAAACAAAATACTTATAACGAGACGTTATGGTCTTAACAACTTTAGCTTGACCACAATGTGTAAACTAATAATAATATAATATTTAGCATAAGTCAGAAGACGTGAAGATTGGAATTCCTGAATAGTTGAAACGTATTGTTAGTAAACGTATTAACGGTTATTAGTAGTTGAAACCTTCTACGTCGGAGAAGTCACGGTAGGATTTTCAAATTTATTATTAAGCTTAGCTTTTGTGAGAAAACGTGAATTTCAAAATTTCAGTGTATTTGACTGGAAATAAAGGTATAAATTATATTCCCGGAACAAACTTGGATAGCTCGGATTTTTTAATTCAGGTCTCCATTCCGAAGGTTACGTAAGATGCCAATTAATCTTGTACCATCGAGAAGGCAATTTTCTAAATTACCCCAAAATCTCTACAAATTTTATTACATTTTTGCTCTGTCTTTTACTCCTTCTGTGAAGAATGAATTCATTACTGCCCTAATTTAGTATATCTTGATTTCATCGTATCACAATATTATTTTGTAAGCATTATTTAATGTGAATGTTAGTGTTAATGCAACACTTAATATATTTAGAAACTGGTTCTAATATTTAAATTACAATAAAACGTTGCTTTCTTACTAGTTTAGCCCTAGAGTTTTAGGGTTTTGAATCAACAATTCCTCTTACATGCTCTTACGACTGGTCAATACTAAGACAACTTTGAAAACTGGCGGATTTAAAAACCCTCAGTCCCAAAAAAGTTTTAGTCTAGTACTACTATAAAAATACAGTAAATCTAACGGATCACCCATCTATCAAACGACGTTGATCAAACCTTACGGTACGAACGTTTCAGTTTCACACTCATCATAACAATGATATGAATGTTATATAACTAACTTAAAAAATAATTTATTAATGTTCAACTATTTTCAACCGACTTCCTAACTGAAGGAGGTTTTCGAGTCGACTGATTTTTCTAAGTGAACCGATATTGATGATTCTTTGTTTATATTAAATCCTGTTACTTCATATGTGGTAATTTAAATTTGATCAAGATCAGACCAGTAGTATTTTTAAATATTTATAACCAACATCGGATCTTAAATGTTAGGTAGATATCTTTGTTAAATGAATGGAAGTATATTAATAGTTTTTTTTAAATTGTATATTGATTACTGAAAAAGCAGTCCTGTCTATTCGTGTTACGCGGTAAGTAAGAGATAAAGAAGGTACGCACTAAGCAATAAGTGGGAACAGTTTGAATATTTACTTAACAATTAAACAGCGTGTAAAAAATGAAAATACAATGTTTTGTTTTTTCTGTTTTTTCTTGGGGGATGAAACTTTGTATGTTTTTGTACTTATATAAGTGGCAATTGGTATTTAGATATTTCATTTAAATAAAAAAATTGTGTTTCATAATATTTTTAATAGGCATGACTTATAGGGTTGAAATGGGGGATGAAACGTTGTACGGAACGTCTTTGTTTTAAGAAGTTATAATTGTGAAAATTTGTTTTTAGATATTACATCTAATTTAAGCGAATATAATTCAAAATTCAAAACTCAAAATTCATTTATTATCAGGTAACAAAGACCCATATACACTAAGATTTACACATACACAAAACATAAACTAAAAATTAAATAAAACACAAAAAATATCTAAAATCTATTCGACATTGCCGTGACATGTCTGTCGCAGCAATGCCGAATGAAGGGGCAGTCCAACCTCCCCGCAATCATCGCTAGGACGGAGTTAGAGCTGGTCTTAACTGTATATAATAACTTCGGAGAAACATCCTTCGTGGCAAGTGTACAGTAGATCCGAAATTACTATCCGTTTTGATTAAAGATGGCCCAATTAGAAAAGTCCCAATTAAGGTTTGTTTAGCGATGACTAATAATAAGTCACATTGACAAACTCTGAAATTATTCGGAGTTGATTTGAACTTTTGTCAAATACCACATGCAGTGGCGGGAAATAGTCATGAACATACCTATATACATTACAATCGTGTATCATCAAAACTCTTCTAATTCACGCCTATTATTTTAGATAGTACTTTTAGTGTATTAATTGTAATGTATTAATATTATGAACTCTATTGACTACAAGTAATTTCACTACAAGATGGCGGCACGGTCTTGTGGCTAAGCTCAATTGGTAAAAATGAACACGTAAAGGGAGAGCGTCTTGGCTCAGACGGTCAGCCGATTGGTAGTGGTCAACAAAAGGAGAAATTTTGAATATGAAAATAATTTGGCCAAGTGGTTGCTGAGATAGTACGAGTAGGTTGTGAATTACTGCGAAAAATTGCCCCTGATAAGACTATGCTCGCGAGGCATATCTGCTATCATTTACAAACTGCCTGTTTTTTTTAAGTTGACTGACATGTTCATGGGGTTAAAAGCAGATATATGCATTTTTGAAACGTCATTACTAGTTTAAGAAGAAACCCTACAAATGACAACTAAATGTTGAGTCATGCTAGTGGTCCATGCCACATAAATAAACCTTGGTACTAGTATTTACATCCATAAAAGAAATCCAGCAAAACGCTTAAGGCTCTCCTAGTAATTTATTTGTATCATATAGGTATATGTTGATATTTGCCGTTATTTGTTGACAGAGCATTCCAACGCGACGGAGCTGTTGACGAACGGCAATCCTGTGCGGATGAACCCGCGGGGAGACTGCGACGATGTGAGACCTTTCCACGTTTGTGATGACAAATTATAAAATGACATTTTACCGTAGATTTTTTACTGTGCTTCTAAATTTGTTTATCTAATAAGAGTTTATATAATTACATGTGTAAGAATAAAAACTAATGTGATTGTTAAGTAGGATTGCGGTCGATTTAAACATTAGTCATTTAAACCGAGCCAGTGTGTTACATCGAAACCGAATTCAGAACAGTCAGATTCGTTTATTTCTTTGTAAAGAAATTATTATATCATGCTGACTTTTTTTAAATGTATGAAGAGGATGATGAGATGTTAGTAGCTTGCACAGGCTACGACGCTCCGAATAGTAATTTGGTAGTATAGTTTATAAGACATCTGGAAAATTAGAGAATATTAGTTTCAATCCAATCTAAGGTAAGATTTCACCATATAATTTGCAATAATACTGCGTAGAAATATCATATCGTTTATATTATTTAGTCAAAAAATATTGCTTGTGAAGATACTGTTTTGTATATATTTTTTTTATTTTTATCCGTTGAATTGTACCAACTTAGCTTTAGGTCTCTAATTAGAGTGAGAGTCCCAAAGATTTTATTACAGAAAGGGTAAAAGCTCCCTAATATGCATCTCGCTCTCCATTATAAAGAAACAAGATTCGGTTCAAATCGCAGTAAGAACAGCTGTGGCTACGTGGTTAAAATGCATAGCACATTCAATCGGACTATGTGACAATGAAAATATAACAAATTCATTTTTGAATGGTTTGAATGGTTCATAACGGTGTGGCTTATATGTTAATCGTGATAATAGCTTTGTATATGTAAAACCAGTGTTTAATTCCACAACAAAAAATGTGTATAGTAGTGGTAAGGCTAAAAAGAACGACATAGAGTCTGTGCAAAATGAAAAGCGTCGTAGGAATTGAAGTCTCGCATGTCTGATTTACTGCTTTTAATGGTATTTAACTGATTTACTAAAGAAAATGAAAACTAAATAAAATTGCTGCTAATTTACTGTCTTATTGTTTTATCGAGACGAGGTTCAGACTTGACAGATAAAAGCAGCCGTGCGATTTTCTAACGATTCGTCGTTGCACTTGTCGACGAGCGCACTAATGTTAAATACTTTTATGAGATATCGCTCTTGTACATAAGGTTCGTTTCCAACGTTTTTTTGTCATCTTGTCATTTGTTTCAAGGATGTTGTTCACGATGTAACGATGTTTGCTCTTAGAGAATCGCACAGCTGCATTGGGCTGCCATATGCTAATTTGAATGTTACTTTACCCTGACGGTTCTGTTCTTGTACAGACTCTACATAGTGTACGTGTACATAAATTATTCATGTGGCGCTTACGTTGTAATAAAATAATAATAAGTTTACAATGGTGACAATATCAAACAAACAAACTATGAATATGTATTGTTTTGTAATTAATAGCCTTTATTACTATTTGATATATATTTGACTGTAAAAATAATAATAAGGTTTGTAGATATAAATAAGACAAAACTAAAAATAAGAAAGCAGAAGTGTATTAATAATTACTACATTTAATACTTCTGAAATATAAAAGTTTGCTGTGATTGCATGCAACGATTAGATTTACAGTTTCAGAAAATAATTCCATAATTATAAATTACAGAAAAAAATGTGGCAACGAAAGCACACTTATTTTATAGAGTATTATTATTTATAAACAGACAATTCCAACATATTTTTTTTACTGTTAAATCGTCGACTATGATAGATATTTACAAATGCGTGTTTTTTCTAAAACACGAATCTTAAAATACGTTTGCATTACCCATACCATATTGATATTTTCTTTTGAAACATATACAACTATAAAGTCTTTAGTTTTAATTGAATACTTATGCAACTGGTATCTAAATAACTCGAGTCCATGATCATTGAAAATAATTCGAAAAAAGTTTCCCAAAAAAGGAGGAGGTTCTCACGTCGACTCGTAATTTTTTTTTAATGTATGATCACGATTTATTTTTTACAGAGTAGTCCGATCTCGATTTTTTTTTTGGTTTCGTAGAGTATATTAAACATACCACCTATTAAAATCTCATCAAATTCTGTAAAGTGGGTTTTGAAATACAATCCAACATTGAAAAGTGTTTTAAACAAAAGTGTTTCACATATTTTGATGATATCATAATTGACGGTGAATGACAATCGATCAAGTAAGTAAGTAGCAAGGAAAATGGACCATAAAAAATGGCGAAAGAATTAATTTGTGAATTGTCAAAGTCGTTACCATGCGCACAATATTGTGATAATATGTACTTTTGAAGTATCGTGGTACCGACTTAGACAAGTTATTTCACACTTTAGTGTTGAAGTTAATTCCATTTTATGTTAAAAATATTATATAATTTTTTGTAGCTGTATCACTACAAATACGTATTTGTACGTCCTTTAGAGAAAAACATGTTGATAAATTTGTTATAATTCTGACATCTACTGTATTAATTTTAAAAGTTTATCAACAATGAACTAAATTAACTCATGAACTTACAAGGTATTGGACTTTGATGTTTCATTTTTAAATTTAATTCTGTTGCAATACAAAGGTTAAAGTTTAAATGGAATTAAATTGTGAAAGTTAATGATAATATAAGGCAATTCATGAACTATATAAGGTAGCCATTCGATTTTTTTAAATTATAATAAGATAATATAAATATTATTGTGAATATTATAAATAAAGTAAGGAAATTTAAATCTATTTTGAAAATAACGTACATTTAAAAAAGATTTTGTTGAAAAAAATTAAGGAATAGAGAAGGATACGCATCAAAAAGATTAAATTATTATTTTGTAAATAAAATACGTTTTTGAATAAAGATGTTGTTGTTTGAATTATGTACTTTTATTTTAAAAAAATAAAGGATTTATTACACTGGCTAAGAAAATGTTTCACTATGTGTTATCAACCTATCTATAACTAAACAATAAATGAAGTCACTTTTAACATATTTTATTTTAATTTTGTACGCACTCGATTTGTAATCGAGTCCAAATTTCACAAAGTATAGGTTTCACTACAAAAAATGTGACTGCATTCACTCAAAAATAAACCCTGGAGCATCACCCTGGTAAATAACTTGCGGACAAAACTCAACCAACCTGCAGTGCTATTCTCTTATGATTCGTCGTTGCTATCGTCGACGAGCTCACCGATGTCAAATACTTAAGAATTAACGCCCTTGTGATTTTCCAACGTCACCACGTCGTTGTTTCACGGATGTTGTCAAAGATGCAACGATGCTTGCTCTTAGAGTATCATACGTATACTTCTACGCCAGTTTTCAATATTTAAGCCGATCGCAAAATATAAAAACAAAAATTTTAACTTTCACGATCTAAATTCATATTTCTTTGATACTAGCGGGTCTATTCGCTAGACGTTTCTGCCAAGTTGCATTGACAGTGGTAACGAGCAGCCGTACGATTCTCTAATCATTCGCCGTTGCGATTGTCGACGAACTCACCGATGTCAAATACTTAAGAGATATCGCCCTTGTTCACAAGGTTGTGTATCCAAGGTTCCTTTTCATCTCGCCGTTGCTTCACGGATGTAGTTAAAAAATGCAACGATGAGAGAAACTCTTAGAGAACCGCGCAGCAGACCTTATTTCAATTAATATTATAATTGTACATATAGATACAATCCGCAACACATTCTCAAACTTTTAACTTCTTCACGTTGAAGAGGGTCAACGAGTTTCAATTAAGTTTGGAAGAAAAAGGTTATAAAAATACACATTTTTACGTGTGGATAATGCACTTACAAGTATGCATCCTCATCAACCCGGGGCGGGGTGGATGGGATATTTGTAACTCGTCGCGAACTACTCCCACAGCAACAAGCTAAATTAGTTAAATTTAAAACAAAACGAAGCTATATATAAGAAATTACTATTGCTATATGAATTACTTGCCTTGTATAACGTTCACTGTTATATAATATGGCCAATAAATGATTTGAATTTGTTATGAAAACTAACGAGGTTTGTACACATTTTTAATATGAAAAAACGGGATTCACTCACGTAAAAAAGTCAGATCTTTCCGACTATAGTTTGAACCACTCGCACTTGCGAGGCGAGACGCAACCGCGAGCGTTCTGCACTCTCCTTGAAAAAGACCACCGTATGTAAACCAAAATTGAAACTATAGTTGGAAAGATCTGACTTTTTTACGTGAGTGAATCCCGTTTTTTCATATTAAAAAATGTGTACAATCCACGTTAGTTTTCATAACAAATTCAAATCCCACACTCACATTCCGTTACTGCCTTTTTTGTCGGAAACGTGGGTAACCAGCGCTTTTCTCCTTCCGCGTCCACCTCGTGGCGTGGACTTGAAGGACAAAGCCCATATGAGCGGTCCCTCCTTGGGTCTACCTGCTATCTCCCATCAATAGCGAAGCCCATTCGTTCTGTGGTGATCCAAGCCACAGCTACTCAACCTCTCAAGTCGTCAAGGCGGGAACCCTTGAAGGGTATAGTTTATATCCTAAATCAACACATAGACTATTTTTTATCCCTGTAAATGTTCCTGTGGGATAGTTATACTCCATGTTGGAGAATTGAAACAGTTTTAATCAATGAAAAATGTGTGCCTTATTAATCAAACTCTGGGAAGCAATGACAAAACGCCAAGTTTGTCATTACAAGTTAACCTTCATCTAAATCTCCACGTGTTTGTCGGAAATAACTGCGTTTGCATTTATTAGGTGTTCGAAATGAGATCACAACATAGAACTCCGAAGTAGGTTGTTTGTTGCAAAACGCAACTGAAATGAGGTCGCTGGAAATCACTGGAATCTTGTTTCAGAATTATCGTTTGATGCTCCTAATAATTATGTTCTAAAGACGTAGCAAAGGTTGAAACCGCAAATGGTAAAGTACTTATTTCGTTATAAGTACGTACGAATATGCTGTGAACTTTTAAGTCTGAACAGTTATGTACAGAAAAATAATATAAGAAGCAATTTTCTTTCAGAATTAGTTGGGAATGTTTACTGGCAGTCTAAATTTTGTTTTGTCATCCGTCATCTTGATTTTAAGGGTAAATTTATGTTTATTGAATAACTTGTTTATTTTCAATTTCACACGAACAATATTTATCAAAAAAGTTGATGAGAAATAAATTCCTTCCAGTTTTAGTTCGTATCAATTTTTACCTAGGATCGATATTTTCTGATTTATATCCAAAAGAGAGGGTGAATTTTTATTAGATTAACTACTCGTTTCTTTTTCAATTTGATATGCATAATTGTTATATACATATACATAATATGTTGTTTAAAATTATTTTTTCTACATTTAGGTTTCAATAAAAAAATTCATTGGTACGATTTTTTTTAGTTATACCTGAGAAGAGGTACGGATAAAATGTTATCATTGTAATATCACCTTTCTTTTCAATTTTACCCGAAAAGTTGTTGTAGCCAAATTGTTTAAAATTAAATTTCTTACAATTTTGACCTCCATCAATTTTTTGGTATAATCAATATTTTTCAATTTATAATAATAATATTTATAATTATAAATATAATAATAATAGTTGGAAAGATCTGACTTTTTTACGTGAGTGAATCCCGTTTTTTCATATTAAAAAATGTGTACAATCCACGTTAGTTTTCATAACAAATTCAAATCCCACACTCACATTCCGTTACTGCCTTTTTTGTCGGAAACGTGGGTAACCAGCGCTTTTCTCCTTCCGCGTCCACCTCGTGGCGTGGACTTGAAGGACAAAGCCCATATGAGCGGTCCCTCCTTGGGTCTACCTGCTATCTCCCATCAATAGCGAAGCCCATTCGTTCTGTGGTGATCCAAGCCACAGCTACTCAACCTCTCAAGTCGTCAAGGCGGGAACCCTTGAAGGGTATAGTTTATATCCTAAATCAACACATAGACTATTTTTTATCCCTGTAAATGTTCCTGTGGGATAGTTATACTCCATGTTGGAGAATTGAAACAGTTTTAATCAATGAAAAATGTGTGCCTTATTAATCAAACTCTGGGAAGCAATGACAAAACGCCAAGTTTGTCATTACAAGTTAACCTTCATCTAAATCTCCACGTGTTTGTCGGAAATAACTGCGTTTGCATTTATTAGGTGTTCGAAATGAGATCACAACATAGAACTCCGAAGTAGGTTGTTTGTTGCAAAACGCAACTGAAATGAGGTCGCTGGAAATCACTGGAATCTTGTTTCAGAATTATCGTTTGATGCTCCTAATAATTATGTTCTAAAGACGTAGCAAAGGTTGAAACCGCAAATGGTAAAGTACTTATTTCGTTATAAGTACGTACGAATATGCTGTGAACTTTTAAGTCTGAACAGTTATGTACAGAAAAATAATATAAGAAGCAATTTTCTTTCAGAATTAGTTGGGAATGTTTACTGGCAGTCTAAATTTTGTTTTGTCATCCGTCATCTTGATTTTAAGGGTAAATTTATGTTTATTGAATAACTTGTTTATTTTCAATTTCACACGAACAATATTTATCAAAAAAGTTGATGAGAAATAAATTCCTTCCAGTTTTAGTTCGTATCAATTTTTACCTAGGATCGATATTTTCTGATTTATATCCAAAAGAGAGGGTGAATTTTTATTAGATTAACTACTCGTTTCTTTTTCAATTTGATATGCATAATTGTTATATACATATACATAATATGTTGTTTAAAATTATTTTTTCTACATTTAGGTTTCAATAAAAAAATTCATTGGTACGATTTTTTTTAGTTATACCTGAGAAGAGGTACGGATAAAATGTTATCATTGTAATATCACCTTTCTTTTCAATTTTACCCGAAAAGTTGTTGTAGCCAAATTGTTTAAAATTAAATTTCTTACAATTTTGACCTCCATCAATTTTTTGGTATAATCAATATTTTTCAATTTATAAGAAATAATATATTAAAATAATAAATAATTGATAAGAAGCGGTGAGGGTTAAAATCTTATTATTGTATTATCACGTTTATTGTCAATTTAACGTGAAACATGGTTATAAACAAAGTTGTTTAAAATACAATTTGCTATCATTTTGGTTCTTATCAATAATTTGGTAGGAACGATGTTTTTCGATTGATCAAAACCAAAACTGTAGGAAATTTTATCATCAACAACTTTTGTTATAAACCTTTTTCGTGTGAAATTCAACATAAACGAGTTTTTAACAAAAAATAACTTTAAACAATGGTTGGCACACATTGATAATTTTATGGTAAATAAAGTGCTTAAGGCTGTATAAGGCTCTATATGTTTTCTTTGTTGCACTGATATTAAAAACTTGATGTAAAAAACTTTAAAACTTTTTATCAACAATCACGTCCATACATATCATCAAAAATATCCTAATATTCTCATTGACTTAAGTATTACTCGTATCTTGATAAAACGATACGAAGTGAGCACGTATAACTTGCGAAAAAGTCATTGAATGTATTGTTAACTATAGATGGGCTCCACGGTTTCACCAGCGTGATGATAGATTATAATGATGATAATGAAAATTATCTTTTGTAAGCTATATAAGGTTTAGGCTAAAAAACACTCAAACGATTACTTTTTTCTTTATATCGCTACAGTAATTTTTAGTTCTTTTGTAATAATAGATCCATTACCTTGTCCTATCGACTGTATTTTTTTTTATGTTTGTTACCTCATAACTTTCGAATGAGTAATGAGTAATGAATTTCAAATGAGTTTTTTTTTATCAAATTCGGTATAGTTGTTTTTGAGATACACTCCAATAACTGAATCGAATGGAAGCCGGATTAAAATGTTTAATTGTTCTTTGATATACTGGTGGTTATATGGTTATATGGGTGCTAATGGATGATGATGAAAGCTTGAAATGTGTTATTTTTATCTACATATCAAGCTTTGTCGAATTCTGTTCAGCCGTTCTGCCGTGATTGAGTAACAAATCTCCATCTATTCGCATTTATAATATTAAAGGTATAAATTCATAGTAGTTCAGTTCACAACAACATTTATTATTCTATCTAGTGCAACTGTGGCACAGATAGCTAATTGTTTGTTCGACAAATAATTTCACGCTTTTCTTTATTTCAATGCAACTTTTTGCTCATACAGAGGTACTTAAAGAAATAAACCTAACTTACTGTTGAATCGTTGTTGCTTATTTCTAAACATAATTTACATAAAATTATCAAGAACGATGTGCCGGAAGCCATTTATATTTGAAATGTCTTCCGCGATTGCATATTTTCCATCAGCCTTTTTTGCTCATCGGCTGGCAATTTTACCATCATCATTTTATCTTGCTCCCAAGAGGTTTAGTGTGCATATTTAAATAAATTTTCATCTATACTGTATACTATATATAATAATATTATAAAGACGAAAGATTTGTATGTTTGTAACGAATTGGCTTAAAAAGTACTGGACCAATTTCAAAAACTCTTTAACCTTTGGAAAGCAACATTCATCTTGATTCATCATGATTATCATCATCCATCACCACGCGGGTGAACCCGCGGAGAGCAGCTAGTAACTGATAAAATTATATTAGGTATTTCTGGATATTCTGGACATGGAACTATGTTAGGTAGATATCAGTGATTCGTCCTCAATATAGGGGAGATATGGTTTACATCTCACGTAACACAACATAACAATCATGAGATCAGACAAGGCTATCAGAAACGAGCAAATGTGAATGCTTTTTCTGTAATTTTAACTGAAGTTACCACATGATTTATTTTAATTTATGCGAATGTATTCTTGTCTGGTATATTAAAGGATCATCATCATCATCATCATCATCATCATCTCAGCCGTAGGACGTCCACTGCTGAACACATGCCTCCCCCATAATTTTCCAAATGGACTGGTTAAAAGCGGCCATAATCCAACGTCGACCTACGACCTTTATCAGGTCGTCTGTCCACCGTGTCGGTGGACGACCTACGCTGTGCTTGCCGGTCCGTTGTCTCCATTCCAGAACCTTCCGGCCCCATCGGCCTTCTGTTCTGCATGATATGTGCCCTGCCCACTGCCACTTTAACTGGCTTTTTTATGTTACCACATAATTTATTTTAATTACTGCAGAATGTATTTTTGTCTGGTAATTTATTAAAGGATAAGTACTCGAATGATTATGATTATTCCGCACGGTGCTAAGAGAACCGGTTGCATTTCAATGAGACTCAAAATACAAATGTCTTAGCGTGCCGCGTGCAGTGCCACGCCAAACTATAATTCTAAGCCTGGTTGATACTGCAACTGTCATGAGCAGACGCGGTGCTTACCATGAGGCGCACGACTTACGATCTCGTCACTCGAAATAAGTTACTTTTTGATCTAATCTGATAACAAATGATGATGCTATATATAACAAATCAGATCACGTGCTCCAAGTTATGAGAGTTATGAGAGTCATATATTTATTTAATTTAGGATGACCAGATAAACTTTAAGGTTAATCAAACATGACTTAAGTTTTCCTCTTAATCTGTTGGAAAACAATACAGGTAGTTATGCAAATTATGTACCTCGACATAGAAGGTTCGTAAAAAAATAAGTCTAAAGATTACATGAAATATACCGGTATAAAACACATACAATATTCAGTTTATTCTGATATCCTAGGCTGCTTCAAGTAACAACATACATACTGCAAAGTAAGTAAATATCTATAAGAAGAACGTCTTCACTACCAGCGTTGATTCATGCAGGTTTGGCGCGAGACGCGAGTAGGGATGTCAATATCGCCACAAAACAAGTACACATCGCATCTACGTTTTGTTGGTAGCATATCTAGTCAAACTGAAAAAAAAAAACGTTGTTACACTGAGCAAATCGAATTCTGAGCTAAGATGAATTCGTTTGACTGAATGACACGGCTGAATTGTAATTACGTGAGGTGAGTTTGTAAGCTTACGTTTATTTTTGCTTTCTTAAGCGAAAACGTACAACCGGTTTATTAGATTTAACAGATACAAACTGTTGAATGAAACGTACCGTAAGGCACTTTCCGAATAGACCCTACTCCGGTTAAATAAGCAGTCTATAGTTTTAAAATCACCTTACGTTTACGACGCTTAATATGCGGCGAAAACACTTTTGAATAGGCCCTATTCAATAGGTATGGTACACAGTTACTAACGATAAATAGTACCTCTATACTATAGAACAGCTTTAAAATTAACGTACGGCGTTTTGAACAGTAAACAAGGGTATAAAACGCCTGACGAAAGTCTAATATAATCTTATATACAGTAAATATTGCTGTGAGAAAGTTTCATTTTAACTTACTGTAGTGGTACATGTGGAAGGCAATTATATTTTTTTTTGATTCTTGTGAAAGATAACTTAAGCAAGAAATCCCGCGTTTCAAAAGAACTAGCATCTGGTCAGTCATAAAATGCAATACGCTGTCTAAAAAGAATTATCTACAATAGAGAAACCCTATTCGGAAATAGAACAATGGAGGACCGTTTTGGAACGATATTTGAAACATGTTTATGACGCAAGCCGTGTGACTACAAAAATACACCATTTGTTGCATGTTAAAGGATAATGATCTTTATTGAGCATAGATCAATTATAGCGTAGTTAAACTATAACATAGGTAACGATTTATCTGCGAGTTAGCTTATAAATAAACTGCTCTCATGTAGAAGAGATGCGGCTTGTCACAATAGCAATATATGGAAAGATTGCCACTTTAAATACCTGGATCTGAGATTATGGTAAATGCCAAGCTAAGGGCGTATGTAATCATCAAACACATGTTATATACACTTGTAAATGTTGTGTTACAGAACTAAATGGCGCCAAAAATCGAGCCCGCCATTATTTGACCACGTGAGTGGACGATACGACGCGCTATCCATTATCCAATCACATAGATCAGTATTGCTTCGGCTGGGTGTAACCAATCAGGGCCTTTCGCGGCTATGATGGCTTGCCGCTGTTCGTGAGAGCTGGGGGCGTGAGAGGCCGCGACATTCTAACTCGGGAGTCGAGAGGAGACACCAGGCTCCACTAAGAAAGTTATTACAGTATAAAGTGCAGTGACGTGTAGTAGATCGTGAATCTTCGTCCAGGAGGGCCTTTTATAAGTTAAGTTAATTTTAAATCTAGACGGAGAATTTAGATCGTCCAAATTACAATTTCATCAATAGAATTTTACTTTTATAATACCTTTATTATATTTTGGTTTATATTTTTACTTTATATTTTGGTTTAGTCACAATTACGATCTAAATTCGCCGTGATATTACTATTCGTGTGTGTGTTCTTTCCAGCTCTTAGATATAGATCTATTGTTCTAAATTTTATGTATATTTATAATATCGAAATCATATGAAAAGAGTGGCCAAGGTTTTTTCCACGTTTTTCCTTGGTATCCTACAAACTTGCTTGTGAAACGTGTGGGTAACTGTAGAATCAAACTCTTGAATTAATATAAATTTTAATCTGAAAGTAAATTCCTGAAACTTATCTTGTTTTTGAATAATCACTACCCCCTAACCCCTTAATTAAGGCAAAGACAGTTAGGAAATATCTTGGATCCAGAGTAACGTATCCTGTAATTGACGTAGTACAGTTTTATAATATTTACCAGGTTTAGAAGTCTTTAGGCATAACTATTCACTATTATTGATATGTGCTCGTAGAAGGTCACGGTATAATAATATTTATGAAATATAAAAATAGGTGTTGATTTCCTTTGAGTTAGAGAAGTTATGGTCACATACTTACATTTCATACCTAACGGACAATAAGCTAATTGAGATTAAATCTATTTGCTGTTATCAATTTATGTGATTTGTCCCTGTCATTATCTCGTGTAACAAAAGAGTCGAATGCCGTCTTATATGACGAAGGTGCGATCTCTGATTTTGTAGGTAATCATACAATATATTTATAACTAAAGATCAGTCAACATGTTCTGACAAATGTGAAAGGTCAGTCGATGTACTCCTGACAAATGATAATTGAATTGATGGTTTAATACTATCAAGTCAGTAGACAAGAGTCCTGACACACATGATAATTTTTAACGATCAGTTAACGAAGTCCTGACATTTTGCTAAAAGACTGGCTAACTCAGTTCCGGCTCAGAGAGGACACATACACTGCAGGTGACTGACAGGTCTGGTCTTGACCCGCAAGCAGAGTTGATTGCGTCAGCCGTTAGTCGATTTCCGGGATTGACTTATCAGGCAGACATCAGATAATCGTACTTAACTGAAAGGTCGACCTCTACAAATCCATATTTAAATTAATGTTAAACTCTTGTCTTTAACCTTTGGTTGATAAAATTCTGACAGCCAAATCAGTAAGAGATATTCTTAAGAACGACAATACGCAGGGTATCTTTGGTAAATGGTGAACAAAGATAAGACACGATTAATAATGAATGGCGAATACAAATAATGAAAGTCACGGTATGACTGAACCGAGTAATGCAATCGTAGAAAGTCAGTCGGGGTTCCAGATGATAAGCTCTCAATTAGAGTCTATTATGAGGCGTTTAGACACAATAGAACAGGAACGCGCTACTAACTCAACCGTCAGTATGGCTACTACAAGTTTAAACTCCATTTCTAATGATTCGTTACCGCGAGCAAATAATTTATTAGATTGTTCAGCAGTTCCTGGGTCAAGTTCGGAGGTTACGTATATAATGCGTCCTACTATCGACAAACCTAAATTCAATGGACGAGACGACACAAACCTTATGAGATTTTTAAAGAAATTAAAAAAATATATTTGTTCCGTTAACGGTCAAAATCGTGCCATCGATATAGCTACGGGTTGTTTGTCAGGTTCGGCACTTACAATGTTAGAATTATATAGTGATAATTGGGAAACGTTACCTGATTTTGAAAAGGATTTTCAAAAGACTTTCTGGGGTCAGAGACAACAAGAAAGAGCTAAATATAAATTAATTAACACCACATGGAAGGAGAGTTCCAGGTTGTCCATGAGCGAGCATTTTGCTGAACAAATTGATACGGTTAGGTTATTAACTATTCCGTTGAGTGAGAGTGATATGGTTAACTCTGTCATGAGGCATTTTCCAGTAGAAATACAAAGGTTATGGTTTACTAGGAAAGATCAAATTTCAGTTTTTACAGCGGCAGAATTTATCAGAGATATAGAACAGAATGTTGTAGTCAGTTCAACTGATAAACCCACAGTAATCAACAACAATAATTATAGTAGAGGCGGTAATCGTGGACGAGGTGGGTTCAGGCACGTAAACTCCATGAACACAATACCTGTTGATAGGAGTAAGTATCATGCGTGTCGCGGACGAGGTCCACGTAACGTTAGAAATAATTACCGTCGCCAGCGTCCGTATCCCGCGTTAAAATGGGAAAAGGCCACGGAAACTAACTCTACCTCAAACACAGGTAGGCCGGGGGTCGGCTTCGTAGAAAATCTTAAAACTAATGAGATAGGTACATTCGCTCAGGGAAACGAATTGTTGTCGGACGTGCAAGCCTCGACGAATCGACAATAAATAACGCTAGAGGCATGTTGAATGATCAGAGTGATAACGACGTAGATAATAACGCTCGAAACAAAGCTATTATTGTTGCTTATAATTATATGAAAAGGACGGGTTGGAGGCCAGGAAAAGGATTAGGTAAAAATGAAGATGGAATGAGGTATCCTATTATACATAAATTTAACTCTAGCGAAAACTCTATAGAAGACGTGGTAGGGGTATTGTTAGGTAGAACGGAAGGTGAAGTTTTGGTTTGTGAGGAAGTAGGGCGGCCGTGTATTACATGTAACAATCGCGAAAGGGGTTTGTATACCATATTAGGTGATTCAGATTATTATGAAGATGGTGACATAGTACATTCCTTGTCTCGGTTGCCAGAGATTACGATCAAAATAAATAATCATGAAATTAAGACCTTAATCGATACGGGGAGTCAGATTACTGCAATTAGTGTTGATTTATATGATTCTATTAAAAGGGAGATGGGTGATTTGCCTGAGGTACCGACACCTTCAATGCAAATACAAGGAGCTTTCGGATCGAAAAGTGAAAGGGTTAACAAACTTATTGTTGTCACGATCGAGTTAAGTAATGTCCAGGTAGATACACCAGTTATGGTTTTAAAGAGGCTACCATATTCTATGATACTAGGGCATGATTGGCTAGAACGCATGAAAGCAGTTATATCATGTGGGCCAGATAAGGTTCTGAGCGTTGAACACTTAGGTATTAGGACACAGATAAAGATTGGCACAGCATGTTTAGATAACGACTGGGAAGGGACCATCAATAGTTTAGAGACAACAGTGACTTCAAGTCCCATTGTAACAAAGGAAGATATCACAATAGAACAATACGTTCAATCTTTAAATAAATCGGATTCTCAGAAGGATCTGTTACTGGCTGTGTTGCAACAAAATAGTACTGTATTTTCAAGCAAGCCAGGACGCACAAATAAGTACATACATAAGATCGAAATGATAGACAATACGCTATTTATAAAACGCTCTTATCCAATTCCTTTCAAACACAGAGAATTGATAAGAGATAAGATAATTGAACTCGAAGAGCTGGGGATAATAAAACGTGAGGCTACACCTTATAGCAGCCCTATGACTTATGTAATTAAGAAAAATGGGAGTGTTAGGTTATTGCTTGACGCGCGTGAGTTAAATAAACGAATGGTGGGAGATGCTGAGGCTCCATTATTGACATCCGAGATATTACAATCTTTTCACAACGTAAAGTTCATGAGTGTGCTAGATTGTAGTGATGCGTATTTTCATATACCGTTGGATAGTAATTCAACAAAGTATACAGGGTTTACTTACATGGGAAAAACATATACCTACAATGTACTACCACAAGGTCTCAAGACTTCGGTGTCTAGTTTTAGTAGAGCGATGGATATTATCTTAGGTCCAGAAGTAAGGGATTTCTGCGTTAATTACTTGGATGATTTGGTAGTATTTACATCTGGGACGTTCGAATTGCACCTAGAACACCTAGATAAAGTGTTGCACCGATTACGTGATGCGAACATGCGATGTAGGTTGATAAAGTGTAGTTTCTTAGAAACTGAAGTTAAATTGTTGGGCCATATAGTAACTGTTAGCGGTATTCAGGTAGACAAAGACAAGACCCGCGCTATCAGAGAATTCCCAGTCCCTAAAAACATAAAACAATTAAGGGCGTTCTTGGGGCTCATAAACTATTTTAGAAAGTTTATTCATAGGTACGGGGAGGAGACGAAACCTTTGTGTCAATTGCTAAGAAAGGGTATAGCGTGGCAATGGACACCTGAGATTCAAGGTGTCTTTGACCGAGTCAAGGATTTATTTATAGCCACTGTGATGTTAATACATCCTGACATAAATAAACCATATTATGTTCAAACGGATAGCAGCGCTGTTGGGATAGCCGGAGTCGTATACCAGCTATCAGAAGAGGGTGACCCAATGGTCGTTGGGTTTTGTAGTAAAGGGCTAACGGATGCGGAGATGCGCTGGACGGTCTCTGAGCAAGAGTTATATTATGCTATTGTTTACAGTTTAGCTAAATTTGAAACGTATCTTAGGGGGGCACAAGTGATAATTCGGACCGACCATAAAAGTTTGACGTTTTTACATTCGTGGAAGTTGCTAGGTGCGCGCTTGATTCGTTGGGTTCATTTTATGGGACGTTTCAACTATAGAGTTGAACACGTGCCGGGAATAACAAACGTAGCGGACACAATATCAAGGTATATACCGAACATTGAATTGGGTCGCGGAACACGTGTTGTAAATCCTCAACTTAATATGTTCAAGACGAAAAATCCGCAACATATATCGGAACAATTAAAATGTATTGGAAGATTACAAAAGGAAGATGCGGAATTGCGAACCATAATAAGTAATTTGAGTGACGCAAAGGCAAATGAGGTAGTTAGAGATAAGCAACTCTTTAGTTTGGATGAAAACATTTTATTCTATAAGAGATTGGGGTCGGGGAGAAAGGTTGTCGTCGTGCCAGAAGCCATTAGAGATGAGTTAATAATGAACATTCACGAAGAAATAGGTCATTTTGGTAGGTATAAAGTCCATTCATTGATGAAGAAGAGGTTCCACTTTGCACGGATGTCGCGAGAAATATGTAGGGTAATACGAGCCTGCGATATATGTCAGAAAGCTAAACATCGTTTAAAGACAGAAGTAGGGCCTTGTAAATCAGTAAAAGCTTTGGCGATAGGTGAACTAGTATTTGCGGATTTGTACGGGCCGCTACCTACTGGGAAATTTGGGAAAAAATATGTTTTTGTAGTGCAAGACGCGTTCAGTAAGTACATTAAACTTTACTCCTTGCGAACAGCAACGGGAAGGAGTGTTTTAGCTTGCATAAGAAAATTTCACTCTGAAGTAAAGATTAAATGCATAGTAACGGATAATGGTGCACAATTTACGTCTAACGCATGGGAACATGGGTTGACAAGCTTAGGTATTTCGTTGTCCCATACTTCAATACGAAATCCGCGACCAAATTCCACAGAACGCGTAAATCGGGAGTTAGGCAGGTTGTTCAGGACATATTGTCACAAGTCACACAAGAGTTGGGTTGATATTTTGCCGAAAATAGAGCGCTGTTACAATCACGTTGTCCATACAAGTACGAATTTTACCCCTATGGAGTTGATAAACGGGGAATCTACTAGGTTATCAAGTGATGTGCATATATCAAAGAAAGGATTCGAGAGTTGCGATAATGTTGATGAAATTAGAGAGCAGGCGAAAGAAAACATTCTAAAGGCAGCCAATTTGCGTGAAACCACCTATAATAAAAATCATAAGCTCATTACCTTCAATATTGGCGACAAGGTCAAATTGAGAACTTTGCCACGGTCAGATAAAATGCAAAAGCTCACAAAGAAGTTTCATTTACTGTATGAAGGGCCTTATGTTATTACAGCAATATTACATCCAAATCTATATGCGTTGGCCGATGAACAGACTGGAGTAGTTAAAGGGAATTATAATGCGATACACCTAGCGAGGTATTACGAAGGGAGACCATTAAAGACTACTAAATGATTAAAATATAATAAACAGGACTTAATAATTAGGTAGGATCTTTAAGTGCCATACGTTAAACTTAATTATCGTGTGTCAAGCTGTTGTGTTAATAAATAATGGTTACGAAACTTTGTAAGGTCAAGGGTGGTTACAGAATTTTCTTATTCAAGGGTGGTTAGTTATTATTAAATTGCGGTAAATAAGACACATCACTAGAGCTATGTTGAGATTATAGATTAGTGAAAATTAATCGCTCGAGTTCTGCGCGCTCAATTGTCAAGGGTGGTTATGTAGTGGTACATGTGGAAGGCAATTATATTTTTTTTTGATTCTTGTGAAAGATAACTTAAGCAAGAAATCCCGCGTTTCAAAAGAACTAGCATCTGGTCAGTCATAAAATGCAATACGCTGTCTAAAAAGAATTATCTACAATAGAGAAACCCTATTCGGAAATAGAACAATGGAGGACCGTTTTGGAACGATATTTGAAACATGTTTATGACGCAAGCCGTGTGACTACAAAAATACACCATTTGTTGCATGTTAAAGGATAATGATCTTTATTGAGCATAGATCAATTATAGCGTAGTTAAACTATAACATAGGTAACGATTTATCTGCGAGTTAGCTTATAAATAAACTGCTCTCATGTAGAAGAGATGCGGCTTGTCACAATAGCAATATATGGAAAGATTGCCACTTTAAATACCTGGATCTGAGATTATGGTAAATGCCAAGCTAAGGGCGTATGTAATCATCAAACACATGTTATATACACTTGTAAATGTTGTGTTACAGAACTAAATGGCGCCAAAAATCGAGCCCGCCATTATTTGACCACGTGAGTGGACGATACGACGCGCTATCCATTATCCAATCACATAGATCAGTATTGCTTCGGCTGGGTGTAACCAATCAGGGCCTTTCGCGGCTATGATGGCTTGCCGCTGTTCGTGAGAGCTGGGGGCGTGAGAGGCCGCGACATTCTAACTCGGGAGTCGAGAGGAGACACCAGGCTCCACTAAGAAAGTTATTACAGTATAAAGTGCAGTGACGTGTAGTAGATCGTGAATCTTCGTCCAGGAGGGCCTTTTATAAGTTAAGTTAATTTTAAATCTAGACGGAGAATTTAGATCGTCCAAATTACAATTTCATCAATAGAATTTTACTTTTATAATACCTTTATTATATTTTGGTTTATATTTTTACTTTATATTTTGGTTTAGTCACAATTACGATCTAAATTCGCCGTGATATTACTATTCGTGTGTGTGTTCTTTCCAGCTCTTAGATATAGATCTATTGTTCTAAATTTTATGTATATTTATAATATCGAAATCATATGAAAAGAGTGGCCAAGGTTTTTTCCACGTTTTTCCTTGGTATCCTACAAACTTGCTTGTGAAACGTGTGGGTAACTGTAGAATCAAACTCTTGAATTAATATAAATTTTAATCTGAAAGTAAATTCCTGAAACTTATCTTGTTTTTGAATAATCACTACCCCCTAACCCCTTAATTAAGGCAAAGACAGTTAGGAAATATCTTGGATCCAGAGTAACGTATCCTGTAATTGACGTAGTACAGTTTTATAATATTTACCAGGTTTAGAAGTCTTTAGGCATAACTATTCACTATTATTGATATGTGCTCGTAGAAGGTCACGGTATAATAATATTTATGAAATATAAAAATAGGTGTTGATTTCCTTTGAGTTAGAGAAGTTATGGTCACATACTTACATTTCATACCTAACGGACAATAAGCTAATTGAGATTAAATCTATTTGCTGTTATCAATTTATGTGATTTGTCCCTGTCATTATCTCGTGTAACAAAAGAGTCGAATGCCGTCTTATATGACGAAGGTGCGATCTCTGATTTTGTAGGTAATCATACAATATATTTATAACTAAAGATCAGTCAACATGTTCTGACAAATGTGAAAGGTCAGTCGATGTACTCCTGACAAATGATAATTGAATTGATGGTTTAATACTATCAAGTCAGTAGACAAGAGTCCTGACACACATGATAATTTTTAACGATCAGTTAACGAAGTCCTGACATTTTGCTAAAAGACTGGCTAACTCAGTTCCGGCTCAGAGAGGACACATACACTGCAGGTGACTGACAGGTCTGGTCTTGACCCGCAAGCAGAGTTGATTGCGTCAGCCGTTAGTCGATTTCCGGGATTGACTTATCAGGCAGACATCAGATAATCGTACTTAACTGAAAGGTCGACCTCTACAAATCCATATTTAAATTAATGTTAAACTCTTGTCTTTAACCTTTGGTTGATAAAATTCTGACAGCCAAATCAGTAAGAGATATTCTTAAGAACGACAATACGCAGGGTATCTTTGGTAAATGGTGAACAAAGATAAGACACGATTACTTCCGTGGACGAGTCCTTGATAGCTGAGATTTCAAGAATTTTGCAGCTGTGATAAGTATAAGGGAAGTATTAGTACTATATAAGAAATAGGTCACTTAGCACGTGCGGGTCTATTACATTACGTATGGTTAAAATCGTCTTCCAACGGTTTAAAATCATCGTCAGCTCTTCGTTTTTAACCTGACTTACCATGTTTACTGATTTTTTACGCCTAATCTGTTCGATACTACGTCGAAACAAATAGTATATCAAGTCATATTAATCGTATTCTACTTGTTGAAATCGCTGTAAGCTAAGGCGTTTATCGATTTCTGCATAGAAGGCAATTTTGTTCGTATTACGTTTGGTCGGTTTTTTTGCCGTCATACCAACCAAATCGGCCGTTGTTACGACGCTTACAGCTTTAGATTTTTCTCAGTGTATGTTTTTAAAAATACTAATTTTAATTAATCTTAAATTAAATTTAAAATATTACTGGTCAAGATGAAGACTAATTACAGACTGGCTTTCTATAAAGGTTAAACTACTAGGAGACGAATGCACCATCATCAAATTGTCCGCCATTTCGAGCGTGGAAGAGTGATAAGCGCCCTGCGAGCATAATATATAAAGTGCTTAAAGTTATAGAAAGACTGGACTGGATGATTAAGTTGGTATAACTACCAACGCAAAAGAAAACAATGACATTTAATAACTGCCGACCCCGATCGCTCTGCCCGCACTCACGTACTAATTGCCGGCAAGCGTCCTCCGCCCCCATCCACCGTCTCATCTCACTTTTATCGCATATTTATCGTGATGACGTTCTACTTACACGGGGCCGCGCGGCCACTAGGTACCGAGAATAAGCAAGCAATTTGAAAAAGGATATATAACCCTCGGAACGCCACGTTGATGATCCACCTTAAAGTCCGTTATAAATGATAGGATTATTAGATTTAAACTTAAGTAACAGCAATTTTAAATTATTAAAGACCGTAATAGGTATCTTACATATCCTATAACTAGTAATTACCAAGTAAAAAAGCTCTAAGACCATTTATCCACGATCAAAGCCATAAATATAAAAACGTATATATAGGTACTTATAATAATATATAATATGAGTAAGTAGGTTGGTATTTATTAGGTAAATACAAACATCAATATTACGGTGGTGTGCAAGCCTGATTAAGGGTATTATATGATTCTGGTAAATGAAAAACTTTATAAGCAAACATTGCAGCCACAAAAACGAGACTTGCATAGTAAGTTTGCTATGCAAGTTCTGTATACTATCCAATTATTCTATACACCGGCGCTGGGTGGTAATTTCTCCTTATCTAGCCGTTTTCTTTATTACATAATAGGTACGTCTTATTGAAAGATTAGGCTTTAGCATTGGATACTTTTCATTATTCACATAATACATCGAAAGTTATAAGGTACCAACAGAAAAAAAAACAGTCGAATTGAGTACGTATTCCTTTTTGGAAGTCGGTAGAATATATGTACATGGACACACATAATAACGAGAACAAACAATTCTGCTTATAACACAAATATTTCCCCCTCAAAATAGGGATGGAAATTAAAACCTCGCACATCACAGGCAGGGTCACTACCGGAGCTGCCAAATTCATATATAATTTTTTGTATTATTAAATTATGACATTTATAATACATTTGTTTACTAACTAGCACCTGTAAACCTCGTAAAGGTTTGTCGCAACACTAGGTCCTCTTAAATAACAGGTTTATTATTTTGTAAAAACAGAGTACATAATTAAAAAAGTGTAACAACCTAATACCTACATAATAACTAGTTATAATAGGTAGGTAAGTAGGTTACTACATATAACTTAAAACAAAATAACTGCTAACCTAAAAAAAGTAACTAATAAGATTGCCACTATTTAGGTAGATATAGAGGCTTATATGTGGTCGATTAGGCTAATATATAGGGTTAAGAAACAACATATTATTATACTAAACTCCTTCAATTGATAAAAGATTCCCTAGGTACTTATAACACATGCAGGTTTGTTTAACCCAATCTCAACTGCTGATCTCAAAATTAATCGTTAAACTTGCCTTATATGAGACGCCACTTCCTATAATAATTGTTAGTACAGCGCGGATGAAATCGCGAAGCGCAACTTGTTATTAATGTAAGTCTTCTTCTTCTTCTTCCTACGTCGCTACAACCGATCTGGGTCTTGGCCTCCTCTACCAACTTCCACCACTTTGCTATATCTTTGGCTGACCTCCGCCAGGCTGTGAGTTTGTTCATTCTGCTCAGGTCTTCCTCCACACATATAATCCAGCTCTTTCTGGGTCTGCCCCGTGGTCGTGATTGTTGTGGAGTCCAACCTGAGAGAGTTTTTACATCTCTGCTGTCTTCCATTCTCACCAAATGTCCTGCCCATCTCAATCTTTGCGCTTTAATCCACCGAACTACGGTCTCATTCTCGATTTACGAGTAATTATCCAGCTCGTGGTTCATTCTAATGCGGTAGTCACCATCCTCGTCTCGCAGTGGCCCAAAGATTTTCCGTAGAACTTTTCTCTTTGTATTAATGTAAGTATTATTATTAATTGTTTGAGACTGAAACGTTGTTTAGTACTGGTAACCCAAGTTGCGACCGACTTTAGAGTTTTGATAGGGCAACACTTGCTACTTGACCATATTGCAATTTGCTTTTCAAAAAATGTTTGGTCTTGAATTTTGGGTTGTAAAAGAATCTTTGGATATACTCGTATGTACTAAATTAATAAATTAAATTAACTAGAACCCTTTTGTCAATTGGTTAGATTGTTTATATCTTGTTGTTTCTAAAATAAGCGGTACTTTAATGAAGTGAACTACAATACTGAGTGAAACCAATATCGCCAATCAGAAAATAAAATAAAGACGCCGAGCTGGTGAGCCTTGTTTGTAATCCTTCTTCCAATCCTACCCCCTTTTGTCTCCCTTCGCTGAACCCAACCAACAGAGACTGAGTTAACTACGTGCAGCGCTCCCGGAACTCATGTATGTTGAATACTTGCTAATTACTATTTAGTTCATAGTAATTTGATGTGTGTTTCTGTGTGTTTCTTACAGGTTGAAGAGATTTGAGAGGCAAGGATGTCTTGATTGGTAAAGGTCCTCGTTATCGTCGTCGAGGACTAGATGTAGTAGAAGTTGTCCAGTCCTTCAGATCACCACACAACTAATCTTCCACGGCTGCTGCAGTGTGGTCTGCTGGAAATTTGAGCTGGTCTGCTACATTCATATAGTTTAGCCTATATAAATTAGAGGAACGTAATAGGCAGGTTATGGTAAAGCAGTTAGTCTGCCGTAAAGTTTAGACTTAACGGCAGAATTTTTACATATCCATTTTTCATAGCTTGAACGTTTTACTATCATTTTACATATTCGGCGTTCCTATATTTCTATTAGACTGAGTAAGTACTGAACGCTATGTATTCAGGCACCTAGCCAGATTTGTTGCTGAATTTTGTCCAAGCGACGACGATGTCCACAACATCTATGGAGATTCTCACTTCTCCCAAGAAACTTTTACATTGTTTAACGACACTTTGACGACGCCCTTAATCCTAGAGCTTTGAACTAATTTAAAGATTTAAAAATACGAGAGCGTCTTGTGAAACGAAAACAGGAAATATAATTTCTACGCTCGATATGAATATAATAAAAACCAGCCTCGTATAGGTACATGATCCTGAATCTAGACGAAAAATCAAATGAGAGCGACTAAATTATGTTCACACTCTCTTCAGAAATACAAAAGGGCATCGTTTAAAATACTGGCTCGAGCGGAATAGAATTACTGTATAATATTGTCATAATCTGACATATTTCAAGTAAAGCTTACGGAATATTCTTCAAAATATGTCCAGGATTTTCATTTCTGCTCCACCAAAACAATAAAGATAAGACACGACGTCTTTTGCAGCTTAAGAATTTGACTTATCTTAGTCCTGAGAGAACTATGTGGAAATATCTCCCACTTAGGTATTATGATCTTGTAATTAAATTAAGCACGAAATTTAATTCAACTCTAGGGCTTTATGATGAAAAAATTATTTACCCACGCTACGTTACTGTTGCTGTTCATGATATTTTTAATCACACTAAAGACGAATGTTTGTGAGTGTGTTTGTATGTTTGTTACTTCTTCACGCTCAAATGGCTGGACCGAATAATATGATTTATGTATGGAGGTAGATGAGGCGCTGGATTAACACATAAGATACTTTTCATCATCATGATCTTCCATCACCTCGCGGGCGTAACCGCGGGGTGCATCATGCACATAAATTAACACTATTTTTAAGTAAGCTTGAGTATATAATGAACCATTTTGTATTGTCTGATAATTAATGACAGGTATATTGATTTGAATAGGGACAGTAAAGAATTGTTTCTTCACGAATCGTCAAATTATAAAATAAATTGTCAACTGTGTTTATTCAATATACATTTATTTTAATTTTAACGTAAATGTAAGGTTATATTTGTATTTTTACCGAATGGATTAACTATCGTGAGTATAAAGAGACATATTCAATTTTGTATTTGTGTTAACTTTGAATCAATTAAAGTTTAGTCAGAGTACAAGGATTCAAGTGAACCCAAAGAAATCTTTTTGAGTTTTAATTGAGTGGTGTGTGTAACGCGGACACCAAATGATATGACAGAGCGCGCCTTACTCGGGGAAGCTGCAGTTAGGTAGATGAACAACGACTGGCCTGGTGTTCCTGGTTGGTGAGCAAAGATGGATATTAATAGGTGTGTGTGTGAGAGAGAAAAGAGCGTCATAAAGTAGCGCTAACAATGTGTAATCTAAGTAAACTAAAATAGAAATAAATAATCTAAATTTGTATTTTTATGAACCTGCTTATAAGAATACAGATTTATTAATATTACGAATTGTAAACGACGCGCTTAGGATCACAGTTGGTGAAATTTTGATACTATAATTGGTTGAGTATTTTTCCTGCTCTTCGAATTCGTTAAGTTTTAATGACGGTTATATTTATTAGCAATGAGTCGTTTGACTTTGACTGTTTTAAACGTTACAAAAGCCTATCTATTATATTATACTCCAAGTGATATAATTAAAAAATCTTTACCAGCAATACCTGAATATAAACATACAGATTTTCAGAAGATCAACATATAAAAAACAATGAATAGGATTCAGATTTGTACAAGGCCTTTAACCAACGCCATCCTGCGAAATTTTATCAGGTTGTCTATCAACCTTGTCGGTGGTCAATCTACGGTGATGACAACCTAACTACCTACCTACCTACGACGCTCTACCGGGTAATAATTCCTTTTCTGGAAAGAAAACAGAACATGTTACACACGATATTCAGATACATACTTTATCTCTGAGTTTCAAAGATTTTGTTTGCACCTGCGTGCTTACAAGTTCTTAAAATTATAGAAATTATGCTGTATTTACATCATATTGACTAAAACAACATAAATTTAACAATATCCCATGAGCATCGAAATTTGAATAGCACTAGTTTTTATATGTAGTATGTATAGGTTTTGTATGTGTTAAGAAATATCCACAAATTATCCGCAAGGGGCGCTTTCCGTGACAACTTACACAAGAAACTGGCGCTATTCGGATTTTGATAGTCACTGAAAACCATAAAAGAAACTCAGACTAGACCATAGATAAATACTTTATAGGACTAGACTAGACTAGATGTATAGTTATATCGACAATATTTTATCTAAAGGGTCAACTTCAAGTGTTCGTAGCAAAAAATAAACGCGTTCATTGTGCATTGTGCGCTTCGTTTTGTTATTTCGTGTGCGTGTTTATCGATTGCGTGTGTAACTGTAAAAAGTTTTAGGGAAAAACTGGCGACAAAGGTATAAAAGTATACACAAATAAAATGTTCAAAGGCAAATCTTGTCCTTTTATAATATATCTGTGGTACGCAAAAACGATAATATATCTGTGGTACGCAAAAACGATAAGACAGCGAGACATTACAATCTAATAGGGATTCCTTTGTGGACTACAAACTAAAAAAACTAAGTAAGCCATAAATTCTGTAACCTAACCTTATTCCTAAAACTAGACGTATTTTATCTGCAAATGTACCAAAATAAATAAAGTTACGTGGGCAGCATTCAAGAATCAACAAGGGAACCAGAATATCAAGTGAGATTGATCTAAGCCAATCTTTCTACATCAAAAGGTTTGTAAAAGTGGAATTCTCTCGAGACACCTATACATAGATACTACATTAATTTTGATGTTTCCAATTCTGGTATAATGTAGTAAATATTGGTATTTTGAATTGTTACCTCTCTTGTCTGCTTGATTATTGCTAATCTTAGGATATAGTTGTCTGATATATAATTTTCTCCAAAATATAAAGTATGGCTACAACCCATTGATTTTTTAATTTTAACTGGTGATAGAGTACTTTATGGTGCCAGTCTCGTTAGCTGATAATCTCTCCCAAGCACTTATCAGTTTGTTCTAGCAGCAGTCCTTGGATGCATGTTTCCGCCCAGATTAGTGTGCAGCCTCTTGCATCCGCACCATCATCGCTTACCATCAGATAAAATAGTGGGGAAAACCGTAGACTAGTATAAAAACAATTAATATATTGTATCAATTACATAATAATAATGATAAAATCGTTAAATATGAGTTTCTTTTTTTTTATTTAATATACATTCATTTTCATATTCAAACTATTTAATTTGTGATATACATGTTCAACATTCAGGTAATAAAGTTAAATAGTACAAGCCGTGATCAGCCATTTTGGCAGACAAATAATCATAAAGATATTTAAAATAAATCAATTAAAATTAAGGTCACGTCATTGACGCCGGGTTTACAAATAAAAAAACCTTACTTGACTTTAGCAATGCTTTTAACTCCGTAGATTTTGACATCTTCCTAGCATTGCTTCGCTCTATAAACATATTTCCATCGGTAATTGACTGGTTTCGCAGTTATCTGTTTGGGCGACGCCAACGTATCCTCATTCAGGATACTTTCTCTACTTGGTGTGAAACGAATGCTGGCGTTCCACAAGGCAGCGTACTGTCACCTCTTCTTTTTGCCGTATTTATAAACTCTATTTCTTTCTTTCTTACTTCTTCCTACCACCTCTATTCAGACGATCTTTAAATATACTCTCAGGCTTCACTAGATCTTAAGCAGTAGCTGTTGATAAGGCCAACGACGATTTACTTCGTATAGCTAACTGGAGTAGATCTCACGGACTTACAATAAACCCAATAAAAACTCAAGTTATCATTGTTGGAAGCTCCAGATTAGTATCGAAGATTGATTTCACAACTCTCTCCGAAATTGTATTTGGTGGTATGTGTGTGCACCCAAGTGAAGGACCTGGGAATCATAATGGATAACTGTATGTCTTGGCAACCACAACTCCAATCTGTAGCACGAAAAATTATTGCATCGGCAGCCTCCCTTAACAGACTGCGTAACTTTTTACCCGCTGCTACCAAAGCTGCACTTGCACAATTTCTCCTTTTTCCCATTCTTGACTATGCTGATGCCAGTTACATAGATCTCACAGAGGACCAGCTTAACAAGCTGGAGCATCTACAGAATTACTGTATTCGGTTTATTTTTGGTCTGCGAAAGTGCGACCACATTTCTGAATTTCGCTGTAGACTTAAGTAGCTCCCTATACGCCCTCGCCGGAATTCTCACATCCTCTCTATTCTGTATAACATATTGTTTAATCCTTCTACTCCCTTTTACCTAAAAAAACGATTTAGATTTCTCCAATGATCTTCTTACTCTCTTATATCATCAGAAAATTTACTTCTAACGACTCCTGAACATTGTACTATATTCTACAACTCTTCATTCACAGTCCAGGCAGTTTGCCTTTGGAATGCCCTCCCTACTAGTATCAAACGCGCGCAATCGCTGAATAGCTTCAAAGCTCAAGTATCTCTCTACGTTAAATGCTAATTTCTGACATCATTCATTGATTGATATTATTTTATATTATTAATATTTATGTTTGTTTAAGTATATATGTTCACGTAAGATTATAGTATAATATATGTATTATATTATTATTACGTGTAGGTAAGTTTACGTATTGTTATATTTAAGTGTATTTTTATTTATTTGAATTTTACCCTTTTATCTACTTTATCTAGTGTTACATCTGTTTCATGTAATACTAGGTAATAATATATTTCTTCGTGATGTTGCACTACCTTCCATGTCAATGTAAATCTAATGTAATCGCTATCCATCCAAAGGTTGTCTGGAAGAGATCGCTTTTAGCTATAAGACCGCCCCTTTGTGTCTACTATTTAAGTTGTTTCCTTTTGCATTTACTTTGGTGCAGATAAAGAGTTTTTGTATTATAAAGATATTATATTTATATGTAATAGGTAAGTGTAGGTAACTGCATCACATCTTACGTCAATATCGCGAATTCGTAAAGATGATTAAAATCTTATTTTGTTATACAAACTAACGTGGTGTTGCCGTTGGTGTTGAACGAGTTTCTTGCCGCTTCTTCTCGATAGGCTCTTTACATTTTGGAACGTGGCGGTAGAGTCTTTAAAGTACATTATAATGAATAAATGACGTTAATAAGTGCGTGTTTGATGCCTAAATTGAATAAATTATTTCGACTTTGACTTTATAATTTTAGGATTCGCTTAAAAATTATTTTAATGAAATTAGAAGGCTTATTAGATTAGCAACATATCACATCATCTGAAGACATCTCAAGTATTAAAATATTATGTCAATTAGCCTTAGGTTTCGGCAAAAGGGCTTGGGTAAATTTGTTCATAGGTTGACATGGTTTTTTCATTAAGGGCCACTTTTTATAACTTTTCTTATTTATAGTACACTACACTTAAGATAAATGACTATTAAAAAATATCGGTCCTAAATCACATAGGAGCCGAGCTATTTAAGCTTATTTATAAAGTCAATATAATATAAATAATGATGCTTGAACCTAAGGTTTCAGTAACATACAACACTATTAGTTCCAGGAGTCATGCTTACGTGCATTGCTTTTGTATTAACATGACATATTAGCTATTACCTCGATCGCTAAACATGTTAGCAGCTCAGCCATAGACCCAAGGGCCACGTTGACCCGACACTATACAGAAAAAATCCCGGAAATCATCATGTACGAGATTATAATTGTTTTGAAACAGCTTTTGAACAACAAGACGCCGGGTGCCGACGGTATCACATCTGAGCTTCTGAAAGCGGATGGTACTTAAAGTCCTTCAGAAGCTCGTTTACTTTTTTTTTAATACCATCTTACTCGAAGGTTTAATGCCAGAAGCATGAAAAGAAAGCGTAGTGGCGCTACTTTTTTAAGAGAGGTGACAACACTTTACTTAAGAATTACAGACCCTTCTCCCTTTTGAGCCATGTTTATAAACAGTTTTTGAAGGTAATCAGGAACCATCTCAATCGCAGGTTTAACGACTTACAGCCTCCGAAACTAGCTGGTTTCCGAAAAGGCTATAGTAAAATAAACTATATCCACATGCTAAAGCATGAATATAACTTGCCTCTGAGTTAAGTTTTAGATTCGATTGAGACGTGGGCAGAGCTTTGGTTTCTCCAACGGTGTCGTATTGACTATCAGTATATCAAAGAGCTTGTACAGGACACAGTTCGAAGGCAATTCTATTGCAACGAGGCTTGAGACGGGGAGATGTTATATCACCGAAACTGTTCACCGCTGCATTGGAAAATGCCTAGGCTTCAAGTTCCTGAAATGCAAAGTATTCAGCATCTACATCAACAGCGAGTGCATCTCCTTTGATTTGCCGACGATATTGTTTTCATGGCAGAAACGATGGAAAACCTCAGCACTATGCTCAAGGCCTCAATACAGTTAATAAGAACAGTTAATAAGTAACAATAAATAGGCAGTACACAAGATAAAAATTATGTTCTGTGTCCATGTTGTGCCTACCCCAGTATCGGTTAAAAACTCTGTTCTTTAAATTCTTGAAAAATACCTAGGACAAACAGTCCTACTACTGGGACTAGGTAGGTTCTACTTCGAGAAAGAGGTCAATAGTAGAATACAATTAGTCGGGGCAGCATTCCGGAAACTTATCGAAGTCTTCTCGTCCTAAATACTTTAGTGCCTAAAGACAAGTCTTTGACTAGTATGTATTACCAGTAATGACGTATGGTACTGAAACGTGGTCTTTTGCTATGGACTTTGTAAGCAAACTTTAAGTCGCACAACGAGCTATGGAGGCTATGCTCGGGGTTTCTCTACGTGATCGAATCAGATATGAGGAGATCCGTAGACGAACTAAAGTCAACGACTAAGCTCTGAAGATAAACCAGTTGAAATGGAAATGGGCAGCCAACATAGCACGCAGAACAGATGGGCGATGGAGCCGGAAGGTTCTGGAGTGGAGACGGACCAGCAAGCGCAGCGTTTCCCTACAAGGTGGACAGACTACCTGATAAATTGGATGCAGGCCGCTTTCAACCGGTCCTTTTGGAAATTTGTGGGGGACGCATTTGTTCAGCAGTAAACGTCCTACGGCTGAAATGGTGATTCTGACGATGTGCACGGAACGATAAGAAGATTTTTTTCACACACTTAACTTTCGTATTGATGTCGCAACCCTTCATATTTTTGTTATATGACTTTTAAAGTACTAAACACCTGCTTAGTGAGACCAAACTTTGAAATTTTGAAGAGAAATACACACGCCCTCGGACGGGATTCGAGCCGGCGTCTTCCGACTAACCGTATAAGATTCCATGAACGCTAGGCCACCGAGGCATATCGTATGAACACGAACTTTATGTTACTATAATAGGTTTTTTATTTTAACCGTCGTTTGAGGGCGGAGCGATATCTATTGAACAGCTTGACTGCATTTTCCATCCAAAAGGATAGTTTGTAACACTTAACTTTCATATTGATGTTGCAACCCAAAAATGTTTTTATTATACGATTTTGAAAGTACTAACGCCTGCTTTTCTAGTCCTAACTTTCCAATTTTAGAAAGGAATATATAAACCCTCGGACGATATTCGACCCGCGCCTTGCGAAAATCAGTGTTAGATTATTAATAATATTATTGTGACTATACTTATTATTAATTAGTATTAGTAGGTATTTACATAATATGTTATATAGTTGTACCTTGTTTGTTACTAAGGAACTATGTTATTAGCTGACTTTCGGAGGAGGGCGTTGACATCTGCGACACAGTTAATACTTCTGCAGGTGTCATCGAATCCTATATGTTTGTAACTAATCGTGTTATGGTTCCAAATAAATAAAATTATTATTATATTATAAAATTATTATAATTATAATCATAATACTTATTTATTGTTTACTTGATTTATACATGTATTATTTTCCTCAATAGCATCTCTTTTTTACGTACTATGATATAGTCTCCACATATATTCATACAGTTAAAACTATACTACTATAATTGCTGCAATGTTCTCGATTATTATCAAACTGTATTATTATTAGTTTTATCTTCAATGCTTGCAGTCGCACCGCCTCACGGCTCATTGCACCAAATAATCCAATTACATCATTTTAAATCAGGGATTCCCGCATTCTAGTTTGAGACCGATACTAAAGTCGCACCCTATAGTCATATACATACTGTTTATTCAAATCTTTTTAACCATGCACGTTGCAGTACCTAGAAAAGT
Source organism: Selenia dentaria (assembly GCA_917880725.1). Lineage (NCBI taxonomy): Eukaryota > Metazoa > Arthropoda > Insecta > Lepidoptera > Geometridae > Selenia > Selenia dentaria. The sequence goes on along the minus strand of OU862883.1, from coordinate 27,023,250 downwards.
AGGTTGATTTCTGCGAAATCTATTGTATTATTGGCCAAATATGGTAAATGGCGAATCTATGGGTTAAAATAATCTACAGTTAGACATCTTGCAATGACATAGCGATGTATTTTGCATTTTGTAATATCGTTTCTCAAAGTTATTTTTTTTTAATTTCTTTATCATTTTATAAGAGTTAGAAATTTACTATATATTTTTATTTAACACTAACCTTTACACCTTTTATTGAGAGTGGTATTACTAAACATCTATCAATTCTACGAGTAATAACTGCATGATATTCGTCAAATTAAAACTAAATAAATGTACAAATGCCAAGTGATACTAAAAGTCAACCTTGGCATGTCCCTATGTTTTGCGTTATTGATTCATAAAAGGTATAGCAACCTACGAAAAAGCATAAAACTGCCTGGTTTCTATCTGGATCTTACCACCTCTAAGAAAATCTTACCACCACTTAACATAAAAATATAAGACATATGGGGACATGAAATTATGTTGCTAAACCTTAAGCTGGCTTAATACTAAGGGTTGTTTCATTCGTATCATAACCACACCACATCCACAACCACACCACATGGCCGGGCGCATATTTTGTATTGAAAATAAATAGTAAAATTCACACGTGCCACATTTTGCCGTCATCGACTGCGTGGATGATACCGACCACATCGCAACCACAACGCAACTAGAACGCAACCACCAGTGACACCATGAACTAGCGGCCGGCCACATCGCAGATAAGAGTACAACGCTGCGTTGACGCAACGACGGCGTGGTGGCGTATTTCCTCTATGAAAGCCGGAGTCGCACTGGTGTAGCGACACCATACATCGGTAGGGAATAATTATTAGGAGGGAATGTACTCACAGGAGGTCGGGTGACTCTGGGTCGTGCGGGCTGATGACCGTGAGACTTCCTCTGGGTAGGCGTTCGGCTGTGGACTGCGTGCTGAAGGGTTCTGGTGTCTGTATCACTTGGTGTAATGTTTGTGGTCAGGACGCACACTCGCGTACACGTATCTACGCCGGACAGGGGGCGGCGGGGCGCGCGGGGATCCGCATTCCTTGAAGTGACGTCGTGCGGTCTCGCGCGAATACGCATTGTGTCGGCACACGATGTAACCACATCGCGACCACTAGCGACAACGCAACCACATCGACATTTTGTAGGTACCACTACGCATCTGCAAAAAGCTGCAGGGACACTATTCACACGTAACCACTGCTTCACCACATTTTGTTGCTGCGATGTGATGTGGTTGTGGTACGTGTGAATAGACCCTTAATAGATACTAATAACTAGCCATTTCTTTTTAAGTCCCTTCGTAAATATTTAAAATAAAGTCATTTGGCTTTCGCAAATAAAATTAGCACGAGAAAGTTACCTTTGATCTTTCTCAAATATTGACTGCCAATTTACAATATGAAATAAGTACGTTTTATTTGATTTCCTATACACGTTTTCCTCGTTATCACACTTACTTTCCTGTTAGATAATCAAATACCTATTTCGTATTAGAACAGTAAATTTTAGATTTGCAAATGAGTGTGACTAGTTCTGATTATTTATAAATGGCGATAAAATATTTTCCGCGCTTAAATTAGATTTTTAATTAGGCATTTGTAATTTGTATGTTTTAAGGCACTTAATGCTTAAATTATTCGAAAAAATGTGAAGATATTTCTTCAAAATTTTTCGAATTAGACAGAAAAAATTAACGAGTTTGGAATAGGATCAGCAATTAATTTTAACCAACTAAACCACAGAGAACCGGCGCCAAGCGGCAAAAATATATTTCTTTAACCCTCATGGAACGTATCAACATGCCTATAGATAATTATATAGCTCACCATGAGAACAAATTGAGCAGATTACTAACTGCTAGTATTTATAATAATATCATATATTTATCAATGGTTTACCCTACAAGAGGTATAAATTAGTGAATTCCATACAAAAACTTTTTTTCTGAATTATCAAGTAAATGGGCAGGTTAGCGCAAAGTTGATACAATACAATGTAACAATGACTTCATTTGTCTATCAAAACTAGGTGTCCACCACAGATGGTTGCTATCATCGTGTGACGTAGGTCGTAACATAAGCATGGCGTCCACTCAAATTAGGCGATATTTTGCAAAAGAGTGGTAATAATTCGCGAGTGGGTTTTATATTGACTGAGCGAGCGAAGCGTCTCTGCTTGAACTAGCCAAATTGACTTTCATCTATCTGTTTATTTGTTAGGATGTTCGTTGGTCTTCCTGTACAGGTTGCATTTTTTAACCAATGGTAATATTCCAATGGTAAAACAAATCTTGGTATGTATTTAATTGAGTTTTTGTCGTCAGCGATTTTTGATTGTGGTGTATTTTTGCCTTGAAAGGGGGAAGTTTTCTGCGGCGCTATTTACTGACCGATTTTGATAAAATTTGGTACACTTATTAGGTACTTACCTGACTTTAAAGATCAATTTCGAAATTGAATATAATTGGTCAAGGTTTCCGAGATAGTAGGTTGTGAAGTACTGCGAAAAATTGCCGCTAATAAATTTTCTGCTCAAAGCTTATACTGGCCAAATTGAAAATAATCTGTCCGTATGTTTGTTAGAGTGTTTGTTGGTATTCCTGTACAGGTCGCATTTTCAACCAATTTTATCGAAACTTGATATGTACGAGTATGTGCTACTACTATCAAGTCCTGAGTGACTGACAGACAACACACAGCCCTAACCTACCTTAGGTATATGTAATGTATGTGCAATAAGGCCAGTAAACATAGCCTTTTTTTGGTCAACTTTGCACTAAATTTGCGACCGAATTTTTTTGTAAGGTAAGCGACACCTACTGAGCATAAAATAACCAAATTCTGACAGATCTCGGTGGAGCTTCAAGCGCCATCTTGAAACAAAGTTTTTGGCCGTTTTCTCAGAAACTATGTATTTTCGGGCAAATTTATTGAAGGCACTATTGTAAAAAATAAAATTTTGCATCTTTTGTTGTTTGTAATAGTAGATTATGCACCAAGGGAGTAAAGCAGTGTCTTACGTCATGGAGTGCAACGGGGACTCTTGGGTTAGATTTAATTCCCGTGCGAAGCGAGGGAGTTATGTAGAGTCCTGAGTGAAGCGAGGGGTTAAAGCCGCTCAAGACGAAGACAGGCTTTATCCTCGAGGTGCGTACTCTACTTTTCATACCTATGCGAGACAATAAAAACTCAGAGCTTTAAAATAGCATTTTGTTAAAAGTAAAATACATTGATAGTTAATATTCAAATTGGACACATTTGCCCCGTTATAGAGGGCCAGAGACAATATCTTTGGAAGTAACATTTTATGAAAACACTGTTTTAGACTTTCGCGGTTGTTAACTAAGTTATAATTAGTACACACGATTAAGTTGCTTTTGGAGCACCCAATATTTCGGGACAGTTACATGCACCACGTTGAAAATAATAATATTTTATGAAAGTTGAATAACACCAAACACCAGAACATAGATGAATACAATACCAACGATCGCAAGGACCACGCTCACTCCTTAGGTTCGTTTAGCAATGAGGGCATTGGTGGCGTTGCTATTGTTGACTCTTTTGTTAAAGCCCAATTTTGGTGGAAAAAAATAAGTATTTTTAGCTTTTCGAACGCTGAACATAAAGAGCCATTAACGTCATTTTCACATATAGATTCCCAATTCGAACGTCCTTGTGAGCGTTTTTAGCGCCAACTATTATCGCAACTTAGGGCTATTCGAACGCACTACTAATAAAACAATCCCGCCTTTTTTCTTTTTTTTCTGTATGCTGTCTACGTATTATGAGTTTTCCTACAACTAACGTTCCAAATCCAAATCACTTTACTCCCCAGGGAGTTTCATACAACATTACAGCCCCGCGTATGTAATGCCTTGCTTTACGTAGAGATTGCGTGATGTGTAATTGGACATTTTCGAGCAGGTGGTATGAAAACTCTTTAGTAAAACTTACAATTTACAATTTATAGCCCTTTTAAAGAAGCGGTTTTGGTGGGATCGAAGAGGATGGGTAGAACGATGTAATGGAATGAAATTTCCGAGTGCTCTATGCTACTAAAAAGTTGGCAGTTTTATTTGTGTCTTTTTATAGAAAAACCGGCTCATTAAATGGACCATAAATTGTAGCGGTTAGATTTACAAAAAAATCATAGGTAATAAGAGATGTTAAATTTAAATTTCTACACTAATGGTTATAACGTTTGCCCTCGAATTAGTGCTTCCAGATTCACTTTAATTACAGTAGATTCACTGTATTTTTAAAATGTTTACTGTTTACTGTAATGTAAAAAATACAATGTCCCTTACATTGTATTTTTCTGGTGTATTTTTTTCACAGGGAACAATATCAAAATAAAAAGGTGTGCGTCTCGGGACGCCCGACATAAGCTATTACTCAACTTAAACTAATCTAGCGCTGTAGGTTAGAGTGAGAGAGGATGCGTGAGAGAAAAGGAAACCAGACAGACTGGGCCGTAACGAGTTACGTAACGAATCGGTTTTTATAACTGTCCGATCACCAATATTATCAAGGAATATACAACTCTCTACCGAGAGAACACCTATCAAAGGAAATTTTCAGAATTAACAGGGCATTCGTCGAAGCTCAGATATTTGCTTGGATTTCAGATAATGCCTACAAAATAATTCTATATTATCTATATCTATAAAAAAATATGAAACCTATGGAAATATTATTTTGGACTAGTTTGTAAATAAACATAATCAATGAAACAATACATTGTATGTTTTTACTTCAACATTAAATCTAATGACGTACATGTATACATACAATATGTATTTATACATATTTGATAAATAATATTTACCGTTTCAATAACTCATATTCATACGGGCCTCATGAAGAGTTGTGGCCTGTACGAAGAGGAAGACCTGGGTTCTAGCAGTGAAAACATAATGAGAACATAAATAAAAAATAACATAAAATATAATGGCTCATGATTTACATGATTTTACATCCAGTTCAATGAAATAATTGTTAATGTAAAGCAAAAACGTAAAGTTCAGCAATGCAAAAAATAATATAAATATAATTACCTACACATTATTTCATTATAGGATTCCCCATGTCGGAAACTAATTAGAAGCACAAAAAGCAAGATTCAAGTTTATGATTTTAGCAGACTGTGTGGCTGTATAACTTGTTCTCAGTAGGAACTCTAGTCCTCCTCAATTTTATCCAGCATCAAAAATGTACAATTTTTTTATGTACTTACGTAGCTACCCTCAATTAACCAGGACTTGGTTTTCAAGTGTTTGGTAAGAATCCTCCTAGTGTGACACTTAACTGATTGCCGTTCGATGACGAAATAAAGTTTAAAATAAAATTATTAATTTTTTATTATTATCTTATCTAATATCCAAATGCCTGCTTTTTACGATCTTTTCAACATAAATCTTTTCTGAACTTTCTTAAAATTGTACATATCACTTTTCCTTGTGTCATCTTTTTCATTTTTTATTTGATCGTTGTTATTTTCAATTAGTGTATCTTTTTGATTAATTATCTGTGTTATATTATTATCCGTTTTATCATCACTGTCTAATTCATCTTCACTTTTACTTTCTCCGCCCAAAATATAATTCTCATTATCTCTTTCCAGTTTGACATCGTTAAGTGTTTTTTGTTTATTGTCCTTTTTAGGTTTATTGTTTATATTAATTTCAAAATCATCATTCACATTATCGTCTTCAGGATGATATGGGTTATTGTAAATGCCTTTTTTGAAGTCTGCCCTTTGAACCATTTGTACAGCAACATCTCTGAACACATCCGACGACATAAGTCCATTCAAGAGTTTCAAGACATCTTCTGATTCTATTTGTATGCTTATCTTGCTTCCAATTGTGTAGGAAACAAGTAAAAGTACTGAAAATGGTTTTCCAATTTATAACTTTTAAGTTATCATTAGGTAAGTATAATAACTAAAGTAGCTAGTCTAATGTAACAAACATACACAATCCTACTACATACATCGCATACTATATTATTGACATGAAATTTAATACGGTGGCTTCGTTAGTCTATTTGGTAACGGCCTTCGTAGGAAGTAGTCCCAGATTCGATTCCTGGCTTATTTCTGTAGGCAAATATTTCTTTGATGACGAATGAGGATGTTTGTTTTCAGGTTGTATGTCTGTGTAAATATTTATATTATTGTGTGTCTATACCTTTCGCGGCAAAGCGAATCCCAGTGCAGGGGTAAGAATGTATATAAAATTACTTTTAAGTAATATAATTATATTGATCATTGACTGCAACAATTTACTACAACAAGTGATACCTTATTGATAATCAATAAGTAGTAGTAGTGGAAGTATCAGTGTGTGCAAAAAATAAGCACAAGCTATCCGTACATGTAACGCGTCTCCACAGAATAAGTCATTCTTTTATGGGACAATGTATACGATTCTATAATAAAGTTCCCAATGTTATCCGAGATTTGCCTATTAATAAGTTTAAAATTACTATTAAAACTAAACTCTGTCAAAAAGGTTATTACAAAATTTCGGATTACTTGGAGGATAAAACAGCTTGGAACTGATCACTCCAGGATCTATCTACTCGTGTACTAAGATGTCAAAGTGTAGCGTGTCTTGCCATACTGATACCATTATTATATTCTCTTTTGTAAGGCAACACACTGGAGCTAATATTTGTAGTACCTAAGTAAAAACATTGTAAAATCATCTATATAAAAAGAATGGCCCCGAGTTTCTTGCCGCTTCTTCTCGGTTGGCTCTATGTATTTTGGAACGTGGCGGTAGGCTTTAAAGTACATTATAATGAAAAATTGACGTTAATAAGTGCGTCTTTGATGCCTAAATTGAATAAATGATTTTGACTTTGACTTGACTTTGACTTTGCACGTGTGAGTAACAACACTCTTTCTGATCTTAAGGGAGGCGTCCATTCGACGTCCTATCTACGAGTATCATAGCAGTGCGTCCACAATGGCATTCCTATTGACCGCTCGTTCACTCCTCCACTCTCTACTCCCGTACGTTATTATTATAATACTACATTATTATAATAATTAGTTAATTATATACATAATAAGGTATATTATAATACTGAGTGTGTGTGCGTTAAAAATATTATTCTAAAAATATACTCAATTACCAGAGAGCTGCACAATAATCTTCATGACCACCGAGTTCTATAACTTATAATTTATGCATTAGTATTAAAACACTACTTTTTATTCAAAATATGCAAAGTGTAAAAGTTCAAATTAGCATGAAATTAAATAGTCATTTAAATGCTCAATGTTTAATTACTTTATATTATAATGCTTGTTTTACGATTATTTCAACACTAGGATAGTTTATAGCTTTATTTTTATTATACTTATAACTATTTTATTGTATCACATCACAGGCCAGTTGCATGATATTAGGCTGTACGCCTTTATATAACATCTTGCAGTATCAGTTTTGTGCGGCACTGCACTATGCTCATGACCCTGAGGCAATATCTCGTTATCTAGTCCCATTTAGGTAGTAATTTCACTTCCTACAGCAACCCCTTAATTTCAATAAGGATATAACATCACGTATATGCTCACTCAAATAAGTAAACAAAGAGAAATTCATAAGACTACTAAATACCACCATTTCGTTATTTATGTTTTTGTTAGTATGTTACCGAGTAGCAAGTGTAATTCAATATTTAAGCCGAGAACATTTCTTGCACATTACAACGTACAGGAAGAATATTTTACATTGTAGTGATACCCACGACGTTAGAAATTTGCAGATAATGCTACACATAATATATGCATAGAAACTAAGATAGCAATTTTTTTTCTGTATAGGCCTACAGGGGCACTTACAAATTGTCATATTACATTTATTATTTCTTAAATCGACAACCGGATCGGAACGCGGCCACGACTGAGAAGATCCGGCAAGATACTCAGCGAGCTTGTCTTTATAAATTTTTTTATCGCCAATTTCTTAATGTATATACCAAATGTTCGTTTATTTTTAGCTCCAGTGTTGCCTTACAAAAGAGACCATAATAATGGTATCAGTAGGGCAAGACACGCTACATTTGACATGGTAATACACGAGTAGGTAGATACTGGAGTGATCAGTCCCAAGCTGTTTTATCCTCCAAGTAGTCCGAAATTTTGTAATAACCTTTTTGACAGAGTTTAGTTTTAATAGTAATTTGAAACTTATTAATAGGCAAATCTTGGATAACATTGGGAAGTTTATTATAGAATTGTATACATTGTACCATAAAATAATGACTTATTCTGTGGAGACGCGTTACATGTACGGATAAGTTTTGCTTATTCCGCGTGTTGATGGAATAAGTATCACTCCTTTTCTACCGACTTCCAAAAAGGAGGAGGTACTCAATTGGACTGTATTTTTTTATTTTATGTCTGTTACCTCATAACTTACTGAAAGCTGGTGCTTCCCGTGTGATCCCATTTAAATTTCATCAAATTCGGTAGATTTAAGGAATGGAAAGAGCCAGAAATGATAACTTTGTGGTACTGATGTTACGGTTGGCGTGACACTTAAACCTTGAGCACACTTATATTCTAGAAAGATGCTTAGTTTACAATTCGTCTTGGGACAAATCTCTACTCGAGTCGAGACTTCGAATTGAGCGTACGCCTGAAAAACGGGCCTCAGCTATAACTATATATAGTTGTATTTTAACTCAACGAAATTGTATCATAAGTTGAAAATGTTGTTGTTTCAGGACGGCCAAAATAACTCCGCAACCACAGCAAGTAATTTGTTTCATTTCATTATTTATAATTAACCTAATCCATCGAGACCCGCGACCGCCGCCATCTGAAAAGATTATTAAAAACAATAAGTTTTAGACTGCTGGGTTGGCAACGTGAATAATGGGCTAATTAGTGGAATAGAACTGCTTAATCAAACTTTGGATTACATGTTTGATGTTCAACGGTGTTTTTTAATGTTTTAATTTGATTTCATTCCTGCAATGGATTCCCTTCTTTGGACAGAAATTGTATATAACGTCCATACAATTAGTGTCAAATATCTATCTCTTGTAGGGAAAACAGACAATAGATAAGTTATTGAAACCAGCTTATATTGTGTGCCAGAAACTAAATAGTGAATAATAATTTCATTGGTAGTGTTATAACTACCAATGCATATTGTATCCATAAGCCGCGCGATTCTCTAAACAAACAAATGACGAGATGACAAGAAACGTTTGAAAAACAACCTTATGTACAAGGGCGTTATCTTATAAAGTATTTGACATCAGTAAGCTCGTCAACGAGCGCATCGACGAATTATCACAGAATCGCACGGCAGATCGTAAGAACAAAAGAATGGCGCATTCTACAGGTTACTGTACATGGATTGATTCTCAAGATTAAGTAATAGGAAATAGATGGGCAGGAACAGGAAAAAAAACTGAAAATGACGAAAGGCGAAAGTAAGTATTAAGCATGATAATATTATAGTCATGAATTTATTATTTATAATACAAGTATGGTGAATATATACATGTTTACATCAGCGATAGCATAATCAGAACATTATGTTCTCACTGTTGGGACGCGGTAATTCCAATCAAACAGTGAACAACTTCACAGTCTAGTGAATAAATTTACGCTAAGAAACGAATCATAGTATAGGTACTTTTTTACACTAGGCTTAGTATTATAAAGTTAGCTGCCCGCAAACTCGGAGTCCTGAACAGAGTGATGTGTTTCTTCACTCTTGATCAACGTTGCCTCCTCTATAAAACTCAGGGGCGCCCTTGTATTGAATATTGTTGCCACCTCTGGGATGGATCCGCTAAGTACGTTATGGATGCTCTCGATAGACTGCAACGTCACGCTGCTCGTATTATTGGATACACTCTAATCATTCAACGTTTTCTACCGTTTGTTTCATGATGAATGATCTGAATAGCTCTTTAATCTTATTCCTTCCTCACCATTCCGATCTCGAACTAGTTCCGGCCTAGCATGCCATCAAAAATTTGGCAGTTCCTACCTTTTTCGTGTAAGTAAATTAAGGAATGCTCTGCCGGCGCACGATTTTCCTTGCAGCTATGACCGTGGGTCTTTCAAGCGGGTCGTAACAAAGCATCTCTAAGGTCATCATAGGGTTGGGTGGTGATTAACGCAGCTTACAGCTGCATTAATAGGCATCGTTTCTTAATTCCATCTCCATTTTCCTTCAGGAGAGGGATTCATTTTGAAGAACTATATAAAACTAAAAAAGCCTATAAGTGCCAAAGTTTTGAGGCCACCTCCGCAACCCTCAAACAAACCTTGGTGTAGTCACCAGTTAGGATTACAGCAAGGCTTGATTAAACTTGTTGATTAGTTGAGAACAACAAGGCAGTCTCCATGGTGCGGCGAGCGAAACGGATGCTTAGATTAGAAAGCGCATCGACAACTCATTACTTTAACTATACATTATATTAAGATGCCATACAAACTCAATATCTTGGTCACAGAATAAGTAATAGTAGACAGAAGTTTCACTATCGTACAAAAGTCAAGTTTAGGTATAAAAATTGGGTTGTTCCGTATTCATCCTATATCGTCTCCGATTTATATTCTTAACTAAACCGAACGCAATTTTATTTATAATTTTTAGCTATTTGCTGCGCCCCGGCGTTTGACCCACATGGTGATGAATGATGATGATGGTAAAAGTATCCTATGTCCTTTCCCGAGATTTAACAAACCGAGAACACAAAAATCATAAATATTTAAATGCTAGCTGTGCCCCGCGGTTTCACCCATGTGGTTATGGATGACAATGACGATAAGGATGAAAAGTATTCTATGTTCTTCTCTGAGATATGACAAATCGAAAAACCAAATATCATAAAAATTTGTCCAGCCGTCCTTGAGTTATGAATGGTGTAACTGACACGACTTTGTTTTATGTGAATACTAGCAACTACCCGCGACTTCGTTCGCGTAGTAGGCTCGGCCTTTGCCCTCGCCATAACCTCCCATCTTTTCGTATTTTTTTAATGTAAGAACCTTCTAAGAAGTTGTCACGGTCGGATTGCGGTCCCGTATTTTGTAATTAATAAAATTGATAATGGCGCAAAAAGGACAAGAAACCGCGCTTCGTGACCTCATTAAGGTTGTAACAAACCTTAACGAACAAATATCTGCAATGAAATGCAATCTAATTACAAACAACGAAACTATTCAGAAACAGACTCAAGAAATTGAACGACTCAGATTATTATTGGAAGGTACGTCCTCAAAAAAATCAGCTGCATACGAATCAACAGTGACGGATACGAAACAAGTCCCAACCCCGATTCAACGCCCGCTCCGTCAAGTTAGAGCGAAAGCGGCGACCACGTCGGTAACGCTAGGCGCAGGAACGAAAAAGACAACGAATCGTGCATCAATCTCCGCGGTAGCGGCAGCGGAAATCACCGAGGTGAGCCGACCTAAGCTAGTAACAATAACAACTGATTCCAGCACAGAAACCGTTGCAAAACAGAGCACTGAGCCATCGCTCGAAGGTGTGGCCATAGTACAGGCGGATCAACGTAAAAGCGAGTGGCAAGTTGTAAAACGGAAGCGGTCCACGAATACGTACAAACACCGCACTATTATATCTGGATCTGGAAAATCTAGCAGTGAGTTACAAACAGCGGAGCAGTGGAAATACATGCAAGCGTGGTCATTCAGGACGGACACTACAGAACAAGGTATCTTGAATCATATACAAAATATATTTAAGTGTGACGAATATATCGTTGAAAAACGTAAATTAAGAACGAACAGGCATGCAGCGTTCGTAATCGGAGGGCCACTGAGTGCATATGAGCGAATCTACTCGCCGACAGCTTGGCCACCCGGTGTCAAGATCTCAGAGTGGACGTACTTTCGAGCGGTGCCCCGCGAGTGTGGCGGGGCAGGGGTTGCCACTACCGCCAGCGCAGCTGAACACGGAAACCGGTCCTCAGTCGCAGGCCTGCAGGCGCAGTGAGCCAGCGCAGGACATTACGAATGAATCACCGCATCGTACAAATCGAGTGCTTATTGTATGTCATCAAAATATTGCATCACTTGATCACAAAACCGCGAAAATAGAAGTGTTGTTGCGTAGTGAACTGAAATGTGACATTCTAGCTTTTACAGAACATTGGTTAATCGAAAGCAAATTGAAATGTGTTTACATTGCGGGCTACAAGTTAGCATCGTATTACTGTAGAAAAGAAATAGCTCATGGTGGATCTTGTTTATTTGTGAACGAGAATCTAAATTGTATCGAGAATGTTGACCTCACGAAATTATCAACGGAACGAGTTTGCGAGATATCAGCGATAGACATTGTAGACTACGACTTAACAGTAGTTTGTTTATACCGGACGAATCTAGTAGCCTGTAATGAATTTCTTATTTGCTTTGAAGGTCTGCTCGATAAAATTAACGAACTTAATATAGAATGCGTAAAGGTAGGAGACGTCAACGTAAACTGTTTGGGGGAAATAGGGTCAGATCGTAAAAAATGGTCCGAACTATTGTTGTCATACGGTATGATGAATATCGTGGACTTTCCTACCCGTGTGACCGCGACCACGGCTACAAGTCTAGACCATATATACACTAACATGCAGGTAGGGTCCGTGCGCGCCGCGCCCGTGGTTACGTTGCTGAGCGACCATTACGCCGTTCGAGGCGAGGTGTCATGCGTCCAGCGCGCACACCAACCACTTACTCGCATATGTAGGGATTTTTCTAACTCCAATCGTGCAAATTTTGTAGCATCTATAGATAGTGTGGACTGGACTGATATCACCAAACGATATAATACTGCTGATACGTTAACAACAGCGATAACGACAGTGATAGTAAATAAATTTGACATATGTTTTCCTTTAAAAAAGAAAAATATTAAAAAACCTGACTCATCGTGGGTAACTCCCGATGTAATAAATATGAAAAACTTTTTAGTTGATGTTGAAAAATTGTATCAAACATTTCCAAATGTCAGTCATGTGAAATACCTGTTAGATGACTCACGATTAAGATATGACATGCTAATTAAAAACGAAAAATGTAACTATTATGTCAACATTATAAATAATAGTTCGACCGCATCAAAAGGTGTGTGGAATGTTGTGAATAAAGAAAGAGGGAAAAACAACACCCCAAGTATACAATTTACAGATATCATAGTGGACCAGAACGGTAAAAATTTTAGCAGTCGAAAAGAGGCAGTCAATGCGATAAATTCACGATTTTTAAGTGCAGCAGTTGCATGCGGTTCACCTAAAGCCGATATTGCCAGTGTGCGGAGTACCTTAGCAGTAACGTGCCCTCCCGCCGATCGTTCGCTAAGACTGCAACCTTTCACCGCAGAGGAGGTATACCGTATAGTTGCTACGCGTATACCTCCGAAGCAGTCAAAGGACGTATATGGGCTCTCAATGGAACTACTGAGGATGGCTATCATGCCTCTCGCTCCTGTATTGACGTTCTTATACAATATGTGTTTAAAGGAGGGAACGTACCCAACAACGCTAAAAGTTAGTAAAATTACGCCAATATTTAAGGGTAAAGGAAGAAGAGAAAATTTAGATGGGTACAGACCCGTAGCAATCATCCCTGCGATTGCTAAAGTATTTGAGAACGGCTTGAGTTCAAGACTTGTCACTTTCCTAACATCAACAAACGCGTTATCGGACTACCAATACGCATACCGAGAAGGAAGATCCACTACGTCATTGACTCGTGAAGTACTCAAGCGTGTAATGGCTGCACGTGAAGTTAAGCAGCAGGTTGCAGTTCTTTGCTGTGACTTGTCGAAGGCCTTCGACGTCGCAGACCACAACGTTTTGGCATTGAAGCTTAAGCATTACGGGATAAATGGCGTATCACATGACATTTTGACGGATCTAATGCGTGGAAGACAACAGGTAGTCGATGCGGGGGACGGCAAAAATAAGTCAGATCCACTTACATCTACTATGGGCGTGGCGCAAGGCTCGTCAGTGTCGAACATACTATTCTCACTCTTATTAAACGACCTGCCGAGGGCGGTGACAACCGCAGACATCCTTATGTATGCTGACGACGTTGCTGCGATCGTCACAGCTCCCACGCTAGACCAACTGGAGTTGAGGTTAAACGAGACAGCCTCCCATCTTGCCCGGTGGTTTAGTATGAATGGGCTAGCTTTAAATTTAAATAAGACAAATTATATGCACTTCAACTTGTCAGGTCGTATGGTGAGGCCACTGGTTGTCAATGTGAACGGTGACGAAATCCGGGCGGTACAGACCACTACATTCCTCGGCTTTGAATTTGACAGGTGTCTGACATGGGAGGGACACATTGACAAACTTTGCGGGAGATTGGGAAGTGCGTGTTTCGCCTTGCGTCGGGTGTCGCGAGTGGTTTCCAGGGACGTGGCGCGCGCTTGCTACTTTGCGACAGTACACTCGTTACTGCAGTATGGTGCTGAGCTATGGGCTCGCGGTGCAGAGTGGTTAAGAGTGTTCCGAATGCAAAAACGCGCCATACGAGCTATTGTACGCGTTCCCCGGGATACACCCGCAAGGCCCATATTTAAAGAACTTGGGATTATCACGCTGCCTTCAGTAGTCATTTTCCAGGTGGCAACGTTTATGAGAGCGAATCTTCACACATTTAAAAAACACAGCGACTTACATTCCTACCACACGCGCAACGCTGAAAAGCTCGTATCATTGCCGCACACGCTTGCCAAATCTGGTAAGTTGACGCATATAATGGGCCCAGCTGTCTATAAAAGACTTCCTGATGACGTCACCACTGCCTCAAGCATATCATCTTTTAGGAATAAATTAAAACGTTGGCTAATTGAGCGGACCTTCTATAGCTTTGAGGAATTCATGGATCAATCTTTAACTTGAAATCAATCAATTATTTGTGTTATTAATTACGGAGACATTAATCAACAATCTCGAAATTTTGACATTATTTGTTTACAATTTTTCTTCATTTTCTTATATTGACATTTATTATTTATATTATTATTTTATTGACATATATAATTAATTATTGAAATTGCTGAATGCAGTGTAGAATTATTTTTAATTAATATTTTTGCATGTATACTTGAGTATACATTCTACCGTTATTGACATGTAATATTTTTTATGAATAAATTACTATTGACTATTGACTATTCTACGAAGTATTAGAAAAAGATGAATGAGGTCGGTAAAGCCGTTCTCCAGTTATAGCGTGACCAGGAAAAATAGGGGTTCATTTTTATGTAATAGTTTTATTCATCCTATGCGATATATTTGGTGGCCCCGGATGCACCCTTCAAAAAGAGTTCTACTAAGTAGGTTGTTTATGTAATTACAAAATATAAGATTTTTTTTTATAATTTGAAACATGACCCTCATTAGTATTTTACACAAAAGTACTTTTAAATTTATCTTAATCACATGTGGGTGTATCATTATTTATGTATTAAGTAGTACTTATCTAATGAGGCTCGTGTTAAAAAGTTAAACTCATCTTATTTATATCAAGAGTGATCTGGTCAAAATTAGACGCGGTTACTAATGGATTTTTTATGGAAGTTAGATGCTACAATACAATAAAAATACACTTTAATAATACCAAACAAAGATGTTATAGATATAAACCTAAAACAAATATATACATAACGCGGTCTTATCGCGAGCTATATTTCTTACGAGGATTTAATAAAAACATATACTTAGTTCCAAAATTAAAATATGTTAATTATATTTTCAACACGTGTATTATTATATTAATGGATTAATCATTTCATTTAAACCTTTTTTGTACATTTCTGTATTTTTTATTTAAACCTAATTTTAATTGGCTAGCGGATGTGCTAAATTTGAAAACAAGAAAAGATTAGATTGATGGACTGAAGTCAAGGGAATACAATCAAAAAGCAGGGATTCCGATTTGAGATCCAGCGGGAGAGACCATTACTAAAGTACATGACAATTTATTACTTATATATGAATTAAAATGTAGACATTTACTTATATATGAATAAATGTAGGCCATATGTTTGTCAGCGAGCCTGCTCAATTAGAGTTTCCGCATGCTATGCCTTTCCACGCTGTGGTGTTAAAGGTGGATACAGACGTCGGCACGTATGTTGAACTATGACCTTGAATGCGCAGAACACGTTTTTTTGATATTATACGAAGTGAGGTGTAAGGTGCGACGCAAGGGGCCGTGCGTAACCGTAGCAACGCAGCAACGCTTGCTTCCAAACTCTGCCCCTCATTACCCGCGCACGCCCCGCGTGGCCCTGGAGTACAATCGTGTAAATTCGACATTTATACATCGACATTTATATATCTGTCAAAATATGTGCGATCATAAAAAAGCAAAAAAAAATAAAATAATTACAAATCTACGGTGGAATGTGCCTCGTGTTATAGAGTTTGTAAACGAAAAAATAAAATGCAATGGGACCATGTGACTGGAAAAAGCTACGCGACAAGGTCAATAAAATCCAAGAAACTTACTTCAAAAGTGACCACGTCATCGATAAAATAATGGATGAATTTATAATACGAGTTGGAGATTCTGACAGCACTGATTCTGAATTGTATTCTTCAAGTGACATAGATACATCACATACCAAACACCTTCTACATAATATATATTACGTAGAAGGTGTTATGTACATGAGTGATACTGATTAAGCATGTAGGTACATTCACTGTTATTGTATTCAATTAGTATTAGTATTCCTATAACTATTCTATTCAATAATACCTAATGATCACTTCCCACAACACTTTTGTCCGAGAAATACGATTTAAAAGGAAATCCAAGGGTTTATGAAATTTAATTTTCGGTTCAACTAAAGTTTCATTTTTAACACCAGTGGAGTCACGGCAATTTTTCCGTGGCGGAGTATTCGCCTATCACTTTTGTCCATAATTGTACTTGCGCGGACGACCGCCATTTTGGTGCTAGTTATGTGCCGCAATCTATATATCACTGCAACCTTCAACGGATTTCTGAAAACAATATGTTTCAAGGTTTATTTGTCTAAATTAAAAATTAGCGGCGTTACTTAATTTAAATAACGTCATTTACTACAGCGCAGAACAGCCTTTTAGTGCGCAGTACTATATAACGTCATTTTAAGTTAAGCAGCGTTTATAAGTAAGGCTGTATTATTTTCACTTCATATTACAATGAAGAAGGGTGTTAAAAATGTTATTCTTTTGGCGCGTGGTCATTTATAGCCTACACTTCTCTCTCTCTTAAAGGAAGGCTCAAACGCCGGGATTGGCAACGAAGTAGGCTTACTTTACTTTACTATATGAGTTATGAGTGCTATATGAGTACGCTTAACCCTTACTATACCGTGATAATTAAAACAAAAGATTTATGAATGAAACTCACATAAATTTACGTCACTGGTACGCAAAGGGTAAATAGGACACAGGGAACCAAGTGCGGAGTGCGATCATCAGTACCATCATCTCCCAATCCGTATTCAAGCATTATACTTAATTATAATTGCGTTGTCACTAAGAGATTGTTTTCCCTATAAGGTTAAAAAATACTTTTAGTTTTACGACAGGACGCCTAGCTGACGTCAGTTTTCTTTGAGTGAGTTCTAGTCGTGTAATGACGGTGGCCTATCGATCGAAACGGTCACAAAAATGTGGTATATGTGTATCCGATGCCCAATAGCATCTCACTGCTAAGGCAGTATTTATGCTGAAGGTTTTGCACAATTTTTAATCATTATGGAGATTTTACGTCACGCATGTGGAAACAAATGACATTAAGAACAACAGTAATAATTTAATTACCTGTTTATATTCTTACTGTTTTATTTTATTTTATTACAATTTCATATTTTCCGATTCCGATTCCGATTCCAAAAACGATTTTGGTGCTGTGAGCGTCATTCCAAATCAACGAAAGCGCGACAATGTAGACCCACGTGACACCACGGATAACATTACCAAGGACGCCATTTTGCAATTTTAACGACCATGTTATGAACTGAAACCACCGTGAGCAAGTCTGTAAAAATTACAGTTTGTTGATATGTGCGTGATGCGCCAGCATTTGTTAGTCTGTGTGTGCGTGTGTTTACTTTTATTAGTTCTGGCAAAACAATAGTTTTATTGGCCTGTTTTAAACATATTTTCATGGTTTATTATATTGTTTCCTTAAAGTCTTGTGAAACATCACTGTCAGCCATGGATGAGCAACGTGAGTGTGATTTCAACCAATTCCGAATGGCTGACAGATCTCACCTGTGCGAAATATTAATTAGAATGAAGAACAGTGACGGCATTCCCAAAATCGGTGTTGATTTCACTCGGAAAACAGGGTCGGATATCGTGGAAAAGGTTTCTTTAAGAACTGAACATTGAAGTCAACAAATAAACGTTGTTTTTTTCTAAAATAAGTCTGTGGTAATTTTGTTTGTTCCACAACCTACCCCGTTCACTGAACATAAACTTTTCCTAAACAACAAAAATTTTAGTCACTTTATTGTTCCATGTTGTGTTTGGCATGACATAAACTCAATAATACCAACCCACATCGAAGTAAGTAAGTCAAGAATTTGTTTCGCGTCACTGTATAAACTATACATGTTTTATGTTCTCAAAGACGAGACGAATAAGTCGTTGTCTAGCTTCTGAGCTTATTTAGTGTACTTACCCGGGATTTGTAGGTACTGTTTATATAGATAAGATATTTTAATAAAGTACGTTCAGCCGTTTTGGCTTGAAAATATAACAGGCAAACATTGGTTAGTAACTAAACTTAACGTTCCTGTAGTCCCGACATGAAGACATACGGACTCCCACATAACCACCGTGCTCCCCCGGGGGCGGTGGTATCTATAAAAGATTTTCCCGGGATAAAAAAAAGTTACAAGACTTAAGTTAGGTTTATACTAAGATTATTTACTTCAAATATCCTCGAATCAAAGTATGGAAATGTCTGAAAGCAGCTGTAGCATGCTCATCCAAAACTGAAGGGTCAACATTGGGATTGTAGTCGTTCACGTAACCGTGGACTCCTGGGTAGATCAACTTATTCCTTAACATGTTTTCAAATCCAAGGAGAGATATATAAGTTTTAAACTGTTGGTATACATTATTGTACATATTTCTTGCTTAATTAAGGTCTGTGTTTACAAATAGTGCTTAACTTTTTACAAGATATCTAGACAGCTAAGGAAATGTTCCAGTAGTTTCAAGTATTTAAATAGGAATATAAGTTATTAAACTGACATGGTCACTAATGCAAGAATAAACTTTATAAACGGGATATTTACCATTTACTGTATTTATATTTATCTCACGATATTTTGCCACATCGAGAGCTCAAATTAAATACAATACATAGTAAATATCCTGTTTCTAAAGATAATTCTTATTTAAATAGGGATATAAGAGTTTATAAGAGTTAGTTGGAGCAAATTATACAATAACTGTTGGCTTAGGAAGTCGAGGCACAGAATAACTAATAGTACCTGAGTACGACGCATGTTGGTAAACAATAGTTAAACACGATGGCAGTTACAGTGCCGCCCAGAGCTAAGAACTGTAGTTCTGCGTGGCACTACCGTGCTCGTCACCCCAAAACATTTGTTCTTAAGTTCCTTTCGCGCATTAATTTCACTTCCTACAGTAGGTACCCTTCACACCCTAACACGCTAGTAATGCTTGCGCACTATTGCATCACGGCAAATATCTGGAATTATCTCAACGCTCTGCGGTTACTTCAAGTACTAAATTATATGACTCCATGAAAGCGTCATAACAGAAATGCTAGCAATTATAATTCATTACTTTATAAGACTTTGTTAATTTTTAGAAAATTTTAAGCTAAGGTCCTTAATTTTATTTTAAACATTGCGACGGCTAGAAGAATGTTGATGAACTAATGTGAAATTCGGAATTCCATCAACCAAAGGATCACTTTTATTTATATCATCTAAGGTTGGCCCAACACAGCACGCCTGGTAGGTTCGGCACGACAATTTGCCTAAGTTCCATGATCGTATTCGGATCGTAGTACAAACTATAATTTATCTACTACAACTGTAGCATAGATAACTCATAATAAGTACTATAATTGTCAAGAAACTCATCCAAAACTGAAGAATACTATTACGTTACACTAACACAAATTTTCGTGCCTAGCTCACTACTAGTCCGACGATGGAATGAAAAATTAATACTTACATACATTTTCCAAAATGTCTCGCTCTAAATGTCTTTACCCCAAAATACGCATACTTACAATAAAACTTAAAAATCTTACCAAGGAAAATAGGCATACACTCGTTATAGATGATATGCTGTATCTCAGCTATGTGTATGCGTCTGGATTCCTGGTAAAGAGTTTCGTCTGTCCAGTGCGGGTTCAGCGCTTGCAGAGTGTCTGCGATGCGGTTGCGCTCTATAATCAGAGTGATCTGCAGGACCGTGAGCTGAGGGTTCTGGTTCACTCTGATATTTGGATATCACCTAATTCATGAAAAATAAAGATAGATTATAGTCTTCTATATACATATATAATCAGCGTATTACATTCCCACTGCTGGGACTCAAACCTTCTTAGAAAGAAGAGTTGGGTCATAATCCATCACGTGGACCCAGTGCGGCTTGGTGTTGGCTAGTGGCCAACCCATGCCAAAGTTTTCAGGCCACCCGAATACCTTCGACATAACCTAACAACTGTTATCCTAAGACAAACAACCGGGACTGCCAGCTTAACGTGCCCTCCGAAGCAAGAAATTCTTCTATATGCTGATCATAAAATATTATGCATAAAAAATATAAGCTTAGCTTAAATAAGAAATTTGCGGAGATCTTCAACCCACGACTTGAGAAAGCCGCTCTGTTGTCTGTCCATTTAATCCAGACTTCACGTTATTTGCAAAGCATCATAACGGCTGTAATGTGACCACTGATTTTGAAAGGGATTAGATATCCATATGGTAAGAGGGCCTGAGATCTTCCTACTATCTCATGCTACCTTACCACTGACTGGTACATCTACGTCATTATAGCATGCCTAAAATAGTAATGAACTACGTGATTTAAAGACGTCATAACAAAATAGTTACCTCAATTTGCGAACTCCGATGTAACTTTTGCCACAAATTACGTGCCAGGGCTGGCAGGGCTGTGGGCCGAGCACGAAAATCTGTTTAAAAGTAACGTAATCGCATCGTTAACGTATTTAGTACAAACTGTCATTTATCTAGTACAATAGTGGCACAGATAACTCACAGTTTGTACTGAATACGTCAACGATACGGTAACGTAACACTTAAACAGATTTTCGTGCTCGGCCCACAGTTGGTCTGGCACGTAATTTGGCGTAAATGTAACGTTATCGTATTGTTGACAGTATATAGTACAACTGTTTGATTATGACACGTGGAGCACGGTGTCATAATCAACGGGCAATTTATTAACAATTTACGCTATGCTGACAATACCGTTCTAATAGCAAACACTGAGGAAGGCCTTCAAGCGATAGTTAACACAGTTTCGTTACACAGCAGAAAATTCGGATTGAACATGTGCGTGTCGAAAACTAAATTTATGGTAATATCACACTCGCACAAAATCCGCGCTAAAATTCAGGTAGAGGGTAACACGCTAGAGAACGTTGACAGATACAAGTATTTAGGCTCGTGGCTCACTGACACTTGGGAAAGCGATACTGAAATTCATGCGCGCATCGAAATAGCCCGTGCTTCATTCACAAACATGCAGAAAGTCCTGTGCAGTCGTCAACTCTCCATCGAATTGAGAACCAGGCTCCTTCAATACTACATCTGGCCAGTGGTCTTGTATGGGTGTGAAGCGTTGACCATGTAAGCAGAGCTCCGAAATTAAGTAGAAGCTTTTGAAATGTGGTCTTACCGTCGCATGCTTCGCATCAGTTGGACGGATAAACTCACAAACCTAGAAGTTTTGCGCCGAATGGGAAAGAATGTCGAACTAATCCGGACTGTCAAGCAGAGAATGATCGCCTACCTCGGACATGTTCTACGGCATGATCGGTATTCTCTTCTGCAGACCATCATGATGGGAAATGTACCCGGGAAGCGTAAATCGGGTAGACGAAAGATATCATGGCTCCGTAATATCAGGGAGTGGATCGGGATT
This sequence comes from Selenia dentaria, assembly GCA_917880725.1. Lineage (NCBI taxonomy): Eukaryota > Metazoa > Arthropoda > Insecta > Lepidoptera > Geometridae > Selenia > Selenia dentaria. The sequence continues at coordinate 27,001,045 of OU862883.1, read as the reverse complement.
AACACCGTGGAGCAATTGTTCAGATTGGCGATTGACAAAGAAAAATTTAAGAAGCTGACTGCAAACCTTCAGTGATGGAGAGGCACTTAAACAAGAAGAAGTACAACTATAAGTTATCTGTTCCACAGTTTTACTAGATAAATGGTTGTTTGTACTACATAAATGACACGATTATGTCACACTTACGCAAATTTTAGTGCATGGCACTCAGTTTATATTTCAAATACTCGTAGTATTAAAATAATTTTAGTCTCTTTTGTATGTTCGTGGCAGTATGATTGTAAGTATATATATTCGAAGCCGTTATTTCATAATAGTTTCGTAAAAGATGGTAGCAGGCCCCCTGATCGCAGAAACAAGTTCGAGCGAACTTATTAGTCCGCAAGTTTGTGTGCAATGCTCGAGCGGTGACGAAAGGTGCGCTTATACGGGCAAATTTTTCAGCAATAATTGCTCAGCAACACGAACGGATCAATCTGTAGTATATAGTGAAGCGATATGCACCAATTTCAAAAAAATACGGCAATTGTTTCAGCAACATTGCTTTTAAGTGCGTGCTCCATATATTTCATAATATTGCTCAATGTCGCTGATACAAATTGCCGAATATCCTTCCGTGGGAAGAGAGACGGGGCTGGTGACAGGGCCTTTGTTTACTGTAAAATGTGGCTGAACGTGGTTAATTTGAAATAGCGTCACCTTCTTCGTGGAATAATGAAAAGATTATTTACATTATTAATGCATTATACTAATATAAACATACCGGCTTCACTCATTTGGTATTATGTCAGTTTAAGTCCGACGACGTTTCGAACATGTAAGACGTTCTTCTTCAGGGAGTGTTCACGCTTGGAGATCGCGTCGCGCAGAGTGCGCGCCTCGGCTCTCAGATGCCGGCGCGTGCGCGTTGGCTCGGGTGATTTCGGCGGAGATCGTCTGCGCACACTCAATAGAGCAGACGGAACAAAAGTATCCGAATCACTATCGTCATCACTGTTACTCGCGATAAGGTCTAAGCACACCGCGCTTATTGTGTCAGTCTCAAGGTTACACCCACTCCCAAAACCAGATTGTATCTCAATATTTGCAATATTTAGTACCGGTTTCCATGCCGGTGGTATTGTTCACCCACCATCTCGGTTGAAATTCGGATGTCGATTTATTTTGATCGCCTCCCGCACTTTGCGCGGCACGAAAAACTTTTGTCGAGCCAGAAGCGAATGTAATGATTTAATTCCGAGATGTGTGCATGAGCTGCGACCGCCGACCGCTCGGTATCCACGTTCTTAATGCTGTGTAACTCTGGTTATGGATACGTAACGCCTAGTTTTCACCAATGTAATATTTTCCGCAGCCACATAGAATTCTGTAAACGCCTGGTCCACTGAGAGGCAATCAGAGAGATCAATGTGTGATACTCACGATAGTTTTCAAGCTCTAATTATTAATGCATTACACTTGAATCCTTGTTTTGGATAATAAAAGTTTCGATTTTAAAGATCTCTCTCTCTCTGAAAAGAGATGAATTGACTTTTATTGAGCTGCAGTTTCAAATATCTCACGGCCAAGCGAAGCAATCATTTAAAAATGTACGCACATATTTCAAGATAATAAAAGGACTACAACGAAAATGTCGTCCATGGCGAGCATAGTATTGCAACTGAATTGCTCATGTATGAAAGTATTGTCTATAGTTTCTTGGAGTTGCTCCTTATCACTCAATATTGTAGTTGCAAAACATTTTGTCAAATTGATGCTTGTTGCCGTTACCGTAAATTGCTTGATATTTAGTCACGTCGCAATCGACCATCACTGCTCATAAATGAGAAATTTTGTTGCTCGTGTAAGTGCACCTTTAAGTATAGAATATTTGTTGTTCCATGTTTATAGTTTTTGTGTACTGAAACTGTTTACTGATCAACAAATGCCGCAATGGGTTATCGCGTTTAAAGCAATTGTATCATAGATCGCTAACCCAGATGATTTGTGCGGGCTGATACAATTATTGAAGGAAGGTATAATGAATTGACATTCATACTCGCACTCAATGTAATGTGATATTACGCCTAGCATTTCGACTGAAAATCAGGCACATTAGCTATTAAACTATAACGAAACTAAAACAAAGTTTTTAAATTAGTTGACGCATGAGTTCTGCTTCATATGGGTTTTAGGAATGTTAGCTACTGGAAAATTGGATAGGTAAATGTGGACGAAGTTTTGAGACCTTTTTCTTAATATGCTAGATGGATAAACAGTTTTGAAAACAACATGTTATATATCACAGGTACATATAGCTGAGATTTTTTTACAAAAGAATACAAAGGATGGCAAGAAAAAGGGTTAACTTTGACTCGGAGTAAAAGAACATTTGAAAAAAAAACAACATATTTATACACAACGACATTATTTTGCATATCACGAAAGACTTTGCATTCAATCTAGAGCATAATTTATAACAACATTTAACTGCGCCTCGCGGGAGCTTTAAAGAAAAACACAACAATTTTTAATCTAAATTAGTAGCCTTAGACCCAGGTTTTGTGATAGCGAGTAAACCAATTATTAATTGAATGCGTTAAAAGTTGTTATATGAATCCTATTTCAATTATCATCAGAAATCGATATAGCTACTGAAACTTTTCGAAGTCATTTCAAAATACTCAAATCACAAAATGAATTTACCAAGATACATTTTTCAACTTATTTCTATTAAAAGATGTAAATAATAATGGGCTATTCAAGCAAATTATTATGTAAAAATAACCATCCAAGACACGGTTCCATACACTCAATAACAACGAAACTTTTCGTAAGCCAGTCTGATATGAATAATTACTTCTCAAGAACCTGTTTATAATTAATTTTGTGTCTTACTTATATTTAGATATTTTTTTTTAATTATTATAATCTCAAACGTTGGAAATATTATCATTATTTACGAGATAGTTACTTTAAAACTTGTTTTTAACCGACTTCAAAAAAGAGGAGATTTTCAATTGTGTGTATATAAATTGTGTATATTCACCGATTTCTCCTCCATTGGCAAGCTTCATCATCATCATCATCTCAGCCGTAGGACGTCCACTGCTGAACATAGGCCTCCCCCATGATTTTCCAAAAGGACCGGTTGGAAGCGGCCTGCATCCAACGTCGTCCTGCGACCTCCATCAGGTGGTCTGTCCACCGTGTCGGTGGACGACCTACGCTGCGCTTGCCGGTCCGTGGTCTCCACTTCAGAACCTTTCGGCCCCATCGGCCATCTGTTCTGCATGCTATGTGCCCTGCCCACTGCCACTTCAACTGGCTAATCTTCTGGGCTATGTCGGTGACTTTCGTTCTTCTACGGATCTCCTCATTTCTGATTTGATCACGTAGAGAAACCCCGAGCATAGCCCTCTCCATAGCTCGTTGTGCGACTTTGAGCTTGTCTATGAGGCCCATAGTAAGAGACCACGTTTCAGTGCCATAAGTCATCACTGGTAACACACATTGGTCGAAGACTCTTGTCTTGAGGCACTGAGGTATTTTTGACGAGAAGACTTCGCGATGTTTCCGGAACGCTGCCCAGCCGAGTTGGATTCGACGATTGACCTCTTTCTCGAAGTTGGACCTGCCTAGTTTGACTGTCTGTCTCAGGTAGATGTACTCGTCAACAACTTCGAGAACTGAGTTCCCAACTGATATTGGGGTAGGTACAACATGGGCATTAGACATAATTTTCGTCTTAATCATGTTCATCTTAAGACCTACCCGTTGGGAAACTCGATGGAGGCCTTTGAGCATTGTACTGAGGTCTTCCATGGACTCTGCCATGACTACAATATCGTCGGCAAATCGAAGGTGAGTGATGTATTCGCCGTTAATATTAATGCCAAGTCCTTGCCATTCCAGAAGCTTGAAGGCGTCTTCCAATGTAGCGGTGAACAGTTTCGGAGATATAACGTCTCCCTGTCTCACGCCTCTTTGCAATGGAATTGCCTTCGAACTCTGCTCCTGTACTCGGACTGACATGTAGGCGTTTTTGTACAAACACTTCAGCACTTCAATATACCGATAGTCAATACGGCACCGCTGGAGAGACTCGAGCACTGCCCACGTCTCGATCGAATCAAAGGCTTTCTCATAGTCCACAAACGCTTTTTTTTTTTTTTTAGAACGGAATAATGCTGTTTGCCTCTACCGGCATTTACAGCGTCACCGGACGGTTGGCGAGCGCAGATGGCACTCAGCCAGATGCGGGCGCAGAGGGCGCACCGCCTAAGGCGAGCGTTGAAGACGCTTCGCCGCAAGGAGAGGAGTAGGCGACTTGCTCAAGGGCACCACTAGGGTACGGACCTCGGCTTGGGCCGTCGCCAAGAGAGAAGGGAGTAGGAGAGAATCGCCCCGGTACATAAGTGTACCGTTGAAAGTGGGCCCTATGAATTTTAACTCTACGACTATTTGGAGAGAATCTAACCAAGACATAACTTTTGCCTCGAGCTCGCCGGCGAGCTCAGTGTTTGACTGTGTTTACCACTAAATCATAACCTTGTGTACCTCGCCTCCCCCCATTTCCGCGACATGGGTCCACACCGCGACCAGGATCGTCGCGTTGTGCACTCATGACTGTACTTTGGGTGGGGCTACAATAAGAATGTGAAGTACCTCGCCCACAGCCATGGTGGCTGGGACTACATAGAAAACCAGTGTTACCTCGTCCGCAGCCATTTGCTGGGCCGGAGGATACATCGCGACCGGGGCCGCGGTGTATACTCCCACCCGCACCGTGGCTGGGACTACAATCGTGTGTGTGTGAATTACCTCGACTGCGACTGGGGCTGCGAAGAAGATCTCGGCCGGAGCCTACAATGCGATCGGGATCACAGCCCTGGTCGGGTCTACAACCATTACCGGGGTTACCTTGGGACGACGCTAAAGCTGCCGAAGTAACGGCTGCGATGGGGTCGTCCGGGTCACCCAAAATATGCCTTGGACGGCGACGGGGGGGAAGGAAGTGGGGATCGGTTATGTCAGTGGAGTAGTTCGCCGCTTCGACCACGAGGGGATTCGAGTGGTGGGGAGCTTTGTCGAAGTGGCGGCGGGAGCAGTCTTTCATATACTGCGTAATAGAGGGGAGGGTGAAATCGCAGTGCAGTTCGGCGTTCCGCAAGTACCACGGAGCGCCCACTGCCCTGCGCATAAAGCGATTCTGAATCACTTGAAGTTTGTGGAGGTCGTGTTTCTGAGCATGGGCGAACGCTACAGATGCGTAAGTCATGATTGGGCGGATGCAAAGTTTGTAAAGAGTCGTCTTATTTCTAAGAGACATTTTACTGTTTTTGCCTATGAGGGGATTAAGACGACCCATAATGAAGGCCGCCCTATTGCGAACAATCTGGATGTGTTTCGCGAAAGTGAGTTGGCGATCAAGGGTGACGCCCAGGTATTTGGCAGATTTAGCCCAAGGGATGGGTTCGCCGAATAGGACTATGGGTGACGGCATGAGATTCCGCCGGGTCTCAGTGAAGTACACTGCTGCACTTTTGCTAGGATTTACTGCAATCCGCCATTTACGAAACCATGCACCGATAACGGTGATGGCTCGTTGGATGGCGCATCTCTGCCTGACCTTAAACCAGCCAGTAGAGTAGATTGCAGTATCATCCGCAAACTGAGCGATCTGAACATTAGGTTCAGATCGTGGGATGTCGCTGGTGTACAGCGAGAAGAGAATGGGTGAGAGTACAGAGCCCTGAGGGACACCTGCGTGAATGGGATGCGGGGAGGAGAGCGTTCCCTCGGTGCGATAGCTAAACGTTCGATCCCTGAGAAAGTCTTGTAAGATGAGTACAAGACGGTCTGTCACACCCAGTTGGTACAGCTTGAATATCAAGTCGTTGTGCCAGACTTTGTCGAACGCTTTCGCTACGTCGAGAAAGACAGCTATGGTCCCTTGGGGCTTTGGTTTCTTATTGAAACCGCCTAGGATGTGCTCCGTTACGCGGTGCACTTGTTGGACGCAAGAGTGTTTGGCTCTAAAACCAAATTGCTCATCAGGAAGGAGGTTATTGGACCTAACGTGGGACCAGAGTCGGTTCACAATGAGTCGCTCGTAAATCTTCCCCAGAGAGCTGAGGAGACTTATGGGACGGTAGCTGGAGGGCTCGGCTGCCGGTTTGCCTGGTTTGTGAATACCAATGACAATGGCATGCTTCCAAGTGTCTGGGAAGGAGCAATTGCTCATAGCAGCATTGAAGATGCTAACTAAGAGATGGACTAGTGGGACTGAGAAGTGTTTAATCACCTTGTTGCTGATACCATCAGCACCAGGGGATTTACGGGTCTTGAGGCTCTTGATCAGAGACACTACCTCGGATGATTTTACCGGTGGGAGGAGTGGGAGGTCAGAGATGGACATAGAGCTTTTACGTTCGACTTCAGATTCCACCGAATCGAGGTGTTTCTGGTCCACGTGATCTACATTTAGAGTACACTGAGCCTCAAGGCTATCAGCTAAACACTCGGCTTTGTCTTCGTCAAGGCACGCTATGGAGAGGGGAGGTGGCCTAATGAGTGGAGGCATTGTCTGTTTTCCGTCAGATTTCAGAGCTCGAGCCAACTGCCAGTATGCCTGGTGAGTTGGCTCAATCTCTGACAGTTTGTCGTCCCACCTTTGATCACGCAGCTCACTCATGCGTTTCCTTACAGCACGCTGTAAGTAGCGCATGGTGGCTTTGTTCTCTGGGGTTGGCATCGAGTCATACGCCCTAGTGGCGGCGTTCTTAGCTGTCAGTAACCTCCTCGCACCCTCGGGCAGTTCGAAGCGGCGACCATCCGCCACTTGGACCTGCTTTGAGGATTCACCTACTGCGGTGCGGAGGTGGTCACTGAGAGCCTTGATCGCAATTGACACGTCTTCTACTGTCTGTATGTCATCGGGGATTCTATCGAGAGCGGGTGAACTGATAGCTTGGAGGGATTCCCCTAGTTGCTTCCAGTTCACTACCGTTCTAGTGATAGGGGTTATGTCCGTCGGGTCGGGGCCTAATTTCAACAATACAGGGCGGTGGTCTGAAGTCAGTTCGTGTAACACTTCTATAGAGCGCAACCGGAGGGTGACGTTCTTGAGAAGTGCTATGTCAAGTATGTGGTCGTTGGTTGTCAACATAGGGATATCTTGTGGGCTCCAGAGGGGAGAGAATATCAAAGTTTAAGTGGCTGACCAAGCCTTCAAGGATTTTACCATTACTATTGTTACTAGTACAGTTCCATATGACATGTTTACTGTTGAAGTCACCGATCAGAAGGACGGAGCTTCCTAGAGAGAAGAGGGCTTCCAAGTCTGTCTGTAATAGTTCTTTACCAGAGGGGAGGTAACATGAGGCTATGATGACAGGTTGATGACCTGACATCGCTAGAAAGCAAACAGAGGCTTCTAGTATTCTAAGTGGTGGAGTAACAATTGGGATACAGTGCAAAGCTCTTTTGTAATAGATGAGAGTGCCACCTTTTGGGGTGGCCACTCTATCATTACGAACCAAACGGTAATTTGCAAACCTAGGGTTCGCTGTACCTGGTTTCAGAAAGGTCTCCTGCACGCATAGGATATCGACCTGATGGGTCTTACAAAATTCGTGAACTTCGTCCTTTTGACTAGAGAGGCCGTCAGCGTTGAAAGTCGCTACGGTGACTGAGTGGGGCTTAATTCGTTTCGGTGTACTATCCATATTGGATGATACCTAAGAAACGCTGGGGAGGGCGTAGCGCCTCACTGCGCTGATTAAACCCGCGTGTGTGAGCGTGGCTCGCAAGCGGTCTTGGTCGTTTGTGGCAGTACGAAGTTTGTGCGCGAATGCACGTACTTCGTCCACGTCTATGACCATCGCGTAGTCCATGACAAGGGCTATGTCGGCCGCCAGGTCAGATTGACCTGGGGCGTCAATGAGCCCAGCCATTGGAGGCCTAGAGAGCGGCGGTTTGGGCTTAGGAGCCGGCGCGCTGGCAGAGGCCTGCGGGCGGGCGGGGGTGAGGGGGGCGCTTGCTTGTACCATGCTCAAGAGCTTGGACCAAGCGTTGCGCGCGGGCGCGGGAGCGGGTACAACAGGTGTTGCCTGCGGTGCGGGTGTAAGGTTAGGCTTAGGGCCGTTCCCTTGTGAGCGGGTAGTGACCGGGTGAGGAGGGGGAATAGGCCTCCTAGCCGGCCCACTGGGTACGCGAGGTGCCTTAGGGCAACCGCGGTAGTTGGCGGTATGTCCCTGTGTGCCGCAGAGGACACAACTAGGTGGGTCTGCCGAGTCCCTTGTGCGAGAACACTGGGCTGTCCCGTGATCCCCTAGGCACTTGACGCACCTCGGGCGGGCGAAACAGAATCGGGCGGCATGCCCGTACAATTGGCAGTTATGACACTGGCCAGGCGCTCGGTTCCGGAATGGGGGTTGAACGGTGATCCCCGAGAGGTTCACGACCGTTTTGATGTTAAATATCGCTTTGCCTTCAGGCGTGCGATTAAGAATGACCAAAAGTAGGTCGTAGGGTTTGCGATCTTTGCCACTGTACATTCGGTGGCATTCGCGGACAGGGTAGCCTTGCGCCTTCAAGTCGGCGAGGACACTATCGGTTTGCACCTCCTTAGGTACGCCGCGCATGACGACGCGTAGGACTTTCTCTTCTTCGAGAGCATAGGTATGAAAACTTATACTCTCGTTTTTGAGAATCCTGGTTAATGCCCTATGTTCGCTTGGGGTAGGCACCTGGACTTTAATACCCAGTTGGGTTGAGCGGGCGCTAGTATATTGGATCTTACGATCCGTCAATAGTCGTGAGACCATGTTCCACTTCGCCTTGTCCTGAAGGAACAGAGGCAGCGGCGGTTTCTCGCGTCTAACTGACGCTCCTTGAGAGGAGACGTCACGTTGAGACGCGGCGATGCTTGCGGGAGCATCGGAGTGAGCGAGAGGGTCGCGGGAGGTGGGAGCGAGAGAGCCTGATGGCTTCGCTCCCGGGGCGGTGCAGGCCGCTTTGGGTGGCGGGGAGGGAGCCTCTGAGGCGGCTTTGGGGACGCGCTTTCTCTTTCCGACGGTAGTGAACCCGTCGTTGGAGATGTTGCCAACAGAGTTAGCGCGGGAGCGGGAGAACTCTACATCCATCTCATTCTCCGAGTTGGATGCTGAGTCGTAGGCGCGTTCGTACTCAGTCCGAAGGACTGGAGAGCGATCGCGGGGTGGTAGAGGTGCGCGGGGAGCGCGGGGCGCATAGGGCGCAGGGTCGGGGGAGAGAGGGCTATCTAACGGCTTGAACACCGAAGAACCGAAGGGCGTCCTCGGAGGGAGGGAGCCGGAGGAGGGAATTTGAGAGTCCGTGAAGCGGGGTCTCTCCTTAAAGTCCCTATTGGACTGGAGATACTCTGAGAGCATGTCCGGGTAGCAATTTGAGACCCACGAGGCGAACGCCTGAGGCGAAACGCCTTGCGGGAGGCTCATAGCGGGGGAGGGAGAGAGTAGAGACATCTCGAGGGGAATACTCGAGATGCGAGTGAGGGGTGAATGCCACTCCCGCCGCGTACAGGCGGGAGAGTGAGTGCCTAGGTGTCCCTACTGTGTGCCCTCTGCCAGTCTTATTGTGCAGAGGGATGTGTGCCTAAACGCGAGGCCCTAGCTGCTCCGGGGGACCGAGGAGGAGAGAAGACCGAGTAAAACCCGGCTTCCAACCAAACACTTGCCCAGAGAATAGGAGAGTAGGATAGGGTAGGGTGGGAAGGAGATACCTGCCGTCGGCGAGGGGAGACCCCAAGGCCGGTGAAGGCAGGCCCGTCCGGTTTTAGCCGTTCCCTCCCACGCTCAGGAGGGAAAGGCTTGACGCACCGGGTCCGCGCCCAACTGGGTGGCGTTAACACCGCAAGGATCGTCCAGAAGACCACGTGAAGCGTGGATTTGTTTGACTCGACTTTGAAAATTGAAAATTGAAAAATTAAAAAATCGAAACAAGAGGTCGCTCTGAGAAGAGCGGTTTTGATTTGACAATGAACAATGTAGGTGATTGACGTGTCGAAGCGCTCTTACAAGAGCGCGCTTCTTTCGCGACGCGAGCCGAGCCGAGCCGAACGCCTCCGTGCGCCGAACGGTACACGAAGCGGTGGCTTGACGTCGAATCTGCACACAGAAAATCCACTATTAGCGAAGTCCAACACTGAATCCTCTTCAATCGAAACGATACAGGTAACCGGCACTAAAAGCGCAAGCACTTTTAGGCCGATCGGAATATTCTCGGGGAGCACTTGAACGCACGTCCGTCCCACTCGAGCGCGCTGACCGGAATGTCCACAAACGCTAAACAAAGAGGCAAGTTATACTCTTCGGTCTTCTCTATAACTTACCGTAGCGTGTGGATGTGTTCTATGGTACTATAGCCTTTTCGGAAACCGGCTTGTTCCGGAGGCTGGAATTCATCAAACCTGCGACTGAGACGGTTCGTTATGACCTTCGAAAACAGCTTATAAACATGGCTCAAAAGCGAGATGGGTCTGTAACTTTTAAGTAAAGTGTTGTCACCTTTCTTGAAGAACAGCACCACCACGCTTTTGTTCCATGCTTCTGGCGTTGAACCTTCGAGTAAGACGGTATTAAAGAGCTTCTGAAGGACTTTAAGTACCGGTGTTCCACCCGCTTTCAGAAGCTCGGATGTGATACCGTCGTCACCAGGCGCCTTGTTGTTCTTAAGCTGTTTCAAGGCCATTCTAATCTCGTACAGGCTGATGTCCGGGATATCTTCGGTATAATGTCGGGTCAGCTTGGCTCTTGGGTCTTTGGCCGAGCTACTAACAGGTTTAGCGACCGAGGTGTATAGCTGTCCGTAGAAACTCTCTACCTCTTCTAATACTTCTGCTTTGGTCGACGCTATACTGCCGTATTGGCAAGCTTGATCATTCAATAATAGATACTTTTGAACTATCATGGTACCGACTTTAACAAGTTAATTCACACTTTTTGGTGTTGAAGTCGGTCCCATTATTTGGTATAAAAATTATTCTTCGTGAAATAATAATAAGTAATGTAGAAAACATATTGTCTACTGAAGGAACTACGTATACGTATTGATAATCGAAAGAATAGATGTAAACTTTTTTTCTTTGCTGACTTAGCTTACTCCTCAGGACATAGGTACATAGTAGGACATAGTAAGTCAATCAGGAACAGGATGCTTGGATGGCAATGTTTGAATACTATCACACTTGATGGTCAGTGATGATGTAGTTTACGGTAGATACACATTTGAACATCTACACCAGGCCCGTTATTCTAATTCACTCGGAAACGATTCGGAGACAGAAACGGTATATCAGTCTCGTTCATCCTTAATGTAGATGACAGAGACGGATAGGCCGTTTCTGTCTCCGAATCGTTTCTATGTGAATTAGAATAACCCAGCATGTCTTCAGTGTCTTCAGTTCGCAAATTAGGCAGAACCTGTATGACCAACTAGGCCACCAAGGCTCGAGGTCCGAGCATCGAATTTTAACTCTCTATCTGATTTTAACCGTCGTATGGGGATGGAGCGACATCTATTGAACAAAAAATGAATTGTAACATTACAGTTATGTCACAACTACTTTTTACGTTTAAATATGAAATAGTAACGCCAGTACAAACTAAGGCACATTATTCGGGTCTTGGTATTTAAACTACATCTACACTAATATTATATAAAGGAAAATTTGTTTGTTTGTTTGTCTTGAAAAGGCTCCGAAATTACTGGACCTATTTGAAAAATCTTTCACCATTAGAATCCTACATTTTACCAGATGGTCATAGGCTATATAATATTTTCAAAAAACTTCGATAATCTAACCCAAGATTTTACAATGTGCTCGCAATGCCAGTAACCATCAGAATGGAGAGAGATCTCGAGGAGATCAACAGCCCTGGTTAACCGTCACCATGTTTACGACCACTCTGCCAAGAGTGCCCGACTAAGAAGATTATAATAATAAAGAGGAAAGATATACGATTGTTTGTTTGTTCTTAATGTATTCATCAAACTGACAGCTGAAGTCTTAACCGATTCAAACAGTTCTTTCACGAGTTTAGAGCTAATTACATTATGCCTGAGTAACATACGCTATATTTGATTCATCCTCATCATCATCTATCACCACGGAGGTGAAATATCAGTCTAGCGGTCTTGAGTGAATGGCCTGCAATACTTAAGTTTTATTTTTAAACACATAGTTTCACCTATATATCCTCGAAGGGGGAAGCAGCGGTGTCTTTAGTGCCTACGTTTCGCTAGATGTTTTTAGTCTTATTTCATAAGAGGCGAGTCTATTGCAAACTACGGGGCACTCTTTCAAAATATCTTTGTCAGAAATAGCCATTAACTGTCCAACCCGGGGATCCACCCCGGACCTCGAGGTTCCAAAACGGCACTTCTACCTCTACACCAAGAGCAAGCGAGTGAAGCCACTGGCGGGTCAGCTAGTCTAAAAATAATAAAAAAATCGAGAACTACGAGTACCTGTTTAACCTACGTAATTATGAATAAACACGTAGGTTATACAGGTACGATGGTGTTCTCACCATAATATATATCTATCGCTCTCTCTCTCTGTCCCATATGAAGTATCAGAGTGTGTCCTCCAAGAAATAATAGTATCTTTAACTTGCAGGAAGGCACGTCATCAGTCTGACGCTGACGCACGCTGAAAGTCTTCCAGCTGATTATGAAGCAATTTATAAAACCAAGTAAAATTTTAAAAGGTTGTGCATCTTGCCCGTTAAATAGCAAGGCTCATGTCATTTCGGCAGGTTTTTTCTTTGTATGAATTGATTTAAGTGATTGGTTTTTGCTTTGTATGTCATATTTAACTAGTAGGTAGGTAGGAGGTAGTCCTATATAACTTTTATTGCTATCAGTGCTTCTTGTAAAAAATCTACAATATATATATATATAGCATTATCTATGAATATGAAAAATATATACTAGCACAGATCATACATATACAGAGAATCGAAATCTTAATATCTATCGAAATCTGTGCAAAGCTATATAAGTACTTTTTTATTAGTACTTTTTGGTTTATGGTTCTTGGTTACCTTTAGAAAGTTTAGATGATGATGCAATACTGACTACATAATACGTAAGAGTAGTACTTTCTTATTTTTAATCTATGTTTGTACATTTAGGTATAGTCTAGAAGTCAGTTTTATTGTTTTTCTAATAATTAACTTTATTCTGACGGTATTCCCTTTCGATTCTCAGGTTGTCATTCATGTCCAAACTACTTGGCTGGTACTCATTGAAACACAGACCTTAATCACTGCCTCATTCACGTTACATCGCATATGTTAATATAGACATAGGTAGCGTTAATGGTTCACACTCTATTCAATATTAGTCAAACAACCCCTTAAATGTATTTGACCCTTGTCATATCCTTTTGTGTCTAAAGCATTTTATCCTTTATGTAAATGGACTATGATTCAAAGTGCTGTGATGTTATAAGCCATAAAACATTTACGTGACCGATCATATCCACGAAGTATTATGTAATGTTATGTTACTATAAAAGCATTTTCAAGCTATTTTTCATAATGTATATGCGCTATTGGGCTCTGTGGGTCAAGCACAAAAACTTGCGTAAGTGTTACCTAATCGTTTTATTATAGTGGTTGGACTTTTGCAGAGTCTGCGTGGGGAAATACCACACATTTGCCAGTAATTCAACAGTAAAGCAGTAACATGACTTGTGTTTCCTTGAAGGGCAATGTTTCCAGCTAAATTACAGAGCCAGAGATTTAACATTTTACCTGAGGCTGAGGAGCTTATTGCATGGGCGTGCAGGGCTTTGAACTCTTGATGTCCTATTATAGAACACGGTAAAGTAGTCCCATAAATTGTACATATGAAATTCCCTTAAATCATTATTAGCTTTAAACTCGTGACTATCTTTGGTCGTTATGTATTAAGACTGTAGGTTATACTTTAAAATTCTGGATGACACTGAACTGTTAAGCGTCATCAGGCAAAGGGCTCGTCTCATCACCGTTTAATTTTTTGCCTGGCTGTACAAATTTTACTTAATATGGTAGTGAAGTATTTGATATTATTCTTCGGGCCGAGTGGAACCTGGGCCGAGTGGGTGCTGAGCCAAAAAATATTATCATTGGCTTATAACAATTGATTTCTCATAGTTTATACAAAATAGTGCGACCTGTTTCTCTATTGTTTACGTATTACGGAATACTTTTTTAAATTACTCGTGCTTTCACTCATAGCGGATAACTAACGCTATTGCATAGTAGGTACATAGTGACTTGGTTTTCTGTTATTTGTGATAATTACCCTGTCTGCCATATTTAATATCTTTCTATTCGTAAATACCTACTATTTTTTCATAATAGGCTTGCTTTTTCACTGTATCCCCTGCTGAGATGACGATGAGGTTTTTGAGGTAGCATGCAAGCGTAGAAGATACTTTTTTGTTATGAGAAATAACATGGTTTGTATATAATCTTCATCAAGTAAAGAAGTCAATACAGTAAGGATTACTACTTTATTACTACTTCGAGGCATCCACTATGGACATCGAGAGCCCCACCTTATGCTCCTGTGTACTTTGTTTCCCCATCTACACCTATCGTGTGGTACATCATCACTAAGGTACTACAAATTCATGAATAGGTACATACGGAGTCTCAAGTTCTTTCACAATACGTGGGCCAGCATGCTGGCCATCGCGTTGACCAATATGTAGAGGAGCTGATAATCATAAAGACTATACTAACGGGCTTTGCGGGTGCGATCGGAGCGCTACACCCTCTGTCCCTGGTGGCTCCAATCCTCACAAAGTTCATACACTGAGTGCTTTGAGGGCGTTGCACGGGGTCGTTTTGTGGAATAAGAATCGGTGCACACAACGGATTCGAAGACGCATCCAGCGCCAGCCTTCCATTGTCATCGCAACAGGTAACTTGGTCCTTATCTAAGCAGAAACAAATAATTTAGCAGCTTAGATAAGCTTTTGCAAACGACCTCAACAGCTGTGATCGGACAGTGTCCTCATCGTATTGTAGTACTATCTCTACTCTGTTTAAAAGTATCATCTTTATTCCTTAGTAGGTTCAGTAATTTTCATAAAAATCAGGTTCAACACCTGAAATGTGGGCAAATATAGTTGTTGACAATGTACACAAAGTAACAAAAAGTAAAATTATACTGGCCAAAAATCTGTTACCTACCTATCATAGTTCTACCAGTTTCATGATTTGTTTTATGGTAATTGTATTAGCCCGTATTGCATACTGCTACTCGGATAGCAAATCAATGAACCGTAAGGCCTTTGGATAATAGAATTGTACGAGTAAATATTACATTACTTACGTAATGCAAACCGAAAGCAAGTGATTTGAAGAGCAGTACTCTGTGAGTAGAACTCTGTGAATGAGTTCGTCCGGGGTAGTACTGCCACCATTCATTATTTCTACCGTGAAGCAACAATGTTTGCAATACTGCATTATGCTTTGAAGATATGGTTGCTGGCAAAATTACCACACGAGACTTAACAACTTAATTTCTCAGGGTTATCGGCGCAGTGTAGTTCGTCACTGTGATCTATTCTAGGCAGAATGTTTATGTTGGCCACATATTCCTGAATATCCTTTGATCTACGATCTCCGAGTCCACAGCACAATACAAAACCAGGAATCGCGACTACTACTGGTTGCATTTGTGACTGGCATTTTGAGATATTATTTTTATTTTTCTACTAAGTTAAACATAATTTCATTACATACAAATTCTCCTCCAAATCTGCCTTAATTATATAACAATTACGATCCACTACTTTCATATTTATTTTGAAATCATACGTTTTATGGATAATCACAATAGTGCATCTCAATTATCATTGTTGGCTAAGGTGCTTTTAAAGTGTGTATGAACTTTATTTCAACAACGATTCTTTCAATAGTTGCATTAGGCTCTTAAAACTTCTCGCTTTGCAGCTGGCGTGGCGCAATCCTGTGCGTAATAAGTTTTAAGGCAGATATGAATATATCTGCCTATTGCACCACGCCCGCTGTCAATGACATGTCGGGGAGCAGTGAGGTCACGATCTGACCGAAAATCTGTTACCTACCTATCATAGTTCTACCAGTTTCATGATTTGTTTTATGGTAATTGTATTAGCCCGTATTGCATACTGCTACTCGGATAGCAAATCAATGAACCGTAAGGCCTTTGGATAATAGAATTGTACGAGTAAATATTACATTACTTACGTAATGCAAACCGAAAGCAAGTGATTTGAAGAGCAGTACTCTGTGAGTAGAACTCTGTGAATGAGTTCGTCCGGGGTAGTACTGCCACCATTCATTATTTCTTCCGTGAAGCAACAATGTTTGCAATACTACGTTTTGCTTTGAAGATATGGTAGCCGGCGAAATTACCACACGAGACTTAACAACTTAATTTCTCAGGGTTATCGGCGCAGTGTAGTTCGTCACTGTGATCTATTCTAGGCAGAGTTACCCACTTAACATCAGGTGGGCCTCGTGTTTATACCATTTCCTAATTACATAAAAAAGCATTATGTTGCTACCCTTTGCATTATATTGTAGAGAAGTTTATATATCAAATTTTATGTTGGCCACATATTCCTGAATATCCTTTGATCTACGATCTCCGAGTCCACAGCACAATACAAAACCAGGAAACGCGACTACTACTGGTTGCATTTGTGACTGGCATTTTTAGATATTATTTTTATTAATTACGATCCACTAATTTCATATTTATTTTGAAATCATATGTTTTATGGATAATCACAATAGTGCATCTCAACTAGCATTGTTGGCTAAGGTGTTTTTAAAGTGTGTACGAACTTTATTTCAACAACGATTCTTTCAATAGTTGCATTAGGCTCTTAAAACTTCTCGCTTTGCAGCTGGCGTGGCGCAATCCCGTGCGTAATAAGTTTTAAGGCAGATATGAATATATCTGCCTATTCCACCACGCCCGCTGTCAATGACATGTCGTGGGTCACGATCTGACCCCACTGCTACGCGTTCAGGTTCCAGATGGGATCGACCAGCTGCCGATCGGAGAACAGCTGCAAACTGACCATGCGAGGGTTTGGCAGGGGACGGCCGCTTAAAGCTCTTGGCCACGCATTCGCTCCTGAAATACTCGTTTTAAATAATACCATGATGTATATACCTATATATCTCGCTATATAGTATTGTATTGAGCAAATTTGACTTAAGACTGTTATTATGCATATTTTATGATATTTTAGCAAATTTTACAAAAGCACAGTCAAAACAAAATTAATTTAAGTGTGACATGTTGCATTCACAGCGGAGCTTGAGTTGGTGATTCTAACCGATCAACAATGTTAAGCAACGCAAGAGTGGGATGGGTGACCGCTAGTGGCATTATTCAATTGAGCGCGTCCGTGCGTCGGAGGGCACATTAAGCCGTCGGTCCCAAGTGTTTGTCTTATTCCACCATGTCGGTGGACGACCTCCGTTGGGTATATGTAGGTACACACGATGGAAACCACTTACCATCAGGCGGGCAGTCTGCTTTTTTCCTTTCTCCAGTTGTTTGTCTTAGTACAACTTTCCTTAGGGCTTGGCAAAACCCGTCGGGCGGCCTGAAAACTTCGACATGGGTTGGCCACTAGCAGTCTATCCACCAAGCCGCACTGAGCCTGCGTGATGGATTATTTACCCTATTCCTCTCTAAGATTAGGTTCGAATGCTAGCAGTAGAAACATAATGGGCTGATTATGATACCTATGTTTATGCATAACTTTACCTGAGTTATGCCAACGATATTTGGTTTCATTCAGAGCTTTAAAACTGTAAATAATAGTGTGAATTTATCACAGAGAAGGTTGTGATAAGCTTATCAGTTATCACGTCACGTTTGAGGCAGACTTATCAATGCATATTGATAAGTCTGCCTCGAACCATGGACCAAAACGCTATTTGTATTTTTACTGTAGTAACTTTGAGAGGAAGAAACTAACATCGAAATGGGGCAAAGGCCTATTAGGTATATAGGCCAAATCAAGGAACTGTTTTACGAACGACGATATAGCTGTGACTTCTGTTCAGTGTCATCATCGCAAAATATGAAGTCAATATATTGTAATGATTTTTCATTACCTTAGAATGAATGTTTACAAACGCACAATACATTTTTAGAAAGCATTTAAAAATAGCAATAGCGAGGTATTTAAGTACGTATTAACCCGTCCGCATCAGCGCAAAAAATAACAATAGATATATGAATGAAACTTAACTCGAATGAGTCTTGCTGATTCGGACAGATTAAGTACTCGTATAGATAAATACCTTTTTTGACGTATACGTATGTATTAATAATTACATCGATTACAACCAAAATACCTATAAAGTCATAATTTATAACTGGTCTATAAGACGGTAGGTAGGTAGGTAGGTATAATAGTATATTTCATTACAAGTGGGGAAAGGCTGTCATTGCAAAGAGTTCCGATGAAATGTCTACCCGAGCCGAAGCGCAGTCGAAGGCGAGGGTTGACAGTCGGAACAAGTTGCAATGACGGTTCCGCACGTGTACTGAACGACTATTTTTAATAAAGTTGCGAAAAAATGAAGCAATTTAATAAAATAAACTCGCAAAGAAAATTTCTGGAAAATGGCGCCAACCGTAAAATATAAGCAGAGATATTTTTTTTCTTCACCCATTCTGGTAGGCAAAGGGAACTATGCCCATACAGCCAAGTCTTCAGTGGAATTTGTTTATTGATATAAAATTAAAATGAAATTTAATGAAATGAAACCTAACCTAACTCAGTCAATCAAATCATTAAATCTGATATTGAAAAAAAATATAGCTTCTTTTTAGAAATATACGTATTTGCATGAATCATAAAAACTTTTATTAATTTTTTTAGTAAAAACTTCATGGTTGGTTTTTCTTTTAAATAGACATTATTTTGACAGTTGGGAAAGAGAACGCACGAGTTCGGGAAAGGTAAAAAAAAGCACGAGTATGTAATAGCCTACATCCCGAACGCTATACGTCCCTACAATACGAGTACGCCACTTTTTGAGCAACTGTATTAAAAACAAATAAACCTGGTATCATTTACCACGTGAATATTATTCCCATCAGTGTACTAAATTGCATCTGCGCCTAATGTAAAATAAGCTACGAAGTGGATATAAAAACGTTTTACTTTAATAATACCTATTTATATGATTACGTCGTATGACTTCGCATAAATGAACTGTGAAAGACATTCTTAGCTAATTTTGTAGCAGCATCTCATTTTACACTGGCGGGGAACAAAGGAGTGTGCAGTGAATAGCTTCAGAACAAAATGAGAGAACTACCTTATACAGACAATCTGCGGTTAACGTTCACGTACACAAAACCAGTCTAATAAAATAGTAAGTGAACACACTTATCGTCTTATTACAAGCATAGTAACAGGTTGCAAGGTAAAACTGAAGACAAATAAACAACAATAAACTATTTTGGTGTCCTTGGCACTGTGCGGGCTACAATGCGGGGTTGCTGAGGACATAATCAGTGAATTTCAACATATAACATGCAACATAATTACCAAGATGCATCTTTCTACAACGCTACTTTGTACGAGGAAGTGGAAAAATAAAACAATTTAAAAAACTGCTTCTGATCGGTACTAATATTTCTGAACGTAAAGGTCTTGCTACACCGGTGCGATAGGAGTCCATACAAGAAACCGATTACTGTACCCAGTGTCACTAAAGGTCCATAAGTAAAGGTCTACTAACGCAACTATTACGGTAATAAATGTCGTAATTTTATCGTGAGTACTATGGGTTATATACCTAATCGTATATTGAGTGTAGCCCAACAATGTTGTTTATGTATGCAATACTTATTGACTAGGGACACATAAATTGCGGCTAATATTGCTGAAATAATGCTCGTGTTTTTACTCTCCATATTCCCTTTGATGGCACCTTGAAGCAAGCGTAGGCGTTTTAACAGTCCTAATGTACGGGACCACCGTACATACCATAGATTTTGCGTTTCCGAAAAACGTGATAATAATCAAATTAAAAAAAAAAACAAGTTTAGTAATAACACAATATAGGAATTTATCAAAAAAGCTGTATTTTAAAAGTAGAATATTTTAGTTTAACAAACGTCTTTGTATTGTGTATGTAAGAAGTGGTGGTTATTACTCGTGTGTAAAGTAGGAAATAGCTTGATTCGAAACACGAGTATAAGCGTTGAGTTAAGCGTTTAATTTTATTAAGAGAAAATTTAATTTTGTTATGCAATTTATATTAAATACATTCCACATACGAGTAAGACCTAATTCAAAAATAATATCACAATACAAATCGGTATTTCACTATATAACACTATAAGCATAATATGTTACGGGGCAAACCAGCCATAAGTGAAAATTCAAAAATGTAAGTACCTATTCATACCAGAACCAACCTGTTTATCAAGCTTAATATGTATGAGTTTTGCATACGTTTAAGCGGTTTATCCGGTTGCGTGAGAAGAACTAATTACGCAAAAGAGGTATGTCCGTAAATTGGGTTTGACCGGTGACATGAAAGTAGTTTTTCCTTCCGACTTCCAAAATAGAAGGAGGTACTCAATTCGACTGTTTTTTATGTTTGTTACCTCATAACTTTCGATAGGAAGATCCGATTCTCCAAATTCTTTTTTTTTTGAAAGCTGGTGCTTCCCGTGTAGGTCTAGTAGTTTTTGAGTTACATTCCAATAACTGAACAGAATAGAAGTCAGTATTTAATTTTTAAAATTTTACTTGTTTAATAAAATGGTAAAACGGCAAATAAAATCATTTCACTCATATGTAAATTTCTAGAAAACGCACATGGTAATACTATAAATTTATTATGGCATAATAACTAGTGCCGGGGTCGCTTGATCCTTCCTCAAAGGTCGGAAATGTGTCATCGACACCTCTGGTATTGCGGATCTCCATGGGCGACGGTATCACTTACCATCAGGTGAGCCACTTGCTCGTTTGCCAACCTAACCCATAATAAACAAAGACAATCCACAGCATGGTGGTTAAGGCACTGTATCTAGAGGTCGCTTGGTTCGCTACCCCCTCCTAGTTTCAAAATTGGTCACCTCAATTGGGGTATCCCAGAAGCTGTGCCTAAAAGTCAGTTGCTATTCGAATTCGAGTTCTGCCACAATTTCCAACCATATCTTAACTAACCATCAACCGATTTTTGTTTTTTTTCCTGTGGGCCTTACACGAGTATCTGCGTAAGTATAACGTTACGTATCGTTTACGTAAAACAGTACAAGCTGTAATTTACCTAGTACAACTGAGACAGAGATAGTTTGTACGCAGATGCGCGACGCGTTGACGCTTGCGATACGAATACTTTATCGCAAACCGTTTGTGCTACGGCCTCTGTACTCAAACTCAAGTCTAGATTCCTTGCTACTGGAGTACTGGAGTACACTCAGTAGTGGGTCTAGGATTGAGTACGGTCCAATAGCACATTTATTAGCACAATTAACTCAATAATATATTCGGTTTCGGATTCAATGCCAAAATGAGTTTCAATATCTGCTCGTATAACACAGCTATTATTAGTGCATTAACGGAGAGTAATTGACGTGTGTATTGGGACGTGTACTCCATTTGGTGAGGACTTACCGACGCAGATGTGATACCAGTATATAGGAAGTTTGATACATCAGTTATCTATTTATATAAAATCCCCTATTTCTCCT
The DNA here is from genome assembly GCA_917880725.1 of Selenia dentaria. Classification (NCBI taxonomy): domain Eukaryota; kingdom Metazoa; phylum Arthropoda; class Insecta; order Lepidoptera; family Geometridae; genus Selenia; species Selenia dentaria. The sequence continues at coordinate 26,979,286 of OU862883.1, read as the reverse complement.
GGTCACGCTATAACTTGAGAACGGATGGAACAATTTCTTCTTTTTTTGTTGTGTTTATTAATGTCAGGAGGTTATTATCAAAGAAAATGCAAGAAAAGACGGGAGGTCATGGCGAGGCCAAAGGCCGCCTACTACATGAACCAAGTCGCCGATAGTCGCTACTTTACAATAATATGAAACAACCCGAGCGAAAGACATTCAGTGAACGATTGTCTGATTTAATAGAGAATTTTTTTACACATTGTCAATGGTACATTAAACTGTAATCGTATGTTGGGTTATAGCTTGTTTGTTGTTCGTAACTATCTGCATTCTACGGATTTTCCTTCACGAAAAAATACTAAGTATTCAAAAGGATATTTTAGGTAAATCTTTAAATTAATATATTTCTGGCCCTTCAACAATTTTTATTTAAAATTCATCGATTTGCAGCATGACAAAAGAACAAGCCAATAATCCCACTCATTTCTTATATGTAAAAATTGTTGATAAAACAAAATGAAACATACATAGCAGAGCATAAAAGCGAGAGTCTTTACGACAATATATTATAATGCTCGTGAAATTAAACATTCTGTCGAGGTCGATACAGTAATTTCGAACAGTTCAATGATTCTTATACAACTTTGGATGTCGATGTGTCCTATAAACTGAATAAAGTCGTTCTGGGTTCTATGGAATGAGTTCTAAAGCAGGTTACTTTAATAATAATAATAACTTAGAACGTAATTCATACATACATAATTTGTATATAATCTAATTGGGACAAATAATAATTTATATTCCTAAATTATTTAAAAGTTTTCTTTAGTTAACTGATTTCATTTAATAAATGTTGTAAAGAATAGTTAATGGTTGCATAGAGACAGTTATTTTTAATGAATCAGTTATATTTGAGAAGGCATTGGCATTTTCTAGGTTAGGATTAATATCTTGAGGTAATGCGTCTGCCTTTACGGGGAAAAAGTGGATATTGCCACTAATTCGCTCTCATTGGCCGAATTCGGCGACAACTTGAAGTGGTTGGAAAATATAACCCAATTACCCCAGTTGACCTCAATGCATGAAGAAAAAATCATTTTTAAATATATATCTCTCTGTCTGCCCAGATGTTTTTTACCTAATCTCTTTTGAACTAGAATAGCGTAAAAGAAGATTTAGCTGGAGAATACGAAGAATTGAGCACATTTCCTGCAAAGACGACACAGACACACCATTCTCTGTCAAAAAAAACAGAACCCAAATTCATACGATTCAAATCCTAGCTCTAGGGCATCTACACCAACTGAGGAAAATAGCCAAAGGCAGAAAACCAGTCCAAGAAATGAGTACGTTTATCTGACGAGGATTTCGACGATCTGGATGTTTTCAAACGCGATATTTTATGAAGGACATGCTATCTAGTATGTTTGGCACGTTCACAAATAACCAAAATGACCGCATGAAAGCTTTAGAAAAGCAGTTGTTCGAAGTGAAAACACATACTTCACCTATCGCTGATATTGAGAAATCACTAGGTTTCATGTCTATCTAACTCACAGACATGCAAAAAACAATAGACAAGCTGGAAGGGGATCGAAAAGATATATTGTTTGTTTTTTTATTGCCTGTTTATCGAACACCTTGTTCAGTCTCCTCCTCAATGACCTACCAGGTGCTATAAGTGGCGCTGAGATTTATATGTACGCCGACGACGTCGCTGCGGTAATCACCGCGCCGTCACACGGTCAGTTGGAGTTGAGACTGAATACGGTGGTGGATGAGCTTGATAGGTGGTTTCGCTCTAATGGGGTAGCGCTGAATAAGGACAAAACCTGTTTCCTTGCTTTCAATCTTAATGGCCACACAACAAAGAACTATTCGGTAGCAGTCGGCGATACGGCACTCCAACAGGTACGTAGTACGAAACTTCTGGGTTTCCACATTGACGGTGCATTGACGTGGGAGACGCACATAGACGAGCTGTGCGGGAAGCTGAGCCGCTCATGCTTCGCGCTCCGGAGGCTCACGAGCACTGCCACCCGCGACGTCATGCGCTCCTGCTACTTTACCTACTGTCTATACTACCGTCCACAGTAACATTACGTACGGGTTGGAGCTGTGGGGTCGCGCGGCTGATCGTAATAGGGCTTTCGTCTTGCAGAAGCGAGCTATTCGTGCCATTTGCGGGGTTCAGGACGATGTCTCGTGCGTGGAGCTGTTCAGAGACCTTCAAATATTGCCCTTGCCGTGTGAGCTCATTTACCAGGTAGCCCTGTTCTCCTACGTTAACGTAGGAGTATTTAAACGTAGGGGTGTTAACAGTAAGATAGATTTACGTAGTAACAAAAAGAAAGACCAACTAATAACCCCGTTGCACCGTCTAGTCAAGTCGGAGAGGTCAGTGTATATTTTAGGGCCCGCGATCTACAACCGCTTACCAGCGTCCATTCGGGATGCAACCTCCACTGCCTGCTTCAAAACTAAGCTAAGAGTGTGGCTACTAGATAAGTTATTTTATGACATTGAAACTTACCTACTTAATAATAAGTGATTATTGATTTTTCTATTTTAAAATTATTACCTAATGTTTATTTTTTTATATTACTGTTGGTAGTATGACTATATTTTGATCAATTGTGACCTGTAACTCTGGAGTTATCAATAAATTATCTTATCTTATCTTATCTTATAAGCACTAAAATCACAGAGATTGAAAGTAGAATAGAAGGTATCGAAAGAAGCTCACGTAAACCGTGCATAGAAATTAGAAGCGTCCCAAAAAAACAGGGCGAGACTAAAAATGATCTTTTTTCGATAGTTAAAAACCTATTATCGAAATTAAAAATCGAGTACTCATTGGCAGACTTGCGAGATGTCTACCGAGTCCCTAACAAAAGAAACACCAATATTTCCACATTGATTGTGGAGTTCTCAAGCTCACTTATGAAAAGTACTGTTCTCAGCAATGCTAAAAAGCACAACCTGGCCAGAGACTCGTCCAAACTTAGCACGAGACACCTTGGCTTTGAAGGACCTTCCACATTGCTGTTCATTTTAGAACACTTAACGGCTAAATCTAGGAGACTTCATTACCTAGCAAGAGACCTAGCCAAATCACAGAACTTCCCGTACTGTTGGACGTCAAACGGGAATATATATTTGCGGAAGAGTGAAGGCATGCCACATATTCTCGTTAAGGATGAGGCTCAATTGGAAGCACTAAGAAATAATGCATGACGGTTTTTACTCCACATACAAACTGCTTGTAATTTCTGTGATTCCATTATACATGCGAGTAGGTATAAATGCATTCTATGTGTACCTACTAGTATCATAACGACTACTTTGCCCGCGCCACAAAACTGCAAGGATTTTTGAGGTTCAAAGTGTCGGCGCAACAATTGTTGCGAGTAAGTGTCACGCGTGTTTTACTTTTGTTTATTTTTTAAAGTCATCCCAATGTTTAACCATAGAGTGTAAATTCTTTAGCGTAATATATTTTGTTTATATGGCAACACTACACACGGACATGTTCTTTCTGTGAACTTTAAAAAAAATATAATCAATGTTTATATTTTCATCTGTGTTTGGCGGTGAAGTTATGGTTTGTGCTATAGTTTTTAGTGAATTAATCGGGTTAAACTCATGATTTTGATACAAATTATACATGAATATGATTGTGAATGTGTAAGGAATACTGTAAATATATGATTTAAGTTCTGACATCAAAATTTACACGAAAAAAATTTGTCACGAATCGACAACACTCGGTAAGCTAATTCTCATTGTTATGATTGGTTATAATTTGCTTTATTTTGAATAGATTATACTTTTACATTGTAAAATATCAAATAAATAATGTTGTCAAGTAATTACACCCCCTCAAAATATGATAAATACGCCATATCATGTCAGGATCGATAAAAAATCGAAGTCACATGACAGTTAAATTCGCTTGTACTAAAAATTCAAAATATGTAATTTTTTTTAAATATTTCTGATTTATAATTATTCTTCGAAACCTAGTTTGGTTTGTAGAATTTCTAATAAGAATTCCAATCAAATAAAAAACCAACAAGACAATTTATATATTATAAAAAAAAAAAAATTAAATCACCATGTCTAAGTCTAGAAAATGGGCCCCCAAGTTGAAAAAAAAAACATTATTGGCCGAAATTTCAAAGTAGCTCTTATTTTTATGTAATTATTAATAACCTAAGCATATGTTACTAGGTAAAAATAATATTTCTGTTCTAGACATTCAAAACATTTATCAATATCAAATCAAAATCCTGTCTGTGTTGTAAGCATTATTTATTGATAAAACTTAATTTTTGTGGTCAGATTGCAAGTTTTTTTTATGATAATATTTCTTCTACGAATTCAAATATTTGAATGTAATTAGTTATATATGTGTTTTTACTATTTAATTACCGCAAACATCTATAGGTATTAATGTAAAATTTTAAAATTACAATTTTTTCCACATCAACTCAGATTTTTTCGGCTACGCCAAGTTTGTCCTCGTGTAACATAACATTTTACTAATACATTTGACATTAATGTATATGTATCAGATTCCTTGGTCTCTCTGAACTATCTCTGACAAATTTCGTCTCTTAACTCGCTATAGGTATGGCACAAGAGCCATTTATTCCCAACTCGGCGCAAACTTTTGACGCGGGCGCTGGTCGTAACACTCGGGAGCAATCACGAGGGCGCCACAGGGCTCCTTAGGCAAGTTAGTCGATAAAACTATCTCTCGAAATCTGTACAGTTATCTTATCTCACTATTATAATACTAAAACATTGTATTTATTCAATTCTCCTTTTTTCCTTGCTATTTTAGTAATAAATTGTATTTTCCAGATATTTACTGAATCTTGGATCGATATTGTCCATATACTCGTAGATTCACATATTTATATAACTACAATCTCATGTTATAGTATGAATAATACTGTAAATTGTATCCCCCATGTGATAAACTCGTTCACGATAATAATAGCTTTATATCTATTGATGCACGTTAGTCAATTATACCTAGAATATGTAACGAGTTGTATAATTGAAATCTACCTAGTTATTGTTGAGTATACTCATAACTCAATAAATAATTTCACTTATGTCTCACTTCTCTGCATGCAACTAATTAACATTGTCCATACAAATGCTATAACTATTTTTGAATTGAAAATAACAGAAAGTTGTCCACAATGTTTCAAACAAAAACCCATTGGATACGTAATCACTCACACAGAATACTACGATACGAAAAGTCTGCAATATATATGTATGAAATGCATGATTGCAAGTGCCATGTATGCTATATTATTATATACAGTAATATGCCTTTTGATTGCACATAAAAATGTTTTCTATCATGTAAATATGTATATTATTGTTACTATATATGTGGAAAGGTACTCGTATCCTGTCATTGTGAGCGATGTTTCTCTAAGCTGTAAACCATTCTTATACAATTATTTAACAGTTTTTAGGTCAATTTCACTGGTAACTGACAGGATCGTGTTTTTGCTGTTTATGGATACTATTATTTGCCAGCCTGAATGCACTAAATTATATCTCTTTAAAGTACCTATACTGTCCGCAAATTATATTTATCACAGACAATATCTTTGTAAAATACCTAAGTACAAACTATACTATAGTAATTCCGAGTGCTTATTGCAGGATTTTGACAATATTCATGTAATGATTTACCTAGAAAATAAGAGCAAGCCTTGCTTTATTGTGGATGGTTTATTGTGTTGTGTTAACATAATAAGTGCATTGTTTATGAATTATAGGATTGAAATGTTTTGCATATTTATTGAACACTTGGTACGTTTCAAAAACGTTATTATGTCTATGGGTGATTCTACCTACATTTATGACAATAAATGTTTTGCTCTTTTGCTTTGTGGAACAGGCAAGAATTTAATTATTGATGTGAGTACCTTCACTAAATATGAAGAAAAATATGTGGCGTTACGAAAAATATGCAAATGTATAATGTTTTGTAACATGTATGAACATAGAATGGGCCCGTGCTCCTTATTTTTTGATATTAGCTTATTTTTAATGCAACAATCCATAAATAATCGTAATACGACATACCTTCACAGGAATTATCAAATTGCACTATACTTGTACATATTATGTCGTACAATTGCAACCACCATTTGTGCACACTCGAAATCATATTCACTTATAAACAAATATACAATTATTAAGTATTGTCATGTACCACTTACATTACTATTACACTTACTCGTACACTACTACAACATGGTTAACACCCATATACGCAGAACAGCAGTCACAATTCGAATCACTTTTCAAACGGTCAAGTTAATAAACATTAGAATAACCCCTGTTATACACGCGACCGAACCACAGCAAGTTCCATGCAAACTAAAGTACTTTGCTTACGCCCTTCATTATAGTACATTGTACCTACTTATAATTGCGTATACGCATATTAGTATGAAAAACTTATCACTCACATTTTTAAACACTAAGTTGCACGCTAGTAATTGTCTCAACGCTCGCACAGTAAAATCAATTATTATTATATTATATGGATAGTAGACGCTATGTTATTGAAGACATGGACAACACTAATTTTTTCGCGAATCATCAAACATTCGTACCAGAAATGTGTGAAATATATTTGGATCTCGAGAAAAATCAACAACAACTTCTAATTGTCTTTCAAAATATTCGAAGCATTCGTAAAAACTTTGATGATTTCGTTATATTTCTCAATCGCCTTAACTTTTTACCTGTGATCATACTAACTGAATGTTGGCTTAATTCATCCTTCACAGGAGTCTCGCTGAACAACTATAATTGTGCTTTCACGACCCACTATGTTAACCAAAATGATGGTGTTGTAATTCTATCTAAAATTGGCATTCAACTGAGTATTACGGAACCTTCCATGTTGGAATCATCTGGCCTTTTAGTCAATATTGCAAATGAATATTCAATTTTGGCTGTGTACAGATCTCCTTCTTCCTATGGTATTGATAATTTCTTATCCTCACTAGAAGTAATACTAGATGGAATGACAGGTCGGTCATGTATTGTACTCGGTGTTAGAATATCGACATTAAGCTGAACAGTACTTGCATATAATGGGTACACACCAGGCCATCAATTTCCAACGCGTTTTGCTAACTGTTTGGACCATGTTTTCATCAAAAGTTCCCTGCAGTCCACAATAATAGTATGCTGCAATAATGTGACCGACCACGATGCCACACTTGTTGCTATTGCTGAGAAACCAAACGCTATATGTCCTGAGAGTCGACGGGTAAAGGAAATTGACTATTCTAAGGTCATCAATGACCTGAGCAAAATTGACTGGTCTGATTTTTATAGACACACTGATCCGAATAAGCCAGTTACTGTTTTTGTGCAAACCTTAGACCAAATAATAAATACCAATAAATCAGTAAAACTAATACGTAATTCAAAATACATACGAAAAAACTGGATTACACCAGGCTTAATCAAATGTATTAGAAGGAGAGATGCGCTACAGTTAAAAGCAAAAATGAAGCCATATGATAAAACTGCACAGGATAAATATAAAAAATACAGAAATTATTTTTACAGAATCTTAAAAATGAAATCATGTTCATTTTTAAGATGACCAAACTAATTAAAATGAATATTCATGACAGTAAAAAGTTGTGGAAGTCGATAAAAGTTGTATGCAAAAATGCAAAAATATGCATTAGTACTGCAAAAACTAAAAACACAGATCTGCTTAGAAGTTTGCCTAATCCTATTGAGGCCTTAAATAAAGTCAATATTTTTTTTGCTACAATTGGAGAAAATTTTGCAAATGCTATACTTTTAAAATTGAACACTACTCAGGAGGAATTAGCAAATTTAGTAATATTTAAACATGGTCCTTCCAGGTCTCTTTATTTAGGTCCAACTGACCCAACCCAAATCTCTAAAATAATTGTCTCCCTAAAATCTCACTCCGCCCCAGGTGCTGATAACATCTCTAATCAGTTACTTAAATCTGCTAAACATATTTCGTCTGCCCCAATCGCATTTATTTGTAATTTGAGCTTAGAATTGGGTACATTCCCAGACTCCTTGAAAGATGCAAATGTTTGCCCCATCTATAAAGCGGGGGACACAGAACTGCCATCGAACTACCGACCTATATCACTACTGACCTCACTATCTAAGATATTAGAGAGAGAGGTAAACAAAAGTCTCACGAGCTTTCTGTAAAGAGGAAATATATTGTCACCCAATCAATACGGCTTTCGTGCTGGAAGATCAACGGAGAATGCTGTAACTGCTCTAGCTGACTTCGTGGGCAGCAAAATGGACGCAGGTCAGAGATGTATCGGCGTCTTCCTTGACATGGCGAAGGCGTTCGATACCGTCTCGCATCCTATACTCTTAAAAAAGTTGGAGAGCCTCGGAGTTCGTGGAATAGCATTACGGTGGTTTCAGTCATACCTTACAGAGCGAAGGCAACGAGTTAACGTAAACGAGCACTTAAGTGACTATCGGAAAGTAGCTTTCGGTGTTCCACAGGGAAGTGTACTCGGATCGACACTATTTCTGACCTATATTAACAATTTATGTCAACTTAAAATCCCCCATGCTCAACTTTTTTTCTTTCGCCGACGATACTTCAATTATTTTCCATGCGAAGAGTTGGAATGAGCTTTCCACTATAACTAACGAGGGACTAAGCAAGATTGTTAAGTGGCTTAACTACAACTTGCTCACACTTAATGCTGACAAGACGAAATTTGTTGGATTTAGAGTCTCATGCCGTTCCGCGCCCACTAAGCCGCAATGTATTCAACTTCACACATGTGCAATATATTCACAACACCAATTCACCGACGTTTGCCCGAAATTAGAACAAGTCACTGACATTAAATATTTAGGCATATATATAGACGAATTTCTATCCTGGACAAAGCAAATACAGATACTAAGCAATCGCATAAGAATATTACTGTTTATATTCAAAAAGTTTAGAGCAATAACAGACGTAAAACAATAAGAATGGTTTACTCTGCACTGTGTAAGTCACTTATTTATTATTGTATAACTTCATGGGGTTCAGCATATGTAACACATCTTGTTAAAGTTGAACGTGCACAACTTGCAGTTCTTAAAGTCGCTTACAAAAAAGCTTTTCGATACCCGACTAACGAACTGTACAAAGAAACCGAAGAACTAAGGGTACGCCAGCTATTTATTTTGGCCACTGCATTACGTTTTCACAAAACAGCTCTAGTAACCACCAACGTTATCAGATCCAGAAGGAAACCAAAATGGGATTCAACAAAGACATCTGGAAGGATAGGACAGAAGTGTCACAACTATTTAGGGCCATACATTTACAAACAGCTAAATAATACACTTAATATAATTAATGACACCTCACGCATATGTAGAACGAAAATATTAAGTTACCTTCTATCACTAGATCATACTAGCACGGAAAAACTTCTAAGAATAAACATATGAAAATAATTAATTTATAAATAAAAACAATTAATTAATACTATCTAATAATCGAAATTTAATTGAAAAAACCTAATAGTTTTATAAAATCCGTAATATAAATTATTATTTCTAATTACTTATTCTATACTATTAACTATTTGATTGATTATAAATATTTTACTAATCCTGTTCGGTAATGCCTAATTTATTATTTGTTTTTTATCTTGTCCCTTATTTATACAACCTGCACTCATCACTATCTCACTCGTTGACATAAACACGGCTCACGTGCTTCATCGTGGACTTACTCACCAGCACCCTGGAAGTGAACTAGTCCTCACAAACTCAGGGTATCCTACCGTGAGGACTAGAGATAAACATAATTCATCTACTGTGTTTACTATATGTAAAGCTATTATTATTGTGAGCGATAAAACTTATCATCTAAGACCTGCATATATTATTATTATCACTTATTATAGTTGTGCAATATGCACAGGTATGGTTAGATTTATTTTTAATTACTCAATTCAACATAGATTGTTCAACGTAGATGATCTGTACATTTGTAGCTTTTAGCATAACACGTAAGTTATTGTAACGAACCAACATTTTGAGTAAATAAAATATTATTATTATACATTATATTTGACATATTTCACGGGTTTCACCCGGTCCTTTACATAGGCATAAGTGGGGCTGTAGCCAACACTTAGAGGCCCGTTTGGTATAAAAATACAATGTAGTATAAAAACAGAAACATTTTGGATGGATGGTGACATGATATAACTATTACAAAAATGGGTAAAATGGCTATTGATATGTACTTATTAGTGGTACGGGAGATAGTGGGCTATGAACGAGACTACGGCACCTGCCAATTTCAGTCTCATCTTAAAATATTTAGGCAGGTGGTGACTTGCCACCCACTAAACGGGCCCCCCATAAGAGCCACCATCAATGGTGACAAAAGGGGCAACGTTGGTGTGGATATCTGAAGGGTGTTGAGAGGTGTGCTGCGGTTTCACTAGAACGCTATTACCGGCGTTATGCCCTTTAACACTTCCACCCTTGGAGCTTTTTGTTCTTGCTCTTGCGTCTCCACCCCCAGACGACCAATTAAGGCAAGCCGGGGGTCAGGGGTCTCATTTAGCCCCAGGGAGAATCAGGGTCCGCGGTGTCGCCACTCACCGACGGCTCGCCACAAAGCCGCCCCTGCGGTATTATTATTATATTATTATTATTCCATGTCTTTATAGGATAGTATATTATGATAAAAATTGTTAGGTTAACTACGTTCTTAAAGTAACGTCTATAAAGGTGAGTTCAGCGTGCATCTACTCGAGTGAGTGCACTTACAAATATCGCATTTATAATATTACTGTAATTACTGAGAAGTGTGCTGTCCAAAAGGTAAGCAACCTTAAGCTCTAAGTTTAAAAGTTTGCTCTTGCAGCATAAGAGCAAACTTTTAGGTGTTTGAGGGGTTGAAGCACTGGCCGTGACAGCTGCAACCGTGCATCTGATATATAACACGATAACTTTATGGCAGTGTTAATTTGTTTAACAATAAATGAAGCCACAATGGTAAAAAATATAAATGGGTAGTTTATTATATTAAACAACTAATTTATTTACCTTTTTTTCTGATTACAAAAACATTGTTGTCGCTCAAAATCTTGAAAACGCAACATGAAAGATTTTTTTCTGTTGTTTTATATGTGACTTTTTTCTTTAAGGCGCTATACAGATATAGTGCAATATTATCGTATAAGTATTTTTAACACTGTGTTTTTTTTTTCAATTTTGTATCCGTATGTCTAAACTGTGCGACGAAAAACATAGCGTTTTACAGATTTTTTCACTTTGGGCAGCGCTAAGTTGCTATTGTTATTTTTTGTCCTGACAAATTAAGATTTGTCCGCATCAGGACAAAAAATAACAATAGATTTATGAATGAAACTTGCCTCGAATGAGGCTTGCTGATTCGGACAGATTAAGACAATGTTGTTCAGACTCATTTTATTCTAAACCATTTTATTAAATCAGATGCAGCAAAAGTGTTAGGTTGCTGCCTTTTAAAATTTAATATGATTTTGTGCCTTTGTAAGGATTCATTGCAAAGTTCATTATTGCGTTATACGATGTTTGTTTATCACTTAAACAATTATCCCTTTTCTCTTCTAACTTTCTAATGTTGGTTGTTAGTATAGCATTTCTAGCAGTAGAGCAGTAGATTTAGCAGTAGTAGCATTTCCGCGATAGTTAAGGCTCATAGATCGATGTAAACCAAAATTTTCCAGTTCCAAGCCAGTTCTCCCGCTGGTCTACGCGTTTTATTATAACCAAACAATATTGTTTTGAGTCTATACCTGTGGACACGTTTCTTTCCAGTCGTTGTATCAACAATGGAGCTCAATAATCATGAAACTTCTTCTAAATATGTTTCAGAGGTATCCAATTTGTTTTATCAATATTTATCAAAACGATATGAAACAATTGTAATTGTATGATGCATAAACAAATTTGATAAAACCAATTTCTTTCTTATTTTTAATTTAGTAATTTTTTAGTTATTAACAAAATAAGCATAAGCATACAGGTATGCCAAGGCCAAATCAAATAAGGATCCAATTAGAAATGTTTCTATTCAAATATACAATAGATTTCAGCTAATGTTTTGTTTTTTTAATGCTGAAAGGACCTGGAACTTTTTTTCATAACAAATTATCATTTGTAAGTTACCAGAACGGTAATATCAACGAAAAAGCGAAGGTCACTTGTTTTTTTAATTGTATGCAAGTACGTGTTTGCTAGTGTATTATTTAGTAAAAAGTTGTAGTATTATTGCCATTTCGAGTAAAAAATCTAAGAAATGTATTACGATCCTGCTAAAATATGTTTTTTATAGACAGCGGCCATATTTTTTTTACAAGTGTGAGTACGATTATGACCTCTATTTGGTATACAGTAAAGTTCATATTTATATAAAAAATATTACTACTTATTTGGATTTTTTTTTGGTGGATTTCGATGTCCAAAATATCGTTGAATCTTTATGTATGCTTATTTTACATGTGCTCTAGAGATTTATATAGTTTTTGTCGAATTTTTTTTTATTTTTACTCTATGTCGTCTAGTCGTTGAGTTATCTGGTTGTTTTTATATCTATGGCTTGACTAAAAGGAAACTGATGACTTATTCTTACAATCAAAGAGAATGTACTGGATACTTAGTATTACTTTATGACGTTTACAGATACAAAATATCTTCAATAGGTAATTTACTACAATTAAATAATCGAGACCGCGTGCATTTTTTTAATGGCGGATTTTTGCGAGGTTTTTGCAACTCTGGTTCGCAAATTTGATCATAGTCGGGAGCTCGCCCGGTTAATTACTAGTCAAAACCCCAAGTATCTAACGAGACTTATAGACTAAGTGTGAGTCCAATCATATTTATATATATATATATATATTTCTTACTTTGACTGTTACATTAAGTTCATTCAATGTTACTTCCTTCGACTTTGCTTCGACCGTGTAGCCCGTATAAAACTGCTTAGTTGGCGATACGTTTCGCCTTATGCTTCCGTAACCACAAAATCTTTCATGGAATCCCAAATTCCCGCACCCTTAAAAGGTCTAAAGCGAATTGACCGCCAGAAGTTTCTGCGGTTATGATTTCATGTTATACTAGTATCTGCCCGCTACTTCATCCGCGTCAAATAAGGTTGTCGCCTGTAAGTAAAAAGTAGGCTGCATGTTAATCCGAGTTATATACTATTTCCCATCCAAATTACGTGCTGAACGCCTGACGTTTAACATTATTACAAAAATATTAATTAATTAAGATCGCCAGCAGCTTCGCTCGCTCGGTCTTGGTGTAGTGGTAGAAGCGCCACTTTGGAATCTCGAGGTCCTGGGTTCGACACCCGGGTTGTAGAGTTATGGAGTTTTTTAAAATAGAAATTCTCAATACAGTCTAGAGTCTATGAAACAGTGGCCTGTAGATAGGTAGCAATAGTCTCGTCCCCTATTACATGGGACCAAAAACATATCCCGAGGCGAAACGTAGGTATTTACAACACCGCTTCCTACCCCTTCGAGAATATATTGGTGTGACGATTTGTTTTGTTGTATTTAAACACTCGTTTTTGAAATCTAAATATAAGTCGAAAATCTTATAATCTATTATAAAATTGAGAGTTTATTTATACAACTCTACACCAATCCCTAGCAATACTCGCACTCTCGGCAAACGTAGTGTAGGACGTCCTGAGGCACGGTGGAGTGACGATCTGCGCAAGACGGCTGGCAAAAACTGGATGCGAGTAGCCCAAGATAGACCTAAGTGGCGTGCAATTGGAGAGGCTTATGTCCAGCAGTGGACTGCTACAGGCTGATGATGATGATGACTCGCACCGATATGCAGGTTTTATAAAATATAAAGTTATGCGTGGGCATACAGACAGACAGATAGGCAGGCAGACAGGCAGAAAGACAGGCATTTTATTTCAAAAGTCATATTCTCGTTCAGTAGGTAATTTTACGTCGTCACTTTTTTAATTTTCTTCTAAGTACCGACTTTTTGGTCTCTACTCCTTTGTTATAAGTATACATAGAAGATTACTCTCAACCTCACTTACAAAGTTTTGCCTTTAAATATTAATTATAGTGTGAGTGCGATAGTTTTATTGTACAATAAGCTGACTGTTCAGAAAAAAGGCTTTTTGGGTCAGTTTTCCAACTGTTGGTAATGTACCTATATATGTGTATGATTATTTACGAATTTATGTATACACAACAATGCTCTATCGTTTGACTCTCTTTCGTTTTTTAGGCGCGACCTGTACAGAATAAAGGGCTAAAAGGAACGTGAAAAATGAGGTTTCACTGACATTCGTCTTGACAACAAGAGCGCAATTTTAATGTCAAGAATGTCTATGATACAAAAAAGAATTTACCTAATTTAATTAAACACTGTTGCAATATGGATGTTTATATAGACCTCTGACAAAGAAGACTTAGAAAACGCCTTTCCTTGTTTACTAATCACACATTTATTTGCGAAGATCGAACCTGGTATAAATTATACTCTTGGCATAAAAGACAGGATGAGTACTACTGACCTAAAGAAACTTCAACTATTATTCAATTAAAGTGCAAAAAACTATAAATTTTATTGTAGAAAGAAAAAGAAGACTTTGAAGGAAAGGGAAATGCTTGTTGCATTAATTTTAGTTCAACTTAATGTTAATGTTAAGTTCTATGAAATAGTAATAGCAAATATAGAGAAACAAAAATAACAGAGCTAACATTTAGGCAAAATGCTAAAATTTCTACCTAGTCCTTATCATAATTGCAACACCGACCTTTCCTGTCAACCTTCATAAAACCATTGCGGTACTGTACTACACACAAGTAAATGTGCAAATTATATGAGACGAGAGAGAACAAGTTGTAGTTTGTATTGAGTATTTTGTGGATACAACATCGGCCGACTTAGTTATCGGCTTAAAATTCATATTAATTGAAATAATTTAGTGATTTAGTAAGTAGATACTTTGTCTTTAAAACGCTTTCGTTATAATTTATAAATAACCATTTTACCCACCATGTGAAATTTATAATATGTTTATAATTAAACAGTAATAATTAATTCACTAGACAAGCAAGAGTGATTAAAATGATAATGTAATATGATAATGTCTTCAGCGACGCGTCTTAGAGTATATTTTGACTAATACTGAATTGACTAAACGCGTGATGGGAAGCTGAACTAAAAGCAGAACTAAAACTGCTAAGACTACATATTTTAGTAGTCGATGCTTTTTATGTCGTAATCATCCACTAAGGAAGGATTTTTAGAAATTTCATTCGCGTTCGTATCAAGAGGGTGAAACGAGCAAAACGAATGGCGGGTAAGCTAGTAGTGCTATAAAATTTTATTATACTACAATACTACCGGGGCTCATCTTATCATCATCATCATCATCTCGGCAATACTTATGTATTAAGTAGTAGTAGTTCTTTTTTGTCGTTAACACTCTTGCCAGTCTTGACAGAGTGGTATTGGTCATACATTTGGATAGTGGCTTGTGTCACATCACAATCCGTTGTCATTCCTCACGAATTACCATCTTCTTTGCGCACATGTTCACGGGACCATTTAGACAGCCTTTATTTGATCAGTCAAACGTAATGGTGATCTGGCGCGTGGTCTTGTCCCTTCAATCTTGCCTTTGACCACAAGTGGTTCTAACGAGGCATATGTCCAAAAATTGTATAAATCACTCCAATACTGACGGGGCTTATCAAGAAGTAGAAGTAGCATGAGTTTGTTTAACTTTTCAGTTAATATTAAGGATCTTCTCGACTTACAACCTTGCGTACCTACGTAAGGTACACAATTCACCAGAGGCGCTTTCATGACATCATACAAAAACAATGGTTACCTACGGTAAACAGTGAAAAAAAGCAGTCAAAGGCCTCTGTTACAAAAATATACCAAATGATATAGTTATATCACTGACAACAATGTCCCGCCATTATGCGAGCCGGAAGAGTTTCCCACATCATAAGGGATATCGTAAACGAGATCTTTTTACGTGCCTTTTACAGGCCCACTCGTAAAATTTATTATTTCAAAGAAAGTAGTTATTTGCCCGCGAAATAGTCTGTTTAGAACCACGGATGTTAGCAACATCCGTGGTTGTTACCTATGAAGATGCTACAAAAAGAAAGTATGGTTGGCGATAAAAGCTGAATTTTGATGTAGCGAACAATGATGATGTTATATATAAACGGAGGTAGGTAAAACTTGCCATGTTTAAACTTCATATTCAAGGAGTAAAACGTCTCTATAGTTAATTTCATTGGTAGCGAACCATCTTTAATTACAACTTATGCACAAGATCTTTAGGTCCCAAACTAGGAAGAACCTGTACTAAAGTAACTTGATGACTGATATACTATTTAAACAAATAATTATACACAACCAGACACTGGTCAAACAGATAATTATGTTCATCATCGAACCCAGCACTAGCGGCTCAGCAAGAACGGATCTACCAATTATTGTGCGATATTGGTCAATAAATTATTTAGGATTTAAAAGAGGGGCTTTTTGTATCCCCCCCTATATAAACTTAGTATAATAAATTGTGTTCATTGTTATGATCTCTAAACCATTTTAATTTTACTGTGTAAATTTTTGTACCAAATATTTCCCGATATTCAACATTGGTAGGTTTGTCTGTTTATATAAGAACGATTGTTGTCATTATCACAACCACAGAAATTATCATTTTTAGCTCTTCTATGAGATCTATACTGACTATGACTGATTCATCAACGCAACTACTAACTTAAAATTTTGTCAATTGATGTCTTTTATGTATTAAGGATCAGTTAAGGAAGGATTTCATCCCTGAGATGCTGTTGCACCCCACCCTAAAATGAGCTTTTGATTTATTCGGAACCCGGGTTAACGAGTTCGATCGACCTAACGTGAGTGTTTAAAAACTTTCAAATTCGTCAGTAGTACCGTTTCTACTCATCAAATATCGACAAAACAGTATAAAACATTTGCATATGCATTATGCAATTGGACTACTTATTAGTTACTATTTATTAAAAGTTCACCTTACAGCCTCTTTGTAGCGCATACGAATATAAACGGTATTACAATAAAACTTACTGCTATTTGCTGCCAATTTTGCAGCTCTCATAAAGTTACTTAGTTGGCAAATACAAATTATATAGCTTGATCATATTATCGGTAGCGTACCTATGTAAACATTTACCGTGTTATCTATCTTTAAAGTAAATACTTAATGTAATCTCGTATAAGCCGAAAAGACGTGAAAATGGGTTACGATACCAAGGGGTACGAAACGGACTGACCTCAGCCAGGATTAAGTTAAACCTACTAAATTGTTTCAAGGCAAAGCCTCCACAACTAGGTATATACGAGAACATAGTATATTATTGTACCATTTGTAGCGTTAAGAACACAAGAAACACACAAATAATATCCCTTTCTTCAACTTCACACGTTTTTTTTTCTTTATAAGTGGACTCGTACACTTGTACACTTATCATTCTTCAAACGAATTATGCTACAATTGCTGCAAATATATGGCATCATCAAGTGATATATTTATTTAAATAGTCACAGTTATATATTTAGTTTGTTATCAAGTCAATGTCCTGTATATCATGTTACTGTATATTATTAAATGATTTATTTTATTTATTTAAAAAAAGGTTTTACCAAAAAATTTTACACTAAAAAGAGTGAAATAACTTGTTAAAGTCGGTACTATGATATTTCAAAAGTGCCACAGTGTTGTGCGCATGGTACCTGTTGAGTTATCTAGAATTATAAATAGTAAGCAGGCACACAGTAGAATAAAAAAAATAGCTTCGTGTTTTTGCTCACAGAGGCGCTAGTGTAGCTTCAATTTTACTTTCGCTCTTCGCCATTTTGTGAGTATTACCTATCCGTGTGAGTTACCAGTTTGGATAAATAAGTTTATATTGCAGAAATTGCCTCTTATTAATAGAAGTCATACCACCGTAATAGTACCGACTTCGACAAGTTATTTCACCATTTTGAGTGTTGAAGTCGGTTCCATTTTTGGTAAAACATTTTTTCATTATTTAGAGAGCCTTGCTACTTACGGAATCGAGTATCAGTCACCGTCAATAATAATATTATGAAATCATTAAAATAGGCAAAACACTTTTCAGTTATAGTAACTAAAAAACTGCTGAACCGAAGTTGATGAAACTTACATGGGACCACTTAGAAAGTATACTCTAGCAAACGAAAAAAGAATCATCAAAATCGATTCATAAATAATGAAGTGATCCGCGAACACACAAATAGAGCACTGCAGTGCGATTCTCTAAGAGCAAACATCGTTGCATCTATGACAACATCCGTGTAACAAATGACGAGATGACAAGGACAAACAACCTTATGTACAAGGCGATATCTCATAAAGTATTTGACATCGGTGAGCTCGTCGACGAACGCATCAACGAATCATTAGAGAATCGCGCGGCTGTACGCATCGGATATACGTGCCATCAAGACGAATCTAATGACGTATGTCGTTCACGTGTACGTAATGAGTAGTTACTAGCGTACATAGCAACGGAGATACATATATACAGGTTAACCACTTATACCTTCCTCTTGGGTTTCGCCGCAGTTAGGTAAAAGTAAGTGTGGGGCGTCTATAATGTACCGGTATGAAACATTTACGAATTATACCCGCCTGTTTGGAACACATTCCTAGATAAGTATAATCGCTACCCACAATTTAATTTTGAGTCGCGCAATAAAAGATGTGATTACGAGTACCATCGCATTTTCCCTAGATTTTTCTGGATCCGCAACATATTTTATGTTTATTAGACGTTTTATTCTGTTGGAAACGTGTTGTACGGTCGTTGAAGCAGTTACGGTTACAAAACAGAGCCTCAGAAATAATCTTGTTTTGGGTTCATATGAGATTAAGAAAATATTTTTTCTCAGGAAAAGTCGACTTAGGTGCCGTGAACACATATTTCGCAAAATCCTACGTACCTATCTTATGACCAACTAAAATCTACACTGGATTTGTTGGCTATTTAAATATCGGATTCATAAAGATTGTACTTGTTTATACATATAATATGTAAGTATACGTACGTATGATTTGTCTTGTCCTTTCAGAATATCTTCATAAAGTAATTGTATTGGTATGAATACTATCTTTCTGCCGACTTCCAAAAAAGGAGGAGGTACTCTATTCACTGTATTTTTTTTTGTTACCTCATAACTTTCAACTGGAAGAACCGATTCTCAAAATTCTTTTTTTGTTTGAAAGCTGGTGCTTCCCGTGTAGACCCATTTAACTTTTATCAAATTCGGTTCAGTAGTTTTTGAGATACACTCCAATTACTGAATAGAATGGAAGTCGGTATTAAATTTTTCAAATTGTATACTCGTATTTATTTTTCGTTTACGTAAAATTGTATCGTCACCAGCTTTTTGTGAGATAAATACGCCATTGCTATAAAATAAAACCTTTTATGCAATACAATGTATAACTATTATGATTGTTTTTCTATATTTAGCTTCGTCTATATTTATCATCTAGTGTGTGTAAAAATAAATATCTTCTTTCATTCGAATATTGAAGTGAGGCTTTGAATTAAGGGTATACAGTGAGGTCGGTCGCCGGTTAGAAGCGGCGATTAAGGATGTAAGTTTTAGTGAAACTAACATCCTTAAGAAACCTTTAGCTTGGTCTTACGTACTTTTTTACTGCCGTCTGGTTAGCTGAGTACCCTTATAATTGAAAATTGTAGCAAAGCACCTGATGGTGAGTACTGGTATATGTACTTCAGTCAGTCGCTATTCTATGTTTAATAGTGGTACAGCTCACATCACCACTAACCTTTCAATGAGATCGTGGTCAACGGCCCAGCATTATAAAATCCCGAACACTCGGTAATATATTTTCATTGTAAACGGGATCTGGATTCACATTCCTCGAAGTTATTATTGCTCTTTACAACATAAGAAATTGAAGATACGGGGTTACGCCTTAAGAGGCCGATTCCCGAACCGCCCTAATACCACGCAAGCATCGCCGATAAGGAATTGTTATTAATGTCAGAGGATTGTTATTTTATTTAATTTTGCATTAAACGTAGGCTTGACAATAAGTCAGACAGCGCCAGAACCTTTAGTTCGCATTCGTAAAATTCCGCTGCGGTAATTTGAATTGTTTGCTGTAATACAATTATAGTTAGGGCACAAGATTTATTAAAGTGAAATTTACTTTATGCGCGTTGAGTACTTTTTGGGTGAATAAAAGTCATGGAACTCGCGTGATCGTCACCGAACGCTTTAGATTACTTAGTTTCACCTCCATCCGCCGTCTCCAAAGACTGCCTGCATGTTTTTTTTATACAACGCCGTATACACGTAGTACAAGCGTTTTATAGAAAATATGACGGGTTATTCGCTCTTAAGTAGTAATAGATAATGGTATGGTAACAAATGTTTCTGGGCACTTTACGGTTTAAACCACAGATTAAAGGGGTACTAAGTATTCAAGCCACGCGAGTACCAAGGTGCTCTATTTATGTAATGTCATATTTATGACAGCTGAATTTCTTTCAAATTGTTCCACGACTTGCTATTCTCGAGTTATATAATATCGTTGAATACTTGATTTGCAAGGAACATGTTTCGAGATTGTTACGAGATTCGTAATTGTGTAAGTTGCAAACTGGAGTATTGTGCTATAGATTTCAAAGAGCGGTAGACTTGGTAGCTTCGTTGTTAGTCGCGTGAATGACGAAGTTCAAATCTGGTTTGTTTGCTTTGATAAAACAATATCTACGTTTATACATTCATCCAAATCTGTTCAGATGCTCTGGCGTCTTTGAGTAACACACATCCGTGCATTCTAACATTCCTATTTATATTAATATGGTAATAATATAAACACTTTCCTATATTTGCAGCGTTCAAGTTGTTCGGTTACATATGACACACGGTGGTGGTGACGCGGCAATTGACTATTGATAAATTGGTAGTCGATACGATGCTAAGAAGACGTTTTCATTTAACAACAGAGACCGATTCAAGCGAGTTTGTACAAGTCTTATTTTAAAGTAGATGGTACCTTCTAATATATTTTTAATTTACGTGAGTGTACATATATAGGCACTATATGTATATCGTAAGGCTTTCAACTAGATTTGAAATTTTGTTTATACAAAGTTTTAATAGATTCTATCTATTCTGTAGGTAACAGACTCAACTTGGGTATTTGGGACCCCCATTATCGTACTGTCGCAGGGGTTCGGTTGTTTGTCTGGTTGACAGAACTAATACGACCTCGTACCTATAGGAGCCGTCCATACTATTCCACACTAATCACGGGGAACGTAGCTCTCTTTCAGCCTGTATGTCCACAAGTCTGATAGTTTTTTTCGACACTCGGCCAAACAATTATTCATGAAATTTGCAAAGTAAATTAATGGCCTAGCTTCTGGAATAGTACATCTAAGGTACTTTTAAATGGTATCATAACGTTTAAATATGAAGGTCATAAACAAAGGGGTTTGCTACTGAATAAAAAGTGATCTATACATATTATAATAAAACTGTAGAGGTCAAATTTCTGTACAAAGAAAAAAAAATTGTATCGTGGTAGCTTATATCCCCGGTCAACATATAGGATACTTGTGATACCGGGAAATTAAAGAGTTCCCGTAGGATAGTTATAAAACTGTAATTAACCGTATCCGCGAATCCATGCGAGAGCAGCCGCTGGCGGGTCAGCTTGTATGAAATAACTTGTCAAACCTGTTATCCATATATATATTCCAAATATATAAAGAATGATTTTGAAAAAGAATAAAGAATGATTGAACTTTGTTTAACTAATTCACACTTCTTAAACAAGGATAAACTTTCGAACCTGTATTTTGGAAAAGAATCGCAAATCACAAAAGCTTTACCTTCTACGGCTATAACTTAAATAAACATCTTTATATACAAATCGATTTCGCATAAGGATCGTAAGCATAGAGTACGTCGCATACAGTATGCCTTGCTTAAAATTTAATATGATTGATTTAAGCCGATTTGATCGAGCGAAATTGTATTTGGAGTGTACTTGTTTAACTTTGTGATTGATCGTTTAGATTTTATGATTTACCTAACAATACATATATCTATTTTTTCTTTAAAATTTGGTAGGTACATTTAAAGCAAAACATGCAAGATTAGATTATATATAGATTGGTTAGAACGAAAAAAATCTAATACAATTTCCTTGGTTGGAGACAGCTTTCGATATTTCCATTATTCATACGTGGATTACGGTTCGTTCAGCACGATTTATACATTTACCATTCGATAGGTAAAATTATTAGTTATTCAGTCAGGTTTGTATTCGAATACCTAGTCACAAATATAATATCTTTTTTTAAATCATTGTACACAGTATTGTCCATGTTTAATATTTTATTATAATAATAATAAAATATTTAGTATCTCGACCAGATGGTCAAGATACTCGAATGTACTCGGTGTATTGATAGATACATAGGTATATAATTACTTGTTATGTATAACTGAATTATTAATGTAGATCCTAAACCGCTGGGTCTATAAGAATCTGAAGTATAAATATCTAATATATTCATTAATCTTGAAATTTAGGCAGTTGATGCCGTTTATTTTGTACAAGCTTTGACTATGATCGAAATGTAAGTAAGTAGTAGTTAGCAGCCACGAAAGAAGGGTCAGCGTAGTGGAGGTATTTAATATAAGCACATACTCGTATGTATAATAATATTTAATTACATTTTAAAATAATTCTTCGATGATACCAGCAATAGTATTGACACATTATATCTACGAGTATGTGAAAAATTAAGAGTGACGTGGGTCGCACATTATGGAATGATCGCAAAGGAAGATAGCAAAAAGGAGCGCGGAGTGGCCCTAATGGAAAACACCTGCCTATATATTCGCAGATAGTGTTAATGTTGCTGTGACGAGTTATGAAATTGGGCAATATCAAGAAAGAAAGAAGAAACAAGCTAACCCGTTCACGCCTTTCGTCTTGTCGAAACATAGGGGAGGGGGGAGGATGTAGGGGCAACTACAGATTAGCGTAGCACAATCAATGTATTTAAAACATAGAGATCTAGAGGGTTCCCTATTTCTTGCATAATATTTTTTGTCACAATTTAACGTGGCATACATTCACTTATCCTCATAGTTAGTTACGGACAATATTAATTTGAAATATTTTTTTGGCACAATTTTGAAGCATAACTACTTTAAGCATAATAATTGTTAATCATACTAATTCTTAAACCTAAATTTACTTACGCATAATGAAATTTAAGCATAATAAGATATATACCGACAAGTCATTGCTTCAACAGGATAGATAGATAGATAGATAGATAGATAGATAGATAACGCTTTATTGTACATTAAACAAACGTGGATACATTTGATATACAATTATCGATAGGATATATATTCGACAAGTATTTTATCCCAAAGTCATGCCCTATATCCTTATTGTGATATAGCCTAATTCTGGCGCTACGTCGGCTGCTGCCGCGGCACGCTCGCTGCGCTCGCTCGGCTCGCGCGTTGTGTAGTCACCATTCAAACTAACGCTCTTCTTCGCTTTGCTCATCGTCGCACCTATCGTGCCTGTGCTCTGACTAGAAAGGTACTCTGCTATGTTCTGTAGGAGTGATTTTTTCGTTTCGTTGTTTTTTTTCTTAGTAAGCAACTGTTGAAGTATTGAACTTGTCGAAGCTCAGAGGTATACTGAATTTGTATGCCTAATAACTATCAGACATATAAATAATATGCCTTATACTTTATGCAAATCAAAATTAGGGCAAAAGCTATTAGCCTAAACTGTATTTATGCTTTCTGAAATAGTATGCCAAAAAACAATTAAGTCAAACTAATATGATTATGACAAAAAAAAAGGGTAACTCATATTATGCGAAATCAGTTAAAAAGTTATGTGAAAAAAGGGATCCCAATCTAGAGAGATGCCAATCCGTTCGCTGAGTACAATCCTGGTGTCGCAAGCAGCGGCATTGTTTAGCGATTCAATGTATTGTTAGTTTCAAGTTCATTATCCACTGCAGTATTAAACTTAACGTTTGTATATTCGTAAGTACAGAGCAAGCATTGTTAACTCTTTACATGCAATATCACGACGGGCGTTCAGTCACATAATGCAACAGTTGTGAACCGCCGCGTGCAATGTGATATTGGTGCGACACCGGCCCCGCCCCCTATTCATATCTCCCTCGCTTCTGTGATCTGTGATTTAAAAGAACGTGACTAGAAACACTCAACTTTGGGCCGTTATTTTTGATACAGAGGAGTAGGAACTATAAAACTTCATGTAATATATTTATTATGAACTCACTAGCTACACCCCGCGGCTTCACTCGCGTGTTGATGGATACTGATGATAGTAAGTATCATACGTGTTATTTCAACATCTCATTTAACTGTATACTACATCTAATCCGAATCCGTTCTGGCTTCATTGAGTAACAAACCTCATTAACAAAATTATTCTAATTTATTATATGATAAGACTATATATCTATGCAAAATAGCTAACCTAAGGTAGATAAACTCTTTATTGAAAACACAAAATGGTTTAATATACGAGTACGACTATACATACCCTTAGTTACAAATGGTGTTAATTTATGTGTATGATAGCTGCAGCCTCGATGGATGGTTGATAATGATGATGATGATGATGAGGAGTATCCTATGAGTATCCAGCGCATCATCTAAATTCGTACAACATTTCATAATAATTAGTCCAGTCGTTTGAGCGTGAAGAAGTAACAAACATACAAAAAATAATTACAAACTTTCGCCTTTATAATATTAGTGTCATTAAAAATATCATGTACAGTATATTAACGTAGCGTAGGTACGTAATAAATTTTCATTATAAAGCTCTAGAGTTCAAACAAATGTCGTGTTTAATTTAATTACTAGATCTTTATACCTAAGTGGGAGATAATTCCACTTTGTACTCTCAGAACTAAGATGAGTCAACTTCTTAAACTGTAAGAGACGTCGTGCCTTATCTTTATTTTTCAGATGTTTTGATAGAGCAGAAATTAAAATCCTGGATATTTTTTGAAGAATGTTCCGTAAGCTTTACTTGAAATATGTCAGATTATGGCAATATTATACAGTAATTCTATTTATCTCAAGCCAGTTTTTCATAATGATACCTGTGTAATTTCTGAAGAGAGTTTGAAGACAATTTAGGCCTACCCATTTGATTTCTTTTTCTATTATTAGGATCATGTTGATAATCACGAGGCTGGTTTTATTATATTCATATAGAGCGTAGAAGTTCCATTTACTATTTTTGTTTCACAAGACGCACTCGTATTTTCCAAACTTTAAATTAGTTCAAAGTTCTAGGATTTAGGGCAAAATCCTCAAAGTGTCGTTAAACAATTTAAAAGTTTCTTGGCAGAAGTGTGAATCCCATAAATTTGAGGGACATTGTCGTCGCGCGGAGAAATTTAGCTACAAATCTGGCTAGGTGCCTGAGTACTTGAGTGTTCAGCATTTATGCAGTCTTATGGATAATACAGAAACGTTGAATATGTTAAACTAGTAGTTTTGTAAACAGTAGACCTCGCGAGCACATAGTCAGTGCACGTAATCAGCGGCAATTTTCCTAATACTTCACAACCTAATCTTGTAAACCACTTGATCAATTATGCTCATATTCAAAATTTTTCCTTAAAAATAGGTACGTAATGTGTGCACAAAATTTTATCAAAATCGTTCAGTAAATAGCGCCGCTGCAAACTTCCCTCTTTTTAGGAAAAGTACTTCGTCCACGTAGATATTTTTTTTATAGATATAAATTATTTAGCTATGCCCATAGCTATCACCCGCCACTACGTGTGATATTTGACAAAAAATATGTAGATACTGTACGTATTTATTTAAACAATGTTATTTACCAATTCGAAGGCGGATAATTAAGTAACTACGTTAGTTGGAGAGCTCATACGTCAGCATGCCACATACATTTAGCCGTGGGAGAAACAGTCCTGCCGATAATCAACTCCAGCAAACTTCAGTCTCTGTGACTTATTTAATAGCCATCGCGAAATAAATCGCGAATGCCATCATAACCTAGTGAGCTCCCGACTATCATCAAATTTGCAAACCAGAGTTGCAAAAACCCCGCAAAAAACAAGTGACTGTCGCTTTTTCATTGATATTACCGATCTGGTATCTTTCAAATGATAATTTGTTATGAAAAAAAAAATTCCAGGTCCTTTACATCATCAAAAAAAACAAAACATTAGCTAAAATCTATTGTATATTTGAATGGATAACATTTTTAATTGGATCCTTATTTGATTTGACCTTGGCATACCTGTATGTCAAGGCGGCTTTACGGAATGTTTTTTGGCATACAGGTATGCCAAGGCAGCTTGACGGGTTAAATCCAAACGGAAGGTCATTTCGGATCTATTGTACACGTAGCACGAAGACTGTTTCTTCTTTGTCAAAATGTGAATTTGATGAAATTTGGTATTTAGATAGATTAGTCTCTGGACTAACACATAGGATACTTTTCGTCAGCATCACCTATCACCACTTCGGTGAAAACATGGGGCGCAGCCAGTTAACAATAAAGTCAATTACTTTTTTGCAAGTTATTTGTGCTCACTGTAACGTGTCGTTTCATATACGCCCTAAAATAGAGAATACCAAAATCAAAGAGATGATTAAGATATTTTTGATGGTACGTATGGATGTGATGGTTGGTATAAAATTATAAAGTTTGTCAATATATATTAAGTTTTTAATAACACTTAAAAAACCTTTATAGCCTTGTATAGCCTTTAGTATTTTATTTACCATAACATTCTCCGTTACATTATATTAACATCAAAATATTGCGACTAGTTTAATAGGAAGTACCTAAGCTTGCAATTTCGATGGTTCATAAAACTGCAATGCCTAAAAACTAAATAATATACTTTAACAACTCGGATAGAGTCAACAGAAATCTTATTAACACTCTTTATTTGTTGTTTTTAGTGGGCTAAACTACCAAACCCCATTTCATTTTATTACATTTTAGTATTCAGGGGTCAGTAACACTTTAGGGTTATTTTGAGATCAATGTATTTCCATTGAAATTGCCTGTGAGTGTAAGTACACATCTCCCAGCTTTTGTTCACTTTCGATCCGTAAACATTTTTATGGTATGTCCATGCAAATATACTCAGAAAATACTGCGAAAGATTGCAAGAGATGTCAACTGTGTTATAACATATAACAAATAATGTTAGAAAAGCTGTTTTATTTTTATGTATATTATATATATATAGTACATTAGAAGTAAAACGCTTCGTTCGTTTTTGTGTAAGGCATATGAATAGATGACGCTTTATCGTACGTGTGATCGTCCAAACATGAAGGTCTGGTGGTGTATTCCAAATGACACTCCCTTAATGTGATACTACACAAACTAGCATATTCGTACCACACCGTAACGTAACGTGATAAGATAACTTCACCTACTTTTTACTATACATAAATGCAAATGTTTGGATGAATGGAGGTTTGTTACTCAATCACGCCAGAACTCGTGAGACCGTAGCACGAAAAATTTGCGAAAAAGTATTTGTATCTTGAGCGTCAATGCGTCACGCTTCGGTGTACCTACTATGTGGTATTTTTTTCACAGTTGTCCCAAATAAATCACTATTTTATACTTTATTCTATTTTACTTGAACGACACGTCACGTTACACTTTAGCACGGCGCGGTTAGTGTATTTTGCATATTTCCACAGCGTAATGTCATATGGGATATTGCTATGGGGTTCAGCGGCTGATACAGAGACCATATTTATCCTTCAGAAACGTGCTATTAGAGCTATATACGAAATGGGTCCCCGTGAATCTTTGAGAGATTTATTTAAAGAAATCAATATATTAACGTTGCCTTCCTAATATGTATTTGAAAATATAATGTATGTTCGTAAAAATTTACATAAATATAAGTTAAATAGTGATCACCACACTTTTAATACCAGAAATACTAATAGGATAGCTGTACCTAGTTTTAGACTTGCGAAGACTAATAAGTCATTCCTAGGAAATTGTGTGCGTTTTTACAATAAAATCCCAAAGCACATAACTGAGCTCACAGAGGGCAAATTCAAGTTGACTGTAAAAAACGTTTTAATAAAAAAAGCTTACTATAAAGTTCGACATTATATAGAAGATAAAGATACTTGGAATACTCCACTTCTGGCAAGCTGTCTCTCTGCCACCCATTAAATGTAATATTTGTAGTACCTAAGTAGCAACATTGTAAACATCCATATAAAAAGAATGGC
The DNA here is from genome assembly GCA_917880725.1 of Selenia dentaria. Lineage (NCBI taxonomy): Eukaryota > Metazoa > Arthropoda > Insecta > Lepidoptera > Geometridae > Selenia > Selenia dentaria. The sequence continues at coordinate 26,950,819 of OU862883.1, read as the reverse complement.
CCCGAGTTTCTTGCCGCTTCTTCTCGGTGGGTTCTATATATTTTGGAACGCGGCGGTAGAGTCTTTAAAGTACATTATAATGAAAAGTTGACGTTCATAAGTGCGTCTTTGATGCCTAAATTGAATAAATGATTTTGACTTTGACTTTGAGCAGTTATTCATGCTAGGTCCACAGAACGGATGTGGTGAAATTTGGTATGTAGATAGGTACAAAATATAAATAAAAAATATAAAGTAAACCAGTAGGGGAACTGTCATTACAAAGGTATTACAATTACTGTGGTGAGGATAAATAAATAAAAAACATATTCATTTGTGTGGTGCACTTTATCTATGCAAAGCTCCCTGTACTTTGGCCTTAACTTATCATGGCTTTGAATGTGATTGTTGTATAACTTTTTGAAGTTCCGTGATGATTTTGAACTGTTAAAGACTAATGACAAACGTAACACGTGTTTCGGGATAGAACGTTAAAACTAATATTTTGTAAAATATAAAATAACTATTGCTGCGTCTGTGGCTTCATCCGCCCGGAAGATAATTGCAACACTGCTTTGCCGGCGTAAGTATTTCCTTGCATCTATGACCTTGGGCCTTTCAAGCGCGGCGTGAAAAAGCATATGTCAGGTCATCATAGGACTGGCGATTAGTGCAGCTTACGGGTGCACTAATGGTCGATATTCTTGATTCCTTCCTCGCTTTCCATTAGGCGAGAGGGAGTCACTTTGATGAACCATTATAAAAAAAAATAACACACAGATTTCGTATTGACGCGAAAGCCTTGGTCCATTTCTAAAATAGAAGTAACCTAAGTTGGAAATATATATAATAATAAAACATGTTTTTTTTTATAATCCGTACTAATAATATATTAAAACACGTACAATTTAAAAAAATTAATACCGACTTCCATTCTATTCAGTTTATAGAGTGTAACTCAAGTCATTAAAATGAAATTTAAATGGACCACACGGGAAGCATGTAACGGTCCGCAATGCGTTCCGCTACGTTCACAAATATATAGATACATCAGTATGATGGAAATCTAATCTAAGGGCATCTTTTGGAAATATTAAATATCTAAAAAGTTATATCTTAATAGACTAAATTCCGACTATCAGACATAGATCATGGAGCTATAGAACTTCCTGTCAATGAAGTTAATAAGTCAGGATTTTATGCAAAAGTATATCTAATAAAAGCAAAGTGAATGCAAAAAGGTTTTATGCAGTAACTAAGATTCATAATATTCCTACGATTAGCAAACTAACGCTTACATTTCTATGTATAGATTTCCAATACTTGGAAATGATTAAAACTAACAGATTAGATCTAACAAATTAAATAATTAACTAACTAACATAATTCAGAATCACGGCAGCTGAATGATGTAAATAGGCTGAGAACGCTTGGAGACAGGTTCCAAATTCAAATAAAACTCATAAAACAAAATAACATATCAAAAATATTTAAAAAAGGAACGTAGGATCAAAATGTGTATTCAAGGGATCTGATTGGTTAGGTCGGAGACAAGATGAGGACAGCTTGCGTACATTATTCTAAATTCAAATAAATTTAAAATTGGAAAGCTAATAATGGCTCATCAATATTTGAAAAAGGAACGAGATTTCTATTGGTCGGAATGGATACTCGAGGAGTTTGATTGGTTGAGTCGGAGACAGGTTGGAGACCAGATACGGACACTTGGGTAGTATAAAAAGAGGACGAATGGGCCGTCCAAACCAGTTACCGTCTAGAAGCCAAAGTTGCTGTCCGCAATAAAGTGAAAAGTGAAATATTCAAAGTGAAGTGTCTGTGAAAAGTGAAGTGTAAGTGCTAGTGAATTGCCACCTGCCAGAGGGGATTGGATTGATTCTGTTGGACGAGTTTACTCACGTAAGTCCTAGAATTTAGGCATTTTAGACTTTGTCCGGATAGATGAGATGTCTCCAAGATAAATGTTAAATTTAATAAATTACTCTTCTAAAATAATGGAGTTATGATTGATGAAATTGATCATTGAATAGAGACACTTGCTCTTTGGATTTCTCGTAGACTAAAAGACGGTTTAGAGATGTCCAAGTCATTGGTTAATATTATCAGTTATCAGTTAATTGTTCAATAAATATTTGTCAATTAATCATGTTATGTTGAAGACATTTATCTGTCTGGATATTGTGACTGTTTTATAGAATTAAAGATAGTCCTGCAGATAAAATAAGGAGGTGAAATGAGAGACAGGAGCAACAAATTATTTATACAGTAACAAATTAACAAAACTTAGGAAAAATATTCTTATCTCAGCATTGTGTTTCCAAATCTTATTCAGCGTTAGTAATAAGTATAAAAAGGAGTAATTTGAGCTAGAAAAGCAATGGAGAGTGTTGTAATTACGTGAAGAGCTCTTAACCCAGCGTTACGGTCACAAGCCCGTAATGTTTTCCTAGCTCTGGTTATCTACAATGATAAATATCCGTAGAATTCTAATTTTTAGGTGAAAACATGAAAATAATTACCTTTACTGAACAACATTTGACCATCATAGATTAAACAAATACAACTATGGATATTTACATTTAGTTATTAACAATAATTAACTAATTAAGTTTATGATTTATTACTTTATGGTGTGTGATAATTTTCTGTGTCATTCCATGTCTTAGGTACAAATGTTTTGCATTTAAATATTTGATTTTGTGTTTGCTTGAAGTTCTTTACTTGAGGTTATTACAATCTATGCTTTGCGAATTTATAGAAATCTTATGGCGAAATATAATCTCTAATAGTAACGACAGGATTGGGGTCAAAATGGTATAACAGAATTAGGGTCATTTTAATGAACCCTTGCAGTAGGAATAAGATTTGTCTTCATGTGCTTACTAAGTACAATTTTATCGTTATAATAATTTATTTCTCTTACAATTAGGTTAGGATTGTCTCAGTATTTCCTGAAAAGAACTTGAGTTACCACGGTTCATAATATTCGGTCCTTCCACTATGAGCTAGACGATCACACCTTGGCCATATATTTAATCAGTTCTTCATTCATTAGTTTAGATTTATTGTCTGGATAATGTTAAGTTATGATTCGATCTAATTATGTGTAATTATTTATCTGAGGAATTAAAAACGTAGGCCGGAATCATCTAGATATTATTAGCTCAGATTAGGGGTAGTTACAATTGGTAGTACCGTTCCCAGGATTAGAACTTTAGACTACGGGACGAGTTGGCTAGTTACTTTTATCATACAAGAGTTAGGATCGAAGAGGGGGGTTACAAAGTTGGTGCCGTGACCATGGATGGCTACAATTTGGTGCCGTGACCATGGATGGTTACAATTTGCTGTAGCCGTGACAAGGATAATTACAGTATTGTAGTCGTGATTAGGATTCTATAAATAGATTTACCATCAATTGAGTGTCAAAATACAGTATAGAATATGAGTAAGATGGTTACAAGTTAGTGACGTTACCATGGATATAGATGAGCTTAGTTACAATTAGGAACCGTAGTGACCAAGGATTGGAAGGCTCTTCACACTTAGGATTCCCATGCTAATAAATACCAGAACAGATAAGCGACTTGTTACTACGGGTATAGTGCCGCAGGAATTGATAATAGAATATGTACTTTATTACAATAGAAACCTGGTATCGTAAAATCAGGATTCTAAACAATGTTGATAGCAACTACAGCGATTTTGATGAAATTTTGTATGTAGATGAAGTACGGTTATTAAGCTTTATTGCATATCTGATTTTCTAAAGAAAAGGCGCATAGAACTTAAATTTTAATAAAACGCCATCAACGAAAAATTTAGCTTAGGACTAGATAAATCTAAATTAAAACTAGGCGGTGGTCTCGGAGTCGGCGGGGTTGATTTTCATTTTTTTTCTTGTATGCGTGGCCGAGTAGGGATCGCTTGTAGATCAAATCTGAAAATAAAAATAAAGTTCGTTCAGAAAAGAAAATTAAAATGTTACAGATAGAAGAAAAAAAAAAGCGGTTTGGGAAACTTGATTGCTTGTACTTTGTGTTTAAATATGAAAATTAATGAATTTTCCCGGTGAAATAAAGTTCTAAAGCTACAGTGTGCTAGATTCAATTTCAAAATTTCCCGCGATTTCAATAAAGCGCCATCTACACGTTTTTAGGTTCATTATGATAAACAGTATAGAATGTTAATAGCTTCCTGGTATAGAGTGACATGATCCAATTAACCAAAGGTACAATTAGTTCAAAGCTTAGCCAACAGATGGAGCCAGGGAAAAAAATAGCTCGCGATATAGAGTCGAACCAAGCCGCGTCGCGTCTGCTAGTATATATTATATATATTTATCATAGGAAGGAAATCAATAAACAATTTATGTCAATATGAGTGCAATAGTTTGACTGCAATTCTTAATGAACAGGACTTGAGCCAGGGCATCGCAATTACATATTTCAATACATATGAAGAAAATAAAATAATAAAAAAGAAGCTGAACTTTTTTGATGAAACTGGTGTTGTCACTAAGTTAGGTAAAAGTAGTCAAAAATAGTTTCAATTGCGACAAAAGTATTAGTATAGAAAAAAAAATGACATATTGCTCTAATAATTCTTATGTGTCTGTGTGTGTGTGTGTGTATTATTTTATGGAGGAAGTACTTACGGATTAGGCGAATACTGTTTCGAAGTGTTGCAGCAGTTGGTAGACAGGACAACCCGTAGAACAAAACTTGTATCTAGCAGTCAGGAGTCAGGACACTGAAAATTGGTTTTAAGAAGTCTTGTAGTAGGTGACAATAACAGTTGGATTGGTTACAGTTTTATGTTGAATTAAGTTTATAGATTTGTTTTATGTAGTGAAGTGTGGATGGTGGTGAGAAATGTTTAGGCATATCTCGCCACAATTTGTTGCAGTGAGAATGGACAGGAATCTGAGACAAAAGGGTAGTACATTTTGCGTTTATATCAATATGCAGTTAGTCACAGTGTAAAGTACAGAGTATTTTGAGTATGTGGGTTAATTACTAAAAAGGTTTTGCATTATAGACTTAGACAATTATTGGAATACATGATAGAAATTTATGAAGTCTTGTTAGCAAATTTAAAGTAGATTGAAGGTGATATAGGTTCATAGGAAAGCTTTTAATTATTTTTAGTGTAGAAAACTAGTTCAAAATGGTGATTAACTTGATGATCATGACTGTTGGTGATAGGCTGCTTTGTGGGCAGAGGCATGGGTTCGATCCCTACTAGGAACAAAAACTTGTGAAAATAACATAAATATTGGTGTGCTGGTTGTTGTTGGATGATTATGGTGTTATTATGTGTGTGTCTGGTTTTTGAGACACAGGAAAATGGAACAGTATGCGATGAATTTACTTTAATTATTATTTTATTGAACTGCAAATCCTAATTTGATCAGGGTCGGAAGGCATAGATTTTCTCAAATAGCAAAGTAGTGAGGTTAGATTGATTGTTCTAGGAGAATTGTTGGAGAGATATTACAGGATACATTTTTATGTTGAACCAATAAGATTTATAGTTATGCAAATATGTAAATAAGTAAATAGCCTTGTAATGAAGGAACTTACAAACTAGAATAAAACACAATGAGTAGAGAGGCGATTATATCATCATTTAGTAATCCAAAATTGAATTAAATTTTCCCTATGGTGAATGTAATCATTCTGCATGTTTAGTTTTAGAAACACAATTGCACTATAGTTAGTCGGTCTCGAGAACCGAAGCGGATTTAGGCAAGAGTGATTCTGGCGTCACATATAACAAAAGGATATTGTCCAATTGTCATGTTGTAAGAGTCAGTATGTTTCCACCAAATGAAACTAAATTCCAAGAAGCAGAAACATTGTGAAGGTATCACTTGGGAGACCTGTTAACCGTCAGTATAATTGAAATGTAACTGTGGAGAGTAAGGCAGGTAGATTTGTGTGATGTTCGCATAGTGAACACTAGCAACATTTACATTTGTAAACGGAACAAAATGCGACCATCGTGATTTTGTCTGTAAGTGCGTGTAACTAGCATTTGAAGTGTCCGAGCTATCAATTCTTAGAATACGTAAATCATGATAGTATCACCCTCAGAGAAAATGATGATGATATGAGTATGATATTATGATAGAAGAAGGAATTGTACGGTGAAATACATAGTTGTTTTACGGTGAAAACCTTTATCTATGTTACGGTGGCCCATGGGTGAAAATCTTGCCTAGTTACTTACTTACATATTTTGTGTACTACAGTGTTCAACAAAAAGTTAGTGTTAGAAATTATTTAGGCGGGGGGTCGGGGTGAAAATCTTCGTTAAAATTCAAGTGACCAGAAGTGAAAAGAAATTCTATAGTACTGTCCTACCATGTAAATATCATCCAGCACTAATTGATCTTTGTTGTGAATAAAGATACTAAACAAAAGGTATATTCCTTAAGAGTATTTGACAGTAGGAATATGTTACAAAATGTAAATTAAGATTACCAGTTATTTGACAATATGAGGAATATGATGTTATAAAATTTAAATAATAGATTGAAAGCAGCAGGAAAATTAATAAACTTAACTTGGTTTGAGGTTGGAAATTGGAATAGACATAGGATAGACGGGATTCAGGTTTAATGTAGGCTTGAATAAGTTTTGTCTTGGACTCTGGAACTTGGTCAGGTATATGGTAGGATTGAGGCGTAAGAAGCAAGATAAACCTGGAATAAAGGAAAAGGAAACATAAAAAAAAAATATAGTATGAAACAGTTTTCCAGTTTTGTTTGTGTCGAAGGCAGAAAGTATCACTATTACAAAAGCTTGGTTAATTAAATACCCAATTATATGACTACTAGTGTGAACAGACTATAAGAAAGTAGCATGTTAAAATAGCATCAAGTAGTATGAACATCTTTGCTAGCTATTTAAGCGTCTTTGATTTAACTTGTCATAGTCATGAGTTAGATTTCTGAAGTAGGACAGCAGATTTGGAAGATTGTTCTTCATTAGAGACTCTATGACTATCTTCTAATTTATAGTTAAATGGAAAAAATAAATGCTGAACCGATTTTGATAATATTTTTGTTTGGAAAATAGCCATGGAGGAAACAAGAAAAAAAAATACACCCATATTGGTCTAGACACCTTTAAGTAAAGTGAACATTCCTATAAAATATACATACTACATAAATCTTTTTTCTGAAGTTGGTTAAATATGTTACAAAACTGTTAGAAGTTACATAATATGCTGAAAAGGTAATTCTAATTACAATATAGGTACTGGAACTTAGGAACAGTTGGTAAAAGCAGTTCGTTATACAATCTTGTCACCTCTTCGGGGAAATGGAGTAGAATGATATAATAAAAATATTAGAATTGATGTGCAGGAATACAAATGTTTGAACTATAAGCTCATAAGTTATCATAATTATGTCCTGCAGTAAGGGGTATACTATATAGTTAGCTAGCTAGCATGGGGGGCATTTATCGGTAGATTTGCCCTAAATAAATCTTTGTATTGGATAGAATCAGTTGCATTATCATACAAATTTAAATAACAGATTAGTTAGTAGAAAATTAAACTTACCGGGAATAAATAGTAGTAGATAGGTTGCATTGTGTGTGAGGCCGAACTATAATCAGTATAATCAGGGACCAGTTGCTCTATAGTAATTGACTTGGAAATGGGATGGTATCAACCTGAAAATTGGAAAACATTGCGGTTAAAACCATTCTTTTGTTATGTGTTAAACAAAAAGGAAAAAACGGATACTCACAGAGGATGGAGGGGAAAGATCTTGGGTTAGAAGATCAGCATAGTCAATAAATGGTTCGGATAGGATGTTCTCGGATTGGCTTGGTTGTGACTAGACAAGGAATAAAAGGATAATTAGACAATTAAGATGTTCTAACAAATTAAATTGCGGCAATTATTACTCACTGACGCAAGGAGGATATTAGGAAATAATATATTAAAAGTGAAAAACAAGGAGATTGTAAATAGGATGGCACTTTTACTTACTTGGCGCTGGTGTTGAGCTAGTTTTTGTATGTCCGTTTTGGTATGTTTTTATTTTTGTGCGCAGAGTAGACAAAGTAATTCGATGAGGGAGTTCCAGATTTAGCTGGATGAGAAGTGCTTCACGACAAAAGGCCTTTACTGCAATACTTCGGTAGTGGATATGTGATGAGTCCCAGAGTGCCGGGAATTTATAAATTTTCCGATTAAATATGTGGTCAGTCATGGTTATGTCCTAAAAAGAAAACGAGAACGTTGTAACACAAGCTTTGCACAAAAATTCACTTCGAAAACTAAGTAAAATGGTTAGCTCAATGCGAGTTGATATTATGACGCCATTTTCTTAGCGCGAAAATCGCAGCAACACAGTATATGCGCTATCTATGCCGGGCGATATGTCCCATATCATTCAATCTACGATTATATTGATGTCACTCACCTTTTAAAACGATTCAACACAATAAAATAAGAGTATTGTTCCCGATATTTAATTAAAACAGTATGTGTTAGAAATAATCTTTGCACGGCGTCACTTTACCACAAATCACAATAGATCAGTATGTGCTCTATGATTCAGTGTTGCCAACTAGAGTTGCCATAATTACCGTACGGTTGGGAACGCTACGACTATAGGTCCGGTCCGATTAGCGATGTCGCATCTACTTAATCTGTGTCAATGACGTTCCTTTCGTAATAATTGACTAATTGAAATTTTAGATAAGGCTATATGGTACCGTAATAAATAAATAAAAAAAAATAAAATAAAAAAAAAAACTCGTTGTTTTAGGTTCTTACCCAGATAGTCGTAGAAATAATAATTACCGAGGAGACGTCGTTACATGCCGGCTACATTCCGAATCATTAGTTTACCAAGTATTCGATTATCTGCATTCGATCTATAGCGAGAGTCTTTGCCGGTTATTGCAATTCTAGGTTGTATGTGAAATTAATGCGAAAATTCCGAAATCGGTTCCTCGAATTTTTCACAAAATAATATTTACATAAACATGATATGTTTTTGCGGGAAATGTTCCACCCTAAGATTATTTTTATAGGGAATAAATTAGTGATAGAACCTTATAGCGAAACTCTTGAATTAATATAAATCTATCTAAAAAAAAAAAAAAAAAAAACTTTGCAAAACAAATTAAAGATTAGAAATAGAATCTATTAATTTACAAAAGGTTTATTTTTACTTTCATGTCATCTCAACATGTACAGGAAAACAAATAATACAGAAATTTATGTGTTGTTGGCGAATATTTTTTGAGTTCGTGTGATTGATCGTATTTATCTTTTAATTATTTTTCCTTCTTAATATATAATATTATTGAATTTTGGCTAAGTATATTATGGTACTTGTTCGGAGGTAAAAGAAGTTGCGCTGTTTGTTAGGTAAATTAGGGATTTGGAGGATTGCATATAAATTATTAGTGAAGATGAATAGGGTTGTGAGTTATAAGTAGTGTAGGAGATGCGTATCAAATCTTACAATACTGCTTAAAAGCTTTAAATTAAAATAGTTCATTTTAGTATTTAGTTGTTGTGGGTTTATAAAGGTACTTACTGAATTAATTTCTGTAGGAGCGAACAATGGTTAGACCAAGGCGCAATTTAAAGAGAAATGTCAAGTATACGGGAGAAGAGTTTATATTGGAAAGGGGGGAGCGAAGTGTTCCAAATGATGAAGCATCTCAAAATGAACAAGAGACAAATAGGGCCAGCAAGGCTAAACGTCCAAGATTAGGGAAAGAGACTAGACCACATGAAGCTGCGGTGGGAACGGGGCTTAAATACCGATCACTACGACGAACCATAGGAGTACTAGCGTCGAAAATAAATGAATTATGTGAAGAAATGAAAACAGTAAAGTCCACGTACGAGTTAGCAAAATCTACCGAAATCTCCAGTCATTCAACAGGCGACATAACTGAAAATATCATTGAAATAGGAAATGGCACTGAAGATAACGCTCAACCGATTCAACGAGAAAGACTTGAAACGGAGGAACGATGTAAAAATATAACGTACAATGTCAAAAATGTCAATCTAGAGAAACCAAAATTCGGTGATTCTGAAGGTGTACATCCCGTTAATTTCCTAGAGGACTTGGAGAGGTACATAATCAAAGCAGCAAGAGAGGGCACAGAGTTAGAACTAGTGCAGGATTGCTTGGTAGGAGATGCGAGGGATTGGGCCCGAGTATATAGGAACAGGTGGGAGAAAATCGAAGACTTCAAACGGGACTTTTTGGCAACTTATTGGGGGGAAAAATCTCAAAACGATTTACGCAGGACAATAGTACAGAGCACCTGGGACAGGACGAAAACTCCTTTGATGCTTACGCATTTCCTAAGAATTTCGGGGAAAGCTCAAATGCTACAATATAAAATCCCGGAGAAACAGTTAGTTGCAGATATAATGCGCCATTACCCAAAATATATCCAACAAGTCTGGACTACCTCAAAATCAGAGAATATCATAGAGACGGCAGAATTCCTGAGGGAAATGGACGATATTAGCAAGCAAGAGTTGCATACATATGCATCTGCAAACCAAAGTAAATCTAATTCACCTGCACAAAATAAAGGGTTGGATAAAAGAAAGAAGGACTTACAACGAGATTTTCAAAGATGGCAGAAACCGAGGGAAGTGAACGAGGTAGCAGTTGTTGAGGAAGAAGCGTTAAACTAGACGAGGCTGGACATGTGGTTCCCGAGTCAGCCTCAAGGATAGGGAACACGGCATTAAATATTATGTTAAAAACGGGTTGGGTACCAGGGCAAACCCTAGGAATAAATGATAGAGGGCTTAAGATACCCATACAGGTAAAAGGTAGGAAAAGTGGAATAGGGTTAGGGTATGAAACTCAACAGTTAAATAAACCAAACATTTTACAAGATATTGTAGACGTTTTAAAGACCAAAGACGAGCGAGAATTAAGTGGAAGGATTCATACCGTATTTTCCGATTTTGAAGAAGATGACCCACAAAATAAATATAAAAATTATAAATCGGAGGTAGAAGTTCAAATATTTGAATATGAGGTCATGGGGTTAGTGGACACAGGCAGTGACATTACGTGTATTTCAGAGGAATTTTGGCAAAAGCTAAAACAACAGGAAACGCGAAACATACCAATACTTCCCATCAAACCATTCCAAATAAAAACCGCGGTTGGTCACAAAAGTGTTGAAGTTAGAAATATAGTTCTACTACCTGTGAGGTTAGGTACCAAAATATTTGACATAGGGTTCGTAATAGTTCCGGGACTAGTTAACCATCTCATTTTAGGTTTTGATTGGCTCAAATCAAATGAGGTTACCATAAGTTTAGATAGCAAGCAGAGTGGGTTATTATTCAACATAGGTAACGAAAAACAGTTGGTACGGTTTCATGATTGCGCTAAAGTAACTGGAGAAAATCAGGGACTTTTAATGAGAAAAGATTTAGAAAACTTTGAATATGAAGTTCAACATATAAAAGGGAAAGATAATATAGCGCCAGATATTCTATCTAGGTATCCTCCAGAAAGTGATTTGTTACAAGAGGACAAAATTAAAAATCCTGAAATTTTGTACATGGGCGTTACAGTTAATCAAAGGTTATTGGAAAATTTAGCTAAATTACCAATCTTACAGAAGGAAGACAAAGAAATAGGAGAATTATTGAAACGTATGCAAATGGGGACTAAACAGCTAGACAAGAGAGACAAATTAGTAGAAAGATGTATAAAAAAGAATGAGGTTTTATATTTTAAACCAGGCCAAGGGTTAGAACCAGTGATATATTTGCCGGAAATCTTGAGGGTCGATATAATAAATCAAGTTCATGCAGAAATGGGTCATCAAGGTGCATACAAAGTGATTAAATATATTAGAGACAGGTTTTATTGGAGGGGGTTAACTCGGCAGACCAAACGGGTAATAAGAACATGTCACGACTGTCAAATAACAAAAAACGAGACAGTAAAATATGTAGGACCTTGCCGCTCAATAATTACCGAAAATATAGGGGATCTGGTTATGGTGGATCTATACGGGCCTTTACCGGCAGGACAGTTTGGAATGAGTTACATTTTAGTCATACAAGATTCGTTCAGCAAATTTGTAAAGTTTTATGAACTAAGAAAAGCAACAACTACAGCAGTATGGGGTCGGATGAAGAAATTCTTTGACATAATAAAACCAAAAGCCGTTATGTCAGACAATGGTTCACAATTTGCCAGCAAAGTATGGAGAGAGAACATGAAAAGAGAAGGAATTAACGTTGTCTTCACAAGCGTCCGCAATCCTCGCCCAAATACCACAGAGAGGGTGAATAAAGAGTTAGGCCGGTTATTTAGAACATATTGTAGACTAAACCATAAGGGATGGGTTTCAGCATTACCAAAAATAGAAGAGTTATATAATAATACCATACACAGTAGTACTATGTTCACACCTTGCGAAATATTATATGGGAAACCGATGAGATTAGCAATCGATAAAAGTATAGACAAAACAGATGTGGATTTGGATGTTAGTAAGGTTCGTGAAACCGTTCGAACAAACCTAGTTAAAAAAGGGGAGCAACGCAGATCTAAGTTCGATCAGCGATATCGGATAATTAACTATCAAATTGGAGATTGGGTAAAAATTAAAAGATTAAACAAATCTGATGCAATGCAGAAGTTAACAAAAAAGTTTTCAGCTTTATATGAAGGGCCATATGTAATAGCAGGAATCCCATATCAAAATGTGTATATTCTAGTTGATCCAAAAACAAACAACATAAGGGGAAAATTTAACACTATACACTTATCAAAATATTATAAATAACTTGGTATCTATTAGTGGGGCCGAAGAAATCTCTAAACCTAAGTAGGCTGACTTGGGAACGACTGATATTAGATTAATACTTTTTTTTGTAAGCGTAATGTGTAAGTAGCTGTAATAAACAATATAATAGTAATTGATTTTGTATAATATTAGATATAGTTATTTGAGTTTTTTTATTATTAATTTTTCTCTAAATTTTTAAACTTTTTCTATACTTTTAAATTGTATTTTCTTTTTTTAATCTATAACTTGTAATAGTAAGAGTTTTGTTAATTTAATATTATCTAGTGTTAAGTTAGAAATTGGTAAGGTTTTTGAATTATATAACGATTGATGCAAAGTGAATACATAACATGTAATTCGAGGTTGGATTAATTACACAGTAGTAGATGTAAAAATTAGCTTCTTGGCTTGATTTAAACTCAGTCTAATGGGTTTCAAATAAAAGTAATTGCCTTATAAAATACTATGTAAGTTTTCTCTGGTTGGACATCATAATAACTGTTTTTAAAATAGATATTAAAAATGATTTTTTTAGACATAAATGCAATAATAATTGTAAGTATTTGTTTTGTCGAAGTTTGTATAGAAAAATATACCAAGGTTATGTAATAAGTCATTTAAATTCAATAAATTCGTTTATGTAACAAATATTTACTATAGTATATAAAAATATGTGTAAAAAAAAAAAAAAAAAAAATTTAATGAACACCAATACATCAACCACAGGTGGTAAGGGAAAAGCCTACCCAAATCATTGGATATAACTATTTAACTAAATATAGCTAATTTATAAGAAAAATATTTATAAATTCTTAATAATATATTTTCACACAATGAATTTACAATCATAGTAATTATAAAGCGTACCGAAATGGAATATGATTTATAATAATTTTATAAAAAAAGGGGTTACATCTAAAGACTTGGGTAGAGGGGAGAGTTGGCGGCTTTAAAAAAAAAAAAAAAAAAAATTTGGTTGGTACTTATGTAATTAATTTTAAGAAATGTCTGTAACATCGCAATAAATAAAAAAAAAAGAGAAGCGATGAAATAATAATAACTTGTCATGCTGGGAAAGGGGAAAGACCCATCTATGCATATCCGAGTAAAGTTTTACGGTAAAATTTACAAAAAAAAAATATATATATTTATTATTCAATTCTTCTAAAGCGATTGGAGTTTACCCACATATACATAGATGGAGGGGAGTGTTGGCGGTCTTTCCAAAATTTCGGTTTAAAATCAAGAAAATGTATCATATTTTAAAAATGTTTGGAGTTCACTGTCAAAAATTTTGTAAGGTTGTAAATAATTGACGCTGTTAAGGTTTGGAAACGCTGTGCTTAGATGGAAACAAACAAACGAAAAAAAAACACAATGCTAAGGAAACACAATGCTGAAATTAGGGCAGAGATAACCAAATCTATTATATGCATTTTCAAGTTAATTTTAAGGATGATGAAATGCAAATTATACTATTTAATTATTCTGAATGAACCGAAATATCGTACCCATTGGGGGAAGTAACAATCTTCTTTTCAGGAATAAGAAAAAGCTTGAGGATGACTACATGAAAATGAGCCAAACATTGCCATAAGGTGATGCTAACTAAATAACACTTGTTTAAAATAATTGAAAATAAGTCAACTATGGGTTAATTGCCAATAAAATATAGAAATATATAAAATTTGCCAAATAAACATACAATGCCATGGAGAACATACAAAACATTGCCTATTTAATATGATTTAGTCTTGCTATAAGGGGGTCGGGGCACATATAAACAGTAAAGAATTTAAGGTATATAGCGTTCTTCTTAAAGCCCTTAGACCTATGTAACCAAGGGGAAATGTTCAGTCTTATTTGTATATTATAGAATTGAGATGAGAAAAGAAATGAGTGGGGTCTGTGTCGAAATAAGGAATGGGTTCGAAGAGCTTTGATTGAAATTGATATAAACTATTACAATCACTGTGTAATTCGTGATCTTATTGCCTATATTGGGGTGTTGAACTGTTAAGTGGCGTGAAAAATCGTGCAGTTGAGATTCTGACAGGTGTTTGGATGGAGAGTATTAATTGATTTGTGAAGACAGAACTAATGGAAGAGATGATTGGATAAACTGAGTTGTTCAAGTAAGCAGGGCTTAGTAGTTTAACAGACTAGTAGGCATAAGACGGCTAGTTCGTGTTTGAATTTGAACTGGTTAGTCTTTTATTTTTCCTTTTTGTTTGATAGACTAACTGACACTCTACAATTGGTTTCAATGAAGGAGTTACTTTGGTGTTAGGTTAGGTCTGTTGACAATATTACTCATCAGCAGAAGCTGATTTCATTGGGACCAATACTGCACACGAAGCTAACACTCAAAACTCGGCAACTACACATTCTCCCAGTCGAAAATGGATGTTGCTTTGATGTTCACGTCTGAGTGTGGTGTTGCGGCTTTGGTAGATTAACATCTTTCTGCTGTTAACGGAATCTGTAATGAATGGGATGATGTAGCTGTGATTCTTGGCAAACGAAAAGTTGGTTTGGATGGGAAGCATCTTCATCATATCCTTCTGATAGATTGGACTCACAACCCAATTTCCCCGTTCGAAGTAGATTCCCTTGTGGGGGGTGATTTGATATCAAAGTTAAAGCATTAAAAAGCTCACATTGGGACTCGGGGAATGTTCATTTTCGGTTCGGTTTAAAGGACTCACCACACGATGTAGGGCTACATTTACATTCGATTGTTTGAATTCAAATACTAATTACGCTAGAATTACACAATGTTATATTTTAGGAGTTGTATAATTATTATTGGTTTATATTTGTGAACAGTTTATCAAGGGTGAAAAATTTCCTCCGGTTGCATATGTTTGGGATTTTCGCAAATTTTTCAGGGGTCGGCTGTAACGGTCCGCAATGCGTTCCGCTACGTTCACAAATATATAGATACATCAGTATGATGGAAATCTAATCTAAGGGCATCTTTTGGAAATATTAAATATCTAAAAAGTTATATCTTAATAGACTAAATTCCGACTATCAGACATAGATCATGGAGCTATAGAACTTCCTGTCAATGAAGTTAATAAGTCAGGATTTTATGCAAAAGTATATCTAATAAAAGCAAAGTGAATGCAAAAAGGTTTTATGCAGTAACTAAGATTCATAATATTCCTACGATTAGCAAACTAACGCTTACATTTCTATGTATAGATTTCCAATACTTGGAAATGATTAAAACTAACAGATTAGATCTAACAAATTAAATAATTAACTAACTAACATAATTCAGAATCACGGCAGCTGAATGATGTAAATAGGCTGAGAACGCTTGGAGACAGGTTCCAAATTCAAATAAAACTCATAAAACAAAATAACATATCAAAAATATTTAAAAAAGGAACGTAGGATCAAAATGTGTATTCAAGGGATCTGATTGGTTAGGTCGGAGACAAGATGAGGACAGCTTGCGTACATTATTCTAAATTCAAATAAATTTAAAATTGGAAAGCTAATAATGGCTCATCAATATTTGAAAAAGGAACGAGATTTCTATTGGTCGGAATGGATACTCGAGGAGTTTGATTGGTTGAGTCGGAGACAGGTTGGAGACCAGATACGGACACTTGGGTAGTATAAAAAGAGGACGAATGGGCCGTCCAAACCAGTTACCGTCTAGAAGCCAAAGTTGCTGTCCGCAATAAAGTGAAAAGTGAAATATTCAAAGTGAAGTGTCTGTGAAAAGTGAAGTGTAAGTGCTAGTGAATTGCCACCTGCCAGAGGGGATTGGATTGATTCTGTTGGACGAGTTTACTCACGTAAGTCCTAGAATTTAGGCATTTTAGACTTTGTCCGGATAGATGAGATGTCTCCAAGATAAATGTTAAATTTAATAAATTACTCTTCTAAAATAATGGAGTTATGATTGATGAAATTGATCATTGAATAGAGACACTTGCTCTTTGGATTTCTCGTAGACTAAAAGACGGTTTAGAGATGTCCAAGTCATTGGTTAATATTATCAGTTATCAGTTAATTGTTCAATAAATATTTGTCAATTAATCATGTTATGTTGAAGACATTTATCTGTCTGGATATTGTGACTGTTTTATAGAATTAAAGATAGTCCTGCAGATAAAATAAGGAGGTGAAATGAGAGACAGGAGCAACAAATTATTTATACAGTAACAAATTAACAAAACTTAGGAAAAATATTCTTATCTCAGCATTGTGTTTCCAAATCTTATTCAGCGTTAGTAATAAGTATAAAAAGGAGTAATTTGAGCTAGAAAAGCAATGGAGAGTGTTGTAATTACGTGAAGAGCTCTTAACCCAGCGTTACGGTCACAAGCCCGTAATGTTTTCCTAGCTCTGGTTATCTACAATGATAAATATCCGTAGAATTCTAATTTTTAGGTGAAAACATGAAAATAATTACCTTTACTGAACAACATTTGACCATCATAGATTAAACAAATACAACTATGGATATTTACATTTAGTTATTAACAATAATTAACTAATTAAGTTTATGATTTATTACTTTATGGTGTGTGATAATTTTCTGTGTCATTCCATGTCTTAGGTACAAATGTTCTGCATTTAAATATTTGATTTTGTGTTTGCTTGAAGTTATTTACTTGAGGTTATTACAATCTATGCTTTGCGAATTTATAGAAATCTTATGGCGAAATATAATCTCTAATAGTAACGACAGGATTGGGGTCAAAATGGTATAACAGAATTAGGGTCATTTTAATGAACCCTTGCAGTAGGAATAAGATTTGTCTTCATGTGCTTACTAAGTACAATTTTATCGTTATAATAATTTATTTCTCTTACAATTAGGTTAGGATTGTCTCAGTATTTCCTGAAAAGAACTTGAGTTACCACGGTTCATAATATTCGGTCCTTCCACTATGAGCTAGACGATCACACCTTGGCCATATATTTAATCAGTTCTTCATTCATTAGTTTAGATTTATTGTCTGGATAATGTTAAGTTATGATTCGATCTAATTATGTGTAATTATTTATCTGAGGAATTAAAAACGATGGCCGGAATCATCTAGATATTATTAGCTCAGATTAGGGGTAGTTACAATTGGTAGTACCGTTCCCAGGATTAGAACTTTAGACTACGGGACGAGTTGGCTAGTTACTTTTATCATACAAGAGTTAGGATCGAAGAGGGGGGTTACAAGCACCAGCTTTAAAAGCTTTAGCAAACAAAAAATAATTTTGAGAATCGGTTCATCCTATCGAAAGTTATGAGGTAACAATCATTAAAAAAAAAACAGTCGAATTGAGTACCTCCTCCTTTTTAGAGGTCGGTAGAAAATCCTGGCTGTTTGTTACCTTATTATGAAAAGAGATAGATTATATCCCGGGGAAGGACATAGGATATTTTTCATCGTCATATTTGTCATCATCCATCACCACGCGGGTGAAACTGCGGGGCGCAGCTAGTTACCAAAAACTGTTAGTTGCACATTATAAACAGGCACTTTTATTTTATTTATTTGTATAGTATTTAGTGTAGTAGGTAATGTATTCCATTCACTATGACTTTCTAAAAACAGTGATATAAGAGGTAGAGCTTAACTTTTTTTAAAGAAGGAGTAATGCGCGTTTTTGCCAACATAACAGGTACCTAAGAAGGTGGCACTAAACAAAAACCTAATTTGGCCTAGGTGTAAAGTACCTTAAATCTTAATCAAGAGGGGCTAATAGGCACTTAAACTTTAGAGTATTTTACCCTAAGCCTCTTAAGTCAAAATTTACTTCATAAACAACATCCCTATTCCGTTTGAATTACGAGTAAAAATGACTGTACTCATCAATGTACGTATATAAATTTTAATACTCTTGCTACTCGTAGTCTTATTTAAATAACTCAAAATAACTTTACTGCACGAATATTTATACTCGTGTCTATGACATGTATAGCTACGTAAATATGCTGTTTACCATTTGCGGTTTCAACCTCTTTGCTACGTCTCCTATTATATAACATAATTAGAAGCATCAAACGATGATAATTATGAAACGAAATTCCAGTGACAAACAACCTACGGAGTTCTATGTTATGATCTCATTTCGAGCACCTAATAAATGCAAACGCGGTTATTTCCGACAGATACATTGGATTTAGGTGAAGGTAAACTGTAATTTGGCCATTTGTCGTTGCTTCCCAGACTTTGATTTATAAAACACAAAATAATTGACTGAAAAACTTTATATCTGTGTCTAGAGTGCTGTATCTCTCTACTAGCTATTTCTCACTGCCCCACTAACATGAAATATAATTATCCTATAGGTACATTTAAGAGTAGTAAAAATTAAAGTATTAAGTATTAATTAGTAAAAAAAGATTAAGGATATAAACTATACCTCTCGAGGGTTCCCGCCTTGACGTTGCGGAGGGGCTTGTAGCGGTGGCTTGGTTCACGGTGACCCAAGCCACCGCTACTAAGCTTAGCTTAATTTTAGCTACACCGTGGTAGCTCTCCACGGTGTAGCTAAGAGGTTCAAATTGACTTAGCCGGTGGTAACAGATAGCTGGCAGGCCCGGGGAGGGACCCTGGTAGGATTTGTCCTTCAAGTCCACATAAAATCGGTCACTGTGTAGGTTGCGGCAGTGTACAGGCGTCACCGCAATTGAGGCAATTGCAGTGTTGCATGGGCGGCCGAGAGTTTGAGGCCACGGCGGCAGAAGAGTACTGGTTTCCCACGTTCCTGCAACAAGTTGGGATGGAAAACAGTGTGGGGTAAAGTCAAAAGGGAAGCTTGTGTCAGGTTTTAGTTTATATCATTTACTAATGAAAGTTACTAAAAATATTTACGATTGAAAAGAATCATTTATTACAGATTATTGGGAAGTTTTGGGTAATCTGTAGGTTGGAAAAGAAAAAAGATTTAGCTCTGGGATTATTAAAAAAATGCTAGCATGGATATGATAGATTTATTTGAAGATTGTTACAAGGAGGATTAAACCATTTTTCATGTTGAGGCTTGATGTCTTGACTGTTTCGTGTATCTGAAAACTTAGCGTCCATACTTGCTGCTGTGGGAGTAGTTGGCTTGGCGATGAGTTTGATTCCTTCCACCCCTCCCCGGGTTGGTGGTTGCATAAGTGCGTTAGTAATTGCACAATTTGGGTAATGCAGCATTACCCAAATTATGTGAAAATTTCCTCACTTCTTTCTGCATTCCAAATTTAATTTAAACTCGTTCACCTATTCCAAAGTGAAGAAGTTTTTACGTTTGATGTGTTGCGCAGTGTACCTATATACCTATTTGGCCAAAACGTCGAGTGAATAGACCTGCTATATAAAGTGTCAAACAAAAGTTAATTTACTTCGCGAAACTTGAACAGTATAAATTGAAACACTCGCCCAGAGTATACAGGTCAGTTGAGTTTTGTTTGCAACTTAATTACTAAGGCAATACTAAATTATTCAACCGTTTGAACGAGGATGCATACACATTTTATTTGGTATATGTACTCTAAGATATTGTGACATTTGTAGCCGAGTACTCACTGAGCGTATAAAAAAAATATCATAAGATTGCCGTCCGGAATGATCTCTCCACGAAGGACAGAAAGTGTACTCTGTTTTCCGTATCTGCCATGATGGTCGGCAGTTCAGGTTCCAGTAATTTCCTGCACACATTCGTTTCGAGATCATGCCGTGCGGCAATGAAGCGGGGACAATCTAGGATTATGTGATTAACTGTTTCGGGAATTTCAGGGTCACACTCACAACCTGGGCTGTCCTTGAGCTTGAACCTGTGGAGATATTCGGCGATTCCACCATGTCCTGTCATTGTTTGCACAAGTATTGGCGACAGTTTCGTGGTTCTCGTTAGTCGGAATGCCAATTTGACATCCGGTAGAAACTTTCGCGTGACTGCGCCTGTGCTGGAGGTCTCATCTGTCTTGCCAAATTTGTACGGTTTCCTCTCTTATTCTTCTTCTGACGTAGGACAAGAAAATTTTGTCGTAGTCTTGAGTCGTGCACCTGAGTGCCGCTGACTTCGCGAGCTCATCGGATCTTTTCGTTTCCAGCGGTTCCCGCGTGCGCTCTCAACCATAACATCCGAACATCTCTGCCTTCAGATTTGATCTTGCCAATGTTTTCCTTTATGCTCCTCGCAAGGGGGTGACTGGGTAATGGCCTTTTGAGTAAATCGAGTGAAGATCGAGTCACTTAGGATTGTTACTACTTGATCCTTACTCATTTTTACCAATTCAGTCGCCTTGTGGAGGGCATAAAGTTCTGATTGGAAGACTGTGCATTCAGGATGCAGCTTGAAGGTTGCGAACCTAATCTCTCTTCCTTCCTCCCACCATGTCAATGCAGCACCTACTTGGCCCTCTATCTTACTACCATCTGTGTAGATTTGGGGTCCGGAGATGTGGCTGGTGTCTGATTCGAGGAGCTCGTATTCTACGAACGATCTCGTGGACGGATGGTGTTGGTCCGCGATACGTTCGTTTTCTTCGAGCTCCTTTCCCGGGGGGACGTAGTCTGTAGAGATTATTTTTTTGGCTCTTTACAGGCTCATTGCTTCTTGGATTCTCAGGTCTATGGGGAGCAACCCCGACAGAGCAAGAGCTGAGATTAAAGATATAGTACGATATGATCTACAGATCTTTTGGGCAAAGCCTCTTTGTAGGGCGAAAAGCTGCGATCTGTTCATTTCCAGATCCACTGCTTTTCCCCACACATTTACCGCGTAGGTCAATATAGGTTCCACCACTGAAACATAACATAACATAACATAACATAACATAACATACTTTATGAGTTTCAAAACTCTCCATTTAGAATAGCGAACATATTTATAAAGCATCATTGCAAACAAATATGTTTTGACTTAATATTTACACCATAAGATATTTCTACGGAGTCTAATTGCAAATAATGTGGCGAAATCTCTGACTTTCCGGATGCATTATAAACTATACTACCAAATTACTCATCAAGACGTCTTACTTAAACAATGCAAGCTACTAACATCACATTATCATCGTTATACATTTTAAAAAGAGGGCATGATATGATTAGCCGTGCGATTCTCTAAGAGCAAACATCGTTGCATCTTTGACAAAATCCTTAAAACAAATGAAAATATGACATAAAACGTTGGAAAAGCAATCTTATGTACAAGGGCGATATCTCACAAAGTATTTGACATCGGCGAGGTCGTCAACGAATTATTACAGAATCGCAAGGCAGTTCTATACAAATAGTCAAGTTGAAACAAACGAAGCTGACTGTTTTGAATCCGATTTTCATGCAACACACTGACTCGGTTTAAATGATCAATGTTTATAAATCGACTGCAATCTACCTTTAAAGTTACAACATATTTTATTCTTACACGTGTAAATACAAAATATTATTAGATAAACAAATTTAGAAGCACAGTAAAAAATGTACGTTAAAATGTCATTTATAATTTGTCATCACAAACGTGGAAGGGTCTCACATCGTCGCAGTCTCCCCGCGGTTACATCCGCACAGGATTGCCGTTAATTACGTAGGCCACAGCCGAAAGACTTAAAAAAACCGAAATGAATTTATAAAGTATTTAATTTAAAAGTTAAAATATTACAATAATATTCTAATAATTAAAATTACGTCTAAGTTCGAAGTAGGTATCGAAGTGAAGGTGTCGGAATCGGGGCCACCGGCGACACGAGGCAAGAACTACTGCATCTGCATTCGCGCGGTCACGTACGCCACTCGATTGACCTCAATGGCTATTTCCAAAGAAACTGCATAGGCAGGCAGAACGCGTGGATGTAGGGCGCGTAACACGTTCGTCAACAGCTCTATCCCGTTGGAATGCTCTGTCAATAAATCATAATAAATATCAACATACATAACACAAATAAACAACAAGGAGAACCGTACGAGTCTTGCCGGATTTCTTTTATGGTTGTTGATACCAGCACCAAGATTTACTTATGTGGCGAGGAACGCTAGCGTGACTCTACATTTATACAGGTCATTTACACATACAATACAGGTCATTTACACATACAATACAGGTCATTTATACAGGTTCTTCCTAGTAGGAGTTAAGACAGATGATAATGATGATGATGATGAAACTGAAACGTTCGCAACGTTTTGACGGATGGGTGATCCGTTAGTTAAAGCATCTACTACTAGTACTATACTCGACTAAATCGTTTTTGAAGAACGAGGGTGTTTAAAATTAGTTTCCAAAGTTGTCTTAGTATTTACCAGATATAACAGCATATATGAGAAATTACTGTCATCGAAAACCCTAAAACTCTAGGATTACACGAGTAAGTTAAACGAGTATTGTATAGAATTAGAGGCAGTTTGTACATAACAACAACTTTATAAACAGTGTTAACAATACTGTTTATACAAACTGTAGCCTTTGTATCAATAGTATTGCATTTACACCAATATTCTTATTAATAAACTAGCTGACCCGCCAGCGGTTTCGCTCGCTTGGTCTTGGTGTAGTGGTGGAAACGCCGTTTTGGTATCTCGGGGTCCTGGGTTCGATCGCCGTATTGGACAGCTATTAAGATTTTCTGGCAAATAAATTCTCAATATCAATCCAGAGTCTGGAACAGTATCTCGTAGGTGGCAATAGGCTCACCCCCTATTACATGGGGCTAAAAATATATCCGGCGAAACGCAGGTGTTTAGAAAACCGCTTCTTACCCCATCGAGGATATATAGGTGTGACGATTTATTTTATCACGGTTTTAACCGTATCATATAAGTTCAAGCCCGCTTACCAGTCAATCGAGACCCTAGTTTTATATGAGACCGTGTAGCATAGAGAGATCAACCTGCTATCTTAGATATATATGACGGATCAAGATAAAAAGTTATTAGTTGTGAGATCCAGGCTTTATTCTATCCACATACCAAATTTCATCGAAATTTGCTAAGTAGTGTTTAAGTTATGCATGAGCAAACAAACAGACAGAAAGACAGACATATTTTTTTCAAAAACGACATATTCTTGTTCAGTAGGTAATTTTAGTACGTCTTCTGACCCACATTTTTTTATTTTTCTTCTAAGTACAGACTATATTACATACTATAGTATATATTATATTATAATACCTACAAAATAGTAATATGAAACAACGAAATCAAGAGATACTTAATTAGAGTAATTTAATTAATTAATTATTTAAAGAAGGGGTATAAGACAGAGGATAAAATTTTATAAAATCACTTAAGATTTTCGGGTACTTTAGAAAATTGCCTTCTCAATGGTACAAAATTAATTAGCATCTTTCGTAACCTTTGGAACGAAGACCTTAATTAAAAAATTCTAGGTATACAATTTATACAGGGAAAACAGAGTTCCAAAATAGTTGAAATGAACTGATATAAGGAGATATTATTTATATTATTTTCTTTCAACTAAATATTCTGGAGTACCAGAATTCACGTCTTCTGATTATTACAAAATAATATATGTCTAGTTACTTCTTCCATCTAGAAGGTTTAAACTATTAATCATATTACGTTTCAACTATTTAGAAATTCCAAAGTCTTTAGATTAATGCTATTTTTTTGTTTACTAATGTCATTAAGACCATACTGTTTCGTCATACGTATTTTGTTTCTTTGTGTTCCTTCCTAATATTTATTAAATTTCATTTGTAATATAAATAAATAACTACTCCACAAACTTCTTCCGTCTATAAAGGTTCAACAACTCACCAAAATTATTTTTAAAGAAAGATAACGAACCAAAACTAAAACCGAGTTCAAAGCATTCCTAAAGCATAAATTACAAAAGTGAAATTCCTCGTTTAATAAGGATCTTAAAAACGTTGTGACGTCCCTTTTGAAATGAGAAATAAAAATAAGGCTTTGTTGTTTTTATAGCTGTAGACATTATGGAGCTTATTTCAGCGGAGACTAGGTAGGCTAAAGGTTACTCAGATAATGCCAGATGCCGTAGGGTTTAATAACCTTTTGTTTGCTAACTTAAGAGACATTCGTGTAAAATAGTGACGCAATAAGGCAGTTATTGCCCACGACAAAGCTTTGTTAAGCGTCTGGTAAATTAAAGTGAATTACTCCGACGCTCCTGATTCTCATATAACATGATCAAAGGTAAGTTTTACTAGATAACAAAGTCGTTGGAAATATATTAAATAGACAGGATTTGCTTTTAGTGCTGTGGAAGCAATGTATCCTAAGATTTTATTACATTTTACGATTAGATAAGGTAGATGTCTAAATTAAGATCATACGTTTAAAGGTGGAGAAGTATTAGATGCTAGTGTCAGTATACGAGTTCACCGCTGTGCATAAGGCCATCGCGACCCCACGAGATCTACCCGCATGCTTGGGATAAAAGGAGGCACATCTAAAAAATTTCATTCTATATATCATCTATATCTAGTGCGGGTTTCCTGACAGGCTAGTTGGCAACCAAGCCTAGACTTTTCAGACTGCTCCTGTGGTGTTTCAGGTTATGTGTCTCATCAGGTGGCGCACGTCACCTATCCAGGTTTATATGTGCGCCCTGATCCTTCCATATGCGTGTTCTATCTGCCTACTGGGATAGGTCAATAAAAGTATAACATTTCAGTGATCACCATTACTATTTCTTCATATCAGAATTACTATATATAAATAAACAGGTTACATTATGAAGGTGGGCTGAAGTACGGACACTCGGTACAAACGCGGCAGGGCAACTGAGCGCACGACGCGACTTTTGCAATAGCAGCAAATTGCGCTCACGTTGCATGTATCGTGCCCCTACACTCCCAATACCCACTCGCTATAAGATTGCTTAATTTAATTTCCGAAGATGGATGTTTTTATTTGTGAACTGGCAGAGTTTAGAAACGGCACATATCCTATGTAAAATGTGTTTCGTAATAAATAATACATAGTATTAATTAAAGCCATTTAAGTAAGTATAGCATTGTCTTGGTTGATCTGTAATGATGCTATAAGTATATAACGGTAACGGATTTGGATAAAACTTGGTGTGCAGATGGTTTGTACCCGGGCTTAAAACGGCGACTCTTTATCCTTATTCAACGGGTAGTTCCCGAGGGATAGTGAAAACCTTTTTCGCGCACGAAATTTCAAGCGGAAGTTAGCAAAAAATAAATGTTTGTTTAAATGGCTGCAGTTTAAACCGCAGTTTAGCTAGCATGGTCTACGGGATACAAACCCACATAATCTATTTAGGTTCTAGATTCTAGGTGAAATGATTACTTAGACCGGGGTAAACCGTATTAAATAAAACAAATTATTAAATAACTCCGCAGGACTCCAGTGAATATATATCAGTAAACAGTATTAAAATATGTCCAGTAGTTCTTACGAAAAGCGCAAAGAAACAGAAATCCAGACAGGCCGAACGACAGAGACAGAGACACGAAAATTAAAAACATGGTTTAGATTTTAAACACCTTCATACCAAAAAAAAGATTATTTAACAAATATTTCATTTGTACCGGCCCGACATAAATTACCGTTTTAGTAAACGTATAGATAATAAATAAAACAAAAATAGCCTATGGCCATGTCAGTTATGTAAGATAACAATTGAGCAGACGATTTCGAACAAGGCTTCTGAAGCACGGTAGCACTCATTTAAAAATGCAACCGGTAGTCATCCATTCAAGAAGTGACCGTAAAAACCATTTTTATAACTTAACTGAACTGATCTTATAATGGAAAATAAGAATTTCTTCGTGCTACTCCTCATATCTCGTAAAAGTTCCAAGTATACGTACGCAACGATTTCATTCCTCGTTTTTAATGCGTAATGGACCTCCTTTCCGTCTTTTGTTTTTCTTTACAACTACAACCATAGAATCTTCAAGGCTAGAGTGAATAGATTAATTCTAAATCAACGTGCTCCATCCACGGCCACATCATCGCTTACCATTAGTCAAGTATGTGGCTAAACACAGACCAATTAAAACTAGTAGTTCTACGAACAGTAGAGCTCGCGAACACAATCTTATGAACATCAATTTTTCGCAGTCTAAGCTATCTACAGGTCATTGAAATTCAGAAAAGTTTAACAAGTACTTATTTCAAAAAGGCCTTGACACATCACAAACATCCAAAATCCGAGACCAAACATTTCTGTTCATCCCATATATTTACCTCGGCCAAAGATCGAAGCTGGGAACCCACGCTTCGAATGCAGGGACTCTATTGAACTAACTAAACCGTCGATACAAAACGACTAAGCGAGTTATGCAACTAGTGCGTCTCCTGATAATAATGACAATAAATAATGAAGGAAATCCTATGTGCTACGTTAGCGTGTATAAAAATAAACTGATCATTATCAGATTTTGAGAAGTAAGCATCACGTCGACTCACTTCCTTATTGACTTGCAAATTTACATTTAAACCTTCTACTATAGAGAAACACATCTGTACGTATTTCCTTTCGCTATGTGGCCCACCTATAGTATGTATGTAGGCTCAGTACAATATTCACATATCGTTTGAGTAGTGCAACTTGTTTGAAATTGGAGGTAAAGTTTTCACATTAGCATAGAATCAAGGACGTAGCTGTGGAGACAGCTGTGAAATTGAATGTGTTAAGGGAAGATTTATCATATTTGATTTTACAGTTATATTTTATACGTAACGGGCAACTTTATTAACCGGGCAGTATTAATATGGACCGATCATTATAAATAAATACCAAGGGAGTCGCTTAAATTGATAATTAAATTATAATTTATTACTTTGGCCGGCCCATATCAATAATGCCCGACGGCCCCTATTCCATTCAATAAATAGCTTGAATTATTATTAAAACGAACGATTCAATTCTGGCGAATTGCCGGCCGGTGCCGCGGCACGCTCGCTTCGCTCCCTCGGCTTGCCTATTGTAGGCACAAGTAACCTAACACTCATCCTCGCTTCGCTCGATGTCGTACCTATAGTGCTTTGCCCTAGACTAGTCATGAAAATATGTTTTATGAATATATACATATTATAGTAGTACAGTACCTATTAATAAGAATCATGTAAGTTTAATTTCATGTAATAAACAAATGCTCATACTTAAAAATTACCTTTTTTTATTACGATGCCCAAAATACGGCAGTCATTATAAATACTGACTGAGAAAAGTGATTAGTCAAGCAGTTCTATTTACATTGCTTAGACACGGACACAGCTATGTATGCAGACCAGTCATTATTCATAGTGACCAGACTTCTCAAGTTGCCCGTAACATATGAGTAATGAAGCGCTCGCAGCGCAGCTTGACTTTGCCATCTTAACCGGTAAACAAGTTAAGCGGACGCTTGCTGCAGTCAGGAGTTGGATGGGTGACCGCTAGTGTCATTATTTTATTATTTTATTATTTAACTGAGGGCTTCCGTGCTTCGGAGGGCACGTAAGCCTCGGTCCCAGGTATTTGTCTTATTTCACCTTGTCGTTGGACGACCTCCATTGGGTATACGTATCAGGTGGGTAGACTATTTTTTTCCTGCCATATTAGAATAATACAGGAAGTAAACACATCCTTCAAATTATGCATATATCTCAGTGGCAGTTATTCATCGTTTTACTCTCTTTTTCATGATTAATTACTTTAATTTAAGCGGACGGAAAATAAATGAATTAACTTTGCTATTTTCATATTGTTAGCAGATAGCAGGATAAAAGATGAGTCAGTGAAGAAAAACTATAGTACAATTAACCTGGATTTGACGCTGGAAATTCATAATCGTATTATGTTCCCGATCGGACTATGTTGTAACTCAAACAACAGACTATGGTGGATTTTTGCACGAGAGACCGGTCAAATTATGAATCTTATATCCTGGAGTCATATTCCGCATCCTGGTGGTGGAGAAGATTTTTTTAAAGGAACTCTTTATGTTCAAATTCCTAAAGTTAATATAGCTTTAAGTTATGTTGGTAATATGAATGACAAAGGCAAACCTTTTAAATATTTTAGACAGGCTATTTTTACGCGAGAATATTTTTTTAAATATATAAGTATATAAGTAGCTAACCTTAAAACTATAGTGTACAAAAAATATAAAAGCAGTATCTATAACAAAATTGGGGGTATAATACATATTTTGGTTACACAGTCGCCCAGAAATACCATATATGTCTGTAGCTCAGACAAAATAAAAAGTCAAGACAGAATGTTGTGAACAGAGAAGTGAGGCCGGTTTTCTATGCATGTAGTGCGTGAATCGGTGCTGCCATGATAATTTAAATTACCCCATAAAAATAACGTTATCAATTTAATAAAGTTATAACGATATTAGTTTTAATATAATAATTGGGTTCCTACATTAGGTGTCGGTAAAAAGTAGTGGCATTGGGTGGTGAAAGAGAAAAGATAAAGAGTTTCAGAAATAAAATTACTCGGTGTAACTGCTAGTTTTATTTAAAAACCTTTATGCTGAATCTTTTTTTTTGTACGATTGCCGTTTACTTTGCACTGATTTAGAAACACTTTCTAATTTGGCAATATGGTGGAATCTAATGTTTAAGTATTTCTCAATTACACACCGTATTAAATTAAGTTTATGTTCCTGCTCAGCATATTCATGTTTTTACTCTAAATTGATAAAAATCTGGTTGTTTCCAATGAATTTCTTTAATATGTTCAAGACAATAGTTTGGTGTTGATTTTCTGCGGTTATTGCAATACTTTCATTCAATAATTTTCGTACAACTGCTTCACAAGTGACACAAATGTCAAAAAGATCCTTAGACGGGAAGCGAAGACTGCCTTTGTTTTTTTAAACTAATAAGCTTGTGAAAATAAAGTTTCTCGTCAGTCTGGAAGGCATCTAAACATTTAGAGCATTTTATGGTTTTAATCAAATAGTGCACTGTACTTCCAGATATGTAACCAATTATCATTTTTCTGTAGTCACCATAATATGAATTGTCATGTAAACAACTGGCCCAATCAAATGATTCATTAACAATTTCATTAAGAAGTTGCAACGAAGAATTTTCAATGGTTTCTTCTTCTTCGTGTCTATACGACGATGAAGTGCTATTTATAATTTTAGTTGTTGAAGTGCAATTAAGTATTGCTATGTGTTCTAAAGGAACACAATTACTTTTTGTAAGACATTTTAATTCTAAATGACATAGTATTTTTTTGTAGCTTGCTTTAAACTGTCTTACGTTAGGGTTATCGTTGAACCCTACATGCATCCTAATATACGTAAATAGAATCTCCAAATGGTCCTGGCTTAATTTATAAGAAGGTAAAAAAATCAGCCTTTTATCATTTAATAAAATAATATTTAAACACAATAAAGCATGAACAGATAACAGACGACTGAAGTTTGCTTTTATAATATGGTTATAATTCCACTCTACACACAACAACATTCAATATAGATACACTCTAACAACGCCTTCAATATGTACGAAATTGAAAATCCAGTATGAAATTAATGTGAGTCCATATTAAAGATATCAGGTTTCCAACAAAAAAAAAATTGTTCAAATCGGTTTATAAATAACGGACTTATGAGGTTACAAATATTAAAAACAATAGAACCTAATTACGAACCTACTTCTTTTAGATGTCGGTTAAAAATAAACTAAAAATAAAAAAGCCTATTTTTTTAATTTGCTTTCAAATGACGCAACCGGTTTTGTATAAATATATTGCGTCGCGTGTGATACAATATTATATTTAAAGAAAATAACTAATTGAGAACCTACTTCTTTTTTTGAAGTCGGTAAAAACACGTTCATAAACTATTATAAAAACGTATTAACGTAACGTATATACTGAATATTAAGATTACCCAATAAGAGGGTAAACCTTATAGGCTTTACCATGGCAACACTTTCTATGTTCCAAGCAATATGCTTTTTTTTTTATTTATTTAAAATATTGGTTTCCAAGTTACTTTTTACGTGTGAAATGTGATTTCATCCTTCTTTTTATGTTTTGTAGTTTATTTTATACACCCTTTCACGACACAATTCGGCATTTTGACTGGTAAATTTGTTGATTTACTTTACGTGTTGTTTCCACGCGCAGCGATAGTTCGACTGACGAGTCAAGACGTAGTTTCGTTGTGCGTGTGTGTGTGTGTGTAATTGTGTATGTACACGGCGAAGCGTAGTTTTACCGGCCTCACTTTTCTGTTCACAACATTCTGTCTTGACATTTTTATTTTGTCTGAGGTATGTAGGAGAAACTTCTGTAGGAAGAGCGGATTCCTGTAGACCCCGGGCATTGAGGTTGGTATGACTCTTTTGCAACCGTCCGTATTATTGGACACTACCACAGCAGTGTTACATTTTGGGGTGACTAAAGCAGTGTGGCGCAGATATTCTAGGTTTCAAAATCTGACTGACACCGAAAGTACCATAGGAAGGCATGATACTTACCAACAGACGCACGTCTGATCAATCTCACAACCTTAGTATAATTTTACTTGACAAAGCAACATACCATTCTGGAGTACAAGGATCAACTCCTGCAACTAGATTTTATTTTTCTATAAATTTCTTGCCCATAGCTTCATTGTGTGGTGTGTTACCAGTGCCAGAACAGATGGCCGATGGGGCCGAAAGGTTCTGGAGTGGAGACCACGGACCAGCAAGCGCAGCGTAGGTTGTCCACCGACACTGTGGACAGACGACCTGATGAAGGTAGCAGGACGACGTTGGATGCAGGCCGCTTCCAACCGGTCCTTTTGGAAAATCATGGGGGAGGCATATGTTCAGCAGTGGACGTCCTACGGCTGAGATGATGATGATAATGATGATGGCTTCATTCATAAATGTTTTGTTTTGATGTAAACTTATCTCCAAAGCGTTAAATTTCCCATTAACGTTAAAATCATGCTCTCTCATGAAATCGCTAAAGCCACCCGTCTCACCTAATGCCATCATAAACAACGCAAACGAGGACGCAAAGCAGTGTCGTGAAAAATTAATGAACGTAAAACATGTTGAGTCACGCACCGTGCTGTGGCGTGGAATGGGACAGGTTGCTGCGTCTCCTCGAATGTCATGTCCTGCTGAATGATGACACGTCACGGTAGTGTCTTTGGCTTACTGCAACAATGAAAATTGTTAAATGGACCTAAACAACCTTGAAATAAGAGCATATATAACATGAATCAGGGACGGTGTTAAAAATATTCCCTCCGCCGTCGAGTTGCGGATCGCAAAAGGCATTTTTAGCGCCTCCTACTTTACCTATAGCAATGCGAAACGTCATTAGGTTTAATGACATTTAATTTTCAACCAGCTACCCTGTTATATCTTCAAAAAATCACTTTCATTTATCCACGAGATTATACTAATATTATAATTAACTTTATTAAAACAATAGAACTGCTTACACCGAACACGTCATATCGTCCAGCCGTGCGATTCTCTAATGATTCGTCGACGAGTTCACCGATGTCAAATACTTTATGAGATATCGCCCTTGTACTGGAAAATCAACCTTGTGTACACAAGGTTGATTTTCCAACGTTTCTTGTCATCTCGTCATTTGTTTCACGGATGTTGTCAAAGATGCAACGATGTTTGCTCTTAGAGAATCGCACGGCTGATCTGCGGCGGCAAGATAGACTATGATGACCCAAACGATCAACTTTGCCTCCGCATAGACACATGTGTGGTTCAGTCCTGGAGATACCCAGACGCAGACCTAGTGCTGCAGAAAAACTAGTGTTGTCTATAAATATTCGTATATTGACAGAAGGTATCGCTGGAACTAGAAACCAAATTCGCGTTCGCTTGTGGCAAGAAGACGAGTCTTTATATTATATTGTTGAGTAATTACTATTTTCTATAGTAAAATATTACATGTTGTAGAAAAAGAAAGCTGACCAAGTGCGAGTTGGACTTACGCTCCGAGGATTCCGTATATTAAGATAGCATCTAACATTAAAGCTCTAACTATAAGACAAAGTAGATTAAAGGAGAAACTTAACTTTTGTTTGTTCTCTAGACACGGCGGTTGCACCCACCACCAATAAATTAAACTACATATTTACGGTTTTCACTTTTTTTCCTATATATAAGCAGTAAAAGATTACTTCTTACAAAATTTCATGACTCTAGGTCAAGGGAAGCGTACTAGAAAGAAAATACTGGAAATCGCAAAGTATGCGACTTAAACGGTCATATCTTTCGATCGCGCTGACTTACAAGTTTCATTTTCTCACAGCTGAAAGAAACCGTACACCCTTGTAACAATTCATTTAACATTATCGCTGTAATAAGCATACGTGATAAGGAATGTATTCCTTAATAAGGTATTTTAAATAAGAAAGAGCATTCACTTATTATTTTACATTTTATTCAATAATTTATTAATCACTATATATTCGCAATTAATACTATTTCTCTTTGTTCAACAATGTTAAACCACAAGTTTATATTATTTTAAATATTTATTTAAAGTATAACAACATATTTCTTTAAATAAACATCTTAGTCAACTTGTGCTTAGGTTTTATAATTGTTCCGACATAAATTCGACGCTCAACGTTTCCTAGTGTTCACCTTGGCTAACGAGAACAGACTGGCCGCTATCCGCCACGCTTACTACTTTTAAAAGAATATTTTGGCGGTAGAACAACTCTCCCTCCATAATCGTCAACAATGCCACCTTGCGGCGAATTCAGAAAACATCTGCGAATCAAATATATTCCATTTAACTAATAATACAACAATTTTGCTAATTTTAATCTGCTGTAAATTATTTCTCTATAATGAATGTTTTTTGTATACTGAAATACATAATTATATATATTTAACACCCTAATATTTCATTTACTTTTAAACTCTAAGCGTTCCTGAAAAAAGTATCTTTGCAGCAGCCAGACGGATAAACGGACAAAAA
This sequence comes from Selenia dentaria, assembly GCA_917880725.1. NCBI lineage: Eukaryota > Metazoa > Arthropoda > Insecta > Lepidoptera > Geometridae > Selenia > Selenia dentaria. The sequence continues at coordinate 26,917,109 of OU862883.1, read as the reverse complement.
TTTAATAATTGAAGGTTCCTTTTTCCTTTTGAGGTACGGAACCATAAGCACATAAATATTTTAGTATGTGTATTTTGTAAATACTACCCTTGTTATATGTTCAATGATATTTATATTGACAAGACATTTTCCTACTTTGTGGCGATCCATCTAGATTAGCACGCGCTTTAGATTTTGGTGTAATAAATCCAGGTCACGAAAATAAATAGAAAAATCTCTGAAAGTCAGAAACATATATTATTCAAATTTAAAATTGTTATTTTTAATACTAGCTAAAGGCACGAGTATACAGGTATACACTAGTTTTCTTTAATTTTTACCCTTACCTAATGGATAATGCGTAATCTGTATTGAATAATTTACATACGTTAAGTAAACTGATATGAAACAGTTTCTGTCCTAAAAAAATTACAAAATGGATGCTTTATGGCAAAAAAAGGTCGTTTGTGTACAAAATAAAATATCAAAAGAAGGTCTAAAGTTGCCGAAGTACAAAGTAAGCCACTAAATGTAGGTTACTGTCCTCGGATTAACCTCTTTCCTTATTCTTTGGCAATACTACTGCCGTAGCTATAGGCCTACGGCGTAGCTTAATATTGCGTAGCTCAAGCCTACGAATAAGGTATAGGGTTACTCGACATATTCTGACTCTTGTATAATAATAAACTTATGTTACTAACATTAAAATTTTTCTGTAACTAGCGACCAGCCCCGGCTTCGTAAGGGAGTATTTTAGAAAACAAGGATAAAAAGGTGAAGTTTGTTTTTTCTACTTACACAAAAACTTAATTAGGTTTTATTTTATGGTTAAACTTTCCTGAAAATTACCTAACCGATAATGAAATCCGTATTAAGATCCGTTGAGTGGTTTTGATGGAGTTCGCAGATATACAAACAAACAGACACGGAAAACAATTTTATTTTATATAATACTAGCTGGTGCCCGCGAGTACGTCTGCGCAGGATTAGTATTTCGAGTAGCTTATTATCTTCTCCAAGGTCACATATCTACCTTTATACCAAAATGTCATAAAATATGGACATGGTCAAACGCAATTGCTATAATGGTATTATATGAGCAAATTTAAATAGTTAGTTATAAAATACAGGACTTACGTACATACAAATATAAAATTAATCACCATGAAAAAAACTGTCATTACATTTCATCACCCTTGACGAAATTTGTGTTACATTTCATCACCCTTGCCAGTCGCTGAACACGTCTAGTGTATCGAGCTGTCAAATTGATTTGCGAAACAAAAGTACCTAAGTGACAACGCGTCACGCTTCGGCATACAAACTATAAGTTTGTATGCCGAATCTGTGTCACAGTTGCCCTAGATAAATTTGTACCGTTGATCAGTTTGTATCGTTTCACCTGAACGACATGTTGCCCTAGATTTATGCCCATTGGACACTGCAACTGTCATAGTGCTTATCACCAGGCTCATGAGTTGCCAGTCTCGTCACTTGATAGCATAAATAAACATCAATTAGCCCAGCATGAAGTCCCAGATTATCAAATTCTGATAGCGGTATGTTTATTGGCACTTTAAACCATAGGTTAGGGCACAAAATTAATAACTAGATACATTAAGGCACGCTTATATTCAGTTTTCGAAGACATTACTCGTATCACTTTACATAAGGTACAATCGAGCGCAAATATTAGGTTAAAATCTAAATCTATATAAAAACTAACCCCTTTTTTTCCTGTTCACGCTATAACTTGAGAACGGCTTTACTGATTTCATCCATCTTTTCATTTATTAAATGTTTTCTTATACTTAGCACAAGGATCTTAATTCAAAAAAATAAGAAAAGACGGGAGGTTAGGGCGAGGCCAAAGGCCGAGCCTGCTACGCGAACGAAATCGCGAGCAGTCGCTGTACATACGAGTATATAAAAATGAACCCCTTATCATCAATCACGCTATAACCTGAGAACGGATGGATGGAATCTCGCTATTAATTTTGTTGTTGTGTTAATTATGGCCAGGAGAGAAGGTTCCTATGAAAGAAAAATCAGGCAAAGATGGGAGGTTATGGCGAGGCTGAGCGCCGAGTCTACTACGCGAACGAAGTTGCGGGTAGTCGCTAGTCTACAATAAAATTACACAAAAGTGACTCCCATATTTTTGTTACCATTTTTATTCTACCGTTTACTTAAGAGTTATAAGGGTGTTCAAGAAATCTATATCCATATCCATCTATATCTTTCTATCTTCTATACTAATTATAAAGGAGTAGATGCCAAAAAGTCTGTACTTGACAGAAAAGTTATAAAAATATGGGTTAGAAAAAGGCTTTTGACAAAATGTCTGTCTGTCTGTCTGTATGCTCAAGCATAACTTAAAAACTACCGCACAGATTTCGATGAAATTTGGTATATTAATAGATTAGAGTCCGGAGCATACAACTATAAACTTTCTATCTTGATCCGTCACATAAATAAAAGATGGCAGCTTGATCTCTCAATGCTACACGGTCTCATATAAAACTGGGATTGCGATTAACTGTTTTGCGAGTATGAACTTCTATCGTACAGCTTAAACCCTAATAGTTATTTATGAATGTAACGATGAATGAAATATACCACTACTAGGTGTACAGTCAAATCAGAAATTATTATAAGGAAAAAATATTTCTGTTGCCATTCTCACAAAACTTTGTATGAGTAAACTTCAACGAAAATAATGCAATACATCTTATTATTAATACAACAAAACGAATCGTCCTATTTATCCTCGAAAGGGTAAGCAGTGGTGAAGAAAGGGGAAACACCTGTGTTTCGCCGGATATATTTTTGGTGGGACTAAATAATAATGTAATAGGGAGCGAGCCTATCGTCATCTACGAGACACTGTGTCAGACTCCGGACTGTTATTTAGAATTTTTGTGTCAGAAAATCTAAATAACTGTCCAACCCGGGGATTGATCCCAGGACCCCGAGATTCCAAAACGGTGCTTCCACTACTACACCAAAACCACGCGCGCGAAGCCGCTGGCGGGTCAGGTAGTAATATATATAACTACTTTTTCTAGCTGATTGTCTGACTCAACGCAGAGCCATATCAGGCTATAACTCTATTATGTTGATGACGATATATTTTATGTTGTAAACATCCGTTCGGGAAGGATATTGTAAAATTTTGCTACTTTTGGATGTTTTTTTTTATTAGTTCATTGTATTCGTTTATCATATATCATATTGTACTGTTTATACTGTAATTGTTCATCACATTGTGATGTTTATTACAAAGCAAGACAATGTGTAACAAACCATAAATTGAATGACAGTGATTATGTATTCAAATAATAATTGTAAATTAGAAGTGCATTTCCGCTTAATTCTTAATGATTTAGTGTACCTATTTCCGCTGCGATTCACAAAGGTATGCAATTTATATTCTTATTAACTAAAATCTTACGTGATAAGAAATCACATTTTTCTGTATTATGGTTTTTGTTTTGGCTGTTTGTAAAATTTATAAGTAATTTAATTAGGTGTATGATTAATTATATTTGTGAATTTGACCATAATAATATAAAAAAAACTGTTATCCATCACTAAATTTATGTAAGACTGTGCAAATATCAGTTTCCGTTTTTGAAGCAGAAGTCTTGCCATTCCTACACCACCCCAATGTGTGCCTTCTGGCAATGACATTATTTTATGCAAATTATTACCATTCCTGGTTCACATGCGAGGAACACTAAAGTGTTGTTTTCGATATTTTGTTTCTTCGTTTAGGACAGTTATTGGTTCGCAGACAATGCAAACGAATAAATTTGTCACTTTCTTTAAAAGAACAAGATCTAGATGACGCAAACAAAAAGCTCAACAACAAGCGCTTTCGCTAAAATGGCAGTATTGAGTTATAGCTATATATACATTTATATTTTATTGTTTGATAAAGTCGCGAATGTTTTTATTTCGCAGATTTGCGTTAGATCACATAGCCACTAAATTCAATAAATCATATTTCTCTCATGAGAGGATACATGGTAGGGTGGATAAAATCTGAGCATAATGTTTATTTCAAATAATGTATACATGACTATATGTCTTCTACCATGTTGTTAAGTTTTCGTTTCCGTGAGCTGCAATATTAGAATCCTATTGATTTCTCTGCATATGTAAACAATTAAATTACTTTAGCATTAAGCCACCGTAATTTAATTGTTTACATATGCATTACATAAAGCATTCAATTAACAGTAATACTGGTAACAATTCGCTTGTTCAGAACACCAAACCAAACTAGCGAACTAAAATCTATTTTTAGTAACTAGTTTACTAGAGAACTACCATAATTATTATTTTCAGTTCACAATTAATTCCAAATTCGTAACATTTGCAACTGACAAATCTTAAATTTGCCCTTTCCGTTCAGTTTCGGGTACATTTAGTGCTAATTTAGTAATCATTTCATAGGTTTTCGCGATTCATAAACAATAAAATTAAACAACTAAAAACAGATTATATCGCGTATTGCGTACATTTTTTTTTTATCAAACAATAAAATATAAATGCATATATACCTATAACTCAATACTGCCTTTATATGTAGTTATACATTTTTGTGTGTTCTTTACTACGAAAGCCCTTGTTGCTGAGCTTTTTTTTTTGCGTCATCTACATCTTGTTCTTTTAAAGAAAGTGACAAATTTATTCGTTTGCATTGTCTGCGAACCAATAACTGTCCTAAACGAAGAAACAAAATATCGAAAACAACACTTTTGTGTTCCTCGCATGTGAACCAAGAATGGTAATAATTTGCATAAAATAATGTCATTGCCAGAAGGCACACATTGGGGTGGTGTAGGAATGGCAAGACTTCTGCTTCAAAAACGGTAACTGATATTTGCACAGTCTTACATAAATTTAGTGATGGATAACAGATTTTTTTTTCCAAATAAAGTTTTATGATTATTAACGGGATATTTACCGTGGTAAGGTTGTGGAATGACAGTCTTCCCGTGAACATGGTGCATGTAACTGCGCCGAAATATCGGGAGCTCATTCCACAACCTTACCACGGTAAATATCCCGTTAATAATCATATAACTTTAGTGAACAACCGTGATAGTTTAAAACAGTGATTTTTTTTCCTCCCACTACTCCCGCAGTTTGATGTAAGAATACATTTGACTTTCTATATCATGTGTTTGTAAGCATGATTGACATTTAGCACACGGGCGGGATTTTAACGTATAAGCTAAATAACCAGCAAGGTAAACTGTAGGTTGGTCTTCGATGTTGATTAAATTGTTTTCAATTCTTTCATCATCACATTCTGGAAAATCTGGTATATTTAAATTCGATAGTTCAAAACAAGTTAGGTCCTGATTAGGAGTATCATTTTCTTCGGCTTCATTGATTTCTTCCAGTTCATCTTTCTGTAGATCTATATAATGGTTAAGATCAGTTAGTAGCTTGTTGGCGTCTCTTTGGCAGTTAGAGTTACGGCTGTTGGAGCTTGTAATTCCGGAGATAATTGAAGTCCGTAAAGCTGTAACAAAAGATGCACAAGTGGGATTCTGCTGGCGGATAGCTCCGAATAGTTTTTCCAAACTGTCTTGGTTTAACTGTCTTAAATTTAAATATTTGAATCCCAACTTGTGCACCTCATTCCAAATGTCTTGTAAGCAGCTAAGTGTCATGCAATAACCTTCAATGCATTTAACATTTTTTGCTTCAACACCGGATGCTTTTACAAACTTTACTGTTCTTAATTTTTTTCTAAGTTCAGTCCATGTTTTCAGATGATTTGTCTTTGACGTGACATTTTCCCTATTTTTTTTTTAATGTCTTGTGGGCCAGTTAGACCATTTGAGGCATCAAATAGCCTGTCCAGGTCAAGGACTACTTCACCAGTTTCCATCATTTCTATAGATTTTTCCTCATTTTTTTCCGCCTCCGCTATCAGTTTTAAAACAGCAAAATCAGTACGGCTCAACCTTTGCGCCGCATACTTAACTCGCATTTTTGATTTAATTTTGGGTTGTATGTGTATAGCGGATATCTTACTTAGATATAACAGCGAGTTGTTTTTTGCTTCTACTTGTTGAAGGTGTTCCCATTTTGCCATTTATTTTTCTTAAAATCACATTTTTTATTACATATATATCATATATCATAATTTTTGCTTTCTGCTGAAACTACTAGCAACTAGCTGAAAATGATAACAGTATACACTAGCACTCACAGTGAGTCTCAATTTCCTTTTAGTTATCAATAGGTTTAGGTTCAATACCTAGGTCGGACCGTTATTGCTTGTTTTCTGACATAGAAATTCTCAATAGCAGTCTGGAGTCTGGAACAGTGCTCCGTAAATGGCAACACGCTTGTCTTCTATTACACGGGACAAAAAAATTTTATCCCTCTTGTGAAAGGTAGGTATTTCAAACGCCGCTGCCTACCCTTCAACTATGTAGGGCGTGGTGATATGTTTTGTGTGGGAGGACGAAAGATTGCTTTTTAGATCTGTTACCATATTATTAAGCGACGCCAGAGGCATGCATTAAAAGCCAAGACGAAGCAGAAACTATTATTACGAGTATTTTGATACGTTGAAAATTATTTTGATACTCCATACAATCTGGAGTCAACAAAGGTTACTCTTCATGATAACTCTTTAGCTAAATTACGGGGTGAATGGAACTATGAGTATGCATCTATGTCTCTGGATGTAAAATGAATGAGATTAACAAACATTTATTAAAATTCTATGAATGTATTTGCCATACAAACATTAAATATAACATTTTCATTTATTGTACAAATGTGCTGCATCTGTATTCATTATGCAAGCAGACGTGCGTTTTGTCTCAAATCGCAATAATTATAACTACAAATTAAACCTTATAATAATTAATATTTGTAATTGCCTTGAAATTCTAAATACTATATATACTAAATAATTTTATACACTATAAAAGAAATTATCTAATAGCCAGTTATTAGGCTTTTTTCAAAAGATTTATTAATCTAACTGTTAAAAATCATCAGGTTATTTATTATTGTACTGTAATACACATACAAATTTCTTTTATAAATGTCCTTATTATCACTGAGGTTGATATATTAAGTATAGATACATCTAATAGTAGGTGATTAAGAAACCAAAGTGGCCACCAAAAGGTGATCACCAAATAAAAGTCGCCAAATAATTTGTTGATAAACGAGTAGGGGAGGCATATGTTCAGCAGTAGACGTCTTACGGCTGAAATTGTGATGATGATAAGTGCCAACGTTAGACAATATGCCAAAATTTTGAGCAAAAACGATTGTTAGAGTTTGAAAACTATCGTGAGTATCACACATTATACTAATATAAAGATACCGGCTTCACTCACTTGGTATTATTATGTCGGTTTAAGTCTGACGACGTTTCGAACGTGTAAGACACGTTCTTCTTCAGGGAGTGTTCACGCTTGGAGATTGCGTCGTGAACACGCCCAGAAAAAAAACGTCTTACACGTTCGAAACGTCGTCGGACTTAAACCGACATAATACCAAGTGAGTTAAGCCGGTATCTTTATATTAGTATAAAAACGATTATGATAATAATAATGTACAATTTATCCTCATTTATCGGTGAGCATACTAGCAAATCATATCTATAAAATAAGATAATAATCACCAATTATAATAAAATTGTATCCCTGTGGTCACATTTTTCAGTACCGCTAATTATAGTATTTTCCTGTACTGCAGTAGTCAAGTGCTATTTTTAATGAGATCAAGTGGCATTCACGATAACGAGACAGCATTTCGAGGCTATTTATACATTGTGTCGTTTGTAGTCATGTTTACTTTTGATTGTTTGTTCATACGAGTAAATGTACTAGAGTGAATAGGGGTACAATAACAAGTATACGATTCGCTGTTCAAGTAATTTCGCGGTTTACTGCTTTGTAAATGGTTTTGTACCTCTCATTTCATTCCTTTAGTGTGTATTGTCAAGAACCTGCACTTACTGGTACTTGACATCCCTGTTTGATTCAGCCGGAAGAGCGACTTGTGGTATGACTCTCACTGAGTAAATATAACAATAGAGTTAATTTATCCGGCCCAAAAATAAAGCCTCAATATATTTGTGGGAGATAAAGGCTCAGGAAACTTACACTGATAAAGTTTGAAAGTTCAAAGTTACTGTATAAATTACAGTAACTTTGAACTTTTGGTGAATTGTAATAAATATTGTTGAACAATGTAATAGGACTTTCTAATCAATTCCCTGATGCCCCGCAGCTTAGATACTTTAAATTGTAAACAGTTTATTGATATATATGAAGACCCAAACGAGAGTTCGGTTATTTGATGGGTCACTTACCCGAATATGATTTGTTGTTTTTTCAGCTCCGGTGTTTCTACTTCAGAGACACCAGCATAACACCACTCGGAAGTAAATCCTGAACCTGTAAATAGTTAATATATATAAGCGCGAATGGCATATTATATTTATTCGCGGAGGAAACTACGAAGTCTATTTGAATTTTTACTCTCAACATTTCCCATTCCTAAAATGTGTTCCTTTGCATAATAAAAGTTTTCCTTACGTTTTAAGTGTAGACAAATAGAATTTTGATTACTCTAATATAAACGATTTGGTTAAAAAATTAAGTAATAATGTTACAACATATTACATTTGCATGTTTTGTAAATTTTCTCACCAATTAACTAAACTGTTTCTGTCTTGAAAATTTTGTAAGCAATTTGTAAAGACGAAATGGCGCCCGTTGCTGCGGTGTAAAGTTTATTATGGAAATGTTTAATCAACTTTTCGGCAGGTGTACAAGGTTTTCAAAGTAAAAAGGAAGGACTCCTCGTAGTTTTGACCGTGTTATAAAGATTGCTCTCCGCCCTGCGACTTCCTTTGCGATTTTTCTCATTTATTTGGAAAATTTGCATAATACCACCAGTTGCCTTAATATGAATTTAAAAAGTAGGACTGATGGCTCAATATGACGTTTTATACCGTGAAGCAGTAATGTTTGCTTCTTGCAAATACTGTATTATGGTTCATAGGTTTAGTGGCCAGATATACTTCAGGCACATGATACTTAACAACTTAATGTCACATGGTTACGGAGCAGTGTAGTTCGTCACTTGTGAGGAGCTGCATCTGTTCTAGGCAGAGGTTATCAGGTGGGCCGCGTGCTTGTGCCGTTTCCTAAAAGCATCTAGAAAATCTTTGTATAGAAATATACATCCAGAAACTATAGTAGTTCTGCGAACAGTAAACCTAAAAAGAAAAATTTCCGCTATTAAATGGCAATTTTTCACAGTACTTCACAACCTAATGTCAGGTAGCTAATGTGTGTACTAAATTTTATAAAAATTCGTCGGTAATTATCGCCACAGCATACTTCCCCCTTTTAAGCAAAAGTAGCCCCACTCCTCACTCTAAATCACCGACAACGAAAAAAAAAACACTAATGCGGCATACCAAGTTTCGTCAAGATTGGTTGAATAATGCACCTGTACAGGAAGACCAACGAACTACCTAACAAACATATTGTCAATTTGGCCAGTTAAAGCAGAGACGCTTCGCTCGCTTGTGTCTGTATTGTCAAAATAATAGCTTTTTACTTATACATAAACATAAATGATATGATATTCATAACAACAAAACATTTTTTTTGTTTGTATGTCGTGTCTGATTGTTCTGAATAAACTTCAAAATGGACGGATAGATTAGCACAGGACTTTCACTAACATTTATCTCATGTTATCAGAAATAAATAAGACACTATAATTTAAGAAAAAAAATATAATTTATAAGTGTTTCGCACACAACAATCAAATCCCAATATCCCGCGAGGCCACCCGAGCATAACCGCGGCATTTAAAATATGCCAATCTAACTTACGTAAGGAAACCTAGATAGAACCTGTTAACAAGATCCCGTAGCTAAAATTTTATTTCAACACTTTTTGATTTACTCGTATTCCAAAGTTTTATTTCTTTCACCAAGTTAGTAGTAGTTTAATGTAGTAACTGCGCGCCAGCTTGTCCGCTCTGCAGCTGACAAACCTCACAGGACATGGAGTTCCGGAGAAACTACAGATGTTCCTAACTTAGTAGTTAACTAAGTAGTTTTAGTAGTGTGCTTACGAGTGGGAACGCTCGACCCTGCCGTTAGACAGTGCTAACGAATACGGAGATCAGAATTCATTTTTTTAATAATTTGGATGGGGATTGTTGTGTTGTTGTGGGATTATTATGTGGGGTAAACATAATCATAAATAATAAAAAAATAAAAATGTAACGTAGTATTAAACACTCAAAGGTAATTATAAAAAAAAATATGGTATAAGTATAAATATATAAAGATATACATTGCAATGCACTGCGTTTGGCACTTAGAGAATATAAGATGTTAAATCTTTTGGCCCTGTGATTTCACTGGAAAATTTCGCTTTAACGCAGTACTATTTGGAAACAACTTCTTTATTGTTGAAACACTGGCAAAAGTGTTGTACTTCTTAGATCGGAATCTGCAAAAGTCCTGCAACTACACAAATTTACTAGAAGATATTGGTGTCCATTCTGTAAGCATTCTCTAAACTAAAAATCTCTAAAGCATGGCAGTACTTATTTTGTTTAGGCTAAAATACAAATTAGTTTAACACTTCCGAATGACAGCACTAAAATTAGACATTTCACTTCAATTGTAGGCATATTTGAAACAGTTTAGTCGTCCCGTAACTTGGTGCTCGCTAAACTAACCTAAAATAACCCAAAATTGAATACAATTATCCTATTTTAGAAGTGTCATTCTAAGTGTTAAACAATTTTGGATTTCATTGTTAACAGAATAAGGACCACCATAATAAATTTTTAGTTCGGTAGTTTAGTTTAGTTTTTTTGAACAAGTGAATCGCTACCATTACCTAGTTAACTATGTTTAAAACATCTTACGAGCTGCGTCTATGTATGATGAACATTGGGTTCATCATATATGAATCAATCATTCATTCACAAAAGATTGCTAACAATGTTGATAATTATTAATATTTTAAATGTCAGGTTTTTAAGCACGATGATGTAAATTCGTGCTTACAAAAGAAGATACAGATATAAAAGAGATAACGATAATCCTCATATTGTATTTAATTGATATTTTAATAATTAACAATATTTTATTAGATCTGTTTTACAATGTAATATTTTTCATAAGATAATATTTGATTTTTGTTTACATGATCATTGACAATTTAAAATTTTAAAATCTATGGCTTAATTTACACTTTATGTAAGTGAAAACACTATTTAGGCATTACAAAAACATCTTCCAGTTTAAGATTGTACTCCTTCACCGAAGACTTAATTATTTTCTGTTATACATATCTGAGGATTATATAGATATCTTTGACCTTTACCTGGACCAAGCCGTTACAAATCGTACCTTTTTACTCTGTAAACCTCTTTTGGAATTCAAAGAAGCATATCAATTATTATGAAGTACAAACCATTTATCAAATTTTATTATTCATTCAACTCTGTTTCTTTTTGGTAAAATTAACATGGGAAACATTAAGTTGTGTATTTTATGTTTAGGTTCGTTTACAGGAATGGTTTTTTCTTAACATAACTGTTTGATATTTTGCGTTGTTATGAATTATGAAACTGACAAACCTGAGCTACAAATAGGCGTTCAGCTACTGGTATATGTTACACATGAACTACAATGTATTTTAAGGCGCTGTCAGCTGAGCGCTTGGCTACGTCCAATTTCTTTTACTTGAAGACAAGCAAGCGCATCTCGTAAAAACGTACAAAATTCATATAAAATTATGTGCACTCAAATAAAAAAATTATGCGTCAATGTATATGTAATAAAAATTGCTATTTTATGACATGTGTTTCATTCACAAATACAATAGTGAATAAAGAGTAAAACTGTTTTAAAAGTGAAATTAAGTGGTATGATTGAATTTTTTTATGTACGAGGTATATGTTAAAATATGTCTTTAATGCCGTCAATGTGTACTTAGAATTCAAAGATACGAGTATGTCATAATATGTTTTGTAATTTTAATTCAATCACTGGTAATGAGATAAACTGTTTTAAAAACCCTTATTTTTATCGACAACATGAATTGACAATAACTTAATGCATATTTAATTAAACTTGGAATGCTGTCACTGCTTTCACTATATATTATAATGGAATCACATAATCCGAAATGAAGTAATGGATAATTTCCATAATTATCACACAATATAATTATTGTTCATGTCCAACGGATGTACCAAAGGTTTCCATTTTTATGTCAATCGGTAACGAAACTAGTATGTACAGCCGTGCGATTCTCGAAGATAAAACATCGTATCATCTTTGACAACATCCGTGAAACAAATGACGGGATGACAAGAAACGTTGGAAAAGCAACCTTATGTACAAAGGCGATATCTTATAAAGTATCTGACATCGGTGAGCTCGTCGACGAGCGCATCGACGAATCATTAAAGAATCGCACTACTGTTCAGTGCCATTTAAAGTTGTAAACGATGAGCAGTTCAAAGCCCTATATTACTCTGAGCTATAAGATGATAAATCTCTTACCCTGTAATTTTCACGAAAACATCGCCCTTCAATGAAACACAGTGTTCATACTACTGCCTCATGATTGAATAACTCGCAAAGTTGTGGTACTCACCCAGGCGGACTCTGTAACAGTCTTGCCACTACAAAATCCCTGATAGACTTACAGGTAGATTATAATATAATGTAATGATTAGTTAATAAAGCGATAATAATATACATAGGAAGTCAGGCCAGGAGCCCTACTCCCACCTCTTAAAGTAGTCATATTTAAACCTAACCATTAAATTTGGTACCACCACGTCAATATAGCAAGCTCAAAATAATAATGGTTACGATAGACGTTTTGAAGATGTATTATGAAATAGTGCACTCAATGCGCGTACCTTGCAACTGCGTTGATTTTCTATTTGGGTTGGGCATTATAGCTATTGAACCTGGAACGCACTATTATGATCGATTTCGGCTAAGAAGGAACACACAGTAAATTACATTGAATTAATGTGTTCGACCGTTTTGTCGGTGGGAGTACGATAGAAAGTATGATTATTGTAAGCTTATTACAAAACGCTTCTGATTTATGATACTTTCGTAAAAGGTAGGAGTAGGCCCCCTGGTAAACTCTGTTTTCGGCTCGAGCATTAAAAATTATGCCGCTTCAGTCTGCCAATGTTGAAGTTTGTGAATAAACCAGCGCCTTTTTATGGCCTTTGACGTCTTTTACACTGCGGTCCTAATTGGCCATAATCGATATTAGCGCGATAAAAGTCGGTCCCTTTCACCGTGAGCGTGATTAAAGTGGCCCACGCTACGTCATCGATGACGTCTTAACTGCCGCCATATTGACGATTACATGAACCATGCTCTACACCATAATCGTCGTGAGCGTTCTGTCAAAAGTGACAGGTGTTTGTTTATGTCTACAATGTATTTACTGGGGTCCCTTCTTTTTGATGTAAAAGTCGGTCCATCCATTCCATTATTTCTTTTTAATCCACACACTACATAGTTTAGCTTCACACTTTGCACTATGATATTTTTATGAATTTGTTTTTCGCGCGCAAATGGTTCGTTATTGCTACAACTCTGGTCCGAATTAACAACACGCTTACAGTGCCACGAGCTGTCAAAATCGCGATATTTGTCTCGGACCAGCTTTGGTAGACGATAGCACTGTGAGCAAAATTATCCCAAAACGGACCACGGCATTAGTGCCTTCCGATTGAAGTCCAAATCGGTTTTAGCGCTCTGATCACCATTTCAAAACAACGAAAGCGAGACAACGTAGACCCATGTGACGTCATGGCTCCGTCACCAAGGACGCCATTTTGAGATTTCAATGACCACGCTACAAACTGAAATCACCGTGAGCAGGGCGTCAAAAATGACAGTTTCTTGATGTTTGCGTGATGCGCTTGCTAACATCTGTTTGAGTGTGCGTGTATTCCATGCCGTGAGCACCGTTAGCGTGATTTCAACCCATTCAGAATGGCTGACAGCTCTCATCTGAGAAAAGCACGATAATGAATCGGAATAAAATAGTAATAATATCGCCAAAGTAAGTGTTAACGCCACTAGGAAAACACCCATTGTAGCATGTTATTTGTAGTAAAAGATTATTCATATCGACGCTAGTCGTGTGTACAACTGATTTCTATAGTTTGACATATACACCGCCAATGGGTTATTAGTTATACATTATACCCATGTATGAAAGGAATGGATGGAATTACGTACTGTTTTATATACTGCGATTGTATGAAAATAGTTAATTAAGTAGCAACGTAATGTGGTAAGGAAATACACATAATTTATAATACTCGGCTACCATTGCGCTCCTCGGTTTAACCCGGGATGGACGATGATGATGATGCATGAAATATATGGCCTATATGTATATGTCTTTTTTTTATTTGTTTGATGTTGTTGTTCCACACTTATATAATACTTTGGATATCAAAAGTAAGGTATACTATCCTGGCTCGAAACATTTGACTACGAAAGCATAGAAAAAAAGTTATCTGATTTTAGAAATCAAATTTAAAACTTGTATTCAGTACTACAAACGTACACACGTACACACAGACTTGCGCGCACACACACACACACATACACCCTACAAACACAAACCTTAATGTTAATGTAATGCTCTTTTCTTTTTTAGATTGGAGACATAATACATTTGGAATGTACGTCGGAGAAGCCACTGGCTCCTGAAACACAGTTTAAACTAGTTAGGGAGCCTATGGATTCATAACATATTGTGGAATTATCTTATGTCAATAAATTAAATTAAATTTTTTTTTAAAATAATAAAATAAATTAAAGTATTTATAATTTTGTCTTTCAGGACAATGGATATTTCTACTGGTGAAATAATTTACAAAATCACAGAAACAATCCAATCTTTCCTCTTTATAAGTTAAGCAAAGATGACGACCGTATTAACTCAGTTGGCATCCCTGTATTCAAAGCTCGGGGTTCCATATTCCATGCCTATTATTTGTGTGATGTGTCTAAAATACTTGTTTGCGGGTCATGGATGTTTGTTTACATATTTAGGTGTGATAGAGGGGATCCATTACAAAGGTATGAGTGTGTATATGATATTATTATACGCGTATACTTCTGCATATGTAATACTAGCTGCTCTCCGCAGTTTCACCCGCGTGGTGATGGATGGAT
The DNA here is from genome assembly GCA_917880725.1 of Selenia dentaria. Classification (NCBI taxonomy): domain Eukaryota; kingdom Metazoa; phylum Arthropoda; class Insecta; order Lepidoptera; family Geometridae; genus Selenia; species Selenia dentaria. Next base: position 26,901,862 of record OU862883.1, on the reverse strand, counting down.
GATGATGATGAAAAGTATCCTATGTGTTAATTCAGCGCCTCATCTACCTTCATACCAACTTTCATCAAAGTTGGCCCAGCCGTTTAAGCGTGAAAGAGCAACAAAAATCTATCCATCTAAACTTTTACATTTATGACCTTTTGGCCTGGTATATAAATGTATCCTTATATGTAGTTCCTAGTCATCTTTACTTATCTTAAACTTTACAGGCACATCATTTATTAATACTACCCTGAAAAATTAATAAGCATCCAGTCATATACGACCATACAATACTCATCTACATTATTAGCGTGATTTCATAATACTTATTATATAATTATAAGTATAAATATTGTTCAATAGAACATGTCTTATAAACTTGAGTGTCTATTGTTGAGAGACAGAACATGAAACTCAATTCCACCAAACTTCACCAAAGCCTTCCAAACTTATTCAGCGATTCAAACCCGAGTTACTAAAAGCTACTAGCATAATAAACTCAAAGGAAGTTCACGAATATATATTTTGGCAATTCGTTCGTGTATTTAGTTTACACTGTGGTAGCTAAGAGAGTACTGTATACCCAAAGGAGCTGTGAGCTAGTTGAGGCCTTTCTCCTATAATACTATTATATATGTACCTTGTTTATGTATGTGCTATTTATTTATGGATATATTTGATTGTGTCTGAGTAAACAATATATTAAAAAAAGTTATAGTAACAAATTATTTTAAAAATGATCCATGCACTAAATCACATTATTTAATTATTACCGTTTTAAACCACTATGCGTCAATTCAAATTTATATTAATTACTATTCATCCCAAGGTTGCCTGTAAGAAATTGCTTATAGCGATAAGGTCGCTCATTGTACAACCTGTTTTGTAAATATAAATATAACATAATTCATTGTAAATGAAAGAACTAAGAGTAGTTTACAAAACAGCTTGGTGTTCAAAAGTATTATTGTATTGTATTGTAACATATAAATGTAACGTAACGTATTCAATTACGTATTTTTATGATTATATTACGGCATAAAAGGCTTTAAAATCTTGCGCATGATATGGACCACCTTTTTATGCATGGTACAAATAAATACACTTATTATTTATTCGCAGTATGCATACCAATGCAAATAAACCTCAAAAAATATATGCAAATAAATCTCAAAAAATGCCACTTGATAATTTATTATTTTGAAGTTGTGTATTGCTGAGCACAAAACGCCGTAGACGTTTATTATTGCCATGGTCTCTAATTCGATTTTATATAATATTTTGACTATTTTATAATAAAAAAATAAGAGTTAGTAATTAAAAATTAAATAAAAAAATAATAATAACTATCTAAACTGTAAGCCCCATGGTGGGGGGATACGTAGCCAAAACGCTGGCGGCATTGCCACGCTGGATGGCAATGCTAAGTTTTTGCCCAAAATAGGCGCCAGCATTTCGGTCACCCGACGCCTCAAACAAACGTTTCGCCAGATCCCTAAACAAGTTGAGAGCGAAAAAAAAAAAAAAAAACAATTGTATTAAAATATTGTAGGTCAACAAACAAAACTGTACATGCGAGTCATCTCTGTCAATAACCAAAACATATTATATAGTAATTCTACTTTCAAGTTATCATCATGATTACACATGACATGAGTTGTCTTGATATTTGACAGCATAAAATATATTTTTTTTATTACCATTAACGGAACCGACTTCAACACCAAAAAGTATGAATAACTTGTTGAAGTCGGTACCATGATAGTTCAAATGTTCCTATTATCACAATACTGTGTGCATGGTACCGACTTCGACAATTTGTTTCAAACTTTTTGGTGTGGAAGTCCATTTATGGTAAAAAAAATCACTCTTATAGTGAGCCTTGCTAATTACGGGATCGATTGTCATTCGCCGTCAATGTTGAAATCATCAAATCATCAAAGCAGGCGAAACACTTTTCAGTTTTTGGGGTGTAGCTCAGAAAGTGCTCAACCGAATATGATGAAATTTAAATAGGACCACTTCGGAAGTATACTCTACCATACAAAAAATAATTTTGAGAATCGGTCCACAAATGAGGGAGAAACCGGTGGACATACACAAAAAAAAACATACTGTAGAACTAATACCTTACCTTGTTTGAAGTCTGTTGAAAACCATTTATTTTGTATTTTTAATTACAGCTGGGCTATTATGTATCTCAGTTGCTAACAAATGTTCATTGAAACTTAAAAAAATGGCCGCTCTATGTCACTTTTGTCAGCTCCAGTCATCAACTTACTAACATTTTTGCTTACTGGAGTTGCCAATACTGACATAGAGCCGCCATTTTTCAAGATTTCAATCAACATTTGTTAGAAACTGAAATACATAATAGCCATGCAGCATGGCTATTAACTAACATTTTTGCTTACTGGAGTGGCCAAAACTGACATAGGGCCGCCATTTTTCAAGATTTCAATCAACATTAGTTAGCAACTGAGATTCATAATAGCCCTACTGGTCAACTGACTATAGAGTATGGAGACTAGAGTATGTCAGTTATTAAAGCTGGGGGTCGATTCCACTAATTAAATTGAAATCGAACCGCGAACGGCGACTTTTATGCGTTTTCTTATTCTGCTATTGAATAACAGTCTAGCTGCGTTACGTTTCTATTGACGCCAGCGATCGATCAAAACTTTAAGTTCTGCTAACTCGATAGATCATGAACGCGTTGTTAACTCATACTGTCTCACTCATAGTGTCAATTATATATTTGTTAAAAAGAAGCGTTTATGTTATGTTTATGTGACGCTACAATCCAATTTGTCTATAGAAATAGTAGAATGGCTTTTTGCTAAAGTATCGAACGACTACCGGAGTTGAACTGCAGTTGCAGCGGTATAGATTGTTGAACGTTGTGAAATAACAGAATTGGCCTCCTGGTACGTCTATAACCGTTTTTTGTAGATTATGCTACCAAACAAACAAATTCTAGGAAAGACTTTTCAGATTGCTCAACTATGTAATTTAACAGTCAATTTATTTCCTTTGTGCCTATGATGTAATAAAAATACTTGGTATGTGAACATTGGTAAAAATAAACTTTGTATCTGAAGTTGCCCACGGTTGTTTTGTTCCCAATTCAGACATAAATTTTATTGCTTGACAACTCGTAAGATCAAAAGGCAAATATATTTTTTTCTTAACGAATACTGGCCTACATTAAATAAAAACTATATATTTTTTTAATAACAGTAAATTTAAATAAACATACTGAGATCTCACCGGTATGCAATAGTTTCGTTATTTTGAGACCATTGACATGACAATTTGCACCTACACTGCACGTTGCCTGCTAAATTAAACCAGTCGTTCTCAGAATGGAAAGGAAAAAATACCTCGCGAATATGTTGACGGTGAAATGAGCATAGAACTGTATTGAAAGTCTAATTAGCTAAGTATTTATTACATAAATAACTTATAATTTTGTGTTTTTTTTCTGAAAAACAGGGTAGTGTAAAATCTTTAATTTTGTTTGAAGATCGTTAATAAGAAACGGCACGTTCTCATTATGTAACATCCGTTTTATTTATTCGGAACGAATAAACCCTTAGAAGTTATTAGTAGTACAAATCGTCTCGTTATTTAAACCAGTTAGTTACAGTTAACCAGGGCCTAGTTGACCAGTTTCAAATTTTAAAAGGTGAAACTGGTCCTTGATACGAGTTTTAGACTTGTACGACCTGTCCCGTAACCCTATTCTTCAGCCCAGTTAGCTAATTACTTAAAGCACATGAGCACAGAAACGGAACAGCCGCAAAGCTTCTAAGGAGCGGACAAAATATAAACGCATTCTGGTAGGGTTGGCACAGGAGCATAAAATTTAATAAATACATCGTTTAAAAGCTTTTAAAAAATAACAATGCAATTTTTTACGTTTCTTAGTTCTACATTAAACTGCGCCGAACTTGGTTGAAAGAACCGTTTATTTGTTTTCCATTCCAGTTAATATATGTAGGTAAAATAGTTTTTTTTTAAAAAGCCAAAATCATTGTTTTCTTTTCAGCGGAAGTGTCACTAAATATTTTTTATATCGTTTTTTGAAAATGTATTTCCGCAAAGTAACGCCTTAATCACTAAATTATGTAAAGTCAGCGAGTATAGCTGAACAGGCAAAACTTTACATCAAGTTGACTAATCAACGTTGTAAACAGTTAAATGTCATACAGATTATAATAATAATAATCTTACACTATTGTATGACTAAACCAACATGGTTTCATCTCCATTATTGCGTATATTTTCCCAAAATACGTCACCAACAACAATATAGCAGCGGTCGGCGCACGTGCAGTGAGTCACAAGATGGCGGAGTCTGCTTGCTATATAAGCGGGCGATTTTGCGTTGTTCTCTCAGATTGAGCCAACTCACCAGGCATACTGGCAGTTGGCTCGAACTCTGAAATCTGACGGACAACAGACAATGCCTCCACTCATTAGGCCACCTCCCCTCTCCATAGCGTTCCTTGACGAAGACAAAGCCGAGTGTTTAGCTGATAGCCTTGAGGCTCAGTGTACTCTAAATGTAGATCACGTCGACCAGAAACACCTCGATTCGGTGGAATCTGAAGTCGAACGTAAAAGCTCTATGTCCATCTCTGACCTCCCACTCCTCCCACCGGTAAAATCATCCGAGGTTGTGTCTCTGATCAAGAGCCTCAAGACCCGTAAATCCCCTGGTGCTGATGGTATCAGCAACAAGGTGATTAAACACTTCTCAGTCCCACTAGTCCATCTCTTAGTTAGCATCTTCAATGCGGCTATGAGCAACTGCTCCTTCCCAGACACTTGGAAGCATGCCATTGTCATTGGTATTCACAAACCAGGCAAACCGGCAGCCGAGCCCTCCAGCTACCGTCCCATAAGTCTCCTCAGCTCTCTGGGGAAGATTTACGAGCGGCTCATTGTGAACCGACTCTGGTCCCACGTTAGGTCCAATAACCTCCTTCCCGATGAGCAATTTGGTTTTAGAGCCAAACACTCTTGCGTCCAACAAGTGCACCGCGTAACGGAGCACATCCTAGGCGGTTTCAATAAGAAACCAAAGCCCCAAGGGACCATAGCTGTCTTCCTCGACGTAGCGAAAGCGTTCGACAAAGTCTGGCACAACGGCTTGATATTCAAGCTGTACCAACTGGGTGTGCCAGACCGTCTTGTACTCATCTTACAAGACTTTCTCAGGGATCGAACGTTTAGCTATCGCACCGAGGGAACGCACTCCTCCCCGCATCCCATTCACGCAGGTGTCCCTCAGGGCTCTGTACTCTCACCCATTCTCTTCTCGCTGTACACCAGCGACATCCCACGATCTGAACCTAATGTTCAGATCGCTCAGTTTGCGGATGATACTGCAATCTACTCTACTGGCTGGTTCAAGGTCAGGCAGAGATGCGCCATCCAACGAGCCATCACCGTAATCGGTGCATGGTTTCGTAAATGGCGGATTGCAGTAAATCCTAGCAAAAGTGCAGCAGTGTACTTCACTGAGACCCGGCGGAATCTCATGCCGTCACCCATAGTCCTATTCGGCGAACCCATCCCATGGGCTAAATCTGCCAAATACCTGGGCGTCACTCTTGATCGCCAACTCACTTTCGCGAAACACATTCAGATTGTTCGCAATAGGGCGGCCTTCATTATGGGTCGTCTTAATCCCCTCATAGGCAAAAACAGTAAAATGTCTCTTAGAAATAAGACGACTCTTTACAAACTTTGCATCCGCCCAATCATGACTTACGCATCTGTAGCGTTCGCCCATGCTCAGAAACACGACCTCCACAAACTTCAAGTGATTCAAAATCGCTTTATGCGCAGGGCAGTGGGCGCTCCGTGGTACTTGCGGAACGCCGAACTGCACTGCGATTTCACCCTCCCCTCTATTACGCAGTATATGAAAGACTGCTCCCGCCGCCACTTCGACAAAGCTCCCCACCACTCGAATCCCCTCGTGGTCGAAGCGGCGAACTACTCCACTGACATAACCGATCCCCACTTCCTTCCCCCCCGTCGCCGTCCAAGGCATATTTTGGGTGACCCGGACGACCCCATCGCAGCCGTTACTTCGGCAGCTTTAGCGTCGCACCAAGGGAACCCCGGTAATGGTTGTAGACCCGACCAGGGCTGTGATCCCGATCGCATTGTAGGCTCCGGCCGAGATCTTCTTCGCAGCCCCAGTCGCAGTCGAGGTAATTCACACACACACGATTGTAGTCCCAGCCACGGTGCGGGTGGGAGTATACACCGCGGCCCCGGTCGTGATGTATCCTCCGGCCCAGCAAATGGCTGCGGACGAGGTAACACTGGTTTTCTATGTAGTCCCAGCCACCATGGCTGTGGGCGAGGTATTACACATTCTTATTGTAGCCCCACCCAAAGTACAGTCATGAGTGCACAACGCGACGATCCTGGTCGCGGTGTGGACCCATGTCGCGGAAATGGGAGGAGGCGAGGTACACATGGTTATGATTTAGTGGTAAACACAGTCAAACACCGAGCTCGCCGGCGAGCTCGAGGCAAAAGTTATGTCTTGGTTAGATTCTCTCCAAATAGTCGTAGAGTTAAAATTCATAGGGCCCACTTTCAACGGTATACTTATGTACCGGGGCGATTCTCTCCTACTCCCCTCTCTCCTGGCGACGGCCCAAGCCGAGGTCCGTACCCTAGTGGTGCCCTTGAGCAAGTCGCCTACTCCTCTCCTTGCGGCGAAGCGTCTTCAACGCTCGCCTTAGGCGGTGCGCCCTCTGCGCCCGCATCTGGCTGAGTGCCATCTGCGCTCGCCAACCGTCCGGTGACGCTGTAAATGCCGGTAGAGGCAAACAGCATTAGTCCGTTCTAAAAAAAAAAAAAAAAAAAAAAAGTTGTTCTCTCACTGTCGGTCTAGCGCCCGACGAGTCAACATCTCCTGAGGATGCCTCGTGTAGAGGCGAAACACGTGTCGAATCGGTTTTGGTTTTGGTTTATTTGGGGTTTCTTGTGTTTTTTCTTTTGTTTCTTTTGTATTCTTCCTATTAGCATTTTATGCGGGAGGGAGGGTGGTGCACGCCCCCAAATAAGCCAAAATCATTGTTTTCTTTTCAGCGGAAGTGTCACTAAATATTTTTTATATCGTTTTTTGAAAATGTATTTCCGCAAAGTAACGCCTTAATCACTAAATTAGTTTTTTTTTTCTAACAGAATAATTTTTTTAATTTATTTGACAAGTCTTCTATTCCAATAGTAATTGGTCTTCTTAATAATTTTAATTTTTAATTTTTTGTAAAACTTTATTGTTAACTAGCTGACCCACCAGCGGCTTCGCTTGCTTGGTCTTGGAATAGTAGTGGGAGCGTCACTTTGGGATTATGACGTCCTGGGTTTAACACCCGGGTCGGACTGTTATTGGGTTTTTCTAATGTTGAAAGAACGCCTATTTGTCCTGATCACGCTATAACTTGAGAACGGATGGAACAATCTCGCTAATTATTTTTTGTTGTGTAAACTATTGCCAGGAGAAAATTCTTATGCAAGAAAAACCAAGAAAAATAGGAGGTTATGGCGAGGCCGAAGACCGAGCCTACTACGCGTACGAAGTTGCGGGCAGCCACCAGTATTTAATCAATCAAATACAGCTATACAGTTCATATGTGTTAGGGTTCTGTGCTTTTGGTAGATTGTATTGGTTACTGTTTCCATTATTTAAACATTTTAAAGTTTAAAAATAATCTAGTTTTAATAACGCCGCTATTTTTCTTTAGTAACAGTTCAAAATAAAACTAACCTTTCCAACTTAAGCTAGCTACTTTGTAAAATGAGGGCTTAGTTTGAATACAACTTTATATTTTGATTATCGTAAGTGACCAGAGAGGAAAGTATCAGCCTATCCGTGACAGTATTATACCTTGTACAATTTTAAGGGCCTGCGAGACCATGCACTGAGCTTATCAAACCACATTATTATCCCCTATTTGGATCCGTTCACCTAGAATTCCCACTTTGTATGACGTCGCCCTAATTAACTAAAGCTCGTGTGAGCGAATGATGCGACGACGTTCACTCTGCTTACCAATTAAGTTCATCAATTTTGAATAAGGAAGACATATATACGTTTATATGTATTTAGAGGTTTATACAGAAATGTTTTATTAGGAGAGTTATTTTCTGCTGCTATATTTCTTATTAGAGTTTTTATTTTCTGCTTAGAGGTAGACCATCTGGAGCTGTGGTGATGCCAATATAGGCTTATAATCGTTGAAGAGTATTCCCACTCAATTTGTCACATGATTGGCATCACTCCCAGACATACTCAATACTCAACCATTGATTGCAAACATTATGAGTTGTACTCATGTATTGTGATCTGCATGTACATGCAGATCTTAGGAAACACATTTTAGGTAGGCATTACCATAATGACCCTGATTGAATATAGCAACACTGTGCGAAGCCGAACGATTTATTTTGTAAGTATTATTTCATCCAGAAAGAATTCGTCCAGTGTATAATAACATTTTTGTATAATTTGTATAGTATTATTTTTTTAAAGCACTAACGCCTGCTTAGCGATCCTGTCCCATCCCGTCCGAGGATGTGAATTTTTCTCTCTATAAATTTAAATTATTGTAAAAGTAAAAAACTTTTAGAGTCTTAATAAATTTAATTTTTTTCTCTATGTCTTTTAATTGTATTGGTAGTTTGTTATATATTTTTGTAGCTATTGAATTTGGTACTGTGCATAACTAGTTTAGATTAAAGTAGAAGTAATATGTTTATAATTAGATCTTAATTGGTTTTGTACAGTATTGAGAGTGATCTATAACGAGTTTACAGTTTTCTAATATGTATATAGATGTGATTGTTAATATTTTAATTTTAATAATTATGTAATAGTATTAAGTAATAAGTATGGTTTGTGGAAATGTAATATTTTAATGTCGGGAAGTTTCACATTCGCAAAAATACGGATACAACTTTTCTGTGCAATAAAAAGGTCTTTGGCATCTACGCCGTTTCCCCATAGTACGAGTACGATGCCGTACCTAAGCCATGAGAATGCGTACGCGTAATAAGCTGTTAAAGGCGTATCTAAGTCAGTAGCTCGTCGTAGTTCATGAAGTGCGTATATGAAACTTGACAATTAACCCTTTATTTTTCTATGTGGCTTTTCCAATTAACTAACATACCCTAGCTTTGAGTGAGTATTTTTCCTTTTTATAACATATTCATACCACGCACAAGGATTCCCTGTGCCGCGACAGGCATGGAATGCACATACGCAATAATTTAGCACAACATCCAAAACCTAACAAAAAACATTTACTGATCACATAAATATTTGCCCAGCCCGGGATTGAACCTGCTTCTGGGCTTTTGGGCACCGCGCTTTGCAGGCAGTGTCATTACCAATAATTGAGTAAATGGAACTATCTTATATAATCGTATATTATCGATTTCGTAGTTCTCCAGACAATTATGCACAAAATTACAAAAAAGCAATACGTTAGAACAAAAAATGCAGGCCGAGTGCTATTCATGCCGATCTTTTTTTTACACTCGGAGAACCCATTTATAGAAATAAGTTATGTTAAGGTGTATGTTTTCATTGATTTTATGTCATTTCTCAGCGACCAACCGTGTGGCATAACGTCAAATGGTGGTATGTAATCAGGGCAATGATTGGTCTATTTCCCCACTAAGCAGAACTAAAAAATAGATAAGGTAATTAAGAAGATTTTACTTTCTGAGTGGGCCCAGCACGAAAATTTGCTTAAGTGTAATTTATCGTTGTTTTATGTAGTGTTAGTTATCTATACCACAGTTGTACTCGTACTTTATAAGGTGAGTTTGTACTGTATACATTAACGACACGATTTTGTTACACTTAAGCAAATATTTGTGCTAGGCCCACTGGTACGTACAGCAGATGTACCAATGGATGTAAATAACTTATTATAAAGTCCGACATTACATAGAAGATAAAGATGCTTCGAATACACTTCTGACCGTTTCTTCTTGGTAGGCTCTATATATTTTGAAACGCGGCGGTAGAATCTTTCAAGTACATAATAATAAAAAATGACGTTCATAAGTACGTCTTTGATGCCTAAATTGAATAAATGATTTTTACTTTGACTTTGATTTTGACTTTGGCTTTGGCTTTGGCTTTGACTTTGAATTTGACTTTGACTTTGACTTTGACTTTGACTTTGACTTTGACTTTGACTTTGACTTTGACTTTGACTTTGACTTTGACTTTGACTTTTACCTTGACTATGACATTGATAACAAATAACTGATCGTATGACGTTAAAAAGGAGAGGTATATGTTCAGAAGCAAACGTCTTCCAGCAGATGATGAAGCAATTCATAAGAACATAATCCAAAAGGTAACTAATTTTGGTTGCAAGCTGTGGCCCCTTGAACTGTCCTTGCTACTTGGAAAGGCTGTCCTTTCCACGGTTGTCGTGGAAGCATGAATTTTGCATATGCCATCACGCATGTTATGATCCCGTTTCAGTTGATCCTGTATTCACCACAATATAGGTTTTTGCGACTCGCAAAATGTTTATAAGCTTAAGCACCGATATGTATGCTTTGGTATAAGGAAACTGTTTAGCAGCAATTGTGTATACAAGATTTTTAGTTTCACTAATGTTGGCAATTTTAGATAATCTCAAGTTTGTATTCAAAATATATTGTATTAATTGTTATTTTGACTAGCGCGGTACTAACTTCCTGAGGGGTTGGCTCAACGACCAATCGGAAACTATAGTGTCGGAGGTTGAAAGTAGAGGGGGTATTTGTCTCTGTCGGTGGAGCCAACCTCTCTTCGGCAGTTCAGCTCCGACGTTCTAGTTTAGTGGTTCAGTATGCTGACTGTTATTTGAAATGGTAATAAACAGATGAACTCCGAGTTAATAATATAATTATATTACAATTTATATAATTAATCATATAATTTATTTAATTATTCATATAATTTTTATAAAATTATTCATATCATTTATATGATTAACACGTAATACATGTCCTGAATAGATCCCAACAATTAGGTGTTTGGTGCAATAACTGCTACCTAGGATCTTGGTGAAATTAAATAGATACTTCAATTTATTCGAAGATAACACTAGACTGACCCGCAATTTTTCATTGTAAGTATTAATAAAAAGTTTTCGTAAAAAACATAACTTTGCACAAAATATATGAATACATAAACTAAAATATAAACTAACTAGAAAATAAACAACTGATCAGCTGACAAAGATCTAATATTTCAATCATATTGCCTAAATAAAGTTTCTAAAGCGATTGACTAGGAAAACACATAACAACGTTTCATGATTTTGTTTACTTGCGTCAAAATAAACGATGTCTGAATGAGTGTATACTCATGAACAAACACTTAAACGTTGAAAATCCACCATTATTATACGTCAAAGCTCGAAGAAACGCACATCTAGAAAAAAATAACATAATCAACGATATCCATTGTTAGGCATTTTTCCCGCCATCGTAGGGACATCTTGTCACACAATAATTTAATCCTTTTGAGCTAGTCGTATTATTTAAGGCCCTATTGGACCTTCTCGTTGATTACATAATAGCCACAGCTGCTTGGGTCGATGCCAAATAGTCTATCGGTATCACTTGTCATTAGTCACGGTGCTACGCAGTTATTTATAGGCATATCCTATAATACCCTAACAAGGAGCCGATTACGATTTCCATTATGATAAACAAATAGGTCTTTATTATAGAGTTTCCACACCCAAACTGCCTTTATCTATCTCTGACTGAAGTCAATTTGCACACAGTGAAAGCATTAAAACACACTGATAGCTGCATATCGTATTTTCAGAAGGACGTACGTGCTACTAAATCAATATATAATATATTTAATAGGTTTTGATAGTCTAGTACCTGTTTTGACACACAGCATAATAACATGTCCGTCATTTTAGGTCGTCGAAAAACTCCGCGCACGGTTTATTCTTGCATTCGTTTAGCAGTATTTCTACGGATTGCTACTATTTATTTAATGGTAAGCGCTCGTAGCGGAGCTTGACATGGCGATCTTAACCGATAAACATGTTAAGCAACACTTGCTGCAGTCAGGACTTGGATGGGTGACTGCCAGTGGCATTATTCAACTGAGCGTTTCCGTGCTTCGGAGGGCACTTTAATACGTCGGCCCCGGTTATTTGTCTTAGGAAAACAGTCGTTAGGCTATGTCGAAGGCGACTCGAAAACTTCGACATGGGTTGGCCACTAACCTATCCACCAAGCCACACTGGGTCCGCGTGGTGGATTATAGCCCAACTCCTCTCTCTGAGAGGAAGGCTCGAGTCCAAGCAGTGGGAAAAAATGGGCTGATTATGATTCTGTGGTGTTTCATATTGTATGCTTTGTTGTTCTATTTTTATTCAAAAACTAAAGGCTTTCTATATTTGGGTGACTTATATATTTTTACTATCACAATATTTTTTATTGGTTCTAAATGAGCTCCAAAATAAGGCTTCGTATGACCAACTATTACGAGTTCGAATGTTTATGATAATAATGGATAAAGGCGTATATTGCAATCAGTAATTATTGCAGGTACATTACTCTATCCACTTTGTTTTTTTTTATTTAGATAGGTACCTCAGAGGTTACATTATTTAAATTATAGCTGACTAGATAAAGAACCAGTTATTATTTCATAAGTTGTATCTAGAAAACTTCATAGAGTAAGAGTCTTAATTTAAAACAGCGTTAAACTACTACATTTATATGGAGCTCGTTGCATATACTCTTAAAATAAATACAACATTATATTGTTATTATTTTAATCTATGTCATTTTAGGAAGTTGATTCTACTTACCGTCCTATAATATAATTTTCCTAATATTAAAAAAAAAAAATAAAAATCTATAATTTTCCGATAAAAATAAAAATCTTTAATTTTCCATGTCCCTGGCGATGAAGAAAAACATCTCACAATTATTTTCTCTTTATAAAATTAGTGGTATTATTTTAAAATTTCTCCACGTACTCGAACTTCGGTAATATGGGTCCGAACAACATTATACAAACAAACAAGTTAAGTTCAAATACTACGGTTCTGTGGAGACCGTACACATTATATCGTACCTAAATAATATGGAACTTTAAAATACGGAAGTTTCAATGTGGCCACAGGAAACAGATTCTCTATCGCTTCGTGGAAAACGGGGCAAGTAAGTAAAAACAGTTAATTTCACAGGCTCTTTGCTTGTAAATATATAATATACCTGTCTTTATTTGCCTGCGGGTTCAGCTCAATTTGAATAACAATCTGTGTTACCCAATAAAGCTATATGTGAATTACCAAAATGCCTTCATTCACAAAGATATGCCTATGCAGACTATAGACAGAACATATACAATTTAAAAAAAAAGTTAAGAAACGCTGTCAGAGTGTAGAAAATTTAAATGTGTTAAATAAATTAAGATTTAAACAGAAAACGTACGATATGTATAAACTGAAATTCATATGGTCGTTTTCACCAACATTTTAGGGAAAACCTTAGCCAGTTTAGGTGAATTAAGCGAGCATAGAAGTATAAAATATCAAATTCAAATATATTTATTGCATATCACATAACAATAACGGTTGAAACATAAAATTGTAGTTCCTGTGATACCCCGTAAGGGCACTGCACTATAGACAGAACATATACAATTTAAAAAAAAAAAGTTAAGAAACGCTGTCAGAGTGTAGAAAATTTAAATGTGTTAAATAAATTAAGATTTAAACAGAAAACGTACGATATGTATAAACTGAAATTCATATGGTCGTTTTCACCAACATTTTAGGGAAAACCTTAGCCAGTTTAGGTGAATTAAGCGAGCATAGAAGTATAAAATATCAAATTCAAATATATTTATTGCATATCACATAACAATAACGGTTGAAACATAAAATTGTATTTCCTGTGATACCCCGTAAGGGCACTGCAACTTAAAAGAGAGGTACATTACTTATTTGAACCTCTAATCATAATCATGTTAAACAATAGCTATGAACTACAACGTATAATCGAGATTTATGTAGATACTATTATTTTTATGAAAATTTACCAAAGAAAATTTTGGTGAATAGGAAAGTGGTAGGACTTTTGCAGAGTCCATCTGGGGAATTATGTACAGATATTCAACCGTGAAGCAGTAGTGTGCAAACATTACTGTGTTTCGTTGAAGGGCAATGTTTCCAGCGAAATTACAGGGCAATTGATTTATCATCTTAAATCTCAGGGTGACGTGCGCAGTGCATCGATTTGAATTCTGAATTGCACTGAAATGGTATGGGCAAGCCTCTTCACTGAACGACATAAATAAGACAATATTATAATTGTTATATTGTATATACAATAAGACATAATTGTTGAAAATAGGCAAACTTAAGTATAAACGGCAACGAAAACATCAAAGTTTATACCATGTTGATTTAGCTCTATTCTAGCAACGTTTACAAGCAGGCGCGACAAATTGAGTTGATGATTTCATCACCCAAGCAAGTTCAGAATATTGTTATTCAATTATGGTGCTTGTGGCAAAAGAGAGTAAGGGATCATTTCACGAACGTAACCCAATTTGACTCGCTGCGCTACGTGTTTGGAATCTCGCTCTAATTAACCGTTCCTTTTATTAGTAGCTAAACTAGCTTACGTTCATGCATTCGCCCGTTTGTCTCATTATGAATAGATATTTTATGTGATACCGTAGAGTAATCATCATCATCTCTCTACTGTAGCATATGCTGTATATTTTGAGTTAGAAAACTATGTTTATAAGTTAATCTAATGCATGTCAAATATATTTTTGATTCATTGAATTGCTCCAACCACTTTTAAGTTAACATTATATTGTAATTTATTTTGGACTATGTCAACTACCCTATCACTTTAAAATGTTGATCAAAAGTTTTGATAAATTATCAGTATTATAACTTATAAGACCACTTAAAACATCTAAACTTACATATGCCATGTTTGGTCAAATGTACTTAAATCACTAAAAGGTAACGATACCTATTAATCAAACATTATTGTTGAAATTTTAAACTAGCAGATTAGATTTTCTTTGACGATAATATCCGTACGGTCGGGCCACCGATCGGTGTAGCACTGAACGCGTTAATATGTTTCCATAGCGCGTTGGTCGACTGACGTCACGCATGCGGACGCGCTTGACCGACGGTCCTCGTACGCAGTGCGTAGCAATATAGGCGTTCGTACGGTCGGTCGTGCACTAAAACGACTTCTGAGTTTTCATACAAATGACAAGCGCAACCGACGTACGCACTGACAGTTGGTCGAGCACTGAAACCGGCCTAAGTTCTACTCGTAGTTCAATCTGTAGTTCTGCGTGGCAATGCAGCTGTCATGAACAAGCCTTAGAGCCTAAACGCACGGCATATTTTATACGGGCAGACGATGTGCGTTTCACGAACGCGCTGTTACGGTGCCGTAGATGCCCAAAAACTAGATTGGTACTTTATTAGTATTGATTCAAACGCGCGTATAAAGTGATACAAACGTGCGTGAGTAGCGCGTTCGAAACACACTTGTATCGTGTTTTACGCGCGTTTGAATCGATGCAAGCGCGCGTAAAAAGTGACGTATAAAAGAGGCGGGGAAGAGGCGTGTTCTCTCAATCGATGCCGTGGTACTACATACAACTGACGAGGAGTCTGATTGAAACGCGGAGGTTTACGAACGAGTATAGTGAATTTGTGTCGCTGTATCTGCACGTAATATGATGGCATATGTTTAAGACGCGCAGACAGGCAGTTAACGCGCGTCATCTGCGCGTCGTCTAAGCGCATAAAATACGCCAAGTCAAGCGCTCGGGTCAAGACTTGTCACTTAATTGCATACAACAGTGCTTATTTTACTTTTTAAATGCCCTACAAGTTTATCATAATAGTTTTTGCACACTACTGCTTCGAGGTACATAATATCTGGCACTCAGTGATAACAATTAAGGTGATCTCTAAGTAGTTTAGGAGCTTAAATAAGCCTTCCATCTCGGAGATTTTGTGCAAACACAGAACAGTCGTGTTACTATAAACTAACTTTCAGATTTTTATATGGCAGCCCAATCCTGGTGTTATCTGTCCCGTCATGCAACTTTCAAGTAATAACTTCGACTAAAATTATTAAACAGTAGTTTTATTGAGTTTTTTTATTTATTAGCATAAAAACAGGAAGATATCGCACGCACTACCTCAATTCTTAGGGCGTTTCTCTTTTTGTACATACTAAACCGCGTTTCCTTTTCTCTTGTGATTCGACTTCGATTCTCGGTTTTCGGATTACTTGGAGGATAAAACAGCTTGGGACTGATCACTCCAGGATCTACTCGTGTACTAAGATGTCAAAGTGTAGCGTGTCTTGCCCTACTGATACCATTAATATGTTCTCTTTCTGGAGCACACTGGAGCTAATATTTGTAGTACCTAAGTAAAAACATTGTAAAAACATCTATATAAAAAAAATGGCCCCGAGTTTCTTGCCGCTTCTTCTCGGTTGGCTCTATGTATTTTGGAACGCGGCGGTAGGCTTTAAAGTACATTATAATGAAAAATTGACGTTCATAAGTGCGTCTTTGATGCCTAAATTGAATAAATGATTTTGACTTTGACTTTGACTTCTAACTTCGCTCACTGAGTTATAAATGATACTACAGATACGTATACATGTACAAAATAATTTAGGTATTTAATTCTGCACCCCTGCACTGATTTACGGAAAGTGATGTTCATTACGTTTAGCCATAACCGTAAAAAACGTGCTGTAGACATTTGAATGGGTTCCTCCAACAAAAGCTTTTGTAATGACAAAAGCACTTTTCTTTTTTCAAAATTCAATTCGGAGACGGAAGTAATTGAAATTAAGTAAACATACTTATTTCAATAGTGCTTACGCTGTGCTATTTTAGTTATCCAAGGACACTAGTTTGGTCGCCATACAAACAAATTATTATTTTTTCTATAGGTATTCAATAACATATCATTATTCTATAACGACATATCAGGTGCATTTTTAGAAAGAAAAATACATATTTACGGACAAGTTTCAAAACCGTGCGTCTTCTGACAATCCGAGTCAGACGTCATGACTAGGCCTGACTATTTGATTGAAACTGTCGTATGGGGCCGAAACGACAGCCTCCGTCCACTTGGATCCACAGCTCGGCTCCACATGTGGATCCATGGATACCTTTATCTCCTCTTAAATTCACGGCTCGGCTCCACATGATTCACACCTCGGAGCCGAGCTGTGGATCCAAGTGGACGGAGGGGAACGACATAATTATATTGAACAGCTTGACAAGCGTTATCCAACCGTAAGAAGAGTTTTTCAAACACCTAAGTTTCGTATTGATTTCGCATATTTTTTCCAAGAAGGAAGACGCGGGTTCGACTTCCGTCAGAGGATGTGTATTTTTGGCTCTAAAATGCAATTTTTGGTCCCGCTAAGCAGGTTTTGGTGCTTTAAAAATCATATGATAAAAGGGCATAAAGGCTACGAATAATAATAAGTCTTATTATTCGTAGCATAAAGGATATACAGTAGTAAATAACCGATTCTTTTCGAATTTCTTGCTTTTTGCAGATAAATAACAAAAACAGATGAATGTTATATAAATATTATAACTACATTGGAAAAATGCCATTCGAAAAATGTCCACATACAAAAGGCTAAATATGCTATAAGCTTAAAAGAGGCGTATTAATTAACTGCTACTTCGACAGTAAGCTTTCTTTTCAGTTACGAACAAAATTGACTTTTCTTTCGCTAAACATTCAAAATTACTTTAGGTTCGAGTAAAACTAACAAGTATTCTTTGGTTCGGTCTTTATGCATTCTTCAAAACTGATTACTAGTATTTACTCTTGAAATCCATTGTTTATAAATGCTTTCATTCGTTAAACGTTATTATTGAGTACAATCATTTTATAATCAATCAATTGGATATTTCATTTTATAGTGCAGCTAAGTAATATTATTGTACAAAAATACTCATCACAATCATTTATCTGACCATGTCCATTAAGATTATAATACGAGATGAAGTTTTATGACTAAAGATGACTTTGAGTAAATATACACTCTATTGTAGTGTGTATTATTTTCAATTTCAAAAGTCACCAGCGATAAGTTTATACGGGGATAATTAATATCTGAATATTATTTCGTATTAATATTCCAGACCTTGCTTACTTTGTGTGAAATAATTAATTATTATAAGAAACAAGAACATTGTTCACAAATAACGGTCCACTGACAAAATGGACTTTCAATTAAAAATATATCTTTTGTTAGAATTTAATGAACCCCAAACTTTGTCATTAATGTATAATTTTCTAGCTTCTATTTATAATTAAAATATTTAATGAACACCAATACAAATTCCGCCCCTTATTTATCAGATAATATGAGTCTTTGTTGCGTTTTGTAAATAACTAATAGTATCGTCAAATGAGCAGTGAATTAATATCCAGTTATACGTATCATTAGACACATTTGATAACACAAACGCTTCAGTAGAATATATAGAGGTATTTTTTTTAAATATAGGTAGATACGAAAACGTCTTTAGAAATAATACATTCATGCAACGGTAGAATATAAAAATGGCGGTAGTTAAAATGGTATAGGCACATTTTAAGATATAGTCGTTTGTCCGGGTTACAGTATAGTTTAGTTTTAGTTTGTCGTCGATTTGGGGTTTGGTATCCCTAGGCGGTTGCGGCGCGCTATGTGTGTCGCAAGGGAAAGGAGTACGGCAACGGACAGCCGCGGCGGGTTTGCGGTCGTGTGCGAAAACGTTTCTGCGTTCCCGCCAAAAGCGGCAGTGATGGAACACCACAGAGGCTCAGTGGATATGCTTCCCTTCTTGTAAAGACTCCAACATAACCACCGTGCTAACTCCCGGGGCCGGTGGTATTCATAAACACAGTTAATCATTATTAACCTTATATTTAATTATTCTTTGCGGTAGTACTATATCAATTTAGTTGTGAGTTTGCACGAGTGGAGAAGTTAACAAAATCTAGACATATGGTCGGTAGAAACAAAACGCTTCGTGCGCAATGGTGGAATTTAAAGCGATGCCGCATTGCCATACGTCTAGTTTTCATACATCGAATTGGAATTAAGGAATCAAGTTATATGACTCATGAGCATATAGATATAATAAGAAATCCTGCATTTTCTTTCACTACTATGAACTGAAACCGAAACACGGACGTAAACTTATTTGTGGGACACACTATTCATCGTTACTTTATTTATAGTGTGTACTTTTTTTATTATTTGGTTTCATTGGGTTATTTTTGATTAAATAACCTAATTTGGATAGACGTAAGCTACTTAACTCAAAGGGCAATATTATGCAAGTACACATACTTTTATTAAAACCTAAACCCATTAAATCACATATACATTTTCTTTTAAGTAATTGACATGATTTAAATAGTTTATACAAAACCCTTTATCTAAAAGTATAAGTGCAAGTTAAGAGAACCCAAAGCAGACTCTAACTCTAAACAGAGTATTAAGTATTAGTAAAACTAGAAGAGCAAATATTGCAAATACCGAACTTAACTTAGAGTGTTATTTCAAGCCTGACAGATTTGGGAAATAAATGGTTTCCGTATCGTTTAACTGCATCTATATTGGCGGAGTCGTAAATCTTAGCTGAGCTCATATTTTATGCGGAGCAAATATCACAGTCTAATAGTATTACGATTGATCAGTTAGCCCATTACCCTTTTTATTACATATCAAAACCAAGTAGGTATTTGTTAGAAAGTAAGATATATTTTATCTATGGATGAATGATATATATATACATATATATATAAAGCTCAACTTTTTTTATATTTTCTTGGGGATATCTTAAGATATCTCGTCATCCACAGCCGGCACCTACAGCGGATTTTCAATGTGTCTGGCAAGATGTAAACTCCATTAAAACTGCCGGTTTTTTTAGATATTTTTTATAGGTTCCCAAGTAACGTGTACAAAATTAAGCTTTTATACTATAACGAAAGTATAACTATAATTTGTTAAAGTTTAGGGGTGTCTGGTAAGGGCCAATACTGCCATAAGTGTCCAGCAATGGATGACGAAATATCTAGTTAACCCGAAAAAATATAAAAAAAATTAGCTTTATACTTTAACCAATTTAAGATACTATATTATACACATTTTTACCTGCTATCTGCCCAAGTAGCCACAACCCAAACTCTATAGTCGCTGGCCGTTCTTACCTGTATAGGGGATATGCACAGAAAACTTTCAGCTTTTATAGTATAACGAAGGTCTGGCCGTCGTGGACTCTTGCTCTTTTAAGATAATAGAGCAGTAAAGAACTCTTTGTGAATGAGTTCGTCCGGGGAAGTACTGTTACCATACCTATATCTACCGTGAAGCAGTAATGTTCGCAATAGTATGTTTTAGTTTGAAGGTATGGTTGCCGGCATAATTACAGGCACATGAGACTTAGCAACTTAATGTCTCAGGGTTATGGGAGCACCGCAATTCGTCACATGTGGCGAAATACATAATATGTTCTAGACAGAGGTTAACTCTTAAGACCAGGAACGTTTTGGGCTTACAAGCACAAGCCCACTCCCGTCCCCTAATATCAATAAAACAATAAAAATAGTAATACATAAATAAATTATAAAGTATTTCTGTTAATATTCAAATGTATACAGTTTATAACTTGAACGATGATACTATAGTATTATACCATCACAGATAACATTTTAATAAACGTAATCCTTCTTATCTGTAGTCACGGTAATATAATCTATCCATTACCGTGCTGTAGTCGAACGAGGTTTCAAAGTACTTTAGTACTTTATACTTGCGAATTACTAACATTATTTCAAAAGCAACTTCAGTAGGGTGCAGAATGATTATTCCAGAGGAAATGATTTTCACATTAAAAGTAACCTATATGTTAAATTCAGGTTGCCATTTGATTGGTAGTTGATGGGTAGATTGATGATGATTGATGGGTAGTTTTGGCTTAAAAAGTTAAGAACATCATTCAAGCAGCATTTGCATTATAACAGTTTCCCGACGCGAACAGTAGGTGCAGAACAAATGCAGGGTTATTTGTAAAAAGTTTACAGGGACGTAATTAGTGTTGTGAACTAGAAGTAATTGAACTGTGTATATCAAGTTCAAGTTTAAGTCATTTATTTCGCTTTAAATTGTGGTTACAATGAAAGATCTTGTAGCTATAATGTTTAGTACAACACAACTTTTGCCTATTTGGCATGCGAAAATTAAAATCTTAATCTAAAATTATATTAAATTTAAGGTAATATACATTAAAATCCTAAGTTAACTAGGAAAAACCAACTAATATGTTTATAATACACGACACTGTAGGTACTATACTCTATACTACTACTCGTATTTTAATGATAAACTATAATTATACTATATGTTTGATATTAGGATGGGCTATATTTATGGTCATTATGTGAAAGAAATGATTAATTTGATAAAAGCTACAATCAATTAACCATCTGACTTTGAATTTTGGGAGTGGAAGGGATTTTAATGATTCTGGGATTTTATTAAACACTCTTAACGCCATAATATACAATTTCTGCGGTAAAGCTCATTATTACACTGCGGAAACACTAATCTGTTCGGAAATCTTGTGCAGTAGCTACGGTTATCGCACAAGTTATTGAAAAGTTCAGGGTGTTTTTTTACAAACATACATATTTAAAATATATACATACAAAGAAGTGGAAGCACCTTTAACTCCTTAAAAAGAGGCTTGCAGGATTCTAGAGGACAAACACAGCAAACTGCTCGGATACATCGTTTTTGTGCTTTGAAAGCTCTCTCCACTTCTACCGAGTTGCCCCAAATTACGAGACCATACCTTAGGACCGACGACACATATCCATGATATAAGGGATGTTTTTCTAGAAGCAACTAAAGACTACGAAGAGCAAATGCAAATCTACTAAGCTTTAAACACACACTGTCTATATGTGCTTTCCAGTTATAGTGGATCAGTGAATAGGAACTGTAGAACTTGAAATAAAGTGTTAATTCTGGTGAACACGTGCAGTATTATTGATCGAAAACCCCCGGTTTGTAAAATACTAGTTGCCCTCTGTGTACCACTCATATATTGACAGTTTTCGGGAACGAGACACAACGAGCAGAGACACAAAACCTCTCAAAAAACAGAAAATATCGTGACGATGAGCCTAGTGCAGTACCATGCAAAGCTCTACTGTCATGGCCAAGCATAGTGCTTACGAACAGGTGCGTGATTTGTCCGTGTCTCGTTACTTGATTTTAAGAAAAAAAAAATGAAAAATAATGTTCATAATTTTAGCAGAACCCCTTTTCTACCGACTTCCAAAAAGGAGGAGGTACTCAATTCGAATGACTGTATTTTTTTAATGTTTGGTACCTCATAACTTTTGATTGCATATAATTATTTGTTTGAAGGCTGGTGCTTCCCGTGTGGTCTCTTTTAAATTTCGTCAAATTAGGTTAAACAGTTTTTGAGTTACGATCGAGAAACTGAAAAGTGTTACGCCTATCTTGATGAAATCATCATTAACGGTGAATGACTATCGATACCGTAAGTAGCAAGGGTCACTAAGTAAAACTGTTGAATATAAAATTTACCGAAAAATGAAACCGACCTCAATATCAAAAAAGTGAAATAATTTTTCGATGTTGGTACCATGCGCACAATATTGTGATAAAAGATACCTACTTGTGAGCTATCATGATACCGACTTCAACAAGTTATGAAAAATTCTTTAGTCGTTGAGCACTTTTTGGGTGAACAATAAGCGTGAAACTCGCGTCATCGCACGCTTCCCATCTCGACAATACAATTCACAAGTTACTTTATTTTCACTTTTATAGGCCGTCCTCAAAGACTGCCCCGCTTGATATTGTTTTTACTAGGCGACGCGGATTCAAATCCCATCCGACGATACGTAAAACTTGGTTTTAAAATCTTGCAAAACTATCTGAATTGCTTTAACCTATTTGAAAGTTATATTGCTCGTATATTCTAATTATCTTAGTTTGATGCATTGCAATATAAGCCCCCTGTGGAATAGTCAGACTGGGTAACTGCTGGAGTAAGTTAAGTTAGATGACTTGATGACAAGGGAGTCAGAGATAGTAGATATCAAGGGCTATCAGCTTCGTAAAAACCGTGCGAGTTCCGTGCAGTTCTTAAGAGCCATTTCACAAAATCACTCTACTGAAGTTTAGGTAAATGCCAGCGCATCGCTTACACAGGCGAAAGAAGTGACGACGGAATAGCGTGACTGTGAGTAACATATTTTGATACTTGCACTCATTTTAAAAACTGTGGCTTTGGAATGAGTAAACAATCAATTTCTTGTCGATCGAATTTATAATCATTTAGACTTATGTTAAATATTTTTTCGTGTCTAACAAAGCAGAGTTAATATCATATTTTAACTGAGATCAGATTAATTGAAGAATGTACTTTCTTTTGATATAATATCAGCTTGGAATTACACTTTATTTAACGCAATAAATCGTGTTAAACTGCTGATATAATTCGTGGAAATTGGCGAAAGATCTTTATTTTTTTTCTATAATGATGATCAATTATCGATATTCTAGTACACTGTGTGTCAACAAGATTATATTCCTGATGAATAGATTTTTTTGTTTAGTTAATTTGATGAGTTTTTATACAAGAGATAGAACTCTGAAGTTTGCTATATTCCATTTAATTCGTAAAACGAGGTGCGGGAGATTGGTCACTACAAAATAATTAAAGTTATGCTTGTAAATGTGGTACATTAACTGAAAAGAAGACAGATTATTCTATTTATTTCAATTATTCAACTATTTGTGAATCTTTCCTATGATAGTAAATTAAGCGCTTAAAATCTACGATTACGCGCATTAAAATGTGAAATGCCTCATAAACAAAAAATAAATAAAATGAAACCTGACATAAACAGTTTTGAATGAAATCATACCATGACGCTTTCTCTTTATATTGTTTTCTCAAAGGTGAACGGATAATATTGTATCTCGCATTCTAACAATTTACTATAACCAACATTGCAGACGCCTAGACGTTTGTAAGCTAATAAAACGAGTGGATTTAGAGCGACATGTTAACGAGAGTCCAGACAAAAAAACAGGTGAACGGTTTTTCTGCAGTTCTTGAATATTGGCCTGGGCAGGTCTGCTTTAAAGTTGTCATGTTACGAATAAATCGGGCAGTTGTTTAGAAGTCCTGCTTTAGGAGCTCATAGTAAGAAGGCCCCTGTAATTTATTGGTTTTTACATGCTTACCATCTTACATTGTTAAGGGATACAGTCCCCTGTTTGTCCATGACTGTGTTCCTAAGCGCGTAAAGGTATGTTCTCATTGGTATCGAAGGTACAGCTAGCAAAACAGGCATTACAAACAGCCCTATCCTTATGCGGTGGATTTCATCTCGGTGTTAAATTCATCGTAAGTTTAATCCTTAAGTCAACACTCAATAAACTCGATCTATTATCTCTTCTATATTCTGCAGCTATAACAGAGCAACCCTGTAAGGTACATACATACATGTACATACGTACATCAATAATGTGTTAAAGTTTGAAGGACACCGTAGCAAATAAATTACTTGAGAATCGGGGAAAAAGAAACATAATTATCTCTAATGGGTACAGTGCAGTGTGTTTAGAATTTGATACTCGAATTTGATTCGAGCATTACGCTCGAGGTGGCTCAACTCCTCATATAAAAAAATCTCGTAGTAAAAAGACAATCGTGATCGTGGGGTGAAGGTAAATCAAATGTATTTCCGTCCGTCCAGTTTGGTAACTTTGTAATATTTTTAATTTTATATTGTAATACTGCACCACGCAGCAATGAAGAAAAATAGGACAATCCCTCATATTAAATACCTCACTAGCACCCGCGGTGATTGATGATGATGGAAAGTATGCTACGTATTATTCCAGTACCTCATCTGTCTATAATATATTAAATTTCATTCAAACCCGTTTAGCAGTTCTGGCGTGATCGCATTTATAATATTATTTAGAAAAATAACCGAAGGTTATTATATAGATTAAGTAATTCTCAAAATCTGTTGAGCAGTTAAAGAGCTGATAGGTAAAAATATATTGATAAATACACGTTCTTTTCTCCATCTCTTTCTTTCACACACATTCATATACTCTTTCTTACACACGCACTCTCGGCATGTATGAGGGTGTGTAAGTACACCCTCATGCACAGCGCGCTCATGCATGTGTTGAATACATAGGCCCAGTTGTGAAAGTATCAAGTTTTTCGTGTACCTTTAGACAAAGTTTTTAAGTAAATAGTAACTATTGTTCTATGTATATGTATTTATTTATTTACATTTGCATTCATGTACATCCATATATATTATTGTTATGTCACATAGGAAGGAAAATGGACAAGTTAATAGGTAGTACATGTACCCTGTACGGGCGTTTGCATTATACATATAGGTAGGTACTGTACAACAGTCCAGTACAGTCTGAGTAATTCAGCTTAACATAATCTAGGTTATTAACATTTATACATACTATTGTTAAATTTAACATAAAGCCTTACATTATTTCAATTCCTAATGTCAATATTAAATGTCAATATGTCAATATTACAATGTCAATATGTCAATATTACACTTATTTATAACGTCGATAATCCTATTAATCCTAATTATTTATAAATTATCAAAATGTTAGTTTAATTATTGAATGATGTCGCTTATAAGTGCCTGTCAGTCATAAACTCATCTATAGAATAATAACATTTTTTAATGAGGTACTGTTTAAGTTGTTTGTAGAAAACGTTATATTTTGGTTCCTTTTTCAAACAATCTGGAATTTTATTGAAGATAGATATTATTCTAAAGTTTGGGCTTTTTCCTACAAATTTTAGGTGTGTGTTTGGTAACATGAGTTTATTTCTATTTCGTCTACTGTAGTTTTCGTCCATTTCACTGTTCGATTTGAACGAATCTTGTAATGTGTTCGAATTTTGTAACCCTAGGTATGTAATAACTTTCAGTTGGGTGGC
Organism: Selenia dentaria; assembly: GCA_917880725.1. NCBI lineage: Eukaryota > Metazoa > Arthropoda > Insecta > Lepidoptera > Geometridae > Selenia > Selenia dentaria. Next base: position 26,875,722 of record OU862883.1, on the reverse strand, counting down.
TTGTGATTCTGTCAAGCAACTTGTTGTGAAAATTTCAGTAGATATAAGGTATGGTGGATGACATGGGATATAACATTACAGAGATGTTCAGTTTTCACAATGACACTCAATTTCCCCGTCGTTCTTAAAGAGAGATGAATGTGGGCCTTACCACGGTAATAAATAATACGTTACGTATTCAAAGACCGATAATATTACTTAGGAAAGACGTACCGAACGGTAACTTGAACGAGTAAACTATTTTGGTACCATTTTTCTTTCATATTGTTTTGACTATCATAATCAAAACAATATTACGGTACTCGTCACCCTGAGACATTAATTTTTAATTCTCTTTCGCCCATTTGTTTCACTTACAATAGTGCCCTTCAAACCCTAACACAGTGTTTTTTTTTTCGCACAGTTTTTCTACCTGTTTTGAGCAAACAGGCATGATGTTACCCAGTATAAGAGTAATGAAAAATAATATGATTCTTCCCTTAACGGGGACTTTGAGATTTTTAGGCTCAAAATCCCCACTAACGTGAATTTGTAGCTCCAACGGGGATTATGAGACAAAAAGTCTCAAATTCCCCGTTAACCGCGAAATCTAACGGGGATTTTGACACTAACCCATGTTTGAGTACTATTGCCTCTTGGTAGAATGTCCGGCACTGCGGTGATACGGACCAAGACGGCCTCATGCATAAGATGCCTACCACCTCGTTAGTTAGGTTTCCTCGCCTCCTATGATTCGAATCCTGACGGCGGGAATATTCTTTAACTCTAGTCCTGATCCTATCTTGCAAAATAGCATGTCTTAAAATGCTTGAAATACCTTCTATAGGTGCCATTCGAACTGCCATGGACAGGCTGATGATCAACGTCAACTCAATTGTCGATTTTTGTAAATGTAAGCTTACAAGGTATCTAGGAAGTATCTGATATAGGTGCGTAATTTATATTTATTATAATAACTTAATGGCTTTGTATCAAAATTGTGAATTTCTAAGGTTGCTAATATTAATCATTTTTATATAATAAATAATTGGTATTTGAAATTGCGTAATTGCGTCAAGGCAAAACTAACTTATATTTAACATTTCCAATTACTAAAGGATAAAATAGTTTAATCGAATAGTTTTCAAACATATTTTGTAAGATTCGATGTTTTATCATTATTTGTACGCCGCAAGGCAAAACATGTCGTGCATTAACTAATGTAAACTACGACTTATCTAATATATATATCCAATTATTATATACATAATCTAATTGTGTTATCCACGTTTTTAATAAATACATGTTCATTCATTCATTCTAATAAATACAATATTTGTTATTTTTTTTGTAATCGGACTTGTACTTCTAGACATATGCAATTCCTCAAGTTATTTAAGTAAATATTTCAAGTTGTATTAAGTTTGATTGCTTTTATTAACCGACTTCAAATAAGGAGGAGGTTATATTTTCGTGTGTATGTTTTTTTATGTGTATGTTACTCGATTTCTCCCACATTTGTGGACTAGTTCGTAATATATTTTTTTTTGTTTGGTAGAGTATAATTCCGAGGTCCCATTTAAATTTCACCATACTCAGTCAAGTAAGTTTTAAGTTACACACAGTTTTTGAGTGAGTTTGAGTTAAAACTGAAAAGTGTTGATTTATCTTGATGACATAATTATTGACATAATTATTGACAAATAGCAGGGTTACTAAAAATAGTGAAAAAAAATGTTTACCCAAAAATGGAACCGACTTCAACACCAAAAAGTTTAAAATAACTTGTCGAAGTCGGTACCATGTGCACAATATTGTGATAATAGGTATCTACTTATGAACTATCATGGTACCGATTTCAACAAGTTATTTCACACTTTTTGGTGTTGAAGTCGGTTCCATTTTTAAGTAAAAGTTTTTTCAAGTTGTCAGATGCAAATCACAGTTACATAAATAAGTCTAGGTCATGGTTCTTTCTAATGGGTATCACAATATATATGGATATATATATCTATATATCCATAGTTTTCCTTATCGATATAAATTTGACATAACGTCTAGAATTACAATGCTTAAATATTCCACTATAACACGTCAAAACTTGAAAACACACAACCCTAAGAAAATTTTACAAATATCAACCACAGCCAGTCTTTTTGTTTATGGTATTAGGTAACGGTACAAACACGATGCCCATCTGATGTTAGGTGGTAACCTCTGCCTTGAACAGATCGACAGAAAACAGATTTCCTCACAAGTGACGAACTTCATGCGCCCGTAACCCTCTCGGGGTTCATTAAGTTGTTAAGTGTCATGTGCCTGTAATTTCATCGAATATCATACCTTCAAACCAAAACATAGTATTGCGAACTTTACTGATTCACGACAGAAAAAGGTATTTAGGCAGAAATACCCAGGACGAACTCATAAAGAGTTCTACTGCTCTAACAAGTTTAATTGCTCAGTGTTGGTATTTTTACGCCATGATCGATTCTTTACCAACACAATATACCTCATCCCTTTAAAATTTTGTTCATGTTATAATTTCGATATTCACCACGAATTTGTGATGATCTTTCTATGGGCCTTTCCATAGCATCAAACCACTGGTAACATTAATAATGGAGATTTCTCACCTACCACTTTTGGATGTGGGTTACAATGAAGTTAGCATGTTTCTTGGCAATCAAAATGAAAACCATTCGTATACGAGTTTGTTTACTGAAAACTTATTTTCTATGCAAATGAGCAGGTTTCTTTTAAAAGCGGAAATACATATTACGTTTAACAGTAACGAGTTATTAGGAAGAAGTGTTCCGCGTCCAAAAACATGGCTTTAGTTAGAGCATCATGCAATAATTTTATAACCGATAGATATAGATAGTGATGATCGATGGTATGGCATAAACTAACAACTTTTTAAAGGCCTTAAGACACACATCTTAATAAATAAATAAGAATGTAAACTACCATAGTGGTTATTCTTTTCAAAAAGAAACTAAAATTACGAATAATTTTTGGAAACAAATATATGACTATATCAGTTTGCTATTAGGAGATTAACAAAATTGTATCCAAATCAATCCCAAACAAATCTCCCAGTAACAAGACTTATACCAACTAAAAGAGCATACCAGATTTAACCACACACGTTGCAGTTCCTGGAAAAGTAGGTTGACTTCTGCGAAATCTATTGTATTATTGGTCAAATTTGGCGAATCGCGAGTCTACGCGGGTTAAGCATGGTTTTTAGCCGACTTCGAAAAAGTAGGAGGTTGTATGTTCGTGTGTATGTATTTTTTTATATGTATGTTAGCCGATTTCTCCTTCATCTGTAGACCGATACTCAAAATTATTTTTTGTTTGGTAGAGTATAATTCCGGGTAAGTCCCATTTAAATATATAAAATTCGGTCAAGCCGTTTTTGAGTTACACTCCATAAACTGAAAAGTATTGATTTATCTTGATGATATTATCATTGAAAACCCACCCCGTAAGTCAAGGTCAGTAAAATTGTGATTTTTTTTTCCATATAATAATTACTTATTTTTTTTTTGCCAAAAATGGAACCGACTTCAACATCAAAAAGTGTGAAATAAAGTCGGTACCATATGCACACACTTTTTGGTGTTGAAGTCGGTTCCATTTTTTGGTATTTTTTTTTAAACAACGGCTTATATCAGAAACATGTGAGGAGTGAGGTAAAATACAACGTAATATTACACACTTTTGACATTACAGACACAGCATTTAAACACTTAGCTTAAACGACTGTCCCAGAGATTTAAAATAAAGTATATAAACATCTTATTATTGCTAAAAAAAATATAATATATCTATATATAGATATAGCCGTTATATCGAACATTATATAAAACGATCAATTTAACAGCTTAAAATAGCGTAAGAATAAACAGTCTTATCACATACAGATTCATCCACCCTTTGAATGAAGAGGAATAACAGTACAAAAAGGCCATTCTTTTTTCTACCTTTATACTTCTGTTCCTCACGGTTTACAAATAGTATTGAATTAAGTAAAAGAATTGAAAATTGTGAAATCTTTCTACCTCGAAGGGATAATTAAATGAATTTACTGTACAAGGGTTGTCTGGAAGAGATCGCTCTGAGCGATAAGACCGCCCATTGTTGCACCTAGTTTTAGGCATTGATTTTTATTTCATTGTCTAATATTAAGTCATAAATGTAGTGTCTCAATAAAGTGCTATCTATCTATCTACAAGGCAATGTGAAAGACAATATAAATAAGTAGACTTCCACGGTAATTGTTATACGAGTAGCAGGAATGGTTATTACAATTAAAGGTACGACTTGCCCGTCTAGTCACTTTAAAATCTCCGTTTCTAGGAAACGCTTTGTGCCAGTGCACACGTAAAAATATAACTTTTATATAAAAAAAGGAGTTTAGGTAATGGTTGTAAAGGTGATACAAAATTAATAACCCGGTTACGTTGTTTAGGCCATACCCATGACAAACCAGTAATTATATTCAAAATAAGCTAGTATGTAAGTAGAAAATATTGACTGACTGAAACAAAGTGGATTCAGATTTCCCTTGACATTGACGAAGATAAATAGATTCCTTTCAGCAAGGAGGACGTGCCTATTCACCCCATTACGTTGTTTTGTATGCGAGCTGCTCCTGTTTAAGCCAGTGTAAATGCTATTTCCACGTTCAACTTTTTTTACAAATTCTTTACTTTTTAACCGTAAACTAGTTAGGTTTTCCAAAGCACTATAATGCGAAAAAATACACTAAACGTTCACTGATAATCATAAATTTAAAACCGCGTTTTGATTAAGGCAACTGCACATACACGAAGCATGCGTAGATTGCATTTTTATGTATTGGATTTACACCCGAAGTATTTTTACAGGAATAGTTCAAAGGTCAATAAGCAGAGGTGCAGGTAAAATATTTCCAAAACACGTAATTTTGTATAGGGTCATAATATCAACAAAACCAGTCGCGGATGACGTATAGCGGGTTAATCTAATCATAATAGACGATTAACCTACCACTAAATGTTAAAATAAAAATATAGAACGCAGATATTATACAGGTTGTTTGGTAGAGGGACCGACAAACCAAATGAGCGTGTTCGGGGGCCCACTTGGAGAATACAAGTTGGCCAAAAAAAATCCCCGTATCTTTATAGGATGGCATGACAAAAAAAAAGCGCTGTTTGTTTCGAAATATGAATAAAAACACATCATACATGTAATAATAAAAGTAATAGTGCAATAAAAGTAATGCGCTAAATCGATATCAATATGCTTATGTCTCCATCATTAAAACTACTGTAGCACCAATTGTATGAGTTTAATATAAACAAATTGTCTATCGAATATCGGGACCTATGGAAGGAGCTAAGAATGTTTCTGCTACCGTGCAAACAATTTATCAAATAGATGTGTTTACAAATGCGCGTACGTGTTTCGGGTAGAAAACCGTTTCAAATCTTACGTAAAGATCGACCTACACATAAGTTGAGAAAATCTAAGAGGTCTATCTTTATAATGGGACGGTCGGCGTTTAACCCGTTGACTTGCGATTCGCCATATTTGGCCAATAATACAATAGATTATGCTGAAATCTACCTACTCTTCCAAGAACTGCAACGTGTGTGGTTAATAGAATACCTGGGGCGGAAGGCTTTATATAAATAGCAATAGCATCGCAAACTATCAATCGCTGATTAATAATTGCTTGCGAATAATACCTGACTGATACCACTTGAATTCCTCTTTTTAAGTCAGGTACCTAATTTGTGTACCAAATTTTATCAAATTGGTGGTCAGTTGGTGGAAAGCGCCGCAGCAAACTTCCCCCGTTTTTAAGAACAGTCAAAATCGCTGACGACAAAAAATAGTAGACAATGCATACCAAATTTCGTCAAGATTGGTTGAAAAATGCGACCTTTACAGGAAGCCGTTCATACAACCTAACATACATACGGACAGATAGAAGTTAATTAGGCCAATTAAAGCCAATTAATATATATATATATTAAATAGAGATAAAGTAAAAATATATATAATATTAACTTGTTCACGCAGATTATCCGGTCAGAGCAAAGTCGAACGAAGCGAGGCAGAATTATTGGTTACTGGTGACTATAGCACCAAAACGGACAAGCCAACAATATTATTGGTATAGTGTCATAATATTTCCGTTGTAAGATTTTTAAGGGGTTTAAATATGAAAATGCTGAATATTGCCGATTTATCTCACTACCTAGAATTAAAATCAACCATAGTATCAGATTTCAGAGTAAAATAGTTTTTTCACACGAAACCTGTAACATTCTTAATTTTGAATAATGGATGCATTTGACTGTTTGAAGTTTGATTTTTGTGGAAGATGGAAACAGCGTAAATCATTAATTGTCGAATACGAGTTCAGACGTGGACTAATGCAGCTAAACCTGCTCGAAATATCAATGCTGTGTTTGGAGAGGATACAGCTAATGAACGCATCATGCGTTTTTGGTTTAAACTCTTTCGTAGTGGAAACTTGCCTTGAAGAATGAACCACGAGGAAGACCAACCGCATGAAATGAAGAAGATGGTGGAAACTGATTTGTCTCAAACCACTAAGGCATTAGCTATGTTAGTAAACTCACAATTCAATGGGTCAACCATTTGAACCAAATCGGTAAAATTGAAAACATGAAAAATGGGTACCTCATGATTTAACTATCTGCAAAGACTTGTTAAACCGATACAGAAATAGGGGGATTCTGGACCAAATTGTGACTGAATTGTGTGTGTGATGAAAAGTAGATTTCATACGATAATCGCGAGCGAACAACGCAATAGTTGACTCCAGGCCAAACGCCACAACAATGACCTAAAGCTAAGCTTAACCATAGAAAGGTGATGGTAACGATATGGTGGTCACTTCTTGGTGTAATTCCCTAGGTATAGCTTCCTCATATATGGTCAGGCAATAACGGCGAACAATGGTGGCGAAAGTCGTAATAAAACAGCCCCGATTTGCCAATCGGTTTTCACCATTATTGCTTCATGATAACACTAGACCTGACACTGCTCGTCAATCAGTTTTGACACTACAAGACCTGCCGGATCTCGTCCTAACCATATGTTTTTTCCGTGATTAATTTTCTTCCCAGGGAGCAGTACAAAATGCCTTCACACAGGTTTTGGATTCCAGTTCCCCAGAGTTCTATCGCAAAGGTTTGAATAACGAGGGCAATTACTTTGATTAAATAAGTATATTTTATCCTACATAGTTTCAATTTTTCTATAAATATTGGCTATTTCATACTTTAAACCCTAATATTAAATACATAATTATATTGTCGATTATAATTTATTTTTTAGTGTATATTTTGATCTGCACTTAGTATTTTGATAGGAAAAATGCATTTTGTTTTGTATTGAAATTGTTGAGTTTGGCACATATAAAACTTCTAGTATTAAACCGTCAAAAGGCTAAGTTAGGGATCAATACGTGGCTGCGCTGGCCGGCTCGGGAGGGGCTCCTCCTATGGTATTTGGCCGCAAAGTCCACATAGGCGCTCCTAATAGACAACCCTTCTCCATGTCTTGAGTAAGTAAAGAAAATAAGTAGCTATTAGAATCACTATTTTTAATTTTTCGTCTATACATTAATAAATACATTAAAACTATGTGCAGTATTCTTTGTTTTATGGTATAGATTTCATTAAATGGCATCAGAATCAAACGGCATACAATATGGGTAATCTCGATTTTGATGTGCGAATAAGGTAGATGCTATACTCTATAGGCAAGCCGTGTTAAAACAAAAAACTAGGTACGAGTATACAACGTTTCATTCCATGTACATAGATCATTTACAGTCTCATCGAAATCATTGTGAATCTAGAAACAGGCCATATATGTATAAAGAAAAAGGTACACCTTACCCCTCAATCAAACTCAGAGATAATGAGCAAAAACCACGTATTTTTGCGCTGCTAATAACGTAGGCGCTGAACCTAATGGCCTGGCCTTGTTCAAACAAAAAGCTGTACCGACACAGAACCTCAATTTATTATACTTAATTAACTTTACTTTCAAATTCAACAAAGACTGAAATACCTAGAGGATCTAAATTAAAAGTAAGACTGGAAGTATTAAAACATCAGACCTACAATTTTACTTTCATTGAAGACTAAATGATCTTCCTACGCTTTCGAAATATCCTATTTATATGTATTTAGATTTAATATTTAATTCTAATAATTAATTTTATTACAATTATAAACAAATTTACAAAGAATTATATATTTAAAAAAGCGAATATATATGAACCCCAATGGTCGGGGTAAAAGTGGTCAAAATGCTGGCAGAATTACCATGCTATATGCTATATATAGTAATGCTAGCATTAATTATTACTTAACTTTGAATTAGTTTATTTAAACGTAATGATAAATACAGTTGAATTCATAGCGAAATTATAATACACATAATATTCTGTACGAGGGTGCAATATTTTATAACAAGTTACCTAACCATATTAAATATTGTCAACTTCTGTTTTTAAAAATAAATTTAATGTATAAAATAAAATATCTATAATATAAAAACGAATCGCTGAATGTGTTGCTAAGCGCAAATCTCGAGAGCAGCTGAACCGATTTTGCCAATTCTTTTTCATAATATTCCTTAAAGTACGAGGATGGTTGTTACGGAGAGAAAAAATAAAAAAAAATTGCCTGAAGAGGTCTAATAACAACACTTTTCTATACTCCTATACAATCGATTCCTAATAATACTTAAAAGTCAATTTGAACTTTAATTGTATACCATAAAGTTTAAGTGTTAGTGGAGAGCGGGAAGGCAAAACAATTGAGTGACGTTAGTATTGTATAAATATTAATGTCAATATTTCTCAATATGGTAAAATTTCAGTTGAAATATAAACGTCTTTTTGCTGGGCATCTTTAATATTACTAAAACTAAATAGGTGATTTATGTTTTTTATTTTTTGACAATGTAATTGTTGACTTATTAGCTTTCTTTTTCTTTCTTTTTTTATCTTACTAGCTGACCCGGCGGCGCGAATAGCAGAATAAGTATTTAAAAAAAAAACGACTGTTAGGCGGCACGAAGTTCGCCACGTCAGCTAGTATTTTAATAAAGTAACCTAAGATTGCTGAACAAATATGACAATATTACACATGACTAATCACTTTCGCAGTTATAAGAGTCAAAATGAACCTTGCTTTATAAGAGAAATATAATTCATTAAACATAAAGTTAATGATTTATTATATATAAATATCATCAATTATATAGTTAAATGACTATATTTTTCTTTTATTTAATACATAATTTAATAATATATTATATGTGCATATTTGCTTATCAAGGCATTTCATGTAAATAGAAAAACTATTCTTTCTTTTTTTCCTTCTTCATAGGATACTTATTCACAATTGTAATATGGTGTATGCTTTACACTTTTGTTTTTTTTTTTCCAATGATTTATGATTTAAAATGTTTTATGTAGTAAATACGATTTATATTTAAGCAATAACACGCTTTTAACGTAAAATCTATCATTTGTCTAATACGTTCAATTACATTGGTATTCTTATTAGTTTTAATTAAATTGTTCTTCTTCTTCTTATAATTTTTCACTTTATTGTTTCAAAAAAATCTTTCAACAGTATAGAAAGCTACATTATGCCTGAGTAACATACGTACTAATATGGGTTTTTATACATTTATTCTCATATAAGTACTTATTTGATTCATCATCATCGTTATCACCACGCGGGTGAAACTGTGAAGCGCAGCTAGTAATATTTATATTCAGATTTTCGTACTATCGATATAAATGTGACATATCGTACGACACAAATAGTGTTAAATATCGTATCTGTAGTAGGGTAAACCGTTGACATTTAGAATAATAACACTGACCGTAAAGAGATAGAGACTGCTTTAGCCCCTTAGTTAGTCGGTTAACGTGTACATCAATATGGTGCAGTCCACCTGCACTATCTGGTTAAAAATCGGACTGCTCCACATCCTCCCACATAGATGATGTAAAAGCCGACTATGGGACAAGAGAGTTTCTGCCTACTACGCCTTAAAACTACGAACTGAATAAGCGTAGGTACCCGTAATTACGTCAGTTATATGATATCTGACATAATTACGGGTACCTTTCGCAAATGTATGGTTAAGGCCTATCGCAGAATTATGATGATGACTCAACCTAGTCTAATATTTGAATTACTTGCAAAGCTACGCTCTAAATAGTTCGTAGATTAAATTATCATAGTTCACGGTTTCCACAGTAGTTGTCTGTTCCCGGTTCAATGAATTATGAACCCCTAATGTTGCCGTAATTAGATTACTGTCAACAGATTTAACCGCTGTCAAAGCAGAAATGAACGAGTAATTTATAAGGGTACCTACTGACGTAACTCAGTTTAATAGTGCACGTAATGGTCGGAGTGACATGACATCACCACTTATTTCACTTTTTGCACAGGTAGAAAAGAATGTAATAACCGTAACAATTTGAGATCAAATATTTGGCTACAGAAAATGAAGTAGGTACAAACAAACGGGGTTTTGGGATTCTTTCTTTACATTTAGCACACACCTCCACATACAATACCCCACACACATATTCACACACAAACACACACACAAACACACCTACACACACACAAACAAGTACACTCTTGCACTTTTATTTAAGTCCGTATGGTAGACAATTTGTTAAGTTTGGTTAAGGCATATTTTTTTTTTTAACTTTCTTTAAAGTATTTAATACGAGTATATATATTGTAGACATGTAAGCTGCACTAAATATTGGGAGAAGACCCTGGTTACTGAAACACAGTACCCACTAGTTCGGGAACCAGTGGCTTTCACATTTTTAATTGTAACATATTCTACAACAATAAAAACTTTGATTGATTGATTGATTGATTGATTGATTGATTTCTTTAGTTTCCCCTGTAAGAATTTCATAAAATAACAGGATTCAAGTTCCGTAATCGCAAAAGCTTTTTCTTGAACCGATAAAATATCACACTTCACTGCCGTCTGACAGATATTCTCCGATTTTTAACGCATTTTTTGAATCTTTCCGTTTAGCCTGAAGAACCACTTCTGTATTTACATTTCAATGTAGACACAAACAATGCAATATATTTGAATGCCTCAGTTAATAAAATCTTTTGGCTTCTAAGAAGACTCTTCGCAAGTACGCTTCCAGTATACGAAAAACATAAAATAAGAATAAAATGGGAAGTACCTAAAAGGGCACAATAACCTAAATATATTCAAATTGAATTACCTAAACAGCCTAAAAAACAAATACAGAAACAATAACAGTTTGTTGTTTGTTTTTCGGGGTAATAACCAACTTTATATTCTATTTAGATGGTAATAAGTACGCGTAAATATTTCAAATTTATATAACCTACATCTAGTTGATTTTAAATCTAAATTGTGTACTTATTGGAATCAATAAAGCATCGGAGTACATGAGTTGCGTAGTCGAACATTTTGATTTTAATTGCGTTTACTTGAAAACGTCTTCCTTTTTTGGAAGTCTATTAAAATAAATCTACGGAAAATAAAAAACGTATCAAACTTTTTCTATTAATATATGCATCAGAAAAATATAAATAATATTGACAGCACTGACCTTTCGCTTCGCCCTGACGAACTGCATTTGATGACGGGTACACTCTCCGATGTATCTGCCCGGAAAGCAGCGCTCATCTGTATATAAGCCCACACAATCACTGACATGGGGACTACGTAGGTCACTGACAGAAACACCAAGTTGTAACTGCAAGAAAAACACGTTAGATATAACATTGTTAACGATGACGAATTATGTGAGACCAGAACCTAGAGCATGGCCGTAAGGTCGCAAGTGTAATGTCAGTTCACAAAGCATCTATTTAGAATAATGTGCCATATGGTACATATGGCACGTATACCATATGGTGGCATAATTATGCCACCATATATACAGGGTGACTGGTTGAACACTTTACATATTGATATATAGTGCTCAGTACTCGATTCTCGTTCTAATTAAGAAAAAAAAATAGGTGCCTAATATTTACCTAATTTAACTTTAATTGTCTACTCAAAACAATAAACATGGTCACTCGCGGCGCGCGTGTAGTAATAAAAGCGCGGCGCGGCCGGGCGGGCGGCCGACGATCGCGGCATCCTTTGGCGGCGCGGGCGGCGCGGCCCTTTGGGTCATTAACCCCGTTCGGACGCAGCTTGATTCCTTTGAACGCGGCGCGGCGCTTTGGGTCATTAACCCCGTTCGGACGGTGTCCATAATTTTCGAGTTATAGCACATTCATAGAATGAAGGTTTCCTCTGTAGTTTAACGGTATTTTTTTAATTTAATTTTTTTAAACGTTTCATGTGACCATGAATTATCATGTCCTTGTTTATGTAAAGTGTTCAACCAGTCATGCTGTATAATACCATGTATATAATTATATATAATACACCTATCCACTATATACCATCGAACTACGAGAGTCAATTCTACTATTTCGTAAGCAAAGCCATTAAAATTTATTGTACCTGTCATTTAACCCGGTATTCTGCTAAATTTACTAAATAATATGTCGATTGCATTACAGTTGGGTTATTGTTGAGTTGTAGGTAGAATGTAACATGATCTGTTTAGGTATTTATTCGTGTGGTTAATAATTAGTATACTACCAATTTCCACGCCATTGTTGTGCAAATGATCTATAGAATACATAACCAGACCATCATATTCCCACTGCTGGGACTCAAGCGGCTTGGTGGATAGGCTAGTAGCTAATTCATGTCGAAATTTACAGGCCGCCCGGAGGCCTTCAACATAGCCTAACGACTGTTTTCCTAAGACAAGCAACTGGGATCGACGGCTTAACAAGCACTCCGAAGCACGGAAGCGCTTAATTGAATAATGCCACTAGCGCTCACCCATCCAACTCCTGACCACATCAAGCGATGCTTAACATTGTTGATCGATTAAGATCGCTAAGTCAAGCTCCGCTGCAATCAGGACAATACGTACAGTAAAGGTAGTAATGGTTTTCAGTGGTCACAATTATATTATATATTTGAGATGATAACATTTTGCAAACAATGAGTAATGAACAATTTGGTAAGAATTGAAACTAAGACTTAATACAAAAGGTCACCGTATATTTCTAAATAGCATTCTTACACACTTGTCCATTTTTCGGTTGACTGAACAAATCAGAAAACAGTCTTACAAAGATCTCGTAAGTTAATAATTTTGTTCGTGAGATCGTACAAACAAGCAAAAAGAACTGCTACATCATTGCCTTTTAGAAATAAGTAAGTTTTGAAAACTCATTACATGAAAAGAGCCTACCGGAAATCAGACTTCTTCGGTCGGTAAATGGTTTATCAAATTTACTAACCTACATACTTCAATGAAACGTTTGATGTTTAACTTTATTTCATTATAAATTAAGGTAACTCAATGTTAGGTTAACTTACATGGTGACACATTGAAACTTTATATTTTTATATATTGAAATATAATGTAGCAAGTTTGATCTGAATTGAATTCATAATCCGTTTTGATAAGAATATAATTTCGCTGAAAACATTCTTCAACAAAACACAGTAATATTGGCACAATACTGCTACACGGTTGAATGATTGGCAAAGGTGTATTTTCCCAAGCGGACTGTGCAAAAGTCCTACCACTATTACCTACAGGAATTAGTATAGTAAAGATCTATTGTATGTCCTGAAATAAAAGAAGAATTGTACCAGAGATGAAAAACGTTCGGTTAGGTCCTATTTTTCTAACCATATTTTCCCAAATCATAAATATAGTTGTTATATAAACTAACGTGGATTTCACTCATTTTAAATCAGAAATACGAAATTACTCACGTAATATTTATTGGATAGGTCCGATTGTAGTTTTAACCACATTCGGTGGTATTTTTCAAGGCGTGTTTGGGACGCCCACGTCGACGACGTCTCGCTTAGCACGGAATATAGTTTATCATATAACGGCCTAAATCGGTATAATGATCAATTGCATTTCAATCTGTTTTACGACACTGGGTGTAAGCATGGTGTTTCATAATTTCACTCCTTAGATAGCATAATACAGTGAGTATAGACGTAGACGTAACTATAAACTAAAGTGATATAAACGGCCTTATCCTACTTCCTACTGTAATATAACGAGTATAAATGTGAAAGTTTAGATGGATGGACGGATGGATGCATGCATGATGTTTGTTGCTCTTTCACGCTCAAACGGCTAGGCCAATGTTGATGAAAGTTAGTATAGAGGTAGATGCGACTTTGGATTGACAAATAGGATACTTTTCATCATCATCATCATCATTATCATCGTCCATCACCACGCGCGTGAAACCGCGGATTACAGCTAGTGAAAAATAAATTATCAATTTGAACGAGTCAATTAGACTACATGTACATTTATAAGATGAAATGGAAAAAAGTGATACAAATTAAATTAGGAATGTGTATCAATTATATACTTGTTTTATTAATAAAATTATTACAGTTAGGTGGTATAAAAAAAGATCATTTACATACAAATTCGTCGTACACCCTTCTGCCTGTTCAGTATCCGCTTAGAAAGTAAAACTCAGAAAAAAGCAGTCCCCAATCACTTCCAAAGCATTAGGAAGCAAAAAACGTAAATGGATCAGGTTGTTTCTTTTTATCTTTGTGAAAATAAAGGTTGTTAAACCCTGCTGTACTCGTAGTCAAGTAAATCAATGATTCGTTAGCACCTACGTAAACTTAGATCTTAAGGAAACCAATCTTGCTCACTTCTCACGTAATACTTTGTATCCAGTCACGTATTTAATTTATCAATTCACATGTCTCTTAAAGATATATTGGAGCAAAGAAATGAAAATCCTTAACATAGTCGTAAAAAAGGCAGCCAAATATATCCAAGGATCCTTAAGGTCACTCCCCAAACAGTCATCGCAACTGATGAGTTTTTGCATCCATTTTCCTTGACAAGATACTGTTTTTACAGCGAAGGAAAAGTAAGAAATTCCATGGAATAAGTCACACGAAAGTATGTTTGTCAGTTTATAATGTAATTTTAAAAACTATAATTGCTACAAGTACAATTTAATACCCACTTCCAAGACTAAAAACGAAAATTAATTATTTAGGTTTTCGTTATCAGTATTAGCGCCCTTAGCGGACCATACACAATCTTTCTAAGGGTTTAATGATACCTAAGATTTATTTTTCAGTTTCTACGATTAAACAAGAAAACATAGATGTAGAATCTAATCCTATCATTTATTAAAACCGGTTGAGCCGTTGAATAGTCTCCTGTGGACATAGGAACAGACATACATATATAAAGTTCAAACACATAACCCTCCTATGGGTTTCATAGGTAAAAGAAGCATTGATAAAATTTCACCCCGTCGTGTAGACCTGAATGGATGAGCAAACCAAAGGCATTTTCACTAAAAGTATCCATGCTGCGTCCGGTTGATTCTGAAAAACAGACATTGGTAGCAATTCGTTTGTGCAGCACACCAAACTAAACAAGCGATTTTAATCTAAGTTTTAGTAAATTTTGTTACTCCTTTTTCTAATTCTATTCTCACTAAAGTCTAAATTCGTATAACGCCTGCGAATAATAGTCCTCAAATTAGATATTTCTGTTAAGTTGTGGGTAAGTTTCAGATTTAATCGTCATGTATCTTCGTACTCTCTAAACTGATGTAAAACCTACAATTGAATTGAATTAACATATTTACAGAACTGTTATTCTAAGTGTTACTCGAATGTAGATTTTAGTATGAACAGAATTAGAACTACCAGTGTTTAGAGAGTTTTAGTTTGCTAGTTTAGTTTGATGTTCTGAACAAGCTAATTGCTATACCGTTAGGTCATAGAGACATCGAGTGGTCTGGAAACTCCACCACCAGAACCAGATTTTATCGCATTTGTCATGTATAATTTTATTTGTGATATTGCTCAGTTGGCTTATTTGTTCTTACTAAATAATAACTTTTATTATATATTTTGATCAAACATTGAGTAGAGCGACAGCTTTTTATTATATCGGTTGTAATTACTGCTGTTTCGCACACAATGGTCGTGTTTATAGGGTCGTAATGACCTAAAAGTATATTTGAGTGTAAATGTTGCAAGTATATTTATAGGACGTTGCTATTATATTTCAACATGCAATATTACCATATTGAATTACTTTAACCTCATAAACACTGAGTTAAACAAGTGAAATTTAACAAAGTTATGCTTACGACTGCCTGTAAACAAGAACTACAGAACATGATTTAAGCTTATTATATACCATAAGACATTTAAACCCTGCTGCCCTGGGATTTATTGTGTACTAGTCTTCGCTCGCGTGGCCTCGCGGGATAAAGGTTATTACAGTTTTATAACTATCCTACGGGAACTCTTTACCGGGATCAAAAGTATCCTATCTGTTGAACAGAGATATAAGCTACCACCATACAAAGTTTCATTTAAATCGGTCCATTCGTTTTGGAGATTAACCCGTAAAAACAAACAGACGAACAGATAAACAGACAAGCAGGGAACTAAAAAAATTAAAAAATCTAAATTTGTTCGATTTCACGCCTTACATCTCTCGGTTTTTAGCATTTTTTTCATTGTACAGAAATTCGACTTCTACAGTTTTATTATATGTAGCGTATATAAGATTCTAAGGGTCGTTATATCGTTCTACAGCCATAAGGGCTTGATGAATTTTTATAATGTTTGATTGATGTTGATGGATATTTTTGTATTTGTCATGCAAGTGACATAAGTTACATCACCTGCCAAACAATCTATTATAACCCCTAAAACACAATAATTATAAATAATATATTTCTATATATTTGGCGTTTACCTTATTAAGTCAAGTAATACATATAGCTATATAGATAGATAGATAGGGGTATAGTGCAGTCTCAGCCACCATCCAACGTGTTAATAATGAGCAAACTATAGCTGTCTCTATTCTAAATTTCATTCAAGCCTTTGTTTTTTTTTCTGACAGATAATTTAAAAGTATTTTATTTATATATATAATGTATAAATATATTATATATAAGCCCCACGGTGGGGGGAAAAGTGTCCAAAAGCATTGCCACGCTGGATGGCAATGCTAAGATTTTGCCCAAAGTAGGCGCCAGCATTTCGGTCACCTTTGAATTGTTTCAATATGAAAATAACATACCAGTTCATAATATACATCTTTACTTATTCAAAAACTTTTTTATTTTTATATTATTTTGAACCAACTCAAAGTCTAGAATAAAATTTTTGACGTTATTATAATTAGATTAAAACTTAGCGATACAACTTCAAAAACAATTCTGCTAAAGCTGTTGGCGGTTAAAATAATATCAATCAAAGTTTCAGGGAACTCCGTTGAAAGGTCTTGATTCATTAAATCAAGTGAAACAACTTGGGAGACATTAAACTTGATTCAACTCACAAATGAAAATTAATGTATTTTTTTTCATACAGTGACACAAATTGTTAAGTTTTTATAAATGGAGATATTAATGTATGTTACACATAAACAGTGTATAAAAAATACTGTAATCAGACATCATATAAATGTTGTACACTATTTAATTCATGTTTCAGTTATCTCAGTCAGTAGAAAACATGCTTTGAAGAGCGATGTCCAGGTTGGATCTCTGGCCGGGGCATACATTTTTGTGACGAGCAGAAATGTTTGTCCTCTTGTGTCTTGTGTCGTTGATTTCAGATTCCACCGAATTGAGGTGTTTCTGGTCGACATGATCATTGAGAGTACACTGAGCCTCGAGGCTATCAGCTAAACACTCAGCTTTATCTTGAACGCGATGGAGAGGGGAGGGGGTCTAATGAGTCGAGGCATTGTCGACTATCCGTTCGATACAGAGTTCGAGCCAACCGCCATTATGCCTGGTGGGTTAGTTCAATCTCTGATAGTTTGTCGTCACGCAGCTTACTCATGCGTTTCTTTACAGCACGCTGCAAGTAGCGCATGCTGGCTTTGTTCTCTCGGTTTGGCATCGAGTCATACGAGTACGCCCTAGTGGCGGCGTTGTGACAAGACCGAATCTTGGATATTGTGATGTGTTATTGAGTGTGTGTGTGTGTGTGTGTGTGTGTGTGTGTGTGTGTGTGTGTGTGTGTGTGTGTGTGTGTGTGCCTTCCGCAACTCGGGAAACTCTGGTGCGAGGGGTATGAATGTGTAAATATTATGTAACAATTTAATTCATTTCCATTCAATTCTTTTTTAATACAGTTGCTCAAAAAGTGGCGTATTGCAGGGACGTATAGCGTTCAGGATGTGGGCTATTACATACTAGTGCTTTTTGTTACCTTTCCCGAACTCGTGCGTTCTCTTTCCCAACTGTGAAAATAATGTCTATTAAAAAGAAAAACCAACCATGAAGATTTTACAAAAAAAAATTCATAGTAGTTTTTATGATTCATGCAAATACGTATATTTCTAAAAAGAAGCTACTAATTTGTTTCAATATCAGATTTAATGATTTGATTGAATGGTTAGGTTAGGTTTCATTTCATTTCATCTCATTAAATTTCATTTTTATCTCATATCAATAAAAAAATCTACTGAAGTCTTGGCTGTATGGGCATAGTTCCCTTTGCCTACCAGAATGGGTGAATAAAAAAAATCTCTGCTTATATTCTACGGTTGGCGCCATTTTCCAGAAATTTTCTTTGCGAGTTTATTTTATTAAATTGCTTCATTTTTTCGCAACTGTATTAAAATAGTCGTTCAGTACACGTGCGGAACCGTCATTGCAAAGAGTTCTGACTGTCAACCTTCGCCTTTGGCTGCGCCTCGGCTCGGGTAGACATTTGTCGGAACTCTTTGCAATGACAGCCTTTCCCCACTTGTAATGAAATATACTATATTGTAATCATAAGTACATACACAACACAACGAGCTATGCAGAGACGGCTATGCTTAGAGTTTCTCTCTACGTGGTAGAATCAGTAACGACCGTAGAAGAACGAAAGCTACCAACATAACCCAGAAGATGAGCCAGTTAAAGTGGCCAGAGCACTTATAGTGTTAGAATAATATATAAGATGTAACATATAAAATATAATATATAAAATGTAACATATAAAATATAATATAAATCACAAATATTTGTATATGGTTACAATAATAACTAAATGAATTAAATTTATTATGTTTGTATACTTCAGTTGTTAAAAATAATTAAATTCTGTTTTTATAAGTGTTTGTCGCTAACCGATCGATAAACGGCGCGTGGCTCACAGCTGTGACTCGCAGCTGTGCTATCACGTGATGTTTGTCGAGGTGGGGGAGGCCTTATAAAAGCGGTCCGAACGATAGCTCCGCACTTTGTGTCGAGCTGCCGACGGTGACGGACCTCTCTGCTAAGCTAAGTATTTATCTTTACCAGATGTATATTTATAATTGACGTGATTATGATCGATCTTATTATGATTTATGTTTTTATGTTGTGTTAATATGATTGTTATAATTATATTGTGCTGTTAAATCTCTAAGATAATATATCACAACATTGGATAGAATTAATATAGTTTATTTTTACTAAATGAATCGTTTATTACATGTCTTATAAGCTTTATTTGGCTATCATTAAAACAAAGTACAAATATTCATGGCTTTTCTATTATTCTACTAATTCCTGTAAATAGTTCATTCAATGATATCGTGCCTTTCAGCTTAATATTTATACAAAAACAGGTAAATGCCTGGTAAATATTATATAGCTGTATATATTTAATGCTTAAATAAAATACATATTATTTATTATATGGATTTTCTCTATAAAAATTGCTATTTTTGTATAATTAGTCTGTTCAAGTACGTTATAGTTAAATTAGATCAGTTAAAAATCTAACATCAGAAGTGGGATAAATCTAGTCCACAATTATTAATATTTATATATTTTCAGGATGGATCCCGAAATCGTCGCGAGTCTTCTAACCGCGATTCGAGATGCTGTTTCTAAGCCACACTCGAACGACGATGACATCGCGCTGCCAGTATTTGATCCTGAGAAGAATGATTGCGGAGCGGCTGGTTGGTGTGACAGCATTGAAGCTCTTGCCAAGGACCTCAAGTGGAGCAGCATCAGGACCGCAGCAAAAGCAGGTAAAGCCCTTAAGGGTTCTGCTGTATCATGGCTAGAATCGTGGGAACCATCTGAAGGCAGATCCTGGGAAAATTTTCGTTCCGACATAATTGACGCGTATCCCGAGAAGAAAAATCTCTCTGAAAGACTTACTAAGGCCATAATGTATACCTCGGATACATCCGACTCATATAGTGAATATGTCAGGGAAAAATTAAGATTATTACGCAACACTAAAATTTCTTTCACCGATAACCAATTAATAGAACTGATTTGTGGAGGTATTGACGATGTTGGAGTAAGAATGGCATCCTTAAATAGCAGTGTCAGCACAACTTCTGCCCTTATAACTTTGCTATCAACTTATGTGAAGCCCAAGAAACGACCCTTAGAAAATATTGATAGGAATAGTGGGTTAGGACTCGGTGTAGCAAAACGGCCTAGACTCAATATCGAAAAAAAATGTTATTTTTGTAACCAGATTGGGCATTTACAATCACAATGCATTAAAAATAAAACATCACAGCTGTTTCAAATGTCTAAGCAAACTCCACCGATTCCTAAACCAAATATGCCGCCGGTAAAGACCTGTAAAAAAATTGGTCATAGTGAATCTGTGTGCTATCACAAACAGAGAAATGAATCTTCCTCCTCCTTAATAACAGTCCCCACTAAAGAACCAATTTTTTTAGAAAAGCCGAACTAAATCTTACTCCTATTAGCATTAATGGGGTGACGATTTATTCTTTAATAGATACAGGAGCAAATTGTAGTTTAATAAAAGAGTCGATTGCAAAGAAATTGGGGTGTCATCTATCACCTATATCTACGTATGTAAATGGTTTAGGACAAAGTAACATACACGTTTTTGCCTTAATTACAGTGATAGTCCAATTTGAAGGTATATGCCTAGAACTAGATATTAATGTAGTCAGGGACAACGATTTCCGTTATGACCTGCTCATAGGTAGAAATGCTCTTAACTATCCCGACATAGAGATCATTACTGATTCCTCAGGCTGTAGGCTTTCCAGAAAATTGGTTGAGGTAGTTTCAGAAGTTAATTGTGCAACTTCATCACCTGAATTATGCGACATGACTTCGAAAATTGATCACTTGCCGTGTGAATTACAAGAGGGAATAAAAGATATTTTTCGGAGATACCCATTAATCCTCAGTGATGTAGGCACAAAACAAACTGGAGAATTAACTTTGCGTTTAAAACAAAATAAAGTCATTACCTATCGACCCTATCGACTGGCACCGATTGAGAGGGAAAAGGTGGATAAAATTGTTCAGGAACTATTAACTAAAGGAATTATTCGTGAAAGTGACTCGCCTTATGCGAGTCCTGTTTTATTGGTTAAAAAAAAGGACGGAAGTAATAGAATGTGTGTTGATTTCAGATCATTAAACAAAATTTTAGAAAAAGACCGCTACCCAATTCCTCTCATCGAAGACCAAATCGATAGGCTCGGTAGAGCGAAATTCTTTATATCTTTAGACATGAAAAATGGATTCCATCAAATTCCTGTTTCAACTGACTCTGTAAAATTTACTGCTTTTGTTACTCCAACCGGACATTACGAATTTCTAAAAATGCCTTTTGGTATATGTAATGGACCAGCTGTTTTTCAAAGAGCTATTGCAAAAGCGGTGCAACATTTAAAATTTTTATTAGTATACATAGACGACATACTTATTCCATTTTCATCACCAAATGAAGGGTTAGACTATTTAGAAAAAACTGTTCAGGCACTGTGTTCTGCTGGATTTGCTATCAATTTAAAGAAAAGTAAATTTTTTGTAAACAGTATTGAATATTTGGGTAGACACATATCATCGGAAGGTGTGAGACCTAGTGAAACAAAGGTAGCTGCACTAGTTAATTCTCCCGTTCCACGTAATGTTAAGCAAGTCCGGCAATTCATGGGTCTTGCCAGTTACTTTAGAAAGTTCATTCCTGATTTTTCCTCCAAAACTGCATGTATTAGTAAATTAACAAGAAACGGTCAAAAATGGGAATGGGGTTTTGAGCAGGACGAAGCTAGAAGTTATGTCATAAAACACTTATCGAACAAACCATTACTTGCCGTTTTTGATCATGAACTGTCTACAGAATTGTATACCGATGCCAGTTCGGTAGGCTATGGAGCTATGCTAATACAGATAGTCGATGGCAATAAAAAGGTCGTTGCTTATTATAGCAAAAAAACTACTCCCGTGGAGTCAAAATACTGCTCCTATGATTTAGAGACTTTGGCAATTTATAATGCCCTGAAACACTTTAGAGTGTACCTTTTAGGCATTCGGTTTAAAATCTATACAGACTGCAATTCTATCAAGTCCACTATGAGCAAAAAAGATCTGTCCCCACGTGTTGCTCGGTGGTGGGCATTTATGCAGGATTTCGATTTTGAAATAATGTATAAAAAAGGGAAATACATCGGACATGTTGACTTCCTTAGTCGAAATCCTGTTGAGACATTACCGTCAAACAGCAGTATGAATCTACTCAAATCCCCGGTTCCATCATCAACTTCGAGTAATATCGCTCCTTTGTATAAAGACTCTTCTATTAATAATATAGTCAACCTTATTGATGATCCTCAATCATGGCTGGAAACAGCTCAACAAAATGACACCGAAACTCAGGATTTAATGAGTCAAGTTGTAGCTGGAACTTTGGACGAGAATCGATACTTTTTGCGAAATAATTTATTGTTTTATAAAACACAACTCGAAGAGCCTAAGCTTTACGTGCCCAAAGGATGTAGATTTGGTTTGTTAAAGCTCTTCCATGACGAAAACTGTCATACGGGATTTGATAAGACATTGCTAAAGCTTCGTGAACACTTTTGGTTCCCTCACATGTCCGCTTATGTTCGAAAATATTTAAAACACTGTTTAATCTGTATAAAAAGGAAAGGTCATTCAGGCCCTAAGCAGGGTTTGCTACATCCTATTGACAAATCCCCAATACCTTTTGATACAATCCATTTGGATTGCACCGGTCCCTTTACTCCAACATCTGAAGGATACAAACATATATTGCTCATAGTTGACGGTTTTACCAAATTTGCCTTGTTAAAACCTTTAAAAACTCTTGCAGCCCAAGAGTTGGTCCCTTTACTCAGAGACACTATTACTATTTTCGGTACCCCTACGAAAATAATCACTGATAGAGGCACTAACTTTAGTTCACGCCAGGTTACTTCTTTATTTACGGATTTACAAATTGAACATCATATGGTCGCCACGGGCACACCAAGAGGCAACGGCCAGGTAGAACGTTATGTAGCTACGGTTACTGACATGTTAAACACCACTTGTAATGGTTCGTCAGATTGGCCAAGCGGTTTGTGGAAGGTGCAACAGTCTATAAATACCACCGTCCAAAAATCAACAGGCTTCTCACCAATTCATTTGCTTATCGGATGCGATGCTAATATACCTAGTATCCAAGCTCGTTTAAATGAAATAGATATCCCAGAATTGCGTATTGATTTAACCGCAGATCGAGAATTAGCTTTCCAACGGATGCAATGTGTATCAAGTACATTTAAGAATAGATTTGATAGCGTTAGGCGAGATAATAAATCTTTTGAAGTAGGGAATGTAGTATATGTGAACCAAGACCATAGGCGCCATGACAAACTTAGCCCCCGATTTAAAGGTCCCTACGAGATAACCAATATTCTGCCACACGATAGGTTCGCTCTCAGAGGCAGAGGTAATCTTAGAAACATTATTGTGTCTAAAGACAAATTAAGGCTATGGCCAGGGGAGTGGATAGATGAGGATGCTGTTGATGAGGCAACTAATTAATTAAAATAAAAGTGTATAAATAAGAAAATTTTTGTCTCGCATATTTTTTTTTTATATATAGATTTTATAGTTTCTATAATATGTAAACTTAAAATAATGTAAAGATTAGCTGATTTTAGTAAATGATGTCCACTTAATGTGAGAAGTGAGACATTAGATGTAAGGTTGGCTCACAAGGTCTACTTAATGTGAGAAGTGAGACTATGATACCGAGGTCCACTTAATGTGAGAAGTGAGACTGTGATGCCGAGGTCCACTTAATGTGAGAAGTGAGACATGTTTAATGTAGAGTAAGCTTAATGTAGAGGAGGGACTAATAAAATTGTGAATAAAATAGTAAGTACTTCAGAGAACGAAGTACATGTCAGAATGGCAGTGTTAGAATAATATATAAGATGTAACATATAAAATATAATATATAAAATGTAACATATAAAATATAATATAAATCACAAATATTTGTATATGGTTACAATAATAACTAAATGAATTAAATTTATTATGTTTGTATACTTCAGTTGTTAAAAATAATTAAATTCTGTTTTTATAAGTGTTTGTCGCTAACCGATCGATAAACGGCGCGTGGCTCACAGCTGTGACTCGCAGCTGTGCTATCACGTGATGTTTGTCGAGGTGGGGGAGGCCTTATAAAAGCGGTCCGAACGATAGCTCCGCACTTTGTGTCGAGCTGCCGACGGTGACGGACCTCTCTGCTAAGCTAAGTATTTATCTTTACCAGATGTATATTTATAATTGACGTGATTATGATCGATCTTATTATGATTTATGTTTTTATGTTGTGTTAATATGATTGTTATAATTATATTGTGCTGTTAAATCTCTAAGATAATATATCACAACATTGGATAGAATTAATATAGTTTATTTTTACTAAATGAATCGTTTATTACATGTCTTATAAGCTTTATTTGGCTATCATTAAAACAAAGTACAAATATTCATGGCTTTTCTATTATTCTACTAATTCCTGTAAATAGTTCATTCAATGATATCGTGCCTTTCAGCTTAATATTTATACAAAAACAGGTAAATGCCTGGTAAATATTATATAGCTGTATATATTTAATGCTTAAATAAAATACATATTATTTATTATATGGATTTTCTCTATAAAAATTGCTATTTTTGTATAATTAGTCTGTTCAAGTACGTTATAGTTAAATTAGATCAGTTAAAAATCTAACACATGCAGAACAGATGACCGAAAGGGCCGAATGTTTCTAAAGTCATCCTGCGACGTTTGTCACCAAAAAAGTGGACAAATGTCGCACGATGGCGTTCGAGGCATGCTGCTTCATGGTCCTTTTGGAAATATATGGGGAAGACCTAAGATCAGCAGTGGATGTCCTACGACTGAGATGAAGATGAAGTATGTACATGATGGTGATTTTATTTACATAAGTAGTGCATATAGCTCTCATAGAGTGTTATCAGGTTAGACAACCGTAAAAAACAATGGAAAAGGGCATGTTAAGAACAAGTAAACAAACCTACAATAAAACTTATGAACTTGTGTAGAAAAAAAATGTGCAAAAACTAGTAAAATACGAGTATATTATCTTACTTATAGAGATCTTAAGTGTTGATGATGTCACCTTCCTACCTACTCAGGGTAGAAGGGAGCATGAGAGAAAGAAGAGAGATGCTGATATAAGTATAATAAATAAAAAGGGTCGTGGATCTCAGACAGGTATGGCAATTTGGCAAGCTTCCTTGTTTAAGGACTTAGCTCCGGTCCGCTAGTATTGGCCGATGCTCAGCAGCAGGTCTGCCGTGCAGGGTCGGCTCCACACCGCCGCGCCGGTAGAAATTCCCAGCAATCGCTGTAGAGAAGGGTGGCCGCGGTCGGTGCTGGAGATCAGAGGACGGCCGGAGTTCAGACGTCGTGTACTGGAAGGATGCCGCCTCGTACTGGAACGATTCCGCCTCGCACTGGAAGGATTCAGCCTCGTACTGGAACGATTCCGCCTCGTACTGGAACGATTCCGCCTCGTACTGGAACCCTGAAAAGCACATGTGCTCCGGTCACAGTGGGTCCAGTAAGGTGTTGAGCTGGCGGGTCCACTGTCCCTCTGCTACTGGGCATATAGTGACTCGCAGAGGGCCTTTAGGGATGTGGCCCGCCAACAAACAAGAGATGCCATAAGGGCCAAGGAAGTTATGCTGCTGGTGAAGAATTCGCATCCGCTAAGGCTTCCGCTACCGAGCATAAAGGGACTAGCTAGGCCCTTCGCGGATGCAACCACCAGCCGCTCAGAATGCCAGAAGGGCGTAAATAGGTGTGTTGCTGGTAAAAGTGCGCACAATCCACGAGGTCCGTTCACTACCGAGCAATTGGGGACTAGCCTAGGTACCTCGGGAATTGCGAGCTACCCAACAACACCCTTTCAAGTTTGCCAGAAGGGCGTAAAATAGAAACAAGGAGAAAGTTGAGAAGCAACAGAAAACACAGAAAAACACATAAAAATAATACAGTATATAAGTTGAGAGTACATACCAAAGGTTACAATTGTAGGTTATAATTTATGGTGGTCAAGTACACTTTCATTTCACAACTCAAACTTACCCAATGTATGGGGGTTCTGAAGATTGATGTTCGAATTAAATAAGACTCTGTAGCACTAGTCGTAGTAATTTATAAGCAGTTGCACAGTCGACGGGCGATGGCAAAGTGAGGTTGGTTGCGCTTGCAGTAAAAACAACAAGTTGGGGCGGAAGTCGGAGGCGCATTTCGCTACCTTATATGGTAATGAAAAAGGCCTCAAACCCGTCGTAGTCGTCAGTCCAATCACTACACTGCATTTTGAACTTTTTCAAAATATCAACGTCCGTTCACCGGAACTCACAACTCGTGGCATTATTTTCTCTAAACTCGATTGACATTTGTTTAACTGTCACTGTCCATATTTTTGATTGTTATATGCGACCTCTATCGGTGAATCGCCGAACTACCTCAGCGCGCAGCAAAGGTAGTTATCTCGATTTAAAGGTTGCTTTAATCTTCAAACGGAATTTAGGTAGTCGTTTGTGAGTTTGCCTACAGATGTCGCTTATTTAAACTAGTTTTTAAGAGAACCGATAATCTAGTAATCTAGATCGGTTACATATCTCCCCACCCAAGAAAGAATTTTTTTACTAGGAAAAAAAAATTCACTAGCCTTGAGCAGTTCTAAGAAAGAAAAAAAAATACTTAACCTAAGACCTAACTTTGAGTATCTTATATAAGCTACAGAAACTCCAGTATATGATCTTAAGTTATTAACTATGTCTATGTGCAGACACATACCCAAGTATCTCCTAGAATTCCCCCCCATCGTTTGGATTAGATATCCCAAGAAACGATTATTGACAGCAATATTGAGAGGAATGGAAATTGTAGGCTGCAGAAGTTAACTTCTAAGACAGCTAGCTACATTATAGGTATGAATACACACTAAAACATAGATAAGTTAAGTACTTATTGCAGACATTCATGGATAATTTTAATTTTTTTGAATATAAGTTCCATAATTGCCTAAGTTAAATTAAATTTTAAGACAGAGAATTTAATCAAAAGGAAATAACATAGATAAAGGCTTGTTTAGTGAGTTATCTACCGCTCAGACCAATAAGGCTTGTTTTTAAAGAGTTTGGACACCGCTCTCTATTTGAAGAATTACCATGGCTGGCACGTGAAAGAATGATTTTAGCTATGTTATAACACTATTCCATTGAAAGTGGAGAGTGACAAAGAGTATTTAAGGAAGTTAAATTAATTCAGTAGGTATATAAGTTAAGATGTATAGTTTGTAGTACATTATATGTATTGTAGTTAAGTTATAATATATCTTATGCCATCGTTGTATATAAGATATAAGTAATGATCAATATAAGAAAGGATCACAAGTTATTAGAATTCAAGAAGTATATAAGATACTGTTCCTATAAGATTTATTGTATATAAGGATTTATTTTTCCTATATATATAAGATTATTTTAAGAGATTATTAAAAAGTTGCACCCTATGAGTTTGGTTGCATTAATCAAATATATTTTAGTTATTTAAGATACATAGAATATGCGTTTTAGTTGTAAGATTGTATATTTAAAGCTTTATTAATTTAATCATAGCATGAATTTGGTTTTATTTGAGAATATTTATTTATTTTAAGTTGTAAACAAGTTATTCAGGACAAGGATTTGCTAATGTTAAGAAGGTGAATTAATTACTAGGATATGTATTTACATATTTTAAAATCCTTGATATGCCAAGACCCAAGGTTTTTGCCTTGCATATCAGTTAATTCATATACTAGTGGAGATATTTTAGTTTTAATGTAACATTTTAAGTATTTAGGGGCAAGTTTTTTAGAAAACCTATTATCCTTATTACTTTGATAATAAGTCCTTTTCCATACTATGTCGCCAATATTAAATTCGTGGTTCTTGCGACGAAGATTATAAGGTCCACAATTTTTGTTATGAGATTTAATTAGAGATAATTGGACTTGGTCAAAGATTTTCCTCAATTTTCCGACGTTTTCAGCATATGCGTCTCTAGAGACAAATATTAAGTCATCCGTCAGGTCGGAATCGACGTAGTGGGACCCGCAAGTTACTAATTCCCTACCATATACTAGGAATGACGGTGTGTAAC
Source organism: Selenia dentaria (assembly GCA_917880725.1). NCBI lineage: Eukaryota > Metazoa > Arthropoda > Insecta > Lepidoptera > Geometridae > Selenia > Selenia dentaria. Next base: position 26,847,057 of record OU862883.1, on the reverse strand, counting down.
CTGTGACTTCACTGACTGCTGTGTTAAGTGCGAATTGAATCTTTGGCAAGTTCAAATCCCAAGATCTATGATCATTTTCTATGAAAGTAGAGACTGCTATCATAATAGTTTTGTTGTAGCGTTCCACAGTATTTACCTGAGGGGTATATTTAGGAGTGTAGCGGACATTAGGTATTTTATACTGAGAAAATAGGTTTTGCAATTTATTGCTAACAAACTGTTTACCATTGTCCATAAGAATTGTGGTAGGAACGCCATGTACAAGAAATACTTGTTCTTCAACGATTTTAGTAATGGCGTCCGCCGTTGCTCGGCGTATTGGGAACAAAAGACAATATTTAGAGAAACAACAGGTGACAACTAGTAGCATAGTATTTTGTTTATTGGATATAGGTAAAGGTCCTACTAGATCCATGCTGATCATTTGAAATGGACGGGAGCACTGCTTGGGTCTGCCCATCAGTCCTAAAGTAGTATGATTAGCATGTTTATGAGCTATGCATGTGTCACAGTTACTGACAAAGTTAGTTACATCTTTCATCATACTTGGCCAGAAATAACTGAGAGCTATCCGCCTATAAGTTTTGAAAACTCCCAAATGTGCCGCTGTGGGTTCAGAGTGGCATTTATGCATGATGTCCCTCCTAGATTCGCTAGGAACGACCTCTTTCCACTCAAATTCACGCGCCAAGGGGTTTAGAGTTTTCATATAGCGGTATAACTTATTATCAGTTACCCTGTAATTTAGATAAGACATAAGGGAAGTCTGGCAACCATCTAAAATATTTAAGTACCAAGGGTCAGATGTTACTAGAGGAGTCTGGGTGGTACTAGAAATTGCTGCTACAGGCACAGCTCTCGAAAGGGCATCTGGAACATCATTATCCTTGCCACGCCTATATTTTATGTCGAAGTTAAATGCGGATAGACGCACCCCCCACCTAGCCAATCGACCAGTAGGGTTGTTGAGGTTTAAGAACCATTTGAGAGAGGCGTGGTCGGTATAGACCAGAAATTTGAGACCGTTATCTAGATAACATCTCCAGTGTTCCAGAGCTATAAGCACAGCAAGAGTTTCACGCTCAGTGGCGCTGTAGTTACGCTCTTGTGCTGATAGAGATTTGCTCATATAAGCAATGACTTTTTCATCTCCGTTGATGATTTGAGTCAGTACAGCACCAACGCCGTAGTCACTGGCGTCTGTGTGGACTTGGAAAGGTTGAGTGTAATCCGGACAAGATAGTACCGGTGAAGAGATTAAGCAGTCCTTGAGCTTTAGGAAAGCTGCATTAGCTTCTTCTGTCCAGACAAAAGGAGGAGCATTCTTACCCTGAGAAGTAAGTTTATTGAGTGGTGCTGCTAAAGAGCTGAAGTTTGGTATGAACCTACGGTACCAAGAGGCAGTACCAATAAATCTGCGTACCTCTTTCCTGTTTTTAGGGCAGGGGTAGTCTACTATGGGTGCTACCTTATCAGGATCGGCATGTAGGCCGTTAGAATCCACTACATAACCCAAATACTTTAATTTCTCTCTGAAAAATAGACTTTTAGTGAAGTTTATGGTAAGACCTGCATGTTTTAGTTTCTCATGGATTCTTTTGAGTAGGGTGATGTGTGATTCAAAGGAGGAGGTTGCTAAAATGATATCGTCAACAAAAACAAATGTTTTGTTTTCGAATTCAGGACCGCAGAACAGGGAATCTACCAGTCTCTGCTGTGTAGCAGGGGCTCCGGTCAAACCGAATGCCATAGATTTACATTGAAATGTACCGCGGCCTGGGATATAGAAAGCCGTTTTACAACGATCTTCTGGTCTTATCAAGGTCTGCCAGAAACTCTTGGAAAGGTCGATGCTGGTCAGGTACTTAGCATCCCTGAGGTTATCCAGAATCTCAGATATGTAGGGAAGGTTATAGGCATCCTTTTTGGTGACAGCGTTTAGTTTGCGACTGTCTAGGCAGAAACGAAGCTCACCATTCTTCTTAGGAACCAAAAGTACTGGAGATGACCAAGGACTCTCACAGGGTTCAACCACATCATCAGCAAGCATCTGGTCTAATTGTTCGCACAACAGTCTTTGCTTCTCTGGGGACATTCTGTAATATCTCTGACGAATTGGAGGGGTATCACCTGTGTCTATGGTGTGTGTGATGAGAGATGTTCGACCCAGACCTCGTTCTTCATAAGAGATATCTCGGAATTGAGCTATCATGTTGTCAGCGATTTCCCTTTGAGCGACAGAAAGATATTCGTAAGCATGCAGATGCTTGTCGTCAAGGGAGACGTTAGCCAGTTGGCAGTCATCAGGGTGACTAAGAATGATGTCCTCAAGGTGACCCGGGAAGAGTTCGAAGGTTCTCCAAAAGTCCATGCCTAGTATAAGTTCATTTTGAACTTCAGGAACGATGTGTACATTCATGGCATGACATTTGTTTTGGAAGGTAAAGGGTAAGGTCATATAACCTAGGGCGGTCATGTTTTGACCTCCAGCTGCAAGAAGTTGCAAAGGACTGGAAGAGTGAAGTTGATATCCCGAGTCAAGAAATTTAATATGAGAGTTATTACCAAGAATTGTAATACTGCTACCTGTGTCTAAGAGACCTGCTATGGAGTGAGACAGCACATTTATATTTACATAAGGGCGTAAGCTATTAAGTTTTTCATTCCGGATTGACGAGACAGAGTAACAGGAAAAAAATTTAGAAATAGTTTTTAGCCAGTCTTTCCAGTCAGACTGTGTAGAAGTTAAATTACTAGACTTGTCTCGGCAATCCGAATTGCCTAGTTTTTTGGTTTAGATAGATTATTATTATTGCGATTGCAAACAGTGCAGTCAGGTCGTCGTACATCCTTTTTGCCACAGCCAAAACATAGTATCGTTTTAGGTTCTTTACAATGTTTTAGCTCATGTGTATTTGACCTACATCTAGGACAAGCGAAGGCGTAATTACCTTTCACTGTGACAGCAGCTACTCTTTTAAAATTGTTGTTATTATTATTATTTTTGTTGTAGGAGTTATTATTATAATTTTTATTATAGGCAGAGTTATAATTATTATTATTACGGTACTGGGGTGTAGTGGAGCTACTGGCTTTAGAATAAGTAAATTCTGGAGCCAATGTTTGTGAAGTGCATTGAGGTGGCTCATGAAATTGTGTCAGACGCGACTGAATACTTTCAAAATTTTTGCATATAGCTTTAAGAGCATCAATAGATTGTATTTCAGGAGAAGCAGCTAAGGTACTAGCATAAGATGGCCTAATATTATGAAGGAGAATTTCAAGTTTTTCTTCTTCTGTTAAGGGTTTGTCGAGTCGAGAGAACATACCGTGCATTATTGCAACATAAATAGTTATATTTTCTCGCTCTCCCTGTGTACGAGACCTTATTTCATTCATCAGCCTGTAATCATAGTCAGTGATGCTGAAGTCTGATTTTAATAAAATAGTTAATTCACTCCATGATTTCACATTGTCTTTTACACAGCGGAACCAATGGAGAGCTTCATCCGTGAACATGTCATATGAGTGGGTTAAAATTTTTTCATAAGAAATGTTTCTAGATTGTACATATTCTTCCACCCTTTGTATGAAAGCACGGACACAATTTTTGCCATTAAATTTAAGTTTACTAATATCAGATAAAATTGAATTTCTTTCACAAGTTACAGATAGCACAGGTTGCTCTAAGGGAGTCTCAGATTGATTACTAGTTGAAGGTTGTGAAGTTGGTAAAATAGTTTTTAAGATTTGTAAGTCCTTGTTAAGAGAATTTAGTTTAGAAGACACCGACTTAAAATCTTCACTATTGGATGCACTTATCCTAATCAACCTGTGGTTCATATGGTTGATTAAAACTTCTGTTCTTAAAAAAAGATTTTTTTCAAATTTAGTTTTGAGGAGAGCAATGTTGCTTTTTGCTTTTGCCATTGACTCCTTGAGTTCACTTATATCGACCTCAGGGTCCAAGTGTGACTCCAATATATCCTCAGAAAGCATGTCTTTGGATAGTTTCACAATCTGTTTCCTTAAATCCTGAACAGATTCAGTATGTGAGCCACCGCGCAGTGCCACTTCATATGCTAATTCAGCCTTTTGCAGAGATAAAAAGTTAAGTTGTAGACTCATGTTTGTAGTTGTGAAAGTATACTTGACCTATATACCCAATGACAACAGTGTCATACAAGGTCAATTTAAAAAAAATATTTAAAAGGGTATAATTTTTTCAGATGAAAATAACACGTAGGTAGAAATACAAATAAGGTGTGTGCTATTTATAAGTTGAACAGTGGTGAATATAGAATATTAGATATTTATTAAGAAAAGTTATTAATTATGCAAGCTGTAAAAAAAAACTAAAATTTAATTTTAGGTAAAAATAAAATTCGTCGAAGACGGCCCGGCTAGCTCAGTCGGTAGAGCATGAGACTCTTAATCTCAGGGTCGTGGGTTCGTGCCCCACGTTGGGCGCCAATGTCACCTTCCTACCTACTCAGGGTAGAAGGGAGCATGAGAGAAAGAAGAGAGATGCTGATATAAGTATAATAAATAAAAAGGGTCGTGGATCTCAGACAGGTATGGCAATTTGGCAAGCTTCCTTGTTTAAGGACTTAGCTCCGGTCCGCTAGTATTGGCCGATGCTCAGCAGCAGGTCTGCCGTGCAGGGTCGGCTCCACACCGCCGCGCCGGTAGAAATTCCCAGCAATCGCTGTAGAGAAGGGTGGCCGCGGTCGGTGCTGGAGATCAGAGGACGGCCGGAGTTCAGACGTCGTGTACTGGAAGGATGCCGCCTCGTACTGGAACGATTCCGCCTCGCACTGGAAGGATTCAGCCTCGTACTGGAACGATTCCGCCTCGTACTGGAACGATTCCGCCTCGTACTGGAACCCTGAAAAGCACATGTGCTCCGGTCACAGTGGGTCCAGTAAGGTGTTGAGCTGGCGGGTCCACTGTCCCTCTGCTACTGGGCATATAGTGACTCGCAGAGGGCCTTTAGGGATGTGGCCCGCCAACAAACAAGAGATGCCATAAGGGCCAAGGAAGTTATGCTGCTGGTGAAGAATTCGCATCCGCTAAGGCTTCCGCTACCGAGCATAAAGGGACTAGCTAGGCCCTTCGCGGATGCAACCACCAGCCGCTCAGAATGCCAGAAGGGCGTAAATAGGTGTGTTGCTGGTAAAAGTGCGCACAATCCACGAGGTCCGTTCACTACCGAGCAATTGGGGACTAGCCTAGGTACCTCGGGAATTGCGAGCTACCCAACAACACCCTTTCAAGTTTGCCAGAAGGGCGTAAAATAGAAACAAGGAGAAAGTTGAGAAGCAACAGAAAACACAGAAAAACACATAAAAATAATACAGTATATAAGTTGAGAGTACATACCAAAGGTTACAATTGTAGGTTATAATTTATGGTGGTCAAGTACACTTTCATTTCACAACTCAAACTTACCCAATGTATGGGGGTTCTGAAGATTGATGTTCGAATTAAATAAGACTCTGTAGCACTAGTCGTAGTAATTTATAAGCAGTTGCACAGTCGACGGGCGATGGCAAAGTGAGGTTGGTTGCGCTTGCAGTAAAAACAACAAGTTGGGGCGGAAGTCGGAGGCGCATTTCGCTACCTTATATGGTAATGAAAAAGGCCTCAAACCCGTCGTAGTCGTCAGTCCAATCACTACACTGCATTTTGAACTTTTTCAAAATATCAACGTCCGTTCACCGGAACTCACAACTCGTGGCATTATTTTCTCTAAACTCGATTGACATTTGTTTAACTGTCACTGTCCATATTTTTGATTGTTATATGCGACCTCTATCGGTGAATCGCCGAACTACCTCAGCGCGCAGCAAAGGTAGTTATCTCGATTTAAAGGTTGCTTTAATCTTCAAACGGAATTTAGGTAGTCGTTTGTGAGTTTGCCTACAGATGTCGCTTATTTAAACTAGTTTTTAAGAGAACCGATAATCTAGTAATCTAGATCGGTTACAATGATACTCGTATACGACAAAATCCCAGCTTTATGGGTGGATTGAGAATGTCTCTTTTCGATCAATAGATCTTATAGATTAACAGAATAGATATAAAAAGTACCGAGATTTTTTTATTTTACCACGCGATAGGTACTCAGGTAGAAAACTATATCATTTATCTTTATGTCTCGTCATAATTCGAATACCCTTAGACATTTTTAATACATGAATCAAATAACGGTACGATCACGCATGTCGAGGTAAAATGTATTATATAATGAAACCTCTCTCTATAATTGCTACGGAGTCGACACCAATGTATCTTAGCGATTAATATCTACTCGTATTTACCATGACCATAACTCGTAAGAATCAGATAAACAACTAAATAAAGGGAAAGAAAAGAGGAATTTTAAGATGATCATAACTGGTTAAGTGGTTTTCGTGATAATAGGTTGTGAAGTACTGCGAAAAAATACCGCTAATTGGCCAAATTGACTTTCATCTGTCCGTATGTTTTTTAGGTTGTTCATTGGTCTTCCTGTAAAGGGCGTATTCTTTGAATATTTTTTTGTCGTCGGTGATTTTGAGTTTACTTTCCCTAAAAAGAAGTTCCTAGAAAGTAACGGGAAGTTTACTACGGTGCTATTTATTAACCGATGTTGATAATATTTGAAACATAAATTAGGTATCTAACTTTATAGAGGAATTTCGAATACGTACATATTTGGTCTAGTGGTTTCCGTATTATTATTTAGAATTAATAATAATTGTGGAGTTTTATTTATGCAAGATGACTAAATGTTTTTGTTTAGTTTGTTTGTTTTTTAAACATTATCATATGTGAGTTATGGACCTGATGGTCAAAGCGTTAAATCGAGACATTGCACAGTGTTGGAGCCATTGTTGGCCCAGGTTTGATTGTTTTCTTTTGAATCATACATCATCATTCACCACCAACCGTTCTCACTCCTTTACTTTACTCCATCCAAAGGTTGACTGGAAGAGATTGCTTTTAGCGATAAGTTCGCTCTTTGTACTTTAGTTTATAGTTTATTACTCTGTGTATGTTTTATTGCTGTAACTGGTGTACAATAAAGTATTTTATATTGTATGTTGCTGTGTTGTATGTTGATGTGTTTGTACCATGATGATACATTATCATGGTTTCAACTTGGATAGCATTCAAGGTAGAAATACTCTTCTGAAATAGCCTTTTTTTGGGGAGTAAAATACTGTGCTCTTTCCTACCGCCACGGGGGTGAAGGAATGGGGCTCAGACCCACTAAAATCTCCCCGTGAGCAGTCCTCCGCCAAGGTGGGGCGAGATGGGGTCACGTTTGCACTCACTATCACGCCCCAGCCTTCTGAAAGAGCCTATATTAATGTTTACCAATGCAGTAACAGACCTGTCTCCATCTAGTAGTAGCAAGAATTACCATGATTAGGTTTGATTGAGGTTGAGGTTGTGGGAGTAGTGACAAAAGTTACTGGGAAATCTGTAGTTACTACTTCCGGCGAGAGGTATGGTTTCGGGTATTAAAATACCATATATAAATTCAAAGCTCTTGGATATTCTTGAATATTGCAATCGTTACGGGTAGGTAAAAAACTCGCAGTAGATCTATCACGGAACGAACTGCAATACTAGCAATGGATATGCATTAAGGCCAACCAGATGAAACCAGTGTTGTAGTTAGTGTTATAGTTGTGGTTACTTAAGAACCATTATAAGTTTTTAAGCTATCAAGGTCAAAGAGTTAACATTATAAACGGGATATCGTGTAATCAATTAGAGCACATTATAACGCAACAGAAAGAGGTACGTCGTTTCGTTTGTTCTTATTGCCGCTATCCCGAAAAGACTTCAGTTTAACCGTAATCATGGCGATTGCAACAGTGCTGAAAGGTCAGGAGCTCAACAACTTTTTGTTGTTGACGACATCAGGTAGACGGTAAATATCCCGTTTCTAATATTATTTCTTCGGAACCATTTTTGGTCGCAAGGAACCATTTAGGGAAAGGAATGCTATTTCCTACTCCAGCTCGTTTCTGGTGCAAATTATGGATATGCCCAGGCATGCTGCCGGTGGCATGGGCACATTTGCATCGGGTACAATAAGAATTTTATTTGATTATAGTCATACCCTAGTCAAATAGCCCACTTCTTCCTTTATTTAGAGATCGGTTGAAAAGTGTGAAATAACTTGTAGAAGTCGGTATGTACCTACTATGATAGTATAAATGTACCTATTATTACAATGTTTTGCTCATGGTACCGACTAAGATAAGTTATTTTACACTTTTTAGTGATGAAGTCGGTTCCATTTTTTAGTAAAAAAAATTGTTCACCCTTTTTTGTGACCCTTGCTACTTACGGGATCGATTGTCATTCACCGTCAATAACGATATCATGAAGATAGGCGAACCACTTTTCCGTTATTGTATTGTAACTCAAAAACCACTTGATCGAAATTGATAAAGCTTGATGAAATTTAAATGGTACTATCTCAGAAGTATATTCTACCTAAAAAAATGTCTAAATCGGACTACTCTGTAAAAAGTTATACTTTATATAAAGTTATATTATATATATATATACGAGTATATATATAGTTACATACATAAAAATTGTACGCGTCGAATTGAAAAATTCCTTCTTTTGTTTTGAAAGTCGGGTGAAAATACGGACTTAATCTCTTAACAATTAGTAACTAAGTTATTTGAGTATCGTGAACGCTCTTACCTCCTAACAATCATTAATCAACGAAAAATATTCAGATGGTGAAATCTCTAAAACATAACAGAATTGAAACACACAGAATTGATTTAAGGTTGGGACACTGTTTAATTAAAATACCTGTTTGTGTAATGTACCTGATGCAATTAATATTCGCCAAAATTAATGAAGGAAACGTGCTAATGTGGGCTGAAAGTTCGCCAATACCGGCGGCGATCATTAAGCTTTCGGGTTTAATCCAATGACTGTATGTAGATGTGTATATAATAATAATGTTTATTTTACCAAATTATATTTTTACATAATATAAAGCATTGGCAGCTTAAACTTTAACACTAAAGCTGTGCGATAAGGGCCAGTTAAGACTTGTAGTTATTAATGTACAATTATTTTTAAACTAGACGTTCGTATACATTATTATATTTGATAGTGAGTCTGTGATTGAACGTGTATTTGTGTGTGTGTCTGTGTGTGACACAGATCTCTGAACTGTTAGTGGGGTATATGAAACACAAACCCAGTTGAATGTATATAAACATAATATAATTAGGCGCATGGTGTTTTCCAACTTTATTGCACTCGAAATTCGGTGCACTTTATTGGTGCATCCATACACCCACTGTGCACTCATGGCGGCTATTTCACAAAAAAACATTAACGGAATAGTTTATGTCCCTTCCCGGCTATCTAAGTGACAAGTTTTATCAACATCAGTTCATTATTAAAAGCGTGAAATAAAGTTAAATAAACCAACAAGCACATATTCAAATTAAATTTTTTCGTCCCCAATACCTCAGAGCCTGAAAATCAAGGTTTTCAAGCATTGTGTGTTGCCAGTGATGACTTATAGCACAGAGACGTGGTCCCTTACTGTGGCCTCGTTAACAAGCTTAAAGTCGCTCAACGATCAATTGAGAGGGCTATGCCTGAGGTTTCCCTGCGTGATAAGATCCGAAATAAGGAGCTCCGTAGTAGAACTAAGGTCACCGACATAGCTCTCAAAATTAGCAAGTTGATGAGGCAATGGGCAGGCCAAATAGATCGCAGAACTCATAACCGATGGAGACTGGCTGGATGGAGATGGCGACCACGCACCGGAAGACGATGTGTAGGCCGGCCCCCCGCTAGGTAGACCGACGACCTCATCAAAACTGCGGGGAATAGCTGGATGCAGGAACCGAGTAGCCGGTCCAAGTGGCGTTCTTTGGGGGAGGACTGTTCAGCAGTGGACGTCTTCCGGCTGATAATGATGACACATTCAAATCACAATATTAGTACGGTTTACGGATATTAGATGTTACGGAATACGTATGTGACGTATAAATAACATACATAAAATAAACTTATTTTCTGCACTACATTGTACATTGTTTTACTGCAACACAGTCCCAACTCAGCATAAGCTGGTTGCGTTGAAGTAACCAGCACTGATCTTCCGTTGGGGCTGGCGGTGACGTCACACACGATTGCATGGAGCGTATTTAATAAAAGTATCTCTATCGTTTTCTCTCTCAGAAATTATCACCAATTCGCATGCTGTCAACATTGAATAAGGTTTTATGCATAATGTTTATGTTCTACACTTATTCGTGAATATTGCACTCTATTTTCATAATGACTCCATTTTTATGCAAGTAATCTTAAGGTTATAATGAAGTAATTCTATTGCTCACATGTATCATTTTACTTACTACACCTGAATTATCATCATACTTTTGGTTGTCTGCTGATCTTATGGTTCTGGATTCAAATCATTTTCTCAAATATGCTCTTAATTCAGCATTATTTTGACAACTTTCTTTGAGACAAATTGAAATTACTGTACTGCCCAAATACGAGTACATGTGAGCGGCGGCCGGCAAAAGTATGTAAACGTCACGGTCAGAATACTTTCATGTATGTAAAATAGTTGTTGTACTACTTAACTACTTACTTTAATTAGTTAATACACAATACATGTTTTTAAAGTATCTTACAGTTGACATAAAAAGGTTTATGGTTTCTATAAATTATAAGTTAATAATTTTCTTAGTGGGCTATAGATTATCTATTATCTATATATATAAAAGCGAAAGGTCACTCACTCATCACGAAATCTCAGAAACTACAAGAGCTAGGAGTTTCAAATTTTGCATGCGGGTTCTTTTTAGGACTTAGGTGCTCACTAAGACGGGATTTTATGAAATTCAACCCCTAAGGGGTTTTTTTGGGGTTGATAGTTTTTTTTTTTATACCGAACTGGGTAGCACTTGACCACTATCTCACCTGATGCTAAGTGATGATGCGATCGATGATGGAGCGCGCTTACCCAGAAGATACCTATGCACTCGTGTTTTGAAGACCCCCATATCGTACTTAACCGGAAACACCGACTCAGGGAGGGTGTTCCATTCCCTAGCGGTTCGTATGATAAACGAAGAAGTAAATCGCTTCGTCCGGGTAAATGAAATATCCACCATAAAGCGGTGGCGCTTCTGAGTATCTCTGGATGTCCGATTATAGAATGGGGATGGCGGAATCAAATTGTGAAGTTCCATTGCACACTCACCGAAATGTATCCGATAAAAAACCGATAAACAAGCGACTTTGCGGCGATGCTCGAGACTCTGGAGTCTCTTGCGTACTAGGTGGTCGTCGTTAATGAGTCTCTTGGCTCTCCTCTCAATAGCTTCCAGTGTCTCCAGCTGGTATTTGGCAGAACCATCCCAAAGGTGAGAACAGTACTCCATACACGACCGATACGACGATAGTTTGTATGAAACTTCGTTACTGCGAGTACTAAAAGTTTAAAATTTTGCATTGCGGTTCTTTGTAGGACGTACGTGCTCACTAAGACGGGATTTTATGAAATTCAACCCCTAAGGGTTTTTTGGAGTTGATAGTTTGTATGAAACTTCGTTACTGCGAGTGCAAAAAGTTTAAAATTTTGCATGGGGGTTCTTTTTTGGACCCTAAGAGGCGAGTCTTTTGCAAACTACGGGGCACTCCTTCAAAATTTATTGGGCAGAAAAAGCTAGTAACTGTCCAACCCGGGGATCCACCCAGGACTTCGAGGTTCCAAAACGGCACTTTTACCTCTACACCAAGACCAAGCGAGTGAAGCCGCTGGCGGGTCAGCTAGTATTTTTATACTTCTACTCAACATGGATTGTATGTTGAGTAAAAAAAGATTAAGTAAAGATTGGTTGTTCCTCTTGCTCTTAGCGACATTCACCCGCATAAACTTTAGTTCACTCGTGATTATGGCGTATACAAGAGTGCTGAAATATCGAGAACACAAAAAAAACGATAAATAGTATAAATATCCCGTTTTTATTGTTTTCTCTTAGGTATAGCTTAACTGACCAAGCGAGCGAAGCGTCTCTGTTACCTGGTCAAATTGACTTTCATCTGTCCGTATGCTTGTCAAGTTTTATATTGGTCACCCTGTACTGTCGCATTTTTCAAATAATCTTGACGAAATTTCTTATGCAAGTTTTGCTTTTCAATATAATATTTTTTGTTATCTGCGATTTATAAATGGGTACTTTTCTTACAAAGGGTGAAAATTTGCTGCGGCGCTATTAACTTTAATTAGGTAAGATTTTTTACACACATTAGGTACATCTAGCATTAAAGATGAATTTCGAATATGTGCATAATTGGCGAAGTGGTTGCCTAGGTAGATACTAGGTTGTTTAAAACTTTTAAAAACTGGTCGCTTTTGGTAATATTTGGCAGAACATTTAGTACAGTCTGCTGATAGCTCAGACTGCGAAAAAATGCTGCTGATAAGACTGTGATTGCGAGGTCTAATGTTCGCAGAATTACTAGTTATATATATTTCAATGTTATTGAAACTGAAGTTTATTATAATTTTGTAATAATAAACGGTATTAACATGAAATTGCGTGTTGTCGATATGATGGCTCACACTACAATAGGGCGAGGTGGGACGCAACGACGAGCGCACTGCACTGAAGCTGAAGATTCCGGAGAAGCCTTCCAGACGAAGCCGAAACAATTGTCCATCGTGATATCAACAACGTTAAAACTATAATGATATAACTTTATCTAGAGAAATACAAATACGATTGGATTGGCATAACACTACAAATGCGAGCTCACTGGATCGTAACGTAACATGAAATATAATAGTCTGTGTGCTGTGTTCAAGGAAATGGCTAATTTCTTGTGTTCGTTTTCTATGAAACGATTATAAATGGCAATACAGAAAGGATTATTTTCTATATAAATACTGGTTATCTTTTATGGATATTTATTGCATACTTAGGCCGCTAATATTTAGGCCAAAAATATTCAGAACTAAATAGGGTAACGAAACTGTACGTTTTATGTTTAATACAATTTTATTATAACTGAAAATTATTGTGATTGGGTACCCAACATGGGTACCCGATCAAAGTTTTTGAAATTATTTATTTATGTAAGAAAGTGTAGTACGTACTATTTTTTACATATGGTGTAGTTGTTACCTTTTCTAGTTGTCATGTCCAGTCTTACAAGTAATCAAAATCAAAATCAAAAATGTTTTATTTCAGTAACCAAAAAAACGTTTACATATTATTATACAAACAAGGTGGGGACCTTCTTTTAAGTATAAAAATACTTGTGCCAGAGGGCCCCGCTCTTCCATATCCATTTCAGTTACCAATATTACAAGAACGGTATAATCTATTATAATATACATATTTAAAAGTAGAAAAATTACAGAATTACTACTTGTTTGTTATTCTAATGGTAAATCAAGTATGACACTATTTGTGGGCATAATAAAAATGTTAGTACTTTTAGTTTATTTTGAGTGTGTGTGTGTGTGTAGTATTATTATGCAATATATTTGATAAATCATATTGAAATGGTTGTATTAGGTAATTATAATTTTCTTATTTATTATAACGTAGAAGTGCTTCCGTCTCCTCATAAGTTTTAGAAAGTATCCAGTCGGTAACAGCTTTTTTGCATTCGTAGTGATGCATAGGATATATGTTGAGAATTTTGTTTAGCTGATTGTACAGCCGCGCTGACTGTTTCTCATATTGCTTTCCAGCAAAACATGTCTTAAAGGCTTTACCCATTACGACTGAATGCTTCCTTCTTTTGATTTTTAGTATATTAAAATTTGGCTTATAAGCTAAATGTTTGTGAACCTTTAATACTTGTATTATAGCTTTCATACAGTTAATAACCGACTCAAAGCATACAACATGTCGAAAATGTTTAAAATACATTACCTTTATTAAGGCTCGCTGTGATCTCTCAATATCTATAAATTTGGACTTTGCAGCTCCTCCCCAAATTGGCACACAGTAACTTAAAATAGGTTGGGCTAAGATGATGTAGATTTTGTTTAGCAACTTCTGGGTCGCTACGTAGTCGTAGGTCGCTAGTAAGATTACTGGTTATTTTCTTCCACTGGGAAATTTAATTAATAAGACAGCAGAGAAGACGAAGTATACTGATACTTTATCTTCTCTTCGGTCTTATTACTATCTTTCCTATAAGACTTACTGATAGTAATATTTCGCTTGTCCTATTCATTCCTAGTCCCAAACTAGACAGGGCCTGTACTATAGTAACCTGACGGCTGATATAAACACTTAAATACATACATCCGTACATAACGCAAACAGCTGTCCGGTCCGGAGATCAAACGCCAAACCAGCAACTCTGAAAGGAGAGTTTCTACCAACTGCGGCAACCGGCCAGATAAAAATACGAAAACATTATCGCTCCGTTTATCATCATCATCTAAGCTGTAGGACGTCCACTGCTAAACATAGGCCTCCCTCATAATTTTCCAAAAGGACCGGTTGGAAGCGGCCTGCATCCAACGTCGTCCTGCGACCTTTATCAGGTCGTCTGTCCACCGTGTCGGTGGACGACCTACGCTGCGCTTGCCGGTCCGTGGTCTCCATTCCAGAACCTTCCGGCCCCATCGGCCATCTGTTCTGGGTGCTATGTGCCCTGCCCACTGCCACTTTAACTGGCTAATCTTCTGGGATATGTCGGTGACTTTCGTTCTTCTATGGATTTCCTCATTTCTGATTCGATCACGTAGAGAAACCCCGAGCATAGCCCTCTCCATAGCTCGTTGTGCGACTTTGAGCTTATCTATGAGGCCCATAGTAAGAGACCACGTTTATCAATAAATAAGATTAATTATTATTTCAACTTTGTATAAATGAAAACACCGTAGGTATACACAGTATAGTAGTACACACATTAAAATTACTCAATATATATTCGAGCTCCATTACACTACACACAGAGTACTATAACATTAATTATGTATAATCTACATATTATTGTAGGTATATTAACTTCCCTAGGGTCTAAAGGAGACTGTATGAAGCCTACAAACTAGAGAAGCATTAGCTAATGTGTATTTCTGCACATTACGTTATGTTTCTGCGATACACCATGTATGGCGAAGATAAGGAAACACTGCAAATAGGCCTTGCTTTTTTTCAGCCGAATTTCTTTTCTGGTAAACACTGCATTGTACAAATATTTTTTGTGCGTGTACGTACTCCATGTCACATGGAAGTTGACAGACGCAATATGTCTACATAGTATAGAATTACAATAAATTATACTATAACCTACACGTGTTTTGGTTTAACTATAGGAACTTGGATGCAACTGCAAGTTTCACTGCTAACCTCATTTATTGGTTTGCGTTATTACTCGGTGTGAAATTTTATTCAAGCAGCTACAGGATTTAGACAAAAGACGAGGAGGGAGAAATATGAAATATTCGAAGCTATTAAAATCGGCCAATTGCGTGTCGGACTCGCGCACGAAGGGTTCCATACATCATTATCTATAAATCTCCCATACAACAGACATGATTTTTTGCCGTTTTTATAGATGGTACGGAACTTTTCGTGCGCGAGTCCGACTCGCACTTGGTCGGATTTTTAGTTTTTGTTATTATATCGGCAACAGTAATACAGAAGTTTGATTTTTTCACAGCTGAAAGTGATCGTAAACCCGAGTGTTCGATATAAATTTCATCTTAACTTTACGCGTTCTTAAGTAAAATGTTCGACAGACAGATGGACAAAAAGTGATCATATAAGGGTTCCGTTTTTTCTTTTGAAGTAGGGAACCCTAAAAAAGGATGATCGGTAAGTTTACAACTATTATACTTACACTACCACTAAGAATATTATAAAATATCTAACATGAAGCTGCTAACGTAAGAGGCGTTGAGACTGAGTTAACTTCTTCAGAAAGCCATATTGGTAAAGACAGTTGCGGTTATTCTCTCTGAGTAGATGTGTACATCGATGTGCTTAGGTTTGAAGGGCTTTGTGGCATGTTCGGTTATTGATTAATCGCCAAAGAATGAATGGAGTCTCATGACTCTATAAGCATTTACGTCTCAGAATTTTATCGCTAAAAGGTGGTAGTTTATTTGCTTGAGATTTATAAAGCGACTCTATAATTTAATGGATTCGTAAATAAACTGTATCTTTAGAGATCTATTATACTTTAGAGATTTAAGTGCTACATCTGTTAGCAGATGTAGCACTTAAAGTGCTAGAGTATGTACGTTCTTTACAAATACTTTACTTTTACTAGACTTGTAGAGCTTTTTCAGGCAAATTTGAGTGCAAACTGGGATGGTATTTAGAAATGAACAGCTTGATGTGGATTGAAACCACATTTATTTTTATTAAATTTAAAATATACAACGCAAATTGCTAAGTGACTATTGCGTCTACAATTGACAAATCCGTTTCGGAACAGAAAGTTGAATTCTCGAATACTTATCGTAAAATGTTGCCTTAACTATGTTTTTTGATACTATTACATTAACAGATATATAGTATCACACATACAAAAAAAATACACGAATTGAGAACCTCCTTTTTTGGAAATCGGATGAAAAATCTTGAATTTTGTCATGGACCGGAACTGAATATATAAAAAGTTTATATTGTTACAGTGCTACAAACGTTTTCTCCTTGAGGAGACGTTCGTAAGACAGTTAAAAAACTCCTTTAAAAAGACGTCAAAGTAACTCCAAGAACCTCCAGGTGGTCGTTGATCGGAACGAAAACATTAAGGAAATAATAGACATATGAAATTTATTCCGATTGGTAAAGGAAACACACGCTTGAGCTTAGAATAGAATAGAATAGAATAGAAAATATTTTATTTGCGACATTACAATGTAAATGTATAAGAATATAGAAATAGCACAAAACATGCAACAGGCAACAGGGATGTAAGGGGCGAGCCAACATCTTTTGACCCAAGTCAACCTCACCTGCACGCGGTACATCCTGCTGATCGACGAACGAGGCTCTGACAACCGACCGATGGCGGTATACCCATCCCAACAGGCGTCGCTAAATGCAACAGGCCGGTGACGGGTAGCAGCGTCACCGGTGCGAGAAGCTACGCCCTGCGATCGCCAACCCGCCTGCCCAGCGTGGCGATTACGGGCAATATCCTCCAATGCAGGACAACAAAAAGCCACGGCCCCTAGTTCCCGGCGGCCCCGCTATTCCTGGTCATGGTGGCGACCATGGTAACGGCGGGGCGAGGGGTGCTAAGAATCTCCGGGCTACGGAAGGCCACCACAAACAACTGACCCTGGCGACGTATAACGGACGCACGCTAAGGCTTGACTCGCATCTGGCGCAACTCGAGGTGGAACTTGGGAAAATTAGGTGGCACATACTGGGGTTGAGTGAAGTCCGAAGAGAGGGGGAGGACACCTTAACCCTAGAATCGGGCCACCTTATGTACTTCCGAGAGGGAGACCAACAATCCCAAGGTGGCGTTGGGTTTCTGGTAAACAAGTCCCTTTCTGACAACGTTGTGGAAGTGTCCAGTGTGTCGAACAGGGTAGCGTACCTTATTGTGAAGCTCACCGAGAGGTATAGCCTTAAGGTGGTGCAAGTGTACGCACCGACCTCAACACACTCGGACGATGAAGTGGAGGATATGTTCGATGACATATCGAGGGCCCTCCACTTCACTACAAAGACCCAGTACACCGTTGTCATGGGGGACTTTAACGCTAAAGTGGGAGTACAGAATTTCAGCGAATCGGTAGTAGGATGCCATGGCTTTGGAAGCAGAAACCATAGGGGGCATATGCTCGTCAACTTCCTCGAACGGGAGGGGCTCTTCTTGATGAACTCCTTCTTTAAGAAACAGCCCCAAAGGAAGTGGACGTGGCTAAGCCCCGACACTAGGACTAAAAATAAGATTGACTTCATCATGACGAATAAAAGGCACATATTTAGAGATGTCTCCGTGATCAACAGGTTCAATACCGGTAGCGATCACCGACTTGTCCGAGGCTCTCTGAATATCAACTTCAAGGCGCAACGTGTCCGTCTGATGAAGTCCAGGCTCCGACCAACACTGCTTCAAACCATTGCAGGATCTGAAACATTCCAGTTAAACCTGGAGAACCAATTCGCTGCCGTGGAAACCACCACAGACGTAAACCAGAACCTCGAAAATGTGACTCGGGTCCTCAGGGAAGAAGGTACGAGATTTTGTTACATGCAGCGTAAGGGCAAGAAGTCCAAGCTTTCAGAAGAGACTTTGGGGCTAATGAAGGAACGACGTGAAAACCCACCCATCACTTCGTCAGAAAAGCGGACTCTAAACCGAGAGATCAACAAGAACGTACGACACGACCTCCGATGCTTCAATACTCTTTCGATCGAAAGAGCGATCGAGCAGAATCGAGGGTCAAAGGTGTTCGTACAATCTCTTGGAAGAAGCCACCTGACGAAGTTGACCACAGCTAGTGGAGAAGTCGTTGCTTCGAAGCCGGCAGTCCTTTCGGAAGTGGAGGACTTCTATGGCCGATTATACGCATCGCATGCATCTCGACCTGATCCCGAAAATGATCCTAGAGCCACGTTAACACGCCATTTCACCGAAGACTTGCCAGAAGTCAGTATTGGCGAAATCGAGATCGCTCTTAGACAGCTTAAAAATGGAAAAGCCCCTGGAGAGGATGGCGTTACAACAGAGCTACTAAAAGCAGGAGGTAAACCCGTACTGAGGGAGCTCCAGAAGCTTTTTAACGCTGTCCTGTTCGAAGGGAGAACTCCAGAGGCGTGGAGTAGGAGTGTGGTCGTCCTGTTCTTCAAAAAAGGAGATAAGACCCTGCTGAAGAACTATCGACCCATATCCCTTCTAAGCCACGTCTATAAGCTGTTTTCAAGAGTGATCACGAACCGTCTTGCGCGTAGACTCGACGAATTCCAACCACCGGAACAGGCTGGGTTTCGGAGCGGATACGGCACCATAGACCACATTCACACAGTGCGGCAGATTATACAGAAGACCGAAGAGTATAATCAGCCCCTGTGTCTAGCATTCGTGGACTATGAGAAGGCCTTTGACTCGGTTGACATCTGGTCTGTTCTGGAGTCCCTGCAGCGTTGCCAGATAGATTGGCGATACATCCAAGTGATGAGATGTCTTTACGAAACCGCCACCATGTCCGTCCAAGTACAGAATCAGCAAACAAGTCCCATACCGTTGCATCGAGGAGTGAGATAAGGGGACGTTATCTCCCCGAAATTGTTTTCAAATGCAATGGAGGATATGTTCAAGACGCTGAACTGGAAAGGACGTGGCATTAATATCAACGGCGAATACATCTCTCACTTGCGATTTGCTGACGATATCGTCATCGTGGCAGAGACGCTGCAGGACCTGCAACAGATGCTGAATGACCTGGCTGACTCTTCTATACGCATCGGCCTACGGATGAACTTGGACAAAACCAAGGTCATGTTCAACGAACATGTTCTACCGGAACCGATTGCGATACACGGCGCCGTTCTCGAAGTTGTTCAAAAATATGTGTACCTCGGGCAGACATTGCAGTTGGGAAAAAACAACTTTGAGAACGAGGTGAATAGAAGAATTCGGCTGGGCTGGGCAGCGTTTGGGAAACTACGTCGAGTCCTTACTTCGCCGATTCCACAGTGCCTGAAGACGAAAGTCTTCAATCAGTGCGTCCTACCCGTCATGACATACGGAGCCGAAACGTGGACACTGACGGCTCGAATGGTCCACAAGCTCAAAGTCGCTCAGCGGGCTATGGAAAGGGCTATGCTCGGTGTTTCTCTGAGGGATCGCATCAGAAATGAAGTGATCCGTCAGAGAACCAAGGTCATCGACATAGCCCACCGGATCAGCAAGCTGAAGTGGCAGTGGGCTGGCCATATTAGCCGTAGAACCGACAACCGTTGGGGTAAACGAGTTCTAGAGTGGAGACCGCGTCTCGGCAAACGTAGTGTAGGACGTCCTGAGGCACGGTGGAGTGACGATGTGCGCAAGACGGCTGGCAAAAACTGGATGCGAGAAGCCCAAGATAGACCTAAGTGGCGTGCAATTGGAGAGGCCTATGTCCAGCAGTGGACTGCTACAGGCTGATGATGATGATGATGACAAAACATGCAATTGTCACAAATTGGTACCAACTCAGCATAATACCAGCTGTTCGCCAGCGCTGATCTTCCGTTGGAGCCATTTGGTGAAATCACGGACCGGCATGCACACAGAACAGAATATAATATTATTTAAAAATCAATTATAAAATCAAAAAAGAAAAAATGAAACTATAATAACCTCCTAAAATAAAACAGAAAACAAAATGAATATAAATAATTAAGCTATACAGTACTTCCTCTTTATCGTCTCTTGCTTTTTAATACAATAACATATAACAATACAACTACAATAACGCAAATACAATAACATTTAATACAATACACAACTTTAAATACTAAGTATTTCTAGTTGATTTAACTCAAATTGCACTCGTATCGTGTTTGAGTGTTTCCTCCTTACTCTGGTGTGTAGTAATATACTTCTTTAAATGAAGTCTAAAACTAAGTACAGTTTGCAGGTTCCTCACCGGAGGTGGGATATTATTCCAGCATTTAGTAGCTGCGTAACGGAAACTACCCCTGAAGGCGGCTGACCTATGACATTGCGTGGAGAGTCGTGACGCACACTGGCGGGGATCTTGGGGTCTATGACTTGACATCCAGGATAGTTTTTCATATAGATATGAAGGCTGCTTATATTTTATTATACCAAAAAGTAAACATGCCAAGTGCAACTTGCGTCGATGCTTCATTTTTAAAATCGAATGTTTGTTGAGGTAAGGGCTCACACGAGCTCTTGGCGGAATGTCGAAGCAGAATCTAGCGCAGGCGTTTTGTACTCTTTGTATAATTGTTTGTGTACGTGCTAGTAGCCTGAAGCCAAATACCGTGTCCATGTAATTCAGTCTAGACAATACTAGGGACTCCACAAGTTGGATACGTAAGTCTTCTTTCAGATAAGGTCTAATACGGTAGAGCACTTTTAATTTATAAAAACAGTTTTGTATTGAATTGGCTACATGTTTTTCGAATCGTAAATTGGAGTCCATTAGCAAGTCCAGATTGCTAGTTTCATATACCCGTGGCGTTAGTGGCGTTGAATTTGATCAGACAAGCATCGTCTCAATGTTAGACTGTCTTCTATGACTACATAGTTCAAGAGATGAACTTAACCCCGGAATGGTTGATTTGCATTGTAATGGTTTGACCAAATACCAAATGTTTGGTGTCTCTGCAACTGTCTTGTCATCTGCTTACCTAAACAAATGACCTATGATATGGAATAACTAGCTATCGCAACAGAACACAGCTAGGTTGGTTCGATGCACAGAGTTGTCCTGTGGGTTGTCAGTAGCCCCCTGCCACTTCACCACAGAGGTGAAAAAACTAATGATGTACTATGCGTACGTAAGTCATTCAACATTGTAAAACATCAGAGATGTTACTAGTTCTAAAATGACAAGTATACATATGATTATTATTATAACTTAAGAGTGAGACTCCTGTCGGTGCAGCTGATGCAATCTCCTCCATTTAGATCTATTTAAGGCGACCTCCTTTACCTCCTTGTACGATATGACATTAATTTACGTATTATTTGGCTCATGTAGCTTATCCATGGCCTACCCCTTAAGTATACATGTATATTATAGTATTTCTAAATGTCATCCTTTGATTAATTATAAAGACTTTTTCACATACCTTATTAGGAAGTACTTAATGTTAAGATATATAGCGTATTGGGTTTTGCAACTTTGTCGCAAAATAAATGGTAGCATTCATTGCTAAATCATGTGTTAATACAATGCCTCACATTGTGTGATGAAAGTGTAGAAGGTCGCCTCGTAAAATAAACTCTCAAATGTTCTAGTTTATGGTTATAACCATAAAAAATTTGGAAAATCGAGAGAGCCCTGATTTTATACGTGTTTTTCTATACCACTAAAAGTTACTGTGGTTGTTTGCTCAGTTGAAATACCTTCAGTTATGTTTGCAGCGTTTTCAAGAAAATTTACTGTGATTTAGTAATATATCAGATAGTTTGCGGTCGCAGCGAGAAAATAATATATGTTTCGTTACTGTCAAAAAGTTGTGGTTAAATACTTCAGATATGCAGCTCGGTTTCGAGTGATATGCTCGAAGCCCGGGTTGGATTTATTCTTTTCCTAACGGGAGTGTTTTGCCGGCTAATAACAGTTCATTCATATGGCTGTATCTGTGTGTACATCTAGCGTGAACGCAAAATTGTAATCTTGAAATAACTTCGCCCCAATATTCTCGCAAGTATTTACCGTAAACTGATTTGTTACAGTCCGCTGCGTATCAGTAAATATTTTTTTTAAATAAAATATGCCTAGGCGCTAAGAACCATGTTTTTCTACATATACATGGTATAGTACACATAGGTACCTAGGTTATTATTATATTCAAAGGTAACGTGTAAAATGGTCAACAGAATGAAAATGCAAGAATGGGACATGACGTCTTATGAAGTTGTACCAAAATCTCGCAAAATATTAAGTATTTTTATAGTATTACTTTTTAAAGCACTAACGCCTGCTTGAGCGATCTCAAACATTGAAATTTATAGAGAGAAAAATTCTCATCCTCGGAAAATATTAAATACAAATTTCAAAGTATAAGTAAATAATTTTTCGAAATTGCCATGAAGTAAAGAACATTATCAATCATAGTACCAGAATGGAAAAAAGTAGGACTACCAAAAAAATGGAACGATACCAAGGAATCGTACATGATTATTTACATACATCTTGAAATAAATCAAAGAATATATAATTCGCGCCATATAGGGCGGGGGGCTTTTCCATTAGAAATAATTAGACACAGATAATCGATTTGTGAACGAAAATTACATTTGAAATTCACATCAAATTTTAGAACATCAATCGGTCATACAGGCGTATAATGCCGTTGCCATAATGAAAATTACTACATCAAACACTGTCAGTGTATGTCCCGCGCCCAAATATATGTCTTGTCGAAGCAATGAATTTTCCACCTATGTTTTTTCGAAGTAAAGGACTAACATTTTTATCCCTGATTATAGAAATATTATGATATGACGAAAATTATTATGGTTAGAGGACGTTATGACTAAGTAGCAATTTTCAAAATAGTATGACATCGAATGAATATCGATTAACAAATTTTAATTGTCTTTATAAATTAACATATAATTGTCAATATAACCTATAGTTTACCTTTATATATATATATATATATATATATATATATATATATTAAACAAATAGTGGTGCCAGAGTTTTATATAGTAGTAACTAATAGTGATATATGTTTATAATTTTTGGTTCAAGAATATCGTTCCGTTTTGATTTGTTTTCTATTGTTTGGTTATCTTCATTGTTTGTTTCGTCGCATGTGTATTAATGACACATTACGTTACACTTACGTAGTTATTCGTGCTGGGCCCGCTGAACTGTTTCGAGAAAAGGATGGTATGGTCGTGCCGCTTTTTTTCTCGACTTGGTCTTGGACTTGATTTAACGAGTGGAATGGGAAACCATCAAAAAATTTTGATTAAATGTTGGACAATCAAATTTGACGAGCGTAATATATCACTTTAAGCTAAGAATGATAAAATTTGTCAACACTTCTGTTTTTAAAACTTTTTATGTGTATAAAAAGTTTAGAAACAGGATTGATTTCTGCTTGCCTATTCGTTTGTATCGGTTAAATAAGTGTGCCTACAATATGGGCCATATGTTATACGCATATAAAATAACGTTTACTTTAATTTCAATTAACATCATATAATATCAGCCACTTAAAACTATAACTCGAAACAAGTGCATTTTGAAAAAGTGAATACCGACTTTCATTCCATTACTTTGGTAAAATTATTGTACAGTACAGTTATTGGCAGCATAACTCAAAAACGAATGAACTGGATTTGATGAAAGTTAAATGGGCCCACAGGGAAAATACCAGCTTTCAAACAACAAAATAACTTTGAGAATCGGTCTATCTAATCGAAAGTTATGAGGTAACAAACATTAAAAAAAAATTAAAAATAACAGTCGAATTGCGTAGCTTCTTTTTTTTGAAGGCGGTAGAAAATCAATGTAAGCTTCTAAAAGATATCATAAAACATATACCAAATACCTGTCACACTCTATGGGACATGTTAGATAATAAAGATAACAAAGAGCATGTGACCTTTTTAAAAATATAGTGTATACATTTATTTTAAAATTTCAAACTGCATGATACAAATACGCCACTATTCTGGAAATCAGTAACCTTGTGACTGCATCGAACATAAATAGTCCTTAAGAGATTCTCGACATTCAATGGGCTCAAACCCTGTTGGAATAAATTACTTCTATGTATAGGAATGGTGAATAGTATTCAGCGAAGTCGGATGCAATGCAATGCAATGAATTCACAGTTCCTATTCAACGAGTGTGCCACATCTTACAGCTCCCTCTTAACTATACAGAAATTCAATGGCGACCAAAAAGTTCAACTTTTATATTTAGATACTAATTATCTATAAGCATTAAATCTCTACATATATAAAAGAAGATGTCCTGACTGACTGACAGACAGCGCACTGCTTAAACCACTGATCGTAGAGACTTGAAATTTGGAGGGTGTATTGTCCTTGATGCGTAGAGGTGTACTAAGAATGGGTTTTTCGAAATTCTACTTGTAAGGCGGTCAAAAGTGGTGAAAACGTGTGTATGAAACTCCTTTGTTTTTAAACTTATAGATGTGAAAATTTGTATGTGGATAGGTAATTTAAAATAAAAAAAATGTTGGACTAGTTTGTGGATAGTGGTGGTTAATTCATTTATTTATTTTATTTATTTATTTATTGCGATAAAACGACATCAGTTACATTTATCTAACATTATACAGAGAAATAACATACTTATAAGGAAAAATACATACATTAGACAAATATAGATTACATGCTCACTTGTTAACTGTCATATACGAAATATAATAAAATAACATACTAAACAGTAGACAAAAAAATGCATAAGAATTATTTAAAACGAAATGGAATAATAAGGTTTATACAATGTCAACATCGAATACTTATTTTATCAAAGGAAAATAGAATCAGAATAAGTCGTCAAATTGAATGGAGCTGTCAAGCTTTTTGTTTTTTATCCCATTGATCAATTAAGTTTTAAAAATATGTCACAAAAACTAACATAACAGATTTCCAGTTGTCACACATAATATCACAATCAGTGTTGGCGGCCAGGAGTGTATTGAGATGGCAGCGGGCACGGACTAGCGGCGACATACTGCGCGCCACAGTGCGGTTTTCACCTACATTAAAAAGATTATGGGGCCGACCACGCCTATTCGCTGGGACCCAGGGATCGTCAGGGACAGACAGCGTGCAGAGCAAACCACGTAGCTGTAAGGAGTCAACTAAACCTCTAAGTGTCTTGAAACATATAGTGAGCTGATTGAGTATTATTCTTAATTCTAATAAGTGGTAGCCAAGCTGACCGCGTAAAAACTAAGTCGGGTATAGGAAAGGGTTATATCCGTACTGTCTCTTGTAAAGTGCCCTTAAAAATGCTTTTTGAACCTTCTCAAGTATCCGCGTGTAGGAGACGTGGTGCGGGTTCCAGACGCATGCGCTGGATTCGAGCTTGCTTCTATTCTAACCAATGTGTTCTATAAGGTTCTGATAAAATCCAGATTTTTGAAATCCTTTGATTTCCTTAATACAAAACCCAGTCGACGATAAGCCTCTTTTGCAAGGTCTAATACATGGTCATGAAAGGTCAAAGAGCGATCAAAAGTTACCCTTAAGTCCTTAATATAATTTACTCTATTTAAATGCAGGTCGTCCAACTTATAACTAAAATGAATTGGTATTTTTTTATGATCAAAAGTCATAACTTTACATTTACTAATATTAAATTTCATTTTATATGTCAATCTCCAGTCAAAAACTTTATTGATGGCAATTCGTAACTCAAGGCAGTCAGAAACAGATTTAATTTTTATGAAATATCTTAAGATCGTCGGCATATAGAAGACACTTCGCAGCACTCAAGACATTAGGAAGGTCATGCAGCATTATCAAAAAGAGGAGTGGTCCAAGAACTGAACCTTGACTAACTCCAGACTTGGTCCTGTAGGGTTTAGATACGTAAGAACCATGCCTTACATATTGACACCGATCTTTCATATAGTCAGCAAAGAAATTAAGTGGGCCTGGGGTAAAACGTATGACTGACAGTTTAGTCAACAATATGACATTATCTATTTTATCTAATGCTTTTTGAAAATCCAAGTATAGTACATCGACCTGGAGTCCGCTATCCATCGCACTAGATATATAGTCCACTAAACATAACAATTTTGCATTCACGCGCGGCCCGGTCTAAATCCGTGCTGCTTGTCACCCAACAGTTGTTTTACCTGCCTATATATCTCTTTATGTAAGATGTACTCAAAGACCTTTGCAGACGCGCATAAGATAGCTATAGGACGGTGTTCCTCAACGACAGTTCTATTACTACTTTTAGGAATAGGGGTTACTCTGGATAGTTTCCACTGGGTGGAGTACTTTCCAGTTAAAAGTGATAGATTTAAAATGTGGTAAAGTGGTAGAATTATGTATTTTTTGCTTACCTTGAGGACAGAACCAGGAATGTTATCAGGTCCTGGTGAGCTACCTAATTTTAGTATATCGAGACCGCGCTCAATATTACCGGGCGACAGATTAGGTATATTAATATTTATTAGCCTTTCAAACCATCCTCATGGAAAGTACTGCAGTCAAGTAGAGGTGAAGCGTCTAAAAATACGCTGGAAAAATGGCATGCAAACGCTTCAGCAGCCTCCGTACCTACATAGGACTTCCCTTTGTAGGTAACACAAGGCTCAAACCCACCTTTAGTCTTAAGGTTGAGTACATGACCCCAAAAGTGTTGCGGGCATACTTGTAAGTTTTCCTCAATCTTAGCTTTATAGGTACCGTATGCTTGAGAGATGTGCATTTTTAAACTGGCACGTAAATCCGAAAATACTTTATAAGTTTCAATGCATTTGGAGTTCAACCAGGCTTTATGCAATTTACTTTTCCGGTGAATATCACTAATTATGTCAGCATCCTAATGGCCCCCAATCTGGGCTGTCTAGTCGGAAATCGTTTGTAAGCGCCTCTTACAAAACAGAAAAATCTACAAAACGTAATGGAATCTACAAAACACAGAGCAGATTAAAGACAGAAATAGTCCCCTACTAAAGGTAACAAACTGAAAGAAAATTTATTCCCAAAATAACATCAACATAGCTAGAATACCTGGTTGCGTTTGTTTCAGTCCTGATTCGAGGAAGAAAAGGTTAATTGCTTATCAGCTTTCAAAGATCCCCGTCTCTCGTAGTGTTGCTCACGGAAAACTTCTTCCTGACAGTATGATTGCGTGCTAGGTACCGATAGTCCTGTCTGTTTGATTTCTGTTAGACTCATTTATTTGTTATTTATAACCAGTTCTCAGTTAAGAACTGAAAAGATAGATTATACTCCGACGTTGTATAAAGGAACTAAAATAGATTTCTACATTTTTATTACATGTGATATTTCTTCTTATATTCTGTTACAAAGTACTTACGTGATTGGTAATGCGTGGATTTCTCACAAATTTGCGGACCAGGATAAATGTATAGTTATATTATTAGTGGGGTTTATTTATTTTTGGAATTTATTTCTACATGAAACCTATGAGGATATTATACCAAGAGAATTCAGATATCTAAGATATTATATAAAGAATAGCTGCGCTCCACCAGCCTTACCTACTATTATACTACATAGTTTGGCGTTAAATTTTTTTTTTTATGTTGGTTACAAGTGCATATACGAGCAAGTCTTTACTAATGTTCCAATCACGTCACTTTTCAATGTTGCTCGGTTGCAATCGGCGGTGACTAGAATTATGCAATCGGAAACGCACGGTTACTTCGAGTGCAGGGTGGTACAGTCGATCAATGGGTACGAAACCCTCAGCCTCGTACACGCATACCTGCCTCGACTGCGACTCAGTGCACTCCCGCGCCAACACCACGTCAAGAATATTTCCATGAGAATTAATTATGTCATTATGATTAATTAAATAACAATATGTCAAAAAGTAACAATAATAGTGCTTGATACTATCAGATGCACTGTTTATATTCAAATCGCCTAGAATTAAGAACTTACTATTCGAGTTAGTCAAAAAAGATTCAATTTTGCATATATATAGCGTCACCGGCTTTAGGCTTAATATAAACAACACATATATTAAAGGAGGTACCGCCATGAGTCACACAGGCCCACAAATCTTCTCCTAAGTCCGATTCAAGTTCAGGAAGGCGTCGCATGGTGACCCCAGGTCTCGCAGCAAACAGGACACCCCCGTGAGGGGTGACTCGGTCACGGCGCAGCAGAGACCAGCCATCCGGCATCAGCTCGGCATCATTTACGACAATATCCAAAAATGTCTCCGTCGCAGATACGAATAGGTGGTCTGAGACTAGCATGCTAGAGTACCACAAGTGCAGTTTAGATTTAAGCCCACGGACACTTTGGTAGAAAAAATTGACTTGCGTCGGTACGATACACGGCTCACTGGTGCCGACCCCATATCGAAATGGCTGGCTAACTGAAGTGGGTGCACGCTGTTTGTAGTTGATCCACTGCTTGACGCGTGCATTCTCAGGCCATACATTTATTGAAAAACATGTCTCGTTGTAGTCTTCGGGGACACCTATTTTATAGGAATTATACCTTGGAATATATTTATATTCTTGGTTTTCAGCTGTTCAACGGTAACAGCCCTCTGGGGGCAAAATTCGCTTAGGTAAGCTTTAATATCATCAGTGCCAGAAAGCATATTCCATAAGTGAAAATGTTAACGGCTCTCTGCCGCCTTCAATGACGTCACGGAAGGTCCGGCGACACAGCGCATCGATATCTCACGCCGCTTTTTGTATCGTACCTCCTTCCATTCTTGAGATTTCGCTGAATCCAAGTCATGGGTTTTAGTTACCTCGGTTGATACATCATTCACTTTGGTGACATTAATTAATACATCGGAAGTATTGGGCAAATAAATTAGCACGTCATTTTTCCGGTGACGGGAGCGGCGCCCGCGCATAGCCGAGTGTTTCGGCGTTGATGCGTCATCACTAACGGCCGCTATTGTTGACGGATGCATGGGAGATTGTTGCATCTTTTACACATTATTTACAGTATTTGCCAGCTCCCGCATATTCTCATTATCTTTTCCCTTATGAGGCACTGCAATCTGGATGTTCCGTCACTCCGATGAGTTAACGATCATCGCTTTTAAATTTCGAATCTCGTCGGTTTGAGCCCGAATAAGATTAACTTGCTTAATGCTAACTCCTGGAAGGTTTGTAGCTCGGATTCCATCGTAGTAATACGAGTCAAGATATTTGCCCGTACTTCAGGCGAAAACTCGATAACCGCTGACATTTCGCAAATAAAATTAATAAACAACGCCCACGAAAAAACGGGTGGCGAGCGATAAGCGCCGATCTGTGCATGGACACATGCGTACGTCACGAGCGCTGATGCAATACTGACTCAAAGTTTAAGAGGGTGTTTTTGCAGGGGTGAAAGTTTGTATGGAAAGTTTTTCGTTTTCGAACATACAGTGGTAAAAATTAGCATTGACAGTTTAAAGTGATGATTTCAATATTTATTGACAGTGATGACGGGGGTGAAACGGGGTATAATATTTTTTCCTAAAAAATTTTTTGTTGTTGGAGCTACAGTGATGAAAATTGATAACTGGATAGGTTATTTAAAATAAATAGTGATGCTTTCAATATTTTTGTCAGGGATGACTTAAGGGGGTAACGAGGGATATAAAAACTACTACATATTATCAACCGTAGAGGTCAAACTTCTGTACAATGAAAAATATGCTAAAACCGAGTCAGGGGATGTAAGGAGTGAAAAATAAGTTTAGATTGTTTGTTTCTCTATATTTTTGTCTGTCTGTTTGTACGGGCTAATCTCCGAAACGACTGGACCAATTTAAATGAAATTTCGTATAGTAGTAACTTATATCTCTGATCAACATATAGGATACTTTTGATCCCGGCAAATTAAAGAGTTCTCGTGGGATAGTTAAAAATCTGTAATTACCGTATCCCGCGAGGCCACGCGAGCAAAGCCGCTGGCGGGTCAGCTAGTACATATATATAAATGTATATATATAATATAAATATATTGGGTCGGCTTAGAATAGTACCAAAACTCTACCCGTGGGTGCCGTAGAAGGTGGCTAAGGGATAACAATCAGAAGCTGGGCAGCAGCAGCACTTACCCCGTAAAACACCCCAAAACCGCGCTTGCCAACCCGCCTGCCAAGCGTGGTGAGTATTGGCAAACAAAATAAAGCACAGGACAATCTTCCAAAAAATCAGAGTTGCTTCTAATTCAAAAAGGGTGTTATTTGTTCAATGTGTTCAATAATAGAACTGTCTAAGAATATATAATAAACTTTAATAATATTGTTTAGTCAATCGATGAATGAATTCAAACTCTATATAGTTTTGAATAGTCATAAATGAACGTAATAAGTTCACATACATATATTTCATCTGAAAAGTTTGAATGGGAATCTAAAAATATTTCAAATCGAGATTTTAAACAGGCGTCTCGAGCGCAGTGTAAACTCAGTAAAAAAGTAAAATGCATTAATGCTTGAGCAGCAAGTGATGATTTGGACAGATTTACAATTTTAATCAAAATACATCAGATTGCTCCATCTTATTTATTCAATGAGAAAGAACACGGCTTGAAGATTTCGCTACAACATTTGCTAATAATTTCAGAGCAATCAGGTAAAATTCACTTGAAAGTGGTTTCGGTGGCATTTGAATTATTGTCTTGGTTTAACGGAGAATTTAATTAAAACAGGAAGATCCTGATGTAAACATTTCAAATAAATTATTTGAGAGAGTCTTCTTACAAATAATAACTTTGAGTAGACTTGTGGTAGGGATTTATCAAAAATGTATTTGATCTTGAGCAAAAATAAGAGAAATATTAATTTACTTAGAATAATAATAATAATAATTTATCATCAACTCTCGTGTATTAAGATGTCAAAGTATAGCGTGTCTTGCCATACTGATACCATTATTATGTTCTCTTTTGTAAGGCAACACACTGGAGCTAAAAATAAGCGAACATTTGTTATATCATTTAAGAAATTGGCGATACAGTCTGACATTATAAGACAAAGATGCTTGGAATACTCCACTTCTGGAAAGCTGTCAATTGGCATTGTTAACTTAATGTTTAATTAAAATTTAAAAAGAATGGCCCCGAGTTTCTTGCCGCTTCTTCTCGGTAGTCTCTATATATTTTGGAATGCGGCGGTAGAGTCTGTAAAGTACATTATAATGAAAAATTGACGTTCATAAGTGCGTCTTTGATGCCTAAATTGAATAAATAATTTTGACTTTGACTTTGACTATCATTTTCTATATTATTATTCTTCGTGATATTTAGATTATTATAATCAGGTTTTACCGCGCAGTTGCTTTATGAAACCCATTGGTCGCATAATGACGTACGCGTTGCCCTGAACCACAACTGACGAAGCAATGTAATTTCATACTAGCTGCACTCTGTGGTTTCACTCGCGTGGTGATGGATAATAAAGATAATGAATTCAAACATGTAGCCTATGTGTACTAAGAGATAAGGTAGCAATCTTATGATGAAAGAAAATCAATCTAGTAATTTTTGAGATTATTCGTTACAAACGTAAGTATAAAAATACAAATCTTTCCTCTTCATAATATTAGTATAGACGAGACATGCAGGTCGTGTGCCTGATGGTAAACATTACACTTGCCCGTGATAGTAATCTTCTTCTCAGTCGTTTCGCTCTTGACAGAGCGGTCGTTGTCGTCATGTAGCTGTGGTGGAGGCATGTAATGCGCCTCACGATGTCATTCCATCCCCCTCTATTTGCAGTCATCCTGGTGCACTCATGCAAGGGACCTCCCACCGCAGATTTGATCTGATCAGCCCATCGCATGAATGACCTCCCGCGCGGTCTACTGCCTTCTACTTTGCCCTGAACGACAAGCCGCTCTATAGACTAGCTGCCCCGCCTCGAAACGTGTCCGAAGAATGCGAGGATCCGCGATTGCATTGTGATAGTAGTAGTGCCACTTATAGCTTAGAACTATAGCCCTACATGCCACTAATCTGTGCTCGTCACTAGTCATTCTTTGAGTCTCTTTCGTTTAGTAACTTCCCTTGCTACAGTGCCGCACTTAATAGCAGAATATAGTGATCACGTACAATATATTGCTTCGCGATACATATGGCACTGCAGTGGTACCAACCAAGACAGCCTCTTACACGGGAGACATATCTCCCAGTATGTAAATTCGATTGTCTTACAAATTTACAATTGATTGAAAATTACTTACTTACGTTATTAATTAAGATACAAATAGTTACAACCTACAGAATGAGCCGGGCGTAAAATGACTATAACTTCACCTACCTATTTTAAAAATACCTTAACCTTTCTAAAAAAAACTACATTCGAATCAGTTTCACCATTTCAGTGTAACAAAATGTGTAATTTTTATGTGCAATAAATGTGATGCAAAAAATAACTAGCAGAGATTAACAGGACTTTGAAATAATAGTTAATTTATTCTATCCGCATTACGTCAAGGCTTTTGTATCGACGGCAGCTTTAAATAGAATAAATCCGATAAGGCAGGAGGATTAGAGTTTCCTTTCAGCAAGGGTTCGTACTTACATAATAATCGTACAACAAAAATAATCTGTTAAACTACTAACTTGCAAACTATTGCGTTTCAAAATAAACAAGATCTTTCTATGAGAGACTATACTACACACTTATATAAACCGTTATTCTTGTTTACTTACCTACACTCCTTCGATCAATTGTATAATTAAAGATGCACATCTAACAAGTTCTTATGAAAATCCTTTCAATGGATTCAACTGTGAGTAGTGAAAAACATTCACATAATGAATTACAATGGTATGGCTGTACTAAATGGAATGACTGATAGAATTACTATTATATCTACTGGTTGCAGTTTAAAGACGGACAGTATGAAATACATGAATGGTTATAAACACACTAATTTTCACTAGGTATTATAATAATACGTAAGGCTTCAAAATTAAAAAAAAATTATGTCGATTTATTTTGAAGAACCCTCTATAGGTAAAAATAAAATCCAAGAAACTCACCTAAAACAATCCAAATGACAAGGCTGTTCCCAACAAATGCAAGCAGCAGCATCACAGCGAGCACCATAAACCAGGCCAGCTGCCGCCACCAAGTTGGCTGTATGGTCTCTCGCCCAACCCCATGCAGTTTCCCAGTGTGACCCTGATAACAAACAATTTACAAGTTAGGAAAAGCAATGATTTATATAGAAGAAGTGGCTTCTTTTTCTTGGAAGGCTTCCAAAACAAGTACAATTTGAAAAATTTAATACCGACCTCCATTCTATTCAGTTATTGGAGTGTAACTCTAAAACTACTGGACCGAATCTGATAAAATTGGACCTACGGATATATATAAATAGGACCACACGGGAAGTATCAGTTTTCAAACAAAAAAAGAATTTTGAGAATCAGTTCAGTCTATCGAAAGTTATGAGGTAACAAACATAAAAAAAATATACAGATGAATTGATTACCTCCTGATTTTTTTGGAAGTCGGTAGAAAAAGAAAACATTTAATAATAGAACTCTCACCAAAAATATTTTGGACTCCTCTCTGAAATATCTTGAGATAAATTATCATCAATAATTATTATGATAAGGGGTCGGAGATTCAATAATAATAGGAAATCCAGCTAACTTGATGGTAAGCCCCTGGAGCAAGAGGCCGCCTTGGTTGGTACTACCACAGTGCCAGATATTTCTAGTGCTCGCATGGATACATTAGAAATCTAAGCACCTAACGGCGTGTTTAGATGGTTGTCTTCGAGAACCAGTTGCCATTGCATGTCTTGTGTGCTATGATCCTCGAGCACATGATATCAAAGATTATATTGTAGTAGTAGTTAAACTCTAGCCCATATATTATAAAAAAAATAGACCTTAAGTCTCCTGACAAGCGTGAATATTATTAT
Source organism: Selenia dentaria (assembly GCA_917880725.1). Lineage (NCBI taxonomy): Eukaryota > Metazoa > Arthropoda > Insecta > Lepidoptera > Geometridae > Selenia > Selenia dentaria. Next base: position 26,812,774 of record OU862883.1, on the reverse strand, counting down.
AAAATCTATTATTGGAATGAGCTGTTGCAGCCAAGAATCATTCTACTCTGTAATGGTTGCAATAATTCAGTAAAGATGACGTCATAACGTTTCCAACAGTGGGAAAATTAGACTAATAGAATGAGCTTGATAATTGAGTTGAGATTGATTGGCGGAACAAAAAACGACGAAGAAAATTATTCCCACAAAATACCCCTCGAAGTCAAAGTTTCAGTAAGTGTTTTGACATATTTCTTAAGTAATGCTTTAAAGTTCTAAAAACTTAAAATGTGCAAACATGCACATTGTTACCATATTTGTGACATTTAAAAAGTCTCATCAAAGCATTCGTGACCACTTATTCGGCTAACTTTCATCTGGACACTCCCGTGCTAAGTATGTTAGGATAATATCGTAAGATCACGTCGAAGGCATCAGGGGTAAAATATTTAAAAAAAGTGCCAACGTTAGAAAATGTGCCTTAAAATTATAGCAACATTGTTCGGCTGGATGGATAGCAAAGTTGGTAAATATCATTAAATTTTACTTCAAAAAGTTATCCAAAGTACCCAAATAATGTATAAAAACACTGTTCTAAGCATCAATGCTCAAGCTTGACATTATCTAAAGGTGTATCAATTTCTCAAAAACAAATTTAACTTTTCGTCCAAGACAAAATATAATTAGGAATTTGTCAGTTGACTTTTGGAACTCTTCTCTAATTAACGTCGACTCAATCCGAAAACTTTTACGATGTTTATTATGGTGGCAACTCAGAAGTGACATCGTGGACTAAATTATGATCTAACAAAGTTTTGATTAAGATTTTGATGTTGTAAACTCTATCAACTGATTACAGTAGACAAATTTGAGTCATATAGAAATGGCAAGACATCAGCTGACGGGCCTTGTTAATCGATCAAATAAAACCTGTCCGATGCAAATTTTATGGTAATAATGATCGAATATTCACGAAGTTCTTACAAGCGAATCAAACTTTGCTGCTAGCAGTATTTGGGAACCTGCAAATGCTAATTACAACTAAGTGCTTCCGTGGTTCAGAGGGCTCCTTAAGCCATCGTACACAGTTTGCTGTCGTATGATTAGTCATGGCAAAATCCATTGAGCCATCTGAAAACTTTAACTTTAGAGCTGGCCATTGAGAGTATCCGCCAGTGCACACTTCTCTCCATAAGCCGAAAGATCTCTGAGAAGCCTCGCGTTCTAGCAGTGTATAAATTTGCTTCAAATAACCTATTGTTGTGCGAATCGAAAAGTTTTGCAGTTGGTCCGGTCAGTCTGGTCAGTGTATATTTCAAAGTTTCACTATCATAAATAATTGTGCGCCATAATAAATGTTCAAAAGGTGGCTGGTACCGTCCACTTATAGTCAAAAATGTAGAAAAAACGTATCATAAATGTTCATTTTTCTAAATAACAAAACAACTTGAACAGTAGATTTCAAAAGTTCCTTCGTTTCGTGGGCCAAGAAATTAAGCAACTAAACAAATTAATTTATTATTATATGGGGTAATCATACATGCGTAAGAATTGTTACGAGTATTTATTTTTACTTAGCAACTTAGCAATCGACTGTAGAGTGGTGGGTAGGGATACTTTTCATTCCAATCAAATATTTAGTTCCCGGGATACTCCTTGAGGGACGGATTTAAAGAGTTTTCTCTCTACTGTCGGGGCGTGATGCACACCACCTTGTAAGTATACCAAGGTACCAGATATCATATATAAAAAAAAAAATATTTAAATGACAGTGTATTCGGAAGCGCTCGAAGCGGAGCTTAACTTGCTATCAACAAGTTAAGCAACGCTTGCTTCGGTCAGGTGTTGGATGGGTTACTGGGTGCTTTAGAGGAATCATTAAGCCCTCGGTCCAGGATGATTATCTTAGATAAAACAGTCGTTAGGCTAAACACACTTTCATATTACACGAAGGTTAGGTGGAAGAAAATGCTAATTAGCATTAAGTTTGCATATGTACTTTTAGTTTTGAAGAATTTTCTATATATCTATCTATATCGAAGGCCTTCGGGCTGCCTGAAAACTTCGACATGGGTTGGCCATTAGCCTATCCACTAAGCCGCTCTGGGACACTAAGTCCCAGCAGTGGGAACATATGTGCATTTGATCTATACAGGATCTTGTAATGTGTAATATGGATTTTGTATCGCTTTATATTCTAGTGACATCTTGTAATGTAATAAAAACGATATGATTAGTTTTTGCGTTGTTTTCATTGCTTTCCTTGGTTTTCGCAATAACACGCTAGCTACAAATTGCTAACAATAAATAGAAAATAACCATGGCCGAGACACCTAATATAAATTCCCTTCCTTTTGCTAAAATACCGATAATATTAACCTTTACAAGACTAGACAAAGTCTGCTTTCTTTTCATTGCTATTTATCCCGGTTCATAGAATATTACTTTCTCGACAACGCTTTATTTTAAATGCATATACCTCTATTAAAAATACTTTTTTGTGATAGAGTAGGTATCACTTTGTTTATTCAAACGATTATGGTAATTTACCTCCGGTTTCTGAAATGTTTGTCAAAGTTTGATCAGGTAAGAGACGGAATACTGACTTTTGATTAGTCACATATCGCGTCATAGAATACCATTGACCAATGAGCGTTTAGTATTTATTTAGTCAACTAATCATGCCTTTGTGAAATGTTCTAGAAACTGGGGGTTAGTGTTTTATATCGGTTAGGGCAGAGATTAAGTATAGACTAATATCTGTATTTATATAAATAGATATTTTTTAGAGACCTTAAAAAAGAAGGTTTTATGTTCGATTGTATGAATATATATGTTCGCCAATTTCTCCGTCAATGGTGGATTGTTTTTGTAAAAATAAAGATATCACGATCGATTAATGGTTCAGCTTCGCCTGGAAGTCTTCTTTACGATGTTGAGTGATGGCAACGACGAGCGCACTGCACTCAAGAGTGGATTGATTTTTTTAATGAATAATGTATGACCCCATGATGGTCTCATGTAAATTTCCTCACAACCGATTGCAAACTCGTAAGTTAACTTAGGAGTTTATCATCAATATATTTTAAGTATTAGTTATTCTCAATATATTATACAGGACGACCCACGGCTATGCCACATGGAGGGAAAGTACCTTGAATATTGCAAATAGGATATTTAGCTGAAAGGAGACTTTATTATATTTTTTAAGCTTAGTAATACTGCATTCAATGATTATATAAAACATACTTGTTATGACTGGGAATAGAACCGACTCAATGGGAAAATAAAACACCATATGATGCCAGTCGAAACAAATGACTCAAAAGAGTTCCTTTTAAGTATTTAACATTGTATCTAAAAAGAAAGGATTAATGTTGAATGTTTGATTTGAAATTCATAAAATTATTTATTTAGAAACAATTCAAATTTTAAGAGAAATGTCCCCGCGGCGGAGAAACAAAACTTAATTTTACAACAATATGGAGCTCTGGCTCATACCATAATAATCGGCGAGCAGAGTTTCTGAATTAATGTTTTCCTACTTGGATTGATAATGGACCGATTAGATGGCCGGCAAGATCCCCAGGTCTAACACCGCTAGATTACTTCTTATACGTGAAAAACTTTGTATACAAAAAGCAATACGATACTGAGCTCTACCGTATTGAGTCACCATAAGAACATCAGCAGGCAGCGAACTTACTACAAGATTGACGATTTGCTTATGACAAGAATGATCACATTTTGAGCATAGCAATAATTTATTTACAAAAAATACTTAATTGCCTTCGATAATTTTAGTATGTTTGTTAAAATGAATAGTTTTACGTTATTCCTTTTTTTTGAGATACTATGTTACTTAAGAGGAATTATGATTTGTTGTCAATCCTTTCGATAGCCATCACAATAATACAGGTTATTTTATTTTCACATTTGAATAGTATCGATTTCCAGACGAAGCAAGTAATTTTTATAAACTCTTTGAATGCAGTATTCATCATCATCATCTCAGCCGTAAGACGTCTATGCGTGAATGCAGTATTACTAAGTTTTAAAAATCAAATAAAGTCTCCTTTCTACAATATATTATATATACAGGATGTTTGGTAGAGGGACCGACAAACCAAATGAGCGTGTTCGGGGGCCCACTTGGAGAATACAAGTTGGCCAAAAAAAATCCCCGACACCCCAATTTTTATTAACTAAATCAGTTAGTTAGCTCTGTTTTGTATCCAATTTTGCTTTGCGTGGCCTGAAGGTGTATTAGAGACCAAATTCAACTAAAAACATCCGGTCTAAAACAGATTTTACAAATGTTATGATGGTAAATAGGTACAATTTCGGAGAAAAAGGGAAAAATCACAAAAAAAAGTTAAACATTTTTTTTGGCCAACTTGTATTCTCCAAGTGGTCCCCCGAACACGCTCATTTGGTTTGTCGGTCCCTCTACCAAACACCCTATATAGCTAATAGCATACAGCTAAATATCCAATCTACAATATTTAAGGTACTTTCCCTACATGTGGCATAGCCGTGGGACGCCCTGTATAAATATCAAAGTCCTGTTCCACTGACTGACTGACAGACAACGCACAGCCTAAACAGTTAGTCGTAGATACTTTAAATTTGGAGGATGCTGTTGTCTTTCTGGGTAGAGGTGTACTAAGAAAGGAGTTTTTCGAAATTCAACCCTAAGAGGGTAAAAATAAGTGAAAAAGCTAGTATGAAATCCTTTTGTTTTAGAACTTAAAATTGTAAAAATTTATATTTATAAAGTTCATTTAAAATAAAAGAAATAGTGTTATTTGGTATGTTTTGACAGGGATAACTTAGGGAGTAAAAAAGAGGATTAAACTTTGTATGGAACGTTCTTTGTTTTTGAAGTCATAGGTGTGAAAATTTGTAATTAGATATTTAATATTATTGTAGGCAATATGTTATCTGGGGCCACATGAGAAAGACTCTTTATGCCGCTTGTACATCTGATCCAAACTGATCCAAAATAACCTTCCGTTTGGATTTACAATTGCAGGTCCCTATCAAGGTTTGTGTCGCGATGACTATTGATAAGTCACAGGAGCAAACTCTGAAATTTGCTGTAGATGATTAGCAGCAAGACTATTTCTCACATGGCCAGGTTTATGTAGCATCCTCACGTATGATTTCTCCAACTAGCCTGCCTACTTTAGTGCCCGCTTCCGAAGTATTGAATAAAATTGTATAAAGAAATACTGTAATGGGCTACCTAAACTTTTGTTAAATATCTTACTTAGTGGCGGGCAATAGCCACGAACAAAGCTATTTATCGCTACAAAAATTCATATCTAGAAAAAAATACTCCACACACACACGTAGTCATGGGCAAAATTAATACTTTATAAAAAAGTGTTGGATGGTATGCATGTTTTAGTCATAGAAGTAGCACGTGGGTAATGAAGTTAGTTAGTATTTTTATAATGATCTTGAACTTGTAATAAGTTCAGGTACAGGTATCAAAATCTGTATATTAGCAAATTTCGAATGCATACTTGGCATTTTCAAATAGAAGCAAATATCATACCAAGAATAGCATCATTTATATTTGCTTCTTGCTACCTCCAAGCCACCCAATGGGAGGCAGGCGCGGGTGCGGAAGCGGCAGCCAGAGGAAAGCACCTTAAGTACGCTGCATTGGAGTCAGCCTACGAGTTTGTGCCGTTAACTGTGGCGACGGCTGGGCTGTGGGGCCTGAAGGCCAAGAGATTTGTTAAAGAACTCGGGTGGCGCCTGAAGGAAAGCACGCGTGATGCTCAGTCGGGCCATTATCTTGTGCAGAACATTTACCTGACCATACAACGCGAGAATGCCGCTAGCCTGATTAGCACGTTTGAGGGAGAGGGCATCGATCGTGAGGGACTTTGACAAAATGACGTATTCTTATGACGTTGATGTATTTTTTTTAACATGAAATATTTTTTGTACCTAGAGTTTCAGGATGTCTTATTATAAATATGAACAATTTTCAGAAAAATGTTTTTGTATAATGAACAAATCTCAGATAAGCACTTCAATTCTTTTGCCACTACAGACAGTATTCGTAGCTTCTCACTTCAATTTACTCCAACATTTTCTGAACTCTGCCCATGAATACCTTTTGCCGTAGATCGCAACCTCTTGAGAGTGTATTAGGAGCTCAAGATTTTTCGACCCAGTTTATGTAGGTCTCACTCAGACAAGTGATGCGGAACTACTTCAATGTACCTTACCTTCGGGTAGTTACTGTCGTATGGAACGCAACGTTGTGTAAGTACTCACATTTTTCATTCCTGACCATTAATATATTCTTCCGGACGGTGTCACAAAAAATAAATGTCTTGCCGATTCTGTTCGAAAGCAGGTTTAATTATTCACTGAAATTGATAAATGTTGAATTAGAACTCGTAAAATTGATTTTTCATTGATTGATCCATTGCGTTATCCGCAATCTTGATTTTAAGGGTAAATTCTTGTTTATTGAATAACTTGCTTATTTTCAATTGTACATGGATAAAAGTTATTACAAAAGTTGTTTAGCATAAAATTTCCTACAAATTTGATCCGCATATGATTTTTTTAACATCGATATTTTTTGATTTATACCCAAAAGAGGTGGCGAGTTTTTATTTGATTAACAACTCGTTTATTTTCAATTTTATACGAAAACATGTTATACACAAAGTTGTTAAAATCAAATTATCTACTATTTTGATTTATTTTTAACACTTCCACTCTTAGAGATTTTTTGGTACTTGCTCTTGCTTCTCCACCCCGGATCATTATTATTCTTATTATATCAGTAGGATTCGTATCTAAAACAATGGTTTGTTTGTCCATGGGCTCAAAAAACAAAACAAACAAAAGCACTGACATGTATATAATCGAATAAAAGTTATATTTAAAGGCACATTGGCCCTTATCAGGATCTTTTTATATCAGGCATGCTCCAATTTCGTGGCTAGGCGTGGATTAAGCGGGCAAGGAGAATAAGATATCACATTGTAACGTTCGTTTTTCGCTCCGTTACACGTTGTCGATTCTAGACATGTATTTTCGATTTTAAAATTGCAAAATCCAATCCCTAGAGAAAGTTATACTGGTTAACTTTTTTATTACAAGGGTAAGACCTTTTGTAACCCCTGTACAGAGAATACTATGTGGTCAACAGTTTTTTGTATGACATATGTTTCTCTTTGATGATTGGCTGTGCATTAGTCTGTGTTCGAGCTCACGTCTTGTCCATAGACAGCTACGCCTCACACCACTTTCTTACCGACTACCGACATGTTAAGTCATTCCGGTCAGCGCGCTCGAGTGGGACGGACGTGCGCTCAAGAGCTCTCCGAGAATATTCCGATCGGCCTAAAAGTGCTTGCGCTTTTAGTGCCGGTTACCTGTATCGTTTCGATTGAAGAAGATTCAGTGTTGGACTTCGCTAATAGTGGATTTTCTGTGTGCAGATTCGACGTCAAGCCACCGCTTCGTGTACCGTTCGGCGCACGGAGGCGTTCGGCTCGGCTCGGCTCGCGTCGCGAAAGAAGCGCGCTCTTGTAAGAGCGCTTCGACACGTCAATCACCTACATTGTCAAATCAAAACCGCTCTTCTCAGAGCGATCTCTTGTTTCGATTTTTTAATCTTTCAATTTTCAAGTTCGAGTCAAACAAATTTTTTTTTTTATACTGAACTGGGTAGCACTTGACCACTATCTCACCTGATGCTAAGTGATGATGCGATCGATGATGGAGCGCGCTTACCCAGAAGATACCTATGCACTCGTGTTTTGAAGACCCCCATATCGTACTTAACCGGAAACACCGACTCAGGGAGGGTGTTCCATTCCCTAGCGGTTCGTATGATAAACGAAGAAGTAAATCGCTTCGTCCGGGTAAATGGAATATCCACCATAAAGCGGTGGCGCTTCTGAGTATCTCTGGATGTCCGATTATAGAATGGGGATGGCGGAATCAAATTGTGAAGTTCCATTGCACACTCACCGAAATGTATCCGATAAAAAACCGATAAACAAGCGACTTTGCGGCGATGCTCGAGACTCTGGAGTCTCTTGCGTACTAGGTGGTCGTCGTTAATGAGTCTCTTGGCTCTCCTCTCAATAGCTTCCAGTGTCTCCAGCTGGTATTTGGCAGAACCATCCCAAAGGTGAGAACAGTACTCCATACACGACCGGACTTGGGCTTGATAAAGATTAAGCAACTGTCCCGGTGTGAAGTATTGTCTCACCTTAGCCAAAACACCAAGCTTTTTTGAGGCAAGCTGGGCTTTGGACTCGATATAGGAGCCGAAATTGAGAGTTGGTGTTAATGAGATGCCAAGAAGCTCGAAATGGTTACTTATCGGCACGGATACATCCCTGAAAGTAGGAGCCAGCTGGAAAGGGCTCCGTTTGGCGGAGAAAAGACACGCCTGGGTTTTAGCAGCATTGAACTTAACTAGATTGGCATCGCCCCAATCGGAGACTGCCTGCAAAGAAAAGTTCAAGCGCTGAACCATCGCTTCCCTATGAGACTGGATTTGTAATGCACTGGTTCGTGCGTTAGATGTGTAACTCTCCACAACGGTGCTGTCATCTGCGTAACCAAAAATACCGGGTTTCAGCAGGTCATTAATATGCAGCAGAAAAAGTGTTGCGGAGATTACTGATCCTTGGGGGACTCCGGCATTTATAGCCAATCCACGCTTCACGTGGTCTTCTGGACGATCCTTGCGGTGTTAACGCCACCCAGTTGGGCGCGGACCCGGTGCGTCAAGCCTTTCCCTCCTGAGCGTGGGAGGGAACGGCTAAAACCGGACGGGCCTGCCTTCACCGGCCTTGGGGTCTCCCCTCGCCGACGGCAGGTATCTCCTTCCCACCCTACCTTATCCTACTCTCCTATTCTCTGGGCAAGTGTTTGGTTGGAAGCCGGGTTTTACTCGGTCTTCTCTCCTCGCCCCCGGAGCAGCTAGGGCCTCGCGTTTAGGCACACATCCCTCTGCACAATAAGACTGGCAGAGGGCACACAGTAGGGACACCTAGGCACTCACTCTCCCGCCTGTACCCGGCGGGAGTGTCACTCACCCCTCATTCGCATCTCGAGTATTCCCCTCGAGATGTCTCTTCTATCTCCCTCCCCCACTATGAGCCTCCCGCAAGGCGTTTCGCCTCAGGCGTTCGCCTCGTGGGTCTCAAATTGCTACCCGGACATGATCTCCGAGTATCTCCAGTCCAATAGGGACTTTAAGGAGAGACCCCGCTTCACGGACTCTCAAATTCCCTCCTCCGGCTCCCTCCCTCCGAGGGGCCCTTCGGTTCTTCGGCGTTCAAGCCGTTAGATAGCCCTCTTTCTCCCGACCCTGCGCCCTATGCGCCCCGCGCTCCCCGCGCACCTCTACCACCCCGCGATCGTTCTCCAGTCCTTCGGACTGAGTACGAACGCGCCTACGACTCGGCATCCAACTCGGAGAATGAGATGGATGTAGAGTTCTCCCGCTCCCGCGCTAACTCTGTTGGCAACATCTCCAACGACGGGTTCACTACCGTCGGAAAGAGAAAGCGCGTCCCCAAAGCCGCCTCAGAGGCACCCTCTCCGCCACCCAAAGCGGCCTGCACCGCCCCGGGAGCGAAGCCATCAGGCTCTCTCGCTCCCACCTCCCGCGACCCTCTCGCTCACTCCGATGCTCCCGCAAGCATCGCCGCGTCTCAACGCGACGCCTCCTCTCAAGGAGCGTCAGTTAGGCGCGAGAAACCGCCGCCGCCTCTGTTGCTTCAGGACAAGGCGAAGTGGGACATGGTCTCACGACTCTTGACAGATCGTAAGATCCAATATACGAGCGCCCGCTCAACCCAACTGGGTATTAAAGTACAAGTCCCTACCCCAAGCGACCATAGGGCGCTTACCAGACTACTCAAAAACGAGAGCATAAGTTTTCACACTTATGCTCTCGAAGAAGAGAAGGTCTTACGCGTTGTCATACGCGGCGTACCAAAAGAAGTACAGACCGATAGTGTCCTCGCCGACTTGAAGGCGCAAGGCTATCCCGTCCGCGAATGCCACCGCATGTACAGTGGCAAAGATCGCAAACCCTACGACCTACTATTGGTCATCCTCAATCGCACGCCAGAGGGCAAAGCTATTTTCAATGTTAAAACGGTAGTGAACCTCTCGGGGATCACCGTTCAACCCCCATTCCGGAACCGAGCACCTGGCCAGTGTCATAACTGCCAACTATACGGTCATGCTGCCCGATTCTGCTTCGCCCGCCCGAGGTGCGTCAAGTGCCTAGGGGATCACGGGACAGCCCAGTGTTCTCGCACTAGGGACTCAGCAGACCCGCCTAGTTGTGTCCTCTGCGGCACACAGGGACATACCGCCAACTACCGCGGTTGCCCTAAGGCACCCCGCGTATCGAGTGGGCCGGCTAAGAGGCCTATTTCCCCTCCTCGCCCGGTCACTACCCGCTCTCAAGAGAACGGCCCTAAGCCTAACCTTACACCCGCACCGCAGGCAACACCTGTTGTACCCGCGCCCGCGCCCGCGCGCAACGCTTGGTCCAAGCCCTTGAGCATGGTACAAGCAAGCGCCCCCCTCACCCCCGCCCGCCCGCACGCCTCTGCCAGCGCGCCGGCTCCTAAGCCCAAACCGCCGCTCTCTAGGCCTTCAATGGCTGGGCTCATGGACGCCCCAGGTCAATCTGACCTGGCAGCCGACATAGCCCTTATCATGGACTACGCGATGCTCATAGACGTGGACGAAGTACGTGCATTCACGCACAAACTTCGTACTGCCACAAACGACCAAGACCGCTTGCGAGCCACGCTCACACACGCGGGTTTAATCAGCGCAGTGAGGCGCTACGCCCTCTCCAGCGTTTCTTAGGTATCATCCAATATAGATAGTACACCGAAATGCATTAAGCCCTACTTAGTCACCGTAGCGACTTTCAACGCTGACGGCCTCTCTAGTCAAAAGGACGTACAGCGAATCCTAGGTTTGCAAATTACCGTTTGGTTCGTAATTATAGAGTGGCCACCCCAAAAGGTGGCACTCTCATCTATTACAAAAGAGCTCTGCACTGTATCCCAATTGTTACTCCACCACTTAGAATACTAGAAGCCTCTGTTTGCTTTCTAGCGATGTCAGGTCATCAACCTGTCATCATAGCCTCATGTTACCTCCCCTCTGGTAAAGAACTATTACAGACAGACGTGGAAGCCCTCTTCTCTCTAGGAAGCTCCGTCCTTCTGATCGGTGACTTCAACAGTAAACATGTCATATGGAACTGTACTAGTAACAATAGTAATGGTAAAATCCTTGAAGGCTTGGTCAGCCACTTAAACTTTGATATTCTCTCCTTATCTGGAGCCCACAAGATATCCCTATGTTGACAACCAACGACCAGACATACTTGACATAGCACTTCTTAAGAACGTCACCCTCCGGTTGCGCTCTATAGAAGTGTTACACGAACTGACATCAGACCACCGCCCTGTATTGTTGAAATTAGGCCCCGACCCGACGGACATAACCCCTATCACTAGTACGGTAGTGAACTGGAAGCAACTGGGGGAATCCCTCCAAGCTATCAGTTCACCCGCTCTCGACAGAATCCCCGATGACATACAGACAGTAGAAGACGTGTCAATTGCGATCGAGGCTCTCAGTGACCACCTCCGCACCGCAGTAGGTGAATCCTCAAAGCAGGTCCAAGTGGCGGATGGTCGCCGCTTCGAACTGCCCGAGGGTGCGAGGAGGTTACTGACAGCTAAGAACGCCGCCACTAGGGCGTATGACTCGATGCCAACCCCAGAGAACAAAGCCACCATGCGCTATTTACAGCGTGCTGTAAGGAAACGCAAAGGTGGGACGACAAACTGTCAGAGATTGAGCCAACTCACCAGGCATACTGGCAGTTGGCTCGAACTCTGAAATCTGACGGACAACAGACAATGCCTCCACTCATTAGGCCACCTCCCCTCTCCATAGCGTTCCTTGACGAAGACAAAGCCGAGTGTTTAGCTGATAGCCTTGAGGCTCAGTGTACTCTAAATGTAGATCACGTCGACCAGAAGCACCTCGATTCGGTGGAATCTGAAGTCGAACGTAAAAGCTCTATGTCCATCTCTGACCTCCCACTCCTCCCACCGGTAAAATCATCCGAGGTAGTGTCTCTGATCAAGAGCCTCAAGACCCGTAAATCCCCTGGTGCTGATGGTATCAGCAACAAGGTGATTAAACACTTCTCAGTCCCACTAGTCCATCTCTTAGTTAGCATCTTCAATGCGGCTATGAACAACTGCTCCTTCCCAGACACTTGGAAGCATGCCATTGTCATTGGTATTCACAAACCAGGCAAACCGGCAGCCGAGCCCTCCAGCTACCGTCCCATAAGTCTCCTTAGCTCTCTGGGGAAGATTTACGAGCGGCTCATTGTGAACCGACTCTGGTCCCACGTTAGGTCCAATATCCTCCTTCCCGATGAGCAATTTGGTTTTAGAGCCAAACACTCTTGCGTCCAACAAGTGCACCGCGTAACGGAGCACATCCTAGGCGGTTTCAATAAGAAACCAAAGCCCCAAGGGACCATAGCTGTCTTCCTCGACGTAGCGAAAGCGTTCGACAAAGTCTGGCACAACGGCTTGATATTCAAGCTGTACCAACTGGGTGTGCCAGACCGTCTTGTACTCATCTTACAAGACTTTCTCAGGGATCGAACGTTTAGCTATCGCACCGAGGGTACGCTCTCCTCCCCGCATCCCATTCACGCAGGTGTCCCTCAGGGCTCTGTACTCTCACCCATTCTCTTCTCGCTGTACACCAGCGACATCCCACGATCTGAACCTAATGTACAGATCGCTCAGTTTGCGGATGATACTGCAATCTACTCTACTGGCTGGTTCAAGATCAGGCAGAGATGCGCCATCCAACGAGCCATCACCGTAATCGGTGCATGGTTTCGTAAATGGCGGATTGCAGTAAATCCTAGCAAAAGTGCAGCAGTGTACTTCACTGAGACCCGGCGGACTCTCATGCCGTCACCCATAGTCCTATTCGGCGAACCCATCCCTTGGGCTAAATCTGCCAAATACCTGGGCGTCACCCTTCATCGCCAACTCACTTTCGCGAAACACATCCAGATTGTTCGCAATAGGGCGGCCTTCATTATGGGTCGTCTTAATCCTCTCATAGGCAAAAACAGTAAAATGTCTCTTAGAAATAATACGACTCTTTACAAACTTTGCATCCGCCCAATCATGACTTACGCATCTGTAGCGTTCGCCCATGCTCAGAAACACGACCTTCACAAACTTCAAGTGATTCAGAATCGCTTTATGCGCAGGGCAGTGGGCGCTCCGTGGTACTTGCGGAACGCCAAACTGCACTGTGATTTCACCCTCCCCTCTACTACGCAGTATATGAAAGACTGCTCCCGCTGCCACTTCGACAAAGCTCCGCACCACTCGAATCCCCTCGTGGTCGAAGCGGCGAACTACTCCACTGACATAACCGATCCTCACTTCCTTCCCCCCCGTCGCCGTGCAAGGCATATTTTGGGTGACCCGGACGACCCCATCGCAGCCGTTACTTCGGCAGCTTTAGCGTCGTCCCAAGGGAACCCCGGTAATGGTTGTAGACCCGACCAGGGCTGTGATCCCGATCGCATTGTAGGCTCCGGCCGAGATCTTCTTCGCAGCCCCAGTCGCAGTCGAGGTAATCCACACACGCACGATTGTAGTCCCAGCCACGGTGCGGGTGGGAGTATACACCGCGGCCCCGGTCGCGATGTATCCTCCGGCCCAGCAAATGGCTGTGGACGAGGTAACACTGGTTTTCTATGTAGTCCCAGACACGGTACGGGCAGGAGTCTACACCGCGGCCCCGGCCTCGATGTAGACTCCGGCCCAGGTAACGGCTGTGGGCGAGGTACTCAAGTTTCTTATTGTAGCCCCACCCAAAGTACAGTCATGAGTGCACAACGCGACGATCCTGGTCGCGGTGTGGACCCATGTCGCGGAAATGGGGGGAGGCGAGGTACACAAGGTTATGATTTAGTGGTAAACACAGTCAAACACCGAGCTCGCCGGCGAGCTCGAGGCAAAAGTTATGTCTTGGTTAGATTCTCTCCAAATAGTCGTAGAGTTAAAATTCATAGGGCCCGCATCTGGCTGAGTGCCATCTGCGCTCGCCAACCGTCCGGTGACGCTGTAAATGCCGGTAGAGGCAAACAGCATTAGTCCGTTCTAAAAAAAAAAAACATGTCAAGTCATTATTTTTTTTAATTCTTATATCCATTTGGGATCTGAATTTTGTGAGCTTCGCCCAACATGGGGAGGCGATATTCAAAGGCAGCAAGCTTTGTGAAATAGCTTCAATTGTATCAAAATAATGGATTTTGAGTATCAGCCACATAACCTAAGAAAAAAACACTATTGGCGTTTTTCTATGGAGTTTTTCTTTGGCACTTTCATATACGTGCCGAATTTATTTTTCACCATGAGTTCACCGTTGGAAGTTGAGGACCGTCATCTTGGCCTTTCATCTTAGCTTGAAGAGAACATTTCCTCGACTCCCGCTGAGTGCCTCATCGTGCCCTGGAAGAAGAACCTCCTGTCCGCGTCATGTATAATCACAAGTTTCGTCTCGGAGTAAGGTTTTGTCAATTCTTTGTCTTACAATCCGCGCTTCTCGGCACGTGTAGTTATAAAAACTTAAAATAATTATTTTCCTTTAAATAAGGATAACGCTATGCAATAACGATAGCTAAACGATAAAAACTCTAAATAACGATAGGAAAACTTAGAGAGTCCCTCAGGCCATTTAATTATTCCAGTATCCGCAAGATTCCTTCAGACCTTACGTAATTGCTAAAACTTTATCAAACTAGATATAAAATTCTAAATTAATTGTAACGCTTGTGTCCTTCCCGGAAATAAAAGTTGAACTAAACTAAATGCTTTGTCACTTATTTCAATTTTCCCCCGCCTAAAGATTAGAAGTTCCGAATCTCTACAGGCTGCTATTCCAGGTAATGTTTATTAACTTTATATTATATTTTATTTGTGTGAGGTTGCTCCAGGCGCCCGATTACATTTACATTTACATATTACAATTGTAAATTTTTTATTATTACTATTGAAAGATACATTTATCTTTATATTCTATTACCATTGGAGGATGGAACAGGGAGACATAGGCAATATAGACATTCCCCGCTTGCCTATTATATTCTTTTATATTGCACAAACAATAGTATTATTACAACATGTACAATGAGTCTACTCTTATTACGTCACACTGAGATTTACTATTACAGCACATAGTGTTTAGAGATCAACTTGAATTTACAAGGTATTCCACTTAGAAGCGAACGCTGCCACGACCAAACGCAAAGTTACATCCTCAGAGCCTCCGAGAGTGTCCGCACGCTCCCCCCAACGCCTCTGTTGGACGATGATTAAGTACTCAACGGTAATTGGCTCTCAACGACCGACGGACCGACCAATCAGCGAACAGCTCACGCTACCAGAGGTATATCAGAAATGGCGCCACTTTCCATTTCTAGTCCACCAAAACGAAACTAGGTGGCGTTTGACTAAATAATAACCTCGGTTAAAGCTATGCGCCGTCATATTTTTATTAAAGTTAAAACTTCTATATGCGCGTTGAGCACTTTTTGTATGAACAAAATCAAGGAACTCGCGTCATCGTCATAGTATATAATATATTTGAAGAGAAAACTTCTTTAGGCGCGAAATTGATTTTCATGGCTACCTATATTGTTATTAATTGTGTGTCTTAAAAATAATACGCAAACAAAACACTTTTTGGGTGAAGTAAAATCAAGTAAATTGCGCCATCGTCACCGTTACCGAACGTTTTGTCATAGATAATGTAAACTACATTATTAGTGAAGTGAACACTTATTTACGCATGATAACGGTTTCCATTAGTGTTGTTGAGTGTGTATCCTAAAAATAATTCGAATAGTTTTCACTTCTATAGGCAAACCCCAAAGACTGCCCGCATGTGTTTTTAAATATCATAAACAGTTGTAGGTAGAACAGCAATATATATATATATATATATATATATATATAACAAAAGTAAAACATTCAATCAAAACTTCGCGCAAGTAATTAAGTTATAATACAATACGTTCCTACCAGATTAATTCGTAAAAAGTTTAACCCGCAGCCAAGTTTTACAAAGTCTATAGAGAGAGTCAGAAATCAACCGCAAAAACAACTAAGTTCAGTTTATTGTTGGTTTACGATAAGTTTTCGTGGTTATTGCAAAGGAAATGTGCCTTACTTACATATTCGCGTCCTGGTATGAACTTGACTGATTTTATTTATTAAGTTCTCTCAGACATACTCGGTCTGAATAGGTCTTGATTAAGTTGCGAAGTTAGTCAAGAATACGTACGAGCTGAAACAAAACACCATTTACCGAGACTAAAGTTAGAAGTAAAGAACTAAGTTTTATATATCACCAACAAGTTTCTTAAAAAAGTTTGAGGTAGCTATAGGAATTTTGCGTTGAATTCTCTGTAACAAACGTTGACTTTATTTTCATGAATGTATTATAAATTATGATATAAATTAACTTGTACTTGTATTATAAATTTGAAGTAATTTTAAATCAAATTAATTTTTATCGTACACAATACATCAAAGACACACTTATATGAGAGTCAATTTAGCAATAATTGTACTATAGAAGACTCTATTGTAGCCCAGTCGAATGAGCACAAAAAGGGGCAATCCCGCAAAAAAATATAAGTAGCAATTTTCCTTCGGAATGCGTCACTGGCAGTCTAAATTTTGTTTTCGTGGTAATCGATTTGTTGCGTCATCCGCCATCTTGATCTAAAGAAATATTCATTTATTTTCAATTAATTAACAAAAAAAGAATTAAATTTTCTACAATTTTGATTCGTATTATTTTTTTCGTGCGATATTTTCCGATTTATGCCCAAAAGGGGAGGTGAATTTTTAGTTATCTTAACAACTCGTCTATTTACAATTTTACATGAAAAATTGTTATAAATAGTAGTTGTTTAAAACTAAGTACTAGAAAACAAGTGAGGGTAAAATCTTATCATAATGCATTAACGCGTTTATTTTCAGTTTTACATGGTAAATTAATGCCAACAAAGTTGTTCGAAATTTAATTTATTACAATTTTAGCATTATGTTTCTCTTGTTGTTTTTGTTTATCTCTAACTCTAAGTAAGGTAACTAAACTAAAGGATTCAGACTTGGCCAACCACCTTTCAAAAAAAATACCTTGTATACCTACATTACAAAACTATTGAATCCAAAATTTGAATTTTCTAATTTTAAAATCATTGTTATTATTTAAATCATAAGTATAAAAGAAAGCATCGAGCTCAGCGCAGCAAGGGTTCCATACGGCCATATGATTTTACAAAATATATAGAGCCATTAGTGCAATCCCGTCTTTGGTAGTTTTATTATTATTTGTTTTATTTTCAAGTTTGCGCTGGTATGGTATCTCCTAATTTTTTTGACGTCCTCTGTGTCATTTCATCATTTTTTTTTTATTTCTCATATTGCTGGTCTGTATCAATCAATTAATCAATCAATCACAATCATTTATTTCAGATATTATAAGTCCATATAATTAATTACACATAAAATACAAAAGCACATTAAACAAAACTAATGTCACAAAAAATTAAATAAACATAAAAAATGCAAATGTCATCTTAGTCTAAATTTAGGTTTGGATCCAGAGTGCTCAACATGCATCCTGGTCCAGTGCTGCATTATTCGGCAGTCAAGATCCATCCTCCACGCGAACAGCTGCAGGTAGCCGTTGGGAGCTGGCCCGCAGGCGACGCATCAGGGAGGTGACTCGCTTGCGCATGATCGCAGAGAAACCGTCTATATGCGCATCCGCAATCATCCCTACACCACGGTGGCAGCCCCATCAGCGCCCTGAAGGCATTATTGTATTGTATGCGCAGGGTGTTGTATGACTTCTTTGTATATTTGACCCACAGGCTGCACCTGTAAAATGATTAGTAGTACGCTCTAAACAGCGTCGCCTTCACTTGTACCGAGCAACGTGCAAGCCTTTGAGCCAGCATATTAGCCCTAACTGACAACGCCCTGCGCTCTCTTTCCATGTCAACGTCATCTGAGAGCGCCTCGGTGACCCAGTGTCTCAGATATTTGAAAGTAGTTACTATTTTGAGAGCACATCCATTAAACACTACAGGTGGAACAGTGTATGTTTTGGAACCTGATTTAAACACCATAATTACACTTTTCGTGGCGTTATATCTGAGACCATGGGTCTCTGCGTACCGCTTGCAGATAGCGATAAGTTTCTTGAGGGCTCTGAATGATGGGCCCAGCAGTACCATATCATCAGCACAACTGAAACTGAAACACCGTCAATAGAGCATCCGACACCGGCACTGCTGAGCTCGTGGATCAGGCGACCCATGTACAGGTTGAAGAGAATTGGTGATGTTAGCCCGCCCTGCCTCACACCACACTCCAATCTGTACCCGTTTGATAGTGACCCTGACCATTTCACCAAATTGTCCTGATACCAGTACTTTAGAAGTGAAATAAGTTCTACTGAGAAGTCGGTATCGCCCGACAACTTCTGCCAAAGCTTGTCATACAACACTAAATCAAAAGCGTTTGATAAGTCTAAGAAGCAAGCGTAGACAGGTGTGTTTCTGCTCGTATAGTACTGAGCAGTGTGCTTGAGACTCAGTATAGCTGTCTCAGTCGATAACCCGGGTCTAAACCCAAACTGAGCGTCATGCAGTTTTACATGCTGACACAACTAGGTCTCAATCACTCCGTCTTGCACCTTGGCAATGATCGTTGCTAGTGATATACGTCTATAGTTGTCTATACTAGATAATCTCCCGTTTTATTTTTGGCTATCGGGACGACCACTGTCTTCATCAGAGCTTCAGGCAGTAAAAAACATAGCGAGCACCCTTGAGAGATGAACATCTGCATGCTACAGGTGCTCTATACTCAGTGAGTCATGGCCGGGGGATTTTCCTCGCTTCATATCTTTCACCACTCGTGCAACCTGCTTTGCCGCGATTCACATAATCGGTTGTCCCTGATACTCACCGCAAGCCTCTACTCTGGACCCACCTGAACCTAATGAAGACAGTACTCGAAAATGCTCTCTGAACAAGTTAGCAATCCGGCCAGTATCACTAATGCCCTCAATACTGACGGGAATGCTCGGCTTCGGATTCAGCTTGTTGGTCTCTTTCCAAAATGTACTAAAATTCTGAGCTGTGTGCTGCGTCGCTAGGATGTCCATATTTATCTGAGTTTCATTGTTTTTACACCATTTAAGCTTACTTTTAAAATTTGTTCGCGCTTTTCTCATTTGATCATAAATAAGACCAAGTCTGGGCTTACCGTGGTCTACCCACTCCTGAAAACGCAGCCGAGCCTTCCACACGGGAAGGCTCGGCTGCCTCCTTGCAATGCTTGTTCCATCCTGTAACATATCTGTTTCTTTTTATAAATTGGCCATTACATTTCTTGGAAGACTGCGAAGCAGCTTTTTTAAGAGTGCCTACTAGTGTGTTATACATAGTATCAAGAAAAAGCCTATGCTCTAAATTGGAAAAAGATACATCTGCGCACATAGGAAACTCTGCAGGAAAATCAATATTGCGCAATTTAATCGAGCAGACTTGCCAATACTGCTTAATCGATTATTAAGTATCGAAACAATTTTTAATATAAAATTCAAATAAGGGTATATGAAATGAGATAAGATATCATATGAAATTATATTACAAGTGTTACCTGGTATGAAGAAAACACGTAATGTCTATTCCAACTTTAATCTTCGATCACTCATTCGATTATGACAAAACAGAGACGTGCGCACGCGGCGAGCGCTTGCAGCAAACTGAGCTCCGGTTTTTTTTTAGGAAGGACATAGAGCTTTTTGCCACTACGGGCATTAAAAGCGACACCGGACTGTGAGCTCCGGTTGCCAAGTGCAGCTGCTTTATAGGCGACTGTGTTGATGGGTGTGCGGTGAGTCAACCGCTCGCCCGTTGCGCATGCTCCGTCACAATAGGCAGCTGACGCCGTCATATGTATTATCGCTTTCACGACGGAACGAAAAGAAAATAAAAGTTAGAAATATTTATTATGTGATATTTTTTTTCAAAACTTGCGCTGTGACATCTTAATTCTTGTCAAGTTTAATAATTTAAGGTCAAAGCGTGAAATTACCTTTAAGTTACAATTATAAAATGTTAATTTCTACTAGATAACTCTACGCATTCCCGACAAAAAAATACCTTAACAGACACACATTCCAACAGACATAGTGACTTAATTAGAGTACCGATTTCCTCATGAGGTTCGGAATCCTAAAAATGCCAAGCACAGGACTGAACATAGGATTTGTTTAATATGTCACTATCGCTATACGAGTTCTTAATTTATCGTGTTCTGGTATAATATTTCACCTATGTTCGATATTAATGAGGTATTATGTTAATATAATATAATAATTTTAGACATTTACAACATTTAAGTGACGACTCAATATTCGGTATCAAGTCCTCTTAAGTTTTTCGTATTTGTATAACTTAATCTAACCTTTGATACGTAATCGCTTCTTGTAAAACCCTCACTAATTGCTTTTAAATTGTTTTATAACAAGAGTACTAGACTAAACATTTTAGATTATAAAATAAGCAATTATTAATATAAAATTAAGGGAACATCAAAGTAACAATGCACAGGATTCGAACTTACGTACTAAAGTAAAGTAAATGTTTAATATAATAAAACTACTATGTTTTGTAGAAGGACAATGTTCCCATAAAAATTACGGGGCAGGAGTTATAATAAATAATACTATACGTCAGGGTGACGAACCTAGTGCATGTATAAAATTCTGAATGGTACGGAATTATTATGGGCAAGGGTGACGTTTCAGCAGGCGAGCGACTGACTCCTCTCGTCACGTATTTCACCGATTAACATAACAAAACTTTTTAATTTGAATGCGACCACCTCGGATGTAGGTATACAAAAAAAAAGAATGATCAAAATCAGTCTACTCTGTAAAAATTTATGCGTGATCTAACATAAAAAATAATTATACACATCGACTTGATAACCGCCTCCTTTTTTAATAATAAGCCATCGAATATGACGTAAATAATTGTAATAATAATATTTAAATTATAATGCTTTAATGACTGTAATTGTTGTACAATAGCAGCCTTATCAATACTTTTACGTTCCTTGTATTGAATTTTAGAGTTACTTATTTCTGATAGAGATATTTGTTCTGTTGAACGGCATTTAATAAGACACGGCGGCTTACGTTAGGTTCTCACAGACCTAGCGTCTTCCCCCCGAGGGTTTCCGCCTTGCCGTGGCGGGGGGGCTTAGTAGCCGTAGCTTGGGTCACCACGGTGAAGCTAAGAGAAACCAATGGGCCTACCAGTGATAGCCGATAGCTGGCGGGCCCGAGGTGGGACCGCTCCTATGGGATTTGCCCTCCAAGTCCACATGGGAGCGGTCACTTTAGGTAGCGATGTCGTATGGGCGGCACCGTGGTTGAGAGTTAGAGGCCGCGGCGGGAGAGGAGTGCCGATATTGCGGTGAGCCGCTCTCCCTGCCTTCCGCGGCCTTGACGAGGCCGCCACCGTTTGATGGCGGACGCGGTGGGGTCGCAGGGGAGGAGGACTGTCGGTATTGAGAGGCGACGCTGTCCCTGTAAGTACCGCGGCCGAAGTAGCAGGCGGTGGGGCTACTCACCTGACCCATTGTAAGGGGACTTAGGGCGCTCAGACTCAGACTTTAGTCTGGCGTCCATTTACGAGTTTAGTCCCCTGAGGCGGTTGCGGCACGCGAAGTGTTCTGGCGTGCTGCAAAAGAGAAGGTTCCGGCAACGGTCAGCCGCGGCGGGTTCGCGGTCGTGTGCGAAATCTGTCCCGCGTTCCCGCCAATAGCGCAGTGACGAAACACCGCAGAGGTGGGTATGCTGCCCTTCTGGCAAAGACTCCCACATAACCACCGTGCTCCCCCCGGGGCTGGTGGTATCCATAAAAGATTACTCTGCGTAAAATTGTTGCACACCAGCTGCCTCAGCTTCTATGGAAGATTCTGTCAAGCCTTTTTAACCGACTTCCAAAATGAGGGTTCTCAAACAACCACGCATAACTTTTTACAAAGTAGTCCGATTTTGATGGCCATGGTGCTCCCATTTAAATTTCATCAAATTAGGTTAGGTAGGTACTGCCTTATGTTACCTGTATTTATTTTTGGATTTTATTGAACCTAACAATTTTCACACATACCTACTTTGGTTTCTTAGGAGCTCAATAACCATATTTTGGTTAACCACACACGTTGCAGTTCCTAGAAAAGCAGGTTGATTTCTGCGAAATCTATCGTACTCGTATTATTGAATATGGCTTTTCGCGAGTCAACGGGTACAGTCTTCTAATTACCTACTCTCCAATAACTGAAAAGTGTTTCGCTTGATGATACCCATATTACCATAAGTAACAAGGGTCACTAAAACGGGTGAAAATATTTTTTTACCAAAAATGGAACCTATTTCAACACAAAAAATTGTAAAATGACTAGTCATAGACGGTACTATGAGCACAATATTGTGATAATAGGTACTTTTGAACTATCATGGTACTGAATTCGACAAGTTATTTCAAACTTTTTAGTGTTGAAGTCGATTCCATTTTTAGGTAAAAACAAAAGTTATTTTAGATGTCACGTACAAGACAGTTCGATTTTAGCTACAAAATATCGTACCCTTAAATATAATCATAATAATACTTTACTGTATCTCATCTTTATACTTAGGTATTCCTTGTATGTTACTTGATCTTGATTCCTGCCAACAAGAAATAATATCGAAACATGATGATGTTTTTTTTGCTGCCCTCATTATTACGATATGACCAAATGTTGGAAAACATTTTCTTTGATATATTTGCCGCACGTATTCTGTGATTTAAGATTCTACTGACACATTACTTGCATAAACCCAAATAGACTTCTTGTAACAAAATCAATATATAAATGTTATAACTTACTTGACATGGTGGTGTTATTTATGCTAATAAGGTGAGCTATAAAACCATCACCTGTACTTTACGTCCCTTGAATAAAGCGGTCCATTTCCCCTCTAAATACTACTTTGGAACTCTCTAAGATAGCATGGCTCGGAGCGAGAACATCTCTTACGTACTCTATGGCTTTGGCGACATTGAGTGGACCTTTCTCACCCTTTTTATAAGCAAAGCCCTTCCAGAGCCTTCCCATCACGTTTCATAACAAGTGCAATTTGAAAAGTTTTAATACCGACTTCCATTCTATTACTTTGGTAAAAATCACTTATTGGAATGTAGCTCAAAAACTACAGGACCGAATTTGATAAAATTTACATGAGACCACACGGAAAGCACCAGCTTTAAAACAAAAATCGGTTCACCCAGTCGAAAGTTATGAGGTAACAAACATATAAAAAATAAAAAATAAAACATACAGTCGAATTGAGTACCTCCTCCTTTTTGGAAGTCGGTAGAATAATAAAAAGGCAAACAAAACGAATTAGATTGAAAGTAAGAGATGCGCACATGTTTCATTTGTATAAAAGCATGTGAAATGCCAATTCACTAGACAAGAAAAAGTTCACAGCCTCATTATCCTGAACGGTTGAGCTTGTTAGTAAATATTTTTGGGATCTCAAACTTTATGAGCAGGATGTAGAATGGTAATAAAATTACTGAAAATATATAACAAAAAATAACGTAACACATTCTTTGTTCTATTTATGTTTAGCATTTGTCACGAATATAAAATACAAAAACGTATTAAACTTGTTATTTAATAAATACAATACATTTTTTTACCAAGTAATGGAACCGACCTCAACACTAAAATGTGTGAAATAGCTTGTTAATAAGTCGGTGCCATAATAATTTAAAAGTACCTATTATCACAATATTATGCGCATGACACCGACTTCGACAAGTTATTTCAAACTTCTTAGTGTCGACGTCGGTTCCATTTTTAATAAACATTTTTTTACCCATATTAGTGACCAAGTGTAACAAGGTATTTACGTGGTCGATTGTCATGCACCGTCAATTACGATATCATCGTGGTAGTTGAAACACTTTTCAGTTATTGGCTTGTAACTCAAAAAAGACTAAACGAATTTGATAAAATTTAAATGTGACCACCTCTGAAATATACTTTACCAAACGAAAAAGACATATCAAAATCGGACTACGCTGTAAAAAGTTATACGTGATCAAACATAAAAAGATTTGAGAGACTTGAGAATCCCCTTCGTTTTTTGGAAGTCGGTTGAAATGTTAGTAAGTTTTTTTACATATCTTAAATATTCTATTTTCCTCGCGGTTCCTGGCCTAAGATTATAGATAGATAGAGCTATTGCATGTTTACTTTCTTTTTTATGCTAGCACATATAACCAGACGATCATTTCATGCGACTGATGGTAAGTACTACCGTAGCCCATAACAGAAGTGCACCTGTTATGGGCTACGGTAGTGCTTACCATGAGTATCAGCACCCCGAGACTGTGGTGTTAAGTTACCCAGTAATTACTACCACACTATAGTACATTGTACACCGAGGGGAGAAAACGATATACAAGTATTTCTGTTCGAGAGTATGTTTAGAAAAAAAAATGAGAACTGACTGAGAATGAATTTCTGAGTGGGTGTGGTATAAAAGGATGTTATGATAAAGGCTCATCTCTATTACACTAGATAACTCTTCTGACAATCTATGATAAGACCATGAACACGACTGCCAATACTTAGGTTTTTACACATTTATCTCGATCCCTTCAGGTATTTAAAGACTTAGTAGGTAATGATAGTTTGTATTTAGCAATACCTACACAATTAAAGAATAAATCTATCACTGGGTGACTGTAGCTATTATGAACAGGTGTAGGGTAGCGCGTTCTCTGAGAAAACATATAGAATCTTTAGTTCAGTTCTTAGATTATGACTTATGCGAAAAGTCGTCACAATTCTACCAATGTCCGTGATGCTAGTTTCATAAACTATCAGGAGATTTAATTATTGTTTTCTGTCTAACGTTAGGTAAAATTTCATGAACAATTAAATGTCCTTCCGACCATTTTGTTTTGCGACACGTTGTCACATGACGGGGCTTGTCAAAGTTAAGCTTCCTCGGAGGAGCATGCAAGACTTCGTGCATGTGACAACAGCGCCGCTGAGGAATTCCTCCTAACCGGAATCCTTCATGGCATTCCAGGGATCTTACGGCGGGCTAAACCTACCGCTGGCCCAACTTGCCGCTGACTGGTACCCTCGCTGGCTAGACTGCGGGGACAGTACTGTGCACATTGCCGGAGCGGCTACCAGCTACCACAGGACCCTGAATCCTGCTGGGCGTCTGGGCTAACCCGACAACTGCGGCTGAGCGTTTCCCGTTTTTCCCGCTACTGTCTTCTGCCGGTTACTGCACTACCCACACCATCGCGTCGAGGACTTCACTGCTATTCTGAGATAAGTCCCCGTGACAAGGGAGGCTATTGCATAATCTGTCTGTAGTCACGACCCAGCTCTGGACTTTCTAGAGGCTAATAAACGTAAAACGAACTTTACCTGTTTCATGTAAATCTCCCAGCCGTCTAGGCAGGTAGTTTGCAACCATTCTAACAAGAGGCAAGATTGGCTGATAAAAAGACGGAAATTTAATTGCCAGCTTCGATTTAACAGTTTAAAGACTGCATGAATACCTATTGGTGGCGCGGATATGCTAAATTTTTAGTGGACTGTATTTGCGGTGCGTGGTGAAAATTCTATGACCTAGGCTAGTGGCACTTCCAGTAGGAATTTGAGCTGCTGCGGAGAAGAACAAAGAATACAGCACGATAGGGAAAGGAACTGCACTGACCTGTGCGATCCTCTTGGATTGCCTGTAGATCCGGTGACGTGGATAGGTCGGCGGCGGAGGCGGCTGGTCCTGGAGATCCCAGCACAACTCTGTTTCTAATGTTCCTTTGCTGATAACACCACTATAACGACACGATCACTAGCTAGGTCCAGTGTAATCACCGATCAATATATTCCTTATTTGTAAGGAAGTGTGTTGTGTGTGTTAGTGCGGGAGAAAGGAAGGGGAATAAGGATTATGCGGAAGTGCCAATAGACTACAACGAAAAATTATATATACTCGCGCAACCATTCCCCCCCAGTTTGAAGGGTTACCTTCAATAAATTAAACTAAAGCTACCAAATGCGATAATTATGCATAAATGTATGCTACACTAACCTAATAATAACTACGAAACTACAATTACTGCTGGTTTGGCAATGGGCAGAGACGTATAACCGTGCGTAACTAAGATCCGGTTGCGGTTTTGACGCGCACAATTCTTGTCACCCCATCTGAACCAGGGAAAACTTTCTCAATTACACCCAGAGGCCAGTGTAGAGGGGGTGCATTTTCGGTGATAAGAATAACTACAGTGCCGACAGTTATCGGATTCGAAGGAATGTTCCATTTTAGACGCGACTGAAGCGTGTGAAGATAACTGGTTCTCCAGCGCTTCCAAAACGATTGCAATAATTTATCTAGAAGAGCGTGACGCGAAAGTACGTGCAGTCTATCTTCGTCAATATCCTGAGCCGGTAAATGAGTGGGTACAAAAAAAAAGTGGGGTCATACAAAGGAAGTGAGCCGGTGTCAAATTCAAATTCAAATTCATTTATTTGTCAGAATGCAGGTTATAAAGTTGTAACATGGTTAAAAAGGTAAGTCCCAGGTACATTCTCACCTATATAAGGCATGAAAATGTTAACTAGTTTGTTATAACATATAGTATCTTAAAAATATACAAATAATAAGAAATATGTGATTGAAAATCAAAGTCAGCGGTACAATGAAAACAAATAAAATAAATAGTTTCAGTACAAAAACAAATTAATAATTAAAATACAATGTCATTGTTTTATATTAAATGTTCTTTCACTAAAGAATTCATTTATACTATAGTAACATTTGTCAAGGAGTAACGTCTTCAAATTATTTTTAAACTTCGATATATTACACGTTTTTAAGACTTCTGGCAATTTATTATAAATTTTAGGAGCCATACAAAATACACTTTTGTGCATTAGCGTCGTATGGGACATTCTGATGCACAGCCGAGATTTATTTCTTAAGTTCAAGTTGTGTACATCTCTTACCGATTCAAAGTAATCTAGGTTATATTTAACAAAAAGTGCGGTTTCATATAGGTACATGCATGGTAATGTCATAATTTTGAGTTCTTTGAAGTGTGGTTTACAACTGTCTGTAGATTAAAGATTTATTAAATATTTATTATTGCTCTAATGCATCTCTTCTGGGCCAGAAATACCTTTTCCTTATTAGTTGAGTTTGCCCAGAAGATTACTCCATACCTTAAGAGTGAAGCAACGCTTCCATGATAGGCTGTTAATGCTGTATCCCTATTGACAACTTTAGATAGATGGTGTAAGGCATATGCCATGCTATTGACCCGCTTGGTTAAGACGTCTGTGTGATACTTCCACGTCAGTTGTCTGTCAATATGCAGTCCTAGAAATTTTGTTACATATATTTTATTTATAGTTTGATTTAAATAGTGTATGTCAAAATCTGATTGAGATGTCCTTTGATTAAAATGCATTATCTTGGTTTTATTTAACTTAATTTTTAAATTATTTATTATTAACCAGTTTATTATGTTATTTAATGTAGAATTAATGTCAGTTATGTAGTCAGTAGATTGCTTTTTAAAGATTATAGTACTGTCGTCAGCAAATAGTACCATGGGGTGTGTTGTGCAGTTTGGTAAGTCGTTTATGTAACATAAAAAGAGTAAAGGCCCTAACACACTCCCTTGAGGTACTCCGTACTGAACTATAAGTGGCTCAGATAAATATGTATCTTCACACTTTTTTTGTACTCTGTTTGATAGGTATGATTTAATGAGATCTAAGACGTTTCCTCTTATTCCGTAGCATTCCAATTTATGGCATAATATATTATGATCAACGTAATTAAAGGCCCTAGTCATGTACATGTAAATTGAGCATACAGGAATTTTTTTGTCTACATTTTCCATTACGCAGTTTAGAAAATCAAAGACGGCCATATTAATAGACATTCCTTTTCTGAAGCCTTTTTGATGAGAAGATAAAATATTTTTCGTATCTAAAAAGTTGTATATAGCATCATAAAGTACCTTCTCAAACACCTTTGCAAAGACAGGAATTAAGGCAATTGGTCTGTAATTGGATAATATATCCTTTTTACCTCGTTTAAACAGTGGTTTTATTATTGTAGTTTTTAGTCCATCTGGAAATACACCCTTTTCTATGCTTAAATTTATAATATAACAAAGTGGAAAACATCAATCATCAATGCCAGCGGCTCCGAAGGGTTACTAGATAGAGTTCGGCATAGAGGGCGCGTGTTCATTACTGCTTCGATTTGAGTGAGGACTGTGCTCATCTCCTCGAAAGATAGGATCTGTGATCCAACGACCCGATGCAAATTCTGTTTTAGGCTCTTAATATTTGTTTCGCTATTACCATTAAAATGACTCGCGGCAGGGGTATTGAAGTGCCATTCAATGCGGTTTTCAGCTAAAACTTGAGCGAACTCCGTTTGATAATGTTTAGAGCGTAGAATTGCATGTAGCTCTAAGATATTGCGTTTTGCACCTACATAATTCGTCCCGTTATCAGAGTATATGCGACCTACAGTTCCACAACGCGATAAAAATCGTTTAAATGCAGCCATAAAACTCTGAGTACTCAAATCCCCAACTAGCTCTATATGAACAGCGCGAGTTGTCATACAGACGAAGAGACAAACGTACGCTTTCGTGGTGAGGATACCACGAAAACCCCTAGAGGGGGTGATTTTAAAAGCGCCACAGAAATCCGTCCCTGTATGAACAAATGGCTTAGCAGTTTTTAAAACGCGGCAAGAGCGGTGGTCAGCCATCTCTGGTGCGTTAAAACGCGGACGCAGTTTAAAACAGGGCAGACATTTGTGTATTCTACTACGAATCAAATTGCGTGCAGAATGTATCCAATACTTTTGTCTTAAAATAGACATCAACAAGTCGGGACCTGCCTGACAGTGTACTTTATGGTAATAGTCAACCAACAAATCCAGCACATGATCCTTTCGCGGGAGTACTATAGGATGTTTTTGATCGTAATCTAAGTTTGCCTCTCTCAAACGACCACCGACTCGAATGAGTTCATCTCGCAAGAAAGGCTTTAAATGTTGAATTGCGTAACTACAAGGTTTGTTTGCTTTCAAACTGTTGAACTCGCCAGGGAAATGCGATCGCTGCAACTCACGAAGAATGATAAGTTCTGCTTTGTCAAGATCTGCGGCAACTATATGCTTGCGTGGAGGTAATATTTTTATGAAGCGACAAATATACGTGTATACTATACTATGCAGCAACTTCGACCACGATGAGAGGCGATTGGCTAACAACAACACAACAGACTCTACACGCGGTGCATAGGATACGAAGGTGTGTATTTTCTCTTCCGGTGGCCCTAAAACTATTGAAGGGTCAAAAGGTTTGACTGGCCATTCGTCAGGCACCCTTTGGATCCACGATGGACCGCTAAACTATAACGGGTGTATATGAGATGGGGTTAAACCACGCGAAAGAGAATCTGCTGGAATTTGTGCACTTTCGATATGAAAAAGGCTGGTGGCAACTCAGATTTAATTTTTGACACCCTATTTGCGACGAATGTGTCCCAACGATGGGGAGACGAATGAGCCCAACACAGTGCCACCGTTGAGTCAGGGAAAGAAAATATTTTATTAATCTTGATGCGGTGTTTACAAGCGTTGACTAAGGCGCTAATGAGCTGAGCCAACAGAAGTAGAGCACAAAGCTCAAGGCGCGCGAGAGGGACTACTTTGCGGAGACCTTGCTTTAGATTTTGCACTGACGAGGCTAACCGAAATATTTCCACAGTTCTGGACGTGAAAATACACGTCTCCTCCAAACGCCCTCTGGCTTGCATCTGCAAAGCCCACTATAGTAATTGAACTGTCTGGCTAAATACCAATATGACGTCGGATTTGAATTCTTTCGAGCATAGGAAGCTCTTCTCTAAAGCGAGCCCACAACCTAGCAATTGTGTCAGGTATTGCGTCATCCCAGTCGCAGTTATAAAGCCAAAGTTCTTTAATAAGTAGCTTTGCGTATAAAACTACAGGTGCTACGAAACCCATAATATCCCATATCCTGCATCCTGCATGACAACATGATACATTTTGTACAAGTTTACGGGGTCGAACTATCCTTGAGACTGAACACATCGGATTCGGGTGACCACTTCAAGTCAAGTACCTTGTGCGTACCATTGTCATCAAAGGTTTTGACAGTAGATAGGCGATGAGAAGGCGGAATTGAATCTAATGCTAGTTGAAAATTGCTTCTCCATTTAACTAGGTCAAATTGACCGGCCTTCATTATATTTATGATTTGAGCAGAGGTTTCGACGGTTCCCTCTCGCTCTTAACACTAAACACGCAGTCATCCATATAGAGACCCGTCTCGATGACAGCCTTTGCCTTAGGGTAAGCGTCACCTTCATCAACAGCTAGCTGTTTGTAGTACGAAGCGCATGGAAGGGGCTGGACTTTAACCCAAAACAAACGCGGTTGAATTCGTAAACCTTCAAAGTTTCTGGTGGCGAAAAACTATACAAAAACGGTTGGAATCTGCTATTACAATTCCTTACTAATCCAATACAGAGGAACATTTGTCTTATATCAGCAGAGAGCGCAACAGCGAATAATCGAAAATTGACGATAATGTCGAAAAGGTTACCCTGAAGATTTTGACCACAATACAAAACATCGTTAAGGGAAACATTAGTGCTAGTCCTAGCACTCCCATCTAAAGCCCCAGTGTAACTTTGTGGTGAGTTTATCATCTCTAATAACTCCGTGGTGCGGGATAATATAGGAGGGTAAATCCTGTGTCTCTTTGGTCTCGATAGGCGCAAGCAAGATAAAACCTTTATCGATATATTCATTGACAACATCATCGTACGCTTGTTTTAACTTCGGAGACCTCAGCATTTTGCGCTCCAAGCAATAGAAGCGTCTTTCAGCCATTTTATACGAATCGCCCAGAGATGAAACCTCACCCTTGAACTGGAGTGCGACAAAGTATCGACCACTTTCATCGCGGGTAGTAGTATGATTACAAATCTCCTCAGCCCTCCTATCATCAGGACTTAGGATTAGTGGAACATTGACTTCTTCAATTTCCCAAAATCGTCGGATGGTAGTCTCCAACGGCGGTTCGACGGCGCAACAATATGACACGGTCGAGTAATTATCTACGAGCGCAGGTGCGGATGCAACAATAACAAAACCTATAACCGTTTCTAGTGCGTGCGGTGACAAACGCGCCGAGTGACTTTGGACCTTACGCGGTAGCAGGAGGAAAAGCGTGGACCAGGAGGCAGTTCATATTCATATTCGTATCATTTATTGCATCATACATGTAACGGGGATCTTAAATATTACAATAATTAGTCACATATGTACCCAATTCAGGGCATTGCAATATGAGTAGAAGCGGACCGATATATTATTACATTTTTCGTCAAAATTTATCCTTAAAAAATTCGTCTAGACTATAATAACTTCTAGTGAGTAATAGAGTTCTTAGTTTAATTTCAAATATTTGGTCTTTATCTTGGGCTTTTATCGTATCCGGAATTTTATTATAAATTTTAACAGCCATGATGTTTGGGCCAGAACTGTGTATTTTTAATCTTGAAGAGGGTAGTATTAAATTATGTTTATATCTAGTTTCGTAACGTCGCGGTTGGTCAATTTTTTTGCCGAAAAATACAGGGTATTTTCTGGCGAATTTGCAAATCTCTAAAATGTAAATTGATGTTAATGTCAGTATTTTAGGTTTGAAGAAATGAGGTTTGCAGCTATCTGGTTCTTTAATGTTACTTAATATATGTATAATTTTTTTTTGCATAATATAGATGTCTTGTGCATCAACACTGTTACCCCATAAAAAAACAGGTGATGATCAACTAAAATAAGTATATTAAATTCAGAAACTTGTGTGTAATAAACTAATTAAAACGCTTAAAAAAGAACACTATAGAAAATATTAGAAATTCTAAAGAGACGTGGCGATTAATTAAGGAAATTTGCTATCTCAATAAAAGTCATACAACTAATTCTGAATTACTGACTAGCGAATCATCTCAACTGAAGTCACTTGACATGGTTAACTGTTACTTTTCGTCCCTTGGGCCTAAACTAGCAAAAAATACTCTTACTAAGCTCAACATAACGGAAATAGATCTTGCCAAAAAAGCGGTTGCTAACGACAGTCCGTCGGCCTCTATGATGTTTACACCTACTGATCCCATTGAAGTTCTTTCTATCATAACAAGCTTAAAGCAGTTGGATGGGATAACATTTCAACTCAGTTCATCAAACGATATAAGTTAGAACTAGCATCGCCAATTAGTCACTTAAGTAATTTGAGTTTATCAAACGGAACAATTCCAGACGTGTTTAAGCAAGCCTGGGTCCTATTTTCAAATGAGGTGACAAAAGAGTTGCCTCAAATTATATACCAATCTCATTGCTTTGCACCATCTCTAAGATACTAGAAAAAATAGTGCACAAAAGGCTGGTCAAGTATCTTGAACTTGGTAATTTTCTGTCTCAAAACTAATATGGTTTTAGGTCCCATCGATCGACGGATGATGCGGTTTTAAAGCTAACATCTCTTATAACTGCATCCATAGATAAAGGCAACAAATGTTTAGGTATTTTCTTGGACTTACAAAAAGCGTTCGATACCGTTTCTATTCCCATATCTAATCCCTTCTCACGAGGCTGGAAAACGTAGGGATAAGAGGAATACCACTTGAATGGTTTAGAGATTATCTAAATAGTCGAATACAAGTAGTGAGGATCAATAAATTGGTCAGCAACACCTCTGTTTGCACGTACGGAGTCCCACAAGGTAGTACGCTTGGCCCAACGCTTTTTTCGATCTATATCAACTCGCTACGTACACTAAAAATTGAGGGTGCAGATCTAATAATGTTTGCTGATGACACTGTTCTTCTATTTTATGGAAATACTTGGGAAATAGTGCATGATTTAGCAGAAAAAGGGCTGAGTAATGTCACGAGATGGCTAGAAGATAGTTTGTTATCTTTGAATACATCTAAAACGAAATATTTATGTTTTAATAAAACTGCAAGAACAAATCCACCGAATGAGTTATTCATGACTGTCCATACTTTCCCTGCAACAGAGATATCGATTTTGGTGATTGTTGCTGCGATAGATTAGTTAAAGTCTCCAACACCCGTTACCTAGGCATAGAAATTGATGACAAATTGCAGTGGAAAGAACATTTAAAAACACTCTCTAGGCGATTGAGAAAGTTTATTTTTATTTTTGAAACACTTCGAGTAGTAGCGGATAGTAACCTTCTTATAAAAACGTATAAAGCCCTTTGCCACAGTGTCATAAATTATTGCATCTGTTCATGGGGTGGTGCAACGAAGACAAATATGCTTGAATTAGAACGTGCGTAACGGGCACTTCTAAAAACTATGTTTTATCTGCCTTACCGCTTCCCTACCACACACCTATATCAAAAAGTAAATGTACTAAGCGTGCGTAAATTGTATGTTTATGAATGTATTCGCAGATATCACCGCACAGTGTACCTACAATAAAAAGTAGTAATAAAAGGTTAGATAAATGTCCTGTTCCCTACTTCGAAAGTAGCACAGCACGTATGCACTACAAGTAGTTACACTACAAGTTGTAGTATTTTGATATAGTTCCGTAGAAATGACTGGAAATCGTCAAACTTCGGTATTTTATTCCCGATACCACTCTGGTTAGTCTCAAACAAGCGGACCGTCTCGAAATCCAGCTTTTTCAGACCGATATACAGAAACAAAAAATCACCTAAATCATCAACCTTAACATTCTTTAACGCGCGAACAGATGATGCAAAAACGTCTAAAGTTTTTTTTAAGTTCTGTTCGTTGCAAACAGTTGTAGCTTTTAAATCAAATAACTGATCCAAATAAGCAGTTACGACTAATCTCTGATCTTCATATTTTGACTTCAATGTATTTAAAATCAAGGAATAATTTTCAGCACAAAGCGTAATACCTGCGCAAGCCGTTTTTTCTTTGCCAGTGAGTTTTTAGACAAGATAATACAATTTCTCGTAGTCGGTTAAACTTTCGTTGCGATCTATGTTGTTTTCAAAACTACGAGTATTTAAAAATAATCCCCAATTACGAATATCCACGTTGAACTCCGGGATTTGGATGGGCGGTAATTTAGGTCTACTGTGGTTGAGTATGGGTTTCATTTCTCTTGGGAGGTAACAAAAGGCGGTTCTAATGATTTGGTGACATGTTTTATACGACAGTATAAGTCATTAAAGGATGACAAAGCCGAATAATTAACGGAATCCAATACTAATTCTATGGTGTTAATGTTGTGAATGACGGTCTCAAAATCCGTGCGCATACAATCAATGTTCTCGAAAGAACAAAGAAATGAATCTCTTATAGCCAAGCCCGATACCTTGAAAGCATTATAATGTATTTATTGAACCCGTGAGTAAATCATTTCCCTCTTAGCGCGTAATAGCCTCAATTCGTTGTCAGCCTTGTTAGGTTTAGGAGGCATCGTGAATACTTACCTACCTATCAACGCAATGTAAATAAACAAAACAAAACAACAATCGCTAGAAACGGCGGAGATAATTAAAGCTAATTCACTGCCACAGATTACTACCTACTTAATACGGGACACGAATAGCGCGAAGATATGAGCGATTTATTTCTCAGTAATTTATCTGTAACCGTTATGTTTATGTTTATTAGAAATACTAGGCGTCGTGATTTAAACCATAAACCTGACAGTACTTAATTACCTAGGTTAATATCTCTGCCTCGATCAATTAATATTTAATCTTGTTACTACCAAAAAACGAAGGTAATCTGGCAAACTGTATTGAAGTCGGAATGTAACATAATTAATAAGGCGGTATGCAATTAAGTAGATTA
Source organism: Selenia dentaria (assembly GCA_917880725.1). Classification (NCBI taxonomy): domain Eukaryota; kingdom Metazoa; phylum Arthropoda; class Insecta; order Lepidoptera; family Geometridae; genus Selenia; species Selenia dentaria. The sequence continues at coordinate 26,777,588 of OU862883.1, read as the reverse complement.
TGTAGATAGTCCATACATTTATATATTACCCTCAACAATATCAACGAACAAATATTCTGTGATGCGTCTATAAATCCAAAAACGCCCTAAATACCTAGGTGCGGGTTTATCTACTAGAATGAACTAGATATTTAATTATGGTGCATTATTCCCTATGGAATAAAACTAAGCTACTATGTGCGATTCATATCCGGCTCGAAGGACCACAAAAAATGGTGGCGCGGATATGCTAAATTTTTAGTGGACTGTATTTGCGGTGCGTGATGAAAATTCTGTGACCTAGGCTAGTCGCACTTCCAGTAGGAATTCGAGCTGCTGCGGAGAAGAACAAAGAATACAGCACGATAGGGAAAGGAACTGCACTGACCTGTTCGATCCTCTTGGATTGCCTGTAGATCCGGTGACGTGGATAGGCGGGCGGCGGAGGCAGCTGGTCCTGGAGATCCCAGCACAACTCTGTTTCTAATGTTCCTTTGCTGATAACACCACTATAACGACACGATTACTAGCTAGGTCCAGTGTAATCACCGATCAATATATTCCTTATTTGTAAGGAGTGATGCGTGCGCGTTGACCTTTTTGTTGGCAGTGATGTATGTATGTGACGGACGATCGGCATCGGCCGTCGTTATACATCCTGCTTGCACTCGCAGGCAGGTAGTGTGGGAGAAAGGAAGGGGAATAAGGATTATGCGGAAGTGCCAATAGACTACAACGAAAAATAATATATACTCGCGGAACCACCTATAAAATTGCCTAACAGCAGTTGTCCTGATATACCTACATATTAATTTGTTATCACAAAAATGAGAATGTTTTAATAATATTTTATGATTGGTATAGGTATGTAATAAAATATATTATAATAAAACATATCGTCTAAATTTTTAACAAACTACTTCAAATCAAACAATAAGGGTATAACGATATGCTTATCTCTGCATAAATCTAAGAACATATAAAATTGGCTAATTGTGGGTGTGCAAAAATACAAAATTGTGATAGTATCACTTACGGACGTTTTCAATATTCTATCTATCCATAGTTTTTCTTACTACGGATAGAAATTTGACATAGGGTCCATACAAATAGTGTCAAATATCTATCTCTAGTAAGGTAAACCGGTGATAGATAGGTTATTGAAAACGGCCGTAAAACAATATGTGGGTAGGTACGCAAAACAGAGAAATATTCGTGTCCATTAAACAGTAGTTAAACGTATAGTCCATTAAACAGTCCATAATTATGAAGCATAGTGCCCATATTGTATACAAATCGCGCGGTCAATGATTACTATGCAAAAAATATGCTAAATGCTGCCACATTCAAAAATCTAATCTTATATTTAGTCAAATCGGCTAATGATAATAACCTGCGATCGCCAACCCGCCTGCCCAGCGTGGCGATTACGGGCAAACTCCTCCAATGCAAAACAACAAGCCACGGCCCCTAGTTCCCGGCGGCCCTGCTATTCCTGGTCATGGTGGCGACCATGGTAACGGCGGGGCGAGGGGTGCTAAGAATCTCCGGGCTACGGGAGGCCACCACAAACAACTGACCCTGGCGACGTATAACGGACGCACGCTAAGGCTTGACTCGCATCTGGCGCAACTCGAGGTGGAACTTGGGAAAATTAGGTGGCACATACTGGGTTTGAGTGAAGTCCGAAGAGAGGGGGAGGACACCTTAACCCTAGAATCGGGCCACCTTATGTACTTCCGAGAGGGAGACCAACAATCCCAAGGTGGCGTTGGGTTTCTGGTAAACAAGTCCCTTTCTGACAACGTTGTGGAAGTGTCCAGTGTGTCGAACAGGGTAGCGTACCTTATTGTAAAGCTCACCGAGAGGTATAGCCTCAAGGTGGTGCAAGTGTACGCACCGACCTCGACACACTCGGACGATGAAGTGAAGGATATGTTCGATGACATATCGAGGGCCCTCCACTTCACTACAAAGACCCAGTACACCGTTGTCATGGGGACTTTAACGCTAAAGTGGGAGTACAGAATTTCAGCGAATCGGTAGTAGGATGCCATGGCTTTGGACGCAGAAATCATAGGGGGCAAATGCTCGTCAACTTCCTCGAACGGGAGGAGCTCTTCTTGATGAACTCCTTCTTTAAGAAACAGCCCCAAAGGAAGTGGACGTGGCTAAGCCCCGACACTAGGGCTAAAATGAGATTGACTTCATCATGACGAATAAAAAGCACATATTTAAAAATGTCTCTGTGATCAACAGGTTCAATACCGGTAGCGATCACCGACTTGTCCGAGGCTCTCTGAATATCAACTTCAAGGCGCAACGTGTCCGTCTGATGAAGTTCAGGCTCCGACCAACACTGCTCCAAACCATTGCAGGATCTGAAACATTCCAGTTAAACCTGGAGAACCAATTCGCTGCCGTGGAAACCACCACAGACGTAAACCAGAACCTCGAAAATGTGACTCGGGTCCTCAGGGAAGAAGGTACGAGATTTTGTTACATGCAGCGTTAGGGCAAGAAGTCCAAGCTTTCGGAAAAGACTTTGGGCCTAATGAAGGAACGACGTGAAAACCCACCCATCACTTCGTCAGAAAAGCGGACTCTAAACCGAGAGATCAACAAGAACGTACGACACGACCTCCGGTGCTTCAATACTCTTTCGATCGAAAGAGCGATCGAGCAGAATCGGGGGTCAAAGGTGTTCGTACAATCTCTTGGAAGAAGCCACCTGACGAAGTTGACCACAGCTAGTGGAGAAGTCGTTGCTTCGAAGCCGGCAGTCCTTTCGGAAGTGGATGACTTTTATGGCCGATTATACGCATCGCATATACATCTCGACCTGATCCCGAAAATGATCCTAAAGCCACGTTAACACGCCATTTCACCGAAGACTTGCCAGAAGTCAGTATTGGCGAAATCGAGATCGCTCTTGGACAGCTTAAAAATGGAAAAGCCCCTGGATGGAGGATGGCGTTACAACAGAGCTACTAAAAGCAGGAGGTAAACCCGTATGAGGGAGCTCCAGAAGCTTTTTAACGCTGTCCTGTTCGAAGGGAGAACTCCAGAGGCGTGGAGTAGGAGTGTGGTCGTCCTGTTCTTCAAAAAGGGAGATAAGACCCTGCTGAAGAACTATCGACCCATATCCCTTCTAAGCCACGTCTATAAGCTGTTTTCAAGAGTGATCACGAACCGTATTGCGCGTAGACTCGATGAATTCCAACCACCGGAACAGGCTGGGTTTCGGAGCGGATACGGCACCATAAACCACATTCACACAGTGCGGCAGATTATACAGAAGACCGAAGAGTATAATCAGCCCCTGTGTCTAGCGTTCGTGGACTATGAGAAGGCCTTTGACTCGGTTGAAATCTGGTCTGTTCTGGAGTCCCTGCAACGCTGCCAGATAGATTGGCGATACATCCAAGTGATGAGATGTCTTTACGAAACCGCCACCATGTCCGTCCAAGTATAGAATCAGCAAACAAGTCCCATACCGTTGCATCGAGGAGTGAGACAAGGGGACGTTATTTCTCCGAAATTGTTTTCAAATGCAATGGAGGATATGTTCAAGACGCTGAACTGGAAAGGACGTGGCATTAATATCAACGGCGAATACATCTCTCACTTGCGATTTGCTGACGATATCGTCATCGTGGCAGAGACGCTGCAGGACCTGCAACAGATGCTGAATGACCTGGCTGACTCTTCTATACGCATCGGCCTACGGATGAACTTGGACAAAACCAAGGTCATGTTCAACGAACATGTTCTACCGGAACCGATTGCGATACACGGCGCCGTTCTCGAAGTTGTTCAAAAATATGTGTACCTCGGGCAGACATTGCAGTTGGGAAAAAACAACTTTGAGAACGAGGTGAATAGAAGAATTCGGCTGGGCTGGGCAGCGTTTGGGAAGCTACGTCGAGTCCTTACTTCGCCGATTCCACAGTGCCTGAAGACGAAAGTCTTCAATCAGTGCGTCCTGCGTCATGACATACGGAGCCGAAACGTGGACACTGACGGCTCGAATGGTCCACAAGCTCAAGGTCGCTCAGCGGGCTATGGAAAGGGCTATGCTCGGTGTTTCTCTGAGGGATCGCATAAGAAATGAAGTGTTCCGTCAGAGAACCAAGGTCATCGACATAGCCCACCGGATCAGCAAGCTGAAGTGGCAGTGGGCTGGCCATATTAGCCGTAGAACCGACAACCGTTGGGGTAAACGAGTTCTAGAGTGGAGACCGCGTCTCGGCAAACGTAGTGTAGGACGTCCTGAGGCACGGTGGAGTGACGATCTGCGCAAGACGGCTGGCAAAAACTGGATGCGAGAAGCCCAAGATAGACCTAAGTGGCGTGCAATTGGAGAGGCCTATGTCCAGCAGTGGACTGCTACAGGCTGATGATGATGATGATGACGGCTGACCGTTTGCCGTTAATGTGAAAGAAAATGAATTAAGACCGTATAATCAAAGGGTAGTTTTTTGGCAGCGACAGCGACGTTTTGTGTTGAAATCGACCACACCAAAATACGAAAATAAGTCGTTACGTAATATCATTGGCAAGTTATTAAAAAATAGGAGAGGTATTCACAAAGTCGGTATCCACGTACGTCTCTGGCACTTATCAGAATGCATGCTATAGGATAAGACAATCAAACACGGCTCTGTTAGCCTCGTTGGTCCTGCCTTCGGTAATGTGGGGTAAGTAAGTAGTAAGTTCGATCCTAAGCCGGGGCAAATATTTGAGTCAGGAGCACAAACATTTGTTTTCGGGTTCTGGATATGGTGATGTGGGAATCGCTGCCTACCGTGACACAAAAATTGCACAGCAAGGGCGTTTTTTTGAGTCTAAGTCAATTCCACCGAAATACGTCATTATTACGGCGTATTTACGACACGTCACCGTCAATTATCCCCAATTTGTGAACAGATTCTCAAACTTCTTTTTTTATTTGGTAGAGTATACTTCCGTGGTGGTCCCTTTTAAATTTCATTAAATTCAGTCAAGACGTTTTTGATTTACACTCTCAATAACTGAGTGTTACTCAATAAGTGTTACGCCTATCTTGATGTTATCATTATTGACGGTGAATGACAATCGATCCCGTAAATAGCAAGGGTCACTAAAACCTAAGAAAACAATTTTTTATAAAAAAAATAACTGACTTGAACACTAAAAAGTGCGAAATAACTTGTCGAAGTCAGTTCCATGCGCACAATATTGTGAAAATAGGTCCTTCTAAACTATCATGGCTCAACTTCAACAAGTTATTTGGCACTTTTTGGTGTTGAAGTCGGTTCCATGTTTTGGTAAAAAAAGTTTTTTAATTAAGCTTCATCCTGTGTTCATCAACTTGTATCGTGAAAGTTTAAAACTCAGGCGAAGCTAAACAAATGTATTGCTAGTCGATAGGGCCGTCGAGTTTTTTTGCGTAACCTTGTCATTTGTTTCATTATTCATAGTATTATTATTTTCGTCTATTGAACCGATAAAAAAATATATAAATAAACGGTATCAACAACAGTTTGGTTGATATAACAGTATGCTGATATGCTTTGAACTATTGCGTATATTTGTGCGATAGTACTGTTTATGTGGCACCGCACTGCAACATTATTGGTAGCATAACATATTATAAGACTTACCTTAGGTCGATATCTCCAAGAATCTGCGATAGAAGCACATCTGGGATCTGCGTGATGTTCAAATTGTCCCAAGATTTTTGTCTTCCGAGTATCTATTGGGTACAGTTTATAAAGTTCTGAATATCTACTTCGGAGTCCATCGCACTTTATTCACTTTCACTTCACACTTTGGATATTGTCATATTACTTTACTATTCAGAACAACGTCACTTACATTATGCTCTCACTTTTTCTTGTTGTATTATTGTATTACATGCATACATGTTTGTTTACACCTACATTTTGAATGATAAGTGTGTACAATCTTGCTGCAAAACGGTTTATATCTCTCTAAAAAGGTACGTACAATTTATGTACTTGTCAGTTGGATACTTTAATTTAAAATAGTCTTTAGTGGAAAGCTTTGTGATTGGAACAAAATAAGAATCCTAATTATTAGAGGTTGTTGTGCGATTATTGGTTTTTTGAATAACGAGGACTTTTAAGCGACTAATTTTGTACTGAAGGCAATATAAAATTTCGTCTTTTATTTTGTACTGATTCTAGAATTTTAGCTTACCATATAATTTTGATAAAACGATGACGATTTGAGTATTTAATTCATTACAAGATAATGCCCAGTAAAATCAAATCAAAAAGTTGGTAAAGATTAAGTAATAATTATTGATTGATGTAACAGCTAAGTACTGATGAAATAAATTCGAGGCGAAAAACCCCGGCCAAGTGAGAGTCCAAGGGTTCCATACATTAAGAAATTACCTAACATTAATGCTTTTACTATAAAAATAGCTTATTTTAAAGCACCTTTGCCGTTTACTCCCTAGACATAATTATTGCTGCAACCACAAATAACAAACGTGTAATAGCAAAATCCGCCCTTTTTGTTATTTTCTTTATTTTTACGGTTTTCCGATTTATTCCTATAAATGTGCAGTAATACATTGCTACTTGCCAAATTCTCTACCACTAGCTCAACGGGAAGCATCCTACAGTATAAACATGCGACATATACACTCATATCTTTTGATCGCGTTAACTTAAAAATTTGATTTTTTAACAGCTAAAAGGGACTATAAATGTAATTGTTTAATTCAAATTTCAACTTGAATGATACCTTTAATGTGCGGGCTAATTAATTCCGTTGTCGGATAACTACGGAATTAAAACAACTCTGATATTGGTTTTTTTTAGTAAATATCGGAAATTTTGTATTTTTCTATATTTCGATATTATTTTCTTATTGTATACAGTTTTTTAAATATGTGCTAATTAATATCAGACGATACTATTTTGAATAATCTACACTTCTACACTATCTACACTAATATTATAAAGAGGAAACATTTGTATTTTGTGTGTGTGTTTGTGTGTGTGTGTGTGTGTGTGTGTGTGTGTGTGTGTGTGTGTGTGTATGTTTGTAATGAATGAACTCAAAAACTACTGTGCTGATTTCAAAAATTTGGAAAGCTACACTCACCCTGAGTAACAAAGGCTATATTTCATTCATCATCATCATCATCATCACGCATAAAGCACAACACCACGCGTGTGAAATCGCGGAGCGCAGTTAGTTTCTTGATATCAATAAAAAGTTACCCTATATTTGGGGTGCCCAGGTTGGCCTAGGCGCCCTAAACTTCCCCCCCCCGAAGGGTTCCCGCATTGACGTGGCGGGAGGGCTCAGTAGCCGTGGCTTGGATCGCCACGGTGAAGCCAAGAGGAACCCAGGGGCCGCGCCAGCGTTGGGGTGCGCTGGCCGGCTCAGGCGGGGCCGCTTCTATGGGCTTTGGCCGCCAAGTCCACATAGGAGTGGCGGGGTCCGGGCGCTTTGGCGCAGACTCGAGGAGGTGGGGCCCGGGCGCTTTAGCGCAGGCTCGAGGAGGGGGGGCCCAGGCACTTTGGCGCAGGCTCGAGGAGGTGGGGTCCAGGCGCTCGGCGCAGACTCGAGGAGGTGGGGTCGCGGGGGGGGGGGGGTATTCTCTGTGGCTGACGTAGCAGGCGGTGGGGCTACGTATCCGACCCACCGCAGGGAGATCACGGGCGTCCAGACACGGGGAAGTCTGGCATTGTTGGCGGGTTTGGTCTCCGAGGCAGTTGCGGCGCGCCATGTGTTCTGGCGTGCCGCGAAGAGAAGGGTCCGGCAACGGACAGCCGCGGCGGGTTCGCGGTCGTGTGTAAAATCTGTCCCGCGGTCCCGCCAAAAGCGGCAGTGACGGAACACCCCGGGGTTTTGGTGGGTATACGGACTCCCACATAACCACCTACCTCCCCGTGATAGGTGGTATCCATAAAGGACTTCCCCGGGACAAAAAAAAAAAAAGGCGCCCTAAACTTTCAGTTGTCCTTTTCAACTACATTGCAGGATTTTTTTTCTTGAATTTAATAATTTCCTTAATAAATCTTTTGTATATGTATTATAAATATAAGTAATTAATAGATTTAAAATTGTGCAGTATTTTAATAGCTAATGGCGCGTGCTCTTTTAACAGGATAAAATTAATACTAAGTACAAAAGCAGTCTCGGATCATAAGCGTTCAAAATTGCTGTCTTGATAATAATGTAAATGTATTCAAAAAATGACTTTTTTATTATATTCTTTCGTTTTTTATAGATATACACCAAAAAATATTGCTTAGCCGACTAAGTGTTTTCAGTAAATTTTAATTTAATATCTTTATGGGTGTCAGCATTTTGTATGCGGGACATTTGCAGCCAAGATTGGAGTGTCAGTGTCAGAGTATGCTTACATAAATTTCATAAATGTCGTCTGTCCCCGGACAGGTCGAACATTTCTGAGCATGAACATGTCTGTTTTATTTGTGTCTGGGTGTGTATATGTATATAAAATGTATATGAGTCATCAGGTTATCATAGTACAGGCTCTGCCTAATTTGGGACCTGAAGACCTTTGTGTGGATGTTGTCCCATATTATTTATATTTTATTTATTTATTTGATGTTCCTTAATTTTATATTAATAATCGCTTATTTTATAATATAAAATGTTTAGTCTAGTACTCATGTTCTAAAACAATTTAAAAGCAATTAGTGAGGATTTTACAAGAGGCGATTACGTATCAAAGGTTCATCATCATCATCATCTCAGCCGTAGGACGTCCACTGCTGAACATAGGCCTCCCTCATGATTTTTCAAAAGGACCGGTTGGAAGCGGCCTGCATCCAACGTCGTCCTGCGACCTTCATCAGGTCGTCTGTCCACCGTGTCGGTGGACGACCTACGCTGCGCTTGCCGGTCCGTGGTCTCCACTCCAGAACCTTTCGGCCCCATCGGCCATCTGTTCTGCGTGCTATGTGCCCTGCCCACTGCCACTTCAACTGGCTAATTTTCTGGGCTATGTCGGTGACTTTCTTTCTTCTACGGATCTCCTCATTTCTGATTCGATCACGTAGAGAAACCCCGAGAATAGCCCTCTCCATAGCTCGTTGTGCGACTTTGAGCTTTTCTATGAGGCCCATAGTAAGAGACCACGGTTCAGTGCCATAAGTCATCACTGGTAACACACATTGGTCGAAGACTCTTGTCTTGAGGCACTGAGGTATTTTTGACGAGAAGACTTCGCGAAGTTTCCGAAACGCTGCCCAGCCGAGTTGGATTCGACGATTGACCTCTTTCTCGAAGTCGGACCTGCCTAGTTTGACTGTCTGTCCCAGGTAGAAGTACTCGTCAACAACTTCGAGAACTGAGTTCCCAACTGATATTAGGGTAGGTACAACATGGGCATTAGACATAATTTTCGTCTTATCCATGTTCATCTTAAGACCTACCCGTTGGGAAACTCGAACTGGAGGCCTTCGAGCATTGTACTGAGGTCTTCCATGGATTCTGTCATGACTACAATATCGTCGGCAAATCGAAGGTGAGTGATGTATTCGCCGTTAATATTAATGCCAAGTCCTTGCCATTCCAGAAGCTTGAAGGCGTCTTTCAATGTAGCGGTGAACAGTTTCGGAGATATAACGTCTCCCTGTCTCACGCCTCTTTGCAATGGAATTGCCTTCGAACTCTGCTCCTGTACTCGGACTGACATGTAGGCGTTTTTGTTCAAACACTTCAGCACTTCAATATACCGATAGTCAATACGGCACCGCTGGAGAGACTCAAGCACTGCCCACGTCTCGATCGAATCAAAGGCTTTCTCATAGTCCACAAACGCTAAACAAAGAGGCAAGTTATACTCTTTGGACAAAGAGGCAAGTTATACTCTTCGGTCTTCTGTATAACTTGCCGTAGCGTGTGGATGTGGTCTATGGTACTATAGCCTTTTCGGAAACCGGCTTGTTCCGGAGGCTGGAATTCATCAAACCTGCAACTGAGACGGCTGGTTATGACCTTCGAAAACAGCTTATAAACATGGCTCAAAAGCGAGATGGATCTGTTAGTTTTAAGTAAAGTGTTGTCACCTTTCTTGAAGAACAGCACCACCACGCTTTTGTTCCATGCTTCTGGCGTTGAACCTTCGAGTAAGACGGTATTAAAGAGCTTCTGAAGGACTTTAAGTACCGGTGTTCCACCCGCTTTCAGAAGCTCAGATGTGATACCGTCGTCACCAGGCGCCTTGTTGTTCTTAAGCTGTTTCAAGGCCATTCTAATCTCGTACAGGCTGATGTCCGGGATATCTTCGGTATAATGTCGGGTCAGTTTGGCTCTTGGGTCTTTGGCCGAGCTGCTAACAGGTTTAGCGACCGAGGTGTATAGCTGTCCGTAGAAACTCTCTACCTCTCCTAATACTTCTGCTTTGGTCGACGCTACACTGCCGTCTTCTCTCTTCAGCTTCGTCAACTGGCTTTGCCCAATAGAAATGTCTCTTGCAAACACTTTGGAGCCTTTTTTCCGCTCTATCTTCTCTTTAATACGGTTTGTATTAAAGATCCGGATGTCGTGTCGCAAGGACTTCCATATTCGTCTATTGAGCAGCCTATATGCTTCAGCATCATGCGAAGACTGCATTTTCAGTGAGCGTCGTTCAGCCATGAGGTTGAGGGTATCGTTGGAGAGTTTCTGTGGCCTATCTGTACGGTTTCTACTAACCTGTTATTGATCTCGTCCATTGAAGCGATTGGATAGCACAAGTTGAAAGCTCTCGGGGTCTTGTATATGGGCACTAGTGGGTCGGAGCGTAGACTTCATCAGACGAGACCTCTCCAGTTTGACATTAATATTCACCGTGCCTCTTACCATTCGGTGATCACTACCGGTTTTAACCCTGTTGATCACGGAGACATCAGCGAATACTTGCCTTTTGGTGGTCATAATGAAGTCAATCTCATTTCTCGTGGAATCATCGGGACTCAGCCAGGTCCATTTCCTGTGAGGTGGCTTCTGAAAGAAAGAGTTCATTATAAAGAGTCCCTCTTTCTCCAGGAAGTCGGCCAACCTCTGTCCCCTACGGTTCCGTTGTCCATATCCAAATTGCCCCACTTTCAACTCATCCTCGCTTCTCTTACCCAACTTCGCGTTGAAGTCCCCCATAACAACTAGAAAGTGCGTTTCAGAGGTATGTATGGCCCGACTAATGTCCTCATACAAATCCTCCACCTCATCATCCGGGTGCGACTTCGTCGGTGCGTTTACCTGAATGAGCTTCAGCGAATATCGTTTGGATACTCTGAGTATTAGGTATACGACCCTATTGGAAACGCTATCGATCTTAACTATGTTGTTAGTAAGGGACTTGTGGAGGGGAAAACCGACGCCACCTTGGGACTGTTGGTCGCCCTCCCGGTAGTAGAGTAGGTTACCTGATTTTAGGGTTATCCTGTCCTCACCCGCTCTACGGACTTCAGATAACCCCATATTGTCCCAGTGTAACTTACTCATTTCTTCTTCCAGCTCATAAATCTTCTCGTCTGTCCTCATCGTGCATATGTTGTGTGCCACCTGGGCCAGTCATCGTCGTTGGGGGTGGTAGCCGGGCGTCTGCCGGGGATTCTTAGCACCCCCTGCCCCACCGTTACCGTGGCCGCTACCGTAGCCAGGAATAGCGGGGCTGCCGGGGACTGGGGGCCTGGTTCCTAATGTGTCTGTCATTTGGGGGATTTTGCCAATACTCGCCACGCTTGGCAGGCGGGTTGGCGAGCGCAGTTTTGAGGTTTTAATACTGGGAAGGTGCTGCTGCCCACCTTCCGATAGCAGATTTTTACGCACCCACGGGTAGAGTTGGGGGGGTACTATTCTAAGCCGGTACCCCACGGCAACAAATACGTATACGTGAAATAATAATACCCACGGTATTAAAGGTTAGATTAAGATAATATAACAAAATACAAATACGAAGAACTTAAGAGGACTTGATACCAAATATTGAGTCATCACTTAAATGTCTAAAGTTATTATATTATATTAACATAATTTATCCAACAGAGGTGAAATATTACACCAGAGATAAATTATGAACTCGTATAACGATAGTAAGATATTAAACAAATCCTATGTTCATTGCTGTGCTTAGCATTTTTAGGATTCCGTACCTCATAAGGAAATCGGAACACTTATTAAGTCACTATGTCTGCTGGACTGTGTGTCTGTTAAAGTATTTTTTCTCGGGAATACGTAGAGTTATCTAGTTGAAATTAATAATATATAATTGTAACTAAAAGGTAATTTGACTGTTTGACCTTAAATTATGAAACTTGACAAGAATTAAGATGTCACAGGGCAAGTATTGAAAAAAAATATCACATATAAATATTTCTAACGTTTATTTTCTTTTCGTTCCGTCGTGAAAGCGATAATACATATGACGGCGTCAGCCGCCTATTGTGACGGAGCATGCGCAACGGGCGAGCGGTTGACTCACCGCACACCCATCAACACAGTCGCCTATAAAGCAGCTGCACTTGGCAACCGGAGCTCACAGTCCGGTGTCGCTTTTAATACCCGTAGTGGCAAAAAGCTCTGTCCTTCCTAAAAAAAATGTTTTATAAACGTATCTTGACAAAATTTATTTATATGTATTCTTAGCAAGGCCTTATTGGCTTAGCGTGTCTATTATATCTAGGGTAGCTGGTAATTAATTAAAGTACCTACCGAATTAGGGAAAATGTCGACCCGTTGCTGGGCTGAACTATCTAATGTTAAAAGTGTTTTATCCGTAAAGTTAATTCTGACTTTTGGACACTTCACGTACACTTTTATTTTATCCATGTTTGCATAAGTTTTAATAACGTTTTATAAAAAACATTCAGAAGAGATAACTTTTAGTGATAAGGCCACCCATTGTAACACAATTTTTGAAATTCTTAAGTTTGAGATATCTTATCGAAATGTTTTTGTGTATCAATAGAGTATTAACTATCTATCTATAACTACAATATATTTTTTACATATTTGGCACATATATACTTGAGATACGAGTACATAGATGAGCAGATACGTCAGGCTTAGAAGGTCCAGTTTAATAGATAGATCAGGCTTAGTAGGTAGGCCATGCCGTACAAGGTAGGTCATGCAGACTTACTAGGTAGGTCACTTTTAGTATTAGTAGGTACATCAGGCTTACATTTAGTTGGTAGGCGTACTTAAAGATCACTAACCTAATTGCGCAAAACAGATAAGCCCTTCAGAGGATGGAACACAAAATAAAAAATCCCGTCATCTACATGTGACATAAGTTCAGTTGGTATTTAGCCACAAATTGTCTCCATTCTAGCGAATCTTTTCCACAGGACCTTTATAAAGGACGGAGAGACACGCTTGGCTACTCTGATTACGGTTTTATTACATCCTTATGGCATTCGTGAAATTCGTTGCCTTTCTTAGGTTCCGGGGGATATAGACGGCGGAGGGTGAAAAGATGCGAAATTGATCGTACAATTTTGTTTGTATTTAAGCAGATCAAAGTAACGCTTTCCCTAGAAAGCTTATATTAAACTTTCATAGTAGAGAAACGTATTAGTAAATTTCGTAACTAGTTTTTTTTCGCTTAACCATTACAGTGATAAAATAACTCATGGTGAGCTATACTAATTGTTCTAATTTGTTCAACTATGTTGGGCAAACCTTGCTATGGTCAGTAGTTAGACCCCTTTTTGTGACCAATAGCCGCATTCTCAACATTCGTGCCCTGGAGGGCATCTTGAGTCATCGGTTATTGTTGTTGCCTTATACTATAATAACATTGAATGTTCAAAATCAGTACGCGCGGAGAATATAGCAATCACCGATCCAGACGATGCTGCCACGACGTCAAGCTCGACGGTTTCAAAGACGAAAAAGAGGAAGTATGATGAATCATATATTAGTTTCGTGTTTGTTGATTCCAACGGCTCACCTCTCTGTATGCTATGTAGTAAACTGCTTCCTAATAGTTCCATGGCACCTGCCAAATTGCGCCGTCATTTAGAAACTGTACACCCCGAGTCTAAAGACAAGAATAAAGAATTTTTTTTCGTAAAAAAGATCAGTTATTGGAAAGTCAAAAAAATATGATGCATGTAATACAAACTATCAACGAAAAGGCCACGGAGGCATCATATTTAGTTAGCTATCACGGGTTGGCTTTAGAATCGTGACCCCTGAATTTGGTGAAATAAAAACTGTGGGTGGGTTGAAGGGGTTTGTATAAAGCGTATTTACAACATTTTAGCTGCCGGAGACACGCCAAAATAGTCTAAATAGTTTTTTAAAGTTTCAATAAAACACCGTAATTTTGATAGTGACAGGTGACATAAATGACATTAATGCGTAAAACGAAACGTTTCTAGGTAACTTTTAGCCTTTTTTGACATGTACGTTGTATGTAAGTTCTTGAAACGGTTTTGTAAGTAGTTATGGGACTCATACTCAACGCATCGAGTCCCAATGGAGAGCAGTGAAGCGTTATTTTAAAAAAGACAATTATAATAATACTGAAAATTTCACTAACTCCATCATAGAGTATTTATGGAGAAGAAATGTGACTAAAAATAAAAAAGACCCATTCATCGAAACTATAAATGCTATAAATTATGTCTATAAAATATAAGTTCTAAAAATAACAAATTGTTTTTCAATTTTAATTATCAGACCCATACTAGTAGGAATGTGTGCACAATAGTATATTAGTACCTAATGAATTGGCAATGTCACTTGTATGTGACAAACCTATAGGTTAGGTTAGGTTTGAACTGTGACCCACCAGGCGCGAGCCGAGCGAGCGTAGCGAGCGTGCCGCGGCAGCGGCCGGCGAGCGCTTCATCAAACTACTTATGTTCCAAATTTGTGCACAATAGTATATCAGTAGCTATCTAATGAATTGGCAAAGTCACTTGTCTGTGACATACCTATAGGTTAGTTATAGTTAGTTAGAATAGGTCGAAGTCAGTGACAGAACCGACTCATAGCACCCCGATTTCAAGCAGTCTTGTCGGATTGCAGAGCCGACGCGGGGGTGGTAGTAGATTGAAATGCAGTACTTAACCTCAAAATACTTAAACAAACATAACTCGAAAACTAATGGTCTCCGGGGGGTGGGGTTTGCGGGGGGGCACTACCCGAACCCCCCACCCCTCCCCCTCCTCCCCTCCCCCCGAATTCAGGCGCCACGATTCTAAATGTTTACCGCTATCACATTGCACAAGCAGGTAAAGCGCACACTATCGCTGAGAATTTAATAAAGCCATGTGTATTAGACATAACAAAATGTATGCTCGATGAAAAATCTGCAAAGCATCTTTCTATTGAGCCGCTATCAAACGATACTGTTCCACGGCGAATCCATGATCTGGCAAGCTAGGTCAAACAAGAACTAGTTACACGTCTACAAAAAACACGATTCCCCTTGCAAATGGACGAGTCAACTGATGTCGCTGGTTTGGCTATCTTGCTGGTTTACGTGAGATATCCATATGAAAGTTCTTTTGAAGAAGACATGCTTATGTGTTCACCGCTGCTCACAAACACTACCGGGGAATATTTTTTTTTTAAATAAATATATTTTTTGAAGAAAATAATCTCAGTTGGAACAATTGCATTGACATTTGTACAGATGGGGCCAAGGCGATGACAGGTTAAACAGCAGGAGCAGTGTCACGAATAAAAAATAAAGCGCCTAATTGTAGTTCCAGCCATTGTATTCTGCATAGACAAGCACTTGCGATGAAGCAAATGCCGTTAAATCTAAAATTAGTTATGGATGAAGCGGTAAAAATAATTAATTTTATCAAATCACGACCACTACAATCCCGATTGTTCTCATTATTGTGTGAAGATTATTGCAGTAAACATAAAACACTGCTGCTCCATACAGAAGTGCGATGGCTGTCTCGGGGTAAAACTTTAACAAGGCTATTTGAACTTAGTGCCGAGTTACGAGCACAAATGTTTCTTTCAGCAGATACTTCTTTTAATTTGAAGGACCGTTTGTACGATAAAACTTGGTTGTTCCGATTGTCTTTTATGGCGGATATCTTTCAAAAACTGAACTGATTGAATTTATCATTGCAAGGTAAACAGACAACAGTATTTCAGGCCTATAACAAAATAACTGCCTTCAAAAGAAAATTAGATTTTTGGATTATTTGCGTTGGTAAGAATGAAATAGAAAGCTTAACGTCACTCAGTGAGTTTGTTAGCGATAACGACTCAGAAATGTTTCATGATGATGTGTTGGAACAATTGGTCCAATATCTCAGTTCGATGCGCGCATCTTATGAAAAGTATTTTCCCGAAGAACAGAATACAAAAATAACTGAATTCATGGATTCATAATCCTTTTTTACCCAACTTGGAAAAGCCCGAAAGTATGTCAAACGAGATATATGAATCTCTTTTAAAAATGTCATCAGACATTAGACTGGACGCCGAACCTGATATGAGACTTCAACTGTCTTCTATCAAACCTAATATCAACCAATTGATGAAAAATAAAATACAGTTTCATACCTCCCATTAGTTAGAATTTTTCTTTTTTAATATCTTCTATTATTGTACTTGCCATGTGGTAAAGTACGTAATAATAAGTAACTGTTACATTGTACTTTTATTATGCTTATTAATTTAGAATACACTTTTAAAAACTATTGTTTTATTGTAGGGTTCCATCAAGTATTTTGCTTCCCAAAAGGGTTCCGTCACCAAAAAAGTTTGAGAACCACTGCCTTATTAGCATAGCATAAAATTTTGTTCAACTATCCTTACCTTACATCCATAAATAAAATTTACAAGGAAACAAAAATATTGATTATAAAACAGTTATACATCTATAACATTTGTGTTTTATTCGTAAAACTTTTGACAAAATCATACATACAGCTATTACATTTACCTTGGACCCAACATCAGCAATAATGGCTCCTGCAAAGCAGACGTACGCAGAAGAATTGCTTTAGCCAAGAACCTCATCTCTCAGCTCAGCAGAATATGAAAGGACCGTAAAATATCTCTCAAGACAAAGAAAAGTCTCGACCATACCTTGGTATTTTCAATTTTTCTCTACGTGGCTGAGAAATGGACTCTGAGAGCTGCTGATCGCAACCGCATTGACGCTTTCGATATGTGGCGTTGGAGAAAAATGTTAAGAATACCTTGGACAGCACATCGGTCTGAAGCAACTTAAAATAACTACAAGACTGTATTCCATTTGCTTGAAGAGAATTCTGCAATATTTTGGTCACATCGCTAGAAAAGAAGGACATAACCTCGAGAAAATTGTGGTGACTGGAAAAGTTCGACCAGATCCGCACCACTCTTGATACATCCGTTTACGATGCTCTAAACATAGCCGGTAACCGAGCACACTGGCGTAATATCTTAAAAGAAAGCACAATGGGTGGAGGCGGTCACGACCCTCAGACATGAGGATTACGACTCGAAGAGGAGGATAACATTTACCAAATTAAAGAATATTAAGCAAACATAGCACCCGGTGAACTAGTTTCCTAGCAAATATAATAAAATATACACTCGTTTCATACATTCAAAGCTAAGTTATGTCAACATATCTTAAGATACCATTTGATATGTGTTAGAATACTCAAATTTTTATAATAACATTGGAACGACGCATTTTGTATATTTTTGACTATTTATTATAATTCTCATGTACGTAAGTTCATACCTTGCTCTTTTTTAATAAATATAAGTATAATATATAAAGAATAAATATCTTTACACCAAAACCGAAATATCCGCTATGGCAACATACTGTGAAAATAGCATCCAGTTGTCTATTTCCAAACGCTGTTTCAGACACATTTCTCAATTGCATCTTTGCGTAAGTCCGCGTTAACGTTGTGGAGGTTTGCGTCACTACTCAATTACGATCTCGTTACGTCATACTAAGTACCTATGGAGCGCTGGGCGTGTACCGTCGCGTTCAAAAATACATAATACTATATATTATATATTATAATACTATCAAGATAAAACGGCAAACAACTCGAGGGCCATTTTTTATTTTACTATGTACTATTTGTGTTACAATATTCAATTACATAGGTGCCACTAATGACAACTTGGCAGAAGTGGAAAATCCAAGCTTGTTTTTGTTTTATAATAGTTTCGTACAAAGCATTGATAGCTCGGGGATAACAAGTATCGGTCTTTGATTATATGGCCACGGGATCGATCCCCAGCTCAGGCTTGAGCTTTCGGTGACGGTAGCATCGCTGAAATCCACACCGTGGAGGTAGGGTGAATGTATATCTTCTGGTGTCCCCTTGGCTAGCTATCACCCTCAAGTTGTAAAATCTGTCACTAAGCACTTAACCATGTGTTCCGGCAGCGGCCCATGAGAGCCAGTCGCTATTCTTGGTCTAGTGGGATACCACCTTCGACCGCATCATCAAAAAATTATTAAGTGATATAAAATTCAGTGTAAGAATAAGAAGTTATTAAAAGTATTTTCTGATAGTCTGAGGCTTCTTAACGTGAGCTCTCTCAATAAGGCTGCACTAAGTTTAAAAGCCAGTGGAATGACATTCAAGATGGAAAGTCAGTTGCTCAATCCGAATTTATTTGTAACGGAGTTTGGTTATCAAAATGAAGCCCATCCCAGTCTCTGGAAAGATAAAGCCTAAAATTAAATTAAATAATAAGATTATTTATGCTTTTTGGGATTTTATTGTGGAAAGGCACACAGTTCAACCATGACTTATGTCAAATAGATGATCCTTAGTATGGGATTATATACGTCCAATCTGCACTGGGCGCGCGTGGTAGATTATGGCTCAACTCCTCTCTCTGAGAGGAAGGCTCGAGTACCAGCAGTGGGAACAAAATGAGCTAATTATAATCATGATTATATTAGAAAAGTTCGAAGGAGGAACTTCGCAAAACGTATCCTACGAGTATATTCGTATAACTGACTAATCATGGATATATAGTTACGATCCACTCACGAAGCAGCAATCCATGCAATGGGTGTTTGAAGAGGACAATTTGCCCACAAAAGTTTTTCGCGGTGAAGCGTTAAAAATAATTATAGCGGTTGTTTTAGCTGGTTTATCACGCTGGTTTATCACTACCCAGAACCAGTAGCAGTAAACCCGCTAGAAGACCGTAGAACAGTTTCTAGTGAATGTTATTGTGAAGTTTGTCAGCTCCTCAAGTTTTCGGGGAGTTGGATACCGACTACCCAAGGAGCGGCATCCGTGGTATTTTTTTTCACCAAGATAAGAATATAATTATTCCATATCCATGTATATGTGATAAAAGCTAACTTAAGAATAATGGCAGTAGGGTCACCACCGTATACGACAATAATATCAGATATTGTTTGTGTTAAGTTAAAAAATTAGCACTTGTAAAAATACGCCTTTATATTTCCTATCAAAAAATACCCATATTGATAGGAAATATAAAGGCGTATTTTTTGGGATTCTTTTTCTCTGGCATACGCATTAGTTTAAATTACACACCTAGCACAATATTTTTAGGCAATATTATTTTAGGTGCCTACCTGTTTGAAAAACAAATCTGTTGTTATTTATATAAGTTTTCAAATACCTGTTACATAGTAGCCCACATACGAAGTTGCTAACGCAGAACCACATGGCTACCTACATCGTGCATCGCAACTATGACGCGGTTGCAACACGAGGCGCGGAGTCAGCATTCTCGAACTTACATGGCACCGGCGTTACTAAAACCCAGAAGTGTCAACACAGTTAACTGACCGTCATATTTTCACAAGTGCAATGACTGTGCTGTATCCTGAACGGAAGCCGGACTAGAAGGGATTCAAGATATCTGGTGAGTAAAGAGTTTAACTGATCTATCGGCGGGTATATCTCCAACAGTAATTGACTGGTTTCATAACTGGCTGTAGGGTCGTCTACTGCGAGTTCGCCTTGAAGAGCGTTTCTTCTCTTGGGTCAACACGTCAGCCGGTGTACCTCATGGTGGTGTCTTATCGCCTCTTCTTTTTGCTCTCTATATAAATTCTATTTTGCATCATCTTACTTCTTCCTACCATCTCTACGTAGACGATTTGCAATTTTATGTCAATCTTCTCTTAGTAAATTCTTTGAAGAACGTACAACGTATGTAAGAAGAAAGTACGAATAGGAATTTGTATCATATATCTGAATGCAGCAAATCTTATGGCCTTAAAGTAAATCCTAGTAAAACTCAGGTGATTATCATTAGTAGTCCCAGAACAATTTGTAAAGTAGATTGGGATTTACTTCCTCGTGTCGTATTTGATGGTGTCATCATTCCATTTAGTGATACTGTTCAAATCTTAGCATCACACTTGACAAGCACTTCAGTTTTAGCAAGCACCAACTAGCTGTGACTCGAAAGATGTTTTCGTCAACGGGATCACTGCGCTGTTTGCGTAATTTCCTACCAACTACCAATAAAATTGCACTAGCATAATCTCTCTTACTCTCTATCCTTGATTACGCTGTTGTCTACTACTTAGACCATAGAGAGGACCAGATGAATAAACTTGAGAGTATTCAAAATTTCTACATTTTATTTATATTTGACCTATGCATATATGATCATGTCTCTGAATTTTGCACTAAGCTCACGCGGCTTCCCATTTACTGGCGCTGGAATGCTTATATAATGTTTTATTCAATCCCTCATTCCCGCGGCATCTTCTGGATAAATTTGAATTTATACATGTCGGAAGTTTGTTTTCCCTACGGTCGTCAGAGAACTTAATGTTAAAGATTCCGATGCATCGCACCACGTTTTTTAACTCCTCATTAAGCGTTGAAGCTGTTCGCCTATTGAATGCCTTACCTGTAGAAGTAAGACATACGTTTTCCTTGGACACTTTCAAACAAAGTATCAAAGCGTTTTGCATTTGGCATTAAGCTCCGTATTCATGGTAAACATTTGTTTAGCAACAAAGTTGAATCAACATGTTGCGGAATTGCTGTCAACATGTTGCTGGAAACACTGCGTGTTGCAGAGTTGATAGCGTCATGTTGACAAGCTCTCGCCCGAAAAGCATAAACATCAGTTTAGCGACAATTGTTGACGTGTGTGAACGTGATTGCAACAGTTTATAAACATGGCAGTAGTGTTAGCAATGATAAAATAATGCAACTAATAGAATTATTTCAATCAAAACCATTATTATGGGATTCTTCTATAAAAGAATACAAAGATAGAAACAAAAAGAACGATGCATTCGAAGAAATTTCTCAAGCCCTAAATATACTCAAAAAAGATGTGGAAACTAAAATACATGCACTGCGTACTCAATTTCCTAGAGAGAGAAAAAAGTTAGCTGCGTGCTACATCTGCAACTCGTTTTCATTGTTATCGTTCTTATTTAGTATATGTATTGGAATGTATATAATTATGTACGTATGTATGTAGTTTAGGTACCTATATAATATTTATAAGTGTATATGTATACTATTATGCCATGTTTATTTATATATACTCGTATTATATCTACATTCAAAAGTTATCTAAATTATGTTTGTTTTATATACCACCAATAAGTTTATACCTATTTATTTCCGTTCATAGTTGTCTGGAAGAGATCGCTCTAAGCGATAAGACTTTCAACTAAGGTTTTCATGACAAAATTATGTTGTAATTTTATGTTATTTTCTGAACTGTGGTGTTGCAATATAAAGCTTATCTATTTATCAACAACAACAGATAAAATACATAAAAAACAACAGATTTTTTTGTGAGAAGGCTAATTTATGTTTGTGATAATCTCCATAGTGCTCGGAAAAAAAATACTCGTAGATAGTAATAAATAGTTGGCTAGTTTCAATCAGTAACATAACTAGCTGGTGCCCGCGACTATGTCAGCGCAGGATTAGTACTTCGTAATCTATCTTTATACCAAAATGTTATAAAATATGTACATGGTTGAACAACATTGCTATAATATCATTTTTCATACCACCTGCTCGAAAATGTGCAATTACATATCACGCAATATCAACGTCAAGCTAGGCATTACATCCCCGGGATGTGATGTTGTATGAAACTCGCTTCGGTGTAAAGTGATTTGGATTTGGAACATTAGTTGTAGGAAAACTCTTAGTACGGAGACAGTATACAGAAAAAAAAAGAATAAAGGCGCGATTGTACTATAGGGCAGTGCTGCAAAAATATAAAATATTATTGTCTAAACGTTTTAGCTACATACTCGTATTTAGCAACTTTTTACTACTGACAAGGTTAAGTAAAATTACAGCCAACTAATAAGTAACTAATATTATTTTTATACCCACTTCCATTTCATAGCACTTCTTTTTACTCATAAATTTCATTTCTGATTTCTGATCTCATTTCTGAACGAACGTTATCTACGGAATACATCAATTATACAGACGTATGCTTCTTACTAAATACCCATGAAGTGTTGGATCAAATCAGAAAGCATGAAAAATATTCTTTCCTTATTCCTAAAGATCAGAACCATTAACCTTAATTGATGATTATGTTGAATTAATCTTAGATGATTAAATAATACGTTTGAAACTTATAGACTTGAGTTTATTTTTAACCCAGTTCTTTGGCCACTTTTAGCCACATTTCAAGATACGAAATTTTTAACATTCTAACCTTTTTAGAAGTTTTTGGCCATTTATTGTTTCATTAATTTGGCAACACTGCTATAGGGAATAAGTTTGTTGGCTGAAGGACTTTGTATCCATGGCTATGTAATAAATTAAAAAAAAATAGGTTTGTTGTGCGCCGCGTTGCTATGTGGTTACGCTACGTAACCCATAAACATAAACATTCTAACTGTTGTCTCTCAGTTTATCTATGAAAATCTAATGTATGTAAAGAAAAACATTAGCAGTTTTGATAAAAGGAGTGATGCTCATTCCATCAACACGCGAAATAAGCACAAGCTATCCGTACATGTAACGCGTCTCCACAGAATAAGTCATTCTTTTATGGGACAATGTATACGATTCTATAATAAAGTTCCCAATGTTATCCGAAATTTGCCTATTAATAAGTTTAAAATTACTATTAAAACTAAACTCTGTCAAAAAGGTTATTACAAAATTTCAGATTACTTGGAGGATAAAACAGCTTGGGACTGATCACTCCAGGATCTATCTACTCGTGTACTAAGATGTCAAAGTGTAGCGTGTCTTGCCCTACTGATACCATTATTATGTTCTCTTTTGTAAGGCAACACACTGGAGCTAATATCTGTAGTACCTAAGTAAAAATATTGTAAAAACATCTATGTAAAAAGAATGGCCCCGAGTTTCTTGCCGCTTCTTCTCGGTAGGCTCTATATATTTTGGAACGCCGCGGTAGTCTTTAAAGTACATTATAATGAAAAATTGACGTTCATAAGTGCGTCTTTGATGCCTAAATTGAATAAATGATTTTGACTTTGACTTTGACTTTGAATGCGCATGCGTAACTTACGCACGGACACTGCGCATTCAAGGTCATACTTCAAGTCATTGATAGCTTCAAGTTACGTGCCCTTGTCTAGTGTTTGGTAGTATTATATATTTTAATAACTTCTATAAAATGTTATAATGTTGAACTTCTATAAAATGTTATAATGTTGAACGTGGTGCATGTGACTGTACCGAAATATCGGGAGCTCCAAACGCAACTAAATCGTGGTCTACATCTCTTGAGTACTAATTTAAACTTTAGCAACCACGAAAGTCTAAAACAGTGCTTTCCATAAAAAATGTTGCTTCCAAAGATATTGCTCTGTGCCTCTATAACGGGACAAATGTGTACAATTGGAATAATAACTATTAATGTATTTTACTTTAAACTAAATAACTGCTATTTTAAAGCTCCGAGTTATTATTGTCTCGCAGTAGGTATGAAAAGCAGAGTATGCACCTCGAGGATAAACCCTGTCTTCATCTTGGGCGGCTTTTACCCCTCGCTTCACTTAGGACTCTAGGTAACTCCCTCGCTTCGCTCGGGAATTAAATCTTGATCAAATCTATAGTCCCCGTTACACTCAGGGTTCAATATACCGCCCATGACGTAAGACACTGCTTTACTCCCTCGGTGCACAATCTACTATTATTTACGAAGTATATCAATCAGTAAATATTAATAATAAAATACAGGACTCTTAATATAAAATTAACCACCATGAAAAAAAATCTGTCATTACATTTCATTGACGTTTCATCCATAGACCAAAATATATAGGTACTAGAAAAGTTTCATCATCCCTTGACGGCCGCTGAGCACGTCTAGTGTATCAAGCTGTCAAATTGGTTTGGCTATCAGAAACTGAAAAACTTTGACAAAACTGTCATCATTACGATCTTGACGTATGCGGAGATATTGTTATTTTGTCTACGCTGTGACCAAGAGTATTACGCTTTTTCACCCGCGTGGTGATGGATGCTAATGATGAAAAGTATTCTATGTGTTAATCCAGCGCCTCATCTACTTCTATACCAAATTTCATCAAAATTGCCCCCGCCGTTTGAGCGTGAAAGTAACAAAGATCCACCCATCCATACATCCATACTCACAAACTTTCGCGTTTATAATATTTGTAGGATAAGTAAGTAAGGAAGCGTTCAAAATCTTTTTAAAAAAAACTCTTCTTAGGCAGTATTTCAATTCTCCTCGTCATTGTGACAAAACATAGAAATAAGGAAATTGAATGGCGTCTGACACGGATAGTCACAAGACGCGGGTTCGAATCCCGTCCGAGGATGTGAATTTTTCTCTTTATAAATTTCAATGTTTAAGGATGTTGAAGTTGCGCAGGCTTTTGTTTTTAGCGAAATTGAAAGTATTTGTAACTAAAATTCACTCTTCTATAAGTAAATTCACGCAAATAGCCAGCCTTCATTGAAGCGATGAGAGAAAAGTGTATTTGATATCGTTCAAGGAGCAGCTTTATAATATTTGTTTTAATATTTGATAACATTTCTATGGTTGATACTAACAATCGGTTGGCACGGGTGAAAAGCGCACGGGACGTTGTCAAGCGGACGACTTACTCGTATTTGCTTTCAACAAAAGGATTTTTTTAAGCGCATACCTGTTTTTCTCAAATATTTACAGGATAAGTTACTGGTTTTATGGGTACAATAACAATATCTCAAACATTGAAACGGCATTGGCAATCCGTATAATCCGTACTTTATGAACAATGGAATGATTTCCCCACTATTTTAGAATCTTGGTTGGATACTATGATATATTAGTGTTTTTAATATGAGAAACGGGAATCACTCACGTAAATATGTCAGATATTTACAATAATACCCGGTGGTCTATTTCATAGAAAGTGCAGAACGCTCGCGGACGTAATTACGTGAGTGCCCTTTCATTTTAAAGTGTGTCTTGAGTTTTCATGTTGGAATTCGTTTCTTAGTTTATTTGAATAACTTCAGTTAATTGGTTTTATTTATGTTGTGTTTTAGGTTAAGCGAGTTAGGCTTTTCACTTACCTATATTGATAATGCGAGTGAACAATAGACGACCACTTTGATTTAAAACTTTTCTCTGTTTAAAAGTTTGGTATTACGGAATATTACGGTGAATTCTCTTCTTTTTCATAATTGTAAGTACCTTTAGTACTTTCCTTTTCTCAATAAACACAATCTCGACAGGACTCGGGGGCGCTCCCGGTCGTAGTGTAGTGTTATTTCGTGGTACATATAATGAATGGATACTTATATTATTTTATTATAGTTGTGAGTGATTTATGAGTTTTTCCCTTTATAACTGGACTCGTGCGTTTGTACATTTACTATTCCGCAAGTTCATTATTTAATACATATAGATGCGACAAAGTACATTTTTATGGATGTATTTCTAAATCTTTCTAAAGCGCTGAACGAGGAAATCTCAAAATCAACGTTTTTTGAATTTTTTACACTTTGATTACACTCGTGCAGTATTACAACACATCAAAAAAGAAGAAGAAACAACAAGAAACACAAACCTTCTGCTTTTGGTTTCACTGGGGCACATATTGGTATAAAACAATAGAATGTATGGCAGAAGGTGTTGACGGGGTTGATGCGAGAACTAAAATTTAAACAACTGGGTAGAGCTGAGAAAAATTAAAGGTGGCTTGAATCCGGGGTTGAATCAAGAATCACCGAAACTTTAACACAATCAATGATTTCTGCTGGGTTTTTCTCGTCATCGATTTTTGGGTTGCCCGCCGTTAAAATACATGTTTAACCTATTTTAAACATTGATTGTGTACGTCTTGATTACTTGTTTGCCGTTGACATTGTTAAGTACATCAATCTAGGTTACTTTATTGCCGTGTAACGCGACCAAGACATTGCCCATTCATGTAGCTTCGATTGATGGATAGGCCAAAGGTCAGTTTGAACGCGTGATGTTACAACAATTTGATTATATGATTGCACGTTTTAGGTTTTATGTCAAGTGGAAGCTACAACGATTTGAAACACTTGACCAACGTCTAGTTATTTGTAAACCCTAGCTGCCGGGACGTAAACCTTATTTTATATCTTCTAACGCAAACATATCTATGTATGTACGAATATATAAGTATTTCAATGCCGTTATGTACATTTTATTTGTAGGTTTTGTCGTTGTTATAATCCAGTAATCCATAAATCGCGACGATAGCAATTGATTGCTCCGTTGCCCTAGTGACTCTGTAATCGAAGTACGAAGTATTTCAGGTTCGAGCTCTAGCCGGGACAAACATTTGTGTGATAAGCAGAAATGTTTGTTCTCGAGTCTTGGATGTTTTTTGGTGTGTTTATGTGTGTCCATGCCTCCCGTGACACAGGGGGAGTAAGTGTGTAATAGTAGATTATGTACCGAGGGAGTAAGGCAGTGTCTTTCTTACGTCACGGGCGGCATATTGATTTATTGAACCCTGAGTGTAACGGGGACTAGAGTTAATCCCTGAGCGCAGCGAGGGAGTTCTAATGTAACAGTATACCTATTTTTTTAATAACGTGTGGGGAATGTACTTACACATCCCCGCCGTGTCGTATGTCGGACTCGTCCTTTACGTTCCAACTGCACTCATAGCAGCAAGCAGACCATACCGACTAAACCACCACACGGTGTTTCTCCGGGCGCCTTCATATCGGGACAACGGGCACGCTATTGCAATCGTCTGAGGTCCCGGCGGCATTGGCCCTCCCATGAAGACCCCATCCCGGTGGGATGGATAGGAGTCACTCCATCCCAGCACTCCTGAGGGGCGCACGGAAACATCGCACGCGCCACCTCGAGGTCTTTTGGCGGCAACGGACACCCCCGTGTCCATCACCGCGATTTCTGTTTTGGGGGATGGAGAAGGGCTTGATATGCCCTCCTTTTACGCCCGGCTCTACGGGCGCGGATCGGAAGAGTAGAGGTAATCTCCCTCTCCCTCTCCGCAGCCTCCTTCTGCGACACGACCCTTTCGGAGAAGTCTTGCCCCGCATTCCACGACCTTTCACTTTCCACCATGGCCTTGACCAATGACGGAAGCGAGATGTCGTCCCCCACTACTGCGACGAGTTCACGACGCTCGCTCTCCCAAGCTGGGCAGTAACAGTATACCTACACTAACAAGAATTACCTACACTTATAAGAAGAATAGCAGTTTCTCTAGTAGGCCTAGCTAGCTAATTGTAAATAAAAAGGAACATTAGAAATATGAATATAATAATTAAAAATACATGGCCTGGCCGAATCACATACACTTTAAGTCCTGAAAGGTCAGTTCGTTCAGCACGTTACACAAACAAGGGTTCTTGTCAACTTCTGGCTTTGAGGGAGGCTTCAACAATACATTAAATGCTCGGAAAGCATTGATTGCATCGTCAGGGCGAGAGTAGTCGACAAACCAATAACCTCGATTTCCTCTAGCAAATTACAAAAATGTAAACATCATATCCTGGGGCATACTTCAGGGATCTAATGACGATAAGTTCGTGGTTTCAGGGTCGAAATCACTATTCCATTTTTTTATCAAATTTCACCATTCTGCGCTTGACACACCAAATTAAAATCTTTTCTCCGCTAGAGCTAAAATCAGTATCCTCGCTTTTCCGTTTCCATTCTCTTAATTCTCTGTTAGATCACCCATTTCTCTTCTCTGCTCCAAAATGCAAATTGTATATATTGTTTTATGAAGTGATTTTATTACAGAATTGTGTAGAGTTCTGAGTGAAGCGAGGGATTCAAACCGCCCAAGACGAAGACAGGCTTTTACCTCGAGGTGTACTCTACTTTTCATACCTACTGCGAGACAATAAAAACTCAGAGCTTTGTAAAAAAGCAGTTGTTTAAGTAAAATAAAATAAATTTACCGTTAATATTTAAATTGGACATATTTGTCCAGATATGGAGGGACAGAGTAATATTTTCGGAAGGAAATTATGGCAAAACCCTGTTTTAGAGTTTCGCGGTTGTTTACTAAGTTATATTTAGTACTCGTACTTACTTCACTTACACCACGATTTAGTCACTTTTGGAGCTCCCAATATGTTCAAAATTACAACATATTATGGAATTTGTTAAAATAGCGATATAATCGAAATGTATACTGTTGGTTACTCATTAGACGACTGAGTTATGTGAGAGTACACCACACAAGTACCTAAATCAAATACGAAATGTAAAGAAAATACCTCATAGGTAGAGTGTTGTAAAATGTAATAGCGTGACAACCTCTAGTGAATCATCAATTAACAAACCAATCTCCATGAAAGGTGAATTCTTTGGCTAAGGCTGTACGAATCAATTAATCTGTCCGAATCAGCAAGACTCATTCGAGTTAAGTTTCATTCATAAATCTATTGTTATTTTTTGCGCTGATGCGGACGGGTTAAGCCGTGACACAAAACTGAACAGGCGTCGAAAGGCTCAATAATGAGTTTCAGCGATCCAATGTATCTGCTGCAAACGTCACAGAACAGGTACACTTAAACACAGTTTGTACAATCGCTTGGCGGATATTGAGCGCTTTGCGCTAGAGGTTTTTAATGAAACCACTACGTGCACACCTTGTGTATGTTACGCTTTTCGCAGATGGCTTTAGAGGAAACAATATGGCCACATATGCATGTAATACTTAGGTATAAACAAATTAGGTATAAACAAAAAGCACTGAACTTTATTTAAATCTGATATGTAGTAGGACGAGCGATCATAGCGTCTCTGCTTTAACTGGTGTGCGATTCTGTTATATATAGGCAGCCGTGCGATTCTTTAAGAGCAAACAGTTGCATCTTTGACAATATCCGTGAAACAAATGACGAGATCACTAGAAACGTTGGAAAAGCAACCTTGTGTACAAGGGCGATATCCTACGAAGAAATAATAGTCAGGAAGCATAATTCAGAACAAATTCCACACAAAAAGTGGCCCTTCAAATCAAAACAACGTATGATTCCAAATACAAATTACTTCCGAGGTTACAAACAGACATGTTCGGTGATTGGTTTAAATTCTGAAGGAAAGCAGGGATTGGTTTACACGCGTGCTGCAACGTCTACAATGACAGCAGAGTCACAGCGGCGATGGACGATGTTATGCAACAATTGGACTAGACCAACTTAATAATAAATCAATCGTAAATCTCGTAAGTCTCGCGAAATATGATTAATTTATTAAGTTTATGTAAGAAAAATTATGAAACATTTTAGGCTTATACATTTTACCAAAATTTTCATTAGCTTGAAAAATTAAACGTGCTTTAATTTGACCAAACAATGAACTGTTTTTTTAATGCTATATAGTTACCTATATTACATACCAACTGTAGGCAATCGTTTATTGTTTATTTTCTGTAGTATCTCTTTAGAGCGTAAACGCTTTGGAAGCGCCAATTCGCGTTTTTGCTGAGTGTTTGAAGGGTCACATAATAATGATTGATATAGTATATTATGTCAATTATCCTTACCTGATGTAATAGAACATTATTTGATTAACAAGTTCAAGTTCCATAGACTACATTTAGAAATTGTTTATTAGTTTGTTATTGCCGAACGGTTTCTACACACACGCGTTTTTAAAATCAATCATAAAACCGGTCGCGCCAGTCACGAATCGTCAGACGCGGCCGAGGCCTCTTAGACAGAGGTCAGAGGACGTATCGCTCTGACGCCCGCACTTACACAACTAAATATTAGTGCGCTCAAAACTTCCTGATACTTACTGAGGTAACATTTCTAAGTGGGATTATAACAAATAATTTTATATGACATCTAGTGCATCAAAGGTCAGACACAATAGAAATTTCATCCTTATAATGACCTTGACCCTTGAGGGGCTAGTATTTTGCTATTAACCAAATTTCTTATTCTTATACTTGGTATCCAGGAATCCATGCTGGAGCCGGAAACTGGTAGCAGGAACTATGTGATAGTTAATAGTAGACACACCGTGTTTGGGATCGTATAAATCGTCTTCGCGATACCTTTTTTCTAGCTGGTGACCAGGACCATATGCTGGATCCAGAAACTAGTAGCAGGAATTTGATGGTTGTTTTATTTGCTATTCTCATCTCTTTTTGGTAGGTACATGAGTTAAATCTTACTTTTTTCTAGTCTATGCTCTTGTAGATAACATGTACTTGATTAATAATTATCATATTATGTTAATTAATGTCGATATTAAAAATAAAATGTGTCCTGCGTGATATTTTATTTCACCTTTTTGACCTACGTCTATTTGTGACATAAAAACCAAAGTAGATAAAAAAGATCCAAATATTAATGCGCACTATTTTGCTCAAGCGGTAAGGCCACTGCCGCAGGGCGCGCTAGTAAGTAACTCGCTAATGTTTACCTAACCTATACTCCTAAACTCGCTGCGCTGCTCCGAATAAAGGCTCTTAAAGATGTTGATGTTTCTTCGGGACAAATCATCAGCATAAAAAGATAAATATGATACCTTATATAACATAATTTAAAAAAAAACAGGTACTTACTGTACCAACTGGTAGGTAGGTACTGCAGTTTTGTGGAACATGGTCAATAATTTTATTGTTTTCAGTCAAAATTAACGTAGTATAACTATGCTGGTTTTCACAGGCAGTCATACTCTTCTTGATACTCTTGTTTTTCTAGCTTACGTGCAGCTAGGCACTTATTTTGCCGCATTGAATCGGCAAGCAAGCGAGAATAAAACATAACCCCTCACCAGTCGATTGTCCATATAACAATGAAATTTCTATTGTGTCTGGGTCGTTCGACTGATGATGTAATAACAAGCAAAACCATTGCACATTACATACATTTTAATATTAAGTCCTGAAGAGAAAAATACATCCTAAATTAAATAAAAATTGACTGACTTTATTTTGCATAGTATTGACCATCTCGATTCGTTAACGTATTTGAACATCTTTGAATAATTATAATCTTGCTTTTATTTACTAGTAAAAGTGATCCCTGGACATTTTAATCGTGTATTGTTTCTGCACCACTTCACAACGAATGCTGTCATGATGATCCTCAACTGAAGTTCACAATGATAAAAATGAAAATGTACGCGAAGATTTGAAGTGTGCTCGCTTGCAAGTAAAATGTCCGACTGATGACGTACTGAACACGACTTTTAAGCCCCGCCTACTTGAACACGACTTTTGTTGGGTCATTTTTTTAACGCAGTTACAGTTTCTTACTATTATTTCTTCGTAGGCGATATCTCATAAAGTATTGGACATCGGTGAGCTCGCCGACGAGCGAATCGATGAATTATTAAAAAATCGCATGGCTGGTCAAATTGACTTTCAACTGTCCGAATGTTTGTTAGGTTGTTCGTTGTTCTTCTGTGCAGGTTGCATTTTTTAACTAAACTTGGCGAAAATTGGTACGCATGTTCTGCTATTTAATATTATTTTTTGTTGTCGGTGGTTTTGATTTAATTTTCTTAAAAAGGGGGAAAGTTTCTGCGGCGCTATTTACCGACCCATTTTGATAAAATTTGGTATACATATTAGGTATCTGATTATAAAGAGGAACTTTAAAAATGAGCATAATTGGTCAAGTCGTTTCCGAGATAAAAGGTTGTGAAAAACTGTGAAAAAATGCCGCTGATAAGACTATGTGCTCGCGAGGTCTACTGTTCGTATTACTGAACTACTAGTTAACTGAGATCTATATATTTACATACGTTAGTCTTAATCCATACTAACTATACAATACATAAAAATAAAACCTATCTAAGTGGTCGGTCTCTTTTGTTGTTCAAGTCGCCGTCTTGGTTGGTACCACCGCAGTGCCAGGTATTTTACCGCGAAGCAATAGTGCGCAGACATTATTGCGTAATGGTGTGAAGAACAGTGTTTTTATTTGCTACAAATTAATATTACTAGGTGAAATTTGCCATTACCCAATGTATCGGGGCTAAACTCAGAGCTCTGAGTGGCACTGCAACTGTCATTGGTAAGCGTAGCGCTTATCATCAGAAGCACGACTAGCCCGACTTAAAACTTAATGCAAAAAAAATATGATAAAAGTCACTTTGAGTTTAGAAATGAGGAGATCCGTAGAAGAACGAAAGTCACCGACATAACTCAGAAGACTAGCCAGCTGAAGTGGCAGTGGGCAGGGCAGATAGCACGCAGAACCGATGGCCGATGGGGCCGAAAGGAGTGGAGACCACGGACCGGCAAGCGCAGCGTAGGTCGTCCACTGACACGGTGGACAGACGATCTGATGAAGGTCGCAGGACGACGTTGGATGCAAGCCGCTCCCAACCGGTCCTTTTGGAAAATCATGGGGAGGCTTATGTTCAGCAGTGGACGTCCTACGGCTGAGATGATGATGAGTTTATGTTATTAGGAAACGGTACAAGAGGTTACCTGTTGTTAAGTGGCAGTTTGCTCTAGACAGCTAGAACAGATGCATTTACTCACAAGTGATGATCTGCACTGCGCCCGTTACCCGGAGACATTAAGTTTAAACCAGTATAAAGTAATAAGCTTGAAATCTCATTTGCCTGAACTTTCAAACCAAAACACAGAATTGCGAACATTACTGAATCTCGTTAGTACTACCCCGGACGAACTCATTCACAAAGAGTTCTATTGCTCTTAAGTGTGTATTTATTGCCTAAATTGAATAGATATTGATCTGATATTTTTTTTGGTTAACTAAATTACACGTCAGAGTACGTAAATTATATCTTAGTTCTACCAGTGTAACAGTATCTGGGTTACATTGCTGACCTTGACTAATTATCCGTAACTCCTTAATTAGGTTACGTGAGCGTTGATGTGGTTACTATTAGTGCTACTACTATGCTGCTTAAGACAATAGTCTTTGGGCATAGTATACAGATGCAACAGTATGGAACATAAGCCTAGTTAAGCGGAAATAAACTTATATGTGACCACTCGTCATAATGCGGCCTCACTATACTGACAGCACCGCGAAAATCGCTTAGGGCTCTCGTCATTTTTCGAACGTTTGTAAGTAGTTTCCGTACTGTTTCTATATATTTATGATGTACTTTAGGCCTTGTTGGAGTTCTTCAAACTGTCTGAAAACTTCCACTATCAATTCTACGGCCAACAGTATCTACTAAACTGCACGGTTATATTATCCACCGCAGCGTTGATATGACGAATATCCCAGACTGAGAGAATGAAACGAGTCTCAGTGCATGAGAGTATGATAGGCTACATATGCATACTACTACAGCTACATATGCTTACTGCACGTTAAATAATAATGCTAGTCATTACATACAGTAATAATTGAATTATCTATCAACTAACAACAAATATATAGATTCAGCTAATGCTCAACACATACGCGATACGTAAACCTATGACAAGTTTTAGGAAATTCAATCAGCTCATCATAAGCAAAGAGCACAGAGAGAACATAATCTATAATTTTAATTAATAAATACATACCAACAGATATTATTAGAGATGTTAAAAACAAATACACAGATAGTAGCCAGCATATCCTATAGTTACATCTGGATGTTTTGTCACCAAGCGCAGTATTATGCAAACATGGCTGTGTTTACAATTGAAGGGCACCGAAGCTAGTTCATTAGCCTGGCAAATGAGAAACAAAGCTATAATGAGTGTAGTGGTATGTATTCAAAGTTCTCTGAGACGTTGTATCAGAGATATGGAGGTATAACGCGTACAATCTAGTGGCATGTTGGAAGTCTTTAATTCGGCGACATAATGGTATATTCTACTCGAGCGTGCCATATCAGTGACATCGTCATTAAAAATCTACTGATATGGTGGTCAAATACAGCCTATTAAGTATTTTGAAAACTAAGGCTTAAAACTTGAACATCTCGGGAGTCGGAAGTCTCTACAACCCCTTTACTTACGAAAAGATATCATCTAAGAATCTAAGTACTTTTCATTGATCACATAAGCATTTTCATAAAAATATGAATATACAAGACCCCGGTCACTGTACTATTGATTTCATATCTGCGAAAAACAATAAGGAAAATGAACGAAATAGGTATTATCTAGCACAAATTTCCGTTCCCAAATACGCTTGAGGAAGTTTTAGTATTCACGGAAATATTTCCTTATATTACAGCAATCTATGTAATTCTTTTTACACTGTGAATACATTCCTATAATTTGGAAAATATTTATATAACTAGCTGGTGCCCGCTACTACGTCTGCATAGGATTAGTACTTTGAGTAGCTTATTATATAAAATATCATATAATATTACACAGTACATGGTCGAACGCAATTGCTATAATAGTATTATATGAGTAAATTTAAATACTTAGTATATCAATCAGTAAACATTAATAATAAACACAGGACTTATGTACATACAAATATAAAATGAATCACCATGGTAAAAACTGTCATTACATTTCATCACCCTTGACGGTCGCCGAGCACGTCTAGTGTATCGAGCTGTCAAATTGACTTTGCTTTTGCCTAAGCTATCAGAAACTGACACATTTGACAGACCTGTCATCATTACGTAGGCGGAGATCTTATTATATTGTCTATGCTATGCCCAAGCATGTTATGCTTTTTCACCCGCGTGGTGATGAATGATGATGATGGTGATGATAAAAAGTAGCCTGTGTGCTACTCCAGACTATAATCTATCTCTCTGCCAAATCCCAACCAGATCCGTTTAGCTGTTCTGCCGTGATTGAGTAGCAAACGTTCATGAATGCATCCATCCATCCATCTAAACTTTCACATTTATAATATATTAGTGATAGTGACAAGTAGGATAGGATGGAAATACCCACCTTAAGCCGGCGTGCGTGTGTGAGTGGAATGGCAGTCAATTGTTTTACCCGACAGCCAGAGGAGGGTTACGTTTTTAATTTAATTTTGAAGTGGTAATAGCTCACGGGCAATGAGTATTGTTCGATACGATTAAGCGATTGTGGCTGGATAGATTCCTACCTCAGGCTTGAGTTTTTGATGAATGTAACATCGCGATGGCGTATGGTACCCACCTTGCTACCTACCACCCTAAATATTGAATTGAAGCTCTTTTAAACCACACCTATCCAGAAAGTGTATCATTGCTCTTTCATAAACGGGTTACAAAGTTAGTAATTTCTCCCATAATAATGTGCGACGCGAAAAGTTGTATGAAAATCCATTCCTGCCCCGCAAGCGTGCTTTTGTTTTTTAGCAGGGAACATAAAAAATCTAAACGTCTTGTCTCATACACGTTTTATAACAAATATCTACCTACTTAGAAAAATTAGGTAAGATTTTATTGTACTTGATTTTCAATGAAAGGCAAAGGCTGGCAACCTTTTTTTACACTACGAAAAAATACAAGCCCGGCAATTTGATTTTGTTTCTACTTAATTGATAATTTGACAGTACGATTTTAATTATTCTAAGTAATTTTCTAAAATATCATCTGATAGTGAGAGTGATGATTTTATATTGATGACGCCACCAGAAATAAAAATATAGCTCAAGAAGTCAAGATGCCTTTGAAACGCTCCAGACAACAATTATATACTAATGAAGATAACTATTTTATTTTCCTCGTATGTGTAATATAAAGCACTATGTATCACTCGGGATAAAGTTCTATTTCTGCTCTCGAATATTTAAGTTTTTCCTAAAGAGTTCCTTTTTTTCCATTAAACATACTCGCACAATGTACAATTTTTTACTAAAAGGCCTGATGGTATTTTAAACATTTTTAAATTGGTGTAATAGTTAACATACTTGAACATGGTTCGTTAAGATGCTTGATCATCGCATAATGTGCCTGTAACATTCACCGCACAGGATCCGCGTAGTGGAATACTGTTAAAACTTGTCTAAGAATTAAAAAAAAATCACATCGACCATACGACAAAACCATCGCGTCGAGGACTTCACTGCTATTCTGAGATAAGTCCCCGTAACAAGGGAGGCTATTGCATCATCTGTCTGTACTCACGACCCAGCTCTTGGTTAATAAACGTCTAGAACTTGACCTGACTTTTGTAAATCTCCCAGCTGTCAAGGCAGGTAGGCTGCAGGATCGTGGACTCTAGCTGTTCATCGCATATGACTAATAGCAAAGAACATTTAAATAGTTATGTGTCACAAAATAATTTAATTGCAATAGCAAATAGTAATAAAATGGTTAGCAAAGGTGTTGGAAATGTGCATCTAAATATTAATATATTAAATAGCAAATGGGTAGTGAAAGATATAATGTATGTGCCACAATTATCTGCAAATCTGTTGTCGGTAAGCAAGATGATTGAACGAGGAATGACAGAATTTTTAAAGAGGATGGCTGTTTTATATATAATAAATACAATATTGATGGCAAGCCGATTTTATCAGCAAAGTGTGAGAAAGGTATCTATAAATTATTTATATATTTATTTATTTATTCATTCATTGCATCATGCACTTATACACTATAGCACAAATACATACCCTGTTAGGGTGTAGCAAACAGAATGTACCTAGTTCATAAAATTATTCTTATAAAGTCTACATAGCTACATTATTCATTATATTATCAGGAGTATCAGCTCAGGAGTACTCTTCAGCACTCCTACATGAGGTGCAGGAAGCATAGAGTGCAAGGACTGCTACAAGTGTATCTGAGGAAGTATGGCATAGAAGGTTAGGGCACCTTAGCTTAAAAGGCATGCAAACTTGAAGCAAATGTGCTAATCATGGTATTATGTTTCAGAAGAATAAAACAGAATCTCCATGTATAGCGTGCATTGAGGGAAAGCAAACAGCTAAGGCATATCCCAGGAGAGCTAGCCAACTTCTGGAGATCGTGCACTCAGACTTGTGCAGGCCCATGAGCGACTTACTTTTACAGATGATTTCTCAAGAAAGTATTTGGATATTTGTTGAAAAACAAACACAAGGTAATGTCTTGTTTTATAAAATTTAGGAGTCTCGTGGAGAAGCAGATGGGCTTGCACATCAAGTGCCTGAGGACAGATAATGAAGGTGAGTTTTGCAGTGCTAAATTTGAACAGTACCTTACACGAGAGGGCATCATTCATCAGACGACAGTACCTTACTGCCCAGTTCAAAATGGAGTTGCAGAGCACCTGAATCGAGTCATAATGGAGAAGGCCAGGTATGATTAGGAAGGCAGGTCTATGTACCCGATTCTGGGGAGAAGCAGCAATGACTGCCATGTATCTGAAAAATCGGAGCCCTACGGCTGCATTGGCGGGCCAGCTTCCTGAAGAAATCTGGACTGGACACCAAGTAAGTGTCAAACATCTTCGCGTGTTCGGTTGTGGTGCTTATTCCTTACCGAAGACAACTCGATCAAATTTAGATACTAAATCCAAGTTATGCATTTTTGTAGGGTACAGTGAAACTTCCAAGGGTTACAGGTTGATAGAGCCATCCAATCCCAGAAAAGTTATTATTTCAAGGGATGTTGAACTTTTAGAAAATAAATTCTACAAAGATTTTAAGAAAATTGTATCTAATTACTCATGTCATAAATATAATGATTTTAATTCTGAAATCGTATGCATTGACATGAAATAGATGATAATGTAATTAGCTGTAATGATAAAAAAATCTCAATGAACAATGCCTCAGACTCTAGTCACAATAAAAATACTGTATTTGAGAACAATAATAAAGATTATTTAAAGTCTGACGATGTGTGTAGTGATACACTGAGTTCTAAGTGAACTTCAATAATACAAGTGATAATAATGATTTTTTTATCTCCCATTTCAGTTGTTTCCATGTCTGACGAGTACTGCACTGGCAGCGACGCGAGCTTGGAAGATGGGTCTGGTACTGATGGCAGCCCAGACTATGTTCCTTCACCTGGTGAGGTTTCCACCGATGAGGAAGTTCCAACTCGTCCAGTGCCTTCTGTGACCGTCGCAGCAATTCTGTTCGCAGTACGCGAGGTATTCCACCACAGCGGTATGTTTGTGACTATGACATTTCTAGGATGTCATTAGGGCATTTTAAACAATGTTCTATTTTTTAGCCACAAACATATGAGGAAGCAATGTCTTCAGGCGATTATTCTAAGTGGAAGGAAGCCATGGACAAAGAGCATAGCTCGATGTTAAATAACAATGTTTGGCAGCTAGTTGATTGGCCTTCTAACACTAATATAATTAAATGTAAATGGATTTATATGATAAAAAGTGACGCAAATGGAAAGCCAGATACATATAAAGCTCGATTAGTCGCGCGTGGGTTTACACAAAAGGAGAGGATTGATTACAGTGAAACATTCTCCCCTGTAGTGCGTCACTCTACCTTACGAATCCTGTTTGCAATTGCTAATCATTATGATCTCACTGTGGAGCACATAAAGTCGCTACCGCGTTTTAAATGGTGACCTTAATGAATGAATATACATGGAGCAACCAGTAGGTTTTATAGAAAATAAAAATAAAGTGTGCAAATTGAATAAAAGTATATATGGGTCAAAACAAACGAGCAGAATGTGGAATGAGAAAATTAACATATTTCTTAGTATGCATGGTTATAAACAAAGTAAATGCGTGCCTTGTGTGTATTTTAAAAGGAATTTGTATGTTGACGACTTTTATGTATTTTCAAATTGTAATAATATGATATATTATAATTTATTGAATAAGGAATTTGATGTAACACATTTAGGTTTGCTCAAAAATTGCTTAGGCATGAATGTAACTAGAACTGAAGATATAATAATTTTAGATCAGTCAAATTATATTAAAAAATTGTTATTACGTTTTGAAATGTCACAGTGTAAATCTATATCAACCCCTATTACTCTAAATTGTAAATTTAACTCAGATTCAGAGACCTGCCTTGATGATGTTGTATATCAATTTAGGCAGCTAGTAGGATCTTTGAATTATTTATCGGTATGCACTTGGCCCAATATTTCATTTGCCTGCAGCCAACTAAGTCAGTTTATTTCAAAATTCAATAAGAATCATTGGATGGCTGCAAAGCGAGTACTACGCTATTTAGCTGGTACAATTAACTATGGATTATATTTTCACAAACGTGAAAGTTTAAATATCGTGGCTTATGCAGACGCTGATTGGGCCAACGATCCTCATGATCGAAGGTCTTATACGGGGTTTCTTGTGAAGTTGGGAAATAACCCTGTAACTTGGGAAGCAAGGAAACAGCTTTGTGTCGCATTGTCCAGCACTGAGGCAAAATATCTTGCCATGACAGATGTGTGCAAAGAATTATGTTTCATTAAGATCTTTTTGTAGGACATTGATGGAATGCGAGTTGATATGATTGTGTATAACAATAATCAAAGCGCACAAAAGTTGTTACAATCAAAAGAATATTCACATAAGAGAACCAAACGTATCGATTTGCGTTATCATTTTATTAAGGATTTGGTACAGAAACATTACATTATTGTTAAATATTTGCCTAGCCAAAGTATGCCTGCAGATGTACTGACTAAACCCTTAGCCTCTGCAAAGCATTATAGTTTCATTAAAGATATGAATGTAAAAGTCATATAGGTTTAAAATTTAGGAAAGAAATATTGTTTGTTTGCATTGTGAATTAAAATAACCTTTTATGATGTTGATTATATTGCATATTATAATAACTTTGCATTTTTTTGAGAATGTATTATTTTGATTGAATTGCATTGTTTGTTGCGTATGTTTTTTTTTGTTTTTGCATTGTGCTATTATTTGAGTCTTATGCATGTTGTTAAAATAACAGTATATTTATGAAATTATAGGAATAAGGGAAGTGTTAGAAATATTTTATTATTATGGTATCCCTATAATTGACACTTTATATTTTTATACATTGTAACTTTCTTTTTAATCTGTCATCCACTCTGCTATCTGGAATAATTACAAGTTGCTCTTCAAGATTTATTTGATGCCGTTTTATTTGTGTAAGTCCTGAAATAATGCCATTCCTGCTAGCATTCACAGTATTTACTTACTACTATTGTACTATAAAATTATTTCTTAATGTTGAGGAAACTGGTATCTAAGTATACGTTATTTCTATACTTCAACGTCTTCATTTGGAATTTTAGAGACAAAAAAAAAGTAAGTTAATATCTACGAGTATACTCGGGGCCGCGTGGTCTAAGTACTTTGCAAAAAGTATGAATGCTTAGCAGCCGTGGCAGTTCATTTTAACCGTCGTATGTGGTTATTTATTTGCTTTTCTTTGCCTTTGTTAACACTAACTTTTTTTTATCCTGGGGAAATCCATTATGGATACCACCTACCACGAGGAGGTCGGTGGTTATGTGGGAGTCTGTATACCCACAAAAACCCCGGGGTGTTACGTCACTGCCGCATTTGGCGGGAACGCGGGACAGATTGCGCACACGACCGCGAACCCGCCGCGGCTGTCCGTTGCCAGACCCTTCTATTCGCGGCACGCCAGAACACATGGCGCGCCGCAACTGACTCGGAGACCAATCCCGCCAACAATGGGCGCCAGACTTCCTCGCGTCTGACGCCCGTGGTCCCGTGGTGGTGGCTGCGGTGGGTCGGATATATAGCCCCACCGCCTGCTAAGTCAGCCACAGGGGATAACTTACTTTCCCTCCCTCAAGATATCTCATTATGTAGCTAATTAGTTCGATTCAAACACATATTATATTATATTTTTTTGAATATTAATTAGTTCCAAAACTCAAGCTAAAGTCAAACAGGCAAAAAAACTTATTGCTACATTGCCGTACCTCGTACAACCACGAAGAAATACCTAAAAGCTTGCTGGTTGTTGTTTTACGAGATATTTAACTCCAAATGCTGTTTTTTTACCGAATTTCGTGTATACTAACGTATACACCTACGTATATCAATCACCGGTCACCAAATTTTCTAAATGCACCCAATTGTACAGATTGTACAAGTATTAACCCTTGCCGTACAACCTTTTATCGTGACAAAAGTTGCCAGCCCTTAGCCAAGTAATGTATGATAGTAGTATAGTAGTAGTGTACATAATGTGATGGTAGGAAACCTAATACTAATAGCAACAAATTCAATGGTTCACCCTCTGGTGAACCATTGAACTCTACCCTTGGATGGGTAGCCGGCCGCAATTACTGTAAGCATCGTATTACCATGCCTACATCTTTTTCCAATACTCTAAACGAGGTAGATTGGGTAAGAGTATTAAAATGGTATTCGAAAATGACTAAGGTACTTATCTCGTTTGTACGAGGCGTTTTATTGTTTCTTGGTGGTAATAAAATAAGCAGAAAATGTTTTGAATTGCTCTGGAAGAATCATTGTTTTTGTTCGGTTTGCATTTAAGTACCTAATAAAAAAAAGTTGTTATGCAAAGCAAAATGTTCTGAAAACTACTTAAAATTAATTAAAACGCATTTTCGGGAACGAGTTACATTTTTTTAGTGCGGAGCACAATACGCAAATCTATACGCATATCATGTCCCGAAATCAAAGGCGGAGATTCAAACTCTAATAATAAAATAGTGTGAACTGCTTTAGAAAATGGTATAAAGCCGCTTAATATTGGAAGGACAAGGTGAAGCCGAAAATTTATTGAGGTATTGTTAAAGAACGATTCACTAGCCGATCCTCTTTTTAAATCTTATGTTTATGCTAACTCGTTTATCTGTAATAGTTAAATTTTGTTTCCGTTTAGTTTATTTCTTTGGTTTTTGTATTTATATTTATTACTTACCTACTCTATCGTACTATATATACGTACTGTGTATGTATATATTATTATAGGATATGCGGAATATTCACACGTTTGGTTTATGCATTAGGTTGACACATACGTTATGTAGATGTTATGTATCTTGTGTAAATGAAGTATACGTTGCAGGTTTACGTTGCAGATTGCACCATAGTGCGAGTGGGCCATGCTCGCTTCCGCAATATCGCCCAACTGTAAGTCTATAAAGGTATTTTATTCTTATTCTTATTCGTTTTGGGGGCTATGAGGCCTGCACTGACGTCATGCTTGGGGTGTTTTGTGCATTCCCCCCTGCCAGCATTTACTCAAGCCAGCCTAACTCCTTTACATAGCGGAGTATGACCCTGGGTCGCTGGAACAACTGCTCCAGTGTAGTTTGCGATGTTATATGAACAATCGTCGATGATTCTGATGATGCATCATGCGTTCTGGAGTGGACCGCCAGTAATATTGTTTTTGCTCTGTCTTCCGTAGCCCTGCAGTGCAGCAACACATGCTCGACAGTCTCGTCCTTCTGCAGACAGCCTCAACATAGTGGGCTGTCCGTAGCTCCAATATGGCTACTGGTAATTTAGATTACAGTGACCAGTGATAATGCCCACCATTAGGCGAAGGTTCTGATGTTGTAATCGTAGTAATTTGTTCGTAGTATTTTTGTTTAGAATAGGAAACATGGATTTCGCATGTTTACAGTCCTTCCTGTCATCCCAACAGTTTTGGTGTTTTCTTTCTGTGTAGCGACTCAGGAGATTCTGCATTTCCATTACTGAGGTCTGCAGAGTTCCATTTCCTCAGTTACCCTGCTTTTTGGCTCCTTCTTTAACTAGTATATATGCCCTTTTATTGCCAG
The DNA here is from genome assembly GCA_917880725.1 of Selenia dentaria. Lineage (NCBI taxonomy): Eukaryota > Metazoa > Arthropoda > Insecta > Lepidoptera > Geometridae > Selenia > Selenia dentaria. The sequence continues at coordinate 26,734,625 of OU862883.1, read as the reverse complement.
CACAAAGGCTATGTCACTTTGTCCATGATATAATATTTTTGTTCTTCTCTGAAAGTTCTTGGAGTGCAGCATGACATTCCGTTAGGACTCTTGACCTTATTACCGGTCATATAAATTAGCTAATACCCGTGACATCCATATGTGAGTAAGGTTATAGCGATCCCTCGAGAGCTACCCGTTGAATATATTTGGATATACGGTTGTACATTAACCATTCCTGAAGTATATATTTATAGTTTCATTAAGTAAGATTTTTATTGCAGTTGTCAGAGACAAGTCACAGTTAAGTTATATATAACTTTGCCAGTGTCCACTGCCCTGTGTAAGTCTAATAAAAGGGTGTATGCATTACAAAACTCTCTAGCGCGATAGACGAGAAAACGCAAACAACGTTGCATAAATTTATAAACTTCGCCTACACTCGCGCACCGTTAGGAACACTTAACGGTTAATACTCCAATATTATTACACGTCAAAAGTTAAGGAAATAGCAATTTACGCAAATTTAACGATATCATTAGTAGGCAGGGCAAATAGCACGCAGAACAGATGGCCGATGGGGCCGGAAGATACTGGAGTGGAGACCACGGACCGGTCACAGCGTAGGTCGTTCACTGACACGGTGGACAGATGACCTGATAAAGGTCGCAGGACGACGTTGGATGCAGGCCGCTTCCAACCGTTTTGGAAAATCATGGGAGGCATATGTTCAGCAGTGGACGTTTTCCGGATGAGATGATGATGATGATGAACGATATCATTGATAGCCATTTTTAGGATTTTCGTCCGCCATCACTGTACGCTTCACAGGCACTGGCGGTAATTAATTTAACAATTTGATCTTAATAAGTGCTTCATGCCTTAGGATGATGCCATGGGTTCTGGAAGCTGTCCAGAAAACTTCTATTGAGTTAACTTAAATTGCTTAAAATTAGCTTTTAAATTAGTAAGTAAGTGCTTACAATTGCTATGTGCTATAGTAGATCCAACCGTTTATCCTCTTTTTGACAGCACCAATAGAACGTAACATGACGATGTTACGCAAAAGTTAACTTATAAATGCGAGGTTTTAAAAATATGACAACTGCTTAAATTTGCTCCTTGATCCCGTATAATAATCATCTTTCACAAAATGAGTCCATAAGTGCAGTAGTTTTTTTATAAATTCCATAAAATAACAAACGTTTTTAAAAAATTACGTTCTATGGCTATCAACATAGTGATGTTACGAAGTTACGATTGAGATATCGATATTGTTTATGAACTATTTTTACACGGGTGTTTTCCGTTCTCGGCACATAATATCGGATTTATTTTTATGTAAAACCGTTATATTGATGCGCCTCAGGAAAACATACAGCATTATTTGAAGACGTGTTTATCTCCTGGTGTATATCCAAAAAAGAACAAGGTTATGATGACTATGATGATTACAAGTACAAGTCATACTTGACGAAGCTGTTACCGGTTAAATCTGGGATGGCCAGCGAGCAACACGGAAGGGAGTAGGCATACACAGCGTTTCCCCTCTGTCAAAGTACAAGTCCGCATGGACCATGGAGTTTGATAATATACTGTGGGGTGAGGGCGGGGCTAGATTTGTGAATGGTGCTTTATTTTTTATGTGTTAGTGATTTGGTTGTGTGAGTATGATCGGCAATGGATCGGTACAGGTATGTTTTGTATGTAATAGTGCGGCTTTGCGCTAGTGTGCAACTTCCCCTCCCGCAAGAAATGACAGAAAGATTTGAACAATATTTTTTAGCTAAGGCTACTCCCTTCCGTGTTGCTCGCTGGGGATGGCAGACATTAAAGTCTGCCGTTTGGTACCAGAAAATAGTAAAGTTTGAGCAACCCCAATTCCAATTTAAGCAAACGAAATCTAATCTTTTATTTTTATTTATTTATTAATCAAAATCAGATTCATCGTTGCTGTCACTCGAGCTATTGCCGACATTTATAATTAATTGTTGACTCATATAATCTATCGCCACGTGTTTATCCCAATCTGCCATTATAGTTTCTTGTGTTTTTTGAATTACATTTTGCCAGCTTTCCGCAGTTACTTTCACACATGCATTTTTTAATAAATTTACCATTTTGTTTGCCGTGAATGGGGGTTTTGTGTTATTTCTAGCAGCGTGTCCTTTAACTTGAGCCCATATTAATTCAATGGCATTGTATTGACAATGATAGGGTGGAAGTCTAAGAACCCAATGACCATGTTCTGCAGCTATTTCGTCGATCACATATCGTTTTGGGAAGTGTTTTTTTGTTCGTAATATATTTAGTAATTGTACTTTTAGTAAGGAGTTATCAACATTTTCACCATGTCGTTGAAGCCAGTCAATGATTACTTGTTTTTTGTCGGCCTGGGTCGGCATTTTATCAATTTGGCGTGAGTGATAGGATGCGTTATCCATAATAATAACTGACGGTTCTTCCAATGATTGTACCATTTCCTTAAACCAACTTTCGTAAACCTCAGAATTCATTTCTTCGTGGTACTCAACTGTTTTTTTGGATTTAAAGGCCAACAAAGCATCTGGCATGAATCCTTTCACAGACCCTGCATGGCAAATGATTAGACGTTCTCCTTTTCCCATCGGTACTGAGGTAGTGGAAGCAGCGGTGTCATCAGTCCAGCTCTTAGACACTGTGTGGTTCGCATTCAGCCAAGTTTCGTCAGTGAAAACAACATTTGACCAATCTGTAATTTTTTTGGCTTCGCTCAAAAATTCGCAACGAGCAAAAGCTACGTCGCGACGCTCCATCAATATTTTGCGTTTGTCCGATTTTTTATAAGTAAATCCAATTTCATTCAAGACCTTTACCAATGACGATTTTTGACCTCGGAACAAATCACATTCACGCAAAGAAGCAACAAGTTTTTTAAGTGTTGGAACTTCTTTACGTAAGTAATAGTTATATATATGACGGCGTATAGCGTCTGCGTCAAAGTTGTCAACCGAAGTCACACGACGTGGTTGGCGTTTTTTCTTCGGCGTACGAAGCTTATTCTCCTGCATGCCGCTTGTTCCGTAGGCTTCGGTAGTAATTTTTGAAATCGTAGATGCACTAATACCTAACGCGGCCGCAACGCGCTCTCTCACTTGCGACAATGGTAAAAGCGGGCCGCCATTTTGATACTCTGCTTCAAAGTAATTACGAAGCTTGATCACCATTTCTCTCGTCTGTCCTTTCAGCACTGATCCTTTCGGCATTTTATAGTTCCAATATAAAACTCAGCAAATAATTACTAGCACGGGCGTCTTGTTGCGAGTGACAGTGACAAATACAAAACGGCGGTGGACCATTGAGTTTTACTACCTTGATAAAATACTACTGCTTACCCATAGACAAAAAAATTGGCAGTCATAGGAATTGCCGATAGAAGTGAAAACTTATAACTCAGAATTTGATAGCTTACCTTGGAAACTACACGGGTGTAACCGGACGGCGTGGCCTCGCCATCTGGGCATGGCCATCTAGAAATGCGTCAGCATTTCCCATTGGCTGATGCGTTTCTAGATGGCCATGCCATGACGGCCTGTCCACGCCCTTTCAACATTCCCCATTGGCTGACGTATTTCTAGATGGCCAATAGCCATGGTCATGGCGCCATTCCTAGGACTATTCTCTTTCCGCACAGACTCGATAGAAAAATGAATCGAAATCGTGTCCACTATAATCACTTGGTCACAACACTTTAACTGACAAATTAGATCTGTCAAAAAGAGGATAAACGGTTGGATCTACTATAGTGTGCTTTTAATGTATATTTTTTGTCAATAAAATAATTTTTTATTTTTTTCTAATTTGTGCAGACGATCGATAACCACCTGGCGCGCACGGCCAACAAGTCACTTGATAACCTAAACAACTGAGTAAGTGCGAGTTGGACTCCCCTACAAAGAGTTCCAAGAAAGCACGTAGGTAACTAAAGAACAAACTTAACTTTGCCGCTCGATACCTAAAGTAATAGGTTATTACACCAACCGCAAGTAATAAGTTTGTAAGTTAATTCCACATTTTTTGTTACATTAAAGTACATATTTAAGCTTTTAATATTTTTCCTTTGTACCTAAGTATGTCCTGTAAGACATGACTTGTGCCAAATTTCATGATTCTAGTTATTGAACTAGATATATAGGATAGGATCAGTAGGTATCCTGTAGGTTTTATTTCTCCTGTAAAATCGCAAACTATGCGAAAAATTTCGATTTCTTTCGATTGCATCGACTTAAAAGTTTGGTTGTGGTTTTGGTTTGGCATTAACGTGGATATTTTATATAAATGTCAATTTGATACATTTACGAGTTCCAGACAAAGAGCTTATTGACAGCAGACAGATGGACAAAAATAAATACTATAAGGGTTCATTTTTCCTTTTGAGCTACAGCAGCCTAAAAATAAAAGGGAATATAAATTTTGGTGATATAAAGGCAAATGTTGCGAAAACCTACAAACCGTTGTGCGTTTGTCTCGTAATCGTGCAATGAATTTCATATCTTTTGCTACAAAACCAGTCGCTCGATTTAATGCCATTCGTACTAGAAGTAATTGGAAGGATATACCTTCTGCTTGCTACAATTCAAAAGAACTGAACCTTTAAGTTAAACGTTAACGTTTTCGACTTTTTATTAAGCTCTTATTACGGATACCTACTACATTGACGATACAATAGTTTTTATTTCATTTCGTTCGAGAACGTTTTTGTCAAGAGAAGTCTTTTCTGAGGAAGTCACGATTTTTCATTTCAGAGCTCTATGTAAAATCATGCTCTAGATTTTTTATATCGGCTCATAAAAAGCATTGAAAGAGTCACTTCATGAAAACACCTTTTTGTAATTTAAGATTTAGTTACATTTTTATAAATTTTTGTAAGTGCGTAAAATACATATGTTAATTAACTAAGCACCTGTAAAACTCGTAAACGGTTTTCGCAGTACTAAGCCCTCTTATATGTATATTAATTAACTTCACCAAATTGTAAGTAATAAACTAAATAAAAAGTTTACAATACAATACAAAAATTCTTTATTGATAACCAATCATAAATGAAAAACGTCATCATCATCATCATCTCAGCCGTAGGACGTCCACTGCTGAACATAGGCCTCCCCCATGATTTTCCAAAAGGACCGGTTGGAAGCGGCCTGCATCCAACGTCGACCTGCGACCTTCCTCAGGTCGTTAGTCCACCGTGTCGGTGTCGGTGGCCGACCTACGCTGCGCTTGCCGGTCCGTGGTCTCCACTCTAGAACCTTTCGGCCCCATCGGCCATCTGTTCTGCGTGCTATGTGCCCTGCCCACTGCCACTTCAACTGGCTAATCTAATGAAAAACATAATACAATAAAAAGCACTACAGTAGATTGGACAATTGGCGGCCTTATCGCTATAGCAATCTCTTACAGGCAACCTTGCATGGAGAGGATTCTTAATAATAATGCCGTAGTAGATGCTAAAATAAACATTTTTCTCTTGGAATTAAGTGCTAATAGATAATTAAAATAAATAAATAAATATAAATAAAATTAAATAATTATAAACTAATCCATACCTACTATTAAAATATAAACATAAATACAATATTTTAATACATAATAATCATTTAAAGTAAAATATAATTCAGTAGTTATTTGATAAATATTGCTTCTTCACCATATCTTCGATAGACGAAATTGACTTTGCTTGCCTTATACTGACAGGAAGCTCATTCATACATTAATTTTCATTCATTCACATCATAGGTGGACAGCATGTTTAGTAAATGACTTACTATAATACATTAATAACGCGACAGGTTTATTCAATTGCAGTGTGTTTGTGGAACGAAGGGAGAGGGTACGTGTAATATGAAGGAACTGAAAACTCCTTCTTGAGGTAATGAGGAGTAGTGGGGATGAATAGAATACTGTATAGAAAAGAAAGCACATGAGCATATTTTGAGTTTACATACATTATTACTAGGTAAGTAGGCATATAGTATGATATAACAATAATACATCATATAACATGCATTAAACATATATTATAACATGTAAGTATATAGTAATAGTAGTATAATATAGTAATAATAGTAACTAAATAAATGAAACGAAATGACTATTTTAACCTAAGACACCTAGTATAATAATTGGCCGTTTTCAGGTTTATTTTGGTGTATTTTTAGGTGGATTAAGTAAGCCCATACCTTTATAGAGCCTGGTAATGAAGACTGGGCTTTTGCAAATACCACAGTAACGGAAGTAACTTCTATGGGCAGTAAGCACATTCCAGCCATACAAAGCTGCAGGGATTGATGAAATTTTCCCAGCACTACTTCAGTGGAGCCTGCATATGATAAAAGAAAACCTCTTGGCGCTTTTCAGGGCATGTCTAGCATGGAAGTACATACTCAAACCATGGAGGGATGTTGAAGTAGTCTTTTTACCTAAACCTGGCAAATCAGACTACAAAAATCCGAAGTCTTACAGGCATATAAACCTGAGCTCCTTTCTCCTAAAACACTGGAGAGACTTTGTGACAAATACATAATAAGTGGACCACCGGCGATTAATCCCATCCACAAAAACCAGCACGCCTATCAAGCAGGCAAATCTACAGAGACAGCACTTCACCACGTGGTTCATAAGATTGAATCCGCAATGGAGAACAAACAATCCTGCCTTGTCACTTTCATTAACATTGAGGGTGCTTTTGATAAAACAACGTTTTCCAGCATCGAGACCGGGCTGGCAAAGCAGGGCGTGGACAGCAAGATGAATATGTGGATTACAAACATGCTCTCAAATAGAGCTGCACATATAATATGTGTTTGTGTGAGAGAGTGTATATAAATAAAAATAGCCTATGGTGCTTTCTAAAACACGGCAATCGCCATGGTTACTAACAGGCGCAGGCTTTTGTCACGAAACAATTGCAATATAGTCGCAGACAAGATTCAAAGGTTAGACTAGCAGTCAACTAGTGGCAGAAATTTTAGACACACACTCACAACTTTTAGCATGGCGTAAAACTTGTTGTCCTAAGACAATAACCCGGATCAACGAATAAATAGGATAGCTGTATCTAGTTTTAGACTTGCGAAGACTAAGTCATTCCTAGTAAATTGTGTGCGTTTTTACAATAAAATCCTAAAACACATAACTGAGCTCACAGAGAGAAATTCAAGTTGATTGTAAAAAATGTTTTAATAAAAAAGCATATTTTAAAGTCCGACATTATATAGAAGACAAAGATGCTTGGAATACTCCACTTCTGGCAAGCTGTCACTGTGCCATCCATAAAATGTCATATTTTTACTACCTAAGTAGAAACATTTTAAACATCTATATAAGTCATATTCTTCTCGGTAGGCTCTATATATTTTGGTATGCGGCGGTAGACTCTTTAAAATACATTAGAATGAAAAACTGACGTTCATAAGTGCGTCTTTCATGCCTATATTGAATAAATGATTTTGACTTTACTTTGAATGCTACGTCTCGACGGCTGCTCAAAAATGCCCCCAAAGCACGCAAGTACTTAGTTGCAAACGCTATTAGTGATCACCCATCCAAAGTTTGTTGAACTCTTTTGAACATCCATTCGCGGGAAGTGGACTTCATGCGATATTTGAAGATTTTGGCACTTCTCTTATCAGACTTATTAATATTAGCAAAAATGTGTGAGTGTGTTAGTATGTATGTGACATCTTCACGTTCAAACGGCTAGACCAATTTTGATGAAATTTTATATGGAGGTAGATGAGGTGCTGGATTAACACATACATAAAACTATACATTATCATAATAATCATCTATTAACACGCGGTTGTAACCGTGGGCGCAGCTAGTAAGAATATTAGTTAGAATCAACACCTTTGATTAGGTAACTGTTTATTTAACATATTGTTAAGATATTTAGTTTCTTTGAATGTATTTTGATGAATCCCGTGACATTTATATAAATAATCCAATCCAATTTTAATAATTAATTTAAATTACTAATTTTAATGTCGAATTATATTCTCTGTAATATTGACGTTTATTGTATGTAGCTTCTAATAATAAGTATATTGCATAGAGATTCTCCATACAATTAAATCAATTATGGAACGAATCGACTGTATAAATGTCATGGGCAAGATCCACAATTTGTGCACTTACATACTTATTTAAGATATTGGTACTGATTCGCTTGTGCGTACACAACTATGGTAGTTCTTATTATGTTAATACTAAAAAATCCACATTCGTGTAACACTTAGAGTGATAATTCTAAACATATGATTATTCTATTCAAATGTGGGTAGTTTTACATCAGTTTAAACTAGTTTAGAGAGCACGAACTTACATGACGATTAAACTTGCACTAAACATACCCACAACTCAACAGAAACGGTAAATATATGAATTGGCACTAGCAAGCATTATCCAAATAATATGGACCTAAGCATGAACAAAATTAGAACTAGAGGACCTACTTTCTTCACAGATAGCAGAATTAATAGCTAATATGAATGGGTGGAAAACAGTGTAATTAATGACAAAATCGACTCCGTCATAAAAGGTGAGCTAACCTCACTTTCGACCCAGTCCAATAACATGAAGAACGAAATCAAGAAACTGCGTATTGACTTCGCGTCTTTTCAAAGTAAACTTTCTTCAGTTGACGCTGAGATAACCAACTTAAGACTACCATCGAATTCCAAAGTAACTCTCACTCTGACCTAGTTCCAAAAGTACACTCGTTGGAGTCCAACATCCATGATGCAGATTCTCACGGAGTACGCGATGAGATCAATAGTCTTCAGCAGCCGAAACGCCTCTTAATTCTCCTTTCTTCAATTAGAAAATGCCGAGGCATCACTACTAGGCGTTTGAACCCACCTGGGGATACTCGCAAAATATATATAAACAAGCACCTGACTGTGGAAAATAAGGCTTTGCTTAAGAAAGTTAAAGAACAAGCCAGAACTTGCCAATACCAGTATGTATGGATTAAAAACTGCCAGAATTTGTGAGAAAAGGAGACACTTGCCCTGCTATACTAATAAGCAGAGAAGACAACCTCAAAAAAATTCAATGGATTATGTTTTGTGTGTTACTAGGATAATAAAATATACATTCTGTGTAATATCAAGAAACCTTACATATACATTCATCACCGATTGGAAAGGCACAGAGGAAACTCACAAATACCTGTTATTATGGAATATTGTAATTACTGCAGTAGACATGGAGTCATACATTCCAGAAACTAAGTACCTCACAATAGTGGTAAGTAATGATTTACAGGCCCCCAAAACATATGTGAGAATAGTACTTCTAATAACTCATGTGACTCTTTCAAAACATCCACCTATATCTGAATATGTATTGTTTTCTGTTTAAACCTGCACCTTTTCTTGTATATCAGTCATTATGCATTTTGAATGTAATTCTCAGTAATATGCAATTACCTACATAAATATAGTTCTCTACTTACCCATAGAACTTACCACAATGTTACATTAAAGTTTGTGATTAACTTTAAACAATTCTTAAATGAAAGACAACAGCTACATACATACACTTATAATGCATACAGCAGCCAGCGCACTACTGTACTGACAAAATAGTATGAGCTACCTGAAAAAATACATTATTGTATGAATAAAGAAAAAGACTATACTAATCAAACTTAAAGTAATAATTGTGTACTTCATTTAATTTTAAACTCCAACTTTTTTATGATATGCTAAATGTTATGGCTAACTTAACAATTATTTTATAAGAAATTGCACTTATTAAAAATGCTGTATAATAATGTCACATGCTAATTTTAAGAACTTAAAAAAGCTCAGTGGGTCTGGAAATTGTCATATTATTTCCATACAACTTTTATACATTATTTTACCCAAACTTGCACAGATTTACAAATTTTCATACAGCAATGTTTCTTACTTTAAGACTTGTGATATCAGAAGTAATTGTAGTGATTAAGTCTAGCCTAAGGCATGAACAATTTACATCTCAAACTATATTAAAAGGCTATTAAAACATGTAAATAAAATAAATAAATATTCCACAACTATCACACAACGCCATCTAGTCCCAAGCTAAGCAGAGCTTGTGTTATGGGTACTAGACAACTGATAAACATACTTATATATTTCTAAATACATACATGCTTGCTAGCAAATGATTTCTTTTTAGACAGATAATGTAACTATTAAATTATATTTTTTTTTTTCTTCTTCTTAAACTCTTTCGTATTTGTTTAGATATATTATGATTATTTATTTCTTTGTTGTTATGATGTGTTTAGTTATGATATTCATTCTCTTGATTTGTCGTCCAAATAAACTGTAATTTTGTAATAATTGTAAACACATTTACGGAAATTCAGCATACGTGTGTGAAATGCATGTTTCTTTATTTAAGTAATATTTTTTGTATCTAGCTGTAAGTTTTCTTAAAATTCTAAAATAAATAAATAAATATACAAATTACACCCAGACACAGAACAAATGATCATGCTCATAACTCAAACATTTGTCCTGTGTGGGAATCAAACCCACGACCTACGGCATAGCAGTCAGGGTCACTAACCACTAGACCAACAGGCCTGTCAAAAAAATAACACAGTATTATTTATTGTATCCGTTTAGACGGATTCCATAACAAAATGTTGAAACTTAAGTTTTGCAGAAAATCGAGCAACTTTTACAAGTAAAAGTAAAGTGAAGGAAGACTTTACTTTTACTTTACTTTTACTTTACTTTTACTTTACTTTTACTTTACTTTTACTTTACTTTTACTTTACTTTTACTTTACTTTTACTTTACTTTTACTTTACTTTTACTTTACTTTTACTTTACTTTTACTTTACTTTTACTTTACTTTTACTTTACTTTTACTTTACTTTTACTTTACTTTTACTTTACTTTTACTTTACTTTTACTTTACTTTTACTTTACTTTTACTTTACTTTTACTTTACTTTTACTTTACTTTTACTTTACTTTTACTTTACTTTTACTTTACTTTTACTTTACTTTTACTTTACTTTTACTTTACTTTTACTTTACTTTTACTTTACTTTTACTTTACTTTTACTTTACTTTTACTTTACTTTTACTTTACTTTTACTTTACTTTTACTTTACTTTTACTTTACTTTTACTTTACTTTTACTTTACTTTTACTTTACTTTTACTTTACTTTTACTTTACTTTTACTTTACTTTTACTTTACTTTTACTTTACTTTTACTTTACTTTTACTTTACTTTTACTTTACTTTTACTTTACTTTTACTTTACTTTTACTTTACTTTTACTTTACTTTTACTTTACTTTTACTTTACTTTTACTTTACTTTTACTTTACTTTTACTTTACTTTTACTTTACTTTTACTTTACTTTTACTTTACTTTTACTTTACTTTTACTTTACTTTTACTTTACTTTTACTTTACTTTTACTTTACTTTTACTTTACTTTTACTTTACTTTTACTTTACTTTTACTTTACTTTTACTTTACTTTTACTTTACTTTTACTTTACTTTTACTTTACTTTTACTTTACTTTTACTTTACTTTTACTTTACTTTTACTTTACTTTTACTTTACTTTTACTTTACTTTTACTTTACTTTTACTTTACTTTTACTTTACTTTTACTTTACTTTTACTTTACTTTTACTTTACTTTTACTTTACTTTTACTTTACTTTTACTTTACTTTTACTTTACTTTTACTTTACTTTTACTTTACTTTTACTTTACTTTTACTTTACTTTTACTTTACTTTTACTTTACTTTTACTTTACTTTTACTTTACTTTTACTTTACTTTTACTTTACTTTTACTTTACTTTTACTTTACTTTTACTTTACTTTTACTTTACTTTTACTTTACTTTTACTTTACTTTTACTTTACTTTTACTTTACTTTTACTTTACTTTTACTTTACTTTTACTTTACTTTTACTTTACTCTTACTTTACTTTTACTTTACTTTTACTTTACTTTTACTTTACTTTTACTTTACTTTTACTTTACTTTTACTTTAATAAACAGAACAGCCTTTTAGTCTAAGAATAAATATTACTATCACTTTTTTTAATATCTTCTACTGTAATGTAATAGATACTTATATTGAGAAGAATACCTAGCTAGCTAATAAAAAATAAAAAGTAAGATTAGTAACAAATATATGAAATAGATAACGTGACTTGACCAAGTTTCACTTTACGGAGTCCCTTTTTTAACGGCGAACTCTTCATTATTATTGGCCTATGACATCGAGCCAGTCCTTCTCAAGCCCAATGGCTCCATGGTCGATGGCAAATGGGATAGCCCATTCCAAAATTCATTCTTCTATGGGGATATATAACACATAGCGATACGCGTTTTATTATTATTGGCCTTATAGCATCGATCCAATCTTAAAAATAATAATTGGTTTTCTTTTTCAGGAATCCAAATTGAAAATTGATTTTCCGTGACGTCTCCTCTGTGTCATTCCATCATTTTTCTTTAAATTTTCCATATTGGTTTCCACATTGGTCAGTATCGAAATAGTTTTTAAATATACAATCAAATGAGGATATATGCAATAAAATATGATCATATATGAAATTATATTACAAGGGTAGAGTGGATTTATCCTAGTTTGAAGTTAAGCGACACATTTTTGGTTCAATAACTTGGCAACATCTCTAAATCGTGGTCTACATCTCGTAAGTACTAATTATAACTTAGTTATCAACCGCGAAAGTCTAAAACAGTGTTTCCATAAAATGTTCCTTCCAAATATATAAAAAAAACTTTTACGATACCGCAATTCAACTTATAGGTTTAAATATGATACGTACTGTTAAAATGATGATTGAAGTAAAAGTATCATGCGCGTTACACATATGGTTTTAGAAGAAACATAGACTCTTAGATAATGTTTATAAACACCTATTGACTTTTACGGGCGTGAAGAAACCCTCATGATATGGTAGTAAATATTTTTATCACAAGCTTGTATATATATAAAGGAAGCAGATGAGACTTTTTGGGTTTAAGAGCCTATAAATCTTGCATTTGATGTGGCTTAGATACTTACATACTTGTTCTTGCGACGGTATTGCAAATATAATTAAAATGCCTAATAAACATACGTAAAATAAAGTATACACTCATGCCCGCACACTAATAATAAAATAAAATCCTTATATAGTTAATTTATATTTTATACTTCAGTCTTAGTTAATACTATTAATTAACATCGATTCAGAATTTTCATCTTAATTCGGCAGGTACCGGAAAAGTCGTTAACTTACTTTAACTAGCTTCGTTTTCACTTCTGACCGGCTGTTAGTTTTATGTACAACTAGCTGCGCCCCGCGGTTTCACCCGCGTGGTGATGGATGATGATGATGATGATGATGAAAAGTATCCTATGTGTTAATCCAGCGCCTCATCTACCCCCATACCAAATTTCATCAACATTAGCCCCCCCGTTTGTGCGTGAAAGAGTAACAAACATCCATACATCCATACATACAAACTTTCACGTTTATAATATTAATAGGATAGGATTTAATTTAAGCCCTTCGTAACAAACTTGATCTTTCATGCAAATAGCTGTTTTGAAGAGAACAAGGTTGGTGTAACTTGTTTACCTACTATTTGTAGATATTTAATCACGATAATTGATTATGAATACAAAGGTTTGATAACGAAGATGATATTCTAACAAATTGACTTTCTTTTGTATGAAAAGCCAGTTTGAAGGTAATTTTAAGTTCTCAAATAAAAAGATTTTATTTAGTTTTGCTGGAAATGGTAGAGAAATGTTGGGATATTTTCTATCAGTCCATCAGAGGTGCAGTAGGAGAGCCAATGGGACAGACACTGTGGTTACAATATTGAAGTTTTGGCAGCCGATGCCTTTTATGTTGAACGCATCTAAAAAGGAAGGATTTTTGAATATTTCATCCCTAAGGTCGTGAAGCAAGAAGATCCGCTGGCTTGTTATGCAGTAATCTCTCAGTGATGCAGAGGACGTCTATTAAAAGTTTCTTAGGCAACAAATGTTATACATCTTAAAGGCAAACATACTGATAACTATACTTATTACCTAATTTACTCTGTTACCCATTGATGTTGCTGTGAAATAACTACTTATTTCATTAATTTATGCTATAGCTATCATGTTCTGTAATTTTGGAGAAGTTTATCACATGTCCTTGGAAGAGATTTGAACTGTTATTCTAAGTTTCAGTACAATAAATAAATTCAGATTTTCTTGTTTTTTAAAGTTCTTTGAATGAACTGTACTAACGTATCAAGATAGGAAAATGTCCGATAAGAAATATGCCGAATTCAAGAAAGTGCCGAATTTCGGAAAATGTTGAGTCATTGCTGAACTCATATTTTCAAAAGGTCTGGTTGGAAGCGGCCTGCATCCAGCGTCGTTCTCCGTCATTTATCAGTTCGCCTTCAGGCTTAACCTAATTTTTGATATTAACGTAGCTAAATTTAACATTTTAAGTATACCTTACTTTTTTGTTATGATTTTTAAAGCACTAACACACCAGACGCGGAGTAATATCTCCCAGAAATGTCAAGGCGATATTACTCTGCTTTGCTGAGTACATTTGATGTAGTATGAGACACAAGGTGACTGACGATAGCTTGATCTGGACTGGAATAAAAAAATATTCATCTCTTAATTTTGGTATTAACATAGGATAAGGCGTACTAACAAATAATTGGGTGAATATCTGAATAAACACATTTGTTATTTTGTTTAATTAATATAAGCCATTTTTTGCAATCTTCCCATTTTGCAACGTTCCCATACGTCGGTAAAATCAACTAGATTTTTTTTATTTCGTACGAATCACCTCGGTGACCTAGTCATGGCGTCTAACACGGATTGTTGTAAGACGTGGGTTTGAAACGGGATTCGAACGAGGTCAGAGGATACGTAATTTTTCCCTCTAAATCTGCAAAATATAACACCTGCGCTAAAATTAAATGCAAGATACTTTAGTTTAAAAGTACTGTTAAATACAGCTAAGCAAACGTACTCTAAAATACTGTTACTTACTCTGTACCTAATATATATTTTGCCCGACTCTAGGCTGTATTGTCAAAAGAAATCCAAAACACCGCGACTCCAGACAAATCAAAAAGCTGTTCTTCATCGCTATTGCTGCCATGAATAAGGATGCCGCGGGCGTAAGACGTACGACGATCATTTATCAAACCGGATCCCTTTCTAGTCATAATGGTAACTGTATTTTGGGACTATGGTACGTGAAACATTGCTAGATTATATCCGTTCATGTTTAAAGATAAATTGAGTACAGCATAATAAAAATCATAATTTAAGGGTTGTTTCACCTTCCCAAGTCCCAAAATACAGTTACCATTATGACTAAGTATATTCCTATATTCGAAGTGTGTAATGAGCAGAAATGTTTGTTCTCGGGTCTACGATGTTTTGATATGTTATTGTGTGTAAGTATGTGTAAAGAAGTAGAACTAAGTGGCGTACAATTGGAGAGTTATATGTCCAGCAGTGGACTGCTACAGGCTGATGATGAAGTGTGTGTAAACGTTGAGTGTGTGTGTTATTTTGATAAGCATAATCATGCTATCATATGAATTTTCCTGCTGCTGGGTCTTGAGAATTTCACTCCAGGAAGAGAAGGATTTTTTTCCTACACTTACCATGTATGTAGTTTTTAATAGTTTTAACTGTTCTCTTAAACTTTAGTTTTACATTTTTGTGATGTCAGTTTTTACTTAACACTGTATAATGGTATATGTTTTGTGTAGACACTAAACATAACATAATTATGTGATTCGTGTATTATGCCAGAGTTGTTAGTAACAACCGGCATTATGTTTATAAAAGTATGTTTTTTGACCGTAAACTATAAAATATTTGTTTGTCAAATGTATGTAGGTATGTTGTATTTAGTTCTCAGTCGCAAACAAAACTTTATTATATTCTATTACAATTATAATCTACCACGCGGGTATGCCTGATCTTTCAATAGTTCAAAAATAACTGCACTATTACTAGACGCAAATGTACAAATATATACGTATCAGATAATTTTCTTTGTATATCCTGTTTCATTGATTGTATACAGATAATACACAATACAGATTGTACACAAACCTCAGTTGGTCTCTTAGACTCTTTTGATCCCTGTATAATATATAAAATAGGCTTGATTGGCATAAAGTTATTGGTTTTTAGCAGTTTTTTCGCTAACGGTACATTTTTCCCAAAATCTGTAAATACAGTTCAGAATATCTCAAAAAGATATGGAAAGTCTCTTAGGTAAGTTTTCCTGTAACTATAATGGTTAAGGTACCTGCTTTTACTGCTTTGTCTCAAAAATCCACCCTTTATAGGTATTATCCCATGCACGTAGGCTCACCAGTCGCTATATTTGGCCAATAATACAATAGTATTCTCAAAAAACATACTACGATTTCAGGAAATGCAACGTGTTTGAATAATTAAGTCACTCGTGCGGCAAGCTGTTTTTTTTAAGGTTAGAAGCTTACGTGCCATCTGGATTAGTGAATGTTTCCATGCACCCTCCTGTAGTAACGTGTGTCTGCAATTTATAACTCTCCATATATATACGAGTACACGTATTTTCCGGTGATAATTTAAATTCTTCAAGCAATCGAAAGGATTCGAAAGAATTGATGAATGAATCCGTGGCCACTTTCCTTATGATCTTTATGGATGTTGAAAGTTTAAAACTCTGTTGACAATGATCGGCTTCGGGCTATTATGTAGGTATATCAATTACAATTAAATGTTAATTAGAATCTAAAATCAGAAGTGACCGAAGCATGATTTATTTGAATCTCTAATAATGTTTAGGTATATATGATGTAAGTATTAAAACGGTGCAATCACGTACAAAAAATAGTATAGGTAATGTTTCGTAGCGAAACAATATTTTCTTTAGTGTATAATATTTTAATTTAGCTTAAATATTTCTTTAACTTTTAATGTGACCGCACAAAAAAAACACCACCTTTTTTGAGAGTTGGTAGCGAGAAAAGCCACGCGACATTGGGCTTCCAATTGTATTAGGTTGGCACAACGAAACTGCTGCATGTGCTCGCACCGTGCCCTTGAGAGTTGTCCTTCAAAACTCGCCGCGAACAGACGTCAAGGTCGCCTGTACCTCAAAATCTCCATCGCGCCTACGCTTCATCTAAAGAACGTGGCATACTTCTCTCCAGGAGGAAAGACACTTTGTGCTGTGTTTCATTCGCATATACTTACGTTTTATATCGAGCCTGGCCACGCCGCCATTGTGGGCCGTGGTGGCTGGGATTGGAAGAAAACACTAACCCAGGACCTACGGAAACTTAACCAACGCTGACTGCACTACCTGGACAAAGGCCTGAACCATCCAAACGGATGTCCCAAGTAAGTTCGTAGGCTTATCGCTTCAACAGTTAACATTTCTTTTATGTCTTAGATAATAAGGTTTATTTAAAAAATAACCTAGATCTTATAGTCGTTCATATTTTTATGGTTGCGAGATATCGTCGTCCTTAAGATTGCAACCTCCAGCTTATGTGATCGTTAGTAATAAGGTAGTTTTTTTCACCAAATGTAGGTATAAAGTTTACCAGCATCCTCGCCATATATCTGTACCCAACTTCTATTTTTCTACCATCTATTTAAATATTTTTTTAAAAAGAAGCGTTGCCTTTGTCTCAATTACAGCAAGTTATATTATATTAGGCGGATTCTTTTCGAGTTCTAGACTTAACCTACCTTTTCACCATAATCAGCCCATTATGTTCCCACTGCTGGGACTC
Organism: Selenia dentaria; assembly: GCA_917880725.1. Classification (NCBI taxonomy): domain Eukaryota; kingdom Metazoa; phylum Arthropoda; class Insecta; order Lepidoptera; family Geometridae; genus Selenia; species Selenia dentaria. The sequence goes on along the minus strand of OU862883.1, from coordinate 26,716,790 downwards.
AAACCTTCTTTTCAGTAAGAGGATTTGGGACATAGTCCACCAGCCGGGCCCAGTGCTGCTTGGTGGCTACGTAAGTATGGCCAAACCATGTCGAAGTTTTCAGGCCGCCCGAAGGCCTTCAACATTGCCTAACGACTGTTGTTCTAGGACAAACGACCGGGACCGACGGCTTAACGTGTCCTCCGTAGCACGGAAGCGTTCAGTTGAATTATGCCAGCAGCGGTCACCCACCCATTCAAAAATTCAGTCCGCAGCAAGCGTTGCGTAACTAGTTGATCAGTTAAGATCGCCAAGTCAAGCTCCACTGCGAGCCCTTCATCCTACTCGTACTAACTCGTTTAAGTATTAAATATAATAGCTTACAATGAAAGTATAACATTACATTAAAAACATTTTTATTGTTTTAAAAATAAGTTGGTACCTACTAGGAGTAGATGTTGAAAATAACAAATGTAGTAGAACTTAATCAGTGGTGAAAACTTAACAGAATTATAAAATTCATTAGATTGCTGCATCGGTAAGTCTAATAAAATCTAATGGTTTGAAAGAAATGACACTCAATCTTATTAACCTTTTGTAAATAACACAAGGTCAACACATTATTATTATAAAGAAGTATTTACACAAGGAAGATACTATTGATTCGTATCTGTTCCGGAATTTCAATAACGGTGCAAGTAAACCTTTCTAAAGAAGGGAAGTGACATAAGGGTTAGCGACCCCAACCCAAGAAGTCCCTCAAGTCTAATAACTTCTTTATCGTAAATTGTTCAATCTATATTTCGTTCCTTTCGATTTGTTCGTGCAAGTTAAATGAGATGTTTTCGAAAGTGATTCCTTAAATTCGGACAGAAAAATATTTTTATTGCCTAATAATTTATCATCAGCATCGGAATTACGTACCTGAGTCGCCATCAAATAATGATTACAATCTAAAAAATGGCGGCTTTACATCATTTTTGTCGGTAACGCACTAACATTTCTGCTTACTGGAGTTGTGAAAACTGACATAGAGCCGCCATTTTATGAAAATTTCAATAAAAAGTTGATTGCAACTGAGATACGTAATAACTCTGCATGTATTTTAAATTGTTTAGTATCTGCAATAATAAAATGAAAGTTGTTTAACTTAATCAGTGGTGAAAACTTAACAGAATTATAAAATTCATTAGATTGCTGCATCGGTAAGTCTAATAAAATCTAATGGTTTGAAAGAAATGACACTCAATCTTATTAACCTTTTGTAAATAACACAAGGTCAACACATTATTATTATAAAGAAGTATTTACACAAGGAAGATACTATTGATTCGTATCTGTTCCGGAATTTCAATAACGGTGCAAGTAAACCTTTCTAAAGAAGGGAAGTGACATAAGGGTTAGCGACCCCAACCCAAGAAGTCCCTCAAGTCTAATAACTTCTTTATCGTAAATTGTTCAATCTATATTTCGTTCCTTTCGATTTGTTCGTGCAAGTTAAATGAGATGTTTTCGAAAGTGATTCCTTAAATTCGGACAGAAAAATATTTTTATTGCCTAATAATTTATCATCAGCATCGGAATTACGTACCTGAGTCGCCATCAAATAATGATTACAATCTAAAAAATGGCGGCTTTACATCATTTTTGTCGGTAACGCACTAACATTTCTGCTTACTGGAGTTGTGAAAACTGACATAGAGCCGCCATTTTATGAAAATTTCAATAAAAAGTTGATTGCAACTGAGATACGTAATAACTCTGCATGTATTTTAAATTGTTTAGTATCTGCAATAATAAAATGAAAGTTGTTTAACTTAATCAGTGGTGAAAACTTAACAGAATTATAAAATTCATTAGATTGCTGCATCGGTAAGTCTAATAAAATCTAATGGTTTGAAAGAAATGACACTCAATCTTATTAACCTTTTGTAAATAACACAAGGTCAACACATTATTATTATAAAGAAGTTGTAGTAAAACAAGCAAGTTGGTCAAACACTGTTTTATTGGTGTACTCGAGGGTAGCATATGAACAACGTTTATTTCTACCTTCAATATACTAATTTATGTGTACTTACGTAGCTACAAGTCTATAAAATCTTACTACATCTTTCTCCTTATGAAAACAAAACTAAATTAAATTAAACTACTACAGCAGTGTTACAATATAACGATTTGCCTACTAAAATAGTTTAACATAATAAGTACGTCTAGAGAAATGGTTTATATATATTTGTATCTATTACTTAACACAGCCAATGTTTCAATATTGATGTGAAAACACATAGGTAGATAAATTATTCCTATAAATACTTACTAAACAGTACTCAGTACACCCTTGTATTTCTGGGTTCGTGTGTTATGTTAGGTATTATATTATTAGTTACATACATTCTCTTTTGTAAGAAACAAGTGGTTTTACATCTTATCTATCGGATTTAAGTATATATGTAGGTAGGTACTATAATTATGTTAACCGTTAAATAACCTCATCATATTATGTATAGCTATCTAGACCTGACTTCCGCGCCTTTGAACCAGCCAACATACGGGCTTTGCTTCTCGTGGTAGGACCAACTTTTAATCCTTTTAATATGTCCGCTGTATGTTTAGATGACGGACTTTGTGGTACACAGCTTGCTTCCTCACCTGGTGCCGGTTTATCTATAGCCTCACTCGCGTCCTCATACATCTCTACGTCTTTGTTATCATCACTTGACTCACGTTTGTCTGTACTCTTATTTCGGCTTATTATATGCCTACGATTCCGCCGATACTCTCTACCTACTGCATCTCGAAGTAAATAAGATCGTGGTTCGCTTGACCTCTTAATCACATTCATGAATTTTCTCATACGACCATCCACTACTACTACTTTTTCATTTCGTCGTAGTGTAGGGAGGTCTCTTGCAGACCTATCGTATTTAATTTTTTGTTTATTTTGCTGTTTTAAAATTTCGTCGTGATTCTTTTTAATGTCGACTTTTTCCAATAATAATTGTTTATGTATAGGTAAACGTGTGCTCAATCGCCTACCCATCAGTATTTGGGCTGGTGAATCTATTTTATCCCTAGGTGTGGAACGAAAATTTAATAAACTAAGATAATAATCATGACCTGAATCAATACACTTTTTTAATAAATTTTTAACTGACTTTATAGTCCTTTCACTTTTTCCGTTAGATTGAGGATATAATGGAGATGATGTGATGTGTTTTATCTCCCACTCTTCAAGGAACTTATTGAACACTTTCGAGCCATACGCCGGTCCATTGTCCGTAACCAGTTCATTTGGTATACCATGTCTCGCAAATTGTTCCTTCATCGCTACAATTACCGATTTGCTATTAATAGAATTCAATTCGTTTAACTCCACGAAATTAGAAAAGTAATCTACCAGAATAAGATAATATTTTTTTCTATATTCAAAGATATCCGAGCTAATTTTTGACCACGGAATATCTGGTACATGATGTGGCAACAACGTCTCTCTAGTAGGTGCGGGAGCGTGAAGCGCACACGTGGAACACTCGCGCACGCAGCGTTCGATGTCGCGCGACATCCCGGGCCAGAAAAGTACGCTGCGAGCTCTCCTCTTCGATTTCTCAATCCCGAGATGCCCTTCGTGAATGCGCTTCAACATCTCACCACGTAACAGTTGCGGAATGAAAACCGATGTATCTTTGAAAATTATGCCCTCAATATACTGTAAACCTTCCCGATACGACCAATAAATGCGAATGTTTTCTTCGACTAAATACTTATTTCTTGGCCAACCGTTATCAATATATTTTATCAGTAATTTTGCTTCTTCATCTTTCGAAGTGTATTCTTTGACTAAATCTAGCTTAGCGTCACTAAACTGTACATTTTCTAACATGAAGCAAGTTTGTGCATCGACCTCTTCATTCACCCGCTCATGCATCAATTCAGGCAACGCTGCACGAGACAGCGTGTCTGCTAAGTACATGAATTTACCCGGAGTGTAGGTCACCTTAATATCATATGCCTGAATGCGCAGCATCATTCGCTGCAACCTAGCTGGTACGTTCGCTAAAGACTTCTTAAAAATCGATTCGAGCGGTTTATGATCAGACTGTACGGTTACATCTGTTCGTCCAAAAATATACTGATGAAACCTTTCACATGCAAAAACAATCGCTAGTAACTCTTTCTCAATCTGTGCATAACGGCACTGTGTATCCGTGAGCGTCAGAGAAGCAAATTCAACTGGATGCCCGGCCTGCAATATCACTGCCCCTAAGGCATTGGCACTGGCGTCTACTGACAGTGTAATAGGTAGGTCATGTGAATATAATGCCAAGACAGGTGCTGTAGAAATTTTTTGCTTTAATAACCTAATTGCTTCCGAATGTTGACGATCCCAGATCCACTCAGAATTCTTTTTTAAAAGACCTCGTAATACTGCAACGGCTTCAGAATAGTTAGGTATGAATTTTGATAAATAATTCACCATACCTAGGAATCTCTCTAGTGATTTTTTGTCTTCCGGATGGGGCATATCAACGATAGCTTGGACTTTTTTATCGTCAGGTCTCATTCCTCTCTCATCAAACACATGTCCTAGGTATTTTATCTCCCTCACTCCAATTTTACATTTCTCTTTATTGAACTTTATCCCTACTTCTCTAGCACGTATCATCAGACGCTTAAGACGTCTGTCATGTTCCTCTTTTGAGGAACCCCATAAAATTATGTCATCACTGAAAGATTCTGTGCCGTCTACATCTTCTAGGAGTTGTCTCACCTTAGCGTGAAACATCTCGGGCGCGCAACTAATCCCATAGGGCAACCTTGTGAATTGGAATCTTCCGAATGGCGTGCTGAAGGTGCACAGATCAGCACTGGCGTCGTCCAGGCACAGCATCCAGAATCCACAGCGAGCATCTAAAACGCTAAAATACTTCGCGCCGCGGAGTCGCGCAGCTATCTCGCTGACTGTAGGCAACGTATAATGGGCCCGCTTCACCGCGCGATTTAACATTCGTGCATCTAAACATACGCGTATATCGCCATTTTTTTTCGCCGCTATCACAATTGGATTGACCCATTCTGTTGGATGGTTCACCTTACGTATCACGCCAATATGTTCCATCCTGACTAACTCAGCCTTCAATTTTTCCCGTAAACCTAAGGGTATTTTACGCGCTGGGTATATAACAGGTTGTATCGAACTATCGATTAAAATTTTTTGAACACCTGGTACCCTACCAACTCCTTGAAATAACTCTGAAAATTCATCGACCACATCTTGGGATAGCATATCCACTCGTTTTATAAATCCTAGCTTGACGCTATCTTCCCTTCCTAAAATGTTCTGAACCTTCATATCAACTACTGCGCATTTTAGTTTGTACTGATTATTGTTGTGGTTGATATTTAAACTACACTCTCCTATTATAGGCAACTTGGTTCTGGTGTATGAAAATACATTAACTTTGAGGGGACTTAAATAAGATACATCCAGCCCTAATCGATTAAAATCGTAAATAGAAATAACATTCAGATCTGCCCCGCAGTCTAACTTAAAACATAGATTCATACCGTTACAGCTTAAGTTTTCAATCCATTGACCTTTAGAACGGCTGTCCTTTGCCTTCACAACGTTCACGTACAATGCGTCTTCTTCGTCCGAGTCTTCCTGAGTCATAGATATATTTAAATCATGCACTTTTTTCACTGATTTATTAGGACACTTCCTAGCATAATGACCGCGATTATTACACCTATAGCACATAGCATTGATAGCTGGACACTTTTGAATATCCACACACATAGCACTTCCACAACGCAAACATTGCTCTCGCTGCCGGCGCTGCACCTCCAACCAGCTCCCTCCGTCCTGGCGGCCCTTACCGCGGCTGCCGGCGCCACCCGGACGCTTACCAACGCTCGCGCCGCTACCGCTACTCCCTTTACGCCTTGACACCGCGTCTACTTGCCCGCTGGTCGTACACGCATTGTTCGCTTCTTCTATTTGGCGACCCTCTTCTCTAGACAACTCCTCCGCCTCACCTATTTGTACGGCTTTCCCCAGAGTCAACTCTTCCGTGCGTAGCATCCGATCTCTGACGATATTACTCAACACGCCACAGACTAATCGATCTCGTATCAGCCCATCGACCAAAGTTTCAAATTCACAATTTTGACTAAGTACTTTCAGTGCAGTTACGTATTGACTTATTGTTTCTCCGGCTAGTTGATTCCGAGTGAAAAACTTAAAACGTAACATAGTTATATTACACTTTGTTCCAAAATGTTCATCAAATTTCGACTTTACACACGACAACGTGTCGGCGCTCTCATCTTTGGTAAATGTGAACGTCAAATATATCTCGTAGCCCTCTGCTCCAATGAGGTTGACCAGCAAACTCGCTTGAACATCCGATGATTTCTTGTTAACGCCAGATGCCTTCAGAAACACCTCGAACTGTTTCCACCATTTTCGCCACGCATCAGCGCGCGCGGCCGGACTGCCTTCGATTTGCAGTTCTGGCGGCGGACGAGCGTGTTCCATATTAGTCACCGAATTAAAGACACTTAGTTATGCAAAGTAATTGCACACCTACCGAAAATACTAGGAAAATCTATTAATTAACACGTAAAACCGCTGCCACCATGTAGTAAAACAAGCAAGTTGGTCAAACACTGTTTTATTGGTGTACTCGAGGGTAGCATATGAACAACGTTTATTTCTACCTTCAATATACTAATTTATGTGTACTTACGTAGCTACAAGTCTATAAAATCTTACTACAGAAGTATTTACACAAGGAAGATACTATTGATTCGTATCTGTTCCGGAATTTCAATAACGGTGCAAGTAAACCTTTCTAAAGAAGGGAAGTGACATAAGGGTTAGCGACCCCAACCCAAGAAGTCCCTCAAGTCTAATAACTTCTTTATCGTAAATTGTTCAATCTATATTTCGTTCCTTTTGATTTGTTCGTGCAAGTTAAATGAGATGTTTTCGAAAGTGATTCCTTAAATTCGGACAGAAAAATATTTTTATTGCCTAATAATTTATCATCAGCATCGGAATTACGTACCTGAGTCGCCATCAAATAATGATTACAATCTAAAAAATGGCGGCTTTACATCATTTTTGTCGGTAACGCACTAACATTTCTGCTTACTGGAGTTGTGAAAACTGACATAGAGTCGCCATTTTATGAAAATTTCAATAAAAAGTTGATTGCAACTGAGATACGTAATAACTCTGCATGTATTTTAAATTGTTTAGTATCTGCAATAATAAAATGAAAGTTGTTTAACTTAATCAGTGGTGAAAACTTAACAGAATTATAAAATTCATTAGATTGCTGCATCGGTAAGTCTAATAAAATCTAATGGTTTGAAAGAAATGACACTCAATCTTATTAACCTTTTGTAAATAACACAAGGTCAACACATTATTATTATAAAGAAGTATTTACACAAGGAAGATACTATTGATTCGTATCTGTTCCGGAATTTCAATAACGGTGCAAGTAAACCTTTCTAAAGAAGGGAAGTGACATAAGGGTTAGCGACCCCAACCCAAGAAGTCCCTCAAGTCTAATAACTTCTTTATCGTAAATTGTTCAATCTATATTTCGTTCCTTTTGATTTGTTCGTGCAAGTTAAATGAGATGTTTTCGAAAGTGATTCCTTAAATTCGGACAGAAAAATATTTTTATTGCCTAATAATTTATCATCAGCATCGGAATTACGTACCTGAGTCGCCATCAAATAATGATTACAATCTAAAAAATGGCGGCTTTACATCATTTTTGTCGGTAACGCACTAACATTTCTGCTTACTGGAGTTGTGAAAACTGACATAGAGCCGCCATTTTATGAAAATTTCAATAAAAAGTTGATTGCAACTGAGATACGTAATAACTCTGCATGTATTTTAAATTGTTTAGTATCTGCAATAATAAAATGAAAGTTGTTTAACTTAATCAGTGGTGAAAACTTAACAGAATTATAAAATTCATTAGATTGCTGCATCGGTAAGTCTAATAAAGTCTAATGGTTTGAAAGAAATGACACTCAATCTTATTAACCTTTTGTAAATAACACAAGGTCAACACATTATTATTATAAAGAAGTATTTACACAAGGAAGATACTATTGATTCGTATCTGTTCCGGAATTTCAATAACGGTGCAAGTAAACCTTTCTAAAGAAGGGAAGTGACATAAGGGTTAGCGACCCCAACCCAAGAAGTCCCTCAAGTCTAATAACTTCTTTATCGTAAATTGTTCAATCTATATTTCGTTCCTTTCGATTTGTTCGTGCAAGTTAAATGAGATGTTTTCGAAAGTGATTCCTTAAATTCGGACAGAAAAATATTTTTATTGCCTAATAATTTATCATCAGCATCGGAATTACGTACCTGAGTCGCCATCAAATAATGATTGCAATCTAAAAAATGGCGGCTTTACATCATTTTTGTCGGTAACGCACTAACATTTCTGCTTACTGGAGTTGTGAAAACTGACATAGAGCCGCCATTTTATGAAAATTTCAATAAAAAGTTGATTGCAACTGAGATACGTAATAACTCTGCATGTATTTTAAATTGTTTAGTATCTGCAATAATAAAATGAAAGTTGTTTTAAAAAAATGGTTGTCTGTAAAGTCGGTTTACGTCCGAAAATTTTACGTGATAACGTCTTAAGACAAGCCGAACGCGTAGGCCGATCGTGCCTCTTGCACGCGGAACGTGACAATGAATTTTACGAGCGTGCAGCCTGCGTTCTTCAATTTATAAGACGTTATCTAAAAATTTGTAGGCAAGTATATTATTATGAAATGGTTCCTAATAAGATAAATGACAAATTAAAGTGAAACAAATAGGTTGCTTGCATAGCTGACAGCATTTGAGGGCTGCAATTGATTCACGTACTCATTCTTGTAGCAGTGTGTCTTGATGTGAATAAAAATTCCATTTAAGCCACTTGGTACTTACAACTTATTTTTTCATTGGGTTCTTATCGATTGTAATACTTATTCATGCAATAGTCTGAGTAAATAGGATTAAAGTGAATGGGTTCGCTAGACGCGTAACTTTATGATTTTTCTGTTACACCCAGCATTTATTGATAAATGACTATTTAACTACCATATCTATGCCCTATATAGGTATAACTATAGCTCCTATTTCTCCTGGTCACGGTATGACTTTAGAGGGCATGGAACAATCTCGTTAATTCTTTTGTTGTGTTAATTATTGTCTGAAAATGGTTCTTATAAAATAAAACCGAAGAAAAGATGTGAGATTATGGTGAGGCCGAAGGCCGAGCCTACTACGCGAACAAAATCGCGGGCAGTCGCTAGTTAGTGAATTAAATAAATATCATCTTATCAATATCATATACCTACCTATATCGGTTTCATATTGTTGTGATTTATGGCTATTGATGGAATAAAAAAAATCGTATTATTTTTTAATATTTTATGAAAAATCAAGACTTGTCAAAGTCAATGTCAAAATCATTTATTCAATTTAGGCATCAAAGACGCACTTATGAACGTCAACTTTTTATTATAATGTACTTTAAAGACTCTACCGCCGCGTTCCAAAATATATAGAGCCCACCGAAAATGAAGCGGCAAGAAACTCGGGGCCATTCTTTTTATATAGATGTTTACAATGTTTCTAATTAGGTACTACAAATATTACATTTTATGGGCGGCAGAGAGACAGCTTGCCAGAAATGGAGTATTCCAAGCATCTTTATCTTCTATATAATGTCGAACTTTATAGTAAGCTTTTTTTATTAAAACGTTTTTTTACAGTCAACTTGAATTTGCTCTCTGTGAGCTCAGTTATGTGCTTTGGGATTTTATTGTAAAAACGCACACAATTTCCTAGGAATGACTTATTAGTCTTCGCAAGTCTAAAACTAGGTACAGCTATCCTAGTATTTCTGGTATTAAAAGTGTGGTGATCACTATTTAACTTGTAAATGTTATATGTAAATTTTTACGAACATTCATTATATTTTCAAATACATACTTGATTTTTGTTTTGATTATCAATAATTGCATTTGGCAAGTCACAGACGCAGCGATTTGATATTATTTTTCTTTTATAATAATTGCTAAAGGGCAACGATAAAAATTGTTCCGAAGCAAAGCAAAATTTCGTTCCAAGAGGCGACTTACTTGCACTGCGATAAACACAATGTTATAGGTAAAAATCTCAGACCAAATAAAAAAGTCAAGACAGAATGTTGTGAACAGAGCAGTGAGGCCGGTTTTCTATGCATGTATAGCGTGAATCGGTGCTGCCATGATAATTTAAATTACCCCATAAAAATAACGTTATCAAATTATTAACGTTATAAATTTAATAAAGTTATAACGTTTTTAGTTTTAACATAATAATAGGGTTCCTACATTAGGTGTCGGTAAAAAGTAGTGGCATTGGGTAGTGAAAGAGAAAAGACAAAGAGTTTCAGAAATAAAATTACTCGGTGTAACTGCTAGTTTTATTTAAAAACCTTTATGCTGAATTATTTTTTTGTACGCTTGTCGTTTACTTTGCACTGATTTAGAAATACTTTCTAATTTAGCAATATGGTAGAATCTAATGTTTAAGTATTTCTCAATTACACACCGTATTAAATTAAGTTTATGTTCCTGCCCAACATATTCATGTTTTGACTTTAGCGACTAGTTTGCCCGCGCCACAAAACTGCAAGGATTTTTGAGGTCCAAAGTGTCGGCGCAACAATTGTTGCAAGTAAGTGTCACGCGCGTTTTTCTTTTGTTTATTTTTTAAAGTCATCCCAATGTTTAACCATAGAGTTTAATTCTTTAGCGTAATATATTTTCTTTCTATGGCAACACTACAGACGGACATGTTCTATCTGTAAACTTTAAAAAAAATATATAATCAATGTTTATATTTTCATCTGTGTTTGGCGGTGAGGTACTGTTTTGTGCTATAGTTTTTAGTGAATTAATCGGGTTAAACTCATGATTTTGATACAAATTAAACATGAATATGATCGTGAATGTGTAAGGAATACTGTAAATAGTGATTTAAGTTCTGACATCAAAATTTACACGATATAAATTTGTCACGAATTGACAACACTCGGTAAGCTAATTTCTCATTGTTATGATTGGTTATAATTTTCTTTATTTTGAATAGATTATACTTTTACATTGTGAAATATCACAGAAATAATGTAGTCAAGTAATTACACCCACTCAGAATATGATAAATACGCCATATCATGTCAGGATTGATAAAAAATCAAAGTCACGTGACAGTTAAATTCGCTTGTACTAAAAATTCAAAATTTGTAATTTTTTTTAAATATTTCTGATATATAATTATTCTTTGAAACCTAGTTTGGTTTGTAGAATTTCTAATAAGAATTCCAATAAAATAAAAAAACCAACAAGAAAATTTATATATCATAAAAAAAATTTTTTTTGGAAATCACCATGTCTAAGTCTAGAAAATGGGCCCCCAAGTTGAAAAAAAAATCATTATTGGCTGAAATTTCAAAGTAGCTCTTATTTTTTTTATGTAATTATTAATAACCTTAGCATATGTTACTAGGTAAAAATAATATTTCTGCATACATTCAAAATATTTATAAATATCAAATCAAAATCCTGTCTTGGTAAGCATTATTTATTGATAAAACTTAATTTTTGTGGTCAGATTGCAAGTTTTTTTTATGATATTATTTCTTCTACGAATTCAAATATTTGAATGTAATTAGATAGATATGTGTTTTAACTATTTAATTACCGCAAAAAACCTATAGGTATTAATGTAAAATTTTTAAATTACAATTTTTTTCCACATCAATTCTGATTTTTTCGGCTACGTCAAGTTTGTCCTCGTGTAACATAAAATTTTACTAGTACATTTGACATTAATGTTTATGTATCAGATTTCTTGGTTATTCAACTATTTCTGACAAAAATTTCGTCTCTTAACTCGCTATAGGTATGGCACAAGAGCCATTTATTCCCAACTCGGCGCAAACTTTTGACGCGGGCGCAGGTCGTAACACTCGGGAGCAATCACGAGGGCGCCACAGGGCTCCTTAGGCAAGCTAGTCGATTGATAAAAATCTGATTGTTTGGTGTTGATTTTCTGCGGTTATTGCAATATTTTCATTCAATAGTTTTCGAACAACTGCTTCACAAGTGACACAAATGTCAAAAAGATCCTTAGACGGGAAGCGAAATCCGCCTTTGTTTTTTAAACTAATGAGCTTGTGAAAATAAAGTTTCTCATCAGTCTGCAAGGCATCTTAACATTTAGAGCATTTTATGGTTTTAACAAGATAGTGCACTGTACTTCCAGATATGTAACCAATTATCATTTTTCTGTAGTCACCATAATATGAATTGTCATGTAAACAGCTGGCCCAATCAAATGATTCATTAACAATTTCATTAAGAAGTTGCAACGAAGAATTTTCAATGGTTTCTTCTTCTTCTTCGTTTCTATACGACGATGAAGTGCTATTTATAATTATAGTTGTTGAAGTGCAATTAAGTATTGCTATGTGTTCTAAAGGAACACAATTACTTTTTGCAAGACATTTTAATTCTAAATGACATAGTACTTTTTGTAGCTTGCTTGTAAACTGTCTTACGTTAGGGTTATCGTTGAACCCTCCATGCATCCTAATAGACGTAAATAGAATCTCCAAATGATCCTGGCTTAATTTATAAGTAGATAAAAAAACAGCCTTTTTTCATATTCTATGTACTTCGTATAAAACGCTTTTAAACTTTCAATATTTATTAATGTACCTATGAATCCTGCTTAGCATTTTTCTTCTACGACTGGTTTATAAAATCACGTGATGACAAAGACTGGTCGACCATCTCGTATAACTTTCCGCATACTAACTACACACAACAACATTCAATAGAGATACACCCTAAAAACAAAAGACTTCAATAGAAATATGGTTTATTTTTACAAAAATACATAACCGCCTTCAATATGTACGAAATTGAAAATCCAGTGTGAAATTAATGCGAGTCCATATTAAAGGTATCAGGTTTCTAACAAAAAAATAATTGTTCAAATCGGTTTATAAATAACGGACTTCTGAAGTAACAAGTATTTAAAACAATAGAACCTAATTGCGAACCTACTCCTTTTAGATGTCGGTTGAAAATAAACTAAAAATAAAAAAAAGAATTGCCTATTTTTTTTAATTTGCTTTCAAACGATGAAACCGGTTTTGTATAAAGATATTGCGTCGAGTGTCATACAATATTATATTTAAAGAAAAGTCTAATTGAGAACCTACTTCTTTTTTGAAGTCGGTTAAAACACGTTGATAAACTATTATAAAAACGTACCCGTATTAACGTAACATATATACTAAATATTAAGATTACCCAATAATAGGGTAAACCTTACAGGCTTTACCATGGCAACACTTTCTATGTTCCAAGCAATAACCTTTATTTTTATATTATTTATTTAAAATATGTATTGCTTTCCAAGTTACTTACGTGTGAAATGTGATTCCATCCTTCTTTTTATATTTTGATGTTTGTTTTAACACCGTTTCACGACACAATTCGGCATTTTGACGGGTAAATTTGTTGATTTACTTTACGTGTTGCTTCCACGCGCAGCTTAGTTCGACTGACGAGTCAAGGCGTAGTTTCGTTGTGCGTGTGTGTGTGTAATTGTGTATGTACACGGCGAGGCGTAGTTTTGCCGGCTTCACTTTTCTGTTCACAACATTCTGTCTTGACTTTTTTATTTGGTCTGAGGGCATTGCATTAGAATAGGCCAACACGAATTTAAGGGGGGGAGGGGGAGGGGGGAGGGAGGGGGGAGGGGGATGTCCTCCGACACTACTCTCGTGGCGAGGAAATGCCTAGTTTTTGCGAAAAACTACTTTGAATTTTCTTTGAACTTAACCTCAAATTTATAACGTTTATATATTGAATTTAACTATATTTACTTACAAATATGAATGGATTGGACATGGAGTACTGACTATTTTGGTGTGTTCTATGTTTGACTCTGGGTGGGCTCCCGCCAGAAGCTCTAGCGGTCGCCCCTGAGTGTCACTTCGCCAAACTCGGTCTTCGCTTCGCTACGGAGGTCGCCGGCTCGCTTCGCTCGCCACCTCCCCCCGTCGCTCCGCTCAACCTCGTCTGGCTCGCTCCTCTCAGGACCTCCCTTGAGCTTCTGGCTCCCGCACTTTTTATATACAATCTAGGGGTGTCAGCCACAAGACTAGGTGGAGTCGGGGTGCTCTGTGTCGGCTCTGTCTCTTATTTTGAACCTAACCAACTCAAGTTAGAGTGCCCTTGACTCGAATAAGAGTGCTAGCCCTGATGGTCACAGCTATTTTGAATTACATTAGAAATAAATCATATAGGTGCAAAACTAGGACAAAAATAAAACAAAATTTAGAAAGTATTTAACTTATATTTTGTATACATATTGCACAGCTTTTATCAGTTCGAAAAACTTATCCTTCTTACTGGCCTCCACAGATCTCCTCCATAAATACTCAACAATTGAGTCTGCAAAATTGCCCGGGTGGTTGTAATTATTCTTGTAGAAGAATCTTTTAACCACCCGCCATTGAGACTCAATTCGTTGAGTATGTGTCCCATCCTCGGCTATAATTGGACTGTCAGGGTCACTGTGGTTGACTTTTTTATGAATATATCCATGTTGGCTTAGGCAATCATAAGCCCTCCAGCAGTCAGTATGGATGGTTGTGCCCGGCTCTACATGTTTTTGAATTAGGGGAATTAGCACCTCTGCAGACCTAATGTTGTCCGGGCACACCTCCAACCGCAAGTCCTCTGAACCATCTTCTATGAGGCCAAGGACCCAATGTCCCTCAATGTGTCTCCCTGAAAAAAATTAAAAAACAGTTATTAAATTGAAAATACAAGTATAAAATAATGAAATTGATTAATGCCTTATATAAATACCTTTATTAAATTTCCTCTTCCCAAATTTGCTTTCGTCTACTTGCACAATTTTTCCAGGGCCTCCTATTTTGCCCCGGACTTCTTGTTTCTCCAGTTGGTAAATTACCACAACTTCCCGGCAGTAGTTATACCAATCGCTTATGGTTGGCCGGGACAAACAATGTTCTTCTCTAAATATATCTTCGTGTATTACCATGTCATGCGAGTAGTTGTATGCAAAACAGTACATTAAATAATAAATGTGTCCCAATTTTAGTTTTACGTTCTCAAACCATGTTCCTTGGGCTCTAGATACTCTAGTTTTATTATGACAGGAACCCTTGCTGCACACAAATGTGCCCATAGTTTTGTCGTTCTTGAAAACAAGTTTCATGGGATTTTTGTGTATTCTACACTTCTTAGTTTTCAAGATTAAGCCTTGCTCTTCGGCAAAAACCAGTCCTTGTTCATGTGTACTTAACATACGCGCCAGCTTTACAATATTCCACGTTTGTAAAACTTCACCCACGTATTTCCGCCTTTTAAATGCGGGTTCTTCTTCAAAATCATCTAAAATGAAAAACAAGCATTTGATTAACATATTTTGTGGTTTATCAAGCGAAATAATTTAGATTACAATAAATGAATAGTTAACTCACCTCTACTGGTAGAAGCTACTGGTACTGCATCTTCACGGCTTGTGGAAGCCGTTGGTTCATCTGCTGATGGAATATTAGCCATGTCGCTAGGCAGATCAATCGTGCAGAAATCGGAGTCCAGTAAGCAGGCAAAAGTCGTGGTTCAAGCAGAAATCGGAGTCCAGAAAGCAGGCAAGAGTCGTGGTTCAACAGAAATCGGAGTCCAGAAAGCAGGCAAAAGTCGTAGTTGAAGAAGAAATCGGAGTCCAGAGAGCAGGCAAAAGTCGTCGAAAAATTAACACAAAATACCACGCCAAAACAATGAAAAACACGGAGAGCGAACAGAGCACATTCACGTAACTCGAAGAGGAACGGAATGCGCGGCGCGGGCGGCGTAGTCGATCGTCTATGGAAAATAAAATGGCGGTCATACGTTCCATTCTTTAAAAAAAGTATTTGCAACAGAAGCTAATTTAATAAAATCGATGTCAAGTATTATAAACTATGTAATTAAGTATTGTAAATTAAATTAGCAATAAAATAATAGTTCAAATAATTAAAATATTTATTTTAATACCATTTTCATTGCACCAAGTCGTTTCGTTACACGCATTTATAGAGAATCGTCGAATCAAAAATCTGAAATTGAAATTAGTTTTTCTAGAAAACTAGACATTTCCTCGCTCTAAAATTGATACCAAAGCGTAGAGAAAATTATTATCTATAAGATCCAACTCTTAAAATCACCAAATTCGTGTTGGGCTATTCTAATGCCAACCCGGTCTGAGGGTAAAGATCCATCCCGTAGAAAGTTTTCCTATATAACAGCGACTAGAACATTAGTGTCTATGCCATACATACCTAGATGACAATGATATTTGACAAGTGGAATGACCATCCGTCAAAGGAATTTGATCAAATGTTGAACATAGATATTTGGCCAAGTTTTCCGACTGGAATACCACCCTTATATGAGGCAAGTGACTTGACATCAACGACTCGTCACTTGGCATCAAAAAAGACTCACTACAGCTCACTACTTGTCAAACCTCGGGAAAAATAAAAGCACTGCACCTTATACTTTTAGCTAAGATATTTTTTATTGAAAAGATTTATCGTATAGAACGCCTTTTTACAGAACAAGCCCGTTCTTCAAAGTCAGTGCCACAAAAATCAAAGTAACGTTACTAAGGAATTCAAAGGTCTCAAAGGAGCACACGGTTCATAAATAAAAGTTGGTTTGAACGGATTTGCCGAAATTCACGGAAATGCTCAGTCAATTTCCCAAAGTGTTACGTTATCGAAACTTGGCAGGAGCTCGTTTCATATAACTTGTCATTGATTCGCATTTTTAGTGTCAGATTCGTTTCACCCTCAGTTTTTCTACTAAAGCATTTATTTCATTTTGTACAAAGGGTATATTTATGTTCACAGATCACATAGCTAGATTTGCCATTTTTGACATAGGTGAAGATGAAATCACTCAACACCTAGAACCCTTACAAATGCGTAGCTTCTCTAAGCATTTTTTACCGGTTGTTTCATGGCAAAAGTTCTGAAGAGCTTTTAAATCTTATCCCTTCCTCACCATTCCGATCCCGAACTACTCATTCCGGCCTAGCATTGCATCCATATACTGTTCAAAACTTCTTGCCACATACTAAAAAATTTGGCAGTTCCTATACTTCTGTCGTGTAAGTAAATTGTGGAATGCTTTGCCGGCGTACGTATTTCCTTGCAGCTATGACCCTGGGTCTTTCAATCGGGGCGTAAAAAAGCATCTGTCAGGTCACCATAGAGGTGGCGATTAGTGCAGCTTACGGCTGCACTAATGGTCATTGCTTCTTGATTCCATCTTTGCTTTCTATCAGGCGAGAGGGAGTCACTTTGATGAAACACTATTAAAAAAAAGATGGTTGAAAGGCAAACTTTCTTCATATCGTCATCTTATTTTGTCCTACCTCTAAAAGCTAAGCTGAAAAACCTTGCTTCGCTTAGTCAATTCTGTACCTATGTAGTTAGGTCAATGATGTAGGTATGTGCTCTTCCTCGCTTCGAACGACGTCACACCTATTGCCATCAGGAAACATTTTGTCTATTAACGTCGTGAAGAGACATGCAAACTATTGGAATTACGACAGCCACTCTAAGGCCCACTTGCACTTTCCAGAGTTAACTTCAATAACTCAGAGTCAACTGCTAAAACGGGGTTTTATAATTAATTTATCTTGCACCATTAAAGGTTAGGAGTAAATCGAAGGTTATTTATTGATATTTAACCCAGCAATGTGGGAGGGTTAAGTCTTTAACTAGGGTTAGTGAAGTTTTGTGTCAAAAGAAATTGAGGTTACATTCTGCTGTATAATGTACTGTTTGGACGAAATGACACGAAACAATACGTATAGAATAAAAAGTCGTCAAATTTCATACCACAAAGGATAAACAAGAAAGTCTATATACGAGTACATTGTACTGTAGTGCCAAAGAGATAGATATAAGTTTCAATTTTTTTTTCTATTCGTTCATTATTGGTCAGGTTACAATATACAATGCGATTAAAATAAGAATAGGACGGGCTCTCGGCTAACTTCACTCATATAAGTACGGTCAGCAGAACAAACTTAAAAATAGATTAATTTTAAATTAGTGACTAAAAATGCTACGTGCTATTACAATATAAAACAAGCCAATATTTTTTAACATTGCTTTTTTTGCACACTATACCAAGTTCCCGTAGTGACGTCACAACATGGCGCTAGGCCGGTCCTATTCTTATTTTAATCGCATTGTAAGCGCATTGACAATTCAATGTTCCCATCTGAAGATAACAAATGTCAGTTTAGCAAAACCGGTGACCTTTAATGGTCGTGCAACGCAAAATGAGAGTTAAAAATTGATATGACTAACGCAAGTTTACAAACTCGTAGACTTATTTATCCAACCCAAGCAAACGTGCAAGTGGGCCTTAATAAAATAACTAAGAGTTAAGAAAATAATTGTTTCTTTTTCATATACTCAGATATTGAATACGAACAATAATTCTAGTTGCAATATATTGAATTTCTTAAAACAAAGGATAAACAAGAAAGTCTATATACGAGTACATTGTACTGTAGTGCCAAAGAGATAGATATAAGTTTCAATTTTTTTTTCTATTCGTTCATTATTGGTCAGGTTACAATATACAATGCGATTAAAATAAGAATAGGACGGGCTCTCGGCTAACTTCACTCATATAAGTACGGTCAGCAGAACAAACTTAAAAATAGATTAATTTTAAATTAATGACTAAAAATCGTTCATTTTATAAAATTTATATATTTATAAGGTTGGCAGCACAGACGCAGTGTTGCAAAAGTTTCCGATTTATTGGGAGATCTACTGATTTTGGTCACTGTCTCCCGATATCCCGATTTAGCAATTCAGTATCCCGATTTTTGAATTATCATCTAATGTAAAATAATATTCATAAATAAACATGGAAAATAATATTCTTCATACGGCAAAACTAAAAGATCTTGAATAAATGAATATATTATTAACATAAAATACTCTTGTTTTATTCCGAATAAAAATCTCCCGATTTTTAGATGGCAAATTTAACGAATTTAATTTTTCAATTTTGCAGCACTGGTGAGACGCCATCTTGATTTGATGACACATGTCTTATTTATCCGTCAGTGTACTATGCGACACGTTTCCAAGTGCATTTTTATGTTCTTACGCCCTTTTTGTTGATAATTTGTTTTTGTTGATTGTTTAATTTGTTCTACAATGAGCAAAAGAGGTAGTGTTTTACATCGGCGAGCTCGAGAGATTATCAGCAATGTTGATAAGTACTTCAACGAAGAGAAAAAACGTGCCATTATGTTGTTGGACCAGTTAAAACAAGCAAGAATTGTACCAGGGCCAGATGGCAATATTCATATATCGCGTGATGTATTTGAAAGTTTCATTAAGCATTTGGAAACTGCTTCGAAGGTAACCGAGCGAGTGACTTTAGCCACTGGTATTAATAAAAATACAGTGAGTCGCATTCGCCGTGAACAGAGAATAGCAACAGAAGCAAGCACAAGCAAAATAACGACACCTAAGAAGAAACCACGTCAAAAGAAAATTGTGTGTGACAGTTTTGAAATATGTGCGCTGGGCAACATAATAAATTCTATATATACGGTGAGAAAAGAAATTCCTACACTAAAGAAAATTTATGCAGCTGCAAACACAAAGGCTGAACTTTATGAATTAATAAAAAAAAACAGGCCACCGAAAGATTACACAATAGATAACATATTTAGATCGCATGGCCATGAAGTGTTAAGACTGCCACCCTATAATTGCGATTTAAATCCGATAGAATACATCTGGCATTTGGTAAAACGTAGAGTGGCAGACAAAAATGTTGAGCAATTAGAAAGCGCAATCGAACGTCTGACACTTGAGTCGATCGCATCAATCACGAAAGATGACTGTAAGAAAGAAATAAACCATGTAAAAAGGATTGAGAAAGACTACTTCGAAAGGGAATTACTTGAAGACGATGACAATGGCCCATTCAGTTTCATTGTAAACATAGGTGACAGTAGTAGCAGCAGCAGTGATGATGACGACGATTACGAGGAGTCTGATTCAGTTGGGCATCAGGACATGAGTGGAATTGAAGAGCTGAGCGATTAAAATTAAAATACGTACATTCACTAAATAAAGACAGTTCAATGTGTTTCTGTGTTTACTTTAGTTTACCTACCTATGATTCGTTTTTAGACTAATTTTTTCTCTACCTATCAGATAAAAAAGTACGTGCTATTACAATATAAAACAAGCCAATATTTTTTAACATTGCTTTTTTTGCACACTATACCAAGTTCCCGTAGTGACGTCACAACATGGCGCTAGGCCGGTCCTATTCTTATTTTAATCGCATTGTAAGCGCATTGACAATTCAATGTTCCCATCTGAAGATAACAAATGTCAGTTTAGCAAAACCGGTGACCTTTAATGGTCGTGCAACGCAAAATGAGAGTTAAAAATTGATATGACTAACGCAAGTTTACAAACTCGTAGACTTATTTATCCAACCCAAGCAAACGTGCAAGTGGGCCTTAATAAAATAACTAAGAGTTAAGAAAATAATTGTTTCTTTTTCATATACTCAGATATTGAATACGAACAATAATTCTAGTTGCAATATATTGAATTTCTTAAAAAGGAGCACACAACTATATCCCTAAAATCAGCACCACAAAAAGAGCGTGCTAATGCATTTCTTTTTCTAAACATATTTTCCCATAATATTATCCCGTATCTAATAGGTATATGAGCAGATATAATTATGACAGACCAATACAACTACTTATGTCGTTGTCGTTTGTCTAAAACAGTTGTTCTTAACCGGTGGTCAGCGGGTCATTATGTGGTCCCTGGAAGCACTCGAAGTGGTCCGCGAAGCCATCCATGTATAAAGGTACATCCGGAACAGAAATTAATCTCAAATATTTTTGGTGTTAAAAGGCAATTTCTTTTACAAAGGTTCGAGAAATAGCAACGTCTAACTATGTTGTCATCAACATATCTATGCGAGTAGGATTCTGGGCGCTTTTGATAATTTAAAGCCCTAACAGACGCTCGTACTTGGTCCGGCGGACCAAGAAAGCCTACCAAATCCGTCCTCGCTACGGACCGAACCGAACAGTTGCTTCACGTACGCCTTCAAGTGCACACGGTTGTCATCATGTCGTTAGTCATAGAAAAAACTGGCCAAGTGCGAGTCGGACTCGCGCACGAAGGTTTCCGTACCATTATCTATAAATCTCCCATACAAGAGACATGATATTTTCCTGTTTTTACGGAAACCATCGTGCGCGAGTCAAACTCGCACTTAGCGTGTTTTCAACCGACTTCCAAAAAAAGGAGGAGGATCTCAACTCGTCTGTTTTTTTAAGTTTGTTATCTCAGAAATTTCTACTGAGTGAACTGATTTAGAATTTTTTTTTTGTCTGAAAGCTAGTACTTTTCGAGTAGTCCCATTTAAGTTTCATCAAACTTGGTCTAGCAATTTTTGAATTACACTCCAATAACTGAAAAGTGTTTCGCCTAATTTGATGATATCATATCACCATTGATGTGATTGACAATCGATCCCGTAATTAGCAAGGGTCACTAAAAAGGAGAAAAAAATGTTTACCAAAATTGGAACCAACTTCAACACTTAAATGTGTGAAATGACTTCGATAAGTTATTTCACACATTTTAGTGTTGAAGTCAGTTACATTTCTTGGTAAAAAAACGTATGTCACGCTCCGAGGCAGAACCACCTATATAACTATATATAATAATAATAAAATAATAAAAAATTAAAAAATATTGGTAGAAATAAATGTTGACCTTGAAATCAAGGTCACTGACCTTGGGCATAGTCACTGACCCCTCCTGCGAGGACATTGACCCCAAAAAAATATATTTCTCAGCGCCACCAAGAGTACATTCCAACCGAAAGAAAAGACAATAGTGTGGAGCCAAATAACATACCCAATATTGTTGAGTCCTAACGCTCACATGTTACTGCTAGGCCACAAAGTTACGTATATACATAATTATATTAATAATAGCATTTATTCGGAATTTACATTGATGTAGCTATTATTCTATTATGTGGAACTTGGCTACTTTCCGCAAATCCGTTCTTCGATTTGTCGAATCCCATCTATTCCATGCCTGTCCTTTCATTGCCATACCATGTCATTACAGCAAATACATAGTAATAAGAATATTTTACTGTATTTTGGTACGGCAAAACCATTTATGTGAGTTTGCTTCATTTGGGTTAGTGTCAAAATCCCCATTAGATTTCCCCGTTAATGGGGAATTTGAGACTTTTAGTCTCATAATCCCCATTGGAGCTGCAAATTCACGTTAATGAAGTTATTTTAGTGTACACAAACACTAAACAAAACTAGTACAAAAATTCTGGTCTAATACAAACTAGTATCATCATATTAGCTTAGTGTTTCCTTATGTTTTTTTTTTTTATATTTGTGTGAGCTACCATAAGTAATTGAGCATGCATCATAGCAGTTCAATTTCATGATATAATTGCATAACACAAAAACATTGGTTCCAAATGAATGTCTTAAATTTCAGATGTCACAAGCACCTCACACCATTTTGAACAACAACCACCACCCACATCGCTGCATCTTATGTTACAAAATATATCAGGTATGTCTCAAAATGTATTTTATTAAGGAAAGTAAATTATGTGCAATGTTATTGAAACAATATATAGTTAATAGCTGTGCCCTGCGGTTTCACCCGCTTGGTGACGGATGATGATGATTTGGGAAGGTATCCGATGTCCTTCCCGGGACATAATCTATCTCCTTGTCAAATTTCATCGAGATCAATTTAGGGGTAAGAAACAAACTCATTTTCGCATTAATGATATTAGTTAATAATATTAGTTTAATATTAGAACGCCGGACAAACGAGTCAATTCTAAAGCAGCTAAATATAAAAACACGACTCTCTACAATCTGCTGACAAAGAGTCCTCAAGTTCTTCGGGCACACAGTCAGGCAAGGCCCAGACAGTCTTGAAAGGCTGATTACCACTGGCTGTGTCGAAGGAAAACGAGGCAGGGGGCGCTCTCCAACGCGATGGACACACGCCACTCAAGAGGCAACAGGGGCCACCTTACAATCATCCATTCAAATGGCGCAAGATAGAGAGAGCTGGAGAAAAATGGTGGCACAGACTACACACCAAAATCACGTCCCTCAGTCATGAGGATACGACTAAGAAGAAGAAGAAGAAGAATATTAGTTCATAGATATGGCAATAGAATACGAGTTCATCCACCAAGTTAACTTTGTATGTGTATTATTTTGTATATGTTAATTTGTTGTTAGTTGTAAAGTTAGTTGTGTATGTAATGTACAATAATATTATAAAACGGTAAATTTGTTCGTTTGTTTGAATTGAAAAGGCTCCGAAACTACTGTTTTATCTGTAGGTACTCTGTATATATAAAAATCATAGTTTCGTTGTTCATGGTTTATACCACAGACCATATAACCACTTGACTCTTAGACTATATACCTATAGACAGTACCATTGCGTGGCTGCACAAGAAACAGCAATACATTTTATAATGTTGCTATGTTAAAAATATTTCCCCATGTTGGTGAAGAACGCAGACATTTTCACCCGTGTTTATGAAGAAGTACTTGTTTACAAGTTTTTTTTCTTGTGTCGGAACAAGCTCGACACCCACCGGATGTTAAGCGTATTGAAGTAAACCTACTTCGGTAAAAATACAAACTCATTTAATAGTGTTGTCATTCAAAAAGAAAAAAGTATGTTTTGATATATTATTATGTCAGAGTGCGAAATAAATATGCCGTCGTAAAAGTTAAAGAGTAATCTTTTATTTATCTACAGCAGTAGCAAAAGGCTTAACCGTTCACTTATTCTAAGTAAGATCTATTCGCCCTCAACTCTGCTACAGTGGTGAATTCTACCAGTTCTAATAAAGCGGACTAACGGTCTACGGCACACGAGAACTAACGGTCTCATGTGCCTGTAATTTCACTGGCTCTCAAGGACTACTGCCGGAACACACTGTTAGGTGCTTGGCGACAGATTTTCAATTTCTTATGAAAGCCATTACTTGAGGTTAGAATTCTTCAATATGAAATTTTATTTTGTAGTCGAGTAATGTACTTAAGTACTTGAGTAAGTATCGACCCTAGATGAGTGTTTCCCTCCAGCAATATTCAAAAGCTGCACTTTGTTTAAGTAAGGAAAACTTGCAATTCTAGTTAATTTTACATAATTATTATAATAGTAATTTTATCTCTTAATATCACTTAATAATACATTTGTCTGACTCTTCAATTCTGATAGAAATGTGTTTCAAATAAACAAATTTTAATAAATAATATACTTTTTAGGGTTCCTTACCCAAAGCGTAATATGAAGCCCTATTTGCGAGAATTCCTGTATGTCTGTCCGTCCGGGTCTCTAGCTAGTCCTTGAGAGCCTATAATAAGAGTAGAAGAGTCAAACAAAATTATTAATAAGTAATACTAAGAAATAAAATTACTATTAAAATAATGAAGTTAAATTTATCAGAATTACAATAAAAATTACTCTGTACAGCATTTTCTTTAGTTGCCTTTCCTTCTTGGGGGTTGAAGACAAATCAAGCCGAGGCACAGGATGCTTTGACAGTGTGAGATCATCCAAACCGCTGGAAGGCACCTGAAAAATTATTTTTTGTTATGTATTTTTTGTAATATTTATGATTTGCCAGGGAAATATAAGGCATTGTAAGTAAAATATGTATTCCCATAAAAAAACGCTATTTGTTTAAATTTTAAAACTTTCGTCTCTTAAGTTTTGTGCGATAGATGCTTCCGTGTTTTAAGCACTAGCCATATTGTTTGATTTGATATAGCTAACTTTCATAAACATGTTCAACAACTGGAGCTATGTACTTCATCACCGATGACTGGGATATACTCATAAAGTGTCCTCTATGCATCATTTTAGAACCTAATCTACATGAGTTTGGTATCTCATATGTTATATTAATCAAAACAAACATATTACCCTCCAAACTTTTACATAAAACTTTCACATTTATAATATTAGTAGCATTAGTGCAATGGCTAGTGGTAGAACCAGTAGATGGTTTGCTCAGAAGTTGTGTCGCAAATATATACACGTATCTGTAGTAGCTACTAGGTAGGTGTAGCAGTTAATCTATTGAGTACAAGCTAAAGCTACCTTATGAATATTAAATAAATATCTACCAAACATTTTTTTTTCGGATGAATATTTTGCACTTCTTTTAAAACATGGCTGCTTCTTTTTGTCGAAGATGTTCTATAAATATTTTCCTGGCTCGTTGATGGCTGTGATGACACAAGATTTTCTTGTTGCAATACATGCAGATTTGTTGTACACTGGTGGTCTGGGATCTTTATGTGTAATATTTGATTATGCATTTGAAAATATGATAATACCTATTATTTATAGTATTATTGAATTGCATCGGCTTCTAAAGAATCAATACTTACATGTATATGTTTTACTGGTACTGAATTTGGTTTCAAAAGTACTAATTTTTTTTTATATATAAACAACTCATCATCAAAATGTACTGAACATATTTTGGAGTATATAGTTGGTTGCCAATTTAATTTTCCAGTAGCATCCACCCATTTCAATCTTGTGTTAGGATCAGACGGAAACCTAAAAAAAAGCAATAAATTTAAAAAATGTCGTGTATTAATATATAAAATGAAATAAATGTAAGGTAAGTGAATTAGTATAAAACACGTTTATATGATTACAACGGGTCTATTCACGCACAGAATAATATCGAATTTTGAAGCAGTGATGGCTTAGTAGTATTGGCTATGGACTGCCGTGCAGCAGGTCCATGGTTCGAATCCCACCGCGGGCATGAGCTTCACCGCATGGTGGAAGGGCTTTTTGTGAATGCCCGCCTAGCTAGCGACCACCCTCAAGTAGAAAATCTGTCGCCAATCACATATCAGTGTGTTCCGGCAGCAGTCCTTGAGAGCCAGAAAAATTACAGATACATCAGACCTAACAACTGTACGTCTCAGTATGACGGGCACAGTGCAAGACGAAATGCGTCTGTTATAGGCAGAGGTTAGTCCGCTTAACATCAGGTGGGCCTCGGGCTTGTTCCGTCACAATATAAAAAAAAATAAAAAAAAATAAACATGGTATTATTTTGACTATCATTGACGTATCTCGAGACCACGGTCAATGCAACTTCTTCAAAAGTACTTCACCTACAACTTTGTTTTCTTTTATTTAGATGTAATCTATACACCAAAAATCAACAGCTTCGTACATTAATTAGTGTCATGTAAGCTCAATTGGTTAGAGCA
Source organism: Selenia dentaria (assembly GCA_917880725.1). NCBI lineage: Eukaryota > Metazoa > Arthropoda > Insecta > Lepidoptera > Geometridae > Selenia > Selenia dentaria. Next base: position 26,690,290 of record OU862883.1, on the reverse strand, counting down.
TACCCCGGCTAAAAGGGTGGATGGACGCGGGTTCGAATCCCACACATGACTTAAATTCATATAATATTTCTATCCTATATTTGTAAATTTGAAATGTAATCTGCATAACAGGCGTTATTGCAAACATAACAATATTAAACTGTCTAAACAACTTGGACTACATCCTTAATATAAGTAAACAGAACCTAGCAAGTCATTTTCCATCGCTCGCACTATAGAATTCAAATGTTCATCAGTATTTAACTATGCTATCATTTCCAATATTTTTTGCATTGAAACAAGACAATTCAATTTGCTAGATTCAGTACATAACATGAAACTAGGCTAAAATCAACAACCTTTGAGTATTCTTTTTCATATTTCCCTATGTTCACTTTGTAATAAAAGTGTATATATTAGAAAGCAACCATCTCCAAAACGATAGATTAAAAGTCACCTTTTCAAAATAACAAATAATTTAGAAGATGTAACAATATTGCCTGCAGAAAAAAATTTCATCGTTCTCACTCGGAAATTATTATTTTTTTCAAAATCAATATTTACCAATTTTTTTCAGTCCAATGTAAACAAGCCATTATTTACTGATAAAAAAGTATTACTTTGAATAATAAAACAAAAAATTACTTCCGTTTTGCAAAAAATAATTTAAATCATTCGTTTGCTAATACAACATTTCATAATAAAAACTGACCATACAACTTGCTATTATCTTAAATATATGTAGGTATAATACCACTGATTTTGGAGCACCTACTTACATATGCATTGCATTATTTAATCGAAAAACATTTTTTATTCCGTATAATATGATAAGCAAGTATTCAGCGAACAGATAATTATTTCTTAACAAAGGTTCTATGTCTGAATCTTAAAGTTGCCATCAAACTACAAATGTATACAATTATACATATACAACTTGGGTATATATTAAATTCATAACATACATACCTAGTAATGTACTCTAATTCTAAATAATTATAATCTGCAAAAAAATTATATATGCACAAATGCATAGGATAATTTAATTATAGCACTTCTATCAGAAAACAGGGTTAAAGCAAAAAAAAATTACATAACCAAGAAATTGGGACGCACCAGATTTGTGGTAGCAGAACTGAATAGGTGCAGTAAATGATGCAGGATTTGCACCTAGAGCTACTAAATTCTAAGTGGTTAGTTTCAGTCTGTCTTACCACATTGTCAATGTGTCTTTCGTGCTACCAACACCCAACTTAATCATAAGGTCATTAGCAAACATCAAACTCTTCCCCCAACCTTCGGCAAGTCATTAATCACAATGTGAAACTGGGTTCATTCCAGAATACTACCTTGACTGACACCGGAACGGATCAAATAAATATAATGGGTCCGTTTCAGTCATACACACGAGAGTTCAATTCGCCAAAGTTTGAAAGTAGTATGATATCATCTTACCGAAACGGAAACTTGGGTAAATAAAATTCAGAACATAGCAACACCTAACCTATTTCTAATTTTGAAAATATTAACAATAAATCTTCTTTTCTTACGCAAAAAGCAGTAATCAAGTTTTATCTCAGTATAAAACGCTATAGCATGTCATGACCTTGCATAAATATATCAAAATTAATAACAAGTCTGTTTACTTACGAGTGAAAGGTTACTCCGGTTATTTTTCGCTCACTGCGGCTTTTGCAGCCTAATACACTACACCCTACCATCGTACATACACTAAGTTTAAGGAGTCTCTATCTCAAAACACACTGGTACTCTATTAATATCTACAAATCCCACAAAAACACGTAACTTCTATCCGAACGCTGAACCAACTTTGCCAAACATCGTATTTTGACAGCTTGACAAACAACAAAAACCGGCCACGGTGACAAAGACAAAAAAATATGCTCCGTCCTTTTTTGTCACTAGAAACTTTACATCTTGCGATCTCGCTTTATGCTTTGTAAGTACAAACATGACACCGTCTATAGGTATATAGTCTAAGACTTGACTGCTCATACGGCTTCCCCTCAACTGCCAAGACTATGACAATAAAAAGCTAACGTATCGAACCAACACGTCAGTACTAGTTTGAATGAGCGTGGAGAGCAAGCGGATGAAAAAAATTTAAAACAAATTCAATTATGCCTTATTGTTCAGTAAAGTGGTACCGAAAAAACAGGTAGACATCCAGGTATGCAAAGGATGGAATTAAATTTCACAGATAATTTTAGTTTATTAATTATTGGAAGAAAACAAAATACATAATTAAACAGAAGTAATTAAACAGTGACTCAAAAATAAAAAAAAGGGGTCGCGTTGATGTCTTTTGCCATCCCGTACTGTTCTTTGCAGTTGTAGATAGTCTCTTTTATTCACTGGCACGTGTAAATTAGTGCGGTACTCCAATATTAACTGGTAATTTATCGATTGTATATATCGACTGTGAGGAAAATAATTCTTCTATACAATATATTCATTATATTAAAAGTGCATAAAAATACAAATGAATATTCGATGTTTTATTTATATTTATTTATACCTTCACGTTATCATCAATTATGTAGTAACATTTATATATCTTTATAGTATTAATTTTATAAGCACTAACGCCTGCTTTAGCGATCTCTAACATTGAAATTTTAACAACAACAATAAAAGGGCTGCGATGTCAATACGAAAGTTTAAGTATTTCTAAATAATTCTAATATTCTTTCGGTTGCATGGTACTGTTAAACTGTCCAATGGATGTCGCTCCGTCCCCGCAAGACGGTTAGTCAAATAGAGAGTTAAAATTCTATGCTCGGACCAGAACCTCGGTGGCCTAGTTGGTCAATGGCGTCTGACACGGAGAGTCAGAAGACGCGGGTTCGAATCCTGTCCGTGGATGGAATTTTTCTCTCTATAAATTTCAATATTTATATATCTTATCTAATAATAATGTAAATAAACACGCGAAGAAAACCCGAGTGTAATATGAAGCATAATAATAATAATGAAGAACTTACATACAACGTACATGTCAAAAAAGGCTAAAAGTTGCTCGCCAATTTACTTTTGTAATTGCGTTTAAAACCATCTTGTTTTAGTGAAAGTTAACATAAACCAGTTCTACAGTGTTTTTAAAGCAAACCAGTGGAAACAGTGTTTAATAAATCCTATTTTCCATGTAAATATGATCAAAACAAGCTCAAAAAATAATTGTGAAATCCACAGTTTTAGTTACGTCGACCTATTTGATGGAAACGCGTAACAACCGCGTATTTCATGGCGCATAATACCTTTTGGGCGCGATGTAACAGAGTGATCGGCTACTGCTTGTGATTCACTACATACATGACTTCTTTACAACGAAGTCCTTTATTATAACATCGCCTGGTCTCGAAACCGAAAAAATAAAACTTCCAACGTTAAAAAGTCACAGAAGTAGAAGAAGAAGAATTGTAATCTATGTATGTAATGTAACGTAATGTACCTAATCTACACTTTGACATCTATTATTATAATATTAATTAGTTATAATGTGTAATGTTTAATATTCATCTTTATTAATTTTGAACCAAGTTATGACTGTTTAAATTTAATAACGAATTCCAATCGTTTCATATTAATTTGTAATTTTTTTTTTATTAGTAATTTATATAATACCAATTATTATAATTATTATTATTTTATTTTAAGTTTGTAAATTGCCTGTTATTTCTTTAACAACTTCTTTTGTTCATTAACATTGTTGTTTTGAATTTTAATTTGTTACAACTATTTTGTAATAATATAGGTAGTTTGCTATGACTAGTCCCTCACGCGCCCTTTGCCCGCACTGTCCAGGCTCTTCAAGGCTATTTTCTGTACCCCATGGCCTGCGAGTGCACATTGGTCGCAAACATAAAAACATTCAGCCCCAGGATCCTGGAGGCCCCTCGTCCACATCTCCTTCCGCTTTATCGGCATCTGATAACCTCTCAGGTTTGAGTTTGGACGACTTACCTTCACTTAGAGCCAGAGTCCGGGTTCTTAGACACGTGCCTAAGGGGGCCAGATGTCTCGCAGCCGGCAAATTATCGTCCCTGATCGAACAATGCATACAGTCCAATAGCAAAGGGGACTGGTTGGCATTGCTATCATTTGCTTACACGGCCCTGAGATTGCCAGATCAGGGCGACAAGAAGTCATTGACCTCTAAGGTTAAGGCTAACATCGAGGGGGCCCAGTTGAGTCCGAGCCCGTCTGCCGAATATGTCCCTGTCAAGTCACCTTCGTTGTACAAATCTGTACAGGCTAAGGTCTTTGAGGGGGACCTCAGGGGTGCGGCTCGCATTCTCACATCGGACTGCACATTCGCCCCGACTGGTAATGATACACTCACTTCACTAAGAGCGAAGCATCCCTCCCCCTCTCATCCCCCTCGTATTCCCCCGGCACCCGACGACGTGTCGCCGTGTCTTGTTGTAAAGTTGGAAGATGTGTACGGTGCTCTCCACTCTTTTTACCGCGGCTCTGCGGCAGGCACGGATGGCTTGCGCCCCGAACATTTGAAAGAGCTCTCCTCTCCATCAGCTGGGGACAATGGGCAACGGCTACTCGAATCGCTGACACGTCTATGTAACTTCCTATTGGGCGGGAAATTGAATCCCGAAATCTGCCCTTTTCTGTATGGTGGCTCCCTTTGCGCTCTCCAAATAAAAGACGGGGGTATAAGGCCCATTGCAGTGGGCAACACTTTTCGGCGATTGGTGGCAAAGTTATGTTGTCAAGCAGTCAGAAACGAAATGACAAGTCATCTGCAGCCGCACCAGGTAGGATTCGGCACACCCCTTGGTGGCGAGGCTGCTATTCACGCGACTCGGGCTTTTGTTATGCGGGAGGGCAGCAACGATGTACTTATAAAGATGGATATCCGAAACGCATTCAATAGTGTCGAGAGAAGTTCGTTCTTGGCGGAGGTCAGAGAGCTGACACCGTCCATATTCCCTTTTCTATGTCAATGTTACTCCACCCCGAGTAACTTGTCTTATAACGGTCAATGTGTTTTGTCTCAAGTCGGCGCTCAGCAGGGGGATCCTTTAGGCCCGTTGATTTTCAGTATGGCTATCCATAAGACCATTAATTCCTTAGAGTGTCCTCTAAACATTTGGTACCTTGATGATGGGACCTTGGGTGGGAGTCCAGATGTAGTTGAGAGGGATGTTAAGTTACTCTTTCCGGCCTTAAAAAAGCTGGGCTTAGAGGTTAATACTGCTAAGTGCGAATTTTATCCTTGTAGCCTAGCAGCCTCGGAATCGTGTCACATATTCACGTCCCTCATTCCTGGACTTAGGGTCATGGACCGAGAGTCTCTTTGCCTCCTAGGAGCCCCCATTTTCCAGGAAGGCATTCAAAACAGCTTGGCGGCAAAAACAGAGTCCTTGGCCTCGCTTAAAGACCATTTTCAGAACCTTCCGGCACATGTTTCCCTGACTCTTCTGAGAGCTTGTTTCGCGATGCCTAGACTGTCATATCTTATCCGGACGGCCCCGACTTGGAAACACCCAGAAGAGGTTCAACGGTTCGACAACATGCTTAAGTATATAGTAGAGGAAACGTTAAACGTTAGCCTCCACGAAACACAGTGGCGCCAGGCCAGTCTGCCTATACGGTATGGCGGTCTTGGGGTACGTCGTTTGCAAGAGACTGGCCCCTCTGCTTTCCTCGCCTCCTCGTTTGGTGTCGCGGATCTATTAATGAGAATGTTGCCAAGTTTCAGTGACACGATCCAGATACCTTTCGCTACGGAGGCTCACAATGTTTGGTTCCAGCTGTACCCAGGAGCTGAGCTGCCTACAAAACCCGCGTATCAGAGGAATTGGGACGACATTTCCGGGACCCACATCCTCGCCCAGCTGCGTAATGAAGCCACAGGTTTCGAGTTGGCTCGTCTCAACGCTGTCTCTAAGCCGGAGTCCAGTGCCTGGCTGCATGCCCTACCATCACCTCATTTGGGCACGCTGCTAGACGATGACTCCCTTAGGGTGGCTGCGGGATTCCGACTCGGTTGCTCAGTGTGCGAACCCCACGTCTGCGTGTGCGGTGCGATCGTAGACACGAATGGCTACCACAGTCTCAGTTGTACCCGGTGTGTAGGGCGTAGACCACGGCATCATGCCATCAACGAGGTGATCAGGAGAGCGCTCGTTTTAGCGGATGTCCCTTGTGTGCTCGAGCCCCCCGGCCTGTCGCGTTTGGATGGCAAACGGCCAGATGGACTCACGCTGATTCCGTGGCGGAGAGGTCGCAGCCTCATCTGGGATGCCACCTGCGTCAGCACATTTGCTTCTTGCCACCTCCAAGCCACTCAGCGGGAGGCTGGCGCGGGTGCAGAAGCGGCAGCCAGGGGAAAGCACCTTAAGTACGCTGCCTTGGAGTCAGCCTACGAATTCGTGCCGTTTGCTGTGGAGACGGCTGGGCCGTGGGGCCTGGAGGCCAAGAGATTTGTTAAAGAACTCGGGCGGCGCCTGAAGGAGAGAACGCGTGATCCTCAGTCGGGCCATTATCTTGTGCAGAACATTTCCTTGGCCATACAACGCGGGAATGCCGCTAGCCTGATAGGCACGTTTGGACGAGAGGGTATTGATTGTGAGGGATTTTGACAAAATCAAATTAAATGTGTTTTTATGACATATATAATTAAAATGTATTTTATTAGTCAATGAAGTACTATATATACTTTATATATTTTTAAATAAAATCACTATACCTACTCGTAGCACCTACTCTGTTTGTGCCTCTTTAAGTGACTATTTAGTTTGACTAATTGGATAATTCTACTATATCTTCTCTGCCCAGCTGGCATCTTTTTATATGATTTAGATATACGCACATAGCTATTTTTAACAATAACATGGAACCGGCTTCTAAAAGTAAAAAGTACGAGTCGGTCAAAAATATATATAATTTGTAGGTCTCGTCCTTACATTGAAACATTTTACGGTAGTACAAATCCAGTATTGTATAAAATGAGGTGTTGTATCCTTGTATCCTAATGACTGTATAATATACAGTGCCGAAAAAGTATATAAATATAATCTAATTGTTTGTTTAAAATCATTACTTAATCACATTTTGTGTAAAGGCTTTGGATACTTTGTACAATTAAAACTATTTTAAAATTATAACGATGTAACAACAAAAACATTGCGGATGTAACAATTGTTACACGTTTTTTACACGCGCGTTTTTCTTGTTAGGGATTTATGGAACGCACCCCAAGAGTGAAAGTTAGTGTGTAATCCTGCATTAGAATATATTTTCTTTATATTGCAACACCAAAAAAGAGCAAAATTTGTCTGTGGGCTGTGACAAGCGAAAAAATCAAAGTGTATTTTTTTTGTACAAGTCTCAGCGTTCGGCGATAGAAGAACTGCTAAGTAATTGATTTATTTAAGTGTAAATTAATACTTTTGATACAAATTATATATTAATATTATTGTGAATGTGTAAGGAATACTTTGTATTTGTTATTTCAGTCTGAAATCAAAGATAAAACAGAAAAAAGTGACAATTATCGATCTGCTCATGTGCGTGAATTTGTGACAGGTTATTTCGAAGGAATAACATATTATTTTTAACGGAATGGACTTCTACATTGTGAAATATCATAGATCTAATATTGTTACGTAAATATAAGCAGTCACATTATGCTAAATACGCCGTACGGTGCCAGGATTGATGAAAACCGATGTTGTTGTATTGAACAAATTCAGTGATGCTCTCTCATCACGAAAGCCCTGTGGTGATCTGGTGAACTAACTTACTTTGGATTTGAAATGTATGCGTTTCCATGGAAACGGACAATAATATGGTTCGTTTACACGGCGATGATCATTTTTGAATATATAAAATCTGCCCTGGTACAATGAATTCAGTAGGTACCACCAGAGTGTCTTGACTACACCATCAGTACAACTCGTGCACCATCATCAGCCAGTTTCTGTCTGATTTTTGTGATCAAAGCATGTAAAAAATGTGATCATCATATACAACAGTTGTTTCACCATGCCTCGCCTTGTGGAATATATTATTTTAACAATGTCTTTATAACTTTTTTTAGAATATCAAATGGCTCGAGGCAGGGGGGACGGAGTTACAGGCGTGGACATGGTCGAGGTCGTGGCAGTAGCGGAGCCAGGGGGCAAGAGACCCCTGGCCAGGTGCCCGTCACTACCGCACCAAGGTATGATATACAATATATTCTTTTTTTTGTGTATGATTTAAAGACAAAGCGATTTATTGCATTAATCAGTAAACAAGATGACATAAACAAGAAAGAATCACATATGAAACCATTTGGGTATAATAATATTACCATGAGTGGCATACTATTATACGAACATATTTAGAATCATATCATATTTATCATCTATTCATATTTTCTTCACTTATTATGTCATTTGGTAAGTGATTCTATATACTTTAATTGAAGAGCAGTAGGTAGGGACTTTTCAATACCAATGTTATAAAGAGACAAGATTTGTTTGTTTGTTTGAATTGAATAGGCTCGTAAACATATGAACAAATGTGGGCACCATAACAAATAAAATCAAAAACTGGGCCGATTTCAAGCATTCCTTCACCATAAGAATGCTACATTATTCCTGAGTGTTATATGGTATATATTTTGATTAATCACCATCATCATCATCACCATAACAAATAAATTTGGAAACTACGGGGCCAATTTCAAAAATTCCTTCACCATTAGAATGCTTCATTATCCTTAAGTGACATAGGGTATATATTTTGATTCATCATCTTCATCATCATCACCATAACAAATAAAATCAAACTACTGGGCCGATTTCAAACATTCCTTCACCATAAGAATGCTACATTATTGCTGAGTTACATATGGTATATATTTTGATTCATCATCATCATCACTATAACAAATAAACTTGGAAACTACGGGGCCTATTTCAAAAATTCCTTCACCATTAGAATACTACATTATTCTTAAGTGACATAGGGTATATATTTTGATTCATCACCTTCATCATCATAACCACAACAAATAAACTTGGAACTATGGGGCCAATTGCAAAAATTACTTCACCATTAGAATGCTACATTATCTTCTTGTTTTTTATATTAACACATAACATTTCATAATTAACAGATTTATAAAATAATGTGCACTTCTTATATTTTTTTGCAGTTGACGAAAGCATCATTTTACAACTGCGGCCGGCAGACTTCGCCAGCACCTCCCCCGCACCTGCTCACCACCAACCACCACAGCAGCCATCGACATCGGCACAGGCTGACGTTGAGGCTCAGAGGCTCGCTAAGTGGTTGGGCACGCTCAGCGACGCCGAATACTATTTTTTTGGATGATGATGGTGGTGGTGATAGTGATGAATGTACAAATTTAATATCTGTTATTTATGGTTACTACTTGCATTTAAATATGTAAATTAATTGCTGACTAACTGTTACCAAAGACAATGATAAAATGATGATGATGTCGGTGATGGTGATTGTGATTAATGTACAAATTTATTATAATGTTGCTTTCTGGTTACTACTAGGATTGCAAGTATTTAGGATTATTTTGTAAAAGCTTATCAATATGGGCTTGAACAATGTTTTACATGTTTGTGATGAAAATAGTAATCTGAATACTATTTTTTTGTATGATGATGGTGGTGGTGATGGTGATGAATATACAAATTTAATATCCGTTATTTATGGTGTTACTACTTGCATTTAAATATGTAAATTAATTGCTGACTAACTGTTACCAAAGACAATGATAAAATGATGATGATGTCGGTGATGGTGATTGTGATTAATGTACAAATTTATTATAATGTTGCTTTCTGGTTACTACTAGGATTGCAAGTATTTAGGATTATTTTGTAAAAGCTTATCAATATGGGCTTGAACAATGTTTTACATGTTTGTGATGAAAATAGTAATCTGAATACTATTTTTTTGTATGATGATGATGATGATGGTGGTGGTGATGGTGATTAATGTACAAATTTAATATCTGTTATTTCTGGTTACTACATGCATGTAAATTAATTGCTGTCTAACTGTTAGTGAAGACAGTGGTAAAAATGATGATGATGATGATGATGGTGTTGCTCTAGATAAATGTATCAATTCAGTCACTGTTACTTTCTGGCAGCTACTTGCATGTAAACAAATAGCCATCTAAAGAATACAAACATGATGGTTATGATGATAATGATGATGATAGCGGTGATGGATGATGGTGATTAATGTAATGTACATATAACTGTTGTGACGCTGATATAATGTTATTGTCTGCTTCCTACTAGCATGTATGCATGTATAAATCATTAAGAATCTAGTGATGATGACTGTATCAAAATAGATGATGATGATGATGATGATAATGGTGCAAAATATATCATTTCGTATTTTAATTTATAAGATAATTTGTTTTATTTACCCCCAATATTAGTTATAGGGAACAAATTTGGGAAAAATCTTTTCTTTTTTATTTAAAACTTCTATTTTTATTTAAATCGTTTTCGTGTAAACTAACCATAATTTGGCAGCCATCTTGTCTAAACATTCGCTAGTTATGGCTAATTTTTTCAAAAATTCGAAACTTTAGCAATTTATTTCTGGCTGATGGTTTTGAATATTACTTTGAAACTTAACTTTTATTAAAGTTGATCATTACTCTGATTTATCTATGTAAAAACATCTATATTTTATATCAATATTAGTATACTGTTGACCCGACAAAGTCACCATGTCTAATCCTAGAAAATGGGCTCCCAATGTTGAAAATAAATCATTCTAGCCTGAATTTTTAAAGAATCTCTTTATTTTCTTATAAATATCAATAACCTAAGCTTAGGCTTAAAGGTAAAAATCATATTTTTGTTCTAGGCATTCAAAATATTGATAAATATTAATTCGTAGTTCTGGCTTGGTAAGCGTCATATTTTGTGAAATCCTAATTTTTGTAGTCTGTTTGCAAATTATTTTTCGGATATTTTTTCTTCCATAGATTAAAGTATTTGAATGTAATTAGTTAGATACGTGTCTTTGCTATTTAATTAAAGCTAAAAACCTATAAGTTGACGCTTTAAATGTTAAATTAAACATTATTTTCCATTTCAACTACGATTATTTCGGCTAGGTCAAGTTCGTCCTGGTGTGGCATAATATTTTACTATTACAGTTAATACAAATGTTTAGGTAACGAATTCCTTGGTTATTCAACTATCTCTGACAAAAATTTCATCCCTTAACTCGCTATAGGTATGGTACAATAGCCGTTTGTTACCAACTCGGCGCAAACATACTGACGTGGGCGGGGGACGTCGCGCTGCGGCGCCCTCTGCGCAACTCGAAAATGAATGTAAATACCACCAAGTAACCAAGCTTACATTGGGTGAAGAAAATGAAATCCATACGTGGATAACGCCACGGGAAATTTTAAATTATGCATTAGGCTGCCTATTTTTTTGTGTCAATGAAATTATTTTTAGCATACCCATGAACTATTTATTAAAACTGGTTTTTAGCATTCTGTTAGTATGATTTTTCTCGTATAGCATTTTACTTTTGTTTTTATTCTTGTCCATTATGCTAATTTAAAAATAAATGTCTTAAAATGTTATTTATGTTTTATTTCACTAATATAAATTGAATAAAATAAATTTGGAATAGAACGAGCCTAGCGCAGAGCACATATTTGGCTGAATAAAAACGTAACCACATGTCATAATCCCCACAGTAAAAAAAAAAGTCTCACATCATTTTCTCCTAGCCAATCAGAGCCAGTACCTACGGTCTCAACAATTTGTTAGCAAGATACCCGTCTGAACGGCTAAGGCTACGTTCCGGGAAGCGCCGAAATCACTGGCGGCGTTCGCACACCCATTCCCTTAAAAGCCCACGGTCATCTTGAGCGAACTCGATACGTCATCGATGACGTCACTGAAAACGCTCACAACGCTCGCAGATCGTAGGTGGGTTTTCGCGGTCGTTTACGAGCTGTCACTGTCAAGCATCAAATGTATAGGATTCTATCGATTTTTGACAGAAAAGTTGGCGCGCTTTTCGCTACCGCATAACCGTTCCGCTTGGGTTGAACATTGCAAGCATTCATTCTAACCGGAACGCTAAACCGGGGCGCGAAAGTTGTGAGCGTTGGTGGCGCTTCCCGGAACGTAGCCTATGTAGTCTGAGTTCTTGGCGTTCCAAACACGACTAGTCGTAGTTTGTCCGGCCGAACCATCCCCACGTCTGAATTTGGTACGGAGTAGACCATGTCCGCTGCGGACCGAGGCGGACTCAATTAATAATAATAATGTACGCCGGACTACTCTACTGACACTCAGATTTGGTACGGAAGTGGACCAAGTAGTTGGTACGTTCGTACCAAATTCAAACGTGTGTTAGGACTTTTAATACAAGCACTGGAATCAGACGCCAGTGCCAACAATGCTTTGAGTATGACTGAACTAAGAATTCAATAGTTAGTAAATAGTATGCAGTCTTAAAATTGTATTAAACCACCTAATTTTCTACCGACTTCCAAAAAGGGGAGGTACTCAATTCGACTGTATGTGTTTTTTTATGTTTGTTACCTCATAACTTTCGACTGGTTGAACCGTTTCTCAAAATTCTTATTTTGTTTGAAAGCTGGTGCTTCCCGTGTCCCATTTAAATTTCATCCAATTCGGTCCAGTAGTTTTTGACACTCCAATAACTGAATATAATTGAAGTCGGTATTTAATTTTTCAAATTATACTTGTCTTATCTTAAATGGAAATAGCTCATAAATTTAGGTTTAAAATAATATTATATATAAATTTAGTGTTTAGTGGTCGTTTACTAAATTTGAATACCTACATTGAAATTTACAGACACCACCTTAGAGGTCATTGGACATCACTTAAACAGATAAGGCTATTGCAATTCTATACCTATAATAAGCGTTTGATAAAATGTTTTTTTAGTGTTGTTTTTTTGGTGAGAGTGGTCAAATTTATTTTGATGGTCTTAATTTTTGTTTCCTTTTACTTATCGTATGAATATGTTTTATATGTGGGGTTGCAACGCATTGTAGGCACAATGGCGTCCGTGCCTTTATTAGGTAGGTACCTACTTAGTTGTAAATTGCACAACGCAGCTGTCAGAACGTAAATACCTTTTAGCAGCGCACGCTGACACGATCTTTACAAAAGACCGCAACGAGCTGCTTGTATAGACAAAATTCTGACCCCTACGATTTTGCTGCCTCTTTACATTTTAGTATCAAATCGTAGAAAGTTATTCCGATTTTATATTGCCCATCAAAGCTTTATCAGAAACTCTTCAGTTTAATGCTATAGGCGCCGTTAAGAGAAAATGAGGCCTAATCGTTTTGTAGCAAGGCTTCAGCATTTCCCAGTATTGTCCAGTATACCAACTAACTACTATTTTAACCTAATAATAGATAAATTTAATTTTATTGCGTTTTATATTCGAGTAGTTAGGTAGAGTCAAGTCATTTAAATAAAATCATATAAATGGGGTACTGGAACTTTCTGAGGCGATTGACAAGGAAAACACTAACGTTTTTTTTTTTTGTATTAAACACTTTACGGTTAATAATCCACCATTAACCGTCTCGTCACCAAAACTCGTTGTAACACAAATGTAGGAAAATAAACAGAGTCAATAATAACCATTCCCGTAATTCACTTACTATACAACCATAGATACATTTCTTCCATTCATTTATCTGTGGTACTACACTACCAATCAAGTACTACTACCTACTGATCAATAAGATACTTCGGAAACCTAATTAATAAAATTAATAATTTTAACAAATATTATAAAAGGTAGGTACATACTTACAAACATTAAAAGACACTTAAAAATTTATTAAACCATTTGTTGAAGGAAAAGTGCCCAGAATGCTGGCTGCATTTCCACGTTGAATAGCTAAGCTAATTTTTTGTGCAAAATATGAACCAGCATTTTGGTCGCCTGACGCTTCAACCAAATTAATACGTAATAGTCTTTTAATCTTTGTAAGTATGTATGTACCTTTTATAATATTTGTTAAAATTATTAATTCTATTAATAAAATTAAAAATCATAAGTACCTAACCCCGACAAACAAACTCTTTTAAATTCTAATAAATCACGTCAGCTATAAAAAAAAACTGCATCATAATTGGTCCATTCTTATGAAGCTACGATGCCTGAGTCGTACACACAGACACGTCAAACATAAATAACACCCCTTTTTTGCGTTGGGGGTTTAAATAAGTACGAGTGCAATGATTAACACATAATATACTTATACTAGCGACCCGCCCCGGCTTCGCACGGTTGCAATGCTGATACTAAATAATATAGATACCTACCTACTACAGAATGTCCTCATAAACAACGTTAATATCTTCGGAAATATTCATTTAAATTACACGCTGAAAAGCCATATTGATCTATATTGAATGGACAATGTATGTAAGGTACTTAATTGGATAAGGATTAATGCTGTATTGCTTAAAATAACTTCCTAAATAAGCCATTCTTTCCCGTAAAATGTAAAGGATAAAAACGGCTGTTGTGGGTTATCTTTAAGAGATAAACATATACCATCACTTTTTTGTTGACCTTTTTAAAGTGTACAATACCGTAGTACCTACATTATTTTGATTTATCTCGTAGGGTTCAGTCAGCGTTTGTAATGTAAGCGCAAAAAAATGTTGTGTTTATTTACGACATCGCATTAGAAACCAGTAAATTCATCAGTGTTTCTCTATAATATTATGCATGTATTATACATATAAACCTTCCTCTTGAATCACTCTATCTATTAATAAAAATGCTTCAAAATCCGTTGCGTAGTTTTGAAGATTTAAGCATAATATATAGGGACGGACAGACAGCGACAGCGACTTTTTTTATACTATGTAGTGACGTATACGTATAATATACTTAGATACTATTATAAAGATATGACAAGAAACGTGCCTCGAATACGACCAAAATTGTTTAAGGCCGTTAGATCGGTGGAATCTGAAAATTTTCATTAGATAGGTTTACTTTGTGACCATTTTCGCACTGGATAGGTATGCATAATTATTTTTTCGGCTTTCGCGATTACTAAACACTAGCTGACACGTCTCCGGCTTCGCTCATGTGGTCTCGCACGATTTATTTTTTTGCGTAATACTTTTTAACAATAACGGACTTTAAAATAAGTAGTCTACATTACTCCTTTTAAAATCAATGATATGCTAGTGAAAGTCCTGTTAAATTCGATACAGCCGTTTTGAAAATCTCCGTAAGTTTGAAAACTATTTTGACTCCACAGCTCCTTTTTCGGCTAAGACAGATAAAAGAATTAAAATTTCAGGTTAAATTTATTACCTTATTATATATTACCTTGTATTATTTTTTATATTACCTTGTATTATTTTTTATATTAGGTACCTTGTATTATTTTTAAACAAGAAACAATCATTATTATTAATCATTAAAAAACTAATTTGTCGCAAACCGACCTCAACACAGCGTTGTGCTGTTGGTCTTCCGTTTTATGTTATAGGTAAGCACCGTTTATAATCATATACTTATGTATCTACGCTTATACACTAATATTATAAAGAGGAAAGATTTGTTTGTTTAAATTGAATAGGCACCGAAACTACTATAGACCCATTTGAAAAATTAGAATCTTACATTATCTATGATGAAAATAGCTAGGCTATATAGGTAGGTACCTAATATTTAAAAAAAACGTTAGGGATCCGTATGAAAACTTCTTTAGTGTAACCCAAGGTGTGAAAAAAATTCCATCAAACATCCTTATATCGCGTACGCTGCGAAAACTATTGAGAATAGAGCAAAGTAATATACTGCAATTTTAAAACACGTAACTACAATAAAGTCAGCAGTACCATATGACTTACTATTACAATTATATCACAATAACTGCTTCCGTGTTAAAATATGCAATACATTCATACCTTGGTGTTAATCCACTAATCATCTAATAATAATAATAATTCACTAATCTACTCTAATAATAAAGAGGAAAGTTTTGATAGTTTGTTTGTAACGGATAAGCGCAAAAACTACATAACCGGTTCAAAAAAATAATTTTATCAGTAGAAACTAGGTACATTATGCCTGAGTACCTAATGTACGCTATATTTGATTAATCGTCATCATCATCCATCACCACACGGGTGAAACTGCGGAGCGCAGCTAGTCCTTAATATATTTAGTTTTAGTAAAAAACTGTTATTTTCCTTTACAAAGATACACTTCAATTATGATTATTTGTATGTTTAGATAGAAATGCCCAATCTAGTCTCAATGTAGTCCAGAGTCCTCAAAAGTGCCCCGTATGCAGTCTTAAAATCACGCCTTATAACATCTAGCGAAAATTATATAGCTGCACGAGATGTCTCAGAACAGGGGGTTCAATTCCACTAATTTAATTGCAATCGCACCGTAGTTGAATGGCGACTTTTATGCGTTTTCTTATTCTGCTATCTGAAAACAGTCCAGCTGCAGTTACGTTTCTATTGACGCCAGCGATCGATCAAAACTTTATATTCTGTTAACTTGATAGATCATGAACGCGTTGTTAACTCATATTCGTATATAGTAGTGTCAATTATATATTTATTAAAAAGTAGCGTTTATGTTATGTTTATGTGACGCTACAATCCAATTTGTCAATAGAAATAGTAGAATGGCTTTTTGCCAAAGTATCGAACGACTACCGGAGTTGAACTGCAGTTGCAGCGGTATAGATTGTTGAATGTGTTGAAATAACAGAATTGACCTCCAGGTGCTTCTCATATCTTCTGCAACGACCTTCAGAATAGTGTTTTTACTTCCCCGTACCTTCCTCATAAGTGACGCTACTTTTTTCTTAATGACAGCAAAGAAATCGTCAGTATGAGCTTGTGCAAATATTCCGGAGACAATGCAAAAACGGGGAAGTCTCATCATTATATTGAAAATATAATTATACATATTGGATGCGTAAGGCGTTTAAAGGTTATTGTGAACAGCTGATCCAGGACCGACCGTGTCGTGTACTGACCTTGACAATACCTCTCAAAAGAGCCTAATTTTGACTTGGTCTGTAGCTCTGCCATGAGTTGGCAACATAACTGTTATCTATAGTCGATACTCGATCTCGCCTACCTATTAAGCTTGTGATTGGCGTACTCGCTGTCAATTTTAGTTCTACAATTGACCGCGAGGTGGCACTGTTCTTGTTTTTACATATTTTTTTTTGCGGCAGTTGCGGTGTAGATCTCACAAGCCTGTAACATCTTCCCGATTGCACTCGCAGTTGGGCTCGGTAAAACCATGTCGTCCGCGTAGTAGCTTATATTATTAATAGCAACACCCCCGACCCGGTCTCCACCACGCATTCTGCTCAGCCTGACTATGAGATAGTTAACATAGAGGTTGAAGAGCTTCAGAGATGACAACCCACCCTGCCTCACATTTGGTCTGGTTCGCATACCAGTATACTGAAAGATTTTGAACATTACAAACGGTATACATCTGTCTGCCATCTTTCCCCAAAGCACGTTATAGGAAACGAGATCAAAGGCTTTAGAGAGATCAAGGAAACAGGCGTAGCTAAGTATACCTGTGTTTTGCGGTCGGTATAATATTGAACAGTAGGATGATGACCTATGCTTCAGACTTAGAATTGCGTTTTCTGTCCATCTTAATGTTGGCGTTAACTCACTCAATTTAGTTTGCACTGCCGCATCACTCAGAATGTGAACTATTCCCCTTTCCCCTATACAATTTATCCAACACCCAAAGCGTGAAGAAGTAACAAACAGAAGAACAAATACACTTACAAACTTTCGCCTTATACTTATTTTAGTGTGACTAAGTCACTAATATTAGAGTTAAATACAACTACTTAAAGGTAAGCGAATTAAATCGCGTAACTGTGCATAGCTTATATTATTTAAATCCCGACGTTTATCTTATAGTGATCATGGTTTTGGGTACCTGCACTGGTAGAAAAGAACATTTTAAGTGTCGTCATCTTTGACCATGATAGAACTCTTCAGTAAAAGTGTACCTATCTTGCTGGGTACCAAAGCAGCGCGGGATTTTCTGCCTCTTAGCAGTGTAGTGTGCAAACCTTTTATGTTTAGGTTTAAAGGACTGTAACTTTTGGGATGCGACCTGTCCAACCACTTTTCCACTGGTGGGTAGACGGGTAATTCACGTTTATTTTATTTTAATAAACTGCTAACTCGCAAAATAATCATTGCCAAGAAACTTGTACCTACTAGACCCGATCAAATTGCCTGCAGATCACTGATGCGCAGTGGAAGTTTTAAGTTTGTGGTCCGCAGGGACTGGACAAATGTACACTACATTTATGTCAAATAGTACGCGAACGTTGTTTGAAGGGCACTGTAGCAAGTCTTAGTATAATTACTGGGCGAATGAAACTAAGAAATCAATAACTCAGATAAGCACAGTGCAGCAAAACTACAATTTTAAGGCTTGGATGTCACTGCAACCGTCATGGGCAAGCGTAATGCTTACCATCAGCCGCACCACTTACGCGTCTCGTAATTGCATAAAAAATGTGAGTGGCTTCGACTACATAACTAATAGATTTGCTTTCCATTAGAATAAGTAACACCTAGAAAAACAGTGGATTAATGATGCATTGTACATTTAAATTCCATATAGTTAGTTATGCTAATAATTATAAGACATTCTTTCAACTTTTTTATTTCATTAATTTCATATACTTAAGTACCTACTTCCTTACATTATTATTAAAGCGATGACCGTAGATGGAATCAAAATTGTACATTACCTCGTCGTAATTTTTCTAGCTAGGCTAAATTTTATAAAACTACTAATGCCAGATAAGAGCTTCTTCAGTTGATTATGATGGGCAAGGTGGCCGGAAGAAGAGCTGCTGGACCTAGAAGGAAGTCGTGGCTGCGTAATATCCGAGAAAGGACCGGAATCGGACGTGTCGCGGAGCTATTTAAACTCGCCAAAGACCGGGTGAAATATGCGGAGCTGACAGCCAGCCTTCACTAGGTGAAGCGGCACTAGAAGAAGAAGATTAATGCCACGTGGGTAATCATAAGCGACTGGTTCCGAAAGGTGAAAGGATAATGTCATTTGATCAACCGTTATTGTAATCACCTAGGTTATATATAGACCATAGTTGACTACATTAAAGTCGAGATTGACAACTGTCCATCGTTCTGGAAATATATACCTACTTAGGTACCTACATTATTAAACTACTGACCTGACAGTAGTTTGGCCAACAATCTCAGTTTCCTGAATTTTCCAATAATCCTGACAATTTAAATTTTGTATACTATAATCCTTTGTATACTATAATATTCAAATATAACCCTTGGTATGCGGACTACAGCATATTTCTTTACCCATATCCAGCCTTTCATAAATCACCAACGAACGGAATTTGATTTTTATTCTTTTATTATATTTATTTATATTTTCGTCCAGGACTTGCCAGGGGCCGGCTGCAGCTGTGGAGCGGCCACAGGCGGCGGCAAGTCGCCGCGGTTACGCAGAGTCGACGGCGTCGTTAAGTCAGAAGCGGTTGTTGCGGGCGGCGGCAGCCGAGGCGCAGCGCGCAGGCGGCAGTTCTGAGAGCGCCACCTTAAGCGAATGCCCAATATAAAAATATTTATATGTTTGTCATTTAAGCATTCCGAAACCATTGATCAGATTGTGATGAAACTTTGGTAGGGGTTCTGGGGACGCCCACGTGGGTCAAAAATTGTAATGCGCAGATAGTTCCCGACGATACACTTATCATGAACGAAGTCGTATACTATAGCTAGTGAATCATAAGCCTATAAATACGGCTTTGCCTGTTCTACGTATTTTGTCATCAATAGTAGGTACACTCTTCTCAAAGGGAACACCTACATGATTTTGAATAATGTTTTATAGATTTTTGTAAAATTCTATGAATTATCTAGGACTTATGTAAAGTTTAAAGTAGGTAGGAAAATAAAAAAGTGATATACTTATGAATATATTTATTTTAATACAAAAAAGGATAAATAAATTAATAGTAATCTTACAACTAGCCCTTATAGGACAATTTAAAGGGTATCAAATTAAATTTAGTTAATTTAAAACTATAATATTGCGAAATTTAAGTGACAATAAAATTATTAAAAGAATTTCTAAACTGGCTTCAATATTCAGTCATTTAATACTAATCTTATATTAAACTTCAGAACCGGCTAAAGCTCCGTGATGTTTATCGGTTTTAATTTCCGACCAGTTTCGAACTTGAAGTTCTTCTGTCACTATTGTGCACATCGGCTTACAGCACGTAACTCAAAACTGGTCAAAAATGTCCCTCAAATATCTTAGCCGGATATTGAAGAATAATTATGGACAAAACTCGCGATTATTTTCTAATCTTATATTGCTTCATTTCACAACCGGAAGAAATGCTGAAATAAATATACATACATAGTTCTAAAACTGCAATCCATAGTAGAGATGAAGGCTTAGTAAATAATACACAACATTGTATGAAACTCAATTCGGAGATTATTCAGCGATTGTAAATAACAAAGAAAATCGATTTAGCGATATACCCACCGAACACTTTAGCAGAATAATAAATAAGGGAACTGTTCACTCCTTTACTTTCATAGTCAATACTTTTCAGTGTAATTGGAGTTCACTAAGGACTAACAACCTTACTTATAAACGCTGCATATCTATTTCAATGTCATTTAGCACTACACATAACAATTTGGCTGTGTGCAGTACCTACTAAGGTCATTTTAATTTAACTATAGTTTTTATGTACTGCCTTAACCCTTTGCGTCCCAGAGACGTAAATATAAGTCAGTTTCATTCGTAAATATTTTGTTGTAATTATCACGGAAGGATTAAGTCTTCATAACTAACTTTAATTTTAATAAAGTCCGACGATAAGACTATATATAACAAGAACATTTGTTATATACATTAGGATATTGGCGATATAAAAAAAAAAAAATTTAAAATGACAATTTGTAAGTGCTCCCGTAGGACTATACAGAATAAATAATTTGATTTGAGATGTCTAAGCACATGATTTTTTAGTTTACATATACGTAAAAGCTCGGTGACTAGCATTTTGCCCAGGCTGTGATCTGCGTACTTAGAACCCCGTATAGCATAAATCATACCACGCATTTTTGAAGATATAATCGAGAACAAAACGACATTTTGTGATCATAGTTAGAGCTGCCTTAGGAATCGCTCATTGATTCTCAGAAAAATCGGTGTTGATAAGTTTCAAAATAAACACGAATAGAATGAGACTCTTCCTTTTCTATACAGTATAAAGACACACACTGAGCACGTGAATGCGACTTATGCAACTAAGTAGACAGTGGCTCACATAGTGTGTACGTATCCACTTGTTCAGCCGATCTAAATTGGATTTGTTCCTACTATGAAACTGCATTTGGTAGTCCAGAGAGAATAACATTATTTAGTAGAAAACTATTTTGCTACCTAGCTTTTTATTTCCATCTACAGTCTACCATCCTTAACTATTTAAATATTTAATTTGCGGT
Source organism: Selenia dentaria (assembly GCA_917880725.1). NCBI lineage: Eukaryota > Metazoa > Arthropoda > Insecta > Lepidoptera > Geometridae > Selenia > Selenia dentaria. The sequence goes on along the minus strand of OU862883.1, from coordinate 26,668,694 downwards.
ATTTACTTAAATGCGCAAAAACGTAAATTGAACAATTTATTAGATATTTGACAAAACAACTAATAAAATCAAAACGTAAATGATAAATGAAAACAAGACACGCGCTTTTTCAACAGCATTTGTTTTCGTTCTATCGTGGAAACAAAAACTGCCGTGCGATTCTCTAAGAGCAAAGATCGTTGCATCTTTGACAACATCCGTGAAACAAATAGATGACAAGAAACGTTCGAAAAACAACCCTATGTACGAGTACAAGGGCGATATCTCATAAAGTATTTGACATCGGTGAACTCGTCGACAAATCATTAGCGAATCGCACGGCTGTTCGGTTTGTGCTTTAAGCCTTATCTTGAGCCTTACTTATAAACGTGGCTCAAATTTAAATAACGTCATTTAGTACAGCGCAGAAAAGTTCTACTTTGTGCAGTACTAAATAACGTAATTTTAAGTTAAACAGTGTTTATAACGCCGTTAATGTTTGTGTAAAAAACTGAAATGCTTACAAGCGTCAAACTTATAGTGTTGATTATCATGCAACTAACATAAAACAAAAACTATTTGAAACGGACTCGTTAAAGATCCAGCAATATGAAAGAGCAATTTGCAGATAAATACATAACACTTTTAAATAAATAAATAAATAAATAAAAATAAATAAACACGAATATATATTATATTGTATTGTATTTATGTGGTGACACGGAATACTCGGAGAGACGATCCGACTTGCTGTAGCCAGATTTTTACTTGTATTCTTTTGTACTCATGGTTTTAATGTCTATCTCAAAATATTATTATAAATGCTTAAATGTAAAGGTACGCGCACGCATTCAGTTCGCGCGCATAACGTAGGTAGTGGTATAGGGTTCGACAATATTTGCATTCATAATCTATTTTCATTACATATTACAATTACTACTGAGGTACATAGAAATATTCATATACACTAGACATTATAGACATTCATAAGTTGGTTATATTTATAATCTATCCTTGTCATTCAATACTCAGTGAAAAGAGATGACAGTAAGTTATTTTTATTAGTAACACTTTTATAATAGTTTATGAAACAGTTGCATATTGAGGGGTATTATATAATACCTACTTATGCACAGTTTCATACACTTAATCTACACTTATTCATTAAGTATGAATAAACAATTTTCCAACAAAATTCAGTACAAGAAATCATTGTTTTACAAAAAAAACTCTCGTAAGTGTGAAATAGACAAAGATCGAACTTTACAAATCTTAAATGATATATTTTCAATTATTAGTAGTAATTTATTGAGTAAGTAGTTAATTATTTATATTGTCACTTATTATAAGTTACATAATATATTGTTTTCATTATTATCTAACATTGTACTTGTTGTCTAATGATTTAAAGTTTCACGCGTGCAATCTTCAAAATCAAAATCAATCAATCAATCAATATATATTTGATATACTCAAAAGGATCATAGGTAATAATTAGTGTCTAATGCATATGGACATAAAAGTTAATTTTCGATACAAAAGACAGTATAAGCCGGTAATATTGAGACCTCATAAGTACAGCTTAGGGATAACTCACAATGCTGCGGAAATGGCAGGAAAGTTAATTTATGAACAAGTCTGCAATAATATTAAAAATTCACATATGATTATTCTAAGCAGTAAAATAGTACTCGGTCACTGGCGGGAGCAGCGGAGATTTCTGAGAATGCTATTATTTTCGCGATATCTAAGATATATCCGAGTGGTACCTTACATAATGTATTTGATGTTCAAAATACAAAATTCTACTTTCGTTCACTAAAAACTTAACATGTGTTGATTATAAAGTTATTAGGACGAGTTCTAACTCTATCAAGTAACTGGAGTCGAAACTGTGTTTACACACGTATTTGTAACAGAATCTTCGGCATATGCGTCGAAAACAGCCCCGTGACTGTTGCTACTTACAAATTCTAATGTAGCTATACACAAACCTGCGCGAAGCTCTGGGGGCCTACTACCATCATTTACGACACTATCATATATTATAACAGGAGTGTTTTGTAATAAGTTTAGAATAATACTACCATTAACACACAATAGAGACGAACAATATTATTTTAATACTATTTAACATTGGAACAGTTATACTTCGTGTCAAAAGTCACGTCGGATTCCGCCAATTGAGTGAATTACTGTGTTACAATATTTTTTTAAGCCGCATATGACGTCATCATATGCCTAACGTAATCCATTACTATTTTAAGCTTGCTATATTGACGTGGAGATACCAAATGTAGTGGTATGGTTGAAATATAACTAGTTTAAGAGGTGGTAGTAAACCCTCTGTTCGCGGCACCGTCAGCAGATCTGGACATACCCGAATACTAAACAAAGAAATTTTCTGTACCATGTCACAAACGGTCAGGTGTACACTCTATAATCCAGTTTTGCGTCGTAGTCACACTCTTGGTACGACCCCCATCTCAATTCGCTTTGGTTCGACCGAAGAGTTTATCATACAAGAGCATGTTAAGTTTAATAATAAAAGACAAGACAATGAAAGACATGATACACAGTAAAGCATAAACATTGGGAGAGTTCTTGAGTATAGGCTTAAATCATAAAGTTCTTTTTTTAATACAGCTATCTACGTAAGCTAGATACCTGAAAACATTACTCATCATTCTACAAACATCGTAAACGGAGGGCGCCACTTTCTTTACAATAAAAATTGTTCAAGTATAGTTCTGTTAACAGCCACGATCGGACCATTTTCACTTCATACTTCATTCTCCAAGTTGTAGATGGCGCTTTCATCACTCCTGTAATATTTAATTAAATTCTAGTTTGTAGCACAATGCCGTATTGAACTTTAGTGTCTCATTTCTGAAGTAATATGTATTTCACCTCACTTACTCAGGAAATGCATTGTATATCGCTTCAAATCTGCGCGCAAGTCAATTTTATCTGCTAGGGTGGAAATGTTATTTGAAATTCGAACCTATGTAATTATCTATTAGAAGAGAGCTTTGTCCTTACAGTCGTTTATCGACTTTATTTTTTAAATAAATAAACACTAAAGCAATCTAAAATACTATTATTTCAGCCGTCTTTCTTGCACCTAGCATTTTTCTCAATGTAGTGAGGTGAACAGTTTTGTGTTTCACCTGGCAACAGCTATTCTGCGTCTCTTAGAAACTATCTCTACGCTCAGGATTATATACATGATATTTTTAAGATTACTTCGCTTGCTCAGGTATCAAAACAAGTCCAAAACAAGTTTTGGTAAGTAACGCTCAAAAAAACAACTTTACAGTCCCTATTATTACTGCTGAAATGGCCAACAAAAATTGGTATCTCCCGGATATATAAAAAAAATTAAGCTCATAGTGTTATTTAGTGGACATAGATGGCGTTTACCGAACAGCAAACGACTTGCCCGTTTCATTCCTAAAATCGAAGCTTTAGAGTTCGCTTGCACATCCTAATTAACTCTTTAGACTAGAGTAAAGAATTCATAAAATGTTCGAAGTCTCAGTGATAATTAAAAATTCATGGTCACGACAGTCATGCGCTAATTAATCGTTAAAATACTTGCAATGAAATTAGCTTAAGTGTATCGTAATCGTATCATTGTGGTTACCCCGCTGGTGCCGAGTTTAAACCATGGTATAAGGAAATTTCTTATATGGTTTAAGCTCAAGACTATCTTTGTCTACGTGTCAAAGTTGTGATATCTAAATTATAGTTTATAATGTATACATCAACGATACGATTAATTTACATTTACGCAAATTTTCGTGCTAAGCCCACTGTTTGGACATAATCGTGCGTATGTATATAAAGCACAGAAAGAAGTGGGTCTAGCAACAGTAATTCGCGGTAAAATAAAGGTATCTTAAAACAATTGAATTTAGTAAACGTATCACTTATGTATACGTTATATATTATTGTATACGTTAACGATACATTTACGCAAATTTTCGTGCTAATCCCACTGTTTGGTCATAATCGTGCGTATGTATATAAAGCACAGAAAGAAGTGGGTCTAGCAACAGTAATTCACGGCAAAATAAAGGTATCTTAAAACAATTGAATTTAGTAAACGTATCATTTATGTATACGTTATATATAATTGTATACGTTAACGATACATTTACGCAAATTTTCGTGCTAAGCCCACTGTTTGGACATAATCGTGCGTATGTATATAAAGCACAGAAAGAAGTGGGTCTAGCAATAGTAACTCGCGGTAAAAATAAAGGTATCTTAAAACAATTGAATTTAGTCAAATGTATCATTTTTGTATACGTTATATATTATTGTATACGTTAACGATACGATAACGATACACTTACGCAAATTTTCGTGCTAGTTTCACCCTGTTATTACCTAGAGACACATGTTCAGTATATAATTTTGCTGGGCGGCGCGGTGGTGTTGGCACTCATCGCTTGTTCCAAAGTGTCGAGGCGTCTGTAGGAGTGACCGCGGCTGTTTCGCCGCCGATTCGCCTGCCGACCTTCCAGTACTAGACCGAAGAACTGGAATAGAAACGAAGTATTAATTATCTAAACATATACATAACCTTCATATGGAAAATATATTCTTCAAGACAACTTTTAAATATTTTTTTCTTTTCTTATCTTTGACTTCAGGTTCCAAACTAGGCAGAGCCTGTAGTATGGTAACTTGATGACTGATATACATGCTTAGATATATACACCTAGACACATGTCAAACAGACATGTTCACGCACACAAATGTTTGACCGGGGATTGAACCCGGGAACAGCGGCACACGAGGCAAGGGTGCTACCAACTGCACCAACAAAATTACAATGGGGTCCTCATATAAATGCCCTGTCTGGGAGACTCAGTTCTGCTGCATATGCAGTACGTAAAATAAGAGAGCTAACAGATGCTTCTACGGCGCGGTTAGTGTATTTTGCATATTTCCACAGCGTAATGTCATATGGGATATTGCTATGGGGTCCAGCGGCTGATATAGAGATCATATTTATCCTTCAGAAACGTGCTATTAGAGCTATATACGAAATGGGTCCCCGTGAATCTTTGAGAGATTTATTTAAAGAAATCAATATATTAACGTTGCCTTCCTTAAATGTATTTGAAAATATAATGTATGTTCGTAAAAATTTACATAAATATAAGTTAAATAGTGATCACCACACTTTTAATACCAGAAATACAAATAGGATAGCTGTACCTAGTTTTAGACTTGCGAAGACTATAAGTCATTCCTAGGAAATTGTGTGCGTTTTTACAATAAAATCCCAAAGCACATAACTGAGCTCACAGAGGGCAAATTCAAGTTGACTGTAAAAAACGTTTTAATAAAAAAAGATTACTATAAAGTTCGACATTATATAGATGATAAAGATGCTTGGAATACTCCACTTCTGGCAAGCTGTCTCTCTGCCACCCATAAAATGTAACATTTGTAGTACCTAAGTAGAAACATTGTAAACATCTATATCAAAAGAATGGCCCCGAGTTTCTTGCCGCTTCTTCTCGGTGGGTTCTATATATTTTGGAACGCGGCGGTAGAGTCTTTAAAGTACATTATAATGAAAAGTTGACGTTCATAAGTGCGTCTTTGATGCCTAAATTAAATAAATGATTTTGACTTTGACTTTTACTTTGAACCAGTCAGTAATTTTTTTACTAAGTAATTAATATTTTATTGTATTTAAACAACTTTAATGGCATTTTTTTTATAACCATAAACATTACAATGGTATTCACTACAATAACATTACAAAGCCAGTTACAGGTTTTTAGAATATACAAACTATATTATGATATTAATTGTTTAATTGTCCATTATCATCATGCATATTATATATAATTTATAATCAGATGTATTATTTATATCCAACTCTTGTGTTATGATCAACGTACAACACCCGGGTACAAATATTTCTGCTCAGACGACCCGGCCAGAAATTGAACCCGGGACCACTCGCTTCGAAGTCACGGCCGTTACCCACTTAGCTAACTGAGCCTAATGATTAAGACTGTCCGAAGAATATATAAATTTTTCTCTATAAAAGGTCACTGCCGTCAAGTTTACCCGAAACCGCCAGGGCTATTATGTATCTCAGATGCAATCAAATGTTAATTGAAACCTAATAAAATGGCACCTTTATGTCACTTTATCAGCTGCAGTTATTGACTTACTAACATTTTTGCTTACTGGAGTTGTTAAAACAGACAGAGACGCCATTTTTCAAGATTTCAATTAACATTTAATTGTAACTGGCATACGTAATTGCCATGCAGATCACTTAAAAGTGTTCATCGTCAATATATAAAAGATTAAATACGTTTTAAGTTGTTCAATTTTATTAAAAGGTTATATGTATAGAAGACCTATAGTTGGTTTGAAATAATTACTAAACTGTATGCTCATCATCCGTGATCGAATCACAAATAAGGAGATCCGTAGAAGAACGAAAGTCACCGAACTAGCCCAGAAGATTAGCCAGTTAAAGTGGCAGTGGGCAGTGCACATAGCACGCAGAACAGATGGCCGATGGGGCCCACAAGGTTCTAGAGTGGAGACCACGGACCGGCAAGCGCAGCGTAGGTCCACCGATGAGGTGGACTGACGACCTGATAAACGTAGCAGGACGACGTTGGATGCAGGCCGCTTCCAACCGTTCCTTTGCAAATTTCTGGGGAGGGCTATGTTCAGCAGTGGACGTCCTACGGCTGATGATAATGATGAAGCTTATCAGAATAAGTTCAAACAAATCTGGTGTTAGTGACTGAGCGGATACCGCTGCCTACCTCCTCCGTCAGATTAGCTCGCCGACGCCATAATATTGTGTTTATGCTATAACTTTATTCCATTTCTGTTTTAATTCCAAACTTTGTCCTAATCTGACCAGCCGTGCGAGCATGGGTCTCACGACAAACATGTCGAGTCCATAAACTGACTTATCAGTTTACCATGTCTCTAGTATGGATCCAGCCGCTATAGCTATATCGCGGGATGTCTTTTATCGATAATTTTATCCTATCGACAATCCATGGTTGCATCACAGCCCTTTCAGCACAATGTACAGTTTATTGTGCATATCGATATTTAGGATTAGGATTATTTAGGATTAATATAATCATGATATGTTATTACACATATCAATTATTATATTTGTCAGTAATTTCTTTGTAACAATATTAATATTTTTATGCACTAACGCCTGCTTAATGATGCCAAACATTGACATTCCATCCCCGTAAGACGGTTAAATCAGATAGAGAGTTAAAATGCGATGCTCGGACCTCGAGTCTGGGTGGCCTAGATGGTCATGGCGTCTGACACTGATAGCTAGAAGACGCGGGTTCGAATCCCGTCCGAGGATGTGAATTTTCTCTCTATAAATTTCAATATTAATAATATTTTTATATGAATGTATTTTTCCTGAACCTGCTCGTTATTTGGTATAAAATATAAAAAAAGGTAAGTAAGTCCATGATTGGATGTTATTATGAAAAGCTAATTTAAAATAAGTAGGGTCAGTGCACTAGTTTGCGACCTTTTAGTGATCCTTTCAACTTCAAGCCATGAGAACAGAATGTTGAAATAAGTTTTTAACTATAGTGTTTATGTTTAATTGTAGCCTACATAATCAAGTTTAGATTTAAAATACCAAAACTGTGATTAATGCAGTTATATTTTTTATATTAATTTAAAATCGCAAATATAGCAAAAACACCGGTTTTCGGCCGCAAATCTTAGTATTCGGCCTCCACATAACCAGTTTTCGGCCGTGCTTTTCGAAGTAGTGTGCTCGGCTAATAAAACAATTATTTGACAATCAATGTTCGCTTTATTCATTTTCTTTTCTTAACTTTTAAACTAACAAACATTCTTAATTAATAAAATAACAATTAACAGTCCAATAATATAATCTAAGAGCTAATATACGCTGAATCACGCAAATGGAACTAAGTCCCCTGTCCCCGGCAGCCCCCTATTCCTGGCTACAGTAGCGGCCACGGAAACGGTGGGGAAGGGGGTGTCAAGAATGAAGAGGGGGGCAGGCGCTTAGCTGTAGTCCCCAACGACGATGACTGGCTTTAAAGACAGACGAGAAGATTGACGCGCTAGAAGAAGAAATGAGTAGGACACGATAACCCTGCGATCAGGTAACCTAAAGTAGGTTACCTGATCTCAGGGTTATCGGGATCACCACCGGGAATGTGACCTACAGTCCACACGGAGGTGTCGTGTCCACAAGTCCCTTACGACAACATCGTTACCATCGATAGCGTTTCCAACAGGTCACTATAATTATACATAATACTCAGCGTATCCTGTAGCACAGTTTACCGACGATGTTAAATTCAAATAGGTTGTTCTATAGGAAAATATGGAAATCCTTGCGGCACGATATCCGAACCTTTAATGCAAACCATATTAAAGAGACGATAGAGCGGAAAACAGGCTCCAAAGTTATTGCAAGAGGTACGCCTATTGGGCAAAACCAGTTAATGAAGCTGAAGACAGAAGACGTCAGTGTAGCATCGACCAAAGCAGAAGTGTTGGGAGAGGTCGAGAGTGTCTGCCGACAGTTATACAACTCGGTCGCTAAATCGTCAGTAGCTCGGCCAAATATCCAAGAGTTAATCTGACCCGACATTATACCGAAGTCCCGGACATCAGCCTGTACGAGATTAGAATGGCCTTGGAACAGCGGTACTTAAAGTCCTGCAGAAGCTCTTTGTTACTGCCTTACTCGAAGGTTATACACCAGAAGCATGTGGAACAAACGCGTGGTGGTATTTAAGAAACCATATCGATTTTGAGCTATGTTCGTAAGCTGTTTTCGAAGGTCATCACGGACCGTCTTAGTCGCGGGTTTGATGAACTCCAGTCTCCGAAACAAGCCAGCTTCCGAAAAGGCTATAGTACCATAGGCCACATCCACACGCAATGGCAAGTATACGCACGCATACAGAAGACCGAAAAGTACAACTTGCCTCTATGTTTAGCGTTTTTGAACTAAGAGAAGACCTTTGATTCAATCGGGACGTGGGAAGCGCTTCAGTCTCTCCAGCGATGCTGTATTGACTATTGGTATATCGAAGTGTTGAAGTGTTTGTACAATAACACTAACATATAAGTCCGAGTATAGGAGCTCGACGAGTTCGAAGGCAATTTCATTACAAAGAGGCGTGAGACAGGGAGACGTAATATCTCCGAAACTGTTCACTGTTCACTACCGCATTGGAAGACGCTTTCAAGCTCCTGGAATGGCAAGGACTCGGCATCGTCAAGAACATCACTCATCTTCGAATTGCCAACGATAATGTATTCATGGCAGAATCGATGGAAGATCTGAGCACGATGCTCGAAGGCCTCAATCGAGTTTCCTAACGGGTAAGCTTTAAGATGAACGTGAACAAGACAAAGGTTATTTCCAGTGTCCATTTTGTGCCTGCTTCAGTATCAGGTAGGGAATTCAGTAATCAAAGTTGTTCAAATCTAGAATCAATTATTATTTTTCAACAAATCCTTAATAATTCAATAATTGTATTTTCAACGGGCTAAAAGTTGTTTGCGTCTACTGGCGGTTACATGAATGATAATATGAACTTTTGAAATTGCCTTCATTTTTATGCAGTTAAAGAACCTAGTCCTTCAAAAGCAAGTCTCATCCCTCCCACAAAGTCTACACCAGGCGAAAATTGTGTACGAGAAGATTAGCTCTTATTAAGTATTAGTAAGTGCTATATTAGTCTAACCCAGCTTCAAAGTGGCCGAAAAATGAATCTAAATATATGTGTTCTTATTCTCGGCCACTAACGTTAAGTTAATATTTTTATTAATTTACAGGAACATATATTGGCGGCCGAAAACCAAAGAATAAAATCATCACTCAACATCAAAAAGAGATACATAGATGAATGCAAATAAACTAACAAAAGAGACAAAACTATCTAACACTGCATTGAGGCACATTTCGGCCACGGGGCCGAAAACTCAACGTTTGAAGTTTTTCTGTTATTGATTTCCGGCCGCCTAATATTATGGTACTTTTTACCAATTATTGCTAAAAATAACTATGTGAAAACAATATTCAGTAATTTCTTATGCACATAACATAAGAATTTATCTAATTTACTTAGGCAATGGTTTAAAAGCTTACCTTCAAAATGCACTTGCGCCGTTATTTTTTTCGTAAATTTACGCACGTTACGACACCTCCGAGGCGAGCGGCATATTTAAAAATTTGCTAAAAAGTACCTGCTAAGGTAGGCAAGCTAAAATGTATTTACGGATGTAAGGGAACTTTTAAGGAATGGTTAGTGCATGGTTGTGTTAGAGTTTTAGAAACGTACGCTCTGTTTACATTGTTTTAGTGGGACATGATCCCCAAAAGGCCGAAAATACATGCAGGCCGGGAAACTAGTGCACCTACCCTATTTTAAAGATGTCGATTTTGTAATGTAATAATAAATCTTTACTAGTGTTATAAAGAGGAAAGATTTGTATACTGTTTGTAACGAATTGGCTCTAAAAGTACTGGACCGATTTCAAAAAATATTTCACCATTGGAAAGTTACATTCACCCTGAGTAGCATAGGCTATATAAGATTCATCATCATCCATCACCCATCACCGCGCGGGTCAAACCGCGGAGAGCAGCTAGTAATCAATAAAATATATCTTTCCATTTATAATATCAACAGTAGGATTATTATCATTGATTACATCAACAAATTCAATTCATAAATTCCATTATACTATAGAAATACAATATAATAAAATATATTATTTTCAGCGGAAGTGTCACTTAATATTTTTTTATATCGTTTTTTGACAATGGATTTCCGCAAAGTAACGCCTGAATCAATAAATTAATAAAATATATAAATAATTCAAGGATGCTACTACTACTGCTAATAATTTTGTAGATATTATATAAAATGTTTCCACTTCTTGACACTAAACTAAAGTACGTAACGTAAGTATCAAGAAGTAAGAAATAACTCTAAAAAGTACTCTATTTTTATTAAAACAACAGTGTTGAATACACTGAATCAGTTAAACTCATAGTCGGTAGCTCAACAACTCGAATTTAGGTTGTGCAAAAACAAGGCCAACATTATCTATATCGCTTCCTGTGTGATTAATTAACTTATTATGTTTTGTCTATGTTATCGTGTTATATTTCTATACCGTTAGTGAGGATAAGATGATAATCAACAAAATGCTACATGACAATGTATTTACACGAAGATAAGTTTCTGGAAACTCGTGGCTGAAGGATGGCAGATGATTCACCTAACACTAGTCGGCTAGTCGACCCACTTCTTGTTTTGTTTTAAATATTAAATCACATTTAGCATCAATACGGTTATTACTGCCCAGTTTGAACCGGCATGTATTAATATAAACGATGTAGATATGTCATACACAGATAGAAACACGACGAACACGCCCCAATTGGGGCGCCATACAATTAGTTCATTCCTGACCACGCAACATCTCTTATATTTCAAGCGCACTTTTTCGTACACAGCTATTTATATTATCCTTGTTAATTAAAACTAATTAATATGTAGTGTGGCCGAAAAAAGTAAACTGGAATCAAACTATCTTAGAAATTAAATTATTATTTAGAATTTTGGTTGAGGCGACGGGTGACCAAAATGATGGCACATACTTTGGGCATAAAGTTATTACTGCCAGCATTTATGCCACTTTTCCCCCCACCATGAGGCTTATAGATTAGTTTATATTTTTACTTTGAATTTTCTGTATATATTTGTATCTATGAAAAATAGGTATTTTTGTTATCTTATAGATTATATCAATTAAAATAAAATAAGTAGTAATAAAAACAATTAAAGTAGTAAGTTGAACATACCATGCCCATAGATTTAAGACATTAGCAGAAGTGAAAGTAAACATAAATAGTGCGTTCGAATAGGCCACTTGTGAACGTTTTTAGCGAAAATAACGCTAAAAACGCTCACAAGAGGCGTTCGAATTGGGAATCTGTGGGTGGAAATGTCGTTCTTGTCTCTTTTTGTTCAGCGTTCGTAAAGCTAAAAAGACGTATTTTTGCCACCAAAAAGAATTTTTGACCCACGTCCGGAGCATGGTTGCTTGTGATCGTTTTTTGACAGCTATGATTTTGACAGTATAATCGTGCGATTTTAGGTCTTGTGCTCAGTTGACCGTTCGAATAGGATGTGGGCAAAAGTTGTAAAAATAACGTTTTTAAGCTTTACGAACGCTTTAACAGAAAAGCCATCAATGACAACGCCCCCAATGCCCTAAAAGCTAAACGAACGCACCTAATATGTAATACACAGTTATAACTATATTTTATTTAAATTACATAATGACTTTTGCTTATAGTTTTAATACAACAAAAATCTACAACGAGTTTCCGCTGCGCTTCTACTCGTAAATGACAATTTATTTTGAAAATCAGCAGTAGGTTTTTAAAGTATTTAATCCCCTGCCTAGTGTTACTTAATATTCATACTCGTAAGTGTATTCCTTGATGCCAAAATTGAATAACGGATTTTAAATTTGTAACGGTTCAAAGCGCTATACTCTCACTAAATAGGTAAGCAAAATTTAAATATGCTAACTGTTTTAAGCAAACATACCATTTTCGAGCTAGTGAAATAAAACTATATATATCTGCATCCATATTAATATTATAAAGAGGAAAATTTTGTGTTTTTGTGTGTAATGAATAAACTCAAAAACTACTGTGCCGATTTCAAAAAATGTTTCACCATTGGAAAGCTACCCTGAGTAACATAGGCATATATTTTTTTCATCATCATCATCCATCACCACGTGGTTGAATATATATTAAGAAGATATATATACATATATATATATATCTTCTAAAATCAATACTACCTGGCCCCAAACCGACTTACGTTTGTTTTCAATAATCAATTTATCTGCGGTTTCATTACTACGGATAGATATTTGACATAACGTCCATACAAGTAGTGTCAAATATCTATCTCTAGTAGGGTAAACCGGCGATAGATAGGTTATTGGAAACGGCCGTTACTTGGCTTTATGTCAAAAATTTAAGGATATTCCAAAGATATGATTTTGAATGTTTGTTACGCGATTACTCCGCAAAATGGGTTTAAATGTAATTAAACAATCCTGGAAAGTTTATAACGGGGACGTTAAAAAATGATATAAGGACAAAGTACATAAGGTTGAAACTAAACAAATAGAACCGAATTAAATCGCGTATAATTTTATATTATTTTATCCCGACGCGACGTTTCGAACACTTTTCAGTGAAAATGTTCACGGGTAGACGCTTATTCTTTTTTGTTTGGTGTGTCATAATTCATTCAGCTTTCTGATAAAAAATAAATATACATGTTACTCAGTTTCGTCGTTTTTAAACAGAATTACTAAACGCAAGACCAGATACACGATGTTGGGCAGTAAATGACAAATAGCATCCATTTCCGCAAACTTCCAGTAATGGTTATCACAGTGAGGATACATAACGGATTTAGGAAGCTGCGCAATTGCTTTTACACATTGAAAACGATATCTAAAAGGAAAGGCCATTTTCAGGACACCTGCAAACATTCTAAAAAGGGAGAAACTGCTGCAAATTACACGATCAAAAATTCCTATGCAGTATATCATAAATAATAATAAAAAAAACTTACCACTTTCCCAACTTTGTTCTTATTATGATATAGAACGTAAAGCAACACGACCAATATGACTGCGGTCAAGAAGAGCGGGAAGAAATGGTCGTCATCTTCCGGGAATGCGTCCTGGACGGTGTTCGCGTAGAAGTCTGGAAACATCATAACAGTGAAGTTAGAATACTGTTATAAGGACAAAGTACTATAGGTAGTTTGTACAAGAAACATTTCTTATACTCTTCACTTGTCCACACATAATTCGCTAAATTTAACGATGTAGTGTGAATGAGGGTGTAGTGACAAAAATCGAGAAAGGTATGTTAAGATGGTTTGGACGTGTGGAGAGAATGAATGAAATGAGAATGACTAAACAGGTATACATGGGACAAGTAAACGGAAGTGTTGGAAGGGGAAGACCTAGGCGAACGTTCCGAAATCAGATTGAAGACGTTCTGAAAAAAGGCCAGGTCAAAAGTACCCTAAACCGACGCTTATGTATGAAAGGATTGATGAGTATAGATGAAGCGAAAGAGATATGTCAGGATCATAGTAAGTGGAAATCCGTGGTCTCTGCCTACCCCTACGGGAAAGAGGCGTGATTTTATAATAATAATAATTCTTTATTTCGACCAACTCAGATCATACAATATTCACAATTCAGATCAACAATATTTTTAATAATTTATATAAGAAGATATAATAGAAGGCACATAAGATTGTCAATAAATAAACCAGCATTAGACATTGCATTGATACTAATTGTTGAAATAATAATATGTCAAATTGTAAGTCCGAATACATTAAATTAAATTCAAAATATGTAGGTACATTAATGAAATGTCAATAAAAATAATAATTAAAGATAAAAAAAAAAAAAAAAAAAAAAATGTATGTATGTATTTAACATGGTCTATTCACTTGACCACACATGGAAATATGTGTGGTCAAGTGAAGAGTATAAGAAATGATTTGGAAGCACCGTTGCAATTGTAAAAACCCCGCGGTGCGAGCATGAATTGTGGATATGATAAAATTATGTATGTGGTATAGCTGTCGCAGCCAGACCCTTAGTAGAGATAAGGCAAGATAGCTGATAAAAGTCACTAATGCAAGAATTAAGTTTAGAAACGGGATATTTACCATGTATTGTACTTATAGTGAGCTCTCGATATTCCGGCACAGTTGCATGCGCCATGCTCACGAGCAAACTCTCTCGTGTTTTTATTACTTGTACTTTATTTTACCCGTGAACATGCCGTATGCAAGTTCCGAAATATCGGGAATCAAAATAAATACAATACATGATATTTACATATCTCGTATCTTAAGTTCATAATCATCATCTCAGCCGTAGAACGTCCACTGCTGAACATAAGCCTCCCTCATAATTTTACAAAAGGACCAGTTGAAAGCGGCCTGCATCCAACGTCGTCCTGCGACCTTTATCAGGTCATCTGTCCGTGTCGGTGGACGACCTACGCTTGCCGGTCCGTGGTCTCCACTCCAGAACCTTCCGGCCCCATCGGCCATCTGTTCTGCGTGCTATGTGCCCTGCTCACTGACACTTTAACTGGGTAAGCTAAAGTTAATTCTTGATAAAAGTCAGTTTATCGACTCGTCAAGTTTATCGTGAGATCAGTGCTCGCACGGCAGGGTTAACAAGGGTCAGCAGTCGATTCGACAGCCAAGGGGTCGATACTCGGGTTTGAGCTTTCAGTGAAGGTAGTATAATGATGTAATAATTTCACAGATAGGACTTCTCTTACATACTTCTGGTATCCGCCCGGCTAGCTACCACCCTCAAGTTTGAAGATCTATCGCTAAGCACTAACAATGTTCCGGCAGATATCCTTGAGAGCCACCAGACGCTTTTCTATAGGTCTAGTATGATACCATCTCCGACCGCATCATCACTGACCATCAAGTGAGATAGTAGTCAAACACCAGCCTATAAGGTGTAAAAAATAAATAATAAATACGCCTTATATATACTAATTCCATTGCACCCACGTTGATTTTCGCGCGTGTGCTATGCGCTCAACATTTTGAACATTTTTTTGTTTTACTTATACGAGTATGTTTATTATTTCATCATACACTGGGTGTTTTTATGATTTTATAAAAATGAAGATAGGTGAGTAAAAAATACGGAACGCAGGTAAGCTTGCTGATGTACAGCGTAAACTTACGAAGTCTTCCAAGCTGTCTCATTTCATGGGTATATAATAAGCTGCCCGCCTTTATAATAGCGGCCCCCAGCTTGTATAGTTTTAAGTCTCAACTACAACGTTGGTTTACTGAGCACTCGTACTATAGCTATGCCGAGTTTCTTAAGAGGATTGCATAGCTAGTACTTTCCATGCTATTTCAAAGTACTATAAATTTCCTTTTTTAGAACTTAAAAAACTGAAAAAATCAAAACGTACGGGCATAGTAAACAATGTCATGATTCCATGAAAAAAAAATCACTCAAATCGGACAATGTTAAGAGGTAGAAAAGAGTTTTCTCTTTTAGCATGGAAAGTACTAGCTATGCAATCCTCTTAACCTATACTATAACGTAGTGTTGCTATTTATTGTATTTATATTTTGTTGACTCCCCATGGGTGTGAATTATTTAATTAATCGTTTTAACATATTTTTATTTATTTTGAATTGAATTATAATCACGATGTATAATTTGACATTACTTTAAATATAATGTGTGTTGTGTTATCAATACGAATGTATTACGATATGTATATATAAGCTATTTGTATGTCTGCATGTGCAATCCCAAGGAGCACATACATGTCTATAGAAGATCTATAAGATATCTAATAGAATTTAACACGCTAATCTCCCATAAGAGTAAAATATCCCTCAAGATATCTTCAGGAGAGCTAGTAGATAGGCTTAAGTAAAAGTGGGCACAACTTTGTAGAGGTTTACTAGATTGTCTTAAGGTAACGTCTATAGCTACTGTTAAGAGTTAATTCTTAACTGGTCCCTCAAGCAAGCATTCTAAAATGCTATAAAACAGTTTCTAGACTACAATTTGGTTTTCTAGAGTGTAATAAGACTTAGTTGAGATAGCTAATAATGCGAACACGATTTTAAAACCTAAATAACAGAAAATAAAGAGTTTTAAGACAACACTGTTTTATCATACTTATAATGGAGTTATATTTACAAAACAAACATTTATTGTAATATGGCGTAATAAGATTTAAGATATATTTTTCGTAATTTTATGTGGTAGGTATGTTGTGATATTGTATGCTTCTAGATAAGTGCGAATTTAATTATATAGTGAAAGGTGCTAAAAACTTCTATAAAACAAATGCGCTTACTGTAATTTGTGTATTTTTGGATATTAAACGCCTAAATAAAATGTACTTCAGTTTTTTTTTACTAATAATTTTAAGAAATTTTCGATACAGAAGGCATCACTTCAAACGAATAATTGTAAGCTATTATAAGTTTTCTCTAGTAAAATATTTCTGAGAATTATTTTAAAATAAAAATATTTCATACCTACACAGCCATATTTTTAACATTAAAATGGTGACAAGAGGAAACAGACTTTGTGAAAACATCTTTAAGTGCATTTTTTCTATAGAAAAATCTATAAAAAAGCTTAAGAATCCTTTAAGAGTATAATTACTGCTCTAGTTAATTCACTCCTGTGGAAGAGTAGCAGCTCTTATAAAGGTTCTATGGTTGTCTATAAGCCACTATGTTTCTAAACAGTTTTTTCTTATTACTGTCTGTGTAAAACCATATTTATGGAGACAGTTGTGTATAGAGCGCAAAACTGGTTTATGCAACAAATGGTCAAGCTATCAAAATATAAAAAACTATCACAATGTCAGACATTTTAATTTGATAACTTTTTTAACATAAGTTAGGAAAATACATCCTACCTTTGGTATGGCCTGCCAGTAATAAATATATCCATATCAACTAGGTACCTATTTATTTTGCTAGTTTGCATGCCGTATAGTTAAGAGCCTAATAATATGAGGACTGTTCCTCATCCTACTGTTGGATGTCATTTATGGAAAATCTGAAAGTACTTAGTCCGGCTTTCAGTTCTGAGACTGAAAGCTGGGCTGATAGACTGAAATTATACAAGAAGTGGCAAGAAAGTTCAATTATAATATCACTTACTACTTACTTATACTTTACTTGTTGCCACTTACCGGTGCGGCCAATTCTTATTTATAACCAACTGCCTAAGAGAGGAATTTTCGCATGTCTGCGGTTAGGTAGGTATATTTATATTTTATTTTCACTTGTTACTATAATAACAAGCATAACTTTTTACTGGATCTATTGATTATAGGTACGAATCTTCAAGTTGGTCCCATTTAGTTTATATCAACTTCGAATTAGAAGTTTTTAAGTAGGTAAGTAACACACCTGGATGACTTAATAATACTAATTTTATTGCATCTCGTGCCGATTTTGACCAACATAGTCGTTAAGTGGCACAATCGATCATGTAGGCAGTATGCATAAATTAATTATTACTTACTGTACATAGTATAAGATATATATTACTGGTCATGTGTGAGTCGAACATTAGTAGTGTAATTTGATAGCTCTTCGAGGGTTCGTTATTAAAACAGCCAGTGAAACAAAAAAAAATGTGTTTAGTTTTGATCACAGCTTCGAAACCTTTATAAATCGGCGTTTTCGGTATTACCTAATGTTGTTTAAATAGAGAATACGATATATTAAGAATATGTAACCTTATCTACCGGAATTTCAGATTCCTACCTAGTTTAGTATTTAAAATGAGTTGTTAGATCAATTAATGCCTTTTTATTGTAATTTAAGGTTAGTTACTCATACCGTTTACTAGCTTTAGAGACTCATGACATACCTACAGATAGACGATCAGACAGACAGTGTAATCTCGAGTAAACACGGATTATGCGTACGATCATTGTGTGTGGTGCCTTCATTTTCATCTTCTGATTTGGTCGAGTGGCTAATAGAATTGCAGTATTAGTATCATTACTGTCATGATTTTGTTCTAATATAGCAGGTGCAGGTTACTGAAGACTGTGGAACAATTTGATGTTGAAGGTAATTCTGATTCTGATTATGCACTAAGTTTTGGGCAATTTTGTGGCAATTGAGTGAGATGTTTTCCATATAGTGCTGCACCTTACGTCGAAATACACCAGATCTTTTAACTTTATCCATTTTGCATAAAACTGTCCCTTATCATAAGTTCAATAGATTAAAAGGGACTAATTATAGCAATTTATAATAGTAATAATCTTAACACGCACTTGAGGTGACTTATTTAACCCTAGAAAGATAATCTTATTGTAGTGTACGTAAAAGACAATCATGCGTAAAATCGACGCACGATTTTTAAGTGGCAAATTTTTTTTAATATGCTTACTGTTGTTAAAAATATAAATGTATTTTGTTTTTCTGTATATACATACTCTTGATTTGGGCGCGTATAATTATGTTTTTAAAAACTAATTATTAATTTAATTAAAATTATAAAATAAAATACGTGTTGCCGATTTGGAGGCTAATATAATTATGATCTAAAGTACATGGGCAGTTCACACCTGCCGAGACACAGGCAGCTGTTTCTGCATAATGACAATCTTATGTTCTAAGAGTTTCTATGCTGAGTAAGCACAATAAAGCTTACTCAGCAGCTTAATCTAGTACGGAGGGGCCAGGTGCATCCATAACTCCTCCCTCCTTAAGTGTAAAATTATCGGAAGAATCCATTTTACGGTTATTCCGATAATTTTGCGTAATTGACAAAATTTTCGTTATTCTTTTTCGATAAACATAGAGAATAGAAATGAGAATACTTAAAATTAATAAGCTTAATGTTACGAATCCTAAGCCCGCACTAAAGTTATGTTTTTCATCAAAAACACTTTCTATCACTTTGTTCACTTCACTTTGTTTGAGCGAGTACGACATAAACTTCAACTCGTCGAGGGCGATCCCATGCATGTTAAGTGCACGTGCACTTCGTAGACTCACGTTCATAGGTAGCTGTGGTAATATTATGACTGGAAAGGGTTCTACTACACTAGTTTCCATAAAGATATGATGGCGAATCCAGATTCCGTTGATCTCTAGGTCACAAGGTTCATCTATCGTGACGAGGTAAGTCCCGAAAACAGGTTGTTTACTGACCTCGTAGTTACATTGCTTAGTTAGGGTTGTCTGCAAACGTGCAAATAGTATCCAACTGTCAGTGTTTACTCTTTGGATCTTGATTTCTTCGAGTTCGATTTCATGCTGTCTACAGTATGTTAGATCGTTGTCAAATCTCATCAGCTGTTCAATGCAACTGAACCCTTGATGCAGAGGTATATTATCTTCTGTGCATAGGAAGTTGTCGCCAGCGGAAAGTGAGCGGCACGGCTTATCTATTGGTATGTACTTCGTTCCTTTCGCCAAAAGGTAAGGATATTCTGGGATAATAGACGTGGTTATGTTTTTGGAATGGTGGAAAATTGGTAAGGAGTAAATCTTATAATAATTATAGGTACAATTATCAGTGAGTGGAACTTCCATAATAAACGTGATTTGGTTTTTCCTAATAAAACTTTTTACACAAATGGTCTCTTCTAAGTCTATCAAGTTCATTTCATTAGGTGGATATACTAGTGTTGCGAACTTAGATATTACTCGTAAGTGGTACAATAGCTCCGTAGAGTTTATAATCGATTGATGCATGATAGATACTTTACTTAATGCTAATGCTGTTTCTAGCTCACTTAGTCTAATAAATATAGTACGAAAACTGCTTATAAAGACATTAAACAAACCTAAAATATATGTAGAAAAAACCCAACTACTTTCTTTAGCAGCTAAATCTTGTAGCATTGTCTCTACTCTTTGGAGACGTTTATCCAAAATTACAGAATTTTGATTAATCGTTTCCGTTACATTAATAAAGCTGTCAAACATTTTAGAGACCAGAGTAAGCTTTTTGGAAATAATTACTTGATCTTCGCTTAATTGAAAAGTCATTTTGTCATATTTTAGAGCATCGTCATGGTCCAGGTTTCCCGTAATGATTTTAATAATTGATCCCAATGGATTTATAAGGCCTCTTTTTAAGCGTCGCGGAACAAGCTGTCGGTATTTTTCTATTGTTATATTACGTATAAACTCTGTATGCATTTTGATACTAATAAATTCTTCACGATAAGGTTTATTCCTATCGATTAGATTACATAGTTGTTTAAAACTGTTCGTTATATAATTGAGATCGCTATAAATTCTTCCTAGGTTTATAGTCTTTACTATAATCCAGTGCTCAGTTTGAACGTATGCTTGACCACTTTTAATCGGGAGTATCCCCGGGTTCCCTTCAAGAGATTGCAGATGAAGGGCCAGCGCCGGCACCGTCACCAGCAGTATGCACCACCTGTGGAGGGCGTTTTATATTTTTAACAGGAACTTTTGTTTCCCTTTCTCTTACTTGTACGGGCACTACATTCCTTATAGGCTTACCTAAAACTTTTGCTTTGACATATCTCGGTTTATCCTTACTTTTCCGTTTGTTTACATCTTTAGCGTAAATAGTTTTTCCTTCAGGAAACTCTATTTCTGCTTCTCCCCCTTTCTTCTCTCTAACCTTTTCTTTTATTGATACCATTTTCCCAGCTAATAATTCATACAAGACTCTTGTTCGCTTTGCGTGATCTTTAACTAATTGTTGCAAGTATTGCCTTTCAAAATTCATGCTAAAGGGGTTACTTGCATCAGTGTGCCCGAAAACCACTTCAAAAGGTGTTAGTTCGGTAACAGAATGGATTGTGTGATTGTAAGCCATTACTGAGTAAGTCATTACTGAAGCTGCGTCTGTACATCTCTTTTCATATTTGGCTAGTCTGTATATTTCTATAATCGTTGAGTGAAAACGTTCAATGAGACCCATTGAATTTGGATTGTTAGGGGTGCCAATGTGCAGATCAATTTTATGTAAGCCTAAAAACTCTTTCAGGAGCTCATTATTGAATTCAGTTCCTGGATCAGCACTTATCTTTTTGGGTATACCATAGTACGAAAAGTACTTCATTAAAGCTCTAATTACTTCGGGAGTTGATTTAGTTTGAATTTCTATTGCTTGTCCTAATTTGCTGAAGGCATCAATGAGAGTCAGGTAGTATTTCCCTTCAATACTAAAAATATCTATAAATACTTCTTGGAAAGGTGAATCTTGTGTTTGCGTTAATTGCAGGGTAGGTTTCATAGGTTTACGGTCATACTTCATCTTTTTACAGGCTGCACATGCGTTGATGATTGCAGTAACTGTTTGTTGCATGTTACTCCAGCCAAAACTTCTACGAATTCTAACCAATGTCTCTTTAATCCCACGGTGGCACGTTTTGCCTTCGTGGTATTTTAATACTATTGCTCTTTGTTCGTTTTCATCCTCAACATATACGACACGCTCTGTGCATTCATATAATCGAATCGTATCCTTTTTGAATAGTTGAACTATTATGTTACTAAATTGTTTTCGGTGTTCACTTTCCTCAAAATAAATAAAATATTTAATTTTTGGCCTAATGTATTTTTTTAAGAATTCTTTTATTAATTCTAGGTTATTAATTGGTAAAAACACTTCTAAAACCTTTTGTTGTTTCCCAGATTTGTCATTAACATGCATTTCATTTTTAAGCCATGAGTATACCAAAATTTGGTTAGGCTTGGTGTCTATAGCCTCATTTAAAATTGGTATTCCTGTTGAGTCTAAGTCACCAGCAGAATGTATGGTCTGTGTTCTGCTACTTTGGTCTGAAGGTTGTCTTACAGGGTATATAGATATATCTTCAGTATTAGAAAATGTTGAAGCGTCGGATATAGACATAGGACCAGCTGATATCGTACCACTAGAATCTGAATCTACTATTATAGGTTTATTTAATACAGGTGGCTTGGGACTATGTTTCTTTTTGGGTGAAAGTTGAACAATGCTTTGAACGACCTCCTCCATTTGCTCTTGAATTTTTCGTTCTCTCTCTACGTTAACTTTCATTGAGTTTCCATCGTCATCATCCGAGTCTACAACATTAACCCTAATGCGAGAGAGGGCGTCTGCGTTGGTATTTTGTTTACCCTTCTTATATATGATTTCGAAATCGAAGTCTTGCAGGCGCAATCTCCAGCGGGTGAGCTTACTATTTGGATCCTTAAGGGAATTAAGCCAAGCCAAAGGTCTATGATCCGTATAAATGTAAAACTTTCGTCCATATAGATATGGCCTAAAATGTTTCGTTGCCCAAATTATAGCGAGTAACTCACGTTCTATAGTGCTATAGCGCGTTTCTGTATCACTTAACGTACGGCTCGCGTAAGCAATCGGTTTATCACTACCTATTTGCCCTTGGGATAAGACTGCTCCTAAAGCGACATTCGAAGCGTCAGTAGTCAAAATAAAAGGTTTATCATGGTCAGGGTACTGTAACAATGGAGCATGAGTCAATAGCTCTTTACACTTGTTGAAGGCGTCAATGTAAGTTTGGTCAATGATGATCTTGTTTCGTTTTTTCAGGCATGATGTCAGTGGTTGGGTGATTTTGGCAAAGTTTTGTATAAATCGTCGGTAGTAACCGACAAGGCCAAGAAAACTTTTAATTTCAGTCGTAGTTTTAGGTAAAGGGAACTCAAGAACAGCTCTAATTTTATCGTCATTAGGTCGTAATCCATCTTTAGTTATAGTGTGTCCAAGGTACAGTACTTCTTTCCGTAAAAACTCGGATTTATCTAACTGTACCTTTAGATTCGTCTGTCTCAGTCTATCAAATATTAATCTTAGTTTTTGTAAGTGTTCCTCTAGACTACTTGAGTAGATAATTACGTCATCAAGGTACACCATGCAGTGGAGGCCTTGTAAGCCTCTTAACACATTGTCCATTGTGCGCTGAAAAGTTGCTGGTGCCGTTTTGAGGCCAAATGGCATACGGAGAAATTCAAAATGGCCGTTTTGTGTACTAAATGCTGTTTTCTGTCTGTCCTCTTCCTCGACTTCGATTTGATGGTACCCGCTAGCTAAATCTATCGTACTGAAGTAAACGCTTTTTCCTAACTTGTCAAATAAGTCGTTTATATTCGGCAAGGGGTATTTGTCGTCGGTTGTTAAGTCATTCAGTCGTCTGTAGTCGATCACCATTCTATATTTCACTTCTCCTGATGCGTCCATCTTCTTGGGCACCAGGTGTACAGGTGCGCTCCAAGGAGAATGAGACTCTTGTATAACATTGTCTGTCAATAACTTTTCTACCTGTCTATTTATTTCATTTTGTTGAGTCGGGGCCTGTCTGTATGGTTTAACGTATATCGGGTCTTCGTTTTTGGTGCGTATAGTATGTTTGACCTGATTAGTAAATGTCAAGGGTAGTTGGTCACAGTAAAATATGTCCTTGTACTCTAGACATAGTCTATAAATTTTCTCACGTTCTTCGTCGTTTGTATGGTCAAGTCTAATTTTGTCCAAATTTTCAGTAAGTAAATTGTCTGTGTCAATGTCTGTCATATTTTTCGTGAAATTAAGGTTGCATTCTGTTTCTTCAAATTGAACTACTGTTAAAGGTTGTTTTATAGTTATAGTCATAGAACGCTCTAAGGTATTCTGAATTACCGTAGATGCATAGCCATTAATGCAATTCACTATTGCACTAGGCATTCGCAAACCATCTGCAAATTCTTTGAAATCAAGAATAGCGTCACCTGAATGTTGGTCAATAGGCAGTTTGACTCGCTGTTCTGATCGTGGTGGTAGTTCAATAATGTAATTTAAATTATTGTTGATTATTGGTATACAAGCCGCATTAGTTTTTAATACTTTGTCCTTTAAATCAATAAGGGCGCCTAATTGTTGCAAAAGATCGTTTCCAATAAGCCCATCGTAACGTGCATCAACGTCATACAAATAAAATTTGTGATAATCGTTGCTATTAAAGGTAGGCATTAGGGGAATTTCTATAACCTCATCATGTCTACTCGATGCATGAGTACTGACTACTTGGAATGGTTCCTTACGTACAAATTCACCAAAATATTCATATGCTTTTCGAGGGCTTATGAATGATCTCATACTTCCTGTATCTATCATAAAATTTGAGTCTATTTCTTCTATATACACATACGGAAGTTTTAAATTTGGATCGCAATTTAGTTCTAAGATTTCGTGTCTGTCGAAGCAGTTCCGCAAAAATCCTGAGATTGAGGAACGTCAGTCTGTTCTAATGCTTCACTATGTTCGTCCGTGTTAGGTTCATCACTATAATAGTATGATCCGTCATCATAAGAGTATTCGTCTTGATAGTAATACACGTCATCATAGTTATTATGTCCTTCATCACTGTCTAATGTCAGTTCGTTTAGTCTAAAACCCTGTTGTGGCCTAAGAGGCGCTGTCCTCATGGATACGTCACTTACTTGCAATTGGGGCTTCTGTACCTGTGGTGGTGTATAGCCGAATTGTTGGGGTGGTCTATAGCCCATTTGTTGTGGTGGCCTATACCCAAACTGTTGAGGTGGCCTATAGCCAAACTGTTGAGGTGGTCGGTAGCCAAACTGTTGAGGTGGCCTATAGCCGAACTGTTGAGGTGGTCTGTACCCAAGCTGTGGCTGAGACCCCAGTTGTGGCTTATAGCCGAATTGTGGCTGCGGTCGGTTTTGACCTTGCATTTGCGCGTTAGGAGGAATACCGAAGTTAAATTTAGGTGTGTTAATAGGCATGATGGGTCTAAACCCAGTTGGTTGAGGTACGTTGCCAAATCGAAACCCTGGTGCACTTGGAGTATGCACGGTTATACCTATAGCTGGTTTTGAAACTTGGCTGTTGCTCTGAAATCGGTTACGCGCGCTATACTGCTCGAGGAAGTTAACTTCTTCGAGTACTATACTCAAAGCTACTTCCAATGTTGAAGGTGATTTTAGTCTGACTATACGAACCATATTTTCCGGAAGGTTGTATAAGAATACGTTCAGAGCTGTATTGTTGTAAATAGTTATTTTCGCGCGTTTCATTTCTGCGTCCGTAATTAAATTAACTTTTGAAATTAACACTGACCGAACACTCTGGATCCTGTTACAAAACTCTAGAAAACTTTCACCGGATTTTATTTTCATAGATTCTAATTCAATACTAATACATGCTTCGCTACGCGGATCTCCAAAATGTTGCTGAAGTAAGTCTTTTAACGCGGACCAATTGACGATATCGTCACGTTCCGATAACAGCGCAGCTGCGTTCTCCGTAAGCCTGCTAGTTATCGTGTGAAACACATATAGATTCTGCTCTTCATTGCCTCTACTATTAAATCTTTCTATGACATATTCACACTTTTTAATGTATAAATTTAAATGTCGCTTATCACCATTAAAAAGTGGAATAATTCTAATCACTTCGTTTGGAATAGAAACTATGGCTACATTTTCGACCGACATTGTAGAGCAGTTAAGGTATAGAGAGTACACAACACTTAATTATGAATAATACTATAAATTTAACACACACAAAAACACATGAAATAAAACAGTATAATACACACGTACACAAGAAAATATTTTTGTTAAATTTGTAAATGTGAAGTAATATTTTTATATGCAAATATAGTTTTAAATATTAATATTTTAATTATTTTATATCATATTAGCATAATATATGATTCAATTATTACAGAATAATGATCTATTTCGAGATCAGTTATTTATTCTATGCTAAATATGAGAGACAATAACAGAATCTAATTTATATTCTGTTTTGTCTGAATGTTTCTTTACTCTATGTAAATTCTATATTTAGATTATCCTTACTAAAAATTCATACTAAGAAAACCAAGCACGTTATATTGAGAGAGTTCCAATCTCAATAATAACAATCACGTTACTTAATTACACTAATGAGAAATACAGGAGGATTTAGGAAACAAAGGAATGGCGAAAATTTTGACTCACCAGCCGATGCTCACTCTTTCTCCCATACTCGTTTATACGCTTACTTTGACCCGATCAAAAAGAAATTTATTTGGTTCGACGGATCCACTCGCGGCTTACGCAGGGTTTTTCCAACGGTTTTGTACGTCGGGAAATCTCCATACACACTCGCGAAACTCGTGAAAATCCGGCACGGCTGCGCCACTCTTGATTTGGGCGCGTATAATTATGTTTTTAAAAACTAATTATTAATTTAATTAAAATTATAAAATAAAATACGTGTTGCCGATTTGGAGGCTAATATAATTATGATCTAAAGTACATGGGCAGTTCACACCTGCCGAGACACAGGCAGCTGTTTCTGCATAATGACAATCTTATGTTCTAAGAGTTTCTATGCTGAGTAAGCACAATAAAGCTTACTCAGCAGCTTAATCTAGTACGGAGGGGCCAGGTGCATCCATAACTACATAAATAATAAAAATAATAATGTATGTATTTAAAGTTATTTAATAAACAAAAATAATACAAAAACTTTAAACCTCTGAAAAAATCGATAAAATATTTCTCACATCTCATGTTATCACAAATTGTTTTTTTTTATACCGATAATGTTATGTGTTAACTCATATTCTAAATATTTGATATAATAACAATTATATTAGAACACATTACTGCCTACAGATAATTCAGATGCACTTTAGACACATATCAATATTATGCTCTCGACAAATAACTTTTTTGCATTTATTGCACGTTGCTTTTGCCTTACGCCGTGTTTTGAGGGGCAAAACAAGCAGTATATACAATTTTTGGCATGGGCATCTTCTGAATTGTCTTCTGAGGCATCAGGAATGTCTTTTTGCAAGATGCTGAAAATATTCTCCCGCAAATATATCTGCAGAGTAGGTCTTTCCAGCTGCTTGCTCATGAATGGTGATGTCAGGGCTAGGCTAAGGTTTTTCATGAATTGTTTTCAACTGAGAGCCTTTTTCTCTTGGTTGACATTGTAGTTATAAATAATATATGCATTAATGCAGGCAATATTTATCATTCCATAGAATAAAGCCATAGACCATCGAGCCGTCTTTCTGTTACATGTTGTTAGAGAGTACATTTGGTTTCCACCGGCAAGCGGGTCTTCAGGTATTTCCTCATCTACGAAGGCTTCTTCGCCGTTGCTCGATACGTCATCATCAATATCGTGGTGTTCAATTTCGATATCTGAGCCGTTACAGGTATGCTTGTCATGACTATTTGATGGCTATGTAAAAGAGCAGTGAGTGTATGCTCTTCGTTTATAATTCGACTTCCCATCATAACATTGTTGGATCAAAATGTCTAGAATAACATAAAAATATATATTATCTACGCAAAAACTAGATAACAACCACTTAGAAATAAAAAACAACACGATTTCTCGTCTACGTTATAATCGTAAAAGTCACGTAAAAGATAATCATGCGTATTTTTTACTCCGCTGACGTTATATTTCAAAATTGGTGGTACTTACCTCAGCGCCAGGTCCACCATACGCAAGCTCAGAGTGACGTGAGAGATAACCGAACCGCTGGGCGCCCAATACGCGCAAATAACAAAAAGAGAGCGATATTTTAATCGCGTATGCGTATTTTTTACGCAGATTATCTTTCTAGGGTTAAGTTAATACACTAAAAATTATCTAATAAAGTTTTACAATAAGAATAGTCTAAAAAAAATATTCTTTAGAGTACCATAAGACTTAATTTAATATTTATATAACTAATTTCCTTAAATTCTGTTAGTCCAAAGAAGTACTTAAAATAAAGACTTTAAGTATCAACTTATAGTAAATTTACTCTTTCTCGAGTAAGTTGGTTTAAAGCAGGTTTTTAAATTCAGCCTTAAAGCAACCTACTCTATTAGAACATTTACATTTGCCTAGATTCTTTTATAGTGGATATCATCTAAACTTAAACCACTAATAGACTATTTATAGAAACAATTGACTAAACGCTTCTAAAATTTGCTCCTTGGGATGTGCACCTGCAAATGGCATGTACATGATTATTTGATTGTAATTATTTTGAACTTTGACGTGTAAATTGGCTTAATTAATACATTGATTATGATATCGAAATCAAGCATCGATACGCCACTATGAATCATAGAACGCGTTCACACGGCCAGTGATGATCTTCCTTCGTTTTTCCCCGAATCTGTTCGATACAGTGGCTCGTTTGAATCAAATGCTGCACCGATATATATGCGCTTTAGCATTGATGAAACCGAGCTGCCAAATCGTAATTCAGTATTAGCAAGCCCGCACCTTCAGAAGAATCGCGCGTCATACCGCTACGAAAAGTTGTACATGAACGTTAAATAAAGTATCGATTGATCACTACTGATTATTTGATTACTACTTAGGTGACGAATGCTTCCTGTATAGTTTAGAATTTTGACTAGGCCAGTTCTGGAGATAATTTAAATATTTACAATTGTAGGATGTGCCAGCACTAACACTTCTTGAACGATTTATAAACCAGTTTTTTTCAGTGAACATTAAACAGATCGCCTGTATAAACAACATGTGTGAAAGCTCTTGTAATTTTAAAATCAACCTTACTTTGGAAGTCTACAGTACAATTTGCTTTAACAAAATAGAATTGGTTCATAGAAGTCGGAGTCTTACGTCAGAGTTACCATTCATAAAATTGCTGCAATTTGGAAAGTTAAATAAACAACATGACGTAATATTAAATTAAAATTAAATTTAAAACAATCCGGTTTCCAGAATAGTGAATATCCACTTTTATGACTCATTTGTTGCATACATAGCGAATTGCGAGAGGCGTAGGTGCAACGCCACTTAAAGTGCGGAAAAATTAATAAGATTTACACACTCGCAGCAAAGCTTGACTTGACGATCTTAGTCAATCATCAATGTTAAGCAATGTTTTAAGAAGTAAATTTTAAGAACTAAAACAGTAGTTTTCCCTTTTTTTTCATTATTAGGATAATTATTATTCTCCAAAAATTACGTAAAAACCAATTAATTGCACTATGGTTGCATTATATATATTATTACTTAGTGCGGAAAAATTAATAAGATTTACACACTCGCAGCAAAGCTTGACTTGACGATCTTAGTCAATCATCAATGTTAAGCAATGTTTTAAGAAGTAAATTTTAAGAACTAAAACAGTAGTTTTCCCTTTTTTTTCATTATTAGGATAATTATTATTCTCCAAAAATTACGTAAAAACCAATTAATTGCACTATGGTTGCATTATATATATTATTACTTAGGTACTTTTTCAATAGTTAGTTAGTTTTGGATATGAATTTAATAAAGGCTAAATAAACATTTTAGAATTATAAGACTAACACAGTTTTTTCAATCTAGCTGCTATGCCCTAACAGCTAGATGCTAGACAGCTAATAAATAACTGTAAGCAAAAATTTGAGTAAATATTGATAAGATGCCAATTGCAAAAGTGTGTTAACAATTTGAAGCATGGGTTTGTCCTTGTTTACCTTGTTCTCCAGTAAAAGTAGAGACTATAGTCTCAGCTTTCTTCTCAACAGGTTTTACTTCTTCGGGCTTGGTGTCAAGGTCAGCCAGGATCGGGTCATCAACATCACCATCATCACCACCTTGAGTATCCGCTAGTCCTTCCTTCCCTTCTTCAGAATCTGAAATACATACATCACACTTATTATTATAAACATAAGTTAAAAATTATACCTAATGGGAAACAAACAGTTTAACCTTGATTTTTATTAGGTATTATATATCTGCCGACGATATTAGTTTACGTTAGTTTCATTCATAAATCTTTTGTTTTAATGAATTATGGTTGAGGACGCATAAATGAGATATGGTCATTATTCACATGGGAGCAACTATCTAGTATAAGTATCTTTTTTAATTTAGACCTAAGCTAGTCGGAAAAAACTACTAAATAAACATATATTTTTATTTTTATATCTGTCAGGCTTTTTAGAATATTACCTATTCCTTTTCAAATAAATCACTGCTAGTGTGATAAAAAATAACATCCCACGCTCAAAACAACATATAGGCATTGTTGGTAAAATCATTCAAAGATGTTTAAATACCTAGAGACATTCCTAATATTTTAAGTATAAGCAACATGACATGATATGTAATTATTGTTGTTTTATATAATTTCTTATTTTGATTACATCTCCTTTTAATTAAATTTGTAATATTATATAATTATCATTTTGTACGTCCGCCATGGACAAACTGTGGTTCCTGAAGCAATAAAAGTGCCTTAATAAGATCTATTTCATCACAGTTTCTGCAATAAATATAATTTGATTTAATTTTATAAATTAACCTGCTGAAACTTAATAATTTTATAAATGTGAATGTTTTTATGTATGGATGTTTGTTACTCAATCACACAAAGCAGCTGAATGAAATTTGGTGGATATTTATATAATAAAAACTGCAGCAGGACTGCCTGTTTTCAAGGATAAAAAAAGCTTATATGTAAGCAAAATTGGTTAAATTGGTTTTTAGTATAAACCTGAAGTTCATCAGACCAGACTCAGCTTATCTTGTCCGCTAAATAAAAGTCACAAGCAGACCTGATAGAATAAAAAAGTTATACCTTGATAATCCTCCACTTCACCAGGCTCTTTGACCTTCGGGTTATCAATCACAGGCTCCTTGTGCTCTAACTCAGTGTTCAACAACTGAACATCTTTGTCGACATTATTTTTTACATCATCCTCCACTTTTGTGTCAATATGCTCTGGTGCTTCTAGCAACTTAGCTCCGGAATCTGGAATTGAGCCTACTTTAGGATCCTCAGGTGATTTACTTGGTTTATCAACTGCATCTAAGACACTTTCAGGCATAGCTCCTGTGTCTTCAATTTTATCAACATTTGTATCAGGTTTATCAGGAACTGAAACTTCTTTTAGACTAGACTCAGGTAATTGGCTAATTTGATTTATGCCTGTTGAGCTTGTTTCTGGCTTTAGTAAGCCTTCTTCAGCAGCAACTTCATGTTGTATAGGTGTTTTACTGGGAGCCACTTTAGAATCAGTCATGGTTTTTATTTGAAGGTCCTGTAAGTCACTGTTGCTCTGGGCAGACCCATTGGGCTTGCTCTCTACGTTAGCATCTTGTGCAGGTAGCTGTGCATTGATCACACCAACTTGAGTTGTGGTAGTTAGGATAACTTTATGTTTCAACATTTCTGTTCCCCAATTGAAATATTTGCAAAAGAAATTAGAGTCATCGCTCAAGAAATCTTCGACTCCACATATTTTACCGCATGTGACAGGATGCTTGAAAATTTTGTCAGCAGCTTGTTTGTAACGTAAAAGTTCGGTGAGGTTTGAGAATACCCATTCTTTAGCATTGAGACAAAGAGAGTTAACATCCTGTTCTTCGTTTATTTTGGCTGTATGGTCTACTTCTGGAAGATCAAGAGTCGCTGTACCTATGGCTTCACATAGCTGCCTGTTTATGTCATAAAATATTAGACACTGCAATTGTTTCTCGCCATGCGGCGACGAAAGGTCGGAGCAGTATGATATTTTGCTGTTTATTTCATTTGACAAAAACGCAGATTTACAGCGACCAGCGAGTGCTGCCAACGAGTTCGCCAGAGAAGGCACAGATGGATTTATAGGATTACCCAAGCTGCGATATGAAGCATTTACTAACAATAACACCAGAATATACCGAAACATTTTAATGGGATACTTATTTAATGGAACCGATCAAAGGTTTAATTAATTGATAAATATACGAAAACAATCACTTTTCACTGCAAATATTTGCAATGTTTTTTTTATTTTCAAAGATTCACTTCACTTCACAAACCGAAAAACATAGGTCATAGAATAGTCCATAGAGAACATTTGTATACTGGAGAGAATAGTCTAGCGTAGCGTTATAATATTCTCTTTGTAGAATAGTAAATACAAAAATCGCACATCGCACAAAGCAGATAACCAAAGAGTATAATGTATTATTATAGGAAATAGACAACCTTGTACGTGTACAGTATTCATCAATGAATAGTATTCATTGTATAGTGCGTTCGAATAGGTCCTTCGTGAGCGTTTTTAGCGAAAATAACGCTAAAAACGCTCACAAGGGGCGTTCGAATTGGGTATCTGTGGGTGAAAATGTCGTTCATGTCTCTTTTTGTTCAGCGTTAGGAATGCTAAAAAAGAGGAATTTTTGCCACCAAAAAGTGTAATTTTTGACCCACGTCCGGAGCATGGTTGTTTGTGATCGTTTTTTGACAGCTATGTATTTGACAGCATAATCATGCGATTTTAGGTCTTATGCTCAGTTGAGCGTTCGAATAGGGTGTGGGAAAAAGTGGCAAAATAACATTTTGAGCTTTACGAACGCTATAACAAAAGAGCCATCAACGACAACGCCACCAATGCCCTCATAAGCTAAACGAACGCACCTATGGTCTTTCCGTGATTTCGATTTGCTATCCATAGACTTAAATATATACTAGTAGTGCGTTCGAATAGACCCCTGTTGGCGAAAATTACGCTAAAACGGCTCACAAGGGCGTTCGAATTGGGAATCTGTGGGTGAAAATGTCGTTTCTAGGTGCGTTCGTTTAGCTCATGAGGGCAGTGGTGGCGTTGTCATTGATGCCTCTTTTGTCAAAGCGTTCGGAAAGCTCAAAAACGTTATTTTTGCCACTTTTGCCCACACCCTATTCGAACGCTCAACTGAGTATAAGACCTAAAATCGCATGAATAAGCTGTCAAACAGATAGCTGTCAAATAACGATCACAAACAACTATCACAAACAACTATGCTCCGGACGTGGGTCAAAAATTGCACTTTTTGGTGGCAAAAATACGTCTTTTTAGCTTTCCAAATGCTGAACAAAAAGAGGCATGAAATGAAAAAAATACCGTGCACGGTCAAAGTCAAAGTCAAAATCATTTATTCAATTTAGGCATCAAAGACGCACTTATGAACGTCAACTTTTTATTATAATGTACTTTAAAGACTCTACCGCCGCGTTCCAAAATATATAGAACCCACCGATTACCGGTATTACGCTACGTTTGTCACCCGGATTCTCTGCAGAGCTGTAGAGATTTGAGACATGCTGCAATTTTATTGTTATGCGTCTGTCACTTGATATCAGATCGGAATGTTATGATAGTATAATCTAATGCTTTTATTCTTATAATAATAAGTAATGAGGTAACTCCATATAACGAATCCTTTTTTATGCCCCTGACATCAACGCTTCAAAACGTAAACATAAAAAAATATCGTACCTAGGTACAAACTTATATATCATAGATCCATCCGTTACAACCTTTGTAACATTACAAAAGAAGTAAACATCCAGAAAATATAACATTATATATAATATCTATATAAATAGAAAAATGAGACGAAACCATAATTACGTTATATTATATTAGATGAATAGAATGTTATATTAGACGTATTGCCGACTGCTAATAAAGACGTTTGAACCCACACGTAGCCAAGAGCTATATAAAATCTATAATAAAATATATTTGAGACAAAACTCTAATATAACGAAAGTTAGAAACTTAACGTATAGGTACCTACATATAATTGTGTACATAATTATTTCGTATAAGAGTGCCTCAGAAAGTGACGCTACTAGCAATAGAGTGAATTAAGGTTTATAGAGTTGGCCGTTGGTGTTGGCCTGCGCGGTACAGAGGCGCGGGGGTATGACGACAAAGAGGACTGAGAGAGGTGCGGACGGCGGGGCTGCTTAATGTAATACACACGAGAAGAAATGCGCCAAGATACTACTAAGATAATATGTGACGTCATAGTAGTTAGCTGTGAAGAAATAGTGATTTATTAAATTAAAATGAATTGATGATACTACAATATTTGAATGAACTAGGTATGTATAAGGTAATTAAGATATTGTACTATTTATTAGAGACAATAATTATCAAAATAAAAAATCAGTCACCTTTGTTCATATCAATATCGGTGGAACTTTATTCTTCACTTTCGATGCAGCCATCATCGGAATTATCGAAGCCGTCCTGAGTGTTAATAATAAAAACAAGGGCATCATCATGCGTGCACACTTCTGCGTGCCGAGGCAGAGTATCTATCTGGCATTGCGGTGTTACTAATTATAATCTAATCCTACCTACCCCTCAGCACCTTAAAAATATAAAAATGCGAGTGTGAGCACTCTCCTTCAATTCATTGTACGACCATGCATAATATAAATAACGTAGGGTAAGTACATCAAAGGAGAGAAAGGACACTTCATACTTTTTGAAATATTAGTAATAATTATATATAGATTATCCTTTTAAATCTAGAAATTTTAAGCAGGCACTCACTGCGGGCTCATGCTGGGGTAGAATGGCAGACATATTGCAAATTGAAAGGACTGGCGCTGAGCAAATAGTATTTGTAATTTAATTAATTTTTAATAGTATTTGTATACTATACAAAACCCAGTGTAGTGAAGAGTGAACGCTGCTATGCTTATTGTATGGAC
Source organism: Selenia dentaria (assembly GCA_917880725.1). Taxonomy (NCBI): domain Eukaryota; kingdom Metazoa; phylum Arthropoda; class Insecta; order Lepidoptera; family Geometridae; genus Selenia; species Selenia dentaria. Next base: position 26,633,566 of record OU862883.1, on the reverse strand, counting down.
AAGCAGTCTTGACTACCTTACCCAGTTTAGCATTATAAGGATCCGGTGACTAGGCTCGTTCTGGTTTAAAAGAGGACCTTTGATATAAAATACATTATAAAATTACTCTTATAAGGTGATCAGAATACAATATTACAGAATCATACGAGCAAAGCATTATAAGTCGAGATGACACTTCAGACAATTTTTCTGCAGCAAGGAGAATTCCTCTTATCACTTGAAAACAATACTAAACTATGTATTAGAATGGGTATAGAAATGATTAGAATACTTATACTTAGTAAGTGGTTAGACAAAAGTTACTTTGTCATGTTACCCGCATTGATAGGGCCCTGTCTGGAATTCCCTATACATGTCCGTCCCTGGTAGGTGCTAATGAAGTGAAAAAATACCGTGGAAAAACAGGTGTTACGACTATATCTGCAAGGGTGCATTACAGATATAGTTGCATTGCCAAATATTCTGTCTCAAAGCTGAACTGTGTAAGTAATTAAACATTACTGTATTGGGGTAGGTACATAAAGCAAGAAAAATCACTGGACGAATAGAGTAAAACATCTTACGCGGTCAGTTTTGTGTTCGTTGTGTTGTATTACGTTACATAGATATACTCACACAGGAGGCGATCTGACCGCTGTCAGATCAACTTGGGTATATCTATGTAACGTAATACAACGCAACAAACGCAAATCTCGCTGGTCGCTTGACCGCGTGACCGTTCTCTGTCTGATAGCACCCTTAACGAGAACAAACTTTGCAATTTTAGACAGTATTAACAGCGCCCCGCGGCTTCACCCACGATAGATGATGCTGCTGCTGCTGATGATGATGATGATGATAATGATTTGAAAAGTATCCTTTGTCCTTCTTCGGGATATAATCTATCGTCTTGGCAAATTTCATTACGATCCGCTCAGCTGTTTAGGCGTGATAAGGTAAAAAACAGACAGAATTAGAGTGACAGAGTTACAAACGTTTTTAAATTATTAGTATGGATAATTATACATCCTCGGATGGGATTCAAACCCGCATCTTCCACAAACCCTACCGTTATGGCGTCTGATGTGGTTCGTGGTTCTTGGTGGAGACGAGGATTCGAATCCCGTCCGAGGATGATTAATCTACTCTCTAATGCCGGTAGGTACCTATTCCAGAAAGACAATCAGCTGCAAATTTACGCTTGAGTAACAGATCTGAGTACATTTTGTATGGCATTACTGTGAAATCGCAGCTCAAGTCTCAAATTCACAACTGAGCGTCTTTCTAAAATTGTAAAGTATGATCAAAATTAAGTAAATTGTTTTTTTAAGTAGGTTCATGTATACCGTAGTGGAGTAGGACTATTGCAGTCACCTGGGGAAGTACGCACACCTTTGCCAGTTATTCAACCATGAAGCAGTAGAGTAGTGTGCAAATATTACTGTGTTCCGAGGAAGGGCAAGGTTTCTGGCAACAAAGAAATTAAGGGGCAAGAGTTGAAGTTGATGAGGATAAGAGCTCTTAATCTCATCAACTTCAACTCATCATTTCACTCAAAATCAAAATGGCGGATTTCGCTTTTTTTCGCAACCACTACAGAAATACCGATTGTTTCAAAACGGTTCATTACTTATGCGTGAATTAAAAAGAAATAAACAGAATAAACTATGTTTTACATTATTATCCTGCACTATTTGTATGTTCTATAAGATAACATACCTATTGCATTTCTAGCACTAAGTTATGTGTACGAACAAAACCGTTACGTTTCATATTTGAATATAATGTCTGAGAATAAACGAAATTCTTTATAAAAGATATTGAAATTGTAAAAGTTCATATTTATTAATGATAAAAATAACAATTAGCTAACCTCCTCATTACTTTTCCACTTCCATTATTTTTTATTCAATTTATGTCAAACAATTATCTTCGCACATTGACAAGCTGCACGTACTTAGGTACTCTATAGGCCGACTTGGAACACAAAAAATTTTTTTTTTTTTTTGGTCCGGTTTATGATTTTGGATTTTATAGGAAGAACATATATCTAGCTCTCTTCGTCTCATACATTTTACCGATCGAAAAAGCAAGACAACAACAATATAATGCAAAAACGAACCACAAGACCTCGAGAACGGATCTATTCACTTAATGAGCTTACTAGTACAACGTTAAATTGGACAGTATTGTTGACCTTACATCTCAGGCGGTAGTCTTATATCTCAAGGTGACCAGCGCAGAACATTGGCAAGCTATTGATTCGCATACATATTTAGCCATAATTTTGAAAATCATATGCTTCATTGCTGTACCTGGCAAGGTACGAACGCTGCATTACCATGCAGCTAAACTCTTGCAGTTTAAAATTCTAAAATCTTATTGTTGGTTGCTAATTGTGGAGGCTTGTAAATGGCTCCTCCGTACCTATATTGTTAATGTGTTGTTATTCTTATTTACATATTAGATGTTGTAATAGCCCCCCGAAAAAAATAAAATAAAATAAAATAAATTATTGAGTTAACATTTTTGTACAACGTGGAACATACTATCACCATATTACAGTCTACACTAGGCTTGATTTAGTTCCCCCATTTTCACAGAGATGGCGTGATTTACAAACAACGTCCATACCCACACCAAAGTAAGTGGTACGCGGTCTAAGCATAAATTAATCAGACTATATCTAAAGATAAGATGTATATCTATATCTCTATATCTATCTATCTATATCTATATGGGTCTTACGTAAGTACTTTGCCCATACTTTCGAACATCTCTGTCAAATTTCCCTCTGGTTCTTGTTGCCTTTATTCTAATATAGGTATCTGTATGGTTTGTAGATTTGTTGTTAGATTAACTTAACTCGTAAGATATTCAAATGAGGAGTTAAACAACGAAACGCCAAATCTTCCGTATTTTAATCACATTAGAAGTCTGTTTTTCTCTTCAGACACTGATAAAATGTTCTATGAGCTACTATTAAACTGAATTTTATTCGCCTTTGGGCATTACCTATCATACATAACTATATACTTACCTAATATTAAAAATTCAAATATCTTATGCCAAAGAGTTATAATTAATAAGAGACACCCAATATTCTATGTTACTACTGGAATGCAATGTGATTCAGATAATAATCCTCAAAAATAAGTAAACACTCATATGTTTTATGTTATCAGGAAACGTTAACAAGCACGAGGCCGGAGGCATTAATTTGTTAAGTCTCATGTGCCTGAATTTCGCCGGCAACCATACCTTCAAACCAAAACACAGTATTGCGAGCATTACTGATTCACGGTAGAAAAACCGACCAAGTGCGTGTCGGATTTGTGCACGAAGGGTTCCGTATCATAATCTAGAAATCTCCCTGTAAACTACACATATTTTTTGCCGTTTTATAGATTTAGTTTTATATATAGTTTTTTAGTATTTGTTGTTATAGCAGCAACAGAAATACATCATCTGTATAAATTTCAACGGCCTATCACATTTCATGATAGGTACAGCCTGGTCACAGACGGACAGGCAGACAGACGGACGGACGGTGGAGTCTTAGTGATAGGGTCCCGTTTTACCCTTTGGGTACGAAACCCTAAAAAGGCAATGTGTAATACTTAATTGTACGTCCTAACGCCTAATAAGCAAACACAAACATTAAAAATATTTTTTTATGTCAAATTGAGTACGTATGCAAGAATAGGATCATCATCATCATGGAACTGTCATGGGCAGAGGTGATGCTTTTCATCAGAAACACGACTAGCTAAACTCCTCACTTAACAATTAAGTCATCAAAAAAACCAGCCTCAGCCGGAAGACATCCACTGCTGAACGTAAGACCTTGAACACATTGATCGTATTTTGATAATAACCCTAATCCGTCCCCGCAATTCTTATAATGTCGTAGTTTAATCTAAAGGGGTTGCATACATAAACGTCTTAGGTACTTGAAACACTTGTTTGTGCTTCGCGGCATATCTATTAAAATACTATGAACACATAGGTAGGTAATTTATTGTTACGACGGTAATAATCACCTAAACAGTTCTAGTCCATTTTGTAATTTACAGGAAGTCCGGTGAATATTGTTGATTGTTTATACAATTACGGAGATTATGGCGTCGTTACTATACTATAATAATTATTCCACAATATCTTCTAATTACTATTTCTTAAAACATCAAAAAATACCTATATAATAATAGAAATAGAGAACAGATTGACATATAATGTACTTATAAGTAAAATATTAGGTTTCAAAAGTTCTGTAAAAGTGATGTATGTGAGTAGCCGAAAACATCGACTTTATAGCATAAAACTAAAATAAATTGAAACATGTTATTAAATTATTGCAATTTTAGAGAGAGAAGTTAAATATTCTCGGGTGGGATTCGAACGCGCGTCTTCCGAAAATCCGTGTCAGACCCCATGGCAGCTAGGCCACTGAGGCACCCATCCGAGTAACAAATTTGATTGCCTCTAGTTTATTTTAATCGTCGTATCGTTGGGGATGTTGACGATATTATTCAATACCTCAGTCCATGAAGCTTTGAATTTTAGAATAATTAGACATTTTTACACATTCCTCAAATAAGGCGAATGTTCGACATTTATTAATATAACATGCTCCGCCCCGCAACATGGTGATGGATGATGATGAAAAGTATCTTTGTGTAAAACTTGGTATATAGATAGATGAGGCGCTGGACTATAGCGCCTCTAGCGCCTCTAGCGGTTTTAGCGTGACTTAGTACCAAACCTCCATCCATCCTAAGTTTGCATTTATAATAGCATCTTAGATTAATCATTGGTCTCGCTCTCGCTTCGACCGCGCGCGCGGAGACTAATCATTAATCTAAGAATAGCATAGATTAATCAGACTATATCTAAAGAAATAATAGGTATAAAATTGCCGTTCTGCCGTACTGGCTATTTAAAGTCCATTTTTTCTTTTTTTGCTAAGATTCTATGTTCAAATTATTTTATGAATTTTTAAAATTAGTCATTTCTATAATGGTAAGCATTATGTTTTCATCGTATTTGTAAGTTTTTGTCATGGATACGTTAAAAACTCAAGTAATTATGGAGTATGGGTACCAACGTAGCAGCAAAGCGGCAGAAGCGGCACGCAACATAAACATAAACGGAGCGATAACGGACTACTAACGAAGCGCACCCGTTATTGGTTTACCCGCTTCCGTTCTGGAAATTCCGATCTAAGAAATGCACTCCGTGGTCGACCAAAAACTTTAGTCAACAATGACGAATGTACGGCCAGTAGGCATGGTATTTTTTTACAATGGTGTTTCAAATATTGTTTAACAATGCATTCACTTTTTCACATACTCACCCACCACACGAATTTCAGTAAAATGCATTAAAATAAGTAAGTTCTTAGAGGGTTATTGTTGTCACGAGCAACACATTATTTTACTAGATAAATAATGATGATGACGTTGATACTTGCACACTGTTTTAGACTTTCGCGGTTGTTAACTTCGACTAATCGAGTTCGAGGGCCAGTGGTATACGTAGGTATACCCTCTTTCTCACTCTTTTACTACGTAGTAAAAGAGTGAGAAAGATAGTAGACCGTTTTGTCTGCTCTTAATAACTTCGATATTTTTTTTACATCACATTCACACTCACGGGCAGACTGAATATGCGGGTGGCATATTCAGCCTACCCGTGAACATGGTGCATGTAACTGCGCCGAAATATCGGGAACTCCAAAACCTGCCTGATCGTGGTGTAGGTACATCCCGTGAGTACTAATTATAATGTAGTTGATACTTTCATTCTACGGAGAAAAAATCAATTCACTCAATTAAATCAAGTAAATGGTTTACAGTTTTGACGTACTGAATCATGAATTCGACATATAAACGAATATTCGCTTAGTAAATGTTTTCACCAAGTACTAGGTAACCCTTCATAAGGTAATTAAAATAATCACAACATCACTTACTGAACTTCACGTTTACCAAACCACATTGCATTCAGTAAAAATATCATGAAAATATTTTTTACGAAAAAATGAAATCGAGCTCGAAACAAAAGAGTGTGAAAATACTTTTCGAAGTCGGTACCATGTGCACAACACTGTGATAATACGTGCTTTGAACCGACTTATCATGGTACCGACTTCAACAAGTTATTTCAAACTCTTTAGTCTTAAAGTCGGTTCTATTATTAAGTTAAAAAAAATTGTCCTAGTCTACTAGAAATTGTTTTTTTTATGTAATCGACAGTTTCAGTGGGCTCACACAGTTTTACTGGAACACAGGAACTCTATCTGTACTTAGACATTTATGGTAGGCGTCACTCCTGTCCTGTCATGAGAGTTGTAGTGCCATCCAGATTCGGTCAAAAGCAGATATTTCAACTCCGGAATTTCTTTAAACTAGTTAAGAGACAAGAGGTAGTAGTACCTCCAGAGGGGTGGGACTGACTGATTGCCTCTTTTGTTTTTGCTAACATCTCAAAACGATGCATCATAGGACATTGTACTATACTACATAATGAAAGCTGGTAAAATTCTCTATAACTATGATTCTATTTTTTTTACCTATTCACGATCTGATGTTACACACATCAGATATGGAAAATTGTATAAGTATATAAGTAAAGTGTATAAATATGTTTGTTCCCTAACTAGTCCAAAGAAAGTTCCGAAGTAAAACTTTAAATTCTGTTATCGACTTTTTCATCCACACCCACCCTGTCGAATATGCAGACATACATTTAATAAAAAAATCAATCACATCAAATAAATTTCAGTATCCCTGATAGGTTTAAGTGAAAAGACACACTTCGCTTTTTAAAGTTTTATTACATTATTAATAAGTAAACATCTATCTCCGATAAGATATCGAAACATAAATAAGACAGGTTTATTGAAAAATATTTCTTAAATACTCAATTATTGCAATGTCTTACTTATCTGTGTTTTTCAGGAAAGCGTAAAATGAGTATGAACTGCGTAAAATCTGGAAGAAAGAATTTAGGCTTTTAATCCTACTATCCTACTAATACTATATATGTGAAAGTTTAGATGGATGGATGCATGGATGGATAGATGTTTGTTGCTCTTTCAAGCTCAAACGGCTAGGCCAATTTTGATGAAAGTTGGTATGGAGGTAGATGAGGCTTTGGATTGACACATAGGCTGCTTTTCATCATTATCATCATCATCATCCAACACCACGCGGGTGAAACCGCGGGTTGCAGCTAGTAGTTACATGATGGGTAACAGTTATCTACTAACTGTAAAAAGAAGTTGTTTGTAGATATAAAATGAAAAATCAAAAATAATAAAATAAATAAGCACCGGCCTTGAGTGGTCTTCTGAGGGTGGAGACGCAAGAGTTAGCATCAAAAAGCTCTAAGGGTAGGCTTATAGGGCATAACGCCGAAACTAGCGCTAATAGTGTACTGTCTACCATACCGTTTCTAGCTGTTCCTTTTTCCAATCCGGCGGTGATATAATTATGTAACCGTATGAACACATACACCTACATATAGGAATCTATTATAGTATCAGTAAAATATACCAATGCTATTAGTGTGATTTTTCCTTTTGTCAAGTAAACTTGCATGTGGAAACGATAAAAAGTACAAAACATAATGAACATGTATTTTTTTATTGTTATAAGGGAACAGTACAAGTACAGTATATACTCGTAACAGATGCATTTTGTCACAAGTGATACGTCATCAATGACGTCACTGAAAACGCTCTCGCCGCGACCACAACGCTCGCGGTTCGAAGGTGAGTTAACGTGGTCGCCGAGAGCTGTCAATGTCAACCAAAGCGAACGGCAAAACGGGGCGCGACAGTTGTGAGCGTTACGGCGCTTACTGGAACGTACCCTTAATATTAAGTTCGTGTACCTGTAATTTCACCGGCAACATGCCCTTCAAACCAGAACATAGTATTGCGAACATTACTGCGTAACGGTAGACAGAGTGCTTTCTTGACAAATTTACTTTACCTCCAGTCCAGATAGTATTTTACGATGCTTACTCACCGATACGAAAGTATTGTTTGAGAGTGGTATAATCAATCCAGCCATAGGAATAAGAGGTCGTTTGATCCTCTCCATAAAAATTATGACGGAGTAGCGTTGCTCGAGTGGAATTTCATCCCAATTCATTGCGAATGTCGATTCCATTAGCTTCTCGCTCTGTAATTGTGAATCTTCATTACACAGTTTGCAAAATGTATATTTTTTTTCAGTACAAATAGAAAGCTATCCAGGGACCTGCAGGCCTAGACGAAAAATGTTTCTGGTAACGTTAGCGCCAAACGATAACTCCAAAATGTATGGCGTTGACATTACCTGTCGAAAAGTCACGTGACGTCACGCTAAGTTCGTAGACGAGTACCGGGAACGTTCTGCCGTGTGATTCTCTAAGAGCAAACATCGTTGCATCTTTGACAACGTCCGTGAAACAAATGACAAGAAACGTTGAAAAACAACCTTATGTACAAGGGCGATATCTCATAAAGTATTTGACATCGTTGAGCTCGTCGACTAGCGCATCGACGAATCATTAGAGAATCGCACGGCTGTCTGTAGCGTGTGCGGAAAAACGCCTGCTTGAATTTTATCTAGGCCTGCTGGTTGTATAAAGCATATTACGAGTATTAACCGTCTGTGTTTTAATTTTGGCTATAAGCAAAGCATTTCATATTTCCGTTACATACGCTGAGCTGTTTCAGAGTGAAGAAGTAACATATATACAAAGTTAGCATCTGACTCGCTCACTCACAATCGTTCGCATTTATAATAAGAATGTGCAATCTGTGTATGTGTGAAAATTTTGATGAGGATAACAATGATTGACGTACCTCATAAGCAACTTCGTTTCCATAATAACAGTACAAACATATTTCTGTTAAAATACAAATTATGTACAAGATCATCGATGTAAACTCCATTGAAATCGGTTCAATCTAAAAGGAATTTGAAATTAATAGAAATGTACACATTTCATAGAAAAATATTATATAATTATATTTGACGTTATAGCATGTATGCATGTAGGTGTACTAAAAATTAAATTAAATTATTTGTATAGTTATTTAAAACCATTATTATATGTCGTACTAGCACCCGGCAAATGTTGTGCCATATACCTACATAAAAGTCCCGATTAAAAAATAGGGGTTGATCGTAGAAGGCTGAAAAATGTGTGATTATTTATCAATGCTAAATCATAATTTGACAAAAAAAATATAAAACATATAAGTATTTAAGGGTGGATCACCCTTATCATTTGTATAGTTATGAAAAATGGATGTAAGCCGATTCTCAGACCTACTGAATATACACACAAAGACTTAGACTTATTTATGTGATATGTGACTTGATACTACGTAACCACTTTAACTTGAGGAATGGCAAAAGTGCAAACGTACGAGTTCATTAATTAAGAAAAAGAGTAAATATGAGCACTATAACATAACTATAGTACATAACATATATTTGTGCTATAGGCTATAGGAGTTTACTTACGCTAAGCATTCTGTACGCGGATGTGCAAATAATCCAAGCACTGATTAAGAAGAAATAAAAAATAACGCCACCAAAGATGCTCTGAGTTTTGTTACACAGCAGGACAATTTCGTTGTAATGCAACAATATATTAGAAAAACGTCGATGAAACACTTTAGAAAGTGGAGTTGACGTGTTCTTTGCTTCTGTCTGGCATTTCTTTACTATATTTTCCAAATCAAATCTGAAAAAAAAACAAATAAATGCTTTTTTTATGGCCAAAAGTAGGCAGACAAGTGGGCGGCCACCTAATTGAAAGTCGTCACCGGCCCCTATTGACGTTTGTAACACCAAGGGCGTTGCCAACGTGCTGCCGACATCTAAGAAATTTAATGACGCCCTTTTAAACAGTAGCCCCCATATCGTAGCGCAGAGGAAAAACCTCAGTGAGAAGCTTCATCCAGATTTTTGTTGTACGCAAAATATATGTTTTTGCGCTTGCATGCTTACTCCATATGTACTAAAATTGCTATACCTACCTGATGAAGGGTTAATGAAGGTCGTGATACCAATATTAAATTATATTTTAGAATGTTTGTGATAAATATTATAGGTACATCCTCGGATCGATCGGACTTTCGAACGTCTTCCGATATTTTGTAATCTATCTCTCCTGAAATTGCAAAGTTTGTTCACGGTAAGTAGGAATTAGTGCTTTCAAAATCCAGTCCCCCCACTACCAAGGTGCACTACTGGTAGTGCAGAAGGAAATTTTTATTCCCCACTGCACTTGGTAGTGCAGTGTCTAAATTCCCCACCGCACTACAGCTGGTGCTGGTAGTGCGGTGGAGAATTTAGAATCTGCATATATTGCCGTTCCCCGCTTTACTACCAAACATTATTTCATAAATATTTAACTCGCTTATAGGGTTCCTTCCGTGTTGATGTTTGTTACACGAAACGGTTTTACTATACTGGTAGCTTCTCATAGATGATTATGAAATGACAGCTGCAAAATGGTAGCTAATATGTCTATCAGTTGATATAGGTACTATTTCTCCGTATTTGAAAGAAGGCGATAAAACTATGTATAATTTCACATATTTGGTTATGCTTGATTTTAAAATCATATAACAAAATGTATGATATAACTAGCTGTGCCTCGCGATTACACCCGCGTGGTGATGGATGATAATAATGATGATGATGAAAAAGTATGCTTTAAGTTATTCCGGCGCCTCATTTACCTACACTACTCATCATAAGTAAGCTAGCATTGTCTTGGGTGAACTGTCATGATGCTATAACTGTTTTTAAGAAATAAGTAAACATACCAAACATTCAGTAATTTTTGCGTTAAAGAGTAACAGACACAATAAGGCAATATATATCCAACAAAAAAACTTTCGCATTTATAATATTAGTAGGATTATATTGAATTAAGATCTGCATATAGTGTTGCAAGAAATAATTTTGATTTGATTAGATATTTTTCGAAATGCCTGCCATCAATTAAATTTAATTGATTAAATGAAGCCATAAACTTAATTCTGTCAGTAATCGTATTCGGCGTTTAGTGACGTCTACGAAGTTAGAAAAAAGTGGGCTGCCAATCTCAGTTGCTCTAGGGAGAGAGTTTTAAATATATAATTTCAGGATAAACGTTTTAAAATTTATTTTGTATAATATGATATTGCAGCAGTCATTAAGGTTTATATTATATATAATATTATATTATATGTATGTTAGTATATCCTCATCCTCACACTTAGTTTTATATAAACCCAAAAGATAATTCTTTAAAGTACGCCATGAACACATTTTCTGAAAAAGACTGCGTACCTATTCTTGCTGTTTTGCCATTTTATGTAAATTTTGGTACGCTAATAGATATTTTTCCTTGGAGTATTCAGGTAGTAAACTTTCCATAACGTTAAGGGCTTCACATCTTATATCGGGCGGTGTACAACATAAATGATTTTCTTCGTAACTAGTACTTGTAGACATTTTAACTAATAAATAACTATAATTTCAACAGTGAAAACGAGTTGTGAAAAATGTTTCCCTATGGCGGGAAAAAATAATCAGTTTTCCTATGCGCGCGCATTGCGATCAGCCACAGACTAAAGGGATGAGGTCTTTTTTTTATATTTCGCGCATAGGGTTTGCGCCTATTCTGCCACGTACAAAATGGGGAATTTAAAGTTTTCTTTTATTACAGAGAAAACAAAAGTTATACTTGAGTAAAGGTTTTTTTTTTAAAAAGATTATCTATTTAAATAAGAAGTTGCATGAAATGAGCAAGCAATAGGAACATTAATTTATTTGTTCTATTGAACACGATATATAATAAAACCTTTTAAATAAATTTTTTTAAGAATAAAGCACCTCTACCTTAAAATTAAAAAAAAATATATAACTCACTAGTGATTTATAGCAACGAACAAGTCACAGTTTGATTATGGGTGTCATTCTGTGCCTAATTGCGGTGACCATAGAGCCATTTTATCAGCAAGTGTGTTGAAAATAAACTTTCTTGCACAGTTGCATATGACTATTTGTGAAATCTTAGACAATATTGGTAAAAAAACGAAAAAGAGAAATCTCACCGAAGTATCGATAATTGTGTTTGACATTGGGCTAAGAAAAAAGATATGAAGGCATCTATAGTCGTATTGCCGACTGCTAATAACGACGTTTGAACCCACACGTAACCAAGGGCTATATAAAATCTGTAACAATGATAATAAATTTATAAAAGCTAATTTTCTTCATTAACATTATAACGAAGCTTATTAGTGAGTCAGTGAGTGACTGAGTGAGTTTGTAAATGAAGTGTACCTATGTTTGTTATTTCTCAAAAATGAAACAGCTGGACCAAAACTCATTATGTTGCTACTGCTAGGACTCGAGCCTTCCTCTCAGAGCTGAACGTATTAGGATATAATTTAGGATATAGATAGTCTACATCTTAGAATACTGAACCACTTCTGAAACATTCTAACAAATATAGAAAAATATTAACCTACAAAGCAAAAAATATACTGTTATATGTGATTGTTCTGGCAGCACATTCAGGGATATAGATTTTCCAGTTCTAAAGTATTTTTTATTATTAATATTATGGGACAACATCCACACAAAGGTCTTCAGGACCCAAATTAGGCAAAGCCTGTACTATGGTAACCTGATGACTGATATTACATACTTATATATGATATTAAATACTTTTATACATATAAACACCCAGACAAACTCAAACAGACCTGTATGCAGACAAATATTTGACCTGTCCGGGGATAGAACCCGGGGCCAGTGGCTCAGAAGGCAGGGCATCTACCAACTGCGCCAACCGGCCTGTCAATGCCTGTGTCTTGATAGGTAATGGTTGTTCGTCATGTGTTTAAGTGTGTGTAACGGATAACGTGTAAATATGAGAGTGATAACATTTTGTTAAAGATAAGCATTTTGTACAGTTACTTACTGTGGACTCATGTTGGGGTCAAAAGGCAGCCATATTGCAAATTCAACGGGCTTGCATTGAGCATACAGTATCATAGGATATAAAACCCAAAGAAGACAAGTCAAGAAAGCCGTCATATTGAATGTTAGGAGGAGCAATTTGGACTGCTTTGCCCGGTTTAGTAAGAGCATTTGGTGTTCGGGCTCATTCCGGTTGAACAGTGGGCCTTGAAACAATTAAAAGTTACTTGTAAAAAACAGCAATTACACCACAATTTTTTATTGTAACCGACAGGTACATTATTGAACTTTCATTCATTCATACAAACACATAATTTTACTTCTTCCTTATTACAAAAAAACTTATTTACGACTTACTTCACTAACTTGTGCCGGGCTCCGCTTGCGTTGCCTCGCAGATAATTCCCTTTATTTTTGTGTAAAATAATACTAACGTATCGGAGATTAGGTGAAACAGACAGACAAGAAAAAAATACTTTTTGTTAAAAGTACCGTATATACTCGTACTTTCATATGCATTTCGTAAAAGAATTTTATTTTAACAACCAGTAACTTCCATTTTATTTATTTGTTGTTTAATGTTACTCCGTTCCAACAATACTCTATTTAGATTATACCAGATTGTTCTACTGAGAAAGACAGTTCTCTACTTTGACAATAATCTATAGCTACAGCAACAAACAAAGCAGTGCGTTAACCTTTAAGCAGATTCAACAGCTCCTCAACTTTGTCTTGGTTCTTCCATAGAACCACTTGTTTATAGATGCAGTCTGAATATGTCAACATCAGGAACATCGTATCCATTATTTTATTTGCATCATCTCTTACCTGAAAAGAATTGATGCTATAACAATAATTATTAATTTTTTGATTTTTGCGGAAATCCATTATCAAAAAAGATATTAAAAGAAATATTTAGTGACGCTTCCGCTGAAAATGCTTATGGCTACATAGACCGCGATCTTGTGCTCGACGAGTCAACATCTCCTGAAGATGCCTCGTGTAGACACGTGTCGAATAGTTTTTGGTTGGTTGGGTTGCTTTGTGTATTGTTTATTCTGTATACTTCCCATTTGCGGTTTATGCAGGAGGGAAGGTGGTGCACAACGCAACTCGGCCATAAGAATTGTTTCAGCGGAAGCGTCACTAAATATTACTTTTGATATCGTTTTTAATAATAAAGATAAAATAAAAAAGTATCTCGAATGTCAGCTATCTTGCCTCTAACGCCTGCCCATTAGATGTGTAGTGTGACCTAGATCTTATAGGTTTGGATAACATCACAACATTCAAGACCAGAGAACAAACTTATCTGCTCATGACACAAATATAGGACCGGCCAAGAATCAAACCTGGGACCCCTCGCGTCAAAGGTACGGGCGAAATGAACTAACGGAGCTTTCAACGGCATACTCTTTATACCTTCAAAATATTAAATTGAGAATTATTATGCTCAAAGTAAAACAATTACAAAAAAACATAGTAGTACACATACTTACACTAGGCTTGAGACAAGAACCAGGATTTTATCGTATTATATAATAGTACCTTTTTATCACGACCCTACGATAAAGTAGGCTGCGAAAAACTTGTGTAACTTTACCTGCCTGTCTGATTCTTAACAAGCTGTGTATTTTTATTATCATACGTAACCTTGCTCAATGTGAGACAGGGTTATTTACGCATTCTGCGTAATCGCAACAATCTTCTTTAAGCCGATCTAGATATAACCTAATAATTTAAACAATACCAACCCACATTATGTATCGTTACAACCATGTAATTTACAAAATAGTAACCCACTTAATATTTTTACTATAGGTTAAGTTACAAACGGCTGTCTGACACTAGGGCTGTAGTGTGCCGGATCGCAGTTGCCTGGCAGAGTGGGTTAAGGTTTCGACCCAAATAATTATTATGGTCAAAGGGTTAAGGCACACACTGCTCTACCAAAGAGGAAGCCCACCGTCTGTGTATAGGAACGTGTATCCTATAGGAATGGAACATATGGCTTTGCTAGTTTTGTGTAGTACTTGTTGTATTATGACAAATTCTAATAATCTAAATCTCTAAAACTTGAAGAAAGTATATGGAATAACAAACAAATACTAATAATATACGACTAGGCATTTTAATAATACTAATAATAATAATAATATTTATTCATTTAAACAGAGTTTCATAGTTACACTTACTACTTATAAACTAACATGCAAGGTGGAACAAATAAGGTGGAGAAGTAGTAAATTCACAGTTCATATGTTCTCGTAAAAATGAGTAGTTAGTTGTAACGTTAGTGTCGTCCTAGCCCTCACGGTAGGATATCCTGAGTCTGTGAGGGCTTAGTTTACTTCTAGAGGGTTTAAGAATTGACGTGCTACAATCGCTGTGTTATTTGTAGATGGTGTTTGTTAATGTGTGTTGTTATATACATATATATATATATATATATATATATATATATATATATATATATATATATTTCGTTTCGTTTGTTGTGGAAGGTGAAATACTGTAAATAAGATTTAGATGAGGTGGTTAGTGAACATGTAGTATCTTTGAATTACTGTAGCTTTAGTTAGCATTAATAGTTATAGAAAAGATTACTGCAGTACAGGATATTTAGGAGGGATTTTGAGATTACTGTTAAACCACTATAAATCTATAGTTAGCGATGTGGTTCATTATTTTGCTATTTAACAAAAAATGTACCCTCTGCCCCCTCTACAGAGGTAGAAGTAAAGTTATAAGTAATAAAACTTGAATTCATTAGGTTGGAGAGACATACGGTCGGGTAGATACACGGATAAATCTATACAAATAGACAGACAAAGATCTTATAAGGGATTATCTTATAAGAGTTCTACGCAACCCTAAAAATGTTGTAGATACGAGTATACTTACTTGATAAATTCGCAAAATTTCCTGTCCCGTATAAAAACAATTTAAAAATAAGATGAACGCCATATACATTTTGTGAAGATGTCTCTTCAATTTCGGTGCGTTAGGGTCGATTTGGTAAAATCCAACAGCTCGCAGATTTCTCAAATGTGGTGTTAAACTGCTGAAAGACAATTTGTCTTGCATTTTTTTAATTTTCCTTACAAATTCAGAAGTATTTCACGTCTACCCTTCACTTAATGTCCTGATAAAATGAAACCTTATACAACTGCTTATATAACGTGGTAACTAATAGTTTTACGCCTTTGCAACCTGTTATTAAAATTATATATTAATGATGTTGAAATAACATAGTGCTTGATTATAGTAGAGGTATAGTAGAGGAGTTAGCTGTAATAAACACCTTTGATGTGCTTGCCCGTTAATTTATTTTATAGGACACCCTAATTCTTGTTACTCTTTGAATAGCTCTAATACATAATACATTTTACATTCACATATTGTAGAGTACTTATTTATTATATTTCACATGCAACTATTTAAAATACAACCACAGTTTATCCAGTAGGTAGATCTATTGAGTTGTTTTTACTCACATTAAACCACAAGCAAGATATTTGCATCGAAATTTCGATATGCAATAGTATTAATATCGATTATCGATCGATTTATAAAGCGTAATGCACTGTAGTCATAAATTATACGCGCTATTTATCGACACAATTAATTTTTTATCGTAATTTTAAATGTGGGACCAATTAACTTTTGAAATACTGTAGCAGTTTGTATTTACATACCTACAGCTGCTTGCTTGGCGCAGAAAGTCCTTAAATGTTTACAGGCTCACTCCCTCATTACATGAGATACAGTTCGTTTCATCTCTCGTAAGTAAAAAAAAAGGATGATAAGATTAGGTGTTTAGAATGATTATATCTCTGGAGATGCTTTCAGGAACTTAAAGGCATTCTAGTATATAATAATATATATTAGTTACCGGTTACAAATAAAAGATAATAGTAATAATCTTGCACGAGTAGACCTCATTGTATCTAACAATTCTAATTTTTTACTCTAATACGCTGTAGAACAGCGTAGACTTCTACGCTTAGTTCAGCATCATAGACTTCTACGCTGGCGTAGACATCTACGCTGGCGTAGACTACTACGTTGTAGTACCGTTTAGACATCTACGCTAAGTGAGCTACGAGTATTTTGCTCTATCCAAAATAAAGGCAACTCTCATGGTATATATATATATTCGTATATTTTACTAAACCCTAATAAAGCTACGCCTGACTCGTACGCTTTCGTTATGTACGAACAGTATTTATATTATTATAAAATGAATTCTTAAGTTTCTGTTATATTCGGTGCACAAATTTAATTATGGCGTAAGGATACAAGATTATAAATGATACACATCGAATAAAATTTGTCGGAAAACAGAGACGGTGAGACAAGTGGCACTTAACGCTCGCAGCTTTGCAGCCCGCCCTTTGTCACGTTTAGCTCGTAGTCCTCACAACGAGCACTCGTTAGCAATGTGTTATTGCTCACTTAATTCTTACAACGAGCCTTGTTCTTAACTGTAATTTGTGAGAATATCTCGTAAAACATGCCTGTAAAAAACGTGCCAACTCGCTAAGAACTCCGCCGTTAAAGTGGTAAGGGTGCTCTGTTTAATGTGTATTGATGTTTTATAAGAGTTCATGAAAGCTGTACTGTTTAAGACGTGATTGAGTTACTATTTATTTTTTGATCTTTTATATAAAACGTACAGGTAATCGAACTACCAATGAAGATAAAGGTAAAACAAAATAGGTACACGAGTACAACAGTAGGCAGTTGAAATGTTTAGTTGAACATGTTTAGAGTTACATCTTTTATTAGTTCTTATTTGGAATACTATGGCGAATGGTGGCAGGGTCGAAGTTAATACAGCATCCACATGCCATAAACATTATTACATTTGAATGTTTTTCTACCGATTTCCAAAAAGGAGGAGGTACTCAATTCGACTGCTTTTTTATGTTTGTTACCGCATAACTTTCGATAGAGTCAACCGATTCTCAAAATTCTTTGTTTGAAAGATGGTGCTTCCCGTGTCCCATTCAAATTTCATTCGGTCCAGTAGTTTTTGAGTTACACTCCAATAACTGAAAAGAATGGAAGTATGTATAATTTTTTACAAATTGTACTTGTATCGTTGAAAATATGAACATGTATGTATATCATTTTTGTACGTTAGGATGAATATTATTTTCAAAAGCGCAGTATCTAAATCTATAAAAGAGAATCGTCAAAAACATTATAATAACAACGGGGAAAAAGTAGATGACAAGTAAACCAAGTTAAAGAGCACCGATGTGAAATTAAACTGGATCGCCGCGCTCCGCACCTATAAATTAGCTGTTAAATGTTGTATAATTACAATTTAAATAGGAACGTGTGAAGGCGTATCTACATGTACACTTCTACACTAATATAATAAAGACGAAAGATTTGTTTGTTTGTTTGTTTGAATTGAAAAGGCCCCGAAACTACTGGACTGATTTGAAGAATTCGTTCACCCATTAGAATCTACACAATCTCTGATTAACATAGGCTATATAATATTTAAAAAAAATTATACGTATGATCAGTATGAAAACGTAATCGATGATGGAAGGTGTGAAAAAAGTACCCGAAAAAAATCTTATATCGCCTATGCTGCAGCAACTCTTGACAATAGAGCAAAATGATGTAGTACAGTTTATAGAAGATATTAATATCTACAAAAAGTTTTCATTACTATACAGGGTGTTTGGTAGAGGGACCGACAAATCAAATTTTTTTTAACTTTTTTTTGTGAATTTTCTCGTTTTCTTCAATATTGTACCTATTTACCACCATAACATTTGTAAAGTATGTTTTAGACCGGATGTTTTTAGTTTTTACAAATTTTACAGTATTTTTTTACAGTTACAATATTTTTAGTTATGGTGGTAAATAGGTACAATTTCGGAGAAAAATAGAAAAATCACAAAAAAAAGTTAAACATATTGGGGGGTCGGGGATTTTTTTTTGCCAAATTTGTATTCTCCAAGTGGTCCCCCGAACACGCTCATTTGGTTTGTCGGCCCCTCTACCAAACATCCTATATGTTTAACAATTACAGTTATGTCACAATAACCATTATTCATGTTAAAATATGCAATTGTAAAGCCGAAAGATCCTTATATCGCGTACGCTGCGGAAACTATTAAAAATTGAGCAAAGTTGATGTACTACAGTTTTATAGAGGAGAGGACAGCAATTCTAAATAAAATGCGTCTCCATATATCTAACTATTACAGCTATGTCACTATAACTACGTTTCATGTTAAATTATGCAATTGCAACGCCCGTACACCCGAGGCACTTTATTAGTACCTTATTTATCCTTATCTACTCTAATGATAAAGTGAAAAGATTTGTTTGTTAGTAATGGATAAACGCAAAAAGTACTGAATCAGTTGAATAAATTATTTTACCAGTAGAAAGCTACATTATGCCTGAGTAACGTACGCTATATTTGAAACCATCATCATCTATTATACACATACATATTACATATATACACGAGTCTATTATATTTACGTAACCTGTATATTATTGTATGTACATAAATATATTGACAGCCTAGAGAAGCTCATAGTTGTTGGCCAGGTTGACGGGAAAAGACCACGCGGTCTGGTCGATGGTCAGACGCAGTAAAGAAGCTTACCGGCCTGCCAATCACGAAACCTATTAAGACCGCCGAAGACAGAACCACGTGGAAAAGCATAGTATGTACATCGAGCGGTCAACCATTCAGACTAAACAAGACCTTTAGCAATGAAGATGCCGACTATGATGATGATGATATATATATATTATCTATTTTTAATAGTACCGTTAAGCGGTTGTGCTCATCATACATTATCTGTTGTGTAGTGCTACTTTTGCAGAGTCCTTTTGCCAGTTATACAACGTGAAGCAGTAGCCTGCAAGCATAAACTTCAGAAAGGTTCATTTACATAATTTATTGATTCAGGCGTTACTTTGCGGAAATCCATTAACAAAAAACGATATTTTTTAATATCGTTTTTTGAAGGTTCATTTACCATACAAATGGTAAATATGAAATTGGATTATCTCGTATCTTAAGTTAATTCTTGCATTAGTGACCATGCTATTTTTAACCGACTTCAAAAAAGGTGAAAAACACTGCCTGGTGTATGTATTTTTTTATGTGTATGTTAATAGATTTCTCCGCCATTTTTCGACCGATTCTTCAATTATTGTTTTGTTTGGTAGAGTATACATCAGAGGTGGTCCCATTAAAATTTTATTTGATTCCGTTAAGCAGTTTTTGAGCTACACTGAAAATTGTTACGCCTATCTTGATGGTATCATCATTGACGGTGAATGACAATCGATTCCGTAACTAGCAAGGGTCACTAAAAATGGTGAAAATTTTTTTTTTACCAAATTATGGAACCGACTTCTATACCAAAAAGTGTGAAATAACTTGTCAGAGTCGGTACCATGCGCACAATATTGTGATACAAAGTACCTACTTTTGAACTATCATCGTACCGACTTCAACAAGTTATTTCACAATTTTTGGTTTTCAAGTCGGTTCCATTTTTTGGTAAGAATGTTTTTAAAACTTATGACTATATATTATATCTTTTATTTACAAACATTACTGTGTGTTTGTCGTAAAGTAAAAGTGAAGGTAATATTTTCAGTAAAGTCACAGGCCAAGAAATTTAAAATCTTATATATCAAGGTAACCAGTGCAGTTCAATGTCATGCAAGATAGTTTAAAGTTTAGAATGGCACCGAACTTTTATGGGCAAGCGTGACGCTTAATATCAGGCGAGCGACTTGCTGTCTTGTCAACGATTGACATTAATAAATGTAGATGCCATATTGTTATATATGTCTGTGCTATTAGGTTACCGCTATATTGAAAATAAATCTTAAATGCATTTTACTATTACAGAACACATTTCTCTTCGAACAGATTTACACAAAATATCGGTATACATTTTTAAATAAAAATTATGCAACAAGTGCGCGAAGTTATTTATTACAATCGAGACGGTGTAAAAAAAAATACTAATGTAAAAAAATACTAATAATCTATATTTATTGCAATATTTAGCAAGCTCAAAGTCGCGCTACGATCCATGGAGGGGGCTATGCTCGAGGTTTCTCTACGTGATCGAATCAGAAATTAGGAGATCCACAGACGAACTAAAGTTACCGACATTGCCCAGAAGATATGCCAGTTGAAGTGGCAATAGGCAGACCGCAGAACATAGCCGATGGGAACGGAAGGTTCTGGAGTGGAGACCACGGACCGGCAAGCAAAGCGTAGGTCGTCTACCGACAAGGTGAACTGACGACCTGACAAAGGACAAAGGTGGGAGGGCAACGTTGGATACAGGCCTCTTACAACCGGTTCTTTTGGAAATTTGTGTGGGAGGCGTATGCTGAGCAATGGACGTCCTACGGATGATATAATACAAGTTAAGTTTACAAAGTGAAGGTTCTCTCTGGCTCAATTATATAAATTATAATGTAACTTGTTATAAATGAAATTCGTTAAACAATTATTAGAATACACACTTAGCTCCACTACATCTAGTGCCCTAACTCAAACCACACACAAGCCTTGACGCAGCATGTGTCTTTATATTTATACTATGACCATCAGGGATAA
The DNA here is from genome assembly GCA_917880725.1 of Selenia dentaria. Taxonomy (NCBI): domain Eukaryota; kingdom Metazoa; phylum Arthropoda; class Insecta; order Lepidoptera; family Geometridae; genus Selenia; species Selenia dentaria. The sequence goes on along the minus strand of OU862883.1, from coordinate 26,611,963 downwards.
TGTAGGATTCTAATGGTGAAAGATTTTTTCTAATCGGTCCAGTAGTTTAGGAGCCTATTCATATCAAACAAACAAACAAACAAACAAATCTTTTCTCTTTATAATATTAATGTAGATATTCATATATAAGACGTACGCGTAAGAAACATAATAATATAAAATAATCGCGGTTTTTGTAAGTATCTAGTACAATTAAAGTAATAGGTATGAACATAGTTGGCTGGTTCCCACCATTTTCTGCCAGAGCTGTGTTATATTTTATATTCGTGTTATGAACGCTCAGACAGTTCCCCAGGAAATAGAAAACGGCTAAATAATGTTTCAAGTTTGCTCCACTTATGCCATTTTATGTGTGCCCGTGTCTCCCCCGCCCATAATTTTTCCATATTATTGCTCCTGGCTTAGATTAGCATAAATACGCGAAAGTATGAAAAGCTTTTAGAAAAACATTAAGAAAAGAAATAAGATAATCGTTATCTCCATATCCTGATGAAGATGACATTTTTCTTATACAGAGCGGTATTATTTTCAATTTGCTTGCAAATCCGAACTAAATTATAGACATTATTTATTTCGTAACTTGTTGATATACAGGATGGTTTTTTAAGAACTCCGGACTTGGCCGTGGCCAAGTCCGGAACCATGAGAATTAGAGAAAAATCGTAAAACGAGACATGCCCTCGATTTATAAGAAAACAACAACTGCATACTTAGTTTTTTTTTATTCTTTTACTTTTGACGGAAATCGACCCGAATGTATAAAAAAAATATTCTGTATTATTGAACTAATCGATTCTGTTCCTGATAAAGATCAATCTTCGCAAAAAAATTAATTACTAAAATTGAAACGAAATAGTACATTTTTATAGTATAGTATATCGTTATAGGAAATAGTATATCGTTAGTTATTGTTGTTATCAGACAGATTTTTTATTTTCTGTATTTTTATTGTTACGAGTACAAACAAATGAATAGAAAACAATTAATGAAGTTGTAAAACTTTAAAAGATTTTCCGTTGTGTTTTATTAAACTATAGAACAGGAAGTGTGTTAAAAAGAAGTAAGATGTTATAATGATAGGTACAAGATAAGTAGGAAGTGGTGCAAAAACGTTGGTAATACATAATACTCGTAGATGTAATCTAAAAGAAAAGAGTTTCCCATGTCGAGAAACAGCCGTGCGATTCTCTAATGATTCGTCGTTGCGCTCGTCGACCAACTCCCCGATGTCAAGTACTTATGAGATATCGCCCTAGTACATAAGGTTGTTTTTCCAAAGTTTCTTGTCATCTCGTCATTTGTTTCACGGATGTTGGCAAAGAGAGAATCGCACGGCTGTTTAGTCTAACCAACGTCACTACTTGTAGTCACGTGAATCGTGAGCCAATAATCCATAATGATTACTTAGGATTGTGGAAACTGGTACATCATAAATAATAAGACATCTACGAGTATATAAATGAAATAAAGTCGGGTTAGTTACACCGTGAAAAACTACAGAACGATTAAACGTATTTGGGTGAAAATTTTTAGTTACACAGATGAGGCACTGAATAAACAGGATACTTTTCATCATCATCATCATCATCAGCGGGATGCAGATAGTGGTTAAAGAAAGTTGAAACATTAATAGTGATTTATGTTCGTCAGTTTCCATTACCTAATTAATTATTTATCATTTACAGTATGATTACATATAGCTGTGATTACTTCAAATTATCCTGTGTTAAACCAATGCTACTGCTGCAGTATTCGCTAGTTGCTTGTATATGAAAGAGATGCTCTTAATAGGCTTTTGTAAGTCTTCGAAGCGCGAGGTCCATAACCGGAGTAAATATTCGAGCAGAAAATGTTTGTCGTCGGGTTCTTGATGTTTGTGATATGCATTATTTGAATATATGTAAATCCATACCTCCCGTAATACGGACGTGTGAACACTTCTTTGATTTAAATATACAGGGTGTTTGGTAGAGGGACCGACCGACTCCAAGTGGTCCCCCGAACACGCTCATTTGGTTTGTCGATCCCTCTACCAAACACTCTATATAGATTAAAGCTTAGGATAAATGTTAAGTATGTATACAAAGATCTCATTACATTATTAGTATACAAACATTCATATAAAACATTTAATTTCATAAAATGCTCTTACAGATTTACGAAGTGAATTCTAACATTTATTATTTACTAGCTGTACCTCGCGGGTTGACTTACGTGGTGATGGATGACGATGATAATGAAAATTATCCTATTTACTAATCCAGCGCCTGATCTACCTCCTTTCCAAATTTCTTAAAAAAATATCCAGCCGTTTGACCGTGAAGAAGTAATAAACATACAAACATACTCACAAACTTCCATCTTTAGCATAGTGGTTTAAATATGGAATTTCCGATTTATCACACTAGCCAGTTTGAATTAAACGAAACCTTCATAGTGTCTGATTTCAGAGTGAAACTTTTTTCACGCGAAAACTATATCATTCTAAATTTAGGAAAATAATGTATTTGATAGGATGTCTTTTAATTATTTTTACATTCAGATTTTGACGTGGAGATGGAAACAGCGAAAGTTAGAGATAGTTTCGAATACGAGTTTCGATGTGGATGCTGTTAGGAAAGGATACGGCTAACCGGACCATGCGTGTGGAAATATTGACTTGTAGAATAAACCATGAGAAAGACCAGCCCCTAAGGTAAATAACGAGGAATTGAAGGAGATGGTGTAGTAGTTAGCGACATAGTTTAATGTTAGCATACCCGCAATATTTACCCATTTGAACCAAATCGATTACTTTAAAAACATAATTATAATAGGTACCTCATGATTTGACAGATTGAGAGGAGCGCACGTTGAAGTTTGCCTTACCTTGTTAATCCGATACAGAAATAAAGTGATTTTTGATCACATTATGAAGTATGATGAAAAATGGATTCTTTACAGTAACAAGCCAAAAACGCATAGGTTGTTCCCAGGTCAAAAGCCACAACAATGCCCTAAAGCTAGGTTTACCCATAGAAAAATGATGGTAACATTTTGGTGGTCACTTCATGGTGTAACTCACTATAACAGATTCTCAGATCCGTCAGGCAATAACAGCAGATGTCTACTGTGCAGAACTCCGAACAATAATGTGCGAAAATCGCTATAAAGCAACCCCAACTCGTCAATTGGTCTTCACTATTATTGCTTCATGATATAAAACTTCTGCTCGTCAATCATTTTAACACTACAAGAACTGCAGTTAGAAACCATCCGTCATTCTCCATATTCGCTGTATCTCACTCCAACCGACTACCATTTTGAGGGGTTGGAGCACGTCACATTCACGTTACAGCGTGCGCTAATAGGAACGTTATCTCGATAAACATTAGTTCTATATTTGTACCAACTTGCACCATCTTGCGATTCGCAATTTGACGTCGGAGGTGAAATTTAGTCCAATTCTCATGAAATCCTTACGTCAACGTGACATCGATTTATTGTTCTCAGTTGAAGCCACTAGCGATTCATTATCTTTTAACATCATGAACAGTGGAAAGCCACGTCAAGAAAAGCTTCAAAGTCCATTTACATAAAGGAAAAATAGCCTTTATAAACACCAGGAACACTTTCGAACCGGTGCTCAAGTTTTGTATTTGAATTTGAAAGACAATTTATAAAATGGAATTGTAATAGCCCAGAGCGTTTTCTTAGCAGTTCAATTTACAAAACATTGGTAGATTTACCTTGTTATTTATTAATCCTTATATTCTGGCTAAGGTATTTTGGTTGCATGAAAGTTTTGTGGCGAAAATGTAGGCAGAACTAGGTCGGTGTAGCATTCAGACTTTCGATACCGCTTTATCATTTTATCTCATACTCGAAGTTACTCTTAGGTCCAGAGACGCGAAAGCAGAAATAGCTGGTTTCATGCAAAGCATTTTCTATAGCGTTATTGTGTTTTTTGACGGTGACTGGTCTCGAGAGCGCGGGCTTTGTTATCACTGCGTGAATTACGCAGGTAATGGGTCGCATTTACAACGTACGTGCCTCGACATTCATTAAAACTGCTAATTAAACCTGCCAGCGAGATTCCGACGGATTCGCCTCCGAGACCGAGCCACTCTCTACGTATTTCTTTGGGGAAATTTTAAGTGGAGCACCGTTGGCATTCGTTGAGTGGAGTTTTTAGACTTTATGTGAGGAATTAGCGGCGTGAGTTATGAGGGTTCCCAACTGGTACGTTGTCGTTTTGGATGGTTCTACGCAAATTTGGCGTCATTTTATAATAGTAATTATGTTGATTAAATCGTTTTTTTTATTGAAGTAAATTGCTGTTTTGTCCACGCAATTGTATAGTGTATAAATATACAATTGCGTGAATAAAACGGCAATTTTATTATTGCACTTTTACCAAATACAATACACAAAGTAATACACTAAATGTTAAAATTATTGTAATGTAATTCATAGTATTACTTCTTAAAGCACTAACGCCTGCTTAAGCGATCTCAAACATTGAAATTTATAGAGAGAAAAATTCCATCCTCGGAAGGGATTCGAACCCGCGTCTTCTGACTCTCCGTGTCAGACGCCATTGACCAACTAGGCCACCGAGGTTCTGGTCCGAGCATCGAAGTTTAACTCTCTATCTGACTAACATTCTAGTATATAATAATATATATTAGTTACCGGTTACAAATAAAAGATAATGGTAATAATCTTGCACGAGTAGACCTCATTGTATCTAACAATTCTATTTTTTTACTCTAATACGCTGTAGAACAGCGTAGACTTCTACGCTTAGTTCAGCATCATAGACTTCTACGCTGACGTAGACATCTACGCTGGCGTAGACTACTACGTTGTAGTACCGTTTAGACATCTACGCTAAGTGAGCTACGAGTATTTTGCTCTATCCAAAATAAAGGCAACTCTCATGGTATATATATATATATATTCGTATATTTTACTAAACCCTAATAAAGCTACGCCTGACTCGTACGTTTTCGTTATGTACGAACAGTATTTATATTATTATAAAATGAATTCTTAAGTTTCTGTTATATTCGGTGCACTAATTTAATTATGGCGTAAGGATACAAGATTATAAATGATACACATCAAATAAAATTTGTCGGAAAACAGAGACGGTGAGACAAGTGGCACTTAACGCTCGCAGCTTTGCAGCCCGCCCTTTGTCACGTTTAGCTCGTAGTCGTCACAACGAGCACTCGTTAGCAATGTGTTATTGCTCACTTAATTCTTACAACGAGCCTTGTTCTTAACTGTAATTTGTGAGAATATCTCGTAAAACATGCCTGTAAAAAACGTGCCAACTCGCTAAGAACTCCGCCGTTAAAGTGGTAAGGGTGCTCTGTTTGATGTGTATTGATGTTTTATAAGAGTTCATGAAAGCTGTACTGTTTAAGACGTGATTGAGTTATTATTTATTTTTTGATCTTTTGTATAAAACGTACAGGTAATCGAACTACCAATGAAGATAAAGGTAAAACAAAATAGGTACACGAGTACAACAGTAGGCAGTTGAAATGTTTAGTTGAACTTATTTAGAGATACATCTTTTATTAGTTCTTATTTGGAGTACTATGGCGAATGGTGGCAAGGTCCAAGGTAATACAGCATCCGCATGCCATAGAAATTATTACATTTGAATGTTTTTCTACCGACTTCCAAAAAGGAGGAGGTACTCAATTCGACTGCTTTTTTATGTTTGTTACCGCATAACTTTCGATAGAGTGAACCGATTCTCAAAATTTTTTGTTTGAAAGCTGGTGCTTCCCGTGTCCCATTCAAAATTCATCTAATTCGGTCCAGAAGTTTTTGAGTTACACTTCAATAACTTCAAATTGTACTTGTATTACTGAAAATATGAGCATGTATGTATATCCTTTTTGTACGTTAGGATGAATATTATTTTCAAAAGCGCAGTATCTAAATATATAAAAGAGAATGGTCAAAAACCTTACATATAATAACAACGGGTAAAAAGTAGATGACAAGTAAACCAAGTTAAAGAGCACCGATGTGAAATTAAACTGGATCGCCGCGCTCTGCACCTATAAATTAGCTGTTAAATGTTGTATAATTACAATTTTAATAGGAACGTGTGAAGGCGTATCTACATGTACACTTCTACACTAATATAATAAAGACGAAAGATTTGTTTGTTTGATTTGAAAAGGCTCCGAAACTACTGGACTGATTTGAAAAATTCGTACTCCCATTAGAATCTACACTATCTCTGATTAACATAGACTATATAATATTTAAAAAAAAATATACGTATGAAAAGTAATCGATAATGGAAGTGTGAAAAAAAAGTACCGGAAAAAATTCTTATATCGCCTATGCTGCAGCAACTATTGACAGTAGAGCAAAATGATGTAGTACAGTTTATAGAAGATATTAATATCTACAAAAAAGTTTTCATTACTATAAAGGGTCTTTGGTAGAGGGACCGACAAACCAAATTTTTTTAACTTTTTTTTGTGAATTTTCTCGTTTTTTTCAATATTGTACCTATTTACCACCATAAAATTTGTAAAGTATGTTTTAGACCGGATGTTTTTAGTTTTTACAAATTTTACAAATGTTATGGTGGTAAATAGGTACAATTTCGGAGAAAAAGAGAAAAATCACAAAAAAAAGTTAAACATATTGGGGGGTCGGGGATTTTTTTTTGGCCAACTTGTATTCTCCAAGTGGTCCCCCGAACACGCTCATTTGGTTTGTCGGTCCCTCTACCAAACACCCTATGTGTTTAACAATTACAGTTATGTCACAATAACCATTATTCATGTTAAAATATGCAATTGTAAAGCCGAAAGATCCTTATATCGCGTACGCTGCGGAAACTATTAAAAATTGAGCAAAGTTGATGTACTACAGTTTTATAGAGGAGAGGACAGCAATTCTAAATAAAATGCGTCTCCATATATCTAACTATTACAGCTATGTCACTATAACTACTTTTCATGTTAAAATATGCAATTGCAACGCCCGTACACCCGAGGCACTTTATTAGTACCTTATTTATCCTTATCTACTCTAATGATAAAGTGAAAAGATTTGTTTGTTAGTAATGGATAAACGCAAAAAGTACTGAACCGGTTAAATAAATTATTTTACCAGTAGAAAGCTACATTATGCCTGAGTAACGTACGCTATATTTGAAACCATCATCATCTATTATACACATACATATTAGATATATACACGAGTCTACTATATTTACGTAACCTGTATATTATTGTATGTACATAAATATATTGACAGCCTAGAGAAGCTCATAGTAGTTGGCCAGGTCGACGGGAAAAGACCACGTGGTCTGGTCGATGGTCAGACGCAGTAAAGAAGCTTACCGGCCTGCCAATCACGAAAGCTATTAAGACCGCCGAAGACAGAACCACGTGGAAAAGCATAGTATGTACATCGAGCGGTCAACCATTCAGACTAAACAAGACCTTCAGCAATGAAAATGCCTACTATGATGATTATTATATATATATTATGTATTTTTAAGAGTAACGTTAAGCGGTTGTGCTCATCATACATTATCTGTTGTGTAGTGCTACTTTTGCAGAGTCCTTTTGCCAGTTATACAACGTGAAGCAGTAGCCTGCAAGCATAAACTTCAGAAAGGTTCATTTACCATACAAATGGTAAATATGAAATTGTAATATCTCGTATCTTAAGTTAATTCTTGCATAAGTGACCATGCTATTTTTAACCGACTTCAAAAAAGGAGGCGGTGTATGTATTTTTTTATGTGTATGTTAAAAGATTTCTCCGCCGTTTTTCGACCGATTCTTCAATTATTTTTTTGTTTGGTAGAGTATACTTCAGAGGTGGTCCCATTAACATTTTATTTGATTCCGTTAAGCAGTTTTTGAGCTACACTGAAAATTAAACTGAAAACTATCTTGATGATATCATCATTGACGGTGAATGACAATCGATTCCGTAACTAGCAAGGGTCACTAAAAATGGTGAAATTTTTTTTTTTACCAAATTATGGTATTCTATACCAAAAAGTGTGAAATAACTTGTCAGAGTCGGTACCATGCGCACAATATTGTGATACAAAGTACCTACTTTTGAACTATCATGGTACCGACTTCAACAAGTTATTTCGCAATTTTTGGTTTTCAAGTCGGTTCCATTTTTTGGTAAGAATGTTTTTAAAACTTATGACTATATATATTATATCTTTTATTTACAAACATTACTGTGTGTTTGTCGTAAAGTAAAAGTGAAGGTAATATTTTCAGTAAAGTCACAGGCCAAGAAATTTAAAATCTTATATCTCAAGGTAACCAGTGCAGTTCAATGTCATGCAAGATAGTTTAAAGTTTAGAATGGCACCGAACTTTTATGGGCAAGCGTGACGCTTAATATCAGGCGAGCGACTTGCTGTCTTGTCAACGATTGACATTAATAAATCTTGATGCCATAGGATTGTTATAGTTGGTGAATATGTCTGTGCTATTAGCCCTTCAAGGATCGATGTCATTATAACAATGAAATTTCTATTGTGTCTGGCCGTGCGACCTTTGATGCATTAGGTTACCGCTATATTGAAAATAAATCTTAAATGCATTTTACTATTACAGAACACATTTCTCTTCGAACCGATTTACACAAAATATCGGTATACATTTTTAAATAAAAATTATGCAACAAGTGCGCGAAGTTGTTTATTACAATCGAGACGGGTTTTAGATTTGACTTTGATTTGATTTGATTAGACGGGCCGTTTGATGTGATGCCGAAGGTGTGTTGAAAAAATGTTTAATAATTATCAGCAACGTCGTTTTCCTTTACTTAAAATAAATTTTAATTAGTAGTGACATATACCGTATATCAAATTTAAAAAAACAACGCAAGATATTTGTAAAAAAATACTTATAACCTACTTATATTTATTGCAATATTTAGCAAGCTCAAAGTCGCGCAACGATCCATGGAGGGGGCTATGCTCGAGGTTTCTCTACGTGATCGAATCAGAAATTAAGAGATCCACAGACGAACTAAAGTTACCGACATTGCCCAGAAGATATGCCAGTTAAAGTGGCAGTAGGCAGACCGCAGAACATAGCCGATGGAAACGGAAGGTTCTGGAGTGGAGACCACGGACCGGCAAGCACAGCGTAGGTCGTCTACCGACAAGGTGAACTAACGACCTGACAAAGGACAAAGGTGGGAGGGCAACGTTGGATACAGGCCGCTTCCAACCGGTTCTTTTGGAAATTTGTGTGGGAGGCCTATGCTGAGCAATGGACGTCCTACGGATGATATAATACAAGTTAAGTTTACAAAGTGAAGGTTCTCTCTGGCTCAATTATATAAATTATAATGTAACTTGTTATAAATGAACTTCGTTAAACAATTATAAGAATACACACTTAGCTCCACTACATCTAGTGCCCTAACTCAAACCACACACAAGCCTTGACGCAGCATGTGTCTTTATATTTATACTATGACCATCAGGGATAATGTAGGATTCTAATGGTGAAAGATTTTTTCTAATCGGTCCAGTCATTTAGGAGCCTATTCTTATCAAACAAACAAATCTTTCCTCTTTATAATATTAATGTAGATATTCATATATAAGACGTACGCCTAAGAAACATAATAATATACAATAATCGCGATTTTTGTAAGTATCTAGTACAATTAAATTAATAGGTATGAACATAGTTGGCTGGTTCCCACCTGGTTCACACGGTGGTGTTATATTTTATATTCGTGTTATGAACGCTCAGACAGTTCCCCAGGAAACAGAAAACGGCTAAATAATGTTTCAAGTTTGCTCCACTTATGCCATTTTATGTGTACCCATGTCTCCCCCGCCCATAATTTTTCCATATTATTGCTCCTGGCTTAGATTAGCATAAATACGCGAAAGTATGAAAAGCTTTTAGAAAAACATTAAGAAAAGAAATAAGATAATCGTTATCTCCATATCCTGATGAAGATGACATTTTTCTTATACAGAGCGGTATTATTTTCAATTTGCTTGCAAATCCGAACTAAATTATAGACATTATTTATTTCGTAACTTGTTGATATACAGGATGGTTTTTTTAAGAAGGGCGGCCGTGGCCAAGTCCGGAACCATTAGAGAAAAATCGTAAAAGGAGACATGCCCTCGATTTATAAGAAAACAATAACTGCATACTTAGTTTTTTTATTCTTTTACTTTTGACGGAAATCGACCCGAATGATTAAAAAAAATTATTCTGTATTATTGAACTAATCGATTCTGTTCCTGATAAAGACAATCTTCGCAAAAAAATTAATTACTAAAATTGAAACGAAATAGTACATTTTTATAGTATAGTATATCGTTATAGGAAATAGTATATCGTTAGTTATTGTTGTTATCAGACAGATTTTTTATTTTCTGTTTTTTATTGTTACGAGTACAAACAAATGAATAGAAAACAATTAATGAAGTTGTAAAACTTTAAAAGATTTTCCGTTGTGTTTTATTAAACTATAGAACAGGAAGTGTGTTAAAAAGAAGTAAGATGTTATAATGATAGGTACAAGATAAGTAAGAAGTGGTGCAAAAACGTTGGTAATAGATAATACTCGTAGATGTAATCTAAAAGAATAGAGTTTCCCATGTCGAGAAACAGCCATGTGATTCTCTAATAATTCGTCGTTGCGCTCGTCGACCAACTCCCCGATGTCAAGTACTTATGAGATATCGCCCTAGTACATAAGGTTGTTTTTCCAAAGTTTCTTGTCATCTCGTCATTTGTTTCACGGATGTTGGCAAAGAGAGAATCGCACGGCTGTTTAGTCTAACCAACGTCACTACTTGTAGTCACGTGAATCGTGAGCCAATAATCGATAATGATTACTTAGGATTGTGGAAACTGGTAAATCATAAATAATAAGACATCTACGAGTATATAAATGAAATAAAGTCGGGTTAGTTACACCGTGAAAAACTACAGAACGATTAAACGTATTTGGGTGAAAATTTGTAGTTACACAGATGAGGCACTGAATACACAGGATAATTTTCATCATCATCATCATCAGCGGGATGCAGATAGTAGTTAAAGAAAGTTAAAACATTAATAGTGATTTATGTTCGTCAGTTTCTATTACCTAATTAATTATTTATCATTTACAGTACGATTACATATAGCTGTGATTACTTCATATTATCCTGTGTTAAACCAATGCTACTATGCTTATATATCTCATTACATTATTAGTATGCAAACATTCATATAAAACATTTAATTTCATAAAATGCTCTTACAGATTTACGAAGTGAATTCTAACATTTATTATTTACTAGCTGTACCTCGCGGGTAGATTTACGTGGGGATGGATGACGATGATAATGAAAATTATCCTCTTTACTAATCCAGCGCCTGATCTACCTCCTTACCAAATTTCATCAAAATTGGTCCAGCTGTTTGAGCGTGAAGAAGTAACAAACATACAAACATACTTCCACCTTTAGCATAGTGTTTTAAATATGGAATTTCCGATTTTTCACACTAGCTACTTTGAATTAAACAAAACCTTCATACTGTCAGATTTCAGAGTGAAACTATTTTCACGCGAAAACTATATCATTCTAAATTTAGGAAAATAATGTATTTGATAGGATGTCTTTTAATTATTTTTACATTCAGCTTTTGACGCGAAGATCGAAACAGCGAAAATTAGAGATAATTTCGAATATGAGTTCCGACGTGGATGCTGTTAGGAAAGGATACGGCTAACCGGACCGTGCGTGTGGAAATATTGACTTGTAGAATAAACCATGAGAAAGACCAGCCCCTAAGGTAGATAGATAGATAGATAGATAAACTCTTTATTGAACACCTTAAACTAAAACAAAATTAAAAATATTTAGCTTATATTAGTGAACAATAGGCGGCCTTATCGCTCAAAGCGATCTCTTCCAGACAACCTTTGGATGGAGAGGAGCAAGTTTTGACAAGGGATGGCGGTGGTAAATCACGATGAATTGAAGGAGATAGTGTAGGAGTTAACGACATAGTTTAGTGTTAGCATACCCGCAATATTTACCCATTTGAACCAAATCGATTAGTTTAAAAAAATAATTATAATGGGTGATTTGACAGATTGAGAGGAGCGCACGTTGAAGTTTGCCTTACCTTGTTAAACCGATATAGAAATGAAGTGATTTTTGATCAAATTGTGAAGTGTGATTAAAAATTGATTCTTTACAGTTATTGCAAGACAAAAACGCAATGGTTGATCCCAGGTCAAAAGCCACAACAATGCCCTAAAGCTAGGTTTACCCATAGAAAAATGATGGTAACAGTTTGGTAGTTACTTTATTGCGTAATTCAGTATAACAGATCCTCAGATCCGGTCAGGCAATAACAGCAGATGTCCACTGTGCAGAACTCCGAACAATGATGTCCGAATCTCGCTATAAAGCAACCCCAACTTGTCAATCGGTCTTCACTATTACTGCTTCATGATATAAAACCTCTGCTTGTCAATCATTTTAACACTACAAGAACTGCATCTAGAAACCATCCGTCATCCTCCATACTCGCTGGATCTCACCCCAACCGACTACCATTTTGAGGGGTTGGAGCACGTCACATTCACGTTACAGCGTGCGCTAATAGGAACGTTATCTCGATAACCATTAGTTCTATATTTGTACCAACTTGCACCATCTTGCGATTCGCAATTTGACGTCGGAGGTGAAATTTAGTCCAACTCTCATGGAATTCTTACGTCAACGTGACATCGATTTATTGTTCTCAGTTGAAGCCAGTAGCGATTAATTATCTTTTAACATCATGAACAGTGGAAAGCCACGTCAAGAAAAGCTTCAAAGTCCATTTACATAAAGGAAAAATAGCCTTTATAAACACCAGGAACACTTTCAAACCGGTGCTCAAGTTTTGTATTTGAATTTGAAACAATTTATAAAATGGAATTGTAATAGCCCAGAGCGTTTTCTTAGCAGTTCAATTTACAAAACATTGGTACTCGTAGATTTACCTTGTTGTTTATTAACCCTTATATTCTGGCTAAGGTATTTTGGTTGCATGAAAGTTTTGTGGCGAAAATGTAGGGTGAACTAGGTCGGTGTAGCTTTCAGGCGTTCGATACCGCTTTATCATATTATCTCAAACTCGAAGTTACATTTAGGTCCAGAGTCGCGGAAGCAGAAATAGCTGGTTTCATGCAAAGCATTTTCTATAGCGTTATTGTGTTTTTTGACGGTGACTGGTCTCGAGAGCGCGGGCTTTGTTATCACTGCGTGAATTACGCAGGTAATGGGTCGCATTTACAACGTACGTGCCTCGACATTCATTAAAACTGCTAATTAAACCTGCCAGCGAGATTCCGACGGATTCGCCTCCGAGACCGAGCCACTCTCTACGTATTTCTTTGGGGAAATTTTAAGTGGAGCACCGTTGGCATTCGTTGAGTGGAGTTTTTAGACTTTATGTGAGGAATTAGCGGCGTGAGTTATGAGGGTTCCCAACTGGTACGTTGTCGTTTTGGATGGTTCTACGCAAATTTGGCGTCATTTCATAATAGTAATTATGTTGATTAAATCGTTTTTTTTATTGACGTAAATTGCTGTTTTGTCCACGCAATTGTATAGTGTATAAATATACAATTGCGTGAACAAAACGGCAATTTTATTATTGCACTTTTACCAAATACAATACACAAAGAAAGTAATACACTTAATGTTAAAATTATTGTAATGTAATTCATATACGTAACTCTTTTAGTATGCATAATTATGTTTATAAAAATAATAATACAGCATAAACTATTTTAATAAATATGTAATATCATCTCATAATAACAACATATTGGATTTTCAATAAAACAAGAGAATAACTAAAGCCATATCGAGTGAAGTATCAATATAAAGGATAAATAATAGTTAATAAATTACATTTTGTTATACTTGTTGTTTGTTTTCATTTCTATACACAGGTATATACAGGTTTTGTTATAAAAACTAACGTGGTTTTCAATCATTATTAATTAAAAATACGGGATTACTCACGTAATATTTATCGGATAGGTCCGACTATAGTTTCGACCACATTCGGTGGCCTTATAAGCGAGACGTCATCGACGCGGGCGTCCCGAACACTCCTTGAAAAAGGCCACCGAATGTGGTCGAAACTATAGTCGGACCTATCCGATATATATACAGGTTCTTGTTTACAATACTAATTGTTAATAATACAGTGCTTGTTTCATTTCATTTCTCCTATTTCGCATTGCTAAATCAAAAATCCAAGGGTTGTGAATTTATTTACATAAATATGATATACTAGCTGTGCTCCGCGGTTTTAACCGCGCGGTGATGAATGATGATGACGATGAATCAAATACAGGGTGTTTGGTAGAGGGACCGACAAACCAAATGAGCGTGTTCGGGGGCCCACTTGGAGAATACAAGTTGGCCAAAAAAAATCTCCGACCCCCCAATTTTTTTCCTTTTTTTTCTAAAAAAGCTTGCTAGTGGGTTTTTTTATCACTGTGAAAGTTGAACTATGAGGTAAAATTTATTTCATATTTTCACTCTATGAGCTCTAAATCAGTTAGCTATGTTTAGTATCCAATTTTGCTTTGCGTGGCCTGAAGGTGTATTAGAGACCAAATTCAACTAAAAACATCCGGTCTAAAATAGATTTTACAAATGTTATGGTGGTAAATAGGTACAATTTCAGAGAAAAAGGAAAAATTCACAAAAAAAGTTAAAAACGAAATTGGGGGCTAGGGGATTTTTTTTGGCTAACTTGTATTCTCCAAGTGGGCTCCCGAACACGCTCATTTGGATTGTCGGACCCTCTACTAAACACCCTATATAGCGTATGTTACTCAGGCATAATATACCTTTTAAAGATTTTTTTAACCGGCTATGTAGTTTTTGTGTTCATCCATTACTATCTATCTACTATCTATCAAATCTTTCCTTTTTATTATTAGAGTATTTATGGATTAACACTATATGTGGCCTAGTTTGTACCGGCCTTACTTAATATATATTTTAAGACAAAAAGTAGTTATCGTGACGTAACTGTAATAGGTACAATAAAGTCTGCAATACCTTATGTTTTACTATTACAATTATGTCACAATAACTACTTTTTCATTTTAAAATAGGCAATAGAAATGCCGAAGAATCCTTATACGAGTATCGCGTACATTTCGGAAACTATTGATAATAGAGCAAAGTAATGCACTAGAGTTTTATAACGGACATCAATGTCTACAAAAAAGTATGCAATACCATGTTTCTAACTAGGTAGATATTGATGTTTTTTTATAAAATTGCATTACATTACTTTGCTTTATTGTCATTAGTTTCCGCAGTGTTCGCGATATGAGGATGTAATATCGTATTTTTTCACACCTTGGGCTACATAATCGAAGTATTTTATACGGATCCCTAACTTTTTTAAATTATTATGTAGCCTATGTTACTTAGTGATAATGAAGCTACCTAACAACAAAATAATTTCTGAAATCGTTCCAGTAGTTTAATGTTTATTTGTTAAATACAAAAAATACAAATTTTTCCTCCTTATAATATTAGTATAGGAGTATAGATTATTTTTCATGGTACAAAACTTTTTTAGATATTTAGAGAACATTAAAGACTCGAGGTCCACTTGGTGTTAGTTGGTAACATCTGCTTATAACAGATGTCATGTCGTGCAAGTGACAAACTGAACTGCGCGCGTAACCTTGACACATTAAGTAGTTAAGTCTCACGAGCCTGTAATTTAGCCATCCATACCATTCCAACCAAAACGCAGTATTCAGAACAATTACTGCTTCGCGGTAGAAATAGGGTAGGTGGCAGGACTTCCCCGGATGAACTCATTTACAGAGGATTCTACTGATACAAAATCTATTATGTCTTTTGTATTTGCGTTTGAATGTACTTCTAAAACTGTATGTATATTACACTAACATTATACTTACGTTGCATGTCATAGGTACATATAAAGTTGTATTTTTATACTATCAATTGAATCCGTCCGGTAACGCTGTAAATGCCGGTAGAGGCAAACAGCATTAGTCCATTCGAAGAAAAAAAAACACTATCAAGTGACAGTCAAGTCATGTGCATAACGGCAAGTACTACGCCAGCCCATAACTAGTGCAACGGTACCAGGAGGTAGGAACTGAAGTTTTTCCTGCCAATGCACTGCGCTCCTTACGCGGAGACATTGAATGTGGATTCTCATCTGCCCTGTAATAAAACTTGCTAATAAAAAATACCATTATCTTTATTTAAAGCGATTAATTCGCAGGGGCAATAAGGGCCTGCGTTGATCAGTAGACGCCAGGTCAAAACCTTACGTTAATCAAAGAAGGTTACCTGGGTTTAAGTGAAGGTAACGCCCAGGTAAATGTACGGAGGTAAACCACAGCACGTCAGTAATCAGTAACTTACAATTACCCGCCTGGCTAGCTACCGCTCTCAAAATTAAGAACCCTCACTAAGTAAGTAAGTAAGCACTTAAAGTAAATAAATACAATATATTATTAGGATTTTTATTTGTCGGACCCGTTAGCTTAGTTGGTAGTGGCTTTCGAAGCTAGGGATCCATGGTTCGATCTTGGCCGGGAAAAATATTTGTGTGATTAGCAGAAATGTTTATTTTAAAGTTTTGGATATTTTTAATGTGCTAATGTGTGTACCCGTGCCTTCCACAATACAGAGAATCCAAATGAGGGGTATGGGTCTGTGAACGTCATCATCATTATAATTTTTGCCTTAGGACGTCCACTGCTGAACACTTGCCTCCTCCATAATTCCAAATGGACCGGTTTTAAGCGGCATGCATCCAACGTCGTTCTGCGATCTTTATAGGATCGCCTGTCCACCTTGTCGGTGGATGACCTACGCTGCGCTTGCCGGACTGTGGTCTCCACTCTAGAACCTTCTAGTCCCATGGGCCATCTGTTCTGCGTGCTATGGACCCTGTCAACTGCCACTTCAACTGGCTTATCTTTTGGGCTATGCCGGTGACATTTGTTTTTCTACGGATCTCTTCTACTACTCGATCACGTAGCGTAACTCCGAGCATAGCCCTCACCATAGCTCGTTGAGCGTCTTTGAGCTTACTTATTAAGCCCATAGTAAGAGACCACGTTTCAGGGCCTTAAGTCATCACTGGTAACATACACTGGTCAAAGACTTAAGTCTTAAAGCACTGAGGTATTTTTGACGAGAAGACTTCACGAAGCTTCCGGAACGGTGCTCTGCCGATCGACGATTGACCTCTTTCCAGAATTGTCTCCTGTGTTTCCCTGACTTGACTGTTTCCCGTCTGTGAACGTGTAGATATCTAATTTAATATATACTGTTTGACTTCGTTGAGTCCCGGTGGCTGTCTTTGAAAGCCAGTCGCAACTCTAATTTTAAGTGTGCTTTCTTTTATCGTATAATTACTGACCATCAAGAGAAATATTTTTCAAACACTAGCATTAATTTTAGAATAAAATATACCCACACAACATATAATAATTACAACGCTAAAATGGGCATGGATGCATGAGACGAGAGACGGTGGGTTAAATAAAGAATACTATTGCCTGCTAATTATCATTTCTATATTTAGTTGATATTATGATTATGCATTGTATTTATTAAAAACTAACGACTACCCGCGAATTCGTTCGCGTAGTAGGCTCAGCTTACGGCCTTTTATAAGAACCTTCTCCTGACAATTATTAACAGAACATAAAAATACTGAGCGAGATTGTTCTATCCGTTCTTAAGTTATAGCGTGACCATGACCGTGAAATAGGATATTTTTACATATATTGACAGATACAGTTGCACCATTTTTTGACTTGAACGTGAAAGGTACCTTCAAAGCAATACTAACGCCTAAGTTTTGGCGATTTAACGGTAACTGTAAACTTTAGACTTTAAATGGTGCAACTCACTCTTTAAACTAACCAAAAAAACGTCAGTTACTGTGATGGCAGTATATGCACCGCCGACAGATACATTTTATGTATATTTACTTGGAAGCAGTGGTTTCTTCTTCGAGAATATTGTTTAAATATATGTTTCTTTTTAATAAATTTAGTGGCAGCTTATGACCTTGTTACATCATCATGTACAGTTAGACAGAAAATGATTAAACCTATGCTGAAATTTACATGGATACGAATGTGTCTCTTACTTATTATTACTGACTGTTTTCACAAGCTTTTATTATTTTTCTCTTTTTACAATATGCAATCTATTTTCAAAGCATTTATCGGATGCTAGCCGATTTAGCTGTAATTTGGCAAAACTACTTATGTAGTTTAACTGACAATACAATAGGTATTATGGTAACGTATGGGGCAGTAAATAGTACTCGGTCAATTACGATATTTTAAAAAAGTTCGTCGATAAACACTTTTACAAATAAAAAAGTCGAGCAGAAACATGTAGTTACTCTTGGCGTTATAAGAAATAAAATAGACAGCGTAGCCCTAATAGAAGTGTTTTTGAAACTATCTGTACCCGATGTGGCATTGGTGAGTCGGCTGCGACCGCGCAAGCAACGCGTCCTGCCGCACAATGCCGGTCGCACCGTCCAGCACCGGCAGAGCCCGGCGGAGCGTGCACGCGCGCTGCTCTGTTCTGTTCTTACCTCGGCGCCACATTGTGACCTGTTCGCGAGTGGGATTGATGATGAATGAGTGCAAGAGAATGTGTGAGATGAATGCCAGAGAATAGACTGTGAATGCCTAGCATTCCTGAAATTTATTATTATTGAAAACTATTTTTATGTTAATGATATGAAGGATGATATTACAATATAATTTTGTTATACCTAATATTATGATATATACATACCTTGTGTAGTTAGATTATTATATTGTTATTTTCTGACAAATGGTGTAAACAATTGCTAATATATCTATTGTACTTGACTGTGTGTAACGCTTTGGTGCAAACTGTAATGTTACATACACTAATTTACTGATTAATAAATAAATGTACTAATACAGTTGTTTAGAAGATGGTCAGCACCTTGTCTGGTCACGACAGTTCCAATATCTTCTAGCAGTCTTTTTTACTGGTACATTCTTGCTTAGTCTTTGATTTTCTAAATGTTATATAGTTTTAACTTTACGAGTAAAACTCCTAAAACTTGCAAATGAGCATTATGCAATCATTGTGTTAAGTTACATTAGCAACTCAAGAGAAGCTTTCAAACACACAGGTAAGTTTACACTTTGTTCGCAGTCTGGTACCCACTAATTAACAAACAGCAAGTCCTAAGGGTTCAGATGTATCCACTGAAAACTGAGCTAATGTCTTTCAATTAACATCGTTTAAAATCAGAGCTGTTACTAATTGGTATATACCTAAGTAATGTTTTCAATCTATTGTGTAACGGAAAGAGTTTCAGAACTGCAGTGTTGCAGCCACCATAATGTCACTAATGAGGTTCCGGTGCGTTGATAAGTTATAGCAGGGGTTTGAGCGTGGTTTAAGTCCATCAGAGGTTTGGCTTCCGGCTCACTTTGGCACTTTGGGTCCATCCTCCAACTACGCTAGGATTCTGCCCATCCATGGATCTTGAATTGAATTTTCTATTTAGTTACTATAAATGTGAATATTATGCTAAGAATTTTCATGCTTTGTAACATTCTATTTTGTATGCAATGATAGTGTAGTGATGGTTGACCGACAAAATTGCGATGAAATTTTGTCAGCACAGATCGGTCTACTGTAGAGCACATCCCATAGCCTTCTATCAAGATTGAAAAGTAAGTAGTCACTTAACATCTTACGGTGAACTCTGACTCTGAGAGCCAGCCGCCATTTCACGTGTAGTGTTCTATTATATACCTATTAAATATAATATACACTTTCGAAAACATCATCTCAAAAGACATAAATTTAAACTGTTAACATACAAGTATTTCATCATCACTGTCCGAAGTGAGATTGTGGTCAAACCTATCGATTATTATACAAAATAGAAATACGTTCTTCTAATATATAAACATTGCATAAGGAAGTTAATTTATGGCCTCAAACCTAACTATATCACTTAACAAATTAATTCGTATTTATGTTGTTTGTATCCATTGAAAAATAATCCCTATTTTTTGCATAGAAAACTGTTACTAAAGTCGACCGTAAAATGTTCGCCTCTGTTATTTTTCACATGGGTGTACAATGGCACAAACGAAGCAAAAGCTCGCCCATATGACACTTGGTTCTGTTGTTCAGTTTTTGATGTGAAAAAAAAATACTTCATGCAAAACAAATAAGCGGAGTTGGAGATATAACATGACGGGTCGCGGTAAGTCTGTTTTCAACTTTGCAGATGTACTAGATGCGCGAAAGTGGTAATTTATAGTTGGTATTTTTACTCTACAACTTTTAAACCAGCAGAACTGAAATGCAAACCGAGCTAAAAGAATTGCGTTCATTTAATTTGAGTATTTAAAAATTCTTCGCAAAGGGAATATTTTAATGTTTGGAATTGGGTGAATCATGAAGTTGTATACCTAGTACAATATTTTAATTTTTAATTAAATACCCACTTTACGGTTTTAAGCAGTTTGGTCCTGAATTAATAATGTGACTTTCACTATTTCTCTTTCCGCGATCCCCTGCCGTGCGATTCTGTAATGATTCGTCGATGCGCTCGTCGACGAGCTCACGGACGTCAAATACTTTATGAGATATCGCCCTTGTACATAATGTTGTTTTTCCAACGTTTCTTGTCATCTCGTCATTTGTTTCACGGGTGTTGTCAAAGATGCAACGAATTAATTAACTAATCAACAATCTCTTAGATAATCGCACGGCTGTGTTCCCTGGGCTAGCAGTTAAGCTTGCCTTGTTGTTATTAAGTGATAAATAAGGTAGAGCGACCTCTGCTGTAGACTTGAATGGGTGACCACTAGTTTGATTAACAACTGAGCGCTTTCGCGCTTCGGCAGGCTTGCTATACAGTTGATCCCAGTTCATTACCTTATGGTACAACAGTTTGTAGGTTATGATGCATGTTGACCACTATCTACCAAGCAGCACTGGGATCGCTGGTGGATTATTCTCTCTCATAGAGAAAGGCCTGTATCTCTGGCCTGTATGAGCATAATGGCTGGTGGTGGGTGTCTGGGAACTGAGAGGGATCTAAAAGAAACGTCTTTTTGGAATATCCTATTTTATTCCCGGTTTTAATCCCCTATTTGACTCTAGGACTTCAGGCCTCTCAATAAATTATTGAAATCCATGAACTTGTCCAACCGTGAACAATGAGTTTTAAGTAAACGCGTGCAGGTGAATAGTGAGAATTATATAGGTTATTATTTCTTATTATACCATTTGGTACTCTTTAACGTTAACAATAACTGAAGTAAATAATAAGTCATTGGCAAATAGAAGCAGTGATATTACACGGTTCCATATAGGTATATAAGTATATGCATGCGACACAAGCGCCACACTTGCTCATAACTTTCAGTGCCATTCAGAATTTAAAACTACACGAGTTCAAAACCCTGCATGGCAATGCGCGGCGCTCATAACCCTGAGATAGAAGATGTTAAATCTATTTTCCTGTAAAATCCTGGAAACATTGCCTTTCAACTAAACAAATTATTGTTTGAATAATTGGCAAAGTACTAGTACTTCCCCAGACGGACTTTGCAAAAGTCCTACAATCAATCAAATAAAATCTTATGTACCCTTGTGTATGTAGTTTATGTTACTCTAGGGTATAAGCAATTTCAATATGAAATTACATCAAAAAGCAACAAACGCATATACGCTCCCTTATTTATAATATGAATGTGATATTATTAGGGTTATTCCACAAATCCCCATTGAATATCCCCATCAATGTGGATTTGTGAACTTTTCTTCCATTAATCTCCATTAAAATAAAATCTCAATCGGTATACTTACGATTTGTAATATATTATAACTACACTTCAAAATATTAAGGGCAGTGTTGAAACCTAACACAATCTCAGCCAATAATATTGCACAAAGGAGCAAACATTCATTATTTCCGAAGAGATGACGAAATGAAACGAGTGCAATAAAACAATCAGCATACCTAACATTTTGTTATAAAAACTAACGTAGTTTTCAATCATTATTAATTAAAAATATGGGATACGGGAAGTGCTAAGCGAGACGTCATCGACGCGTCCCGAACACTCCTTGAAAAAGGCCACCGAATGTGGTCGAAACTATAGTCGGACCTATCCGATAAATATTACGTGAGTAATCCCGTATTTTTAATTAATAATACCTAAAATTGTAAAGTCGTAATTAAACGTGGGAATATTTGTAAGTATGAGCTTCAATTTAAGTGTAATTGGCTGATTTATCTTACCTCCTACCATACGCATACGTTTAAATAATTCTTGCCTCTGCATGTATCATGAATTAATTATGGCGTGTACTTTCTAATATTCAATAATATAAAAGTCAAAGCAATCAAAACGATTTTATGACTGAAATCCATTATAAGAACTAGACGTTCAAGTAGAAACTAAATCTATTTCCACTTTAGTTTGTCCTTTGAAGTCACAAAATTGTTAAAGCAATTTTTGAGATAGATAAGTACCTATTTAATTAGAATTAGACTTTTGATTACGTACAAACTATGTTACCACTTGTGTTTTCCTTTGAACAGTTTTTGTTATTGTTATTTCGATTATTGATTTTGAAGACATCAAAAGTTCTTAGAGTGTTACGTGAGTTCGTTGTTATGTGATTCGGATTTGTGAAAAATTAGAGTTTTGGTTGTTAGAGATAGCATTGCTACGGCGTTAAGTGTTTCGTGGTAGCGTGCATTCGTTGTAAAGTGATTCGTATTAGTAAGCTTTCGGGGACGTCTTATTCTTTGTTACGTTTTCAAAGTTACGTAACACACTCGATTTTACTTCCCTGATAATATATGCACTACAATAATAGAGATTAAAGAATATGGGTGGTGGGACACATTTTTAATTACCTAATCTCGTACTCTTATTCGCTTCAGCGAAGTATTTCTCGTCTGGAATATATGTTTACATACCAAAAACAGTACATTACTGCACTGAAAAAGGAGCTTTATTGATAAAGCTTGGCTCTAGTAGATAGATTACAGTGTGACAGTCATTAGTAGCAATCAGTCAAGCGGACTAAGCAGGGTGGCCTTCCGAAAGCTGACAGCCTCTTATCTAAATAAGATCGGAGTGCGTGATGGAATTTAAGAACCGAGCATTGCTCGGAAATGGTTTTAATTAAATTTGGTTAGTTTTAGGTCTCCGAATGAATATTATATTTAAATAAGTACTATTTTTCAAAAAAGAACCTGAATGCGAGCAAAACTAAAACATATTTGGCAGATTGTACTAAGACAATATATCATGTTGACGCGTGCGTTGTTTGGCAACACATAAAACAGAGCTGCTTGATACTGATTTAAATGTTATGGGGAAACGCTTGTTACGGGTTTCGGCACTTGCTATCATAAACTTAAGCAAACGCAAAATGTGGATCATTTTTGCCGTCTCTTGTTTAAAGTTTCGTCATAACAATTTATTTTATATTCATAATTTTTAAAGTATTGTGTTAGAATTTATTTTAGAATTGTTTTTGGTTACCTCACTCGACACGACTGGGTTATTTTTAATTTCTTTGGATAAACACTTACGGTGGTTTACAGTCAGCATATTAGAATTTTTGACAGATCATATTGAACATTTGATGATCACTGTCTAACTTACATTTTAGTCAGTTTTTATTAACATACACCTCTGTCATAAGTCAATAGCGTTATACATAAACCACATAGGTTAATGTATAAAGCTATTGTTTAGTCTACAAACTTGTTGATAAAAAACAATCTAAACTTATACAAATAATAGGTACTTATCTTTAACTTAAGATATAATAAGGGTAATTTATTCATTAAGGCGTTACTTTGCGGAAATCCATTATCAAAAAAACGATATAAAAAAATATTTAGTGACACTTACGCTGAAAAGAAAACAATGATTTTGGCCTATTTGGGGGCGTGCACCACCCTCCCTCCCGCATAAAATGCTAATAGGAAGAATACAAAATAAAAAACACAAGAAACCCCAAATCGTCGAGCGCTAGACCGACAGTCATGCAAATAGACCAATCTATTGTTTACATTTTGCATCAATCTCGCATGTGTTTTGTTTTACGAGTGTTTCCATGTTGCTCGCAACTTTCCATGTGTTGCCATTCTCGTATGGCCGCTGTTCTAATCTCCCTCCTAGATTACCGCCCTGCGTGTGTGGCAACCTTTCTAAAGCCCCACGTAAATATTTAATTGTTGGCACGAATCTATATATTCGTATCGTAAGTTTGCGGTAATTTCGCCGAGGCAGTGTAGCTCGCGAACATCGGAGCGTAACGAGCACAACCCGATTTCTGTATACACCCAATTATTTACCTGTACCAATACAGAGTTGCCAGTCGCTGTGTAATCAAAATGTTCTCAACCACATTCAGTGAATTGAATTTTCTGTTCATCTCGTAATGGCTGGCTTTTATTCCATCGGCACTGAGAAGGCCGGGAACATTCTGTATGTGGAAATAGTAGATTTGGTTGGCATATATGGAAGGTACATTTATGTATTACACGTATTATATACTTATTATATAATACAAAGTGAAAGTAGTAAGAGGTGAAGTAGATAGTGGAGAACATTAAGAACATACGTAAGTGAGAAAAATATGCCCACAGATAATGTTATGTTCTATGATTACATTTAGGGTGTGACATCCATCTATAATTTTTTTCTATTTATCTTATACATATATAAATGACCCCTATTTCTCCTGGTCACGCTATGACTTGAGAACGGATGTGTTATGTATTGCCAAGATAAGGTTCTTATGAAATAAAAACCAAGAAAAGATAATAGTAATAATATAATATTATGGGATATCCACACAAAATCTTCAGTTCCCAAACTAGGCGTAGAGCCTGTACTGTGCTAACGATGGGGGGTTATGGCGAGGCCGAAGGTTGAGCCTAATACGCGAACGAAATTGCGAGCAGCCGTTAGTATAAAGTAAAATCCAATTACAATATGCTCTTAATAGAAATAACATTATAATAAAAACTATGTCACGGTAAAAAAGAAAGTACGGAAGAAAGAAACTACAGATGTCAAAAGAGCTAGTGCTTACATCCTACCCGCAGGCATTAATTTATATGCTTTTTAGGGTTCCTAACTTCAAGAGGAAAAATGACCCCTTATAGGAACAAAGTCATCCTGTGATCACATTGTTATCTGTCTGTGAGTCTGTCTGTCAAGACTCTCTGTCTCAGGGAAAGTATCAAGTGGAAATTTATACCAAATTATAATTATATACAATACGACAATACGGTCTATTTCAGCTGTGAAAAATCATTTATATCACATATTTTGCGATTACAAAAGGAAATCGAAACCCATATGATACTTCCCGTTGACCTTGACTCATGAAATTGTACAAGAAGCAATGTCTTACAGCACATGAAAAGAAATAAAATTAATAAAAACCGTAAGTGTGTACTTTAACAACAACAAAAAAAGTGAATTTACTTTTACAAACGTATTATCTATTTGCGGTTGGTGGAATAAACGTGTCTAGGGATCAAACGATAAAGTTATGTTTTGACATCTAGTTTGTCTTTTAGTTACAACAATAAAGATAGATACTGT
Source organism: Selenia dentaria (assembly GCA_917880725.1). NCBI lineage: Eukaryota > Metazoa > Arthropoda > Insecta > Lepidoptera > Geometridae > Selenia > Selenia dentaria. The sequence goes on along the minus strand of OU862883.1, from coordinate 26,586,235 downwards.
TTTATCGACGGAATGCGTTTGTATGGACAAGATGATATACACCTAAAAACTAGTCTATCTTTGGCTAGAGTATATCTTCTTAGATAATCATTCAGGAAGTTTTGAGGTACGTATACCTACTCCCTAATCATGTTTAACGTTCTTTTAATATCGTCAATACTTGGCACGAATAATTTCAGATATAAATATGAGTACTAAAGATTATGTATAAATGTTGTCAAATTTTAATAATATTATATTGAATATCTATACTTAGATAAAATAACGATGTGAAGTGAATTAAAAAAATACTTATGACATTTCAAGTTCTCTACATGTTTAAAATTAGTAATCAGTACCATTTCAAAACTTGCTTACGTGCGCTCTCATGTCCCAAGCCGCCTTTAGAATTGTAAACTGGGTATTTTCCACTTTCCCACAAAGGTCCCATAACGAAGTGAAATAGCCAAATAAGAAGGTCTTAATGTCGCAGTTAGCCGAGAATTCCCCTTGTGAATGCGCGGTCATTAGCGCTATGTTATTGCCGTTAAGACTACGGGACCCGGGTTGCCAGTCACGTTTAATCTGAATTTTTCTTGCTGAGACGATTTTTTTGTTCATGTTTGTTTTAAGGAGTTACACGTTTGATACATGAAAGCTATTTACATACTTTAGGTTCGCCAGGTTACAAGGTTTATATACAAAGTAATGAGAATTTTGGCATAAAATAATAAAACTTCTCTTCTGTCTCTTTCTTCGACTGTCTGTCCTGTCTAAGTCACGTTCTAGTAAGGCGGTGCATTCATTACTAAAACTTTCTAAAGCGATTGACAAGGAAAAGAAGAAACAACGTATCTTGATTTTGTACACTTTGCCTACACTCCTGCCCCATTACGAACACATAATTATTAATAATCCACCACTATTATCAACAAGTAACATAACAAGTACAATTTGAAAATTTTAATACCGACTTCCATTCTATACAGTTATTGGGTGTAACTCAAAAACTACTAGACCGAATTTGAAAACAAAAAATCGATCCACACGGAAAGCACCAGCTTTCAAAACAAAAAATAATTTTGAGAATCGGTTCACCCAATCAACAGTTGAAATGAGGTAACAAACATAAAAAAATACAGTTGTTTTGAGTACCTCCTCCTTTTTGGAAGTCGGTAGAAAATTAAAAGTAGCCTTATTTGGGTTTTTTCCATCATAAAAATACAGTGGTTATAGTCTTATTACAGCTCAACTGGCGTAACTGAAAGCGAACCGCCCATTTCAATCCACGAAGGAACATAATTGCTTCTGGAGTAACATGACGCTTGGCATCTATACCTACGTTTGCCTTGACACTAACCGCTTACACTGTATTCACCATATTCATAGCAACACAAGTATAACATATGGATTCAATTAGGAACAGAGGCGTGCGGCCGTCTATCACGTCTCACTAAGCTAGTGCGCTTGAGGTGTCTTTCCACAGCACTGATGGCTGGAGAATCGCACAAGAGTAAGGGGGGCAACCACATCAGTTTCAGCCTTGAATGCCCACCGTCTGAAGCCTGGACCACGAACTAATTGGTTAATTGAATTATTCCTGAGCAACTTTAAAAGTCAAAGTCTCAAAGTCGCACAACGAGCTATGGAGAGTGCTATGCTCGGGGTTTCTCTACGTGATCGAATCAGAAATGAAGAGATCCGTAGAAGAACGAAAGTCACCGACATAGCCCAAAAAATTAGCCAGTTGAAGTGGCAGTGGGCAGGGTTCTGGAGTGGAGACCACGGACCGGCAAGCGCAGCGTAGGTCGTCCAACGACACGGTGGACAGACGACCTGATAAAGGTCGCAGGACGACGTTGGATGCAGGCCGCTTCCAACCGGTCCTTTTGGAAAACCATGGGGTAGACATATGTTGAGCAGTAGACGTCCTACAACTGAAATGATGATGATGATGAACTTTAAAAATATTTATACTAAGTAACTATGTATACATATTTGTTAACTTTTAGTGCTCAAACATTTAAATTGGTTTGTGAATGAAACTTGGAATCGAGATAGGTTGATAGCTTATGAGCTACCCAAGTGCATTTGTATATCGCGCAGAATAGATTAATCATAATATTTTAGTTGTATTACCCTGAATTTATTGTTGAAATTAAACTAAAGCATAAAAGTCGCCTAGCATACCTAGGCGACATTTATGCCTATACTACACACATTTAACAATATTTTAAGGGAAATAAAACTAAAATTTCTAGATGTATCTATTCTGCGCGATATACAAACGCACTCGGATGTAAATATATGTATAATATGCATTACGTTCGCTGGTGCTTGCACACACTACATCATACCAGCTGTACCGCACCCCACCACTCTACTTTTTCGATAAATGACTATCCCACATAGGAGAGTTTTTCTAGTATAAAAAGTACCTACATATGTTATACCTGGTCATTATCTGCGTATGTAATAATTTCAATGAAATAGGCTTAGTCGTGAAAGAGCAACGAATATTCATATCCGTATTTATCCATAACAGAAAGGCATAGGTATCTACGACTTTAATAATTTATTAGAGTAACAGGTACAGTATTTTACCACTTGTTCCTTACACTTCTTGTCAAACCGGTGCGTAAGTACAGTACAAAAAAGTAAGTAGACTTATTAGTAATTCCTAATACATAATCATAGGTATTTGATTTATATTTGCTCCAATTTTTACGAAGTCTGAATGTCAGTGTAAGCAATACATCCGTTTTACTCAGAAAAATGCACGAGTAAGAAGAGTTATTCAAAATAATAATAACAGAATGAAAGTGTACACCAAGATAGATTAACTATAATAAATTAGTTCTAATATTATTGGTTATCCGTATTCCGATCCACATATTGAAACAGATGATGCTCTCTGTTAGCATCGTGCAGCCGTGACTGGCATACTTAACCCCTGCAAACTAAAGTTCCTTGCAGAATAATAAATGCTAGAGTAAAAAGATCGTTCCTACGCGTTTAACATTCTTCAAAGAATTGTGACCCATTAAACATAGACATGGATTCAATTAGGAAGGTGCGAGGGTGTACTCAACACGCCACACGACACGATGTCGTGCGAAGCGCTTGCGGCTTTCTGCACCCACTGCACTTAGGGTTTCTAAAATGGCTCCTCCTATCGTAAGTGAAAAGCGAACGCGATCAGTTGATACTATTTGTTATGTAAGAGACAAGCAAGTTGTTCGCTTTTGCATCGTGGCTGCTCACCTGCCCACAAAGTTGCAGTGCTCCGAAAGCACTGAACTACAATTTATGATCACTCCGAAATAAAACTATTTAGTCCTAAACATTTCAATTTAAAAGAGAAACATTCACATCCAATGAGGGGATTCAAACCCGCGTCTTCTGAAAATCCGTGTCAGATGTCATGCTCACTAGGTCCACGAGGTTTACGGTTTCATCTTGTTTGACCATGATATTGCCGGAAGACGCGTGTTCGAATCCCGTCCGAGGATGTACATTTTTCTCTCTAAAATAGTAATATTTAATCTCGCTAAGCAGGCTTTAAAATCATGTAATATTTTTTTAGCCCGTTCGCCATGATAACTCACTCGCCAAAGAACCAAAGAAGAGAGATCAAGACGAATACAAGAGTCCTTGCCACCTGCCATCTCAGAGGTATAACTCATCACGACATTCCGAAATCTTAAAAAAAATTTGTCGCCAATGTCCACACCAACAATTATTCACCAATAAATGCAGTACAATGTAATCTGACTCTAATTATTTTTTTCTGATTGTCAGGACAACATCCAAACAAGGTATTCAGGTCCTAAACTAGGCAGAGTCTGTATTATGGTAACCTGATGATATTTATACTATTATGTACATTATACACATGTCAAACAAACATGTTCATGCACACAAATGTTTGCCGAGATCGAACCCGGGAACTGAGCTGAACTGTTCAGGTGGTAGGGTTGCTGCCAACTCCGAAATGCAGTTCAGTGATTATTCAAGCCGTGGCAACAGATGCGAACCGATGATGTAACCTAGTGATCGCAAATAGTACAGCCTAGCTCAAAATATTCGAACAATGGAGTGAAGGGATGCCCTTAACTACGTCGATCCTATGCGTATTGCACATTAAAGAATATGATTATTGAAAACACACTGTTATTTTAGTCGCAGTGAGCTGTTAATACAGCTGATAAAGGGTTTGGTATGTTAAACAGTTCGTGGAGGCAATAGAAAGTACTAAAACGTGAAAAAATTGCATACTTCATCCACAGTAGGTATGTATATTTTTCGAAATCTAGTATAAAATGGTAATTTGAAAAGATATAAAAAGTGTTTTTTAACTCCTCCTATATTTTGTTATAGACTTTGGCGGTTGTTAACTAAGTTATGAATTACTACTAATACCGACCGTTTTGTTTGTTCTTAAATAAGTTTGTACTATTTTCACATCCACCCGCATCTTCAGTCTACCCGTGAACATGGTGCAAGTCACCACCATCATCATCATCTCAGCCGTAGGACGTGCACTGCTGAATATAAGCCTCCCCCATAATTTTCCAAAAGAACCGGTTGGAAGCGGCCTGCATCCAACGTCGTCCTGCGACCTTTATCAGGTCGTCTGTCTACCGTGTCGGTGGATGAACTACGCTGCGCTTGCCGGTCCGTGGTCTCCACTCCAGAACCTTTCGGCCCCGTCGGCCATCTATTCTGCGTGCTATGTGCCCTGCCCACTGCCACTTTAACTGGCAAATTTTCTGGGCTATGTAGGTGACTTTCGTTCTTCTACGGATCTCCTCATTTCTGATTGGGTCACGTAGAGAAACCCCGGACATAGCCCTCTCCACAGCTCGTTGTGCGACTTTGACTTACTTATGAGGCTCAGAGACCATGTTTCAGTGCCATAAATCATCATAAGTATCATTGGTCGAAGACTCTTGTCTTGAGGCACTGGTGCAAGTGACTGTGTCAAAATATCTGGAACTCCATAATCAATAAATCGTGGTCTACTTACCGTGAGTCCTATATTTTATTGTTATAAACTTCAATTTAGTTTCTATTTTAAAAGGATTGCTGAAATTGTTTAAGTTTAAAAGTTATCGCATTTTTTGTAATAAACCCATTTTCTTTACGTCCTTTTGTGTACAGGACCATAATTAGCAAAATTTTCGTTCGAGGATGTACAGAACAAGACACACAGTAAGATGTCGCGCAAAGTGCCTGCGGCACCGTTATTGTTTGTTTAGCTACATGTTTTTTTCAGTTTATTAATGAGAATTTACATATTACAATAACCATCTTAATGTTCTAATTTTTAGAACATTTTTGTGGTCTCAGTAAATAAACCGTAAATACTATGATCGTGGCATGTACTCGTATATTTAAATAAATGAGTTTTCTGCATTCGTTCTTGGCTTACGTCAGTGAATAGTGCCACCTCCAAATTACCTGACTGACATACCACGAGCTTCCATTCTCCTACTAGTTAGCACAGCTTTACTATTTCGGAGGATGGTATTGCAGTTACATGCATTGCTTTCTAACCTTTATAACTTCATTAGTTTCATTAATAGTACCCCGATAGATTAACTTGTAGTGAACATATTGTTAGAATAAGTAAATAGTCATACTATATTATCTGTAGTTTAACGACATCACTAGGCAGTAAAACCATAATGTCACATCACTAATTAAAAAGTTAAAAATGTCTGCTCTCTCGTTCTCTTTTTTCTATGGCTGTAATGACATGAAGACGTTTGTTTGTTGGTTCAATAAAAGTATTTCAACAATGAAGAATATTATTCATTTAGCTATTCAAGTTTTCTCACATATCTGCGGAGCACGGGTTACCAGGTTCGCCCTGGCCGAAGGAAATATTTTTACACTGCGGTCCCAATTGGCCATAATCGATATTAGCGTGATAAAAGTCGGTCCCTTTCACCGTGAGCGTGATTACGATGGCCCACGCTACGTCATCGATGACGTCTTAACTGCCGCCATATTGACGATTACATGAACCATGCTCTACACCATAATCGTCGTGAGCGTTCTGTCAAAAGTGACAGGTGTTTGTTTATTTCTACAATGTATTTACTGGTGTCCCTTCTTTTTGATGTAAAAGTTGTAAAAGTCGGTCCATCCATTCCATTATTTCTTTTTAATCCACACACTACATAGTTAACCTTCACACTATGCACGATATTTTTATGAATTTGTTTTTCGCGCGCAAATGGTACGTTATTGCTACAACTCTGGTCCGAATTAACAACACGCTTACAGTGCCACGAGCTGTCAAAATCGCGATATTTGTCTCGGACCAGCTTTGGTAGACGATAGCACTGTGAGCAAAATTATCGCAAAACGGAGCACGGCATTAGTATGCACGGATATGTTTGTGTTCTTTGGATCTGGCCTAATCATGATAGGATATTGGTACCGATTCACTTGTTCAAAATAACTAAACTAAACAAACGAACTAAAAATTTATTATGGTGGTCATTATTCTGTTAACAATAAAATACTAAATTATTTAACACTTAGAATGACACTTCTAAAAATAGGATTATTCTATTGAATTTTGGGTTATTTTAGGTTAGTTAAGCGAGCATCAAGTTACGTGACGACTTCTAAAATATGCCCACAATTGAAGAGATATATCTAATTTTAGTGCTGTCATTTGAAAGTGTTATACTAAACAAAATAAGTACTGCCATAGTTTAGAGATTTAAAGTTAAGAAAATGCTTACAAAATCTACACCATTGTGTGTGATCATGACTCCCACGACACAGGAAAGTAAAAGTGCATGAGTGTATAAACGTAATATCATTTAGAAGCAAAACCAACTTTTATGGCAATCTTGTTTTTACTTTTACAGGAAGATAGACTATCATAATGACAACGTTCACACATGGTGCTCAAATCACAAACTATAGACTACAGAGGCTGTGATGACCTGATGACTGATATACATAAACATACCCAGACACAGGTTCAACATACATGGTTTCGCACACAAATGTTTTACCTGTCAGAAGATCGACCCCGGAACCAACAGCCCAAAAGGCAGGGTTGCTATCAACTGCGCCAACCGGCAGCTCCCATAAAGTCTTTCAATCAAGTCTATTATGTACTTTGAGTAAAATAAACCAACCAATTCAAAATCTAGAACCTTTAAATCTGTACGTGTTTAACGCCTGGGCGTTGCTACGTTTGAATTAAAGACTTAAGTTACTTAAAGTTAGTTCTATATATAAAATAAACCAAAGCGTATTTATAAACTGAGAATTCGACGTGACTTCATCTGAAGTCTTACACAAAATGGAATTACATTACAAAATCAATTAATTTTCACTGGTTTCTTACTCAAACATCGTTTACAAATTTTGCGCAATAATTTGAATTATAATACCTTCGGGTACATGAAAGTTTAACCTTTAAGTTACGGTTCACCACACCCAGTGTCTACACAGCCTATCTCTTTAGATAATTTTCTATCCTCTAAGGAACAATATTATTCATAAAGAATTCTACTTAATTTGACTGCTTGTAAGACCAGACAGTTTGCTCAAGGTTAAGAACTTTTTTAAACTTTCCTTCTTAGACTTAGCTAATATAGCTAAGTCTTTTTGAATTTTGAACAAAGATTTAGCCTTTAGTTTTGATGACAAATATTTGATGTACCTATAGGCACAGTAGAAATATAGAGAAAAAATATATAAATATATTGAATATAATATAAACTATATATATATAGAAACATATAAATATATTGCATCTTTACACTGTGCTATAGGTAAACGATAAGAATTTAAAATGAAGTCAATTTTAATAACATGAAATAACTTTGAATATGCCGACTAAACATTGACGGCTTTATTAATAAACTTGGCTTACACCCGGAGTAGTTAAAACATCTATCTGTCAATTTTTCGCTTGCAGTAAATGTCACGCGTGAAAGCAAGACAAAGCATGTTACGCCTAATATAGGTTTACGCAACGTTTATTAATAAAGGCCTGAGTTTTTAAATAGTATGACAACATATTCAGATACTAAATTTACTACTTACTCCATCAATATAAAAAAACACTTTTAAACATTCATGCCGGACACATCAAGAAATTTTGCGATCATTTTGAAAAATAGAAATCTTTTTTGTTACGGTTGATTATACAGATATGTATAGAGCAGTGGCTATTGATGGAATTGTCAGACCATTTCGAGTAAACCATGGGCACCAATTTGTCCTAGTTGATGATAATGCGCCCGCCTATCGAGCTCAACGAGTCAATGCTGCTCTCCGAGAATACGACATCACAAGTTAGGTCTGCCGGCTCGCCTGACTTAAACCCAAAAACGCGTGGGATGCTCTTATTCGAACTGTTTGAAACCGTCAGCCACGTCCCTAGACAGTGCCAGAGCTCAGGGAAGCCGCTATTCAAGTAAAAAAATATATCAGCTTATGCTAGTGATCACGAACTTTTTTTGATGTGTGTACACATGAACTTATCACAAACAACCAATACCCAAACAAATATTTCATTTCAACACACAAATGTTTGCCTCGGCCGAGAACCTGGGGTCGAAGGCAGAGTTCCTACCAACTAAGCTAACGGGTACGTTGATATATTTTATAACATTAATATAATGGTTCTCACTTGCTAGTAAGTACTCAGTTATATTCTTCTTTTTATCTAAGTTAGTACGTTCTTTAGGATATGGGTTCACCCTCCACGGGCGAAGGCCTCCGTCAATAACGATATCATCGTGATAGGCGAAACACTTTTCAGTTTTTGTCCGAATTTGATGAACTTTAAATGGCACCACCTCGAAGGTATACTCTACCAAACAAAAAATGAATTATGAAAATCTAACTATTCTGTAAAAATTTATGATCCGTAACTTGCACATCGGTGCAATTTTAACTGAACGTTTATGATGCTTATAAGTACCTACATTATACTTATAAGACAACATGTCTGCAAGAGATCGCTTTGAGAGATAAGACCACCCATGCACCTAGGTTAAAAAATTGTACTTATTAATATTAAGTGATTAATGTGGTGTTTCAATAAAGTGTTTTCTATCTATCTATCTGTCTAAATTATTGTAAGTATGCACCAACGCATTTATTTTAAAAAAATACGCGTTTTCTTTTGAACCTCTTTCTTTTGGAAGTTGTTTGAAAAATATTTAGTTTCTTACTTAGTATTTTTCAACCAAGATTGTAGATTACAATAATTAAGTATAATATAAAACATAGTGATCACCACTCCTTCCTGAAGGAAGCTTTGCAATTAAAAAGTTTTTACTCGATTTAATGCCCTTCCGGAGCTTAAGTTTCGTAGGGATTGATTTATACATGATTCTACGCGAATTATTTCTACTCTTTTGCTAAATATTACCAAATTTGACTGGACTACATTGCTAGTGCGTAGTGTCTTAAAGAGGGAACGATCGAAGCAGAATGTACATTACTCCAGAACTGTTTATCTCCTTCCTTTTGCAATATACGAGTACTAAGATAAAAAAAAACATATTCGTTTAAAAGCTACATTATGTGACTGTGTTGTGGCGTGATTTTGTGTATTTTTTTTATTCTTCTACCTAATACAAGTACAAGTACATTATTAACAAAAAAACAGGTAATGCTCCAATTCTGCCTAAACTTTCTTGTAGTAATCTAGATGATATCGTGGAAATAATATAAACTGAATATCGTGGTTCTTTACTCGACTACAGCGAAGGACAAAAAGAGGTTTATACTTTTGACCCAATGAATGTATGTCCTATGTCCACTCGTAATTAATTAAAGGCTAAACCGATTTAGGTCATTGATACTTCATTAGATTTGTCCTGAATGCGTGAGTGGTAATGGATATAAAATACTTAAAAATCTAAATGGCGGATTTTATGCGCTTTAACGTGCGGGATTATTTCTGTAGTCGGGTAATTAAACTATTAGTTTGTTTTCATGTTTCGTGTGTTATCAAATATGCTTGTTATTTTGTCCACATCACGCTGAACACGTCAACAGAATTGGATGAATTTTGGGATAGAGATAGTAGCAGGTAAACTAAACGAGGTAAATTTGTATCTTAATGCTAAGGAATTTTCTTAATCTTATCTTAATGTTGTTCTACGCGGAAGAAGTCGCAAGCAAAAGATATTATTTAATAGTTATTTATTAATAGTGTGGAAAATTTTGCTTTTTCTACTGAGGCGATAGCCGTAAGAGCCCCTCAGTCGAGCGCGCGAGTATAATCATTATTTCAATGCAACATCCTTCAATACTTGCTGCAGACAACGCGAAGCTTTGCACCTGAAAACAAAAAAACAATTAATAAAATAGGTTACTCAAATATTACGTACGTATTATATTTGTTTGACAATACAAAAGCACACCGGCGAACGCACGTACATACCTATACAAGAGTACGTATAGCGGTAGACCCGGCAACCTCCGGCCGCATACATACTTACCAATGTTACAAGGTGTAGGTACATAAAGCAATACGATGTTTATGTTCTATAGGTGTTATAACGGCCGCTCCAACCACCAATAGCGCTTCCATCGCCATTTGATACACTCATAGCTACATACGTGTCTTCAAAACACCCAAAATTACGCAATCCGGCTTAAATTTTCTTCTATCTTCTCCTCACGACCCTTCACCTATCGTCTACGCTTGCATTGGCCAGCAAAAACTAGTTCAGTTGACTAATCATTTTGCTTTAAAACGTTTTGCGGCGAACACCTTCTTGCGACTTGAGAGATGACTCTTACAATTCCTTGCACTATACAGATTAATTACTTGAAAACTTAACTTCGGTATGCACTTGATTCCCAAGTTTAGTTCTCAAGCAATTACTCTATTCTCGTCGGGAGTGTTTCCAGGTATATATTCTGTTTGTAACGCGAGTAATCTCTCTAAAACCTGGCTTTTAGAGTTACGTACATTTTAGACCGGCAAAGGCATCTACATTTGCAAATGGATTTGATTCGGAACATGAAAGTGAAGGACATATTAACGGTTTGGAATAGCAAGAACCAATTTTATAAAGGATCCGCTTTTCTATAATACGAGCACGAGTATCATATCGTGGTACACAAGAACAGTTTATTAATTTTCAAATTAGTTTTCAGTGCAATTTATGAAGTAATAACATTTTTATATAAATTACAATACCAACTGCCACAATACTAGCTTTATTATTTAATTTAGGTAGTGTGATTAGTTCATTGATACTGAAGACTTTTCGTGAAATATTTTATCTATATAAAATAATATACCTAATTATATACAGAGCGCATAAAGAGCAAAAACGTTTCATCAGCCTCAATACTGCTGAACATACTCATTCATTTCAGTTCACTGCATCCAGTTACTGCCGTGTTCCGCAGGTCGTCTCACCATCTTCTCGCTTCTTTTACTACCTTTTTCCAAACCGTGGTCTCCATTCAAGAACTCGTCTACTCTCGGTCATTGGTTCTTTGGGAAATGTGGTTAGCTCCAGTTTGCTTATTCTTTGAGCTATATAGACTACTTTGGCTCTCTGTTGGATAACTTCATCTTGAATGTATTCCTCCAGAGAAACCACAAACACAGCTCTCTTCATAGCTCGCTAAGCAACCTTCAATTTGTGGACTAACCAGTTCCATATGTCATGACGGGTAGGACAAAAAGTTTACAGGCAAGTTAAAACACATATACGGTCTTACTGCTACTGGTGCAAGGTTTTTTCTATCCGTGAGAAGAGTATGCGCCATAATCCACGACAAGTGGTTCCACACTGTACAACTACTGTTGTCCTATGATAGCAACTGGGTCCGGATAAAACGGCTTAACTATGCTCTCCGTCACACGAAAGTGCTCCACTGAATTTACCACAAGGTTTACTTACCCTAATTGAACAATTCTAGTCGTCAGGTGTGTCTATAAATACGATGGCAAGAAGACACAAAGTCTTGCGTCCAAACTGAACCAGAGAACTCTGAGCTGGACGTTGTCCTATGCTAAAAAGCACACCAAACTGCGGGATAACTTATATGTTATATAAGTACACATTTGCGAAAGTTAAAATGTTAATCAATGCACGAATTTTTTACCGAAGTAAATGAAGTCAAGTCGCATCGAGAATGACTCGACTTCATTCGTCGTTCGTCGTCCTTACGTACAGCCATGCGATTCTCCAAGAGCAAACATCGTTGCATCTTTGACAACATCCGTGAAACAAATTACAAGATCACAAAAACGTTGGAAAAACAACCTTATGTACAAGGGCGATATCTCATAAAGTATTTGACATAGGTTGTATTTTTGAACTAATCTTGACAACATTCGGTAGATTTTAGATTTTCGCTTCGGTAGATTCCGTAGATTTTTTAGGTAAACGGCGTGTTTTAATAAAAAGGATCCCCTAAAAAAGAAAAGGGTCTGGCGCTATCTATCGGTGGATTTTGATAATATCAGAATTAAGTTTGTGCTCGCGAGGTCTACAGGCAGGCAAAACTACTAGTTACTATTATTTGAATAGTTACCGTCTTTAGCTTTATTTTTTCACCTTTTTTGCAGTGGAATCCTTTATGGATATTGCTACTATGAGAGCAGGTTATGTAAGAGTCTCCGTAGCATACCCACTAGAACACTGCTGTGTCCATCATTGCCACTTATGGCGGGAACTTGCTTTCGCAAACGACCGCGAATTCGCCGCAGCTGCCCATTGCTGGAGCTCTCTACCATGCGGCCAGAACATATGGCGTGCCGCAACCGCCTTGTCCGGGACCAAACCCGCAAATGAACGTCAGACCACCCCGAGTCTGGGTGCCCGAGGTCCCCTACGATGGGTCAGGTGAGTAGCCCCACCGCCGGCTACTTCGACCGCAAAGGATAGGGGGACAGCGGTGCCTCTCAATACCGACAGTCCTCTTCCCCTACGGACCTACCGCGTCCACCATCTAACGGTGGGGCCCCGTCAAGACCGCGGAAGGCACGGAGAACGGTGCGCCGTAATACCGGCACTCCTCTTTCACCACCTACAACTCACAACGGATACAAACAGTGGCACAGGAGCGACAGTATCGGCTACGTCGGACTCGAACTGACTTTTCCTAATCATGGTGTTCTAACTGGCACATTTTGCTGGGACTTCTTCCCCGGTCTTAACAGCGTTAGTTTAGGATTTTCTTTTTTGGATCCCATCCTAGTGGGATTGGAGAAGATACTCTCCAACCCCGTCATCCTGAGGGGCACGAGGAAACACCGCGCATGCCGCTTTTGGGATACCGCTAACCGTTTCAGGCAACGGCAACTCCTCTAATGGCCGTTCCTATCTAACAATGGTTTGGCCTACTATATATAGATAAGATTAATTTGACATTAGTTCCTAACAAAGCAAGCCAAGTTCATTCATAAATCTTTTGTTATAGCGTAAACCTAATGCGGACAGATTAAGCCAAACCGTTAAATTTAGTATATTATTATACTAAAATTTGTATAGTGAAAATTCTGTTACAACCGTTGAGACTGGTCGTATGACTGACGAACGAAACTAAAACGAATTTGGAGATGTAAGAACACATAATGATTGATATTATAGTTGTACTACGTAAATATAGTTGTACGCTCTTTTGCGATATCACTGAACTAACCATAGATCGATGTGAGATGCGCCAATTCACAAGATTTGATGTGACCAAAATAATGGTTATAAATGATATTAAAATAAATATATAGTGACTAATATGAATTACGAACAACTAACGCCGGAATCAATAAATTATCAAAATAATGATCAGGACCGTTTGTTGCTCCGATATAATACACATAAATCAACGTAAGCTCAGACATAATGAATTAACAGTAGATATCATTCACCATTGACAGTTGCGTAGGAACCGCAAAGGTTCCGTTGTTAACGAACTACCTACCCACCGAAAGCTTTCAGCGAGTTAAGCGCTTTCTGTTTTGTAACAATTGCGTAGATAAAGGTGGGTCTAGCTTTAGTTTTAACGTCTATTGTTACGCTAATGCAACGTCAAAACACGCTACCTTCAAGTCATTAAACATTTGTAAGGTTGGGTTGACGCCCTTTTCATTTAAGTCGTTGTTTATTTCAGTTCCTAAATTCTATTGTTAAGCTATTAAAAGGCTTCATTTGGGCTTCTTTTCTTGAGACTTTGTTCATTATTTTACTTATGATGTATACAAAATTGTATGTAAAATAAAATTTCATATCAAAGAAATCGGCACTCTTATTATTAAGAAATTTACTTATTATAGAAAAGTGCCTCAACTTTGATAGTTCTTACTTACTCGTAGTTCTAACCATAAGTAATTTTTATGAAGAAAACATAATATAAAGCCTTGTAATTTCTTGTTTAAGTTAACTGAATCATAAATATTACTTTAATTTTGAAGTTTTATTATACACTAGCGACTGCCCGCTACTTATCTAGTACAACTATGGCACAGATAATTCATAGTTTGTACTGTATACGTCAACGATACGATAACGTTAAAATTATGCAGCTTTTCGTGCTAGGACCCTTCGACAAAAGTTAAATGTACACTGGTCGAAGAAAGGGAATATTTGAAACGTCATATTTATAATGTCAAAATTCTGCAATTGTGGTGCAATTCGAATCGACGATCAAACCACTTTTGCTATGAATTAGCATGCCCATCCTCATTGATTGTAAGTAGATATGAAAAAAATTACACCATCTAATCAAAGTAATTGTACCGTGTGTACCAAATAGCAATTCCGCCTGAGCGCCCAGACTGCTAATTATTTTCTGTTCTAGGTAACAATTAAACGAGGCACAGGGGTGCCGCGGAAATATTTCAATGTAGAACTGAAAACATAAATTTAATTATATGTGCGTGTAAAACGCTCTCTGCGTTTAACGCTTTGTTTCATATTTTAAAATTTCTAAGGCCAAAAATAATAAACTATCATCATATTTTATGGGTAACTCATACGATTATAACTGTACTTTTAGCAGCACCTCGCACATATTCACCCACATGGTAATGAATGATGCCTGATGCATGGTGATGCGTGCCTCATCTATCAAAATTTCAAATTTCATTTAATCCGGTCCATCCGATTTTGCACCAGTATAATCACAAATTCAATAATAATAAACACTATGCTACTGCAGACCTCCATAGTATTACACTTATTATATTTGTTGTTTTTTTTATTTATTTAGGTATACCAATAATACCATTGTTTCTTGCTATTAAATTATCATAACATAGCTACTTATAGTTAAATTACAATACCTATATAAGTACATGCTAAACGCTCACTCACTCACTTAAACGTACACACGGCTTCCACTGAAAAAACATCGAGAGAATAACAAACTTTATCACTGTTAGCAGAAAATATGTATGTAGTAACAGCGAACTATGAAATATATACAATATATTATATAAGGTATATTATTAAAAATGTTAAAAAGTATTGTGAGCAAATGCCCATGCAAATCATTAACTTTGATTGAAAACATGTCAAAAGCTCCTGCACGATAACAATCACTATAATTGGGGTGAAGAGTGCAGTACAATGGCACACAAAATTTCCGCTAAAGCTCTAAATGGCTCTGTAGAGGTATATCTTTTTTCCATAACTACTATAATTGGTATGCTGCTGAGATATCAATTTCAGGAAAAGCCCCACTAATTCTACTGCTATGCTAGCAGTAGCATAGCAGTAGAATTAGTGGGGACCTCCATAGTATTATATTAGCTTCATAAACATAAGTCGGAAGACGTGCACTATGAAGCAGTTACAATTAGCAGCTATTTACCAATCGCATCCACAACCTTCCCGTTACTCGCATTATATCATCGGACTACTCAGTGGCGTCTGCTCACGTAAGATAAGCTTACAAGTTCGTGGTCGCTACCTAAAAACCTTTCGTCTCCATCGATTACCAATCTGTTAAGCGATATGCTGTTCATTGCTACTTCATCAACAGCTCTAGGAAAATCTTAGAGCCATGTCGACGAATTTTCTCGTTGCATGATTATAGACTTATTTAAAATTGACACAGTTTAAAACCACGTCTCATTGCGTCAGTGCCATTACTGGAAATACCTACATACTTGCTAACTTATTATGTCCAAATGGACTGGATTGTTCATTATACTATTGACACTGATTATCACAACACAGGTATGCAAAAATGTAATAAATCATGTTTCACACCATCAATCCTGATCAATATCGTGTATGTATACGCGATATTTTATCGGAGCAGCTAAATAATTTCATTCTGTCTTCATGAATTGTTGGAGTTCGCTAGCATGGGCGGTTCGAGTGCCAAGTTCGACGCTGTGACGAGACGGACCGTCGGCAATTTCCGTTGCACAGTCGCGGTAAACGGCACCTGCTGCGAACTGCCTACAAGTTGCTGATTAGACTGCTATAGATCAACAATTGCCTAACCGACCAAATTAGAAGTAAGCCTGCCTAACAAGAAGCGTACCTATTGTTTATCATGCCGCAAAAACAAAAGAGCGACACAGTACTTATCCTAACTCAACTGCCTCGAAATCACAGTGCATCTAAGATGCGTGCTCAATAGATGGTCAGGGTCGTATTGCAACTCTCATGAGAAGGTACGAAGCATACCATTATTTAAGCAACTTGTCTATTGTTAAAACACATATTGACAACAATGATTTATATTAATAATGATTTCTTAGATTTTCATGATCACTTTTTAAAATCGATTCAGCAGCAGTCCACTTTCATCTAATGTTGTACTACAATGTTCTTTGCTATATTACCGTAGATTACTCAATTTAATCAGTCAAGTGTTGTCGAATTACAAATGGTTAGCTTTGAATACAATTTACTTGATAGAAGGCTACCAATAGCTCAAACAGCTTGGGACTGATCACTCCAGGATCTACCTACTTGTGTATTACCATGTCAAAGTGTAGCGTGTCTTGCTGTACTGATACCATTATTATGGTATCTTTTGTAAGGCTACACACTGGAGCTAAAAATAAACGAACATTTGTTATTAAGAAGTTAGCGATACAAAAAAAATTTAAAAGACAAGCCCGCTGAGTTTCTTGCCGGATCTTCTCAGTCGTGGTCGCGTTCCGATCCAGTTGTCGATTTAAGAAATATGAAATGTAATATGACAATTTGTAAGTGCCTATACATAATAAAAGATTTCATTTCATTTCAAACTTTTAACCAATCATTGCTAGCAAGTTTCTGTTTTTTGTTGTTGTTTGTTTAACGATGTAAACGAGTGTCCGCGGTTGCTTGTTCAGTGATTTTTATTTAAATTTTTGGAGTGACAACAGCTCAGGGCTCAGTGAGGGTAGTTCGGTTCGAGTAGAACCTCGGGTTGAAGTTTTCAGTGTAGGTTACATCGTGAGGCAATCTACATCATGGTGATAGGACACATTTGGTGTCCCCTTCTGGCTATCTGCCACTCTCATGATTGTAAAGCTGTCCCTTAGCACCTAACAGTGTATTTCGGCAGCTGTCCCTGAGCACCATACATTAAACACATAAGGCCTAGTCTGCTTCCAACTTAGATCACATCAACATCAATGTTGTTGATCGTCAATAATAAAACAGGGTTAACGTGAGACTTAGGCATTGTCGATATCACGACCGAAAACTGTTTCGGATTCGTCAATTCGTCGGACAAAAGATTGAATGGAGGAGTTCAGTCCGGTACCTTGGAGTAGAGATTGACAAGAGGTTGACTGAGAACGCGCAAGCCGAGCACGTGGTTCGTATGGCAAGAACAGCCAGAGCCAAGCTCCGACCAGTGCTCGGCTCAAGTCTGCAACTTCGTACCAAGCTGGGTATCTACAAAACGTATATCCGAACGAGGCTAACTTACGCCGCCCCAGCTTGGTACTAGCTATGCTCAAACAGCATTAAAAAGAAAATTCAGGCACAACAAAATATCGCACTACGTATCATCACTGGAGCAAGGCGGAACCATACAATTAGTAAAGACATCAAAATCGAAACTCTGGAGAAGTTTGTGGTCCGCTTGTCGAGGAAGATGTTTGACGCAGCCGACACTGGACCACACACCCACCTACAAGGGATTGCCCCACTGCACGCACGACCACCGGATGCTAAAAAGTCGTGGCGCTTACTTCCCCGTGAGATTCTGATATCGGACGATACGGACGACTCCGGGGACAAGTAGCGCGTCAAATCCAAACAGAACCACAACAAAAACCGAACATGGTTGAATGGTCATGACTTGAAAGCACACAGGTGCACAACATACACTGCGTAGAGTGTTGCCTATTGCAACCTGCGCAGGGGTTGAACTACCAAGGGGTAGTTGCCCCTTGAGTTTATGCAGGAGTAAGGAGCGAAGGCTCGAAACTCCAACCAGCCCAAGGGCTGAAGACATGCTTGACTTGTCCGGAAGCCTTCTTCAGGATCTTGAGTGCGATGCGCTTGTCGTTGTCCCCTGAGCCTACGGGCAGCAGCCCGCTGTGCACGGGAGGTCGGTGCAGTGTGTGCGTTCTAAGCCGGCACCCCACGTGTGTGACGTGAAATAACGCATACAATCAATTTCTACTTTTATGTAGGTATTTTGGGTAAATTTCCATACATCCATAAAAAACTTAATATGTTTAATAGTTGCCCGTCACCCATGGGAAACAGATTCAGTTAACTTATCGGAGCTTGATACTATAATGAAGGAACTACTGGTGGAGTATGATGCCGCAACGACGAGTGCACCATACTCAAGATCCTGAAGAAGGCACCCGGACAAATCCTAAACAATTGTCGATCGTGATTTCGACAACGCGCAAGTCTCACTTTAATCTCTTTTTATTATTCAAAATTATAATGAACGTAAGTTTCATCATGGATGATTATTAATCATTACTAATCCTTGGTTTCAATAATATAACATTAATGAAATGAAAAGCATGCTCGATATCCTTATTATACTGTGATAAATGCACTCTGCGGTTTCACCTGTGTGGTTATAGATGATGATGGTGAAGATGAAAATTACCTTAAGTGTTATTCCAGCGCCTCTTTTCTCTTACCGAATTTCATCCAAATCAGTTCAGCTAATCTGGCGTGATTGAGTAATAAACCTCCATCCATCCAAACATTCATATATTCAATATTTAGTAACATTAATCTATTTTGGCATTAACAATGTGACTCAATTGGATATTTCGGAATTACTTGATATAACTTCAATATTATCAATTACTATTACGCGTTGGCGGCAGCCCACAGCGAATAATTCACATACGAGTATACCGATTTATTTAAAACTGTCAAAAAAATTATCAGTTGATGGAACCCTTTTAAAGTGTAGGTAGACTAACTCCTCAGTTTTATGTATACTTCTCCAGATATCCAGAAAAGTATAGCATGGGATTACACTTTCTCCCACACAGATTGCAATTTACAGTTGAACTAGTTATGCTAACTTGACAGTTGCAGGGATGTAAGGAACGTGGCGTTAAGAGAATTAGCGAGAATGACTGCGAACCGAGCTATTGCCGTGTACCGTAGATTTACTAAAAATTTGACTCATACGTACGGTAGTGGATCAAGATTAAAACGAATTACATTAGGTGAAGTACGGCTCTATATTGTAGTTCCGTATTCCACCTAAGAAATGATAGCTTTAGCCCGGATACGTAACTTATCTTTAAGGTGCTGTCAATTCATGTTGATAAAAATGGGGATTTTAAAGCAGTTTATTTCATAGGCAGCGACTTAATTAAAATTCCAAAAAATAATATGACATTTCTAAGACTTCTAAGTACACATTAATGGAATTAAAAACCTATTTTAACATACTATTATTGTTTTATTTAGGAGTGCACATAATTTTTTTATGAATTTTGTACGTTTGTACGAGATGCGCTTGCTTGATTTTAAGTAAAAGAAATTGAACGTAGCCAAGCGCTGAGCATGTGAATTTGGTGACGAGATGGGCAAGGCGTTCGCCAAAAAATCATGCCTTTTCTTCAATCACTAATGTGCATTTTTATTTGATACTAACTTTATTTGGTAACTATTTTTTTCATTTTTTTTCATTGTTGTATTTGGTCTCGTACTTATGTACATCTGCCATTCCTCATGTTATTTAAGTACATATTTACAGTAGCATCAAGTTATGTTTTATTCAAGTAGTCGGAGTCAAGTACTAGTCACATCAATAAGCGTTTCATTAAGTCACTGTCCAAGTCCATCCTATATTGCATATGTACTTAATCCTTCTAATGCGAATGGCGAGTAAAATATAAAACAACGTTTCATGATTTTGTTCCATCCACTGTTACAGGTCAAAACTTCTAAAAAAGTAAACAACTAATTTGGATCTTCCATTTTTTTAAATGCATACCTACTTCTCGCGGAAGTGCAATGATGTCAGTCATTCATATCAAATTATGCCAATAAGAAAGTTTGACAGATTTAGACAACTAAGCTAACGTTGTGCTTACAGTTTTGTTTGTTCCAGCTGTCACACTAACATCACATCACTCATAAAATTATATTATTAACTAGTTGGTGCCCGCGACTTCGTCTGCGCAGGATTAGTACTTCGTGTAACTTATTATCTTCTCCAAGGCCAAGGATATATATATATTTATACCAAAATGTCATAAAATATTAACATCATCATCATCATCATCTCAGCCGTAGGACGTCCACTGCTGAACATAGGCCTCCCCCATGATTTTCCAAAAGGACCGGTTAGAAGCGGCCTGCATCTAACGTCGTCCTGCGACCTTCATCAGGTCGTCTGTCCACCGTGTCGGTGGACGACCTACGCTGCGCGTGCCGGTCCGTGGTCTCCACTCCAGAACCTTTCGGCCCCATCGGCCATCTGTTCTGCGTGCTATGTGCCCTGCCCACTGCCACTTCAACTGGCTAATCTTCTGGGCTATGTCGGTGACTTTCGTTCTTCTACGGATCTCCTCATTTCTGATTCGATCACGTAGAGAAACCCCGAGCATAGCCCTCTCCATAGCTCGTTGTGCGACTTTGAGCTTTTCTATGAGGCCCATAGTAAGAGACCACGTTTCAGTGCCATAAGTCATGACTGGTAACACACATTGGTCGAAAACTCTTGTCTTGAGGCACTGAGGTATTTTTGACGAGAAGACTTCGCGAAGTTTCCGGAACGCTGCCCAGCCGAGTTGGATTCGACGATTGACCTCTTTCTCGAAGTTGGACCAGCCTTTATTTATTTTTTATTTTTTTTAATATAAGTCAAAAAGTCAAAAGTCAAAATCATTTATTCAATTTAGGCATCAAAGACGCACTTATGAACGTCAATTTTTCATAATAATGTACTTTAAAGACTACCGCCGCGTTCGCGTTTATCATGTGGGGAATGCACTTACACATCCCCGCCAAATTCGGGGAGATTCAACGGGGTATGTCGGACTCGTCTTGTATCGCCAACTGCACCCATAGCAGCAAGCAGACCATACCGACTAAACCACCACACGGTGTTTCTCCGGGCGCCTTAATGTCGGGACTACGGGCAAGCTTTTGCAATCCCGGTGGGATGGAGCAGGAGTCACTCCACCCCAGCATCAATGAGGGGCACGCGGAAACACCGCGCGCGCCACCTCGAGGTCTTTAAATGGCGATGGACACCCCCGTGTCGGTCACCGAGACCTCTATTATGGGGGATGGAGGAGGGCTTGATACGCCCTCCTCCTACGCCCGGGTCTCCGGGTGCGGATCGGAAGAGTAGATGTGATCTCCCTCTCCCTTTCGGCAGCCTCCTTCTGCGACACGACCCGTTCGCAGAATTCTAGCCCCGCGTCCCACGACTTTTCGCTCTCCACCATGGCCTTGACCAATGACGGAAGCGAGATGTCGTCCCCCACTACTGCGACGAAATCACGGCGCTCGCTCTCCCAAGCTGGGCACTCCTCGAGCGTATGCTGCGCTGTATCTTCGTCACAGCTACAATGGTGACACTCTGTTGTCGGTTCTCTTCCGGCGATGCGACAGAGGTACTTCCCAAAGCACCCGTGGCCCGTAAGGACTTGCACCAACCGGAAGGTAAGTGACCCGTGTTCCCTGTCCAACCAGTCCTGAAGGACGGGTCGGACAGCCTTAACAGTCCAGTTGCCAGCCCTAGGTTGGTCCAGCCGCTCCCTCCACCACCCAATAAAGGACTGTCGAGCGCGGTTTTGCCATGCTTGCACTTCTCTTGGCGGGAGAATCTCCCCTCGGATTCGGTGCTGCGAGCGCCACACGTACATATTTGCGTAGAACTCGGCCTCCAAATCCCAGGGGGGAGACCCCGCCAATACGCACGCCGCCTCGTAGGAGGTGGTGCGGTACCCACGTACGACCCCGATGGCCATCACTCTCTGAGATCTCCTCAGCAGAGCGATGTTTGACTCCGTTAGGGAATCCACCCAGATGGGGGCTCCATACAGGGCCATGGATCGCACCACCTCCAAATACAGGCGGCGACTGCTTCCTCTCGGTCCCCCAATGTTAGGCATCAGTCGCTTTAAGGCAGCGGCTGCCCCAATCAACCGGGGTGACATGCGAGTGAAGTGCTCGCGGAAATTCCACCTGCTATCAAGGAAGAGCCCAAGATATTTTATCGAAGACTCGACCTTGATCCGGGTCTCACCGATAGAGATGAAGGAACCCCTGGGTGGTGCCCTGCGAGGGCCGTGAAAACACACAGCCTCCGACTTATCGAGCGCGACCCGGAGTCCCAATAACTCTAAACTACCGACAACCAGTGCCACCATTTCCGTGGCTAGACGGGCAGCCACCTCAAAAGTCTCGCCCCGGGCAGTCACCAACGTGTCATCTGCGTAGCAGATCACGTGGGCGCCCGGATTGAGATTGCCCCGCAACACCCAGTCGTACCCGATGTTCCACAAGAGCGGCCCGAGGACCGATCCCTGTGGGACACCACACGACATTACCCGCCGCTGCTCTCTAGCTCCGCGCCCAGTGTACGAGATGTATCTCTCGGAGAGGTAAAAGTTGGACCGGCCTAGTTTGACTGTCTGTCCCAGGTAGATGTACTCGTCAACAACTTCGAGAACTGAGTTCCCAACTGATATTGGGGTAGGTACAACATGGGCATTAGACATAATTTTCGTCTTATCCATGTTCATCTTAAGACCTACCCGTTGGGAAACTCGATGGAGGCCTTCGAGCATTGTACTGAGGTCTTCCATGGACTCTGCCATGACTACAATATCGTCGGCAAATCGAAGGTGAGTGATGTATTCGCCGTTAATATTAATGCCAAGTCCTTGCCATTCCAGAAGCTTGAAGGCGTCTTCTAATGTAGCGGTGAACAGTTTCGGAGATATAACGTCTCCCTGTCTCACGTTTGCAATGGAATTGCCTTCGAACTCTGCTCCTGTACTCGGACTGACAGGTAGGCGTTTTTGTACAAACACTTCAGCACTTCAATATACCGATAGTCAATACGGAACCGCTGGAGAGACTCGAGCACTGCCCACGTCTCGATCGAATCAAAGGCTTTCTCATAGTCCACAAACGCTAAACAAAGAGGCAAGTTATACTCTTCGGTCTTCTGTATAACTTGCCGTAGCATGTGGATGTGGTCTATGGTACTATAGCCTTTTCGGAAACCGGCTTGTTCCGGAGGCTGGAATTCAACAAACCTGCGACTGAGACGGTTCGTTAAGACCTTCGAAAACAGCTTATAAACATGGCTCAAAAGCGAGATGGGTCTGTTATTTTTAAGTAAAGTGTTGTCACCTTTCTTGAAGAACAGCACCACCACGCTTTTGTTCCATGCTTCTGGCGTTGAACCTTCGAGTAAGACGGTATTAAAGAGCTTCTGAAGGACTTTAAGTACCGGTGTTCCACCCGCTTTCAGAAGCTCAGATGTGATACCGTCGTCACCAGGCGCCTTGTTGTTCTTAAGCTGTTTCAAGGCCATTCTAATCTCGTACAGGCTGATGCCAGGGATATCTTCGGTATAATGTCGGGTCAGCTTGGCTCTTGGGTCTTTGGCCGAGCTGCTAACAGGTTTAGCGACCGAGGTGTATAGCTGTCCGTAGAAACTCTCTGCCTCTCCTAATACTTCTGCTTTGGTCGACGCTATACTGCCGTCTTCTCTCTTCAGCTTCGTCAACTGGCTTTGCCCAATAGACATGTCTCTTGCAAACACTTTGGAGCCTTTTTTCCGCTCTATCGTCTCTTTAATACGGTTTGTATTAAAGATCCGGATGTCGTATCGCAAGGACTTCCATATTCGTCTATTGAGCAGCCTATATGCTTCAGCATCATGCGAAGACTGCATTTTCAGTGAGCGTCGTTCATCCATGAGGTTGAGGGTATCGTTGGAGAGTTTCTGTGACCTATTTGTACGGTGGGGTTTAAAGTATTTGGAACCCACTGTATGGACAGTTTCTAAAATATTAACATGGTCAAACGTAATTACTATAATAGTATTACATGAGTTATTTTAAATACTTAGTAAATCAATCAGTAAACACTAATAAGAAAATACAGTACCTACTTATATACATATATAAAATTTATCTCCATGAAAAAAACTCTCCTTACATTTTATCACCCTTGACGG
Organism: Selenia dentaria; assembly: GCA_917880725.1. Lineage (NCBI taxonomy): Eukaryota > Metazoa > Arthropoda > Insecta > Lepidoptera > Geometridae > Selenia > Selenia dentaria. The sequence goes on along the minus strand of OU862883.1, from coordinate 26,561,641 downwards.
TATTTGTGTTGCATTTCATTACCCTTGACGGTCGCCGAGCACATCTAGTTTATATCGAGCTGTCAAAATGATAGCGTGTTTTTGACTAAGCTATCAGCAAACTGACATACTTTGATAATGATGAATGATAATGATGACGATGATGAAAAGTATCCTATCTGTTAATCTAGCGCCCCATCTACCCTAATCTACCTAAATCCCGGCCACCGTTTGAGCGTGAAAGAGTAACAAACATCCATACATCCATACTCACAAACTTTCGTGTTTATAATATTATTAACTAATTAATAATAGGGTTCGTTAATAAGTGAGCGTGTATATGTTACGTTCAACAAAGAAACGAAGAAATATATCTTCGTAGGTTACGTTATTGTTTTATGCTCAAACTAAGATACGAGTACATTTCGAATTATGATACCCTTAGTAGGCTTATTTTTATCCTGTTTCAACGGGTAGTTCCTGAGAGATCGCAATAAACTTATCATACACAGACTGTAATATCAGATAAAATGGAATATTAACATTATCAAAAATAGAAACCCAGTTCTCAGCTGTATAAATACGGAATACAACGATCTGTACAAATAAATACACGTGTGATTTTATTTCAATCTTCAATAGGTGGCGCTCATTATACGACGGTTAAAATAACTAGAAATATCGATGCTTGGGTGGGTACTTTGGTGAACAACCTAGCGAGCATGGCGTCTTGCATGGATAAACCATGCAAACGCTCGGTCAGAAGCGCGGATCCTAATCCCGTCCTAGTATGTAAATTTGTTTCTAAATAAAAAGTTATGTTCCGCTAAGGCAGGCGCTTCTGCTTTTAAAGTAATAAATGCTTTTAAAATAGCATATAAATACATTTTATATTGCTTGTAGCATCTCAAATTAAGAACTTAATCAAACAATTTCTAAAAGTATACATTTATAAGAGTTATCCAATCATCTCTTATAGGTTTGTGCAAAAAACACTTTCTGCAACGATTTGAGGTGAGAGGTTAGAATTTTATAAGTTTATTAGTACGAGTACATACAAACCAAACCAAACTTTGAAAAAGGCTCTTTTTAAGAACCTAAAATATATATATTTTCACTGATTGGAGTAGTATATTTTCATCCAGGTATACTATCCCGTTTCGTGTTTGAAAGCAGCGCACTCATGCTACTTTCAATTGTTTTGCATTCAAGTTTCCGTTCAGCCGTGCCGTTCTGTAATGATTCGTCGATGCATTGGTCGACGAGCTCACTATTGTCAAATACTTTATGAGATATCGCCCATGTACATAACGTTACTATTCCAACGTTTCTTGTCATCTCGTCATTTGTTTCACGGAAGTTGTCAAAGACGCAACGATGTTTGCTCTTAGAGAATCGCACAGCTGATATTTATGTTCCAAGTTTGTTCACTTAACGATGTAAAGCTGAGGGCACTGCCATGGTTTATAATTATTATTATAAAACTGATTCATCGTTACAATGAACAAATAAAACGTTAATCGGATGTTTTTGTAGATAATAATAATTGCTTTACACCCTTTGTAATATGTATGCGTGGGCCGGTCCACATTTTTAATATATTCGTGGTGATCGATGACGATGAAAAGTATCCTATGTGTTATTTGAGCTTCATCTATCTATATACCCAATTTCATCAAAATCCGTTTAGCTGTTTTGGCGATTTATCACCAAACTCCATCCATCCAAACCTTCGCATTTATAAAATTAGTAAGAGTAAGAAGTAAATTATACCTCGAATGAGCTTCATTATTAACCGACTTCAAAAAAGGAGGAGGTTATTATGTCCGATTGTATGTAATTTTTTGTGTATGTTAGCCGATTTCTCCCCCATTTGTGGACCGATTCTCAATATTCATTTTTTGTTTGGTAGAGTATACTCCGAGGTGTTCCCATTTAAATTTCATCCAATTTGGTCAAACAGTTTTTGAGTTACATTCCAAAAACCGAAAAGTGTCACGCATATCTTGATCTCAATCTATCTCTATGTCAATCGATCTCGTTAGTAGCAAAGGTCACTGAAATAGCTGATTTTTTTTTCCAAGCAATGGAACCGATTTCAACACCAAAATGTGTGAAATAACTTGTCGAAGTCCATGTGCCATGCGCATACTATTGTGATAATAGGTACCTACTTTTGAACTATCATGGTACCGACTTTGACAAAGTTATTTCACACTTTTTGGTGTTGCAGTGTCGGTTAAATTTTTGATGTTATTTTTTTCAATATATGAACCGCATAATATATATATATATATATATATACACGACACATCTTCAATTTCCAGCTGTGTCTAAAATCTAATCCTGGACTAATCTGTAAAATGCAGTAATGTAAGATAAATGAAGTAAACATGAAGACATGTTAAGTATTTATCGTAGTAAAATAGTGATGGTTATAATACTGAGTTAATGTAAGATAAATACTTAACATGAATTTTCTTCAGTGAATATGGCATGGTAATTTGAGTAATTCTTAAGTTGTGATACAAGCAATACTGTGCATATTTATAAGATAGATTCATTATAAGATAGATTTGAAAACAATCAAGTTAAACCAAGAAGTTTTTTTCTAGTTTTGAGTACAGAAACTTCCTACTTTCGACATATAGTTTGATAGGGCTCCAGACAGCCGTGCGATTCGTCGACGAGCTCACCGATGTCGCCCAATTTACCTTAACCTTAAAAAACAATTTACCTTATGTACAAACATAAGGTAAATTGTTTTTCCTACGTTTCTTGTCATCTCGTCATTTGTTTCACGGAAGTTGTCAAAGATGCAACGATGTTTGCTATTAGAGAATCGCACGGTCTCGATCGAATACAGCAAAGCACTCAACTCTCTTGGCAATTTATTCTAATGGCAACAACTTCATAATAATAATAACAAAAACATATCTCAGTAAGTTTAATGATTTGATATTTTCAGTTTAAGATATCCTACGGCTATTTTGAAAAACCTATGCTTTTAATATGTCTTGACCAGCGTCTTAAATTTTCACCAAGTACTTTAGTTTTTGCAAGTAGCGTACTTATGCCAAAGATCTTCATAAGAAAATATCCAATTAAACGCTATTAATTACTATCACTTTGTGTAAACGTTGAAATATATTAATATTTCAACGTTTACACAAAGTGAAATCATGGCATTTATACGTAGTAATAACAGCTATGAACCGTGGTAGATCTCTCAGCTTTACAGAATGAAGCGAACATACGTGAACATATATATCAAAACGGAACACTTGCATGATATTAAGGAATAACAAGTACGCTACACGTTCTCACGGCGTTAGCAAATTATTCATAGCGTACATTCTATATTACAGGATCAAAATTACTACGTTGATATGCGTGAAGCTATATAACAACTTTATTTAAAACGCAACCAAAAAGAAACATTTAATTTCTTTTTGGTTGCGTTTGGCGTGTTAATTTTAATTTACCTGCAACTTTTCTACGGACTTTAAAAAAAAAGGAGGAGGTACTCAATTCGACTGTATGTTTTTTTTGTGTTTGTTGCCTCATAACTTTCGACTTGGTGAACCGATTCTCAAAATTCTGAAAGCTGGTGCTTCCCGTGTGGTCCCTTTTAAATTTCATCAAATTCTATCAAGTATTTTTTGAGATACACTCCAATAACTGAAGTAGAAAAATTAATGATACAACGAATTGAAATGTAAACATAAAAATAAAGTATTAGTTTATGTAAAGTGACCAAATTGTTTTTATCTTTTCTAATGGTAAGCATTATTCAGGAGGAAAGAAGAAAGTGAAGAAGAAGGTGGAACAAAATATTTGCAAGATTGTGTCAAATCCACTAACCTCAGAAGTAGGTACTATACTTAGATAATTACATTTAATAGTAAAATAAAGGTCTAGTTGCGAAATTACGCCAAAAGTTAAAGATTTAACAACTATTACAACTACATGAAAAAAAACAATTAATAACTATTATCAAAAAACGATATTAAAAAATATTTAGTGACACTTCCGCTGAAAAAAACAACAATGATTTTGGCTTATTTGGGGGTGTGCACCACCCTCCCTCCCGCACAAACTGCTAATATGATGAGATGAGATATTGACTTGTCGAGCGCTAGATCTGTCGGTCTAGCGCTCGACGAGTCAACATCTCCTGAGGATGCCTCGTGTAGAGGCGAAACACGTGACGAATCGTTTTTGGTTTATTTGGATTTTCTTGTGTGTGTTTATTTTGTATTCTTCCTATTAGCAGTTTGTGCGAGAGGGAGGGTGGTGCTCACCCCCAAATAAGCCAAAATCATTGTTGTTTTTTTCAGCGGAAGTGTCACTAAATATTTTTAATATCGTTTTTTGATAATGGATTTCCGCAAAGTAACGCCTGAATCAATAAATTAATAACTATTATAATACCTACATTGTAGAAAATTTTTTTTTTCTTTCCCAATTAACTTGTATAATAATCGGATTCTTACAGACATATTATAACATCAAAACCGTTGCATTCGTTTTCAAGTAATGCGCCTCAACATACATTATTTAAGCATTTCTAATAACAAAAGTCTAAGCAACACATTTACATTGCATTGTACCGTTGCCAGCTTACTTACTTTCGCCTGACTTGAATCCCATGAGCATGTATGGGATAGGTAAGTATATGGCCTCCTTCCACCTGGATCCACAGCTTGGCTCCACATGTGGATCCGCGGATACCTTTATCTCCTCTTAAATCCACCATAGAGGGGATCCACAAATACTAATAATATTTATATGCCACTTCGATCCACAAACGAGGGGATCCAAAAATACTATTTTTTTTATATGCCACTTCGATCCACAAACGAGGGGATCTATAAATACTAATATTTTTATATGCCACTTGAATCCACAAACGAGGGGATCCAAAAATAACAATATTTTTATATGCCACTTGAATCCATAAACCCAGCCATTCCCCGGCTATGTAGTCTGAGCCGCTGCACTACCAAGCTGCACTACTGGTAGTGCAGAAGGGAATTTTCATTCCCCACTGCACTACCAAATATTATTTCATAAATATTCAACTTGTATAGGGTTCCGTGTTAATGTTTGTTAGACCCTATGGTTTTATTATACTGTAGCTTCTCATAGATGATTGTGAAGTGACAGGTGTCAAAATGACAGATGATGTCGTATTTTATGATTTTGATTTCACACCTAGACTATATCATCAGTAATCTGTGATCATACTCGACAATAACAACGATATTGGTCTTAGCTGTGAAAGCTGTCAAACTGACAGTCGATGACGTATTTTATAGTTTTGTTTTCACTTTTAGGTTTTGTTCCACTTGAAAATAACATGAAACTATGTCTAAGCTGTGACAGCTGTCAAAATGACAGAGGATGTCGTATTTTATGATTTTGATTTCACTCTTAGACTTCATTCGGCTAGAAAATGACACGGATGTAGGTCTTAGTTGTGACATCTGTCAAAGTGACAGTGGAGGATGTATTTAAGGATTTTAAAGAGATTAGTAGACCAAGTTTAACTAACGCAATAAGCCGTCATAAGTCATGAACTGTCACTTTGACAGCTGTCACATCTAAGACCAATATCGTTGTTATTGTCGAGTCGAATGAAGTCTAAGAGTGATTTTAAAATCATAAAATATGACATCAATAGTCATTTTGAAAGCTGTCAGAGCTAAGACCTAAATCCGTGTCATTTTCTAGCCGAATAAAGTCTGATAGAAGATGTTTGAGATAGGTAAATTTGCAGCAGTAGTATTAAAATATAGGTTAATATTATTTAAACAACAGATTAAATCAATTATTTATTATATTAAAAAAGGTAACAAAACGAAATAGGAAGCATTTTAGCCTAAAGTGGCATGCGTATACTCTAATACAAATTAACTCACACTTTGTTTACATGGGCCCTAAGAGAGCACTCATAAAACATAAAATAAATTAATGACTAAGTGTATAGTATAGTCCGATCAAGAAGAAGGGCAAGAAACAGTTTTATTTTCGGCCATAACTAGGTACATTGAAAATGAATAAAAATATCTACAGATCCACCTGTGGATTTAAGAGGAAAAAGAAGAATCCATGGATCCACCTGTGTATTCTAAAGGAAAAAAAAGTATCCACGGATCCACCTGTGTATTTAAGAGGAAAAAGATGTATCCATGGATCCACCTGTGGATTAAAGAGGAGATAAAGATATCCGCGGATCCACTTGTGGAGCCAAGCTGTGGATCCAAGTGGAAGGAGGCAGTATATGTCAGGCAGGATTTCCATGGCATAAGTATTCCCAAAGAAAGTACAGAAAGGCCTCGATGCAGTTTCAACAGCTGAAAACCGTACTCAAATTCCAATCGTCTAGCTCAAGACTCAGGGCTCAATTGATGCAGAAACGATTAAAACGTTTTACAATGTCTGCGGCGATTCTGTTAGTGGAACTTGATCTTTCACCACTCTTCAATTCAAGGAAACCTTACTGTAGATCAGTACTTAGTAGAGATAAAATAACAACATAAAATATATATACTCGTAGTATGTACCTATATTGTATACCTACTATTAAAAAATATGGGCTAACTTTTTAAGTTTTATTAACAGCCTAAGGCTGGAGTTCACCAACTAGAACTTAACCATTGATTACCTAATCGCCCCCTTAAACTTAAACAGTTGTTTAAACATGTCACGTTTTTTTTGTGTTCACCATCTTTTTAAAGCGAACGTTTAAGTAATCGAGCGTTTTTGGACGAATAAGTCGTAAATGAAAGAATTGTATAATACTACTTTGAAAAGATGGTAGCGTATCTTGTATCATCTACATTTACCCGAGCTACATTCAAATATGGTAAGGTAATATTAATTTACTACAAAATGTAATGCGTGACAAGTCAATGGTATGTTCACAAGTTGTATGTATTTCTAATTCAGCACCTTTTTTTATGGTAACATCAAAGTTCGATTCGAAGTTCTATGTGTTTGTTTTGTTGGCGTCAGAGTTATTTTGTGCTAATTGAAATAAAAAATTCAAGTAAATTTTATTGAAGTGATTATGGATGATATTATATTACAACTTTCATCAATTAAATCAAATAATTCCAAGGCACTATGTTTGTATAAACGAAATCTTGTAACAAATGCTTTTACGTCAGTTTCTTCTAAATACTTAATTGTATCCACTTTGGAAAACACGGGGTGCGCGTAAAATTCGCTCAATATCTTCAAAATCATCTACCTAACACGTTATCTTCTTTAAAGATATAATTCAGAGCATCTGACATTTTCACGTAAATAAACAATAACCAATGGTTAAACAAGGTCGCAGACATCGTTTAACTTAAACATCCGATTACGAAACTTAATCAATGGTTACTGCTTGGTGAACAAAAAAATATTGCTAAACGGTCATTTAAGAATTAAACGTCCGTTTACAGTTTAAACATGTGTTGGTGAACTCCAGCCTTAATCTATAATATTTAGGTGTATGCCTGAAAACAAGAGTAAATGTAAAATAATTTAATCTTCCAATAAACAAAATCCATAAAAGTAATCGATCACAGAGTTCCCAGTTGCTTAGTGTTTATTAAGCGGTTAAAAAATACATCTTGGATGGATGTTTGCTATTGGTATTTTATTAAAATGCGTAGGTACAGTGAATATGGTCGTAAAAGAGATTTTATATTGCTTAGTTTCTACCTTAGGGCCTGTTTACCGTGTTTAAGCAATAAAATAATATTTATTATTAAAAATAAGTACTATAACAGAATAGTTACAATACCGCATATGCGATTGTGTGTATGTCGTTTGTTAATCTTTCACTTTCTTTCACGCTTACCCTAAAAGAACGGTTTCTTTTTGCTTGCTGTGATCTATTTATTTTTATATTTATCAGTTTTCCGTTTCAGAATCTCATTATTGTTCGCTAGCACATAAATTATTCAACCGGAAGTATCACTAAATATTTCTTTTAATTTCGTTTTTGATAATCGACTTCCGCAAAGTAACGCCTGAATCAATAAATTTGTTTTTTTATAAAGCAGAGTAAGGTTCTGCTGGTGCACGTGTGGGATTCTCCACCAGAAGGGCGGCCTACCCAATAAACCTCTGCGGTGTTCCTTTGTCGTTGGCTGGTGGCGGTGACCGCTAGCGAATTCAGTCAACCCTAGCTATGTTATTATTACTTTATTTTGTTACCACTTTAAAATCAAAGAGAACGACAGAATGTCTATTTAATATATGTGAATGTCAAATATGTATTTATAAACCATCTAATTACTTTCTAATATTTTTTTGAATATACTGTTTATAAAGAAATAAATCATCCGAAACAAATATCGGCCATAAATAAATTAATAACCATACCCTATGTAACTAGCAACTCATCCAGCTGAAAAAGTAACCTTATTTTTTAGTTAACCTTAGTTTAAGTATTTTGAAATTTGTGTTTAACTAGCAGTAATAGTATATTAATGAGGTGGCTGAGGTGGGCAAACGTATAATATTACTTAAGAATATGTATTTTATTTGCAACAAGGTCCATACACACATGCTTTGATCCTTTTTGAATATTAATTAATCACACTATAACTTATTTTATAGAAACATCAAACGATCGAAGTTTCCTCTGTTTAGCTCTCAAATTAAAAATATTCAGAATTAGACAGTTCATAGTTAATGATGGACAGGGGAAAAAAACGTTCGATGAAAAACTTTAAGCAGTTTGTTGATACAAATTTATGTTAGTCCTCATAATTGAATAATAAAACTAACTTTTTTCTGAGTGACCATATTGATGATTATTTTTTATTTGAATGCTGGTGCTTCTCACGTAGTCCCATTTAAATTTGATCAAGATTTGACGTTAGTTTAAAATTATTTTAAAAAACACTCACAACACAAAACACATTTTTCCATCATTACATGTTCCGGAATCTCACTGAATTTGCCGGAAGAAAATTATATAACAAATCAACAAGTCATGAAACATAACATTGTATGGTTTGTAGGCACATCCATGTCTCCGTGCCCATTTCCACTACAACGCCGGCAGTTAACAACACCTGCAATCTACTGTGCACAGATACATAGCCCCACTTTATGTTCCCATAACAGTAATACCAACGCTCTAGTGGACCGGTGACCTCCGCTTCCACCCTCATAACAACATTACACTGTAACTCTTTATAATCTGTGGCATCACGCATCAAAATAACGTAACAGAAGGTAATCTACTTCCTTATTTTCAACGAACAAGAAACCTTTCCAATACAAATCAACACAACACCTTTCTCTCTTATTGAATATCAAATGAGAAGAACAAAAATATGGCGAAACGTCTGAATTTTTCCGATACATTGAGCCGGCGGAAAATGGTGAAAGTACCAGGAGAGAAAATTTATTCAATAATACCCAAGACAGGATTAACCGGGTTTGATAACGCTCCGCTTGAACCAAACTCATCGGCGAGTTTGTTTTTTAGCCTCCAATTTTATAGACCAGCGATCCATTCTCGATTAGCTTTAAGTCTCGCTAGTTTATTTTAATGTTTGTTAAGCTACGTGAAAATTTGGATAGAGTCACGTTCTAGAAATCCTAATCAAAGAGGCAACTTCATTGTTTGTAGACGTAACGGTAAACGACAAATGAGTTAGTTAAAGCAAGAGGGAGTTAGTTTGTTGCATTCGACGTACACACGAAGTTGTGGGGCTTGTTTGTACTTTAAATTACGTAGGGCTCGAGTTGGTATACCGCTCTATGTACCGTTGTTCCCGTTAGATTGCTCCACGGCTAAGTTTCAATCCTGTTTAGATTTTCAATACGGCACTCTTGGTGGACAGCCTACCAATGTTTGCTTTGTCTTCACATTATTTTTTGTTTCTGTTTCCAATAAAATAAGACAAAACTAGACTTTATAAATTGAAACGGTGCAATTGCAAATAAGTCCGGTTTAAAAAAATATATATTTTACTAGCTGTCCTCCCGAACTCCGTCTCGCCTTAAAAACATCTCTGTCCCATATGGTCTATATTTAAGGATAATATTTTCAATAATAATAATAAATTATAGCTCATGTGACTGGAATAATGTAGCTTTCCAAGGGTGAAATATTTTGTTTAATCGGGTAGTTTTTGAGTTCATCCATTACATTTTTTTTACAATCAATCAAATGTTTCTTCATTATAATATTAGTGTAGATTTAAATAGAAACTGAGCTAAACCTACAGACAAAACACACAGATGATGAAATCAAAACAAGCAGTTGCACGGAAAGTTTTATAAAGCGTTAGGAAAGGCTACTAGCGATCATTCAAGTTGATTAAAAAGTGATATTTAACACCAAAAGTAAAATATTATATTTAAAACGAGCACAAGATCAATAGCTAACAAAGTAATGGCTCTTTATTTATTTGTTTCATTGATCACTGCAAAACATAGAAATTGCATGCTCCAATGCATATAAAATTCAATACGATCGTTCACGCGAACAATCTGTTAAATAAACAATGTGAAAGCACCTACATCATTTTGTACGTGCTGTCTGTCTACAATCTACCGGTACCTGTTCTTCCTGAACGTACATAGGTACAAAGTGTAAAAGAATAGTGCCGCGTTGATAGCGTCGAAAGCATAAAATGCAGATATACGCTCCACTGAACTATAGTTGTTGCGCTGAACAGAATTTTATTGGCCTCTTTATTTTTAGAATAAAAACGCAACGTCTACGTTGGCTGTTCACAGTGATGTTTGCTTCTTCCTTTTATAATACGTTAGAACAATATTTTGATTCTCAAACGATGCCGAGCCTCCATCACGCCTCGAGGGATCAAACGTGCATTTTACGATTCGAGTTTCCAATATTTCATCGATGAGAAAATACATATATCACGCGGAAAAATATACCTTTATAAATACGAAACGAAAGCTTCCGCGATTGCAATTTTTAATTCGAACTAAATTGATAATTAAAATAGCCCGTTTTTATAGCAATTGAACGACTGCTACTGCCCGTAGCGAAACAAAGAACACTGACCTGTTCAAATTTGAAAGTATTTCCATAATAACACGGTGCCGGCAGCGCACGGTGAGGTAAGGGGCCACCTTGCATGCAATTTGTATTTCAATATTAATCTTATCCGTCCACCCCTTTATTACTTTTGTACTGAAAAGTAGACAATTATGAATAAAATATTGTCAATTTACAAGCTACAGGTTTCATTGTTTGACTTCAAATTCGAAATTGTTACACGACATGAATGGCAAGTACTGTTTACGCGTAGAGTGAATGGTAGAACACAGTTGGTGTAAAGGATAAAAATTACAATAAATACTAGTACTTATGCATTATTTGTCAAAACATCCCCAATGTTATTTTAATGGCAATGATTGATTACTCTGAGAGACTCAGTCACACAGATCCAATCAGATTGAGTGACTGTTGAATTAATAAACGGTTTGAAACACCATTTTTTTATTAATTGTATAGTTTTCTATAAAATCACATTCATAAAAAAAATGCACAGTACAGACATTTTTAATAGTTATGGCAATATAATAGTAATGGCAGACAATAACTTTATTAAATTAACATTCTTTCGATATTAAAAAAAACCTTTACCTTAATTGAATTAAGGTTTTCATCTCAAGATTGCACATTGCACGTTTGAGAACATATGCCGTAAAATAGTGAAAAGCAACTAAACGGACATATTTTTTCCTGTATGAATTATTGCCTGGAGCCACGGCTCGCCCTACACAATAGCACCCTCTATAAAACAACTATCACACACAAACCCTTACAGGAAAAGCCTCTGTAATAATCATGTTGGTTGCTGGCTGAAAAACAGACACGGGAACTGTTCATGCGCTTCTCGGATGCTTGCGGACAAAGCATCCAGTATCACACTGAACAAAATAACTGAACTGAAACGGACTGAAAACGGATCCCTCCTGGTGAACGCCAACGGTAATGGGAAAGGGTTTAGTGTCACCAACGGCATTCCGAACCAAGAAATCGGAGTTACGGTACATGTCGCGGATAATGTCAATATATGTTTCTCAAATCAAATAACTTTATTGCATTGTCACAGGTTAAAAGTATGATTAAAAAGGACTCTGTTACATACTGAGATGGTGAGCAATAGTATTAAATATATATATTTTTTTAAGTATTAAATAAATAATTTTAAAATTTATAATTTACTACTAATTATAATTCTGATTTGACAAATCTTACATGCATTAACAAACAGCGATACATAATAGGAAATTAAATACATTTTAATTATAAATATTATCAAGGTAATTAATAATTGGAATTGATTGTATTTATGAATAATATCAAGGAATAATATCATTGTAATTAAATAAAATAGTATGTCATGATTACTAATCACTTTAATTGTATTTTATCACTCAAGTAGTCATCAATGGTATAGTAGCATTTTTAAATAAGAATTTTCTTCAGATTTGTTTTAAAATTAATTAGTTCCAATCTCTTCAAATTAGTATCCGGCAAATTATTGAATAAATTATTTGCCACAACATAATATACTTTTACTAATATATACAGTTTTTGAAACACAATGAAAATTTATTTCGAGTTTTACGGCGCCGCTTATTTCCTTTCTGAGTAAATAAATTAAGGTGTTCCTTTACACATATTCTCGCTTCATATAATATGTATAGTCAAGGTATTGTCTTCACATTTAGTATTTTGAATACTAGTTTAGAACTGTATCTTTAAGAGGTTCCAAATATTGCCCTTTTTATTATTATTTTTATTCAAAAAGTTTCACGGATTTCATCCGGTCCTTTACAAAGGCATAAGTGGGGCTGTAGCCAACACTTAGAGGCCTGTTTGGTATAAAAATGCAGAGTATCAAAAACAGAAAGAATGTTGGATGAAGGGTAACATGGTACTTATTATTATTATTCTTTTTATTCAAAATAAATCACGGATTTCATCCGGTCTTTTACAAAGGCATAAGTGGGGCTGTAGCCAACACTTAGAGGCCTGTTTGGTATAAAAAATACAAAATAGTATAAAAAAACCAACAACTTTTGGATGGATGGTGACATGGTATATCTATTATAAAAATGGGTAAAATGACAAGGCTATTGAAATGATTTTATTAGTGATAAAAAGATAGTGGGCTATGGAAGAGACTACGGCACCTGCCAAATTCAGTCTCATTTTAAAATTTTTGGGCAGGTGGTGACTTGCCACCCACTAAACGGGCCCCCCATAAAGGCCACCATGAATGGTGACAGAAGAGGCAACGTTGGTGTGGCTGGCTAAAGGGTGTCGAGAGGTGTGCTGCGGTTTCACTGAAGCGCTACTACCGGCGTTATGCCCTTTAACACTTCTACCCTTGGAGCTTTTTGTTACTAGCTTGCGTCTCCACCCCCAGACGGCCAATTAAGGCAAGCCGGGGGTCAGGGGTCTCATTTAGCACCAGGGAGAATCAGAGTCCACGGTGTCGCCACTCACCGACGGCTCGCCACAAAGCCGCCCCTGCGGTTTTATTTTTATTATATTATATTATATATTATATTATATTATATTATAATATATTATATTATATTTTATTATATTATATTTTTTATTATTATTATTATTCACATTATTTATTTCCTTTTCTTAAAATTACATTTTTTACAATATTTCTATATACAATAAAAAAAAATAATAAATAAAAAACATACTACTTTTTTTATGGTTTTTTTATGGTTTAAATACTACTACTATGTACAAAATTACCCCATTTTATTATTCCATACGTCCACTATAAGGGTATCTGGCCAAAATCTGGAAGAAGTTTCAAAAAACAAATATTTGGGTACATGGCTAAACGAGGAGTGGAATAGCGAGCTAGAAATAAGGTCCTGAATCGAAATTACCCTCAGTGCTTTCAACACTATGAAAAACGTCCTTTATAGTCGAAACATCAACATCGCTTTACGCACTCGTTTACTCTATTGCTACATCTGGCTCATTATTTTGTATGGATGTGAGGCTTGGACCATTAAAGAAGATCTTAAAAAACGTATTGAAGCTTTTGGGATGTAGACATATAGACGCATGCTGTCCATTAGCTGGACTCAGAGAGTGACCAATGTACGTGTTCTTCAATGGATTGGCCAAAAACGAAACCTCATGCTTACGGTTAAGATACGTAAAATCTCATACCTCGGTCATGTTTTCCGTCATCAGTGATATGACCCTCTTCAGCGGATAATTACGGTTAAAATTGCTGGAAAAAGAAAAGTGGGGAGAAGGAAGAAATCGTGGTTGTGGAATATCCGAGAGTGGACTGGAATATCGGGGGTGTCTGAGTTGTTCCGCCGAACCAAAACAAGATGGACTCTACCACACTGATCGCCAACCTCTACTAGTTGGAGAGAAGAAGATTATTCCATAGCGTAACTTTGACCCATAAAAGCCATGATATGCGGCGAGCGCTGTCTTGCGTGAAGAGATTTGTGTTAGTTTTTTTTATACCAAATACAAAACGAGATTTCTTTTCGCGCAAATAGTAAACGTGACTTTTCCAATTTACATTAACATTCAGCATGATCCCTAGAATACGTATTTCTTAGACTTGTAAATTTTTCTTTTATTCTGGAATGCAACGTCTATTGTTAAATGTTGTTGTTGGGGAAGGTGAAATTGCATACATTTTGTTTTGTCAAGGTTGATGAAAAGGTCTGTCATCCAATTAATGAATTTTGCTAGTGCGCATTTGACTTCTCTCATAAAATTAGCAGGACTTTCACATTTTAACACAACAGTATGTATATGTAATAAATAAACATTTTGCGTTGATATAAGTAGGCATGTCGTTAATATATAATAGGAATAGAAGTGGACCTAATATGCTATCATCACAGTTTACCTACAACTATATACCTGATCAAATACCATGAATGGACATATTTATCATATTACCAAATTTATTGGTTACCTCCTTAATTCTAGCCGCGGGTCTTTGGGATGCGCCGCTATGTTTTTCGCACGTATAGAAGTTTTCAGCATATCATATAGCGGCTGTAAGTGGTCCCATCTAGCTCTTGCTACAGCTTTTTTAGTGACGTTTAGCAGACCAGTACGTATTGCAGACTTCAGAAGATTTGGTCGCTTGCTTCTTTAAAAAGAGGGTTTTCTTCATCCTCATCTACCTCTGGACTGTATCGTTCCACCACTAAGTATCTTTGTCATACTTGCGTTCACCCTTAGACATGCCGAACACTGCCTTTGCCGCATTAGTGACTGCTCCTTTAGCTAAAATAAAACCCCCGTGAACACGCTGAAACACCTCCCCCACCTGACCATTAAGATTACCATCCAAAATGATCCTCTGCGATAACGGGATGTCCCGAACTAACTTATCGAGTCTGTTCCAAAATGAAATCTAAACAGTGTCGTTGCAACCGACCTAAAGTGCGTAGGCACTTATCAAATGAGTAACAACCCAATCGATAAACACCTTATACCACTTGCTATATCGCTTCACTTCCAAGACGTTGTCGTGGAACTCCTTAGCAAACACCATGAATTTTAACATTTTGACATTTTTTATAATTCCGTGCTTACCTTGTCTTGTACATTGTTACATACTTGTACATACTTGTGTTTGTCAATTTTGTGTCATTTAGTCTTAATTAAATAAATATAATTTCGTTTTCATTTTAATTTTCATGACCACCCCATTCTCCTCACTAAGTGTACCAGTGTAAATCAGCTTTACCATTCCCAATGAGCCGGGATCAGCTGCCTTTCAACCAAGTCTCCTGTAGGAACGCTATAGCCAACCTCCACCTGGCGAGTACGTCGGCCAGCTCACTTGCGTGCCCAGTCAGCGTGCTAACCTTCCAGGTAGCGAAGCAGAGTTTCCTTTGAGTTGGGGGTGTGTCCAAGAATATTACGCTTTTTCACCCATCATGAAAAGTATCCTATGTGTTAATCTAGTGCCTTATCTACCTCCACACCAAATTTCATTAAAATTGGCCTAGCCTTTTGAGCGTGAAAAAGTAACACACATCCATACTCACAAACATTGCGTTAATCCTACTAGGATTATCACAATTATTAAATTTCGTAAGTTCACGACTTTTAATACACTTATTTCATGAGCCCATTTAACTAGCCGGTTGTTAGGGACCCTAATAGAAAAATAACATAAAGGACCTTCATTACCTCCGCTTTCATCTACCATTTGGGGTGTCGAGAGGTGTGCTGCGGTTTCACTGAAGCGCTACTACCGGCGTTATGCCCTTTAACACTTCTACCCTTGGAGCTTTTTGTTACTAGCTTGCGTCTCCACCCCCAGACGGCCAATTAAGGCAAGCCGGGGGTCAGGGGTCTCATTTAGCACCAGGGAGAATCAGAGTCCACGGTGTCGCCACTCACCGACGGCTCGCCACAAAGCCGCCCCTGCGGTTTTATTTTTATTATATTATATTATATATTATATTATATTATAATATATTATATTATATTTTATTATATTATATTTTTTATTATTATTATTATTCACATTATTTATTTCCTTTTCTTAAAATTACATTTTTTACAATATTTCTATATACAATAAAAAAAAATAATAAATAAAAAACATTGTAAAAAACCTAATCCTAGATTGCCATCGGCAGCGGGGCATGACCCAAACTACCAGTGTTTAGGGCTGCAGACTGAGGAACCTCCTGACAATACGTGCCGTGTCAAGAAGTACTGCCTTCTGTATCTGTCCCTTGATCCAACCGTCTAGCGAAAGCCTCTTAAGATGTCGGTCGAGGCTTTTTGCTATAAGGCCGTTTGCTGAAACTACTATCGGAACAATTATTGTCGAATCAACATCCCACATGGCGGTCACCTCATGAGCTAAGTCAAGGTACTTGCTAAGCTTGTCCTTCTCAGCCTTCACGAGGTTCTCATCATGAGGAATGGTGACGTCAACAAGCATTACCCGGCGCTGAGATCGATCGATCACCACGATGTCAGGCTTATTGGCAACAATAGTCCTGTCCGTGATTATAGATCGATCCCAATAGAGCGTAGCACGACCGTTTTCAAGAACAGGCGTAGGTGCGTACTTATAGTACGGCATCTCAGACTCAATAAGGTCATATTGAAGGGCAAGTTGCTGGTGAATAATCCTGGCTACTTGGTTATGTCTGTGCAAGTACTCTCCATTAGCAAGATGAGAACAACCGGAAATAATATGTCTGAGTGACTCTCCGGGACGGCGGCATGCTCGACAAATGTCGACCGTACCGTCTTTCAGAATATATTTCCGGTAGTTATTCGTCTTGATAACTTCGTCAGCAATAGCACAAACAAAACCCTCAGTTTCACCAAAGAGATCACCGAAACGCAGCCAGTTCACTGAGGCGAGCGGGTCCACGTCAGGCCTTGTTAGGGCCTTGTAGAACCGTCCGTGTAGCTCTTTGCCCTTCCATACGTCTCTACGGTCTTCGATGCTTAGCACCACTGGTTTACGCCAGTTCTCGTTTGCCAAGGAGAGAGGTGTGAGGCTCCTATCAACTGCTATGACATCGCGATGTATCCCACACTCGGTGTTACGGAAATACTCCCGGAGACTGGACACCTCACAGTTGTGGAGGTTCTTGGCATTTAGGAAGCCACGACCCCCCCACTTCCGTGGGATGTATAGCCTCATAACAGACGAGCGTGGATGTAGCATGCGATGTGTTGTAAGCAATTGACGGACCCGCCTATCCAGGGCGTCAAGTTCAGTCTGAGTCCATCTTAGTATGCCAAAGGAGTATATGAGTAGGGGCATCACCCAACCATTGAAGGCGCGCGTCTTGTTGCCGCCCGACAAAAGACTGTTAAGAACTTTTGTTAAACGGTAGAAGAAACGCTCCTTCACTGTCTGCTTAATGTCCCTATCCATGATACCCAATGACTGTGACATACCAAGATACTTATAGGTTTCAACTTCAGAAAGACATGTGAGAGTAATTGTCTCGGAAAGTTGTAAATTTGAAGAATTCACAACCTTTCCCCGTTGTACATGCATGACCGCACACTTATCTACACCAAACTCCATCCTGATAGAATCACTGAAAGATTCAGTAATTTTCAAAAGATCCATCAAGTCTTGGCGATTCGTTGCAAACAGTTTGAGATCATCCATATACAATAGATGAGAAATTATCTCACCCTCTCTTCGAAGTCGGTAGCCTAGTTTTGAATCTATCAACAAAGTGCTGAGAGGATTCAACGCTAGACAAAACCACAAAGGACTGAGACTGTCACCCTGGAATATACCTCGTTCGATCCTTATGAAGTCCTGTGACCCAGAGACGCTCTCACGATCTCCTGGTTGACGAAGAACTGTGGTCCAATGTCTCACGCATGTGCTTAAGAATGATCTCAGAGTTATATTGATTTTATATAACTCTAATATCCTCTCTAGCCACGAATGAGGCACTGAATCATAAGCCTTCTTATAGTCAATCCAGGCAGTGGATAGAACCCCCCTGTTTCGCCGGACTTGTTGACAAATGGTCATGTCTGTGAGGAGGAGCTCTTTAGTACCACGGGACCCAACCCGACATCCATTCTGAGCAGGAGCCAAAATGTTATTCACAACAATGTGCGAATAAATTTTTGTTCGCAGAATAGATGTAAGGAGCTTGTATAGCGTAGGCAAGCACGTGATGGGTCTGTAATTCTTCGCTTCCGTGGTACTACCGGACTTATAGAGCAGGAAGGTGACACCAGTTGTCAAGAAATTGGGAAGGGAACCACGTTCAATGGCTTCTTGGAATTGTATTGCCAAGCACTCGTGTGAGCATCGAATCCATTTTAGCCAAAAATTGTGCAATCCGTCTGGTCCAGGGCTTTTCCAGTTTGGGGTCTTACGAATAGCACAACTTACGTCTATGGGGCTGATGTTCACAGCCTCCATGGGTTCGATGGATTCACATGAGCTCTCGACAATATTCATCCAATCGCCCTCCGTGTGTTCAATGGGCAGCGACCAGATGCCACGCCAAAAGTTTGTCATGGTGTCGGCATCCGGTAGCCGTCCATCATTCACTCGTTGGTCAGTTCCTTCCCATTTTCTATACACCTTTCTTTGATCACTTTGGAAAAGGCGATTTTGTTGGTATCTATTCACACGTTCTCTGTAACGGCGAATGCGGTTTGCCCACGCATAGATTTTCTGTTTCAAAAAGTCTATACGCTCCGTGACACAAGTCATATACTCCTGGGGTCTGATGCCAGTCCCAGCAAAAGCTTGGTTCACGAAGCGTATGACTCGAGGGCGTTTGTTGCCCCTGCTGAAGCAGATTAGCTTTGCAATGAGAGTCCTGTACGTACTGATACGTCTCTCGATCCGCGTTTGCCACTCGGGTACACCCGAAGCATTTCGCGGTGCTCGGTCAGTGTCCGGGAACTTAACACGAGCAACGCGACATACCGCGATTGCCCCACAATAGAGGATCGAGTGAGTATCAGTTAAATCTTTGCTATCCCGTATATACGGTACTAGCAAAGCGTTCAAGGCTCCCATTAGCGCTAGGTTATGTCTATTCGTGGGTAGACGAGGCAGGCGTGGCCTAGAGTCAAGTGTGAATCTATATATAAAAATCGCGTCATATTATTATTATTATTATTATTTTATTACATTTTATTGTGGTTTAAATACTACTACTATGTACAAAATTACCCCATTTTATTATTCCATACGTCCACTATAAGGGTATCTGGCCAAAATCTGGAAGAAGTTTCAAAAAACAAATATTTGGGTACATGGCTAAACGAGGAGTGGAATAGCGAGCTAGAAATAAGGTCCTGAATCGAAATTACCCTCAGTGCTTTCAACACTATGAAAAACGTCCTTTATAGTCGAAACATCAACATCGCTTTACGCACTCGTTTACTCTATTGCTACATCTGGCTCATTATTTTGTATGGATGTGAGGCTTGGACCATTAAAGAAGATCTTAAAAAACGTATTGAAGCTTTTGGGATGTAGACATATAGACGCATGCTGTCCATTAGCTGGACTCAGAGAGTGACCAATGTACGTGTTCTTCAATGGATTGGCCAAAAACGAAACCTCATGCTTACGGTTAAGATACGTAAAATCTCATACCTCGGTCATGTTTTCCGTCATCAGTGATATGACCCTCTTCAGCGGATAATTACGGTTAAAATTGCTGGAAAAAGAAAAGTGGGGAGAAGGAAGAAATCGTGGTTGTGGAATATCCGAGAGTGGACTGGAATATCGGGGGTGTCTGAGTTGTTCCGCCGAACCAAAACAAGATGGACTCTACCACACTGATCGCCAACCTCTACTAGTTGGAGAGAAGAAGATTATTCCATAGCGTAACTTTGACCCATAAAAGCTATGATATGCGGCGAGCGCTGTCTTGCGTGAAGAGATTTGTGTTAGTTTTTTTTATACCAAATACAAAACGAGATTTCTTTTCGCGCAAATAGTAAACGTGACTTTTCCAATTTACATTAACATTCAGCATGATCCCTAGAATACGTATTTCTTAGACTTGTAAATTTTTCTTTTATTCTGGAATGCAACGTCTATTGTTAAATGTTGTTGTTGGGGAAGGTGAAATTGCATACATTTTGTTTTGTCAAGGTTGATGAAAAGGTCTGTCATCCAATTAATGAATTTTGCTAGTGCGCATTTGACTTCTCTCATAAAATTAGCAGGACTTTCACATTTTAACACAACAGTGTAATAAATAAACATTTTGCGTTGATATAAGTAGGCATGTCGTTAATATATAATAGGAATAGAAGTGGACCTAATATGCTATCATCACAGTTTACCTACAACTATATACCTGATCAAATACCATGAATGGACATATTTATCATATTACCAAATTTGTTGGTTACCTCCTTAATTCTAGCCGCGGGTCTTTGGGATGCGCCGCTATGTTTTTCGCACGTATAGAAGTTTTCAGCATATCATATAGCGGCTGTAAGTGGTCCCATCTAGCTCTTGCTACAGCTCTTTTAGTGACGTTTAGCAGACCAGTACGTATTGCAGACTTCAGAAGATTTGGTCGCTTGCTTCTTTAAAAAGAGGGTTTTCTTCATCCTCATCTACCTCTGGACTGTATCGTTCCACCACTAAGTATCTTTGTCATACTTGCGTTCACCCTTAGACATGCCGAACACTGCCTTTGCCGCATTAGTGACTGCTCCTTTAGCTAAAATAAAACCCCCGTGAACACGCTGAAACACCTCCCCCACCTGACCATTAAGATTACCATCCAAAATGATCCTCTGCGATAACGGGATGTCCCGAACTAACTTATCGAGTCTGTTCCAAAATGAAATCTAAACAGTGTCGTTGCAACCGACCTAAAGTGCGTAGGCACTTATCAAATGAGTAACAACCCAATCGATAAACACCTTATACCACTTGCTA